>CM018580.1:967500-3367500 GCA_009078335.1 Salix brachista | reverse complement strand
GGTTTCAAACCTTGCTCTGATACCATGTATTTTTTTTCCAGAATTATATTTTCATCTTATTGATTGAATATGAATGATACACTTTATAGCTACAAGCCTATATCACAATAAGAAACTAAATATACAAGGAAATCTGGAAATAATTGCAGGAATCAATTAATCTATTTCAAGGAACAAATATATGATCTTACACCTATACAATCCCTAATTAATCAAGATAAAATCTCAACAGGCTTGTCCTTTCAGAGGATCTATTGTTTGCTAGTGGAAATTGAAGAGCTGAGACTAGAAATTCACAAAGAAAATGCTCAAAATTCATGCCAAAATGAGACCAGCTATATCCATGAACATTCGTCTCCGCAGACCAACATTTTCATGATCTGCATTACCTGTTGAGAGGGTTACACTATGTGCTTACACGATCGCGTGTTTTCCATTTGAAATTTTAGCAATTATGGAGTTTTTGAGCAATTTACAGTTTCTTTCAATCCTCTAGGACCAGATGATCCAAGGATGCTTCCACATAATTTCAGAATTGATGGCATTTTTGAGACAGTCATCATAAAGCAAATACAAAATAGGATGATCCTCATTTATTTGGACTATCAAGCTCATAGAAAAAACTTGACATAATGTAACAACTTGACATATAAATTAACAAAAATATTATACAATACACTAAAAGAGATAATGACATCATGCGTGAGTTACTATGCATTGTGAGACAAATCACTGTGGATTACAATAGTATTGTTCAATTTTCTGGCCGGTTCGGTTCAGATTGTTCGGGTCGTCGATTTAGTGGTTTTTTTTCTTTTTGCACAGTAAAATAACGTTTTTGTCCCTAGAAAAAGACAAAAAAACGGGTTCTGGGTGTAGGGGATCCGCGGTAATTCCATATTTTTTGACTAAATACGAATATAGCCCTGGATAAGACAAAATAGATGACTTGGGCATAGGGGTAGACTGGTAATTGACCTTCATTGTTTATTAATTTCTCACAATTCTGTCGGCGCGTGTGACACACGCGCACGACAGTATTCGGCCTCACGCCCTATTCGGGAGGCGTGTGAGGACTGTTATGGTAGACGAAAATGAGCTTTCGGCGTCTCCGACGATGCGTCGCCGTGTGGTTGTCCTCCTGGTGCGACGTGTTTTGGCCAACGGTGGCTGTAGCCGTTCCGGTGGACGATTAAAACTTTTTTTACTTTTTTCTCTCTCCTCCATGCTAAAGTGCAGGAGAGGCCCCCGATTTTGTGAGATTGTCACTTTAGTCCCTTCACTTTTAATTTTGTTTATGACCCTAATTTCTGTTATATAAGTTTTTATTTATTTCAATTGGGTCCTTCGATTGAAATTCATTATATATTTAGGTTACACTTCGGTCCACCTTCTTTTAATTTCCGGATTGGGTTTAAATACCTTAATATATTCGGTACATAAGTTTTGATTTGTTCAATTTTGTCCTTAGATTGAAATTGATAATATATTCGATTTTTATTTCGGCCTTATACTTTTAATTTTTATTTTAAAACCCTTTATTCCTTTTATATTTCTAGAATAATCCCTATTTTTGTCCATGTATATATGAGTGTGCTCTTAGCTTTGGTTTTTAATTTTTATTATTTTCTTATTTGTTGAGGTGATATTTTTTAAAAACATTTACCTCTTAAATTTTATTTTGTGTCTATGATCATTTAAAAATTGATATTTCTGTTTTTTTCTCTCTCTTAGTTCTTCTTTTAGTTTTTTTATTCGTTTTTTTTAATTTTCAAATCAAATGAATTTTTTTAACCTGATAATTTTAAATTTTATTTTATCATTTATTTTATTTTTTTGTTTGATCTTTCGTTAAAGTTTTTAGGATTTTTTTAGTCTTTCATTTATTTTTGTTTTTTGGTTCTTTATTAACACAATAATAATAATAATAATAATAATTTAGTTTTTTTTTCTTGCTTACTCTTTTGTTAATATTTTTGAGCTTTTCTCTCAGGATAATTTGATAATTTTTATTGTTCTAACAGTAATAGTAATGATAATTTTAGATGTAAAGAGTTCGATATTATTGTTGTTATAATGGGGTGTGTTGATATGTTTTGTTATATTAAACTTTGCATATATAGATATTATATTTTATTATTGAACTAGCAAATCCTATGAATTTCTTTAATGCCAACAATTATAAAAATTGTTTGCTCAGCCCGCAACGTAGTGCAGGTAATTTTTTAAATTTTCAGGTCAAATGATTTTTTTCAGCTCATAATTTTAATTTTTGTTTTATCATTTATTTTATTTTTTTGTTTGCTCTTTTGTTAAAGTTTTTATGATTTGTTTAGTCTTTCATTTAATTTGTTTTTTCATTATTAACGTAATAATACAATAACAACAACAACAACAATAATAATTTTAGCCTTTTTTTCGTGCTTACTTTTTGGTTAATGTTGTTGAGTTTTTTTTTTCAGAGGATAATATTTTTTTGAAATTTGTTTTTCTTAAATTTTAGTTTGTCTTTATGATCATTTAAAAATTGATATTTTTATTCCTCATTGTTATTTCTTTTAGTTTTTTTTATTAGTTTTTTTTTTCTTTTCAAGTCAATGATTTTTTTTTCAGTTGATAATTTATGATTTTGTTAAATTTTTTAGCCTTTTTTTAGTCTTTGATTTATTTATTTTTCATTATTAACACAAGAATAATAATAATAATAATTTTTAGTTTCTGTTCTTTACTTAGTTTTTTGTTTTTTTTTCTCGGGGTAATTTAATATTTTTTTTAGTTTTAGCAGTGATAGTGGTGATAATTTTAGATGTTAAAACTTCGATGTTACTGTTTTTATAATAAGGTATATTGATATGTTTCATTATATTAAACTTTACATGTATAAATATTATATTTTAATCTCAACAGTTATAAAAATTGTTTGTTCTGCCCGCAACGCAGTGCGGACAATTAACTTGTACAAACTAACCGAAAACGTGATTTTACTCTCTTTTCTTATAATACACTACTCATTTAAATAGTGTTTTTTTTCCTCTCTCTTTCATTTTTTATTTTTTATCTATAATATTTTTATAGTTTTAATTTCACATTTCAATATTAAATGTAATGAATATTGAGTTTCATAATTTATTTTATTTTATTTTTTATAAGGTTATTTTAATTTTATGACTATGACAGTTAGTTTGACAACTAACTCAAGTTTTTCAATCTTTTCTAATTGACTCTTTTCTATGAGTTTAGAGGGTTAATCCGGGTTGATCCAAGCTGTTTTTTTTTATCTTTTTTTAATTGAATTTTCATTTTCAATTTCATCCATAAAAATTAATTTTATTGGTAATTATACTTCATAACTTTTTTCAATTTAATTTTTATGAGCTTTTTCCAATCTCATTACCTGAATCATGGACTTGATAAGTAAACTTAGTTGACTCAAGTTCTTTATTCTTTTTTTTTTTTCTAATTGATTGTTTTCTCAGTTTTTTCTTTCAATATTGGATTGATTGGAATTAGATTTTGTGACTTATTTTGGTTTTTCTTCTATGAAATTATCATTGTCTTATTAACCGAGTCATTAGTTTAGTGAGTTACCCTATTAACTCGAGTTATTTATTTTAATATTTATTTTCCAACATCAAGTTGATTGAAAATTGGGTTTTAGAATTTGTTTCAATTTGCTTTTCATGGGTTATTTCGGTCTCATGACCTAGATCACGAATTTCATAGGTTAATCTGAGCTGGCTCAATTTTTTTAAGCTTTTTTTTCTCAATATGTTTTATTTTCAATTTCATCTTTTAGGATTGAATTTATTGAAAAATGAGTTTGTTAATTTGTTTTGATTTATTTTCTATACAGTTATCATGATCTCATGACCTGACATATAAATTAGTTGGTTAATCCGAGTTGACTTGAATTAATTTAATATGTAATTGTCCTATTATTCATAAAAAAAACTCATCTTGAATATTTATTTTGAGTCAAAATACATTTTTCTCAATTATTCAAATTGTTTTTAAATACATCAAGTCAAGTGAGTTATATCATATCAATCTTTACATGGCTTATTATGTACTAGCCATGGCACCCGCACCTCGTCGCGGCCGAAATCATATTTTTTTCAACGCAAAAAAATATTAATTATGTGTGATTTTTTTATTATAATATAAATTTGGATAAAATAATAAATTTGTGCAGAAATCTTGTAAAGTGCAAGTTTTCTATAAAATATATGAATTTTAAATGGATATAAATTTATGTATATAATAGGTTTCAATGAAATAACCAATATAAAATTATCATTATCATTAAAAAAAGCAAGAAGATTCGAATATCTGAATTATTGAATACATTGTATTAAGATTAGTTCATTTTATGATTCAATTTAAATTAAACAAACCAAACAAAATATAAAATGTGAAAGAACCTGCATTAATCAAACAACAAAAATAAGTAGTTAATTTTCTATGTCCAAAAAGAAGAAAATATAAATTGAAAATTCATCACCATGTTACTGTCATTATCATTACTATATCAGTTAAAATTATTATCAACATTATTGACCAAACAGTGAAAATCATTAAATTGCCCCGAAAATTTTTAAAAAAAGTAAAATATTTTGTCAAAAAAACATTAAAAAAATAATAACTAAAATTATCATTATTATTGTGCAAACAATAAAATTATAAAATCATCTGATCTGAAAATCAGATAAAAATAACAGAAAACAAAAAAAAAAGAACAAAGAGAAAAATGGAGCAATATTAATTTTAAAATTATCACCAACATAAATTAAAATTTCATAATTGAACCGAATAAAAATGAAACCCCAATAAAAGATAAAATGTCAAAAAATCAAAACAAAAACAAAAAGTTAATGAATGAATACAGACAAAAAATAAACATTGTCCAAGAAGGAAAAAAAACAAAAGAAATTAATACAATTTTTTTAAAAAAAGAATAAGTGTCAAAATGAAAAAGAAAATTTATAATTAATTCCAATTGAAGGATAAAAATGAAACAAATCAAAACTTCAGAACCAAAAAACAATAAAGGGATTTTAAAAAATCAATAAAGTGCAATTGTTGAACAAATTAAAAGAATAAGGACCGAAATGAAAAGTAGCATATATGACCAATTTCAATTTGGAGACAAAATTAGAACAAATTAAAACTTGCATACCAAAATTATTAAAGGAACACCAACAAACCAAAAATTAAAACTTGAAGGACCGAAATGAAACTTACCGTATATAATCAATTTCAATTGATGGGCATAATTGAAAATAATCAAAATTTCCATTAAAAAATTAGTAATAAAAATGAAATCAAAAGATCAGGACTGAAATCAACTTTATACAAAGATGAGGGACTGTACCGTACTTTCCGGCAGCAAGAGAGTGAAAAGGGTGGGAAAGAAAAATTGTCCACCGGAGATTACACGGTCACATGTGAATCACACGTGCCGCGTGTGGAGTCAGAGGACATGGAGGCGAACCATATGACACGGTGGATGAGCAGTTTTTACCAAGATTATCCTATAGAATGATAAGCACTTGAAAATAACATAGTACAATTTTAAACACAGAAATTAAAATATAAACATTGATGGACTACACTTGGTATAAAATTTAATGAAAAAATAAAAATTAAAGGCTAGATTGATTATTATTTTTAAGAAAATAATGATAAAATAGTAATTAAAGGAACAAGTACCGATATCAAATTAAAAAAAACTAAATAAAAGAAGATGTTGAAGGATAAAATTAAAAAAAAACAAATAAAAAAGGTAAGAAAATAACATTAAGAAGAATGAGTTTCAAAATTGAATAAAAAGAGAAATGCAATAAATGATGAGGGATGAAATTGAAAAAAAGATCAAGGAAAGAATAAAACATAAAAAAAAGTAATTAAAAGAATGATGACCAAATTAAATACTTAAATCTAATTAGATAAAATTCTTGAGGATAAGTTTGAAAACAAATCTAAAATTCAAAGAGCATGGAAAGAAATACAGATAACATTTTAAAAAATAAGAGCCAAAATCGATATAAATTCAAATTAGAGGACACATTTGTTTTTTTGAGGTGGTAACGTGTCTTTCAAAGTCAAAAGAGAGGAAAGAAAGATGAAAAAAGAATGTCTTGTAGTTGAATTTGGTCGCCAAATGACCTTGCACACCCCTCTTGAAAAGCTTGGGGCCCGTCACATGTTAGTAATTTTCTTGAAATACTATTTAATATATTTAAATAACAAAAGGACCTCTAAGAAAACTAAAAATAATAAAAATAAAAAGGGATTCAAAAAAGCGCGTTTGATGGAGGAATTTTGAGGCTTCAGGTCAACTTCCGACGCTACTCTTATCGCAGGTGGCACGTAAATAACCTTGTGGTGGAATTACGAACAATATCTTGTTATTGTTCTTGGGTCTTCCATTCCTGATTTTTGGAAAGATAGAATATGCAATTCAGTAGGTGCTTATAATTCAACCTCTTTCTTTTCTTTTTGTTTCCTTTTTATCCTGAATTCTTCCAATGCTCTTCTGTGGAGACAAGATGACTGGTGGCAGTTTCCCCTGTGAACTTATATAGTGTAGATACTCAATAATGCAGCTCAATTATGGATTCAAAGTAGGCATATTGCCATGTGTACTGCATAGTTTCTCCCATAAAATGCATCACATTCACACGTTCCACTCCCCACAAGAGCACATGGGCTTGAGTTTTATTGACTCATCAGGCTGTACGTTTAAGGTTTTGTTTTTAGGATGATGGATTGAGATGGCTTGATGCATAGTGACTAGAGTGTGACTGCTGAAGTATATGATGAAAATCGAGAGGCTAAAAGCTTAGACACCTCCTCAATTATGACAAATTCTTAGATGCTATGTGCTGATTAGTGGAGAGAGATTCTTGGAAGGAATCCAGATTCTTACTTTAGAATCAAACTGTATGCAAGTAGTTCATAGGAGGATCAGTTTTGCTGGTATTACCTTTTACAGAACTCTTTTATCAGTGGTAGAAAGATGAGTGACAATCCCATTGCAGATCCAATAACCAATAATGTCCTACCTTACTGCCAGTTCCAACAGCTGAAAGAAATCTCTCTCCCATCAACACAAAACAGAGAGGAAAACGGAAACAGAAAAGATGAAATAAGACTGCTATCAGACAACTCCAATGACAGAGCAGAACAAGTTTTGTTAATAGTGTTGAGATCCAATAGGACTAAGAATGCATGCAGAGAAGAAAAATAGAATCATCGAAGTAAATGTAAGAGGTTAATGGGAGTTTTTGTTGGATTATATCTGATGTGTGATCTCTTGCAAAAAAGTTGAAAAATCTAGCTTTCTTCGAATTGTAATTACAACTGATATTAACTATCTATGATACCAATATCTTCTTGATCAGATGGTAGAAAATTTACGAGTTCAATCAAACCCAACATCCATCTTTCATAAAGAAAAACGGATCAACGGAAAAAAAAAAGAGGAAGAAGAAGCAACCAAGAAGATACATTTAATCCCTTACTCGATCTCTTTGCATGTTCCATCAAGAATCACCATGTTTGTGCCAGCAAACAAGCATGGCTACACAGCGCCTCATGATATAAAACCTTGCCTTCTGCTCCTTGGCCAAGCTACTACATTTACGTGAAATGGAAGAGTTTTTTTGAGAGTAACTCCTTGGAAGAGGACACTTTGGAGAAGAGCTTTTAAGGGATGAGCTCCTCAAGAGAGGAGCCTTGGAAGATGAACTCTTTGTTGAGAAACTTCTTGTGAAAGAAGATGAACCTTCTTTCTTCGATACCTTCCACTTCTCATCCATCTAAACCTTGGAAACTCGTAGCGACTAGCAAGTAATATGATATTTTGTGATACTTCTTTGTAAGTATATGTGTATGAGAGTGAGAAAGAGTTAGTGTGTGAGATGCACGATCAAGAATGGGGCTTGGGAATCTAGTGGGGCGTAGATATTTTATATAGTAATAGCGATTTGGGTTGCAAGATGTGAACCAGTGTTCAATTTTCTGCTCGAACTTGTTGCCTGGTTTGAATATGTGGTCACACTGTATCCATATATATATATATATATATATTCTTATTTGCTCTCATGGCATCATCTCATTGGCTGGTTCTCTGAAGTCTCATGGTCGTCTCTGTTCTCACTAAATGACCTCCTGATTCTCGAACCTCCTTCCTCTCTGGGAGATCCATCATTTATTTTTTAAGAAAAAAGTTTCAAGTTCATCACACAATCCATATAGAAGGAGTGATCAGTGAAGCGAGCTCAGTAGACAGTTAATTATTAGCCGGTTCGGTGAGGAGATCGAGTTGTGCCAGCCAATTGTTCCACGAAGGACAGGGTTCGATCGGTATAATAATTGAAGTGTTTGCCACTTGTGGTGAAGCCAGGAGTGCGGTGGATATGCGGTGGCCATGCGGTGGATATGATCGGTCACAGTCATCTGTTTCTCTCTTTGGCTGTGGCATTAACTTCATCCCGAGTTACTGTGCCGTGTAGAAATTCTGTCTGCCAGGAATAAAAAAACTTTCACCATCATAAATTTACTTATAAATTTCCCACCACAGGTTTGCTGCTTCTGGGGCCCCTTGTTTAACGTCGACTATGGGCCGGTTAGGGAATGCGGTTGCACTAGCTTTTCAAAGTGCTTTTCGTGTCAAAATATATTAAAATAATATTTTTTTATTTTTTAATTGATTATTTATGAAAAATAACATGTTTATTTCAGAAAATAAAATTCATTTTAGATAGAAAGGAAACTGTTTCGCTATAATGCGTTGGACCAAAGTTTTTTTTGTCGAGGAAATATTTCAACTTTAATAAGTTATTAGATGATATACTAACATATGATTTATATATTATTTTTTAATATTTTTTAGTGTTCTTTTCTTAATTTTGGCTTAGATTAGAGCAAAGAGTTGTAGCGGTTGCGTTTTTAAAATATTTTTTATTTTTAAAATATTTTTTATTTTTAAAATATTATTTTTGATGTTAATATATTAAAATGATTTAAAAAATATTATTTTTTTTAATTTAAATAAAAAAATAAAATATTTATAAAATGCAAAAATAAATCATGTGAATCACTAGTATGTACATGTACCCTACATTTCGTCCTGAATGATTCCATGCTAGCTAGCTTAATTATTATGGCATAAAATAGCATAGGAGATTCGACTGCATTTCATATTTTTATATGCGAACCTTGGAATTTTAGATTCACTTGCACATGCAACCCTTTGGATCAGTAGAAATGAAGCTCAACGTTCTTAAATTAATTACTTTTTTTATAATTATTATTCAATAGAAAACAAATGAAGTTTGAAGTTACCGCAAATAAATAATTCACCAATGGATGCTCTCTTCTGAAACTCACCATGTGATCGGTGCTGTTTAAAAGGTTGATTTTAAAAGTATTTTTTATTTAAAAATATATTAAAATAATATTTATTTTATTTTTAAAAAAAATGTTTTTAAAATCAGAAAATAATATAAAAATATTAAAAAAATATATTTTTTATTTAAAATATTTTAAAACGGAAAGCAAAACAGGCGGATATTGATTTGTGAACTGAGTCATCCTGCGGTGGACAACACACTTCAAGATTGTTCTTCGTAAGACATTATTTAAAGCCACCTAACCCATGGTCAAATGCATTCTTAATCAATTATTATTGAATAAGGTGAACCGGTCGACCACTTGGGATACCGGTCGACCGCTTGAAGTTGGAAGACCGGTCGACCGCTTGAATAAGAATGAAGAACCGGTCGACCGGTACAAAGGAACAAGAAGTCTTGCGTTACACGGAAAACTCTCACAGAGGCCTTGCTGGATTAGGAAACTAGAAGTCTAGTTAAAATCAAAATACAAGTCTGTAATTAGTATTTTTCCTATTCTATTTGTATTTTTCCTATTCTGTTTTTGTATTTAAACTCTCACTGTAAAGAGGAATATACAATACACAAGATTTTATTCTTGCCTCCCTTTTCTTCATGGTATCAGAGCAGATTTCGATTGACCTGCGTTTGTTCTGAAATTTTCTATGGAAGACTTACCCAAAAGTGATGGTGCTGACAGCACTCACAAATTACCTAGTGTTATGGAAGGGGAACCAAATCCCAACCAGCGTCTAGGATCAGTTCTGTTGAACGAATACAATTACCTTCCTTGGTCGAGGGCTGTTACAATTGCTCTTGGTGGAAGATCTAAACTTGGCTACATTAATGGCCATATTAAACCAGTTGAGCCTTCTTCAAACGATTATGAAACTTGGCAATGCAAAGATCAACTTGTCATGTCATGGCTGCTCAATTCCATGGAAAATCAAGTTGCAGAGATCTTTAGCTATTCTGAATCCTCCTTAGAACTATGAGAATCAGTAAAGGAGATGTATGGAAACCAAAATAATGCCTCTCGCATTTTCCAGATCAAAAGGGACCTTGCGAATTTACAGCAAGATGGCAAACCTTATGCAACTGCTTGGAGTTATGAAGGGTATGTGGAACGAATTGGCTCTTTATCGTCCCCTCACTACTGATGTAAAGGAATTGAAAAAACGAGATGAAGAGGACAAGATTTTTCAACTGTTAGCAAGTCTTGGTGAAGACTACGAAGATCTTCGCAGCAGAATCCTTATGAATCCAGACCTACCATCTCTCACCAGTGTGTGCGCAACTATCCAACGAGAAGAAGCTCGCAGAAAGGTTATGTGCTTTAACCCGAAAACTCCAGTAGCAGAATCTCGTGCGTATGCAACAAATAGGTATGACAGAGCTTACAAAGGCAAAAAACCTGAGTTGAAATGCCACCACTGTCATAATGTTGGTCACTCTGTTGAAAGATGCTGGATCCTTCATCCAGAGCTAAAGCCTAAATTTGATAAAGGGAAGAAATTTTATGAGCCCAAAGCTCATATGACTGCTGCTGGAAAGTTCTCTCAGGACTATGAGCCCAAGGCTAATATGACTGCTGCTGCTGCAAATTTTTCAGTCAATCCAACAGCTCTTCTTAGTGAATTTTCTTCTTATCTTAAAGAAAACGGTGACACGGGCTGCTCAGAGTCAATGCCCAGTACTGAAGAACTGATTGGAAAGTTTGCCAACTTCCTCACCAATTCTGCCAAGGAAAATTCAGAAGGTATTTTAACTGCATTTAAAATTGCTTTAATTGCTAGTAGTGTGCATAATTTTTGGATCATAGACTCAGGTGCCACTGATCATATCACAAATAAATTGAGTAATATATATGATTTCGAAGAAGTCTCTTCCCCAACACACATGTCTGTTGCAAATGGAAATCAAGCCTCTGTCAAAGGACAAGGAAAGGCTAATATCTTGTCTCTTAAAACTGCATCTCTAGTCTTATATGTTCCCTCCTTTCCCTTTCAGTTACTCTCCATTGGGAGAATTACTCGAACACTAAATTGCCGAGTCATAATTGATACTCATCGAGTTATTTTTCAGGACCTCGCCACCAAGAAGATGATTGGTGAAGGTTTTTTTCATCAAGGATTATACTACCTGTCAAGTCTTCCTCAGCATAACAAACATCCATCAGTTTTTCCCCCTATGTCCTCTGTTTTTTCTTCTATTCGACAGGAGCATTATCTATGGCATCAACGCCTAGCTCATCCCTCAGACAATGTTCTCACAAAACTAATGCCTCACTTGGAGATTAATAGTGTTGCATGTGATACATGTCATCTGTCAAAATCCACCAGACTTCCTTTCCCGTCTTCATCATCTAGAGCTACTAAGTCCTTTGACATTGTTCACTCAGATATCTGGGGACCTGTTCTTGAGTCAATTGATGGCTACAAGTTTTTTGTCTCGTTTGTAGATGACTTCTCCCGTGTTACATGGGTTTATTTGTTAAAACATAAGAGTGAAGTTATGGATGTTTTTCAGGATTTTCATAACATGATCATGATTCAATTTTCTGCAAAAATTAAGACTCTTCGATCTGACAATGGCACCGAATACTTGTCCAAAAACATGACACACTATTTAGCTACTCATGGCATTTTACATCAGTTAAGTTGTGTTGGAACTCCCCAACAAAATGGGATAGCTGAACGAAAAAACAGGGACCTCTTGGAAAAAACGAGATCTTTAATGATACAAATGCATGTTCCTAAAAAACTTTGGTCTCATGGAGTTTTATCTGCTGCTTATCTAATTAATCGGCTACCTAGCCGAATCTTATCCTTTCTGTCTCCTCTTGAAGTTTTGCAGCAGAAAAAACCAGATTTGTCTCACTTAAAAGTGTTCGGGTGCATATGTTTTGTGCATCTTCAAGCACTACATAGAGACAAACTTGATCCAAGGGCTGCTAAATGTGTCTTCCTGGGATACTCTTCAGCAAAGAAGGGATACAAATGCTATCATCCTCCATCCAGAAAATTATTTATATCGAGAGATGTTAAATTTGAAGAAAGCTGCCCATATTTCTCTCCTGATCACCATCATGAATTTACAGAGTTATTTCCCTTGCCAAGTCCAGCTCCTCTCGACATGGTTTCTCCTCCAAGAATATTGCCTACTGTGGCAACACCTGATTTATCTTCCAATGAGAGGGGTGAACCGGTCGACCGGTTGGAAGACAACACTGAACCGGTCGACCGGGTGGAAACATCTGCCACTTATCCTGGTGAACCGGTCGACCGATTGGAAGACAACACTGGACCGGTCGACCGCTTGGAAATATCTGAAACTTATCCTGATATGAATACTGAGGTGGGATCATCACAGCCACGAAGAAATCCACACAGAAATCGTGTTCCCCCAACACGGTTGCAGGATTTTATTACTTATGCAGCAAAGCATCCCATCTCTAACTATCTTACATATCAAAAGTTGTCAAATTCACATGCTGCCTTTCTTTATTCTATATCCAGTGTGCATGAACCCCGTAATTTTCAGGAAGCAAATTCACAGGAAGAATGGAGACAGGCTATGAATGAAGAGTTGCAGGCCCTTGATCAAAATAAAACCTGGAGTATAGTTAAACTTCCCAAGGATAAGCATGCAGTGGGAAGTCGCTGGGTATACAAGACCAAATTCAAATCTGACGGCACAATTGAAAGATATAAAGCACGCCTTGTAGCTCAGGGATATACTCAGACTTTTGGGGTGGACTACAAAGAAACCTTCACACCTGTCGCAAAAATGAACACAATTCGTGTTTTGCTCTCGGTGGCTGTTAATAACGGGTGGATGATGTGTCAAATGGACGTAAAAAATGCATTCCTACATGGAAATCTTGAAGAAGAAGTCTACATGAGATTGCCTCCTGGTCATCCTCAAAGTTCAGATTCTAGCCTAGCCTGTCGTCTTCACAAATCCATTTACGGGTTAAAGCAATCTCCACGTGCGTGGCATGCAGAGTTAAGTGCTGTTCTTGAAAAAATTGGATTCACTCGAAGTAATGCGGACTCCAGTTTATTTATGCATCTTCTACCAGAGATCAAACTCATGGTCCTTATATATGTTGATGACCTCATTATTGTGGGAAATGATGGCACATCAATGGCTCACCTCAAAACTACTCTGCAGCAACACTTTCCCATTACTGATCTTGGTAACTTAAAATATTTCCTTGGGATCGAGATGGCTTCTTCACACAAAGGGTTGTTTCTCAATCAACGCAAGTATATTCTCGACTTGCTTAAAGACACGGAAATGATGGATGCTAAACCTGCGCCTACCCCATTGGATAGTAAATTGAAGCTTGACACCACCAGTGAACCTCTCCGATCTATTACTTACTATCAGCACCTTGTGGGCCGATTGATATATTTGACGATAACTCGACCCGATATTACCTACGCGGTAAGCCTTGTTAGCCAATTTATGCATGCTCCTACAGTTTTCCACTTAAATCTCGTCAAGAGAATTATGCGCTATCTAAAAGGCTCAGTTGGTCGAGGTATAGTGATGACTAATAATGGTCATACTCAAATCACCGGTTACTGTGATTCTGATTGGGCTGGTAATGCTCTTGATCGCAAATCAACAACTGGGTTCTGCGTTTTTGTTGGTGGTAATTTGATCTCCTGGCGTAGCAAAAAACAACACGTTGTTGCACGATCTAGTGCTGAAGCCGAGTACCGTGCCATGGCATCAGCTGCGTGTGAATTAATTTGGCTTAAAAGTTTGCTTCTTGATATGGGAATTATCAGTAAGGCTCCAATGACGTTGTTTTGTGACAATCAAGCAGCCATGCATATTGCAGCCAATCCCGTGTTTCATGAAAGAACCAAACACATTGAGGTTGACTGCCACTTCATTCGTCAACAAGTTCAGCAGCAGATAATTAAACCTTCCTATATTCGCAGTCATGATCAACTAGCGGATATATTTACCAAGGTTTTGCCATCGGTTCAATTTCAACAATTGTTATCCAAGCTTGGATCAATTGATCCCCTTGATCCCGCTTGAGGAGGAGTATTGAATAAGGTGAACCGGTCGACCACTTGGGATACCGGTCGACCGCTTGAAGTTGGAAGACCGGTCGACCGCTTGAATAAGAATGAAGAACCGGTCGACCGGTACAAAGGAACAAGAAGTCTTGCGTTACACGGAAAGCTCTCACAGAGGCCTTGCTGGATTAGGAAACTAGAAGTCTAGTTAAAATCAAAATACAAGTCTGTAATTAGTATTTTTCCTATTCTATTTGTATTTTTCGTATTCTGTTTTTGTATTTAAACTCTCACTGTAAAGAGGAATATACAATACACAAGATTTTATTCTTGCCTCCCTTTTCTTCAATTATTGATTCCAAAACTTTCTCACAAGTAATCATTTTGTGTTTTTATCCCTTCGAAAATCACTAAGCTGCAGTCTTTCAAAACAGCAATAGTATAAAATTATTCTTAGTCTACTAGCTTGATAATTTAAAGTTTTTTTAATACGATATTCATATCTTAAAAAACCTAAATAATTTCAAATTCAAAGTTCGTCATCTTATTCTAACAGATTAGATTAAACATAAAAAAAATGTAGAAATACATGATATTTTTATTTATTTTGGAAAAGAATTCATTATAGTCCTTATATTTTATAAATTGTAAATATTAGATGATCCCTCTAATTTTTGAACTTTTAAGAAAATTCAATTTTGATAGAAAACTTTATTTTTTATTTTTCACTCTCTCGTTTGAGAGATGAGAGATCTTGGTGTTAAGGAGTTCAATGAAGGGAGTTTTACTTAAGTGTTATTTTATTTTTAAATTGCCTAAAAAAATAGATCTACATAAAGGTTTTTTTATTTATTTCAAGTTGATTTTGAGTTTTTGGATTAATATTTAGGTTATTGGAGGTCATAAATAGGTTTATCAAGAAATCTAAGGTATTCTAGGTGTTTTGGGGTCAATAATAGAATTGCCTAAAAAAACTCATGCCTAATTTTCCAACAAGACCTCTAGTTTTTCTTTCTTTTATTAAAAGTCATTGTTTGATATAAAAAAATATCATGCATATGCAATGCATAACATGGATTATGATTTTGTTAAGTTAACTCTTTTTTTTTAATTTTGTCTTTCAACATTGAATTGATTGAGAATTTAACATAATGATTTGTTTCACTTTGTTTTTTTTAAGGTTATCACGGTCTCATGATTCACATTGCATATTTAGTTGATTTACTAGTGTTTACTCAAGTTATTACAATATTTTGTTGCCTTGGTACTTTTATTTTAAGACAACATCATGCAATATGAGTTAGGTTTTCAATTCATGACTATTTTTTTAGAAAACATTTTAATGATGTCTGAATACTTTTTATATTGGAAAAAAAAAATTAATTTGACCTGTTTTTTTTTTTATTATTATCCAATTCAATAAAAAAACTGATTTTAAAAAATAAAATTATTCAACACAACTTGTTTCATTATCTATATTGTGAGATCGTATACATCAAAACATCTATGTCTTAATTTTTTAGTTTAATATTTAGTTATTGTCAATGTCTTTTTTAGCATTTATCATTATTTATTTATTTAATTAAACGCAAACACTAGATTCGGAACTTCTAGATTAAATAAGCTATTATTAAATCTCTAAACATGAGGTGTGGCATAATTCTATATACCTTTGTGTTTTAACGAGGATGTTGAATAATATATCCTTTAAATTGAAATAATAAAAGGAAGTAGAGAAACTATGGCACTGTTTGACTGGTCAATATTTGCCCAAACACAAAACAAGTAATCATCCTGGTCGTGGTTTGTGAATTTCGTAGACGATAATTTGATTCGAGTTGCTATCTCTCCATGTGACCTTAACACATGATTTCAATCATCACGATAGAATATTAATTTCAGCCAGCAGAGTACGAGAATCATGTAAAATATATTTAGCATTTTTGTATGCGAGATACGATGTTTTGTGCATGTGATTTGTGACACGATCATATGAAAGACACCATTCTTCTTGTTCCTTTTTTTTTTTCTTCTTTTTTCCCCCCTCCTTGATTGAAGATACCCAATGAGAAGAGATGGGCAAGGCCTAATTCAAAACCATAATTCTCCATTACAAATCTCTTTGAACAATGTGAAATCAAACCCCCAATTTCACCTTATTAATGTAAAGTAACAAGGAATGAAAAACGGAGGAGAAATCAGAAAATGCAATGGCTAGTCTTGTTTGGTGTGTGTTTTTTTTTTTGTACAACCTAAAACACATTCTAGCCAAGACTAAAGATTCGATTGGTCAAAGAGATAGAATAGAGGAGTCAACATCTAGCCACATGGTATGTTCTACTGGGTATACAATGCACCTCTTTTTTAGGGTTTCGAATTTTTTGCTTGATCATGTGGACTTGTGAATATGAACATTTTGGGAGACCCACATGGAGACATGTGAGCTGCACAAGGGATGGCCAAGGTCAGGGTGGGGAAGGTAACCTTATGAAACCATGGACCCGTCGCTGCTCCTAGTACACTCCATTAAAACAACAGGTCAAACTTCCCATGATTTTGTGTCTATGAATGGTCCATTATTATTTTTTGTTGTTGAAAAAACGAAGGAGTCAGAAAGGGTCTTTCACAGTCCATATTATTGGATACATTTACGTACATACCTATAATATTTAAACACAATACTAGGAATGATTATATATATATATATTCACGGGAGATTTTATGGTGTTATTCTTACTCATATATATATGATCCCAAAACCCATTTTCTCAAAGGGTATGGATTTTTAATACTCAAGCCCGATCCTTAAAAATACCCATTTGGTTTCAGGTAATCTATTCAAATCGGTTTTGAACAGGCACCATCCCTCCGCAAGAGTGAAAAATGAAAAATGACGTTTACTGATATATATAAACATACACACAGTAATTATACAGTTAAATCAGCTCCAACTTTCACTGTAGCACAAGACACAGATTATTATGGATTGTAATAGTGAAATTATTATTTTGCACCTCAATTCACCTTAGCTTTAGCTTTGAAATCAGGGGTATTTTTTATTTTTTATATTTCTGTGCACAGAAAAATAATCATCATATTCCCAAATAAGATAAAAACCAAGAGTTTCCTACAAGGGTGTCACAGTAATTGCATATTTTTAGTAAACAATAAAATAACCATTTTACCCTCAAATAAGACAAAAAATATGAATCACCTGTGAGGGTCTTTCAGTCTGTTCATATTTTTTTAAAATATACAAATACTGATATGCCCCCGTAAAAGACATAACCGATGAATTGCCTGCGAGGGTCTCTTAGCCCGTTCATATTTTTTTAAAATGTACAAATACTGATATGCCCCATTAAAAGACAAAATACAAGAGTTGATTGTAGGGGTGTTTTGGTAATTTATGATTTATTTATTATTAATTGTTGTCCATTTCAGACGTGCCGGTGATTTATGGCCTCATACCCCCCTTTAGGTGGCACGTGCGACAAATTCAGGCGATGAAAAATATGCATGTGGCGTCTCATCGGATGCGCCTCCATGTTCTATACCTCATGGTGGGGCGCGTTGCGTCCCACGGTGGCCGGAAATGTCCCGATTGTTAGTTGAAATTTATTTCCTCATTTTTTCTCTCCTGCAGGTGAAAGAGTTCGGAACTCCCCAATGTTGTTTTGGTTGTCATTTCAATCCTTTTTTTTATTGTGTTGTATGATCCTGATTTCTGTTATATAAGTTTTGATTTGTTTTAATTTTGTCATTCCATTGATATTTATTACATATTTAGGTTTCAATTCGGTTATTATTCTTTTAAATTTCCGGATTCGGTAGAAATCTCTTAATATTTTCGGTACAGAGGTTTTGAGTTTTTCAATTTTTTCCTACAATGAAAATTGATTATATATGTTGTTTTCATTTCAGCCCTTATACTTTTAATTTTTTATTTCAATGGAAATTTTGTTCTTTTTTTCCCTTTGTTCTTTCTATTATTTAATCTTCAAGTCAAATGATTTTTTTTCAGCTAACTATTTTTTTTGCTTGCTCTTTTGTTAAAGTTTTTAAGTTTTTTTTATTCTTTGATGTAATTTTTTTTTCCATTATTTACACAGTTATAATAATAGGTTTGGTTTTTTTTTGCTTACTCTTTAGTTAAAATTTTTGATTTTTTTGATTCCTCATGATAATTTAATATTTTTTTTGTTTTAGCAGTAATAGTAATGATAATTTTATTTATTATAATCATAATAATAATAGTGACATTATTAATCATAACAATAATAAAAATTATTATTTATTATAATGGTTATAGTGCTTATGGTGTTAATAATTATGACTTTGATAGTAATAATAACAATATCTCATAAAATAATATAGTAAATATAAATAATGACAAAGAAATTATAATAATGATAATAATACTAATTATAAGTTTGATCATATGAATAAAAATAAGGGAGCTGATTATCATGATGATTATTGATATAACAATGACAATGATTATAACATAATTATGGTGGTAGCGATAGTACTGCAAAAAAAATCAGAATATTGACTATTTACAATAATAGTTATAATATTAGTTCTAATAATTGGGACAATTTAATAACAATGTAACAATTATGATAATAACAATGAAAATAATAATCTAAATAATTCATTAGTTGATGTTGTTTTTGTTAAAAATTGACCTTTACAACTTTTTTATCTATAATATATCATATTTATTATCACGTTAACAAAAATTATAAGAAGTCACATGTTGACAAAATGGGTAGAAAAATTGAGCCAAATTATCTACAATTAAAAAATATACGAGTCACTTACCCTGCACTTCGCCACAGCTAGAACCAAAGTTTTTTAACAATGGATAAAAATGTTAATGGTCCTATATTTTTTTATAATGCTATAAATATGAGCGAAATAATCAACCTACAAAAGTTTCAATTATGTAGTTTTTTTTATATTCATTTTATTATGGATAATGTGTTTAAAATAAACATAACGATTATTTTAAAAATATTTTTTTCTAAGCAAATTGAAAATAATTATGTATATTGATATTTGTTTAATAATAATGCCTATATATATATATATATATATATATATAAACTATTTTTTAAAAAAATATATAAAATTAATTTAATCCTAATGTTATAATATCACATAAAATATAATAATATGAAGAATGAACCTTCAAAAATAAAATAAAAATAGTTTAATTTTTTTATAACAATAATGATAGTGGCAACGATAGTATTGCCACTAATAATTAGAATGTTAATTATGTGCAATAATGGTCATAACTATAATAGTTATGACAATTTAACAATAATGATACTAACAATGAGAAGAATGATGGAAATAATTTATTAGTCAATGTTATTTTAAAAAAAAAATACTTTTGTGGCTTTTTTATGTATGATATTTTAGATCTAATATCATGTAAATGACAAATAAACAGAACCACACGCTAACAAAACAGGTCAAAAAATTGAGCCAGATTATCAATAATCAAAAACAAATATATGAACCACTTGCCCTACCTTTCGCTGAAACAAAAAAAAAATGTTTTAACATGTGACAAAAATATTAATGGTGCTATATATTTTTGGTGTTGCTATACATCTAATCGAAATAATCAACCTACAAAACTTTTGATTATTTAGTTTTTTTATATATTCATTTTATGATGGATAAGATATTTAAAATAATAATAACAATTACTTTTAAGGTATTGTTTTTCTTAAAAATATGTCAGTCTAATTATATCTTTTGATATTTGTTTAATATTAACGCCTAAAAAATATAAACAAATCAACTACTTTTATTGTAAGAAAATCAAATTAATTTTATCTTAGTGTTCAGAAATACTTTTAATATAGTAATATGGAAAAAAAATTAATAATTTTTTTTTTATAACAATATTGATGGTGGCAACGATAGCATTACCAATAATAATAAGAATATTAATTATTTACAAATAATTTAAAAATATCAATATTTACAAAAAACAATTATAATAATGATAATAATATTAATTATAATTGAAATAATATTAATAAAACAACGATTTTGGTTATCGTGATGATTATTGTCATAATGACAACGATTATAACAAAATTAGCAGTAATAATTAGAATATGAATTATTTATAATAATTATTATAATAGCATCTATAATAATTATAACAATTTAAGAATCATGATGATTAAAATATAATAATTGAAATAATTCATTAGTTGATTGTTCAAAATTGACTTTCAGGACTTTTTTATGTATGATATTTCAGATTTAATATCATGTAAACAAAAAATATGTGAAGTCATACATAAACAAAAAAGGCGGGAAAAGTGGGCCAAATTATTTACAAGCGCTTCGATGCACATATACAATCTATCGCTGAAATAATTATCCAAATATTTTGAACAATAACATTCAATCACTTCGATGCACAAAACAAATAACTCATTTTAAACGGATTTTATCGATGATAATTTAACTAATAATTTTTTGTTAATTAATTAAAACATGCACAACAATCAATCAATTTGTAACATCAAAAAAGTCCAGCGCAACGCGCGGGCAAGACAACTCGTATTAACTATAAGCTAAATCAGATCATTCTTTCACTGTAGCGAAATTACTGTAGGAGTAGACTCAGATTATTGTAGAATATAATAGTAAAATTATTATTTTACCCCTACGTACACAGTAATTTTTGCCTTGAACTCAACTGTATTTTTTATTTTTTGCATTTTTGTGCATAGTCAAATAATCTAATACCCTCACATAAGATAAAAATCATGATTTGTCATCGGGGGTGTCACTGTAATTTCACAATTTTATTACACAATAAAATAACTCATTTACCCTCCAATAAACACAAAATGCAAGGTTTCCTGGGGTGTTTCATACATTCCACATTTTTCAAAATATATCAATACAAATATGCCCTCATATAAAACAAAATCAAAGAGTTGGTTGTAGGGTGTTTCAATAATTTACTATTTTTATATTATTATTTTTTTGCCGAATATTGTGAACGCATTAGCCAGACACACCGATGATATTTAGCCTCACCCACTCTTTGTGCAGCGTGTACGATGTCTTATGAAAGTGAAATATGTCTATTTGACATCTCCACGGATGTGCCGTCATATCCTCTTTCTCTTGGTGTGTCGCGTGCTGTCACATGGTGGTCGTTGACGTAACGACTGTCGATTGATCTCTTTTCCTTTTTCTCTCTCATGCATGCTAAATTACACAATATACCCTTTTGTTTATAGTGTTTTCATTTCAGTCCCACATCTCTTGATTATTTTGTGTGGTCCTAACTTCTGCTATATAAGTTTTGATTTTTTTCAATTTTGGCCTTCAATTTTAATTTTGGTCATTATTCTTTTAATTTTGGGACTGGTTTGAAATCTCTTAATCTTTTCGATATAGAAGTTTGGATTTGTTTCAATTTTGTTATTCGATTGAAATTGATTATATATTTTATTTCATTTTAGTCCTAAAGCTTTTAATTTTGGGATTAGTTTTAAATCTCTTCCTATTTTCGCTATAGAAGTTTGTCTTTGATAAAGAATTAATCATCTATTTGTTTTTAATTTTGTTCTTTAAACTTTGAATTTTTTATTTAATTTTAATTCTTTTATTTTTTGTATATATTTCGAAAATAGTCCATATTTTTATGTATATTCTCTTAGTTTTTTATTTTATTTTTTGAGGTTTTATGTTTTTTTTTTAATTTGTGTTTATGATTATTTGAAAATTGATTTTTCTTATTTTTTTCCTTTTTTTTTATTTATTCTTCAAGTGAAATAATGTTCTTAAAGCTTATAATATTTATTTTTGTTTTTTTGATTTATTTTGTTTTGTTTTGTTTTTTATGCTGAAAAAATATAATGGTAATGGTCCTAGATTTTTTAACATGTTAGAAAACGTTAATGGTCTTAGATTGTTTTTTTATAAGGGCAAGTACAACGGGAGAGGTATCCCGGGAGGCAAAGCTATATTTTCAAATTTTTATCTTCTTTTGCTCTATTTCATGTCGGAGAGGCATCTTGATAGGCAAAATGCCTTTTCTTCAACCAGTAGTCATTCCTACATATTTTGCACTACAAAGCTAAAAATTATATAGCCGTTGGAATTATACCGTTGAAACACACAAACCAAACACACAGCAACATCAACGAGAACCACAGTTGAATCAATTCAAAAAATTTCATCCAGTTTCTGAAGAAACAAAAAAAAGAGGGTATTGATGAATTAACAAGGGTGGGTACGTACTTCATAATTTTTGTTGGGGGTGGCTATGGAGATGCAGTTGCAAGAGAAGCGATTGTATCTATTGAGAGGGCTGTTAGCATTGTTTGATTTAGAGGCAGGAATTAAGAGAGACAATTGGTGAAGGAAGTGAAATTGGGTTTGAACATGGAGAAAAGGATATTTGAGAGCGAGAATGATGACAGAGTTTTGATGGGGTTATGGGAGTGAAAGGAAAGAGTAGTTGTAGAGGTGATGGTGGCCATTCTTTTGGATTCCGAGAAAGAGAGGCTAACGGCTGGGTGTGTTTGGTGTAGAGGGGGCGGCGGCGGCCAGAGAAGAAGAAAAGATGGGTAGGTTTTTTTTTATTGAAATGAAGGGGACAAACGGGGTGGGGTGGTTTTTATACTAATTATTATTATATAATAATAATTATTAATTATAATAATAATTAATTATTAATTATTATAATAATAGTTAGCATAAAAAATAAGAGTATTAATTTGATTGAATTATTTGTAATGGAATATATTTTAATTAATTATGTTTGAACTTATTAATTATTTCTTAATGTGTTCATTTTGTTTTCTTAAGTTTTTCTAACATTAAAAAACAATAAGTAACATTAATTAATTTCAAATAGAACAACCATAAAAAAAACATAGAATTACTTGAAAAACATACAATAAGTAGCTTAAATTTCAAATTTCAAATATTCTGGATATTTTAATTATAATTAAATTCTTTTTTTTTTATTTTTTATTTAAAAAAAATAATTTTATTGTTGGCGGGTTTCTCAAAAAAAATTATTTAATTATACAAATTACTCATATTAATTGTATAATTAATTATATAATTAAACTATATACAAAATAATTGAATTTTATTTAAAATAAGATTAAAAAAAATGGCTATTAAAAATGGCTCTTACCATTGGAGCGCACATCAACTTAAGAGCCATTTTTACACTATTCAAAGAGCCATTTCTATGATTTGGCTCTTAAAAATGGCTCTTGCCATTGGACTTGCTCTAATGTTATACATTTGAGAGGCATAATCAACCTATAAACCTTTTGATTATTTAATTTTTTTATATTTATTTTATTATGGATAAGAAGTTTAAAATAATGATAACAATTATTTTAAAGATATTTTTTAAAAAATATGTGAGGCTAATTATATATTTTGATATTTATTTAATATTAACGTCTTAAAATATATATATAAAAATGAACTAATTTTTTTTAAAATCTCAATTTAATTTAATCTCAGTATTTTGAAATACTTTTAATATAATAATATGAAGAATACATATTAAAAAATAAAACAATTATTAAAATTCTTTTTATAGCAATAATGATGGTGGGAGTGATAATATTATCAATAATAATTACAATATTAATTATTTATAAAAATAGTTATTATGTAAGCTATAATAAAGATGACAATTTAACAATCATGATAATAATAATTAGAATAATAATAGAAATAATTTATCAGTCAATGTTGTTTTTGTTAAAAATTAAGTTTTGTGGATTTTTTATGCATCATATTTCATATCTAATATCACGTAAACAAAAAATATACGAACTCACATGAAGAATAAAAAAAAAAAAATACGAGTCACTTGTCCCATACTTTACCGCAGCTAGGACCAAATTGTTTTACATGTAAAAAAAGGTTAATGGTCCTAGATATTTTTTTTATGATGCTATATATTTGAGTGAAATCATCAACCTCAAAAACTTTCAATTATTTATTTATTTATTATCGATAAGGCGCTTAAAATAATGATAACGATTATTTATAAGGTTTTGTTTCTTAAAACTACTTGAAACTAATTATATATTTTGATATTTTTTAAATATTTACGACTTAATATATATATAATTCAGTAAGTTTTCTTTAAAAAAACTCACATTAATTTAATTTGTGTTTTGAAATACTTTTAGTAATAATAATATGAAGAATAAATCTTAAAAAAATTGAATTTCTTTTTCCAGCAATAATGATGGTGTCAACAATAGTATTGTCAATAATAATTAATAATGATTATAATAACAACTATAATAATTATAACAATTTAACAATAAAAGAATAACAATGAGAATAATAATCAAAATAATTTATCAGTCAATGTTGTTTTTGTTAAAAAGTGATCTTTACGGGGGGGTTTATGCATAATATTTTAGATCTAATATCACGTAAAAAATTATACGAAACCACACGAAGAAAAAATGAGTGGAAAAATTGGGTCAAATTATATACAGTGAAAAAATATACAAGCAACTTGTCCTATGCCTCCTAGTAGCCAGGACCAAATTTTTTAACATGTAAAAAATATTAATGGCCCTAGATTTTTTTATGAACATCATATAAAATAATCAACATACAAAACTTTTGATTTATATATATATATATATATATATATATTCATTTTATTAAGATAAAACATTTAAAATAATGATAATGATTATTTTAAAGGTATTGGTTTTTTTTTAAATGTGTGAGGCTAATTATATATTTTGATATTTATTAATATTAACGCATAAGAGAGAATTTCACTCTCATTTCACACCATCAATGCTAAAGTTACTTTGTTTTTTAACGCAAACTGCATTTAATACAAAGAAAAATAACAATACAAATAAAACTAAGAGAATAAATATATAAATACAAACAAAAAATTAAGAGCTATCCCAGAAGAATAAAAAATATAAAGGGATAGTTTGGTACTAAACCAAAACATAAAAGAGTAAGAACCAAAATACAAACAAAAAATTACATATGTTGAAACAAGACAAAAAAATTTTTTATCCCTAATGGCTCGTATTAACTAAAATATAAAAGCCTTGGCTTTTTCCCTGTAGATTTTTCACTATGTACATAGACACAGATCATTGTGGATTCAAACAGTAAAATTATCATTTTACCCTTGCAGTAGAAACATTTAACCCCAAAACTGGGACATTTTGGACATTTACAAGAGACATGTATGGTATTTCAAATTCTTTGCATAGTAAAACTATTATTTTACCCCTGGTAGCTGAAAAAAGAAGAGGAACTATTGGGATGTTTTTGGTTTTTTACATATTTGTGCATTGTGAAAATACAAACATATCCCTACAAACATATCCATCTGTTAAGTGATTGAATTCATGATTCTCTATTGATCATTGTGTTTGGATCGATGTTGTTAATTTCATTTTGTTTATTATATTTTTGTAATAACAATCTCATTTACAGTATTTTATTGGTAGTGTTTGATATTATAATATGGTTCTCTATTGACCAATAGATAACAAACTTTACATAGATGACACGGTAGCATCATTTTTGTTGCACTGCTTGTAACTCTAATTTTAATGTTACTTGAAATGATAAATCAACCACATGTAAATTCTCCTTGGCAGTTTTATGTATGCGCCATTAAGGAATGCGGCGACTGCATTTTCCCAAAATTTTGATTTCTTTTTAAAGTTTCAAATTTGTTTTATTGTTTTAAGATGTTGATATAAAAAATATAAAAATATATTGTTTAAATGTATTTTCAAGTAAAAAAATATTTTAAATAACAAACTTTATCACACTATAAAACAAATATTTACATTGTTTATTATATTTTTGTAATAACAATCTCATTTACAGTATTTTATTGGTAGTGTTTGATATTATATTATTAGTTGTTTTCACATTATTTTTATTTATAATAGTATTAAAATAATATATATTTTTTATTTTTTAAAATTTATTATTAACATCATTACAAACATAATGAAAATACAAACATATCCTCGCTTAAAATTTTGGCCCATTTCTGAGGGTATTGTGGTACTTTCACCCAGGTTTTTTTTATATATAATTATCGCTGGGTATAAGGGTCTATAGGTAATTTATTATTTTTTAATAAATTCTTTTCCAAAACACTGCAGGCGCGTCGTATGGACATCCCGATAGTGTTTCACGTGCACGCGTCATTCAATCGGCTTGTGCAGTGTCGTTTGGCTGTGTAAACTGCCCATCTGTTGTGTCACCTGGTGCTCCACCATGTTCCCTGCCTCGCGGTGAGGCGCGTGTGGGTGAACAGTGGTCGGTGAATCGTCGGAGATAGATTTTATTTTTTTCTCTCTTTTCTCTTTCCTGACGCCGGAAATTACATGTAAATCCTTAATGTTTGTGATTGTTTTATTTTAGCCACTTCTATTTTGATTTCAGTTTTATTCATGATTTCTTTAATGGAAATTTTGATTTTTTTGAATTGTACTTGTCATCACCCAATTTCTGGGTCATTCCCCAAAAAATACAAAAAAATAACAAAAATAAAATAAAAGGAGTCGGCGTGGGTAGTAAAATCAATGTGAAAATTTTGGATGTTTTCACAAGTCCAATCGTATCTCTTTTGTTCCAAATATAGAGGAAAATACAGATTTAAGGCAAAAATAATTTATCATTGGATAAATCTGTGTAACAAATTAAGTTGAACGACATAATTATATTTTTGTGGTTTGATTTGATTTAATCGTCAACCAATTTAAAGTTTAATTATGATCGGGAATTAATTTAAGATCCAATTGAAGGATTTAATTAACTGCAAGGACTTAATTATACTTTAAATTGGTCAAATTAATTTTATTAAGGGCTTAATCGATGAGAAATCAAATTCTTGAATTTAATTCGGGTTCAATTGATGAGATTGGAATTTTTGGAGATCGAATTGAATTGTTTTAAGCCAATTATGCGAAATCAGGGTTTGAATTGAACAAATTAAGAGTCTAATGGTCAATTGAGGGTTAAATCACGCAAATCAGAAACGAGAGACCAAAATAAAAAAGGCGTGCACATTTAAGGTTGCTTTTGAAATTTTGACGGGGATATAATTGCATAAAATTAAAAGTTTAAAACTAATCTGGGGTGCGATTGAACCAATTAAATATTGAGGGACCAAATTGTATTTTCTCACACCCTCCCAAAAATCAATTTTGCATGTTCTTGCACTGTTCTGACACCTGAACAGTGCAGGAACAACTCTGCAACTGGCACGCCTCTCAGCCCTCTGCAAAATGCAGAGGGCAACCATCTAATGCAATGTGCATGCCAAATGGTTGCATTTTTTCCCTATAAATGCAACCGTTCGTAGATGCACCAAAGGGGACAGAGAGAAGTTCGGGAGAAAAAAAGAACAGAGAAAAAAGACCAGAGAAAAATAGAGGAGAAAAATACACAAACAGAGGGGAGAAACCAGGAAAAAAAACAGGGGGGGAGTGCTGGAGGTTCAAGGAGATTTTTAGCAGATAAAAACAAAGAGAAATCACGCGAAATAACACTGTCATCTTCATCTTCCTAGGCACCAGCTCTCTCTCTCTCTCCAGTTTCACAGCCCCTCTCTCTCTCCAAAACAGCCCCGTTGAGCTCTCTCTCTCCACCATTGGAGGCCATTCAACCACCCAACACCTCTCTCATCATCACCGTGAGCTTCCCCTCCACACCAGTGTCCCATCCACACTCTCAGGAGAGGCCACGACAACAGTTGCAGCAACTGCAACACAACCCCGGTGACTTTGGAAGTTCCCTCCTGCCACCACAAGTCACCGTTGACGACGCCACCACGACAGGAATCATCACCTCGACCTCCTCTACCCAACGATACTAACAGGTACACCTTTCATCATAGTCAAAAAATCCATTGTTCATCTTCTCCTTCGTCTCGGCGCCTGCATGCAGTGGAACGTAATTCACGTCCCACTATTCATGCAGGCTGGGCTTGCGTGAATGGGCCGGGCTTTGTGCCCGGCCCAAGCTCTAAGGGAGATGGGCTTCCAGCCATGTATAGTGGGCTGCCAGTCCGGCCATCAGGGCTGGACTGTCAGCCCAGCCCCTGCAAGAGTGGGCTGTCAGCCTAGCCCATCAGGGCTGGACAGTCAGCCAACTGATTTTTATTTATTTATTTATTTATTTTATTTTTAAAAAATGGCAAAAATATAAAAATACAAAAAATTCAAAAAACACAAAAAAGTTTTGTTTTCGTGCATACGGACGAATTCCAAAATCTTTCTCATCATATTTTTTGTAAAAAAATATGTTGCATCTTTCTCATGTTTTTGAAACGAAAATTGGATATCGTAACCAGTTTACGATTATCCGTTAAAATTTGGCCAAAATATCAAAAATAATTATAACTATTTTTGTTTTATCTATTGGGGTGTAAATTTACATTATAAAGTACATCCATGGATAAAAAAAGGGTTTTTAAACTATGGTTTAAATTTACATTGTAAAGTACATTCGTAGATAATAAAAAAGGATTTTCAGATACAGTGTAAATTTACATTTGTAAAGTACATCCATAGATAAAAAAGGTTGGTAACTGCGGTGTAAAATTACAATGTAAAGTACACCCGCAGACAAAAAACGGTTTTTTTTGAAAATACAGTGTAAAAAAATTTAACTTAGAAGAACAATCAAACAACAATGCAGCTTAACTAAGGTAGGGTGCACTGGGGGTGATGCTTCTTCCCCTTGCACAACAAGTTCTCTTACCTAAGACTCTCATAGACCAATAGGTTCCTAGTGACCTTAATACTAGGTGGCGACTCCCGATAATTATAGTCGTAACTTTACGACTATAAAACACATCTCATTTTCATCGCGCACCGTTGTCTCCTCCCGATCTAGAGGGGGATGGAAGGGCGCGAAGCGCGTAAAAAAAAATCACCGTCGCGACAGTACTCTTCAATTGAAACCGGTTATATAAGGTGGTTTTCATTTCAATCTTTGTTCTTTTGATTTTTGGTTTGTTTTTTGTTCCTTTAATTTTTTCGGTACGCATGTTTTAATTTGTTTTAATTTTGTCCTCCAATTGAAATTGGTCATATATGCTACTTTTCATTTTGGTTCTTATTTTTTAATTTTTTTATAAAATTACAGTTCATTTTTTTTAAAATGCCTTTATTTGTTTCGGTCCCAAGGTTTTTATTTGTTTAAATTTTGTCTTTCTATTGGAATTAATTATATATTTTATTTTTCGTTTCAACCCTTATTCTTTGAATTTTTTATTTGGTATTAATTCCTTTTGTTTTTTCAGTCCATTTTGGAGAAAATTTAGTTTTTACCCGTATTTATACACCTATGCTTTTAGTGTTTTTATTTTTAAGTTTTATAGTTTTATTTTTCATTGAGGTTTAATTTTTATTCGGTTCATTCCTGAAATTTTAATTTATATTAGTGATCATTTTAAAATTAATATTTCTCATTTTTTCCCTTTGTTCTTTTTTTTGTGTTTTTATTTTTATTTTTTTCTGTTCTTCGAATCAAATGATTTTATGATTTCATTTTTTGCACAATAATAATGATAATTTTAGTGATTATTTTTTATTATTATTTTGTAAAAATGTTTTGCTTTTTTTATTCTGTGGAGCAATTTAATGATTTTAATTGTTTGGGTAATAATGTTGATAATAATTTTAACTGTTATAGTCATAATAATGAAGGTAACATAAGGATGAATTTTCAATGATGTTTCTTTTCTTTTTGTAGATAGAAAATTACCTACCTATTTTTATAATTTGATTATTGCAGATGTTTTCACAATTTATATGTTTTTTTGTGTTTAATTTAAATTGGATTGTAAAATGAACTACTCCTAATACAATGAATTTGATAATTTAGGTATCTGAATCATCTTTTTTTTTAATGATGATGATAATTTTATGCTGGTGATTTTGTAGAAACCTACTAAACAGATAAATATATATCGATTTAAAATTCATGTATTTTATATGAAACTTGCACTTCATAAGAATTCAGTACAAATATATCATTTTGTCCAAATTTATATTATAATAAAAAAAACTCATAGAATTAATATTTTCTTATGTTCAAAAAAATATGAGATTTGGTCGCGACGATGCGCGGGTAAGTCTATATATATATATATATATATATATATATATATATATATCTGCGCTCGCGGGGTACTAACAGGGTTAAACGGGTGCAAATATACCCCTTGCATATGATCACAAATATTAAAATCAGCTCAATCTAATAAGTTGATCCTGATCTGGGTTTCATAAAATCAACTTGGAATAGAGTTAGTTGATCCTGCGAGTTAATCTATTATACGGTTAAATATCAAATAAAATTGAATTTATTATTTAAAAAAAATCAAAACTATATTATTTTAATTTTTATTTAAATAATCAACAGGAATCAATCTAAATTAATTTACTAAAATTTTGATCCGGAACTTAAAGCTGGGAGTGTGTCAAGTTTAATAACTTGACAATTATTAAAAATCCATTTCTTATGGTTATTTTTTAAAGTATTTTTTTGTTTGAAAATGCATTATAATAAATTTGTTTTTTTTAAATATTTTTATATCATGAAATAAAAAACACGTGAAAATAAAAAAAATAATTTGAAGCAAAAAATAGAATAAAAATAAAAATAATTTGTTTTTAAAAACACTTATAAAATACAAAAACAAAAACAAACAAATCCTAAGAGGCAACCTACGAGTTATTGTGTGTGGGCACTAGCGCAAGAGTATAGATTGAAGACATGGTCCGAGGCACCATTTTGTTTTGGGATTTGGCCCACAACAAGGACTTGTTGATACCATATCCGATTAACCACTTAAATTTATTTGATTAAGCTCTCCTTGTATTTGTTTAACTAGCATTGGAATATTGCTCGCGGTTTGCCTTAACTGGAGTACTGGATTGGAAATATTCTATAATAAATACGTATGATGTTCAAGGAAACTAAAATTATTATATGATGGATGATATTGAATGAAAAATCAGATAAAAAGGAAATTGGTTCTTACACTTCAATTCCGAACTCCCTGCTTGAAAACCAATAGACAAACTCGAACTTTGTGAAGTTAACACTAAGAGAGAGTTGGAACAATCTTATTTATTTACAATTTGGGAAGAAACCCATGAAAGGGTATATATTATCATTATAGTATGCTTGAAGAGTCGAGTTTTGAAAACTTATATTTTTTCTTATTAACGTGAGTGTCTAGGTCAACTTGTGTGTATTTTAACTAATTACACATCTTATGAAATTAACGACCATGTAAGTCTCTAGTGACTCATCATATTAGCAACCACATGGCTCAAATTTGATCACACGGAGCAAAATCTTTAATATCAAGTTCTTACTATTGCACCACTTACTAGATGGTTTTCAAAAACTTCAGCTAGGAATATTAAACTTTGACGTGAGACAAGCCTAGCGGGTTCAGACTTAAGAAGAAGTTTGTAGGAGTTAAACGAGCTTGACGATTATAACTTTTAATTAAGTAGGTTGATTAGGCTGAAATTTTGCGATAGCTTTGTAGAATCTATAAGTTGAGATTGTTTTCATATCCAAATTAGGTACAAAGATTTCTATTTTGGAATTTAGTTTTAGTGTTTTTATTTGTTATTTTTGGATTCCATTCTTATTTAGGTTTGAGATATTGATTTAATTTAGATTTTATTAATTATGTCAATTTAATTTACTATTTAAAATAGTTTTGTATGCTAGTGGCATTCAATTATGAATATTTAAAGTTTATTAAATCCTAATTCTTTACGAGTTTGTGAAACTTTTTATTTCATTTTATGCTGAGTTAAGTTGCCATGGCCCATGTGATGTAGCAATTCTAAAAAATTGACTAAGTGTGATGTTTCTATGTTGAGGAAAAGATTTGAGAGAACCCAACTTAATTAGCTCAAGAAAAGATCAGAGTATTGTGGGGCTACTTAGCTGTAATCTCTATCAGCAAAATATGGTTGAGGTTTCACAAGCTACTGTTTGTGGTTTATGTAACTTTCGACAACTGAAACAATGGAAGTATCATTTGTGTTACCATTGATCCATGGCAAGGTTTACAATTTCCATCAATAAGTTTAAATAAAACAAAACTATTCTCATTGTTTTTATTGCCACTACCATAAGAACTAGATGATCACTGAAATAATGTGTTTGGTTATTATCTTTATTATATCATAATAAAAGAGATGAAGACAACATAAAAGAGATAAAGACAAAAGAGACATGAGAAAAAAACGAAGATAAAATTATGTTTGATAGTGATGTATAAGAATAAGTAGTTGTTTATGTATTGTAACATTCCAACAATTTTAAGACAATACACAACAAATACCCAAAAATTTCAATTTTTTTTTAAGGTCCGCCAAAATTTCTAATGAAATTTCAGTTAAATTTCTCCTATAGCGGGAGATCTCAAGTTATCAAAAAAGCATATTACACATGCCTAATTTCATTTCACAATCCAATCTAATCATTTTGGAACTCAACCACCTTATCATCATTATCATCACAACACATTCAAGTTTAGTAGTATCACATCATTCCATTGTTCACAAGGTAATAGATACAAAAACTAGATTTAAGTCACATGTACTTATAAATTCTATAACATACCTTAATATACTCACACCTAGAACTAAAGTTCTTAAACACACATATGACAATTTGTACAAAAGTAAATGATTAATATCTTACATCAATTATTTTTTTACAAACTTCATTATATAAATTAAGAGACAACATAGGTAGGATAACATCATTGACATGGTACGATGATAAATGTTGTTTTGTTTAGGATTAAATGACTAATACATATACCACAAAAGTCCAAAAGTCCTAAAGGCCATCCACCACCTAATTGTTTGGCCCGCTAATATGTGAAGGTCCTGCAACAAAAAATAGGTTCGCACTAATTTTTATATTTATAATATTAATTAACCTTAAGTATAATGATAAAAGAAGATACACATTTCCTTTCATTTCAAACATTTTAATAGGGTCACAAACTTTAGTTCCATTTTCACAATAAAAGATAATATTATACTACAATTTCAACCTTTACTTTCGCTCAATTTGGAAGCTATTCAATTTTTCTTTATTTTCTAAGCTCCGTTAACAACCTATCTTTAACTTTAACTCATTTTGAAACACAACTCAAATTTGTTGTTTTCTAGACTTAAAAATACAAATATTAACATTAGCTTCCATTTAACGCGAAAGAAAATTTAAATTCATTGATTTTCACATGTTGAAAACAATAGAACTTTGACTTTCGCTCATTACGAAAGCAATTCAAATTCATTGATTTCCACTCTTTAAAAACAATGTTAATATTGGTTTTCACTCCTTATAAAAGCAACTCAAATTCATTTGCTTTTATACTTCAAAAACAATCATAACATTGGCTTTCTCTCATTGCAAAAGCAACTCAAGTATCATAATCTACATCATGATTTCTATTCAAATCACATCATTTTCATGCTTAGAATTCATACTTAAAACCTAAAATTCAAAATTTAATCTCATGAGTTATTGGTAAGTTCTTACATATCATCTTCTTTGGTTAAGTGAGCTACACCAATAGATGATGTCGTTCTCAGTGTGCCTTCTAAACCACATAAATATTTTTCATTCCTATCTGTTTGATAATACACAACCTAACCATTCTCTAGTTTTTTTTTATATCTAGAATTTTATAGCTCCTAATAGGGTAAGATTTATATTTTATAATAGTCAACATCATTTATCATATTTTGTTTGAAGATATCAACCCTATATTCTCCCATTTGAAAATCCAAGTTTCCAATCTAAGGTATGATGTTCATTTCATCCAAGGATTTCAAGTTTGATCTATCTTTTGGTTTTCACTTATTCCTAGAGTTGTACAACTCTAAGTTGAGTAATTCCAGCCTTATTAGAGTGATAACATACAGTTCTACAAATTTTATGAAGGTAGCGACCTAAATTCTTCATTTAGCTAGGTTAATTTTTGGTCACAAGTTAGCTAATAACCTAGTCCAGATTATCAATTTGTACACTTAGCACATTTCCATGCATTTTTCTGATTCTCTCATCACCATTACATACTAAAATTTCATTTTTGTTATGTTTCAATTTTAAGACATTTAAACCTTTAACTCTATAACAACATGCACCACAAGAATTAGTTTTCATGTTCATGCTTTTAGCATATTTTAACTTCTTATATGACCTTACTCCTGTTTACTTCAACATATATAAAAATTTTAACATAAAAAATGTCTTATTTCACATCTTCTTCTCTAGTTCTGACTAAAGGTTTTGATCCTTCATCAATAATTTTATTATTAATTTGTTTTGTATCATTAACAAGTTTCATTCACCCTTTTTTTTTTGCACTTTATTCCCACTTCATTTACACCCCAAAAATCTCTTAACAACCTTACTATAAGAGTTGATATTTTGAAGAATACTTAAGATGTTGGAGGTATGTTTAGGAAGGTTTTACGTTTATCCTAGTTTTGTTTCCTTCAGGCTCTTTCCCCCCTCAAACTTTTTGGCTTTCCATCATTTTCCTTCTTTTTCCGTGAGCCTACTCCTTTCGTTAACTTTTTTATATGTTTTGTTTATGGTATAAAATCATCACTTAAGGCCTCTATTTTCTCTCATGTTTGTGTTGGTGTGACTCATTATTTTTTTTAAAGAAAGTGTTAAGAAGGAAATTGACTCTTTATTTTCTCTTTTATTTTTCCTATCAACAACCCCTCTTTTTACCTTAGGGTTGATGTATTGTTTTCTTCTTTTTTAATCATATATTGTTCATGCCTTTTCAATTCAGTCCCTTCACTCTTTATCTTTCTCATATGTCCCTAAATCCTCCCTGCTCCTTTATTTGTGCTCCATACCTCTTACTAAGGCTTTGTATTCCATTAATGGGTTTTTTCGTTCATTCTTGAGGGCTCACATGTATCCTACTTGGTTATGATGGATAAAACATGATAAAATTTATATATAAAAAAAAAGTTTATTTTGCCTTTAATATATAGTATTATCAAACTTACATATTGTTTTAAAAAATAAATAATAGTTTTTTAGTTAATTTATATTAAGTGTTAAAATTAATAATATTATAATAACTAGTTATAAAACCACTGGGAGGTTGACCTTGAACAAGGTCGAAGCAAAGCCTAAATCAATCTAAGCTTAAGAAAAATTATACAAAAGATTTCTTTGATTATTTTTTTAAGAAATTAGGTCAACTAATTTGACTATTCTGAATCATAACTCAAACCTCGTCTCAGATCGTTATAAAGTTAAGTTCTAAAAATATGACAATAACAAATTTTATCCATATATTGGTCCATGTCAATCCGGGATGACCTTTCTAATTTGTGACTTGGGTCTTATCTCGGGTTAATCTTTGAATTAAATTTTAAAACTATGATAATAAGACTCATTCTTATATCGACTCTCTTGACATATGACTGAGGTCTTTTCTAGAGTCAACTATTAATTTGAATTTTAAAATTATGATAATAAACACTTATGTTGACTTGGATCAATCAACCTATATGAATTTGAGAAAAAAATTGAATTCGAGAAAAAAACATTGTGAAGAAAAAAAACATTCTCGAATTCAATTCGAGAAAAAAATTCACCAATGTTTTTTTCACCAATGTGTATGTGATATCAATATTCAATATTCCTTTATATATATATATAACAAATGAGGACAAGTTCATTAATCACTTGAGAAGAACATAGAGTTCACATCTGCATTATATAATGAATAAAAATAATGCATATGTGGACTTTAAATTCAAAGTTTTATTGTTTTAAAACTAATAATAATAAATTTTATGTTCATAGAAGGTTTATAAAATCTTATATAGATTAGAAACCTTAATTGACTAGAAAACAATATAAAAATCTGAGCACAAAAAAATAATCATAAAATATAAGAAATAAAAATCTAAATTAATCAAAGAAAAAAAAAACTTTCAAAATCAGGGCTCATGATGAGATTTTTGATATCTCAAGATCCGACAATCCACTTGGCATTGTAGGGGCTATTGCAAGAAAAACAGCTTCCGAAAATTCCTGTCAAAATATGATTCGTATCAAATAATCATATAAATAATTATGATGTTTTTAAGTCATTATTATAATCTTAAACAACCGGTCCTTCTCGTAGGTATGGATATGAGCTATTGGTCCATAAATACATTTATTATGCATCTTCACTTGGCATATGCTATCTTGTTATAGTAGATCTAAAATCACACTTTATCGCAATTCGTCCGGAAAGATATATAAATATGACCTGAAAATAAACGTTTTAATAAGAAAGAAAGAAAGAACTCTGAAGCAAAAGCTGCTGCAAAAATATAACCTTAAGACAACATTTTAAAAGAGGTGATTCTAGAGCTACATGCTCTCTTCTGAAAAGAGCGAGCTGATTAACTTACTTTACAGTACAACCGAAATTAAGATAAAATAAATAAATTTAGAAAAAAAATTAATAATCCTTTGAGAAAGGTTTCTGACTGCAGTTTTGATACCATAAAAGTGGAGAATAATCATTGAGTATATTAAAAAGAATTTTGGATGATATATTATCTCTATATATCCGGTGAGCTCTCAAAACTAAGCTGAGGATTGACAGAAACACCACACCTATATATATATATATAAAGGGCTAGCTAGCTAGTCTAATGACCATTTTTATCTTGCAATAATTCATAAAAGTTTTCTGTAGCAACACCAGCAAGCTAACAAAATCCCACTTAGTTGACAACACAATCAATCACCAACCAGTGAAATTAAGTATAGGCAAGTGAATATGGTCTTTAATTTTCAGGATCTATGAAATTACTCGAGATGCAAGGGAAAAAAAGTGTAGGCAAATGAAAACTACATAAGGAAATGATAATTAAGTTCACACAATTTATAGGGAAATAGTAGCTTGAGATTTGTTAAGGAAACATTACCTTCATGGCTTTGGTTAGATAATTAACTTACACTCCACCTCTGATCAAGTTGTAGATGGATCTCGCTGTACTTGTTTGGTATGGAAGAGTAAATTAACAAGAATAGTCATATATTTGCCGATGCAGCATCATCAAGATTCCCATCAGAAAGGAACCTTTCGAGTAAGGGAGGTGACCGTGTACCACCCCTACTCAAGCCTTAAAGTTTGTGAATCTTGATGCTGCCGCATCAGCCAATATAGACTGATAGTCGAGAGCAGATCTTTCATGAGTATTAATGGACCAACCCTAACCCTAAAATGAAATAACCCATGAAGTAAAAGTAAAGAAAAGGAAGATTGAATATGAATGGCCTGGTAATTAAAGCAAACAAATCCACCTGAATTAATCATTCTGGAGCTAAATAGGAGTGACCCACTAGTGGTTAAACCAAAGGCCAAATAAATAAATGAATAGACAAGAATGAAAGGTAAGAACAGATGTTACTCACGAACTGATGACCAGCAACAGTATTACATCTCGACGCATACATACCTTAAACTTGAATTGTTGGAACATGTTAATAACAAAAAAAAAAGATTGAAAACGAGGATCACAAGAAACTTTGTGTTTTCTGTGAAGCTACGGATGAAGAGAGGAAAGGGTGTGTGTGTGTGTGTATATATATATATATATATATATATATAGAGAGAGAGAGAGAGAGAGAGAGAGATGGAGTTGAAGGAGCTGGGGTTTGATAGTTGATTAACCCACAAAGATGATTCTTTGGTTTGAGGGTGGGATAAGAATTTCTGAGATCAAACGGGCTGCTAACTAAGCACATGAATCTGATCACATCGAGTTGATTCTGTGTATATTTATTGGAAGGATATAGACCCGAATTACTTCATGTTAGTAAGAAGAAATGATTTGATGGGACTCAAAATATTGATTAAATCAGCTGGAAATCCAAGTTAATCCGCAGCACGTACCAGAATATAAAAAAAAATATTCCAAGGATTGATCCACGCATACCCACAGCTTAATCATACAGGAGTCTAGAAAGGAAATGGTAAGATCTATCTTTTTCTAGCCAAGCGTAAGATCTCCCTAGAAGAAAATGACTAAAATATGCAGGAGTGGTGGCCTTAAAGAATGGTAAGAACTACAAGTTTTCCTTTATGTAAAGCCGATACCCAGGTTCTGAGGATGGGTAAATAACAAAATACTATATAGGAAGATACTCAGGATTAGACAATCGTTCCATGTAGACTGTGGGGACGAACGCAGAGAGATGTGACACCAGATATCTAATGCTGCTTCCTCCAATGATTTTTGGATTCTTGCTTACCACACTTCGCTTTTCAAGTGCCTTAGCTTTTCATTTTAGACTCAGTCATTTTTTCGTGGGCCCTAGCACGATCATTTCAAGATGAATAGGTGCTCGTGACGACGTCACATTTTCTTTTCTTTAGTTGATGTATGCTCTATATAATAAATAGTAAGAATTTAGATTATAAATATTTTTAATATCCTTAATTATTTTTGCTCAAACTTCAAAAAAAATTAGAAAAAGTTTTTGAGTAAAAATTTCTGATTTATATCTACCAGTAATCATAAATAGATTATACAAACTATTATTTATAGATAAATCGGGAATCATTCTCATCAATTTGTTGGTTAAATTTTTTGAACTCTCATCAAATAGAAAATTAGATCAATGATCCCCATGATCAATCTCTATGGTCATGAGTTTGAATAAACAAGAATATGAGTGTGTCATCAAGGACATAATGGTAATTTCTCGTATTCTCCCACATGGCCCTTATGACACATAAACTCCTCGTTATGTTTTGTTTTTTAATATGATCATTGCTTTATTTATTTCAATCAATCATGGAATCCTCTCACTCACATACTGAATACTACACATGAATCATGGTGGTAAGACTATTATATAATAAGTCATTCATTCCATGTATTACATATAAAATATTCCCTAAATAAGTACCATATGGGCAATCAAAAACTTTATAAATAAACTTCCCATAAGTTCTTCGGGTCTAAACTTTATTTTTATCCTCATGGATAAAGTGATAAATGTGCACAAAAACTTTATTACAGTAACTTGATGTATATATACTAAATTTAAGACTAAGTACAAAATGAATCAATCAATCTCATATGCTCCACATGACTTTTAAATAGCTTTACCGGTAAATTTTTTGTCATGGGATCCACGATCATCAATGTAATATTTATATGCTCAATAAACACTTCATGCCTTTTGATATTATCTCTCACACGAAGATACTCAATGTCGATATATTTACTTCTGCTTTCACTTTTATTATTATTGGATAAGAATATAGTAGCACGATTATCGCATACGATCTTAATTGGTCTCTCTGTAGAATCTATAATTTTGAGACCACCTTTTCAACCAAAGTGCCTGTAAGGTGGCTTCATAACACACAATAAATTATGTCTGCATTGTAGATGTAACAATTATAGTTTGTTTGCTGCTTCTCCAAGATATAGCCCCTCCAGCAAGAAGGAAGGTATATCATGAAGTAGATTTTCTGCTATCTACACATCCCATAAAATCATAATCTAAATATCCAACCACCTCCAAATGGTTAGTGTATCTGTATCTCAAACTGTAATGCTTGGTTCCTTACAAATACCACACAGTTTTCCAATGTTTCAATTCTGGGTTGCTTTGATATTGACCCAGCATTCCAACTACCATTGCTATGTTAGGACTAGTGCAGACTTGTGCATACAATAGGTTGCCTACTGCAAATGAATATGGGATATCTTTGATTTATTCCTTTTCCAATGCATTTCGAGGATACTGATCATTACTGAATCTATCCCCTTTAATGATAGGTGGTACATAATTATTACAGTTCTTCAGTCTGAATCTCTCTAAAACCTTTCAATGTAGGCCTTTTGAGACTGTTTTTGTGAATGTAGATTCAATGACATAAGAAGTTTTACCCAAATCCTTCATTTCAAAGTTCTAAGAGAGGAATCTTTTGGTTTCGTGTACCAAACTTAAATCAATACTTTCAAGCAAAATATTATCTACATGTAGGACTAGAAAAATAACTTTACTTCTACTGACCTTAAGGTGTATACATTGATCAACAAGGTTCTCAATTAAACCATGTGAGGTAATGACCTTGTGAAATTTGATATATCATTGACAGGAAGCTTGTTTTAGTTTGTAAATAGCTTTCTTTAGTTTGCAAGCTTTCTGACTATTATGATCAAAACCTTCATGTAAACCTTCTCTTCAATATCCCCATTTAGAAAGGCTATTTTTACATCCATTTGATGTAGCTATAGATCAAGATGAGCTACTAACACCATGTTTATCCTAAATGCAAAATATTTTGTTTTAATTAAAAAAACAAAACATCAACCGAAATGAAATTAAAACCCTTGATCAAGACACAAACACGAGGCAGAGGATGCTTGTTAGGCTCAAACATGATGGAGTTTAGTCGTCGGTCATATGGCTAGATTAGTGTTTTTATTCCCTGTCCTATGTGAGTTTGATCCCCATTCATTTTCCTTTTTTTATTTATTATTATTTAAGCAACCTCTCTCGACCTCTGACCTCAAACTCTGGTCACCATGACAAAGTTACCAGGCCACCCAACTGTTTTCAAGGATTAACATGTATGATGTCACAAGATCTTCCAACACAAAATCCATTTTCTTTGAAGAAAACTGGTAAGCTGCAGATCTGTGGATCAGAAAGGCATCAATTTAGTCCGGCTCCCAGAAGAAAAAGTGGAGCGCATTTCGTTCATACGGGGGCAAGTGGCGCCATGTTGTCATGTAACTTTATGCTCATCATAATTGTGATTTGCTGCAACTAAGCAAGGAAACGTGTGCTCTACGTGTAAAGGCGAAGACACCTGATAAAGACCTCCATGCTTTTGATTGTAAAGAAGATCTTCCGGGAGGGGATCAGTTTCATCGGCGTGATGTAATCTAGTGGATAACCTAGGACTATTATGCTTCATCTGGAGCTTAGTGGCAAGTATTAGTTCATAGCAACTTGTCCATACATAATCTGTAAACGATACTGCTGACGCCCTAGCTCGGGGTTTTTTGATTGAGATGAGATTAAGATTAATTAGTTAAAAAATAGAGGGGTTAATCGATGTGACATGATCGAGAGAAGAAAAAAATAAGAATGAATCACCAAAACTCTGTTTTTAACGCACATTGAAAGTATTAAAATCTACTCAATGAAAAGATTCTAACTATATATTGAAAAGCAGTTAAACAAGGTCTAACTTCCTAGGAGTTTTGTTCGAGCGTTAATTTGAGTTGATTACGACCTTCTTTGGTGGTTTTCAATATATATATATATATATATATATATATATATATATATATATATATATATATATATATATATATGTATATAAAATTATATTTGGAAATCTTTTTAATAGTATCAAGCGTGTTTAAAATGAATCATTGATGTGTGACCCATCTTTTTTTATATATTTTTTTCTTCCCTCATTTCTCTCTTATGCCACGTCACATTATCTCCTCTTTTTTTTTTTGCTATGGGGTCTTAGATGTTATATTTTGACTATTGAATCTTCGTAATGATTTTTATTAAGATTAATTAGTCTGCTAAAAACATGCATTTTGAAATGAGAATAAACAACCGCTATTTATGAAACTAATATTTAGAATCATGGTTGTGTTTAAACTATATCACTTTTTGTAGAAGAAAAAAAATCAAAATATATAAACGAATGTTAAATAAAAAGAATATATTTAGTGGGTGTTTGTTTTTGTGGTTGTAACTGAGTTTAAAATAATATGATGTATTAGTGTTAGGTTATGTATTAAACTTATTCATAATTTGTATAGAGCCCACAAAATAAAGCACTCAAACCATGGTTTAGGAGAAGCTGATATTAGCTGTTTTTCGTTGCTTTCATGGTCCCGTTGCAGACCGAGTTGGATTTGAATTCACACTTGAAATTAATTGTCGATGCATGAAGGTGACATTTGACTATAATAAAAATAGGGAAAGTATCTCATGAATGGTCATTTTCTTGTGCCAAATTAGTACATGTTTGTAATTAAGGTTGGACATGTCTTTTGTTCATCATTTTTTTCTTTTTAAATTAATATTTTGAACTGTTTTGATATACTCGTATTAAAAATAAATTTTAATTAAAAAAGATTGTTTGAATGGAAAACAATCACACTCACACTTTCAACTATCCTTTTTATTTTGGTTCAACAAAAGATGAGAGGACAAGTTAAGAGCTTATATATGTGTTTGTATATATATCATTTGAAGTAATTTCATAAACTGATAATAAATAAAAAGTTTGGTAATCAAACATACAAAACTGCTTTTCATTTGACTTTAAATTTAATTACAGTTTTAATCAAATATTTCAATTTTATTTATAATTCATAATTAAAAATATTTTTTATAAAATTAATTTTTTAAATCTCAACCACACAACAGCAACCAAAATATCAAATAATCAATTATTTATGGGCCAGCACACCAACCCTGAACCCAATATTTTGTCGTGGTCATGCTAGGTCCCACCACTTCAAGCTCCGGTCATAAGACAGGGCTCATGAGCTCACTCAAGGGCTTCATGAGTTGCATGTCTTGTATAGACCAGTTAAAACTCCCCTTTGTTGGGTCCAAACATAGCCTTGACCTAGTACGACGCCGGACCCTACGTGGTGATGCTTTTTTCAGAGTAGTCCAATTCACCCTATTGGCTCGATGTTTTAAGTGGGATAACCGACTTGTCACTTGTCAACTTTCTTGAACCCTAAATCACTGCTTCATTTATCAACCACCTAACCCCTCAATGATTTCAAATTGGACTGGGCTACACACAACCAGAGGTTACCTTACCCCTCCATAATTTCAATCTGAGTGAGGCCATTCTCTCCATGAAAGTGGAGCCGAGTAATTAGCCCATTTTCGAAGTCTAAATTGAAGAGGTGGTCTGTGGTCATTTTCTCTCGACAGTCCCACTGGCACTAATTATAAACGTGGACTCATTTATGACACCATGAAGATATCTAAAATTGCAAGGCGACGATGGCAAATTATCGCAACATTTGTTAGAGATTCATCAGTCTTTCCTGCAACAACACGCACTCCATTGATATTCGACCTCATTTCTATGTACAAAAAGAAGAGGAAGCACAAGCCTCCTATTTGAGCGAGACCATTCTCTCCATGAAAGTGGAGCCAAGTAATTAGCCCATTTTTGAGGTATAAGGATCTATTTTGTAAGAAATCTTAATTTAAAATAAAAAATAAAAATAAAAATTTACAAAAATAAATTTAAAATATTGTGCCAAACAAGAGGTGGTCATTATCTTATAAGCTAAAAGAGGTAGTGGGTGTCAACATAATGAACAGTGTTTTGCATTGTTCATCAGGACTTAGATACATTATGGATTGAAATAGTGAAATTACTATTTTGCCTCTCTGTTTACTGTATTTTTAGCCTTGGGTCCGAAGGTATTTTCAATTTTTTTCCTTTATATGCACAGTGAAATAACCATAATACTCATGAATAAGACAAAAATGCATAATTACCACCGAGGACATTAAGGTTATTGCACATATTTTTTGAAATGATTAAATACTAAAATACCCCTAATACGAGAAAAATGAACAGTAAACCCCCGGGGCTAGTAAGGTAACTGCATTTTTTTTTAAAAATGGTCAAATACGTATATACCCTCATATAAGACAAAATTCAAGAGTTGGTTGCAGGGGTGTGCCGGTAATTTATTATTATTTTTAATATATATTCAGACGCGGTACTATTGACGCGTCACCACACGCACAGTCCGTTTCTGCGCCCACGCGAGTTTTGGACGGCGCGTGCCGCTGTTTCCGGCAAACAAAAATACTCTATCGGCATCTAGAATTATTCTCCGCCATGTTTTCTTCCTCATGGTGTGGCAAGTGGGGGGGGTCTAAAATAGCCGAAGACGTGTCGGTGGTCGGTTGAAGTTTCCCCCCCTTTTCTCTCTCCTGCGTGTGAAAGTACCTATAAGCCCCCGTTGTTTATTGCCTTTTCATTGTAGTCCCTAATCTTTTGATTGTATTTTATGGTCCTTATTTATGTTATATAAGTTTTGATTTATTTCAATTTGGTACTTCAATTGCAATTGATTATATATTGTAGTTTCATTTCGATCCTCAATCTTTAATTTCCCTATTGGTTTGAAATCCTTAATATTTTTGGTATCAAAGTTTTGATTTGTTTCAATTGTATCCTTCAATTCAAATTGATTATAATTTAGTTTCATTTCGGTCCCTAATCTTTTAATTTCCGATTTTGTGTTAAATTCTTTGATTTTTTCTATATCAAAGTTTTGATTTATTTCAATTTTGTCCTTTAAATGAAATTTATTATATATGTGTTTTCCATATTATCCCTTATACTTTTAATATTGGATTTTATTTTAATTCCTTTATTTTTCGATATATATTTCTTAAATAATTCCCATTTTTATCTATGTTTATAAGTACATGCTCTTAGTTTTTGTTTTAAATTTTTATTACTTCCACTCTCATTAAGGTTTTTTTTTATGTGATGTCTAAGTTTTAATTTGTGTTGGTGATCATTTGAAAATTGATATTTTTTATTTTTTTTCTTTATTTTTTTATTTTTAATTTTATTTATTCTTCAAGTCAAATATTTTTTAAAATATAATAATATTTATTTTTGTTGTCATTTATTTTTTTAATTGCTTTTTTTGTTAATATTGTTAGGTGTTGAAATTTCTAATTATTATAGATAAGGCATTCAAATAATGATAATGATTATTTGTAAGTTTTTTTTTCTTATAAATATGTGAGACTAATAATATATTTTTATATTTATTTAATATTAGCACCTTAAAATAAGGTGCTAATATTAAATAAATATATAATTAGTCTCACATATAAAAATATTAAATGACCTAGGTTTGTTTAAAGAAAATAAAATAATATTACTGTTCAGAAATATTTTTAATATAATAATATGAGGAATAAATCTTATAAAATAAAAAATAATTTAATTTCTTTTTCTAACAATAATTATGGTGTCATCGATGGTATGAACAATAATGATTAGAATATGAAATATTAATAATAATATTTATAATGACAACTACAATAATTGTGACAATTTAGTGTTTGTTTGGGAGTGTAGTTGCGATTGCTTTTGAAAGTGTTTTTCATTCGAAAATACATTAAAATTATGTTTTTTTATTTTTTAAAAAATTATTTTTGACATGAGCACATCAAAATGATCTAAGAACACCAAATTGTGACAATTTAGTGTTTGTTTGAGAGTGTGGTTGCGGTTGCTTTTGAAAGTGCTTTTCATTCAAAAATACATTAAAATTATGTTTTTTTATGTTTTTTAAAAATTATTTTTGACATGAGCACATCAAAATGATCTAAAAACACCAAATTTTATTAATTTAAACTTAAAAATAAAAATAAAATTTTTTTAATTTTTTTCAAAAGCGCTTTTGAAAAATCCTCCCAAACACCCCCTTAACAATCATGATAATAACAATGACAATAATAATTGAAATAATTTATTAGTTGATATTTTTTTCTTAGAGGTTGATTTTTGTAATTTTTTTATGTATGATATTTCATATCTAATATCACAGAAACAAAAAATATACGAAGTCACACGTAGACGAAATAGGTGGAAAAATTGGGGCAAATTATCTACAATGAAAAAATAATTAAGCCATTTCCCCTCTACTTCGCCATAGCCATAAACAAAATTTTAAAAATATAAAAAAATATTAATGGCCTTAGATTGTTTTTATAATGCTATATATTTGAGTAAAATAATCAGCCTACAAAACTTTCGATTCTTACTATAGCAAAAATATTTACAATAATAATTATTATTATTATTGTATATTAGGTTTTTATATATTCATTTTATTATGGAAAATGCATTTAAAATAATAATTATTAAACAATATTTACAATATTTCATATCTGAAATATTATACATAAACAATATTTCCAATCCTTAGATTTTAGGTTGTTTTAGTTAAAAAAAATACATTTACAATATTTTTATGTATAATATTTCAGATCTAATATTATGTAAAAAAAAAATGAGGCAACACATAAATAAAATGGATAGATAAATTTGCCCAAGTTATCTACTTCAACGTTAAAAATGCTTATGAGTTGTGTAAAATTATCTAAGTCGATATGATGATGTATTAAAATTTAATATATTTTGGAATAAGGTTATTTTGTGTTTAGATAATGGGTTATCTTACGTTCAAGTTGTTATTATCTTATTAGAGCTCACAAAATAGATTTAGTGATAGAACACCTAACACTTATAAGATAATTTTTCTTAGTGAGGTTTAGAGACCCTTCGAAGATAAAGTTAATAACTTTTAGTAAAAGATTATAATAAATGCTAAAATAAGCTATAAATTCGAAAAACAAGTATGTATGTTATTGTGTTTTAGATGATAAAAGTATGAATACTCAAAGAAAATAAATTGTGAACCCTTTGCTTGAATGAAGGACTAGAATGTTATTTTCTTCTCAAAACATTAATGTGTGATAAATATTTTTTACATGATATTAATGAGGCATAGATATCCCCAACATAATTATAATGTTTATGGAAATATGGTAGGCCTTTATAAGAGTTTTATACACTCAAAGTTGTAGAAAAATATTATTCTTGACTTTTAATATTTCATGTTATATTATATAAAAATAAACAAATAAATTCTTGTGACCCAACATATGTACTTGGGCTCAATATGTAAGTAAATCTAAAGAGAATGGGTTTAAAACCTTGTTATACCTGTATATACTTGCTCTCAACATTTAACTGAACTCAAGGATGTTGAGTCTAACAACTCATCAGACCCACATGTACATGGAGTCACCGTATAGCCGAATCTAAGGATGTTAAGTTTGATACCTTATAAGACCCATATGTATTTAGGTTCAACACGTAGGTGAATTCAAGGATGTTGGGTCTAGTTTCTTGTCAAATCACAAGTACATTGGGCTCATCGTGTAGCTAATATAATGATGTTGGATCTAGTATCTTATTAGATTTTATATATACTTGGGCTCAACATGTGACTAGACCTAAAAATATGAGTTTGACAACTTATTAGATCAATATTCATTTGAGTTTAACGCATAACTGAACCCACTATTAAAGCAAGTCAAACTCATATCATACAACCTTGATATTTAGCCCCTTTTAAAAACAATATATATATATACACACACACACTCACTTAAACCTTAATCTAATTTAAGAAAAAGAAATAAATATTGATAATACAATGACTTACTATTTTATTTAAAAAAAAAAAAAACCAACCCCCCTACCCTGTCTTTCATTGAATTAGGGGGAAAACAAAATAGATTATAGGGTTTTTTTTATTAATGATTGAAGTATTATTATATATTATAAGTTCTTGAATTTTACCTACATTATTAAAAATGAGTTAGCATGAATTATACCTACAACTAAATGAGGTCTTGAAGTCACTATTCATCCACACTGATTTTACTGTGGATTTGAACAGTGTATTCCACTACCTCTTTTGCATTCTTGTTCTATTGTTCATGCTAATTAAATAGTTTCACTACCTCTTTTGCATTCTTCTGCACCTATTCATGCTAATTAATTAGCATGAACAATGTTTTTGGTTTTCCTGCTATTGTTCATGTTAATTAATTAGCATGAACAGTTTCATTGTCTTTTTTCATTCTTCTACAACTACTTTTGCTAATTAATTAGCATGAACAGTCCTTTTGTTTTTCTGTGACTGTTCATGCCAACCGGTCCCTAATTTTTTTAAGGCTAATAATGTTTATTTTTGTTTTGTCATTTATTTTATTTTTTTGTTTACTCTTTTGTTATTTTTTTATTCTTCGAGGTAATTTTGTTCTTTTCATTAGTTATGCAATAATAATAATAATAATAATAATCATTTGAGATGTGTTTTCAAATGATTTTGTTAAGACTAATAATATTTATTTTTCTTTTTTCATTTATTTTATTTTATTTGTTATAATTTTTAATATTTTTTATTCTTCGAGGTAATTTTTTTTCATTATATATGCAATAATAATAATAATTTGAGATATATTTTTTCTTGCTTACTCTTTTGTTAAAGTTTTTGAGTTTTTTTATTCCTCAGGGTAAGTTAATAATTTTTATTATTTTAACAGTATTAATAATAATAATTTAAGGTGTTATGATCTTGATGATAATAGTGACATTATAAATTATCATGATAATAGCGATTAGAATTTATTGTAATAGTTATAACACTTATGATGTAACTAATTATGATTTTGATGGTAATAATAACAATAACTCATAAAATAATATAAAAATATCAATAATGACAAAAATAATTATTATAATGATAATGATACTAATTATAATTGAAATAATATTAATAAAAACAACAATGTTGGTTATCGTGATGATTATTGTCGTAATAATAACAAGAATTATAACAATATTGTTAGTTTTAATCAGAATACAAATTATATACAATAATGATTATAATAGAAGCTATAATAATTATGACAATTTAAGAATTATGATGATTAAAATGTAATAATAATTGAAATTATTAATTAGTGATGTTATTTTTGTTCATAATTGACCTTTACGCTTTTTTTATGTATGATATTTCAGATTTAATATCATGTCAACAAAAAATATACAAAGTCACACAAAGACAAAATGGATGGGAAAATTGGGCCGAATTATTTTCAATGAAAAAATATATGAGATACTTGTCCTGCGCTTCAATGTACATAGACAATCTACCGATTAAATATTATTCAAACATTTCGGACAATAGCAACATTCAATCACTTCGATGTAGAAAACAAATAACTATTCGAAACAAATTTTATCAATGATAATTTAACTAATTAAATTTTCAGTTAATAAATAAAAACATGCACAACAATTAATTTATTTACTATATTAAAAAAGCTCAGTAAAACACGCGGGCAATGCATCTCTCTCGATGACTAGTTTTTCATATAATTGAAGTTACTAACTGACTAAATGGTGAGATAAAACTGTCATAGAAAAACTCGACTACTAAACATGAGACGAGCAAAACACCAGAGCAACCTCTAAGAATCTCAGCCCAACACAAACTTCACAACACATTACACAATTATAGTTCTTTTCGTTCTGTCCCTTCTAAGAAAAACCTTCAACCTGTGCTCAAGATATCAAGATCAACTCTAGACTAAATATTTTATTCAACGAAACGACGTTGTTTATAGAACCTGACATTGGATGTGAGCTCAGTTAGGAGCATTGGTCATTACTTATTGGGCTCTTGGCAATGGACGTGAGCTTCATCAAGGGTTCTAATGCTTTATCTGGCTTCCTTCGCTGGGTTTCAATTTTATCCTCAATCGTAATGCTTTATTGGAAGTGGAATAGAATTGCTCAATAAAAGTGATATTCTTTATAGACAATTAAAAAAAGAAAAGTACTTGTAAAATAATTTAAAATTTCCAGCCCACCAACTACTAACTCATGAAAGTCATTGCCTAACCCTAATGACCAATAAGGAGCGTAATTAGTGCTATATAATAAGCATTTAGGTATCTTAATTACAGCTGAGCTATTTACTTGTTCCTCTCAAGCAACATATTTATTTAAACATTAGAATGATTCCCATGAGTCATCACCTCGATCTTTTGGTTCATTAGTTTTATTTTTATTTTTTTCTCATGGAACTTTTATTCATTCCTTTGTGGGTGAATTAAAAGAAAAAATACCATTTTTTTTAATTCTTGTTTTCACGTATATAAGCAAACATATAATTTGAATTCTTATTAGAAACCACTTAAAAATTAAAAATTCCATCATTTTTCTAGCACCGAAATGGGTTTGTTTGGAAGGGTGTAGCATTAATATTGTTTTTCAAAATATTTTTTTGTTTATAAATACATTTGATTTTTTAAAATTTAATTTGATATCAGTATATTAAAAAGAATTAGAAAACAACAAAAAATTAATTTAATGCAAAAAAATTAAATAAAAAAGAATTTCTAACCCACCCATATTCTACCCCTGTGACGATTCCGCCCAATGATCATCACTTTCATTTACTTTCCATCCTACATGTTTAATCTCCTGAGATCAAAACTCACTCGACCACCTTGTAAAGGGGCATTGTAACTTTGGGGATGGTTATTGGATTCCAGAAATTTAGGGAATCAAGATCCTTAAGAATAAGCAGATTAGTCTAAACTTTAGTGCAGGTTTCTTCCGAAAGTAAAGCTGTATACAGGAAGAAAGAGTACAAGCCACTGAGAAGACAAAACCTACAAACAAAAGATCACTAGGTAACCATTTGATTGTTCGAACATAATGTTGATACATATATAAACATCATGTTTGTAGAGTTTTCTCATTCAAAATCAGCAGATCCCCAACGATGTAATAATTATTAACGACCCAATATCTCATATTTTTAGAAACATAAAAAAGAAAAGAAAATTAATAGCATATTCTTTCACGATCGATATCATTTCCAGTATGGCCTAACTTGAATAATGAAATATATGACAATCTCTATTGATCCGAAATTGTAGATAACGAGCCATAAACCTGCACTCTGCCGCGGGGATTAAAATGTTTTTTTGTCTAGTTTTAACACATATAATTTTTTATTTTTTATTTCAGGTTTTATTCTTTTATTTTTTGGTTTAGTTTCGATCTCTTGATTTGTTCAGTTCTTCTAAGATAATTTTTAATTTTTTGTTTGTATCTATACACTTCTGCTCTTAGTTTAGATTTTTTATTTTTATTTGTATTTGTATTAAATGCAGCATGCGTTAAAAAACATAGTAAGTTCAACTTTGATGGTGTAAAGTGAGAGTGAAACTCTCGTATGCATGTATACGAATGTTATTTTGTATTTGTATATTAAAAAAACAACAAAAATATATATATAAGTGGGAAAAAAAGGAAAAACAAAGTGAAAAAAATGGGTCTGGAGATTAGTCATGGTGCATGTAAGCTGGTCCGAACACCACGATTCTCAAAAAACAAATGTATACGTGGGGAAAAAATAGTGGTGCGCGTAAACTAACCCGAATACCCCGGTTATTAAAAAAACCAAAAAAATGTACAAGTGGGGAAAAACATGTAAGAAAAAAGGTGGTCCGGTAATTAGTTGTGATGCGTGTGAGCTGGCTCGGACACCTCGATTACATAACAAACCAAAAAAAAGGATCCCGGTTATAAAAAAAAAAAAAAAAGGGCAAGGGAATGCACTGTAGCAATCCACAGTGAAATGTGTGGGGAGCTACAATGTTTTCCCCACACCATTTGTATGTATACACTTGTACTCTTAATTTAGATTTTTTTATTTTTATTTTTATAAATATAGCTTGTGTTAAAAAACATAATAAGTTCAGCTTTGGTGATATAAAATGAGAGTGAAACTCTCTCTTATGCATGTATACGAAGATTATATTGTATTTGTATATTAAAAAAAAAAAATATATATATATATATATATATATATATGTGGGAAAAAAAGGAAAAAAATGTAAAAATACAATCCATAGTGAAATGTGTGGGGAGCTATAGTGCTTTCCCCACACCATTTGTATGTATAATTTGCAAGATACTAGTCCTGCGCCAACCCCCCAATTGGACATTTGTCATTCAGATTGTATTCCATCCCAAAATATCTTCTTCGTCAACTGAAAACCAAAGCCTGCAAAAACTATAAGCAAACTTTTTCTTATTTTTTCTCCAAGCATAGAAGACTATCACGTGCATGATGGAACAATGGGAGCTAGCCATTAGAGACAAAGTTTCCTTGTTAAGGTCATTTCTGTTATGTTGAATAATTTCTCTTTAACTTGAAGAGCAAGATTGTTTTTCTGTTAAAGTAGTCATGCACCACGATTATAGGATTTGAAATCGTGGGTGGTTGTTTTTCATTTTTCAGTGTAAGGCTATTTAATAGCCATAACAGTTCTCTAGCTAAATAAGATTCTTTTATCTTTTGAGCAATTAAACTCAGCAAAACTTTCTGTTATCTTTTGTTCTCAAACATTTGGTGTTAGAGCCTCCTCACGAGGTTGATCAAAACTAGAGATTTAGGTGTTAAAGTGAAGAGACAAAGACATGACATCTAAGAACAGCTTCGTGCAACCTACCATACCTAGGTTTGATGGTCATTATGACCATTGAAGTATGCTAATGGAGATTTTTTTGTGTTCAAAAGATTATTGGAACTTGATAGAGACTAGGATCACTATTGCAGCAAGAGGATCGAGTTTGAGTGAGATACAACAGAAAACATATGGAGATCAGAAGCTAAAAGATCTCAAGACCAAGAACTATTTGTTCCAAGCCATTGATCGGTCGATATTGGAAATAATCTTGAAGAAAGATACGGCGAAAGATATATGGGATTCCTTGAAGAAAAAATATCAAGGAACAACACGTGTCAAGCGTGGTCAATTGCAAGCACTTCGCAAGGAGTTTGAAGTGGTGTATATGAAGGTTACGGAATCAGTTAATGACTACTTTGGCAGAACTCTCACCATAGCCAACAAGATGCGAACGCATGGAGAACCAATGAATGATGTAGTTATCATTGAAAATGTTTTGAGGTCCATAACTAAAAAAATATGATTACGTTGTTTGCACCATTGAGGAATCCAATGACCTAGACACCATATCCGTAGACGAGCTACAAAGCAGTCTCTTAGTGCATGAACAACGGATCAACCGACATGTAAATGATGAACAAGCACTTCAGATCACTCATGGATTCTAGTAAGGAGGTAAAGGTGGAGGCAGAGGCACTCATTGAGGACAAGGAAGAGGAAGAGGGAGATCTGGCCTCAACAAATTTATCCTACAATGTTATTATTGTCATGAGCTAGGGCATTTTCAATAGGAATGCCCTAACCGAGACAAGGAACAGAAGGTGAATTTTGATTAAGCAAAGGATGAGATGTTGTTGATGGCGTTTCTAAATTCCAACGAGACTACAATGGAGCACATATGGTTTCTTGACTCTAGGTGTAGTAACCACATGCGTGGCTAGCAGAACATTTTTTTTTATCTTGACAAGAGCTTTCGAGAATCAGTAAAGCTTGGCAATGATGCAAGCATTACTGTACAAGGCAAAAGAAAAATTCGAAATGGAAGTAAATGGGTTTGTGCAAGTAATCACAGAAGTCTTCTACGTACCATACCTAAAGAATAACCTATTAAGTATCAGCCAGTTGCAAAAAAAGGGCAAATAGTCCTTATCCAACATGGAATATGCAAAATGTTTATTATCCTTAGATGATGGGAAGCCTTATGTATTTGACTGCCACACTCCCAGATTTAATTTTATTGTTATCTTGATCAGCAGGTTTATGAAGCGTCCTATTGATTCTCACTTTCATGCAGCAAAAAGACTTTGAGATATATAAGAGCCACGATTGGTTTTGGGATATTCTACAAGAAGGGAGGTATTGAAAAACTTGTAGGGTACACGGATAATGACTATGCTGGTAATCAAGATGACAGAAAAAACATCTCAGGATATGCCTTTCTCATGAGCTCTGGAGTTGTTTCTTGGTCTTTGAAAAAACAGCATGTGGTTACTCTCTCCACCATTAAATCCAAGTTCATAGCTGTAACATCAAGTGTATGTCAGGTCGTATGGTTAAGAAGAATTCTGACAGTCCTAAATCAAGAGCAAAGCATTCCAACAGTGGTGTTTTGTGATAATATATCATCAATTAAACTTTAAAAGAATCATGTGATGCATGATCATTGTAAGCAAATAGATGTAAGATTCTATTTCTTTGAGATCTTGTCAGGAATGGGATTCTGGAGCTAATTCATTCTTCTACACAACAACAAGTTGCAAATACTCTAACAAAGCCATTAAAGTTTGATACCTTACTGAGAATGCAAAATCTATTCAGAGTACATAAATATTCAAGTATAAACTAAATGAAAATGACATTTAGTTTTAGCGAGGATGATGGAACCATGGGAGCTAGCCGTTAGAGTCAAAATTTCCTTGTTTTAAGCTCATTTCTGTTATGGTAAATAATTCCTTTTTAACTTGAGAAACAAGATTGTTTTTCTGTAAAAGTAGTCATGTACCACGATTATAGGATTTGAAATTATAGGCGGTTAATTTCATTTTTCATTGTAAGGCTATTACAAATAACCTAAAACAGATCGGTAATGTACTTTTTAATCACACCCATATTTACTGTGGATTGGAGTATATGCATTGCATTGTTGCCTTTTCAAAATTCAAAAGTTCACACTCATTGCGTGAATTAAAATTTATAAAGTTTGACTTTGCGTGATTATTTGCTAATATACAGAATAGGTTCAAACAAAAAGTTCTGGTTTTCCTGAACAAGTGGGCTGCAAAATATTTCACACCTTATAATATGCAGTAGCGTTGTGTAAGGGTTTTTAGCTTTTTTTAAAAAGGTGCTTTCCAATTTATTTTTTTATAAACCAGATTTTCTTTTTTTTTATAACCAGGGTGCGCATTGCGATTAATTTTTATAAATCGGATCCACTTTTTTTTACATTTTTTTCCTATTTTTTTTTTCCACTTATACATTGTTTTTGGTTTTTTTATAAATGAAGTGTCCGGGCCATCTTACACTCACCATGATTTTTTTTCCCACGTATACATTTTTTTTTTATCTCTGGACCCACTTTTTTTTACATTTTTTTCTTGTTTTTTTTTCCACTTATACATTATTTTTTGGTTTTTTTTTGTAATCGGGGGGTTCAAGGTAGCTTACGTGCACTATGAATAATCCCCGAACCCATTTTTTTACATTTTATTTCTGTTTTTTCCCACTTAGAAATTTTGTTTTTATAACCGGGGTGTCCGGCTCAGCTTACGTGCACCACGACTATTATTTTATAAAATAGCTAAAGGAGAACGCAATTTCAAATAGTAATGAACAGTGATTTGAATTGTGATTTTTGTTGTTCATTACTATTTGAAAAGGTGAATTGAATTGTGGTTTTGGTGGGAAATGGAAGGGATGTTTGGGAATATGTTTGGAAAGCGTTTTTGAAAAAAAATATTTTTTTTTATTTTAAATTTAAAAAAAATTAGTGTTTCTAAATGATTTTGATATGCTAATGTCAAAAATAATTTTAAAAAATAAAAAAAAATATCATTTTGATGCATTATTGAATGAAAAAAATACTTTCAAATGCAACCTCAACCACACTTCCAAATAAGCACGGCATGTGATGGAGGTGGAAGGTAAAAGGCGAATTGAACTGTTAACTAAATTTTATCGTTTATATGACATTTATTATATTTGTGTTTTTGATTTAATCCTTATACTTTAAATTTTGGATTTTATTTTAATTCCTTTATTGTTTTATATATATTTCTTAAATGTTTCCTATTTTTGTCTATGTTTATATGTACATGCTCTTAGTTTTTGTTTCTTATTTTTATTATTTCTACTGTTATCAAGGTTTTTTTATTTAATGTTTAAATATTAATTTGTGTTGATGATAATTTGAAAATTGATATTTATTATTTTTTCTATTTGTTTTTTTTTTATTTATTCTTCAAGTCAAATAATTTTTTTAAATCTAATAATATTTATTTTTATTTTGTTATTTTTTTTTAATTGCTTTTTTTGTTAATATTATTAGGTGTTGAAATTTCTAATTATTATAGATAAGGCATTCAAAATAATAATAATGATACTTTTTTTCTTATAAATATGTTAGACTAATTATATATTTTGATATTTATTTAATATTAGCGCCTTCATATTATATATATATATATATATATATATATATATAATATCAGTATTCTGAAATACTTTAATAATATGAGGAATAAATCTTATACAATAAAAAAATAATTTAATTTCTTTTTCTAACAATAATTATGGTATCATCAATAGTATGAAAAATAATAATTAGAAGATGAATTATTTATAATGATAGCTACAATAATTGTGACAATTTAACAAACATGATAATAACAATGACAATAATAATCACAATAATTCATCAGTAGATGTTATTTTTCTTAGAGGTTGACTTCTGTGATTTTTTATGTATGATATTTCATATCTAATATCACATAAATAAAAATATAAGAAGTGACACGTAGACGAAACAGGTTAAAAAATTGGGTTATTTATCTACAATGAAAAAATTTACGAGTCAATTGCCCTCCACTTCGCAGTAGCTATAAGTAAATTTCTTAACATACAAAAAAATATTAATGGGTTTAGAATATTTTTTTTTATAATGCTATATATCTGAGCAAAATAATCAGCCTACAAAACTTTCGATTCTTACTTTAGCAAAATTATTTACAATAATAATAATTATTATTGTATATTAGGTTTTTAAATATTCATTTTATTATGCAAAATGCGTTTAAAATAATAATGATGATTATTTTTAAGTATTTTTCATTTAAAAATAATTATATATTTTGGTATTTTTTTAAATATTAACACCTTAACATATATATAATAATATGATATACATTACTTCTGTAACTTTTTTATGTATGATATTTCAGATCTAATATTACATTAATAAAAAATATACGATGTTGCACATAGACAAAACATGTGAATTTTTTTTGTCAAATTATCTACAAATACAAAATATATGAGTCACTTGCTTGCGTTTCGCTACAGCCAAAACCAAATTTTATAACATGTCAAAAAATGTTAATGATTCTTAATTTTTTTTAATAATGATATACATTTGAGTGAAACAATCAATCTACAAGACTTTCAATTATTTATTTTTTTAGTATATTCATTTTATTATAAATAATGCATTTAAAATAATGAGAAAAATTATTTTAAAGGTTTTTTCTCTTAAAAATAATTATATGTTTTAATATTTGTTTTATATTAACGCCTTAAAAAATATAACAAATAACTAACAATTGAAGATTAACTATACTTGTATAAGAGGGGGTTTTACTTTCATTTCACAACACAAAATGTGAACTTACTCTGTTTTTTAACCAAAGCAACATTTAATACAAAGATAAATTCTAATAAAAATTAAAATTCAAAACTTAGAGTATAAATACATAAATACAAATAATTATTTAAAATTATATCAAAATTACTGAAAAAATAAAAGGATCGAAACTAAATCAAGAAATAAAAGAATTATTTATTTTTTACTTACAACACTTTTAATTTAATCCTCCCGTTTAAATTATTTACATATTTTGTTTTTATTTCAGCCCATATACTTTTAATTCTTTATTTTAATTCCATTATTTTTTAGATATATTTCTAAATAGTCTCTATTTTTATCCATGTTTATATATATATATATATACACGCTCTTAATTTTGGTTTTTAATTGTTTTTTTAGGTGAAAAAAACTCATTTTGAACAGATTTAATCTATTATAATTTTACTAATTAAATATTAAGATAACTAATTATAACATGTAAAAAATCAATCGGTTTTCTACATATAAAAAAATCTAGTTCAGCACACGGGCAAATAACCTTGTTTAATAGCTATAACAGTTCTCCAGCTAAATAAGATTCTTCTATCTTTTGAGCAATTAAACTCAGCAAAACTTTCTGTTATCTTTTGTTCTCAAACAGTGCATGCATTCAAACACGAACGTATCGCAACAACAACATGAATGTCAGCAACGATATATGCATTTAACCCTTACCCATATATGCTGTACTGCAATAAATCAATTCATGATCCAATGCGGCACGTCACAGTTTATAAATATTATTGTAATTCAACTGGTTGGGCATGCCTGTTTGCTTGGTCGCGCGCCATCCCCAATGAAGATCACCGCACCCATACCATCACCTGTGGCCAGAGTCCAGAATCGCCACGTATACGTCGACATCTAGGGTACAGCCATAAAAATCCATGGAAATCTGTTTTCTTCATGAGTCACCCAACCAGAACCCTCCACGTACACACCCTTATAATCAAAGTTGTCGTTGATCTCGAGGTCAGTCGACAGTTGGGAAGATCATCACCACCCAAGTGGCACTGGAGCCCAAAGTGTTGTTTGGCTTGCGGCCGCCCATGTTAGTAAAAAGTTAGTATCAAGGGAAGAAAAATAGGGAGGAGTTTACAGGATTGCCAGACACGTGTGGAGTGGTGTGGTACGGATTAGATAACAGTGGGCACCACCTTCTGGTGGCCGTGAAAGAAAGAAGATTCCACTTGGAGAAAGAAAACGCAAAAAGCTAGGCAAAAATGGAAGAGATTTTTCCAAGGGTGGACTGTGCAGGTGGGAAGCATTAGTCAGGGAGGAGAATACGAGGTGGAGACAGAGGAAGGGGCGGCACTTGGGTTAGGGTTGCTGATCAAGGCCGGCGCACCACGTGAACCGGTTGGTGACTCTTTTGACTAGTGATATCACACGTGTGTGCATCGCTTCGTTTCTTCTTCCAACCTCATTAGAAAAACACCTCAGCTTCTTCAGTTAAAGATTTCGCTTTATTTTACTTCACGGCCATATTTTAACCATTTCCCTTTCTTGATTGCTTCGAACTTTAACCAGCACAACTCATGTTGCGGAGTGGAAAGTTCTATGTACTTAACCTTTGCTTTCGTTTGGGAAGGAATGATAAGTGTGTGTGCGTGTGTGTGACCGTCAATGATAACCAAATTCATGATATATAAATATATAGGATTTTTTGATGTATTACGAGGAAGTGAGAACTTGAGTTCACATATTAAATTCATGATAAACTATATAAAAAGTAAATTAAATAAATTATAAAACTTAATTCTCAATCACTCAATATTAAATGATAAAATAAAAAAATCTAAAAAAACAACCATGATTAATCTATCAAACTTGTGACTAGAATCATAAGACAAAGATAACTTCATTAAAATAAAATATATAAAAAATCATGTACTCCAATTTCCAATTTGACCAATGTTGAAAGGTGTGATTAATAAAATAACATAGAAACAATCTAAATTAATCCTTCAAACTCATAACTTGGATCATGAGATCAATATAACCTCATAAAAATAAAATAAAAAATAACTTAACTCAACTCGTGTTAACCTCATATTCATGACTCTGATCAAGAGATTGATATAACCTCATAAAGAGTAGGTCAAAATAAATTATAAAAATCAATTCTCAATTGACATTGTTGAACCAAATGTTGAGTGATGAAATTTAAAAGAATATTAACTGGTTAAAAAATAACATAAAAATGAGTCAAATCAATCCAAGTTAAACTGTTAAGTACTATTATTAGATCATGAAATTAGGATAACCTAATAATAATTAAAACAATTGAGTCAATCAGGTTAATCCACCAAACTTGCGACCCGATTCATGGAAATAGGACAGCTCAATAAATAGCTAATGCAATGTTAAAGTACTCATTATTCGAGTTATAAGATCAAAATAATCTCTATATAAAAAAATTGATTTAACTGTGATAAGAATGCCAAAATTTGCAATCTTGATTTTATGAGGTTAAATATCTTTATCAAAAGTAAATTATAATACTCAATTCTCAAATCGACCCAAAGTTGAATGATAAGATTTGTAAAAAAAAAATCAATTAAAAAAATAAGTTCAAGTTAACTCGTTAAGCACTATTCTTTGTTCATGAGGTCGAAATAACATAATATAAACTAAACAAATAAATTTTAAAGGTTTATTCACAATCAATTCAATATTAAATAATAAAATGAAATGTAAAAACAAAAAATCTATTAATGTTAATAAAAAGGGTGAACGTATGTGAATTTTATAGGGTGTTTGGGCTGTATTTTAACTAGAGTTCCATTAAATATTAAATGTATTTTAATGTTTTTAGATAATTTTGATATCTTAATACTGAAATTAATATATTTTTAAATCAAAAATATTTTAAATCTAAGTGCCCCCGAATCCTCCGATACAATTCAAGTGGGTTCCTATTAATAAATTCACGTGAATGTTTCAAGCATACATGCCTAGCGCGTGCATGCATGCATGCCATGCATGCCTCCATTCAACAATAGAGCCATAGAGGCAAGGCGTTACTGCTGGTGAGCAAGGAGAAGAAGGTATCTGCTGCGAGGTAAAAGATTTTTTTTTTAAAAGTGAAGAAATTAATAGCAGACATGGAGAGAGCACACAAGGCAAGGGCAATTAGCTAGGGTGTTGACTAACTCCGGAAAGCTGGTCGCATTTACGCTGAAATGTACGGAGTGAGAGGGTACAGGTTCGGTACCCTTATTCCTAATATAGTGACACGTGAAAACTCCAGGCCCCAATTGGTAAATTTGGTAAGGTATAGGCATCTCATAAATAGAAAGCCAAATATATTTATATAAAAAAATTAACTAGTTTGGCTTTTCAATATCCAAATGCTATTTTTTTTTAATATTCTATTTTTATATATAATTAGTTTGGCTAATGAATCGACTCATATTGTATTTTTATTTTTTTTATTTAATCATTTAATATTAGGTTCATTAATCATTCGAGTTATCTTTAAACCTCTCAAATTGACTATGTCATATTGTATTGTTAAAATAATTTTGTATCAACTATATTAAAATATAATAGTTCTTTTAAATGACTTTTTTTACCATTACAATGCCCATAAAACTAAAAAAATAATCATATTTCTATTATTCAAAAAGATATATTACCAATCTGAGTTTTTTAAATAACATATTTCTTTAATTATGCTCTAAGACATGGAAATCCAGACGGCTTGGCTATAATTACATGGTTCAACTAACACAATGATTTAGATTGGTTGGGCTGACAAGTGATGATCAATTTAAGGTAATCACGACGAGAATCTCATGCCTTCCCTTTATTGTGTATTGATGAATCAACATTTTTTTTTTTTACCTAGATTCTCATTTAATGGAGTCAGAGGTTAAGTGATAACCCAATATTTTCTGGTTCAACCAAGTGTTAAACCGATACGTATATAAAGATTTCCTCCCTTTGATAAAGTCAGAGATATTTTTTCTTTGATAAAACATAAAAATCTTCTCTCTAATCAGTCAAATATATTTTTTTCTCTTATGAGTGAGAGATATTTTTTATCTTTGACACTTAGAGGTTTGAATGCAATTAGAAGAAAGGAAACTTTTTAGTCATTCTCTTGGTGAAAGGATAAGAAGGATAGGCTATAAAGACTCATTCAATCCTTAGAAGAAGAGGCTCTCCATCTCCATTGTCCATGAGATATTTATTTTAGAGTTTCTCTAAAATATTATTGTATTTTATCTCAAAAAAATACTTGCTTAAACATTTAAGAATCCTTAAATCCACACAAAAAGGATCTTTTATAGGTATTAATCATCAATCAACAATCACCTTGACAAAAGATAATGAATCGAATTACTAAAATTCAAAGATTAATCGATTATCCAATATATAAACCTTGTTTTGAAATTACTTGAATTTTTTGAAACAACATCGTATACACTTAACACACACAACCACAATTTAACTCAGGAGCATGAATTACAATTTTCTTCCTTTGTTTACTTCATTTGTAATCCATGAGTAGTATCACTAGGTTAAAATAATTTGGAATGGCGTTAAAAAGATTCAAAAATAATTTATTTTTGATATTAATATATAAAAATAATTTAAAAATACTAAAAATATTTTATTTAAAATAAAAAATAAAAAATAATAATAATTTTTTTTACAAAAGACTTTTGAAATGCATTTCCAACATGTAAAGGTTAGGCTATAGCCATAGAGGAGGGGCCTAAGACAAAGGTGTTCCCATAAACGTGGTGACGCCTGTCACCTACAAACCCCTTGTCCCTTCTATATAAGCCCCACAACTTCATCCATGAATCCTCCGTCTCCCTCTCTTTAAGTCACCCCTACCAGCATCTGTTCAATTTAAACTCTGCTAAACCTCTCTCTCTCTCTCTCTGATTTCAATTTCTGTAGTTAACTGTTCTTTTTTCCAACCATGCAACTTAGTTTATCATCACCTTTTGCTCTTGCAACTTTACGGTATTCTCAGGCTGCTATTCTCATAATACTAGTTCTATTCTGTAGTTTTTTGCTGTTGCTTCTTTTTCTTCAATGGCATCGCCCCAGAGACAAACGCCTACCACCTGGCTCAATGGGCTGGCCTTATGTTGGAGAGACACTCAAGCTCTATACTGAGAATCCAAACTCCTTCTTCTCCAATAGGCAAAAACGGTATACAAAAGTTAAACTATATATACATATATACCATATATAGCTAGCATCAAAAAGACATAGCATCGCACATCCCCGACGTCGTTTGTACACCCACCCACCCTCCCTCTTCTACGTGCGTGTATAATTATGTTTTGCTGCCCGATTCTCTTTTGATCTCGATAAATAAGCTCATTTTGTAGGTTTGGAGACATTTTTAAGACCCACATATTGGGATGCCCTTGTGTGATGATTTCAAGTCCAGAAGCAGCAAGAACTGTTCTAGTGACACGGGCTCATTTATTCAAGCCTACATATCCGACCAGTAAAGAAAAGATGATAGGACCAGAGGCTCTGTTCTTTCATCAAGGGTCCTATCATTCAAGACTCAAGAAGCTGGTGCAGGCCTCTCTTTTACCCTCTGCTATAAGAGGGTCTGTCTCACAGATTGAGCAAATCGTCCTTGAACTTCTCCCCACTTGGAAAAGTAACACCATTAATACTTTGCAGGAAATGAAGAGGGTATGTATGTATGTATGTATGTATGTATACATGTCGGTTTCTTAAAAGCTAAATTTATCTCTCACTACTTTAATTTTTGTCTCATTAAGTTTCTGAAGAAAAACGTACTTTTCTTTTCTTTCTTTTCTTTTCTCCCCCACTTTCAGTATGCTTTTGATGTGGCAATGATTTCTGCCTTCGGTTCGAAACAAGACCTGGAAATGGAAGGGCTCAAGCATCTGTATCGGTGCCTGGAGAAGGGATATAATTCTATGCCTCTCGATTTTCCAGGAACACCCTTTCACAAAGCAATGAAAGTAAGAAATAGTGAATGGTGATTTTTCCATGTATTGATCTATTGATTTTGAAAAATAAATAATCTGTGGGTGCTGGGTTTTGGTGTTTGTTTGAAAAGGCAAGGAAGCTACTTGACGAGAAATTGAGGAAACTGATACAGAAGAGAAGGCAAAGCGGGAGACATGAAGGAGGATTGCTTGGAATATTACTAGGAGCTAAAGATCATGTGAAGCTGAATCAGCTCAGTGATTCTCAGATTGCTGATAATATAATTGGAGTGACATTCGCTGCTCAAGACACGACTGCTAGTGTCCTGACATGGATTTTGAAGTACTTGCATGATAATCAAGATTTACTAGAAGCTGTCACAGTTAATATCTCCCCCGTTAATTATTTATTAACTGATCCATTCATCCCTTTTAACTTTCTCCTTCTTCCATTCATTTATCATTCTACATTTTGCTATTTATGAGTTAATCCGTTCATATAACAGTTTACATAAAATTAATTTTAATATGAGTATTTAATTCATTATTATTATTATTGAAATTTACAATTCTCACGTGCATGTGAAGTCTTCATATCTAATTTTTTATGTTTCTTCTTTTTTGTGATTTTTCTCTCTCGAGTTTGACCAATCATCGGTCTACATAGAAATAATACCACCCTGGATAGAGAAGCCTGAGGCAAAGAAAGCAAGCAAGTATTAGTTTAATCGATTATGTATTGTGTGGTATGTATTATTCATACAAAAAAATTAATTGTTTGTTGTAGAGAGAGCAAGAAGGAATTAGAAGCAAGATAGTTGAGGCAAATCGTGGGCTTACGTGGGAGGATACAAGGCGCATGCCGTTGACTAGCCGGGTACACATACCAGTTTTGACAAATTTAATTTAGTTTTTTACTTGCTCAATTGACATATTATCATCCCTTTTGAAATTAATTAATCCTATATATAATTAACTATAATTTCAGGTGATCCAAGAGACGCTAAGAACAGCAAGTATACTGTCTTTCACGTTCAGAGAAGCAGTTCAAGATGTTGAGTTTGAAGGCTACTTGATCCCCAAAGGTTGGAAGGTTCTTCCTCTCTTTAGAAGCATTCATCATTGTGCAGATTTTTTCCCTCAACCCGAAAAATTTGATCCTTCAAGATTCGAGGTGAGGGCTAGAATGATTAATTCACTTACGTACGTACACTTAGCTACATACCAAAAACATACATATGCTCATGTTTGTAGGTTGCCTGTAATGTTACTGAGTCACTGACCCAATTTCATGAAGTGGGTCATGCACTGCTACATTCTATCTTCTTTCTGAGTGGAAATATAAGGTTAATAATGGCTAGATGATCTTGGTTGGAGAGTAATGTCCTTTTCAGTTTTGTTTATGTGAATCTTTCCTGCGTTTAGATGATCCATCATCTGGTCATGAAATCTTCTACAGATCACGTGATTTCGTTTTTGTAGGCTATTACCAGACACAAACAGTGACTATATATAGCAGTGTAATGAGTAGTATGGTCTTGTTCCTGTTAAGGAACCATCTCATCTAAAATCTTAAGCTTATAGGTGAGGTCCTAGAATATGATTTATATTATTCTCTAACACCCCCCTCAAGTTAAGGCCTTTTGGGCTTGAAACTTGCACAGACCCACTCTACCTTGTGCTTATTTTTTATCAAATAGAATGAGGGTGGTGAGATTCGAACTCGTGACAGTTGGGTCAACAAGGCTCTGATATCATGTTAAGGAACCATCTCACCTAAAAGCTTAAGCTTATAGGTGAGGCCCCGGATTTATATTATTCTCTAACAATTCCATACATTTACCATCTCTTATTCGTGGAAAAAGATAAATATATTCAGAGATTATTTGGTGATGATAGGCAAGGAAATTAAGAGAAGATATACAATTAATGGTAAGTGTAAAAATGTATTTTCTGTGATGTTGCAGGTTCCTCCGAGACCTAACACGTACATGCCCTTTGGCAATGGAGTGCACTCCTGTCCAGGCAGTGAGCTAGCCAAGCTTGAGATGCTTATTCTACTGCACCATCTCACAACCACTTACAGGTCTCTCTCTCTCTCTCTCTCTCTCGTACAGACTAATCTATCAAGCTCACATCAGGCTAGAGTACTAAAAATAAGCTTAGGTACATTTTATGGAAGTTTGTCATTTTGTTGAAAACTAGCATATATAGAGAAACAACACTGCGATTAACAATAATAGCAGATCCTCAAAGAGTTTGGTTCTTAGTATGATATTTTGTTGGAGAGTTGACATTTCTACTTTCCATTAACTTCACCGATAAAGCTGTTTCAGTCCTTGAGCTCTCTAAATATACACCACTTGCATGGGGGCCGGCAAACAGTACTTGCATATGTGTGTCTGGTGATTTTGTTTTGAAATGGGAGATAAAGGGAGTGCCACGTAGGTTAGGTTTTCTTAAAAAATAGCTTTGTCGAGCTTTGATGGTGGTGCCGTGGTGGTCCTGTTGATTTTCCTTAAGCCGAGGAAGTGGTCCTTGTTCACAAGGAAAAGCCATTGGTCTTAGTTTTTTTTTTGGGTTCAAGAGGATTCGAATAGCGGGTGGATACAGTCTAGCAAACACAGATACAGAATCATTCTCAAGAAACATGGCTTTCGTGCATGAAATATTTATTTAACGTCCTAAAGTCTGTGACCTTTGCATGACATACAGTATGATCAGTTAGAATTAGAGGACCAGCAGTTGATAATGGGCGAGTGGTGTATATATAATTGCATTTTTATTTTATTAACATGAGTCTACACACTTTGGACGTATTTCAACTAATCATATACGTTCTGAATTGAACAACCATGTAAATTTCTAGTAATCATCATATTAGCAACATATAACTCGAACATGAAATTACAAAAAAAACAATTTTTTTAGTCTCAAACTTGTACCACTAAACATTTACATACTTAGATATGGATAAATATATATGCAGTGTAGAAAAGTAGATCAGATGATAAAATATATTTGGTCGCTAATATGAGAGGTGTATTTATAATTATTTAGTAGAAAAACTTGGTTTCAAATGACATACAAACTCATTCAAAATATCTTTTACTGATGAAAAAAGAAACCGAGCATTCATATTTTCTAATTAACATATATATCCAAATGGGTCTTAGAATTCAAAATTGTCTGCCATGAATATTGACATTATTATGGTATGGACCTCTAGATGAAGATCGATGACGCAGATGACACCTATGTTGACGGTAAAGAGAGCTGATAGATGGTCATAAACTTTGAGATTGATCAATTCTTTAATAAATATAGAAAAGTTTTCATTTTGTTAACAGTATTGCAAGATTTTGGTGTCTACTGTCGATTTCCCTTGCCTTTCTTTGTTTAAACATCTGTTTTAATTTGTAAATTCGTGATGCTCTTGGCATGATCAGGTGGCAAACTGTGGGAGACGAGGATGGTATACAATATGGCCCTTTCCCTGTGCCCAAACTGGGGTTACCTCTAAGGGTGAACTGCAGGAACAAATCAGCAATATTCTGATTGGATAGAAATTGGATTCTCAACAGTGATCGGAACTGTTTCAATGAGGCCAAAAAAGCAAAATGGCCCCCATTGAGTTTCTTTTTTCTTTTTTTTTTGGTTGTTTCCCTCTATTTTTATTTTGGTTGTTAAAATTCGTTGCTGGGGATCCTTAATTTTCTAATTTGATGGGCTGTGTATGCTTTGTTAATATAGGGACGTAGGTTGGCAAGTCAATGTCAAACGCTTCCTCACTTCTAATTCTGCCTCTAATTTGACTTCTTGTAACATGTAATTGCATGTATTTGTGCAGAAAAAACGAAAAAAAAGTGTAAAAGAAATGAAAACAGTGATCAAAAGAAAGAAAAAAAGTGTGTTTGAACTATGAATTTGTGCTTTTGGACACGAGTTCGTGTATTTCGAGGATCAAATGTATGTGGCTTTAAGTGGTGAATCAAGTACCTATCATGTTCATAGATTTTTTCTTCTTCTTTTGCTCCTCTGGTCTACAAAGAACTTGGAGAAAGATAACATTGGCAAAGATAAGCAATTGGGTCTGCGCCACGTGGAATTACTGGGTTTGTGCACGGTAGAGTTCCACGTCGAGCTAACAGCTGGTTTGGCCATAATATCACATTGGAGCAGAGAATGCATGTGATGATAGAAAATTCACAGGGTGAGATTCTTTTCATCGCGTAATGTGTGCTTGAAAATTTCACAGGATGAGATGGTGAATCGTGACTTGAAAGGATGTTTAAACATGGTCCAGTCCTTGCCTGACCTTTCAGTTTTATGCATTGCATCGCAATATCCACATCAATATTATAGTTACACGAGTGACTCGGAAAATACAACTGATTTTTTCAGTGAAAAGAATCTTGCATCTTTATAATAAGTTTAGATTCTTTGAAATCTCTTTTCTCTTTTCTCTTTTCTCTTTTCTCTTTTCTTTTTATATAAAGTTATCTCGAGCTTTTCATGTGGCGTTAGAGAGAGATTGTTGTAAATTTCAATAATGTAATTACTATTTTATCTCTCTGTAAAATAATATTTTTATCTTCAAATACGACAAAATAGAGGAGTTGCTTGTGGGGGTGTTTCAGAAATTTCATATTTTTTTGAAAATGTGTAAATACATCTATACCCCCATAAAAGACAAAATAAAAGAAATGGTTGCAAGGATGTTTAGGTAATTTGATATTTTTTTAATATTTAACCTCAAGATACTGTAGGCGTCTCGCTAGAGGTGCCAAAAGTTTTCTACCACATGTTCCTTTATGGCGGCGCGTTCAGTGGCTTTAGGTCGTAAAAAATGTCCATCCGACATCTCACTGGATGGGTCACCCTGTCTTCTTTCGGACGGTCGTGCGCGTGTCATACTCCGGTGTCCGGAGACGGGACGGTGGACGGTTGAACTTTGTTTTCTACTTTTCTCTCTCCTGCAGAGTAAATTAAATGTAAATCCCCCTGGTTTATAATTGTTTCACATTAGTCCTTGATCTTTGAATTGTGTGTTCTGGTCCTTATTGTTGTGATATAAGTTTTGATTTGTTGCAATTGTGTCCTTCAATAGAAATTGATTATATGATTTGTTTACATTTTGATCCTTATTCTTTTAATTTCCGGATTGGTTTTAAGACTCTTAATATTTTCAGTACACGAGTTTTGATTTTTTCAATTTTGTCCTTTGATTGAAATTGGTTATATATTTTGTTTTCATTTCGCCCCTTATACTTTAAATTTTTTATTTCATTCCTTTATTGTTTTTTAAATTTCTGAAATAGTTCCTATTTTTTCCATGTTTATATATATATGCTCTTAGTTTTGGTTTTTAGTTTTTATTATTTTCTATTTTATTGAGGTAATATTGTTTTTTCTTAAAAATTAGTTCTTAAATTTAGATTGTGTTTTTGATCATTAGAAAATTAATATTTCTTATTTTTCCCATTGTTCTTTCTATTAGTTTTTTTATTATTTTTATTTAATCTTCAAGTCAAATGAATTCCTTAGCTAATAATATTTATTTATTTTTATCATTTATTTCATTTTATTTTATTTTTTGCGCTTTTGTTAAAGTTTGAGTTTTTTTTTATTCTTTGATGTAATTTTGTTTTTTCCATTATTTACGCAATAATCATAATAATAATTTTAGATTTTTTTTCTTCCTTTATCTTTTTTTTAAATTTTGGGTTTTTTATTCCTCGGGGTAATTTAACAATTTTTATTGTTTTAACAGTAATAATAATGACAATTTTAGGTGTTATAACCATGATAATAAAAGTGACAATACTAATCATGATGATAATAACAAATGTAATTTATTGTAATGGTTATAATGTTTATGTTGTTAATAATTATGGCCTTGATGGTAATAATAACAATAACTCACAAAATAATATAGAAAATATCAATAATGACAAAAACAATTATAATAATGATAATAATACTAATTATAATTGCAATTATTTTAATAGAAATAACGGTGCTAGTTATCGTAATGCTTATTGTTATAATAATGACAATGATTATAATAATAATGATGATGACAACGATATTACTATCAATAATAATTAGAATATTGATTATTTACAATAATGATAGCTATAATAATTGTGACAATTTAACAATCATGGTAATAATAATAATGGGATAATAATAAATAATATTTCATTGATTGATGTTCTTTTCATTACAAATTGACTTTTGCAGACTTTTTTATATGATATTTCAGATTTAAAATAAAATTAAAAAAATATATGTGAAGTCACACGTAGACAAAATAAGTGGAACTAATACATATAGAAACAATACAAGAAAAACAACAAGGATAAACAACACATAATCTTTATCGAATAAGGCTACAAACAAAAACTCTAATTTGAATTTTTATTACTCAATATTTTCTCTAAATCAAACTCAATATTACAACTCTTTTAGGTTGCTTATATATTACGAAAAAAATTGTAAAAAAAGCTGGAAAAAATAATAAAATAGTTCAAACCAAATTAGAAAAAAAAATCTTAAATCAACTAAGAAAATAAAATAAATCTCAAAAAGTAACTTCTAGATCTTATTTGAAGGTCTTCCCAATATAAAATGGCTATGCAATTTTAACATTACAATAATCAATACCTGTAAAATCTCCTAGAATAATCTCAATCCAATCCAACAATTTGATAAAAAGTTTTGTTCGTTAACAAAAAGTTATATGTTAAGAAACAAATTGACAAATTCACATGAATTTTACCCAGGTTTGTTGTAATATTTTATTATCGGGTTTTTTTTATAAAAAATAATCTTTAAGAAACTAAAAAATAAAGAGTTACAAAAACAATTAATATATTGACAATGACATAAAGAAATTTTGTTTCTTAAAAAAAGAAAGATGATAAGCTAGCATGAGTAGTTAAAAATCTTAAAAAAAATATTTTGTGAAAACTTTTATGATAAAATGGCAACAATACTAAACAAATGAGGTTCTAGTGGTTTTAGCCAATAGAACTTAATGTATGCATATCTCATCTACTATTAGCCCTAATCATATCAAAAATATAAATATATCAAATGATGTCTTTAGTAAAATGAGAAGGCATCATCATGCATAACAATATTATAAGTTTAAAGAAGTAATGCCCATGATCTTTACATGTTTAACTACCTATTCTTTATTATAGTATCTTTTTTTCCATTGTTGTGAGACTTGTATGCTATAATTAGGAGACTTGTATGCACATTTAAAACCAATAGACCATTTACAAGGTTTCCTTTTCACATTATAGTTTAGTATGAACAACTAAAAAAACTACATTTTCAAAGAAAACTCTAAGACCACTATGTTACTAAAACTAAGTCATGTCATCTACAAGTCAAAATAAATACTCTAATTCCTCGTGCGTGACTATGTGATGACCATAAATCTATTAGATGCATGCATGATCAAAAGAATCATAACCTTTACAAATTATTTTCTTATGAATGTTTTAGGTGTTATAAGTCTTATGGTAGGCTTTTTGCTTAAAAAAATAATTTTTGTAAAACTTGATCTCTTAAATGAATTAGCATGTCTTAAATAGAATATGAGAAATTGGAAGACACTAGCAAAAAAATTTAGGAATTTTCACATAGTTTTATATGAGTCACTAATAAATTTACTAATTTGTTATATATCAATTTCATAGAACTCAAAACTCATTTCTATATTTCCATATGTGGTAAGGTTGTAAGGTTTAGTGAAAGAAGTAAATACCAAATAAGAAGTAAAAATTATGGGCCCTTTTTATTTATCAAAAGACTAAAAATGACACTTAGTATAGACCAACTAAAAAATCTTTGAAACAAAGAAACATAAGGATAAAAATACTTAGATTATAATACATAATTAGGATTGAAATTTGTGAACTTTTAAGTAACATGTTCATAAAACATAGAAAAGCCATCCTAGCCAACCACCATTGTTGAAAAATAACTTATTAGATTTATTCAAAAAATCTCTTGACATTATTCAAATGACTTCTATCCATTAAATAAAAAGTACAACCTTTGAAAAAAGTAATTGAAACTAAGAAATTAGGATTATTATCTCATGTCTAACAAACTAATATACTCATAAAGACAAGTATGAAATAAAATTAACTTTTTAAAGACCGGGTCTACAATAGAATGGTTTCATTAAAGTAGTAGAATTAGTTTGCTTCTTGGAGAATAGTTATGCAATAGCAAAAATATTATTCTTAACAATGTCTTTTAATCTGGTATAATTAACACTAATATATAAATTTAATCTCTAAAAATACTTTATAGCAATTACTCCAAGTAGACTTACCAATTTTTTAAATTTTGTTGGCTTGAATGTTTTGGTCATTATGACGTTTCTTGAATCCACCCCCCTCTTTTTTCAACGAGCACTAATTATTTTTTCTTAAATTTTAAATTTGGTCTCTGGTTATCCCGATAAATCCTTGAAATATTAAATTGGATTTCCCGAATAAAACCTGCAAATCTTGGGTCAGAATCATTCTCACGGCATGATTTTCTTCTTTTATACTAAACATTCAAATGTAAATATCTTGAGATTCTGATATCCAAATCAAACAATTCAAAACCCCAAATTCATATACACGTGCGGGATTACAACTTTCATGAAGGAAGTGAGAAAAAGTCGTTTTAATGGATAAAATCTACCCATAATCTCCTTGGTTAAAACAGTTTTGCAGAAAAAGATTTTCACGGCAGCAGCAAAATCAACAAAGAAAGAATGACTTTAGCTTTATGTTTGCCATATTTGCTGCAATAGCTTTCACATTCCTTTGAAATGATTTCTCATATCCTATCACTGCAAAGAGTTTTGATCATAATGTTTTTTTTTTTTTCAACCAAAGCTCTGGACTTACAAACTATATAACAAACTGATATATGCTCCTAAAGACAAGCATAACTTTCTAAAAACTATGTCTGCAACAGAATGGTTCCACTGAATTTGCTTCCTGGAAAATAGTTCTGCAGTAGCAGCAGTATTATTCTTAACATCCACGTCATACACTTGAAAAAAGAGATCAGAAGGCGATAAACGCAAGTGAGGAAACCTGGGGATCCCTGCACGGAAAGTTCGACAGGTATGAGAAGCCAAAAGAAGACCAATTACCTTCTTTCATGATAATGGAAAAACATCAAAGAAAGTGACCTAGATTGATTTCCATCAGACGAAAACAACCTGCGTATCTTCAAGTGATAAATTTCTTGCTATATCTTGAATTTCTCAACTGCATGCTTACAATGTGGTGCAAAGACAGTATCATGTGCATGTGAGCTGGCTTCCACAACGCTCAGATTTTCTTTTTCTGGGATGGAACTTAAAAGTGTAAATCTACATAATCGGCTTCTCTGAGATGTAGGCTTGCAAAAGAATGCAGTCCGTGTCACAATTCTACAGCTTCAGCACGTGGCATAAAAGTTCCAGCTCAATTGTAGATCATAAAAAAGATAAGGATCCACCTATACTGCATAAACTTTGCTTCATATAGTGTTGTAGACATCAAGATGTGTCTTACAACAAGTCTTCCCTGTTGGATTGAGATACATATGTTTCTATTAAAAAGTCAATGAGGTGACCCTGAAAAATAGAAAGAAGAAAAGACCCCCTGCTGAATCCTATCCAAAAACAATGCTTCGCAGCTGACTATATGGAAGAGGAAACCCCCAACCGGCCACCTATACTGCACTGTAATCAAGTGCACTTCAATTCAAGTCTTAAAGGGATGGGTTTAAAGTTCGTAATAGGATCAAATTTATATATCATACATCACAAATGGTTCATAGAATCTCTATCCTTTCAAAGTTCAATGGACAGTTGAAATATAAGAGATGAAATGCATTTGTCCAAAAAATGTTCCGTCAGAAAATAGGGAATGAACTCCTAGCACAGAATGGAAGACAAACGTTTAACCAAGACAAACGTCCATCTGGGTGGGCTTAAATCCCACTTGGCGTCATGCGGACGTGCATAATTATCTCCATACAAACGTTTCCTCACACTTACATTGAAGAAGAAATAATGAGGAAACCACTGAAATGGGCAGTCGATAAGATAGCAGTCCACTTGAGATATCAACAGGGGTTCATTGCAAAAGGGTTGCTTTCAGTTTCTCAAGAGAGAGGTTTTTGTAGGGTTTTAAAAACTGGCGGATCTGAAGCCACTCTATGCTTACAGAGCCTGAATATGAGCATTTGGGAGGAGATAACAAGTGGGTTCCCGTTGTTTTCAGAGATGAAGTTGATAGATACAATGAAAACGGAAGATTTAATAGGTTTTCTATGGGTTTAAGGTTTTGACCATAGAGTAAATTGGTATCTGATAAATGGGATTGAAGGTGTTTGCTGTAATGCCGGAAAGAGAGTTTTATGTTTCGGTTTTTGCTGGAAATAATGAAACTGAATGGAATTGTTTTAGGGTGAAGGAGAACTGATGTCGTTTCCATAGTTAAGTGCAGTAAGAAAGCAGTTAATGCGACCAATTAAGGAAGTTTAAAGTTAAAATAAACGGGATGCTTCATGTTCCACTATCAGGAACAAGATGGTCTGGTCTGGTTTGCGTGGTTTTGGGTGTTTTACACGCATTTTTAAAATATATATTTTTTTTAAAAATATATTTTTATATTTTAAATAAAAAAAAATATTTTTAAATTATTTTTATATGTATTAATATCAAAAATAAATTTCAAAAAATAAAATAATATTATTTTAATATATTTTTAAATAAGTTTTTTTTTTAAAAAAATAACCTTAATGATCATTTCAATCACCAAGGTTTAAGATCTATAGCATGTTCTTATCTGATGACCTAGGCTAGCTAAGTCGAGCTCCAGCCTCGAGCCCATTCTTCTGATGGACTAGTAAAGTCAAATGGACAAGCTGGGCCTGCTGTGGGCAGTGCCACTGAAAAATTCTTAGGCATGGTCTTCTTGTTTTTAGTTTCTTTCTCCTCTTTTTTTTTTTTTTTGTTTAAACAAGGATTTTAGTTAAATTATGATCAATGCTGAGAAAACAATTACAAAACTAAAAATAAAACAAGAAAATAATTAAAAATTATATGATGTTGCATACCCATCTTCCATCCAAAAAGTGTATTCCTTTCTCTTTCTTTCTTCTATTTTTTCTTTTCGAATTTTTATTTTTAATTTATTATTTTCCACATTTTTCAACAAACTCTCTTTTTTTATTATGTGTCATAAGTTAAGGTTGAAATTTAAAAGAGCAACAATTGATACATCTCCAACAAAAGCAATGCAAACATGCTTCCATCATAAGTCGAGAGACCACAACAACCAAAAAAAACCATATCAAACAGCAATAGGTTTGTAAGAGCAAGTCCAATGAGTGTGCTATAAGAAGAGGTAAAAATAAAATAAAAAATACATTTTTAGTATTTTGTAACAACTTTTTTCTCTCCAACGGGGAAACTATTTTGATAACCAAAAATAGTTTTTCCTACCTGAGCTACTATTTATAGTAACTTGGAACAAAAAAGCCATAACTTTTTCACTCGAAATATTGTTTAAGTGCCCTAAAAAGCTTCAATATTCTTTTTAGTCTTAGGACTTGATATAACTTGTATGACCTTCACTTCATCAAGGTTTACTTCTATACTATTATTACTTAAGACATACACTAATATCTTTATCAATTTCACTCTAAATATGCATTTTACAGGGTTCAAATTCAACTGATATTTCCTTAATCTTTCGAACAATTCTTCTAAAGTTGAGACATAATTTTTTTTTTATGCATCATGTCATGAAAAAAGTGTCGCCATTGCTCTTTGATAAGTTGTTTTAACATTCTTTAACCCATATGACATTACTTTATAGTAGAAAGTCCTCCATGAGGTGATATATGTAGTTTTCTTCTTCTTTAACCTTGATCAATATACGAAGCCTCGCCCTCCCTAACTTTTGTTTGACTAATTTCTAACCTTTTATCAAGAATAACTTATGTATCAAAATCTCAATATCAAAACCAGGCATGTCAACATATGACTAGACAAAAAAATCATATATATTGTTATAAAAGAGCAACCAAATCATTTCTCATACTAGCAGTGATTAAAATCTTGATTTTTTATTTTAAATTTTCATTTTTCAATTCTCGAAGGTTAGGTTTAAAGAGTTGCCAATTAATATTATGGTCACTGAGAATCTTAATTGGTCAATACAAATTCTATGGTATATGACTTGATTGCGCAAAAGATAAAATATTATTACTATTTAGTGTTATACCTCAGATAGACTGTATTGTTGGCTTTATCTCAAATTGTTAAGGTTTTGTTTATATTATCGTTGGTCTGACTATAATATTCTTAACTTTGTCGTTAATAAATATTCAACTATAAACAATTTTAATTATAACATTGATAAGTACTACATAAAAAAATGACATTTATGACTTTGATGTTTGTGAATATTGAGGTGTTTCAAATAACATTTAATTCTAGTGTTATAACTTTAACATCGAGTATAGTGGACACTAAATGCCTGTTTGAGAGTGTGGTTGAGGTTGCTTTTGAAAGTGTATTTTGTTCATAAATGAATCAAAATAATATATTTTTTTTAAAAATAATTTTTTGACATTAGCACATGAAAATGATCTAAAAACAACATTTTTTTTTAATTTAAAGTAAACTAAAAATAATTTTTTTTTCAAAAGCGCTTATAGAATGAAGTGCCAAACACGTGGTAAAAATATTCTCAATTTTTTTTAAAAAATCAAAATAAATTATGAAACTTAATCAATTAGTTCAACATTAAAAAATAAAATTAGAAAAAAAATTAATTAAAAAATGATAGAAAAGACTAGAGTTATCTCAATTTAAATCGCTAAACCTTTGACATAAGAAATGAGATTATGAAAACTTCAAAGAAGACAAATCAAATAAATCATGAATTTTAATTCATAATAAACTCATATACTGAATGATAAAATTTTAAAAAAAGTTCATTTATAAAAAATAAAATAAAAAACTCGAGTCAACCTAATTACCATATAAAACTTGTGACTAGCATCATGAAATTGAGATAAATACATAAAAAAATAAACTAAACTAAATTATAAACCTCACTCCTAAATAAAATTAATATTAAAGATGAGATTGAGAAAAAATAATAAATAATAATATGTGCTCCTCAAATATTTCTTGTTATTAATTAATTAATAATAACTACTATTATTTTGTAATTAGAAAAAAATAGTTATACACTGTAGGCTGGTGCGAAAGCAATAAATCCATGGGTCTGTCTTGTTTAGCAAGTCGTGCAATTGAAAATCCTACGCCTTGGCTGACCCCAACAAACCCTGCCTGCCCGTTGCCCACTACCCCTATATATATCCATTGCCCATATATCCCATATCCGTCCCGTCCATTTCCCCTACAGAACCAGGAACACACCATGCGAACCATTCCTCCAGCTCTTTCCTTGTTCTGACCCATCTACACGATTAAAAAAACACTCTTCCTTCTTCTATTTTCTTCAGCTTTTGCACGAATATTTTTTTTCCTTTTTATATTCTATTTCTTCAGTTTTTTCATTTTACGTGATCCAGAAAAGAATGATATTTTCGAAGCTGGGCCGTCCTCTTTCTCGATCCTCCCGCTCTATTGTAAGTTTTTTTCGTTTGTTTGAATTAGATTGTACCGATATGATCGATTGATTTTGTTTTTCAATTAATAGAATATACTGCGTGCTGGTAACGGCGGTGTTGTGAGATCATCGGCGGCTGTTAACAACATTGAAGGAGGGTTCATCGATGGAAGAGGAGGATTAGGGTTACTTAGAGGTTTTTTAACTTCAATTGGAAGTAGAGGAACCCAAAAACCTTTTTTATCGGATTTAAATTCCATTCTTGCTAACCCTAGAATTCGACGCTTTCTCTCCACTGAAGCTCCCAAGAAGAAGAGTAAGCTTCCGCTTTCTTCTTAATAAGACCTGTTTGGAAGTCAATGAGACACATTTATCATTTACTGGAGAATTTTTGATTGATTTGCAGATTATGAGAATTTCTATCCCAAGGGAAAGAAGGAAGTTCCGAAAGGGGAAAAGCAGAAATCTGAATCCAAGGGTAAATTTTTTGGATTGCTTATTTTGGAGGACAAGCCCCAAACCAATTTTGCTTTTTGTTGATTCTTGCTTTCTACAATTTCAGAGAATTCTTCGAACGCAGACCATGACGAGTCAGACTTTAAAAAGGGAACATTCATGAAGGCATTCTACTTACTTGCACCATTATTTGTGGCTCAACTGCTTTTTTATCCCTTCTCTTTTGGTGATGGTGACAAGCAACAGGTAACAGTTGTAATAATTCCCTTTACACCATTTTGTGCTGTTTCTGCTTCCATTCTTATTAAACCTTTTGGCTTGGCATGCTTATATAGCCTTTTCTTTTTCATGTTATTAAAGCTTGTTAATTTTTCTGTGTACCAAACTATATTCGGGTCGGTTTCAACTGTCCTTCAAAATTATTTTCTAAATCAGTATGATCATCTAAACTAACCAGTGTATTGATGTATTGTTGCCAAAGCTATGGGAATAACTGACAAAAATGACATATTAAAGGGAATGTAGTCCAAGTGAAGTTTTTGTTTTCTTTTGCTTGATATATTTTGGGAAGGATCAATTATTTGTGTCCTGATAACTCTGGGGAAGAATATAATATTCCTCTGCAGGGGAAACTGCGGATCTGACGGTAAAAAATTCATTGAAGTGGAGCCTTAAGCTACTAATATAACAACTATTGCTGAAGGGAACTCAAAACAGTCTCCATGGATAATTGCCTAACAACTTCTTTTGCTATTTAACGTGCATGGTTTTATCTGCTAATGAACTTGGTGTCTTTTAACCAATGATTTTTGAGATAGAGTGGTTTATGCTTACAAACCTAGTTCCATCATCTTAACTTCACAGTACCAATTGGCAGTTAATATTGTTTCCTAAGGATCAGCTACTTGATTTAATTACTACAATTTTTTCTCTATCATTATCATGTGGAGTCGAATAATAGGTGCTGAGTTCTTTATTTAACCTGCTTGCTTGGCATTTCTTTGAGCAATTCTTATGGAACCTGTCAACTTGTGTTTGTGTTTTTGCATGGCATAACATTATGCAATTCACAATTTTTTTTTCCAATGCTCATTTGGTTATAATATGAATTCATCAAGTTCATTTGTTTCTGAAATTTTCTCCCCATGTACTTCTTTGTATTTTATTCTCGACAGATTAGTTTCCAAGAGTTCAAAAACAGACTTTTGGAGGCGGGGCTAGTGGATCACATAGTTGTTTCTAATAAATCAGTTGCAAAAGTATATGTGAAGAGCTCACCACTGAATCAAACGAGTGATGATATTGTTCAAGGTCCTGTTAATGGTGTCCCTGCTAGAGGTCATGGGGGCCAATATAAGTACTACTTCACTATAGGAAGTGTTGACACTTTCGAGGAAAAGTTGGAGGAAGCCCAAGAAGCAATGGGTATAGACCCTCATAACTATGTTCCAGTTACATATGCCTCTGAAATGGTTTGGTACCAAGAACTGATGAGGTTTGCACCTACACTATTGCTTTTGGGAACCCTCATGTACATGGGACGGAGAATGCAAGGTGGATTAGGTGTTGGCGGTGGTGGTGGTGGAAAGGGTGGTCGTGGAATATTCAACATAGGGAAGGCCCATGTAACCAAGGCGGATAAAAACTCTAAGAACAAGGTTAACTTTTTATTTGTTTTGTTAAATATAGCAATTTACCAATTGATTTCAGTACCCATGTACTTAGCACGAAGCTTATTTTGAAAGAAATTGATTATAACTGGTGGTTTTTCCCACCCTTTTGGGACTGCAGATCTATTTCAAAGATGTTGCTGGTTGTGATGAGGCAAAGCAAGAAATCATGGAATTTGTGCACTTCCTCAAGAGCCCTAAGAAGTATGAGGAGCTAGGAGCAAAGATTCCAAAAGGTGCTCTTTTGGTTGGTCCTCCAGGAACTGGAAAGACCCTTCTAGCAAAGGCAACTGCTGGGGAATCTGGTGTACCTTTTCTATCTATATCTGGTTCAGATTTCATGGAGATGTTTGTTGGTGTTGGACCATCCAGGGTGAGAAACTTGTTTCAAGAAGCAAGGCAGTGTGCTCCCAGTATCATTTTCATTGATGAGATTGACGCGATTGGGAGAGCCAGGGGGCGTGGTGGGTTCTCCGGTTCTAATGACGAGCGGGAAAGTACCCTTAATCAGTTGCTTGTAGAAATGGATGGCTTTGGAACTACTGCTGGAGTTGTTGTACTTGCCGGTACAAATCGGCCTGATATTTTAGACAAAGCTCTGTTGAGGCCTGGCCGATTTGACCGCCAGATTTCCATTGACAAACCTGATATTAAAGGCCGTGACCAGATTTTTCAAATATATTTGAAAAAGATTAAACTTGATCATGAGCCATCATATTACTCTCAAAGGCTTGCAGCTCTTACTCCTGGATTTGCTGGAGCAGACATTGCAAATGTTTGCAATGAAGCTGCTCTAATTGCTGCAAGGAGTGAAGGATTACTGGTTACAATGGAACATTTTGAGGCAGCTGTAGATCGAGTCATTGGTGGTTTGGAGAAGAAGAACAAGGTAAATCTTCTTTATTTGTTGCGTTTGAGCTGTCTGAGGTAATTTAGCTAAGAGGATTCTCCTGCATCTGGAGTCCCAGTCGTGGGCGAGGATCCTTAATTGGCAGAATAATGGTGATTCTTTTTGTATTCCTCTTGTCTTGAGAGCTAAAATGATCAATTTTCATGTTCCTGCTTTGTCAAATCAGGTAATAAGCAAGCTTGAACGCAGAACGGTTGCTTATCATGAATCGGGTCATGCTGTTGCTGGCTGGTTTTTGGAACATGCAGAACCACTTTTGAAAGTGACAATTGTCCCACGAGGAACAGCTGCTCTGGGGTTTGCCCAGTATGTTCCAAATGAAAACCTGCTCTTCACCAAGGAGCAACTCTTTGATATGACCTGCATGACACTTGGTGGCCGAGCAGCAGAACAGGTATCTACAATGCTGTCCCTTCCACTACAGATAAGGTTGAATTGTGATATGCTCAAAAAGAAATGAAATGCGGGTCCTTTCCATTGAACTGCTGCCTGTTTAAAATAACCCACATCCCTTCACATGCACCTTTTAAAAAAAAGTTAAAACAGCTGGAATCGGATAAAAGGGTACAAAAAAATTGGTAAATTGATGAACAACTCAGAATAATGCCCCCAGCTATGAAACTAATGCGTGGAATTTCTCTTGGATGCAGGTTTTGTTGGGGAAAATCTCAACAGGAGCCCAAAATGACTTGGAAAAGGTGACAAAAATGACTTACGCCCAAGTTGCAGTGTATGGTTTTAGTGACAAGGTTGGTCTCCTCTCTTTCCCACAAAAGGAGGACTCGTATGAGATGACCAAGCCCTACAGCAACGAGACAGGAGCTATTATTGACAGTGAAGTGCGTGAGTGGGTGGGCAAGGCCTATGGCCATACATTACAACTTGTAGAAAAACACAAAGAACAGGTGGCACAAATTGCAGAGTTGCTGCTCGAGAAGGAAGTTCTTCACCAGGAAGACTTGATTCGAGTTCTGGGCGAGCGGCCATTCAAATCAAGTGAGGTCTCAAATTATGACATATTTGTGCAAGGGTTTGAAGAGGAAGAGAAGAAAGTCGAAACCCCGGCAACTAGTACTACTGATGGGGATGAAGACCAATCATCACCCATAGAGGTTGTGCCGGCTTGACCGTGGGGACATTATTTTACAGCGTTTGTACAATAAAATTATTAATCCGTTTCCTTTTTTTCTTAGGTAAAATGAATTTTTTGTACACTGGCCATTTGTGATCATTGTAATCTTTAATTAAAAAATTTCAGAAGAAAAACACCACCACCACCAAGCTACGTGCTGCTCCACACCCCTGTTCATCCCGGGGGAGGGGATAAATTGAAACGCTTGCCATTATGGAGGGCATCAAAGCTGGCGTCCTTGGATTGAAATCCTGTACCTGTAGTTGAGAAATAAAAAGACGATCTCATAAAATGGAGAGACCCTTGTCTTTCTAGAAGAGAAATCTTTTTCTTTTTCATTGAGGTGTGTCTAAAGAATGCAGCAGATGTTATTAATTGACTAAAATTTTAACTGTCGGAAAATGGTTGAGTTTACACAGAATCGAAGGCTTCTGAAGTCTTACCTCTTGTAGTAAACAGCTGGCCAAGACCTCCAGTACTGGTCAATTAGAGGCATGGAATAGTCCCATTTGAATTGTCGAGAAGTAGAGCTAGTAATTTGAATTGTTGACCCCACTTCATCCGTCGTCATATTTTGTCAGTATCGTGCCTTTCTGAGCCAAAATCATTTTAGTTTATGAAAAAGGCAGCTCGGTTCAATACAGATTGTGGTCTTACCAGGAATGAGGTCTAGCTAGCAACAACCAGAAAAGAATAAAAAATTCCAGTATTGATTCTCTCTTTTTTGGGTCATGATTCTTGAATTGACAAGCAGACGTTCAACCGTGTGTTTGAGTTGCTGTTGATTTATTTCTACACCGGTAATATATAATTCCTTGTTGAATCTTATACCGTTTACCACCCTTCATTCATAGAGCAAGGGCACATTTTGAGAGCCACGAGTCTCATTTTTTTGAAGCATCGTGTTTTTGAGCTACGCATTGGCCACTCGATGAACATTTCATGCCCAATTGTTCTTCTTTCTTATGGCAACATCATGCCCAATTGTTCTTCTTTCTTATGGCAACATCATGCCCTTATACCCCGAATGCAAGCTAGCCGAGCTAATACGCTAGCCAAGTCATGAGTTGTTGGCTGCGCTATGTCCACCTGGCTTATAAAGTAAGTGTTTGTTGGCTAGCCTTGTGCCGGCTTGACTAGCTTTTGCAGAGAGAAAAAACAGAGGAAACATAAACAAATCGTTAGAACTAGAGAGACTAAAATGGATCAAAGACGTGTGGGGTCTAAATTAACGAGACTTGAAAACGATACCTCACCCTATAATTATCAATACCTTTTTAAATAAGAGAATTAATTAACTAATTCGGCTTATTAAGAAAATTGATAAAGAAATTAAAGGGATTCGTTCCATTTAGTTATGCTAACGCGTATGAACACATTGAATTCCGCTTCTATTTCCAATTTATCACCTCATAATCATATCACATATTTAATGTTTTAAATAACAATACATGCTCTACGGTCCGTGATCATCAATATTGCATGCACATTAAATACTTTTTTCTCATATAATATATTAAAAAAAAAAACTATCTTTTGAACTAGATTAACTCGTATCAAAGTCTTTCAAGCAGTTAAAAGATTTATTACTGTAGTTTAAGGATAAAAAATTTCCAACTTCAATTCGAGCAGACGTCGGACTGATATACATAAATCGTTCACCTAATTAAAGTTTGGAAACTCACAGGCATCATCAAGATCGGTGGTTTAGTCAGGGAGTAATTCCAAGTTCAATAAAGGATTAACATGCTTCATAATACCAAGTTCGATGATCACAATGGAACATATTATATCATAGAGAGCATTTCAAGATGTTTTGTTTCGTGATCATAGCCTCTTCTATCGATCATCGCTGGATATATTAATTATATCACCTCAATAATCATCTTGAGATATAAACGACTAATATCCGAGAATCATGCAAGAGATTTTGATGAGAAAGATATTCCTTATATAATGCGTATTGATCTGGAAGAAGGAATAATGATGTTTGAGACTTTTCTGTGTTAGAAATTTTTCTTCGTTCGTTATGGAGTCAAAAAGAAGCTGCTGTGTTTTTTGAATTTACAAAAGCTGGTCGTGTTTTTGGTTTCTGGACGGTGGACCTGGTAAGAAAGACATGGGAAGTCCCTGTCCTCTTCCCCGCACCATTATAAATATATGCCAAGGCCTTCGGCTTTCATCGCCATTGTCTCTGCTCTCTTTTCTGTCCCACCTCCTTCATTAATCTCACCATTCAATCTCAGCTCTCCTCCCCACACCAGCTCCCCTTTGCTCTCTTTCAGGTATTTATTCCTGAATTTATCCTGGAACATTAATTGCATTTATATGCAAGGTTGATGTTTAGCATAAGGTGGAATGATGCATTGAATTCGTGCATGCCATGGACATTTTCAAAGCTACAAGGATACAATTTTCAAGTCTGATATACATATTTTTTGTGTATATATATATATTCGTCACCTGATCAGAGTTTTGAATGTGTCTCGTATGCTTGATGCACTAATGAAGCTAATTAGCTCTACAGTTCTACGAAATCAATTCAAGATCGATGGCACGATATTTGTCAGATTAAGTAATTCTTTCCTGCCATTTTTTTTTTCAGAGGTCTTTTTTATCTTATCAAAATGGCATGCGAAGATCAGTGTCGGCAAGGTTTGAAACCAAAATATGACTGTCTTCTCTTTGGTAAGCAACCGGCCTCATTCAAGCCGACAATCTTTGACAGTTCATAATCCAAAACCCATGTGTTAACAAAATCCTCACATGGAATTTGTCTTGTTTGTAGATGTTGATGATACGCTTTATCCTCGAAGCTCTGGTTTGTTGGAGGAGGTTACCGAGAATATTCAAGGTATATATAATGCCTACACCTTGACTCCTCGCCAAATATTTCTGCTTAATTAATTACAGCATATATAATAAATTATCTCTGCAAATCCCTGTCCAGAATACATGGTTCAGAAGCTTGGTGTAGAAGAAACTGAAGCCTCTCAAATCAATGGTGTTCTGTACAAGAGTTATGGCACTTCCATGGCAGGCCTCAAGGTATGGCCTTGCTGTCCTTGAACAAAAACGAAACCATCTCGACAAACCTTTTACTAAATTCCATCCGATTTACTCATGTTTTGCGGTTTCTTTCCTCTTTCCAGGCCATTGGTTATGATTTTGACAACGATGACTATCACAGGTACCGAATTAAATATCCCCATAGCTTTAGTTTTCTCTTACATAAAGTGGATTATTTCTATATAAATGATCTTCCTTTCATTTTCATATTGTTTACAGATTTGTTCATGGGAGATTGCCATACGAGAGGCTAAAGCCTGACAATGTTCTAAGAAGTCTTCTGCTTAGCTTGCCAATTCGTAAAGTTGTAAGCTCTTCAGGCTACCTTCTAATCAAACACAAGGAGATAATCAACTACAAATTAAGCTTTCTTAGCTCTGATGATTTGTTTTTGGTTCTATGAAATAGATATTCTCAAATGCCGATAAAGCACATGTGGCTAAAGTTCTCAGCAGGCTCGGGCTGGAGGATTGCTTTGATGGGGTTATATGCTTTGAGACTCTAAATCCCTGTAATTATGAAGGCATCAATTCTTCTGATGAAAATGGAGTTCGGCGTCCCAGTTATACATCCAGAAGACAAATTCTTGACATCATTGAACATCCTTGTCAGTAGGGGTGAGCATTTTCGGTTCGGTTCGGTTTTTTGTCAAAATAGGGACCTAACCGAAATGTTTGCTTTTTTTAAAAATCAAACCGAAACCGAACCGAATTTATTCAAAACCGGCCACTTTCGGTTCGGTTCGGTCCGGTTTTTTGGTTAAAAAAATCATAAAACCGAATTTGTTTTTGGGCCTTCTGATGGGCCTTCTGATGGGCTTTCTGATGGGCTATTTGATGGGTTTTCTAATAAATATTTTGATAAGCTTGAAAAACTATTTTTGTACAAGAACCCAAAGTATTTTTAAAATTGTTTTTGCAACAAATACAAATATTAATTTATTAAATTGTTAATATAGTGTTTATTAAGTTTTTTTAACCTTTCTAATAATTTTGTTGTGTAATTTAGCATGATGAGAGATAATTAAAACTACACAAAGGAACAAATTTAAATTTAAATTACAGAAAATGCCTTCAAAAAGGGCTTAAAAAAAACAAGAAACATTAACATAAAAAACTTCAAGAAATACAATCGGTCTTCAACTAATTATCATCCGTCGCTAGATTTAACTTTCCACCAAATTCTACAAAAAATAATAGAAATGTTAGATTGCAAATAAGTTGATTATTATTTAATAAAATAAAAATACAAATGTATAAGAAAAATAACCTGATTCAAGATTTTCATATTTTCACAGTCAGGTAGAATACTAATCGACTTTGGAAGCAGCTCAAAGGTTATATTTCGAAATTCAACAGTTGCATTATTTTTCTGGTCATTGTTAACAAGAAATGTTGCACAACCTGCTCCTTTTTCTTCGAAAATATAGGCCTGAGTTGAAATAACTAGCAATGTTTACCGCATGCTTTCATTTTATACATAGATTAATAAAGAGAAAGTAACTGAATCAGCTTACAGTAAATAAGATTGAGTAGTACTGGAAATCACCTGTTGAAGTTGGCCCAGGGAGAAATTAGATTGCACTCCCTCAAGTATTGTTGTAGAGCAAGACTTGATTGCAGCATGCAGATCCTTGAGATGGCCCCATTTAGGTTGTCTAATTAAACCTGGATTCATAAGAAAAAATGGCGAACCAATATCACATCTGTGAATGATGTTCCATGGAAGGACAGAGGAGATGTTTACCATACCATATTCATCAAGCGGTGCTTGATCGTAGTACCCTGTAATGACATACGCCGACGCAGTTCTTCCGAAATTTGTTCCACCATGGAACTAGATTACAAGCACAATGCGATGCATGAATGAACAAGTGTATACAGAGAGAAGGGATCTACTCATTTTACAATTCACATAAGTTTGTTCATTGTTGCGTTGGCAGATACAGCACAACAGAGGTTTCAGCAATCTTACCATGTAGTAATTTATATAGCTTCCTTTCTTAGCAATAAAAAGGGTTACATGGAAGGCAATGTCTTCAGCAGACCGTATATATGGTTCTCCACCGTATACTTGATAGCTTCATTAAGAGAAGAAAAGACACAAAAAATCATTATAAAGCTCTAGCAGTTCACATTTAATTACAGAAATTCTGGATCGAAATAAAACTTACAACGATGTCCAATTCTCTGTCCAAAGTGATGGCTTTGTTGGCGAATTAGGCCCTCCAAAAGTTTCTCCACATCTCATTCCATTGCATGTGTTTATCTGCAGATTTGAGTTTGACAGAGAACTACAAGGTTAGGGGGCCAATGTTACTTAGCTATGCTGATCATCAATTTCACCATGTGGTTAACCCTCCATCAATCGTCAAAGCAAAAGGACTAATTAAACAGTTTCAGCTTTATATACCACTGGATCAGGAGCATCAGCTTGCTTGCACATCGCCCATGGCACACCAGTCTGGAGCTCAACTGCCATTTTTGCTGCCCACAGGACGTACGGGGGCCCTTTGTCATCAAAAGCTGCTTCAACATTTTGATATTCATTCTCAATCTATGATGGTATCATACAAGTTTCAGATTCAGTTAGAAAACAAAAGAACTTGTAAAAGATATCCTAATTTATGCTCACGATGATACCAGGTCCGTCTCTTTTACCTGTGATAGTATTATTGGACCTCCTTGCGAAGCATATAAACCGTGAGGAGTGAGGACTGAGGTCTGAGACTCTGAGCTGAGGAGGAGAGACTGGAAGGCGAGAGGCAGAGGGAGTGAGGGACAGGGACGCGTGAGGAGAGAGGCGAGAGGCAGAGGGAGGCGGAGTAAAATAATGATAGGGTTTCGTAAGTTTGTATTTATAGTAGGGTGAGGAAACCGAACCGGTTCGGTTCGGTTCGGTTCAATCGGTTTTGTCCATACAAAACCGATACCGAACCGAACCGGACGGTTTTTTACAATTTTGCAATCGGTTTAATCGGTTTATTTTTTCGGTTCGGTTTTTTCGGTTTTTTTTCCTCGGTTTTTTCGGTTTTTTCGGTTATTCGGTTCGGTTTGCTCACCCCTACTTGTCAGTCTGATTCTGTTCCTGTGCTTCAAGAAACTCCAGTTGTCTGCAAACCATTTGAAGATGCATTTGAGCAGGCCTTCAAGCTGGCCAACATCAATCCTCGAAAGACAGTAAGTACCATTTCAAAAGTACTCAGATGAAATTCAGATTATGTCTGGTATGATTTTTACAGATTGGTTTAAGTTGTTTTTCTTTTTTGACTTGAAGGAAAGTTATAAACATGTTGTGTTAGAAAAAATTTCTTTTATTTAAATCAAAAGTTTGTTACAAAATTGAGTCAAAATCTTTATTCAATCAAAATTTGAAATATAACTTTCAACTTATAATCAGCTATCACCTATATTACATTTTTTTTTCCTTCAAAAAAAGTTATTTTGAAGATTTTTTACCAAACATACACTACAGAATTAACTGATTTACCAACAGAAATTTCTGTCGGTATTGTAATGTAATTTCCATCGATAATTAGTTTTTGTCGATGATTTTATCGGCAATGTCCTCACCGATAAAAACACCGACTGTAACTTATAGTTATTTTAACTTTATTTTTCTCGCATGTTATTTATAAAATTAATTTTTAAATTATGATTCAAAGTCAGAATTCATGCTGAACATGGCTATTAATAATTTCCTCTTTAAACTACATATCCAAAATATTTGGGGAATTACCTTAACATTTTATCGAGTTTCCAATCCATCTCTAATGTTTAATTACTTTCAATATATTTTAATTCATTCTTCAGTCTATATTTTCATGCAAACCAATGAAAATATATCATGAGAGATTCAAATCTAACCTAATTTATTAAAAAAATGAATCAACTTTGCAATTTTTTTATAAGAATAAATCAAAACATAAGAATAGATTGAAAATAATTAAACTTACAAGACACTATATCTGGAATATAATGATATGTTGAGCTGATTCTCCAAATATTCCTTAATGATCAACATCTTCCATGCCATATGCGTAAACAACACTACTGATACTGTATCTCTTTCTGGAGGTGTTCTTCGATGACAGCGTTCGTAATATAAAGACCGGGAAGCTAATGGGCCTGCACACTGTTCTGGTAAATCAAATTTCTTGAGTGATTCTTATCATGGTGTTTACCTTTTGCGATCTCAGAATTTTATGTTTCTATATATATATATATATTCTATAATATATATTCTGACTAATCAGAAATACTACGTGTATATATAGGTGGGCACAGCCAGTAGAATAAATGGAGCTGATTATGCGCTGGAGAGCATTCATAACATGAAGGAAGCATTGTCGGACCTGTGGGAAGCAGAAGATAAGACAGAAGCTAGAAGCTTTGCAGGAAAGGTTTCCATGGAGACAACTGTGACTGCCTAGTTAGCTGATGAATTTGTATCTCTACTTATATATGATCATGATCATGATCAATAAAGCTTTATTTATTTATTTTTCTTGTTTACTGAGTACCTACTCAACTGTGTGGTAAATATGAATTCCACCGGTTCGTCATCGATGTTTCTCGTTATTATGCCAAAAGAAAACTGAAAAAAAAACCCTACTCATGTGAGCAGAATCTTGTAACAAAGATAAATAAATCTGGTCCAATAATTTATTGGAACTCTAGTATCTCTTGATTTTCCATCGAACGCCATGGTAGTGGAAGGGGTGTTTGACACTACATTTTAAAAGTGTTTTTGAAAAAAAAAATGAATTCTTGGAACAAAGAATCCATAGTTATTATTTTTCACTCCATATTTATTTCTATAGTATCTCTTTGTGAAATTATTGTATTTTTTTTTTAAAAAATCACTGACTTAACCATTAAAGAGTCCTTAAATCCATTAAAGAAGACATTTTTGCAAGTATCAAACACCCATCACTATGCCTATGGTTATGTGTTTAGGCTTTGGCCATAAACTACTTATATGGTGCCTTGTACATATAAAAGGTGTCATAGAGATTTGGGGGGTTCTAATGAAAAACAAAAACTCATCAAACACTTATAAAATAGGATGGTAGACAAACCTCTTTGTCATAGTAGATATTTTTAGCCATTTAAATTTTTATAACCCATCAACTAAGAGCAAATTTTCAATCATGTCGAGTTGGTTGCCCAAGGGCAGAGTCAGACCTTGTTAACCATACAAATCTTGGCACTCACTGCATCCCTACACTTGAAAGAGGTTTTCACTAGTGTGAATGCACAATCTTCTTTAAAGAGGTTATATCTAGTGTAATAACACAACTCTTCAAGAGATGGATCATAGAGGATCTTTAGAAATAAATGAATCATCTTAGGATACATTATCCTTGATAAGAAATAAGTTTATTTTGAAATTAAAATAGTCTTGTCTCTGACATACATTTTCTATTTACAAATATTCAAATAGGGTTTCTAGACTTATACAACCTCCTACTAAAGGTTTCTCTCTAACGTGATTGCACCACCTCTTTAGAAGAGTTTCTTCTTGATGAAATTGCACAATGTCCTTGAAAGAGGTTCTCTCTAGTGCAACTACACAATTTTTTTGGAAGAGGTTCTCTCTAGTGTAATTGCACAGTTTTTTGGAAGAGGCTATCCATTACATGATTGTACAATGTCTTTGATAGGGGTACTCTTAGTGCGTTAGCTCCACCCGTCATGAGAGCTTGAGATATCCAACCTCAACAGAGCAACAATACCCTTATTCTACGACCAAGTATATACCACAAAGGCTAATTGAAACCTAGATAACTAACAATACTCCTTGGATAGGCTCACAGACCTTATGTCATCTCCAAGGATGATATCAAATCTCTTATTATCAGGTTTGATCTCTCTCCAGTAGAGGGATTTTACACCCCAAATCATCATTAGGGAGGCCACACACCCTCAACTCTTAAAAATGCAATAACTCTCCGAAGAAAAATCTGACTTGATCTTCATTCTACAATAACATCACCCTCTTTATATTATTGATGCATGCAAAAGCTAAAGATAACAATTCAACAATGAACACAAAATTATTTTATAGGTGAAAGGGGTTGCAAATAACAGCCCCAAATTAGCAAGTTTGTTTTATGAAAATAACATGAAACCTAAAAATAATAAGAAAAATAATAAAAATGCTAAAATCAGGGCTCCACTGCAAGATTTCTGATATCTAAATATTTGACAGTTCACATAGCTATGTAGTGGTTATTATAAGGAAAATGGTCTCTAGAATCTCTTGTAAAGTCCACAATTGGATAAATAATTATAGCCTTTTGAGTTGTTTTTCTAGTTTACCACACCATACCCCCTTTTGGATTTAGACTTGTCATAATGATTCATATATTCACTTAGAAATTGTTTAAGTATGGTTTTCCAGTCTAGAAATTGTTTAAGTTGTTTCTCCTCCATGAGTTTCTTTATCGATTAGAAAACTTTTCTGAGTATGTTTTTTCTCATGGTTTACCTCTACATACATGGAGGCTCTTTTTTCAAACATATTGCACACCTCTGCATATAAGTTTTATAGTACATTACATGGGGTCTTCACCAAGCTAGCTTCTCATTTAAAAAATTAACAAAATCATCTTACCTGATATTCTTATAAGGTTTTGCATATAAATATCATAAAGATTTGGGAGACTACTGGTGAGCCTAAATTTAAAGGCTAAAAAACCTTTGTTTGGACAAAGCCAAGGAAAGGACTCACCTCACTTGGACACAACTATATTATCTTTGATCCTGTTAGGTGTATAAAATCTCTCTAAATACCCATCACATTTTCATTCATATTAATATCATGGCATGACTATTTTTTATAAACATTAATACACATGTTAAAGATATTTTCCATCAGCATTAATACATTTTTCATTAATATTTTTCTTTTTTACTACTACAAGGGCAATATTATTTTATATTTTAGCCTCTCCTCTTCAAAAAACGACTCATAATGTATAAATGAAAGATGAATCATTGGAAGAAAGGATTTGGAATCTCTATTCTCTATTGCATATTTATTTGTAGAGTATTTCACTCTAAAATTATTGTATTTTTTCTCAAAAAATTATTGACTTAACCATTAGAGAGTCCTCAAATTCATAAAAAAAAAAAACACATTTTTATAGGTATCAGACACCAACCATCACACACCCTAGTTAAAATAAATAATTTATTTATTTGTGCACTTAAAGCATTACAATTGAAATAATATCTTTTAATATCTTATAGCCCACTTTGTTCATGTGATCATGCAAATCATAATTTTTCAATTAAAATGATTATAATATCTCTGAATCAATCGTTATGCCAAAATGGATTTTGATATTTAGGGTTTCAATTATATAATTATGAAGGTTTTGAAAATCACAAATGATGATATCAATTTAAACGGAAACTATCGATGGCTTCCCCTGCTTTTATTATTGCACATGTTTTTCTCGTCCTTCTATTTGTTGCTGGCAAAGTTGAGAATACGTATGCAAATCACATGCACTTATGTCATTAAACTTGGATGGTAAAAATCAGGTTTCAAATAAAAATTAATTGGATAAAAATTAAACCTAAAATTAAAAGTTTAGTGAGAGTTTTGGATTGTTGGCTTATCTTTATTTAAAAGGTATTCGAGAAAATAGTAACATTTATTTTTAAAATGTTTTTTTTTTAAAAAAAATATTTAATATATTAATATATCAAGATAATTTAAAAAAAAAACACACTTGTAAAAGAGGAGAAAGAAAATTAATGAAGGAATGTAAGGGCAAGTCCAATGGCAAGAGTCATTTTGGAGAGCCAAAATTTTAAAATGGCTCTTTGAATAGTGTGTATATGGCTTTTTTGATGATGTGTACTCCAATGGTAAAAGCCATTTTGGAGAGCCATTTTTTTATATTATTTAAAATATAGTGCAATTTTTTTTTATAATTTAATTATACAATTAATAGGAGTAAGTTATATAATTAAATAATTATTTTTGAAAAACCCTCCAACAATAAAATTATTATTATTTTAATTATATTTAAATTAAAAAAAATGAATTTAAATATAATTAAAAGACTGCAATATTTGAAATTTGAAATTTAAGATACTTATTGTATGTTTTTCAAGTAATTTGTATCTTTTTTTTATGGTTGTTGTATTTGAAGTTAATTAATGTTACTTAGTCTTTGAGTGTTAGAAAAACTTAAAAAAGTAAAATGAATACATTAACAAATAACCAATAAGTTCATACATAATTAATTAAAATACATTTCATTACAAATAATTCAATCAAATTAATACCCCTAATTTTTTATGCTAACTATTATTATAATAATTATTAGCATCCCACCTGTCCGTTCCTCTCAACGTTAAAAAACAAAAACCCACCCCACCCGTTCATTCCTCTCAAATTTAAAAACCTTAACCCCCATCCTTATTTCCCCCACACCCATCCACTCCTCTTCAGTCGCCGCCCCCACACCTGTCCGTTTACTCCCCTCCCCCGTGTCATCTCCCTCTGCTGCGCTGCTACTCTCTTCCTCCTCTTCACTACTCAAAATCTTTTCTTCTCTTTTCCTCTTCTTCGAATCTTCTTCTTTTGAATATTGCTCTTTATTGTGTTTTTTAGAACTGTTTTAATTGTTCAGTTCATTGTTCATCACTTTGTTTTGTGTTGTTGTGTTGCTATGTTTTAATTTGGAGAATTTAACGGTACAATGCCAACGATTATATTTCATTTTTGGCTCTCCAGGAAAATATGTAGGAATGACTCTGCATGCCAAGAAAAGATATTTTGGCTGCTCATTTGGCTCTCCGTTGGAGACCTTAAAAGATCAAAATTTTAGCTTTGGCTGCCCATTTGCCTCTCCTGTTGGACTTGCTCTAAGGAAGGATGTTGCAAAACGTGTGCTTTTGTCATCGAAGAAAACAAAATCAAAGCTGGCTAAAGACTAACGATATCAGTAGTTGCTGGTGACAGTCATCAGACACGTCAAAGTCTAATGTGACGTTCTTGATTTTATAGTGACATGACTAGATCATTCACCCTCAAATCATTTTTTTAACTTACATAATAAATATTAAATTATTTTTAATAAAAAATAATTATTTAGAGATTCACATTATCTATTTTGATGACTTGATAAATTTAAAAATAATTAGTAAAAATATGATTTATTTATAATAATTCAAAAAAACATTTTCTTTAAAAAATTAATATCAAAATAACAATATATTAAATTGATCCAGTTAACTCAAACTAACTTGTCAAATATAGTGTTCGAATTATTTGACCATGATAACTTCTTTTAAAACAAATTGTCAAATCTATTTTTTTTATCAACTCAATATTAAAAAGTGAAATAAAAAGATAAAAATAGTTTGAGTCAATAAAATTAATCCACCAAACCTGTTACTTAGGTAATGAGCCAATATAATTTCATGAAAAACAAGTTAAAATAAATTATTAATTCTAATTTTCAATCAACATAACATTAAATTATGAAGATTATTAATTGTTTCAAATATAGATCGAAAAACATTCTACCATATCTCATTCTTAGTGATTATCTATAATTTTGATTAATTAAACCACAAGCTCGTCGCACAGCAACAACAAAACAAATGAAAAGAAGAGTCATTACACACTTGAGGTCTTGGCCTAGCGGAGAAGGGACTTATTCCCTTCCTCTGCACTCGGGTTCAAGCCTCTCTATGTATACCTGTCACCCCGTGATACCTTACTTGCTCATTGGACCTGTAGGGTGTGCAGTGGATCCAGAGATTAGTTGTGGTGAATACCACAAACAATCTAAGCCCTCAAGATATTTTATAGAGAAATGTCAAATTCAGACAAAAAAAAATTAGCAGGGAAAAAAACAAAACCAAGTTCGTATCATCATCATCATTCAAAACCAAAACAGCTCATTCTTGTCCAAAAAAGTGTAAGACAGTTAGATTTACGTTGGAAAATTAGAAAATAAATGAAAAGGGGAATCTTGGATTAAAAGCTTTAATGCTGGGCAACGATGAAAATTGGGTGATCTGCGAAAGAGATACCAGTCGGTGAAAGAAGAAGAAGAAGAGACGATGCTTTGCTCTCTCTAGCTTTCGTGAGTTTTGAGTTTAGAGCAGGTTTGTTAATTTTGTTCCGTTCTGATCGGAATGGCCAGAATATTCCATGTCATTAAAAAAATCGAGACGAAACAACGTCGTTTTCATCTCGGTTTTAATTCCGGCCCGTTCCAGAAATTTCGGCCGGAACTTCTCGGTACCGTTCCTGCTGTGCCGTTCCGACTCAAAATCATAATATTTCTTTTATTTTAGAACATTTTACTATCTTAATATTTTGGAATTTTAGAGATGTTTCTAATTTTGAGATTATGTTTGTTTGACTTTGTGTTTGTATTGTATAATTTAAAATTAATTTATCTTGAATTTAAATTATACTTGTTAAATTAATATTTTAATTTTTTTTATATATATATATGTAATTCCGAAACCGAAACATTTCGTTGCAATAGAAAAACCAGAACGACGACCGGAACGGTATTGACAACCTTGGTTTAGAGTTCTTTCGCTCTAAAAAAATCCTAATAAAATCGGACTTTCCTTTTGGGTTAGCCCATTTAAAATGATTGGGCTGGGCCAAACCACGACCTGGACCAGAAGGGAAGAGCCTGATTTGATGCCCTAAAAATTACCAGATCGTTTTCTACGACTAGAATTTTTTTTGCTTTCTTTGCTTTCACACAGGTTCAGCGAGAGGGAGACGGAGAAGGAGAGGAAGCTTGTAAGCTTATTGTTATTTTATGCTGTCTTGAAAGAGAACTCAACAGGGAAAATATGGCGAAGCGGGAGCTCTCCAGCACTTTGAAGAACTTGAAGGTAATACAAACTTTCTGTTGTTTCTTCCATTAGTAGTAAAAACTAATTCATATTTATTTTTTGTGATTTGAATTGGGTTTAGCTTAAACTAAGCTTGCTTTGTTTTTATCTGAATCTGGCTTAACTGTTTTGTGAAATATGAATTAGTCAGTACTAAACTTGTTATATTTCGGGTTCTGTTTTGTTTGAATAATAGTTCATGCAAAGAGCTGTTCAGAGAGAGGAGAAAACTAAGAAACAAGAAGAAGAGGTCAAACCTGAAGGGAATTTCTTTTCCCCTGGTATCATTAAGAAGTGGTAATTTTGAGCTGATATACCTATATTTCATGTCTACATGTGCTATTTTTTCCCCTTGAATTCTAATTGGATGTTGATTTTATAGGGTATTGAGTTCATTTTGGTTTGTGATCTTACTGGATATTTGCTTGCTTAAGCATAAACATATGGTGTTCGACTTTGGTTCCTCTTGTTATTTAAAGCTTATTTTATCTGTGGAAACTTTTGGAATGAATAAGTGAATGAACGCAGAGCATTTTATCTAAAATTTCTTAAAAAAAAGATTTTCTTAGAAAAGTTTCTGGTTTTTTGGTTTCTGAATAGCGCTTGTCATTGGTAATATAAAGCACTGGCTGAGAACTTGAGACTTGAGCACCTCTATTTGTTAAATATATGCAACCTGAGTCTTGAACTAGCATTTTGGATGGCCTTGTAATTTAACCAAGGTCGTTTATGTTATTGCTGAATCTTGGTGATACTTACTGTCCAAGTTTGAAGGCTGTTATGTTGCAAATTGAGACCCCTAGGCTCTTAGTTGAGCAGCGCAGATGTTAGCGAGTGACTCTTGATAATACTGATTTATGCTTGGAGGATGTCACTTAGATTGATGTTTTAAACATTTGCAGTGTAGTAGTAATGGAAGGGGATCCTCACCCAGGAGCAGTTTTAGGCCGGATGTCATTTCAAAGTTTCAATCCCTCTGTTGATGTGAGTATGAAGGTCAAGTGACCTGACAATTTTTATTCAATGAATAGTCACTTCCCAAGCTTCTCTTCTGGCATGTACTCACTGCTATCCTCATGTCAAAACCATTATCTTGGTAGAAACTAAACGAAGCAGCATCAAATGAAGCATCTGACGCATGTGCCTCTACTTCAAGCCATCAGAGTGGAAGAACAATTTTTAGGTGGGTAATTTGATTTCTCAAAATTTTGTTTGTTCTATCCTGATCATTGTCCTTCAGTGACTGTAAATTCTACAAAGTAGAGAAAAATAGTTGCTTTTGTGAATCTTATTATACCTGGATGGAAAAGAAAAGAAAAGAAAAGAAAATGTTTTGTTCCCAGGATGAGCAACTATCAGTTGATACAGGCTGTACACGTGATGCCACTGGAGTGGTCAATTCATAACTTGGAATATCGATTCTAAAGTTTTTATTTGTGATGCTGCAATGCAATAGATTAAAAATGTAGCGTCATAGCAAGATTGCACCACAAGACTTCTCATAGTTATTTCAGATGGTAGATGTGATACGATCTGAATTGGGATTGTTTAGTTTGTTCTTTGCATTCACTTGCTAGTTTCCTTTGACTCTCTGATTGAAGGGTGCTCCAATCTAATTTGCATTTCATTCTCTCTATATTTTCAGAGAAAATGAATCATCACCAGACAGAGTAGAGTGCTCATACACTGAGGCAAATGGAGATCATAAAAGAAAACAATCCGAAGTAGCATCTGAAATACACCATCAAAACAAATCACCAAAAATGGTTCAAGATGGTCACCAATCATCACCGAATAGCAATAAAGGCTCCTTCAAGCAGCCAAAGCGTGGTAAGCTGGACTGGAATGTTCTCAGACCAAAAAGTCATCACAATCAAAACAAAAGAGGGTGAGCATTTAGTTGGTCATTCCCTTGCTAAAAAATGAAATTTCTTGTCTCATTAATTTATGGTTGAGCATTTGTTTTTGTAATTGAGTGTACTTCTTATTTAGTGAGTGTTGACTTATACAAAATGAATTAAGAGTTAGTGTAAACTTGTCATATCATTAATGGCCAGATTTTCTTATTGAGCCTTCTGATCTGTTGGTTAAGGAGTTGCCTCCTCGTTCTCTCTAAATTAGTAAACATGAAGGCATGAGTTATTTGTCTTTGTCCAGCCTTCTTTATTGACATGTACATTCGATATGTCACTGGTTGATTGGTGGTTTTTTCTTGCAAATGAAGTTGCATTTACCTCGTATACTTGCAAATTGTTTGAAAATCACAAAGTTTTAGTATGCCAGTGTCCTCCATCAAGCTAGTTTCTGTCAAGTTGATCCTTTAAATTGTGATTCTGCATAATGAATGTCACTTGGGAGGAAACTAGGCAAAGCCATTTCGTTCTGGAAGGAGACCAAATAGGTATGTTCAAATTTCCCAGATAGACCGAAAGTGTTCATTCCAAAGATCACCAATAGTTATGCAATTGTCTCTCTTGGATACACCTCAATGAGCTACCGAGTTTGCTGCACAGCATGAACAAATACTGCGGAACAACTAGAGGAAAATATTGCAGAAAGCCAAAAAGTGAAGGGTCAAATCTTTTTTCTGCCGTAATTTCTATGTATCCAACTCCAAAGTAAATTTGTCGCCTCCTTCCAACCCTTTGTAAAGGCTCCAATCCCTGTTGACGTCTGTCATTCTCTTGAAGGGGCATTGTAAGCTTTCAGGAAATTAGCAGCTAATGTATCTCTCACCTACAATGGTTGTTTTTCCAACTGTTCTCTCTCTCCCTCGTCGAGGTCCACACCAGTTACTATGTTTCGGGCATGGCAATTTGGTGTTTGATTGACAAGGTTGCGCGGTAGAGTGATTAATTGAAAGAATTCTTTTTCTAGTGCCACCCACCGAATGATTGAATGAGTTAACTTAAGCGGCACAGACGTTTTTCAAGTATGAGAGCAGAAGTTTTTGACATATAGTTTCTGAAAGGACACAGAAATGGTGTCAACTCAGAATTGGGAGTAAAGTTCAACGAAACAGTATCATTCTTTGCTGTTTTTCTTTTTTGCAGTGTTCCCTGATCATTTACCACGGTTCTGTGCAAAAGAATGGCAGATTGGAAAGCTAAACACAAGAAATAAAATGGAAGTTTACAGTGGACTGCAACAAGGATTTTGAATGTATTTTAGTTTGGCTAGAACACGTATGTTACATTACATTACATGAGACAAGGGTGAGGGTCAACCGACGAACAAAATCACCGCTAGGAATTAGGGTATAGATCACATCAATACTAAAAATATCTGACGTTAAATTTAACATATATGATAATGGAGAACAACTTCTAGTAGGATCTAAAAAACCAGTAATTCTTAATTATTTTTAAGCGTTACTCCTGGACTGGTTTCCAGATTGATAGAGCATAGATTATTCTCCCCTTCCATCCCTGTAGCACCCACTGGCCATCGGCATCAACAACAAAATCTTTATCGTACTCTGATTTCACCACAGATCTCACATCCTTGAAAAGCTCTTTGTCCAATGGAAGTTGACTGAACCCGGCTCTTAGATTCCTAGACTGCCACTGCTTGTATGTCTCTGGCCTTTCGACTCTTGCTTTACCCTCACATGCTATCACATTGGTAATATCTCGTCCGTACTGCTCTTTTTCAAACAGCATCCTGTGTTCATCTTTGCTAGACACAGTGGCCTCGAACATATCAAACAATGATGAAAAGTGGTAGAGTGCCTCTCGAAACCGAGTGACAAAGAACGGCGCATTGAAATTACCATTTACAACCCCGTGGATAAACATGTCCGGTTTGATCTCGTTGATCAATTTCAGAACAGCATCCCTTGCACTGTTCTCCACAATCGTGTCGTCCGGGAGGTTCTTTAGCCGATATAGACAGTTGACAACAACCTTCTCGTCTTTGTCAATTTTGAGATCCTCGTATCTGATGGTTTCCCATTTCTGTGCTATGGCAATATACTCAAAAGGGACTTTAAACCTCTCACAGTACCTTTCTAAGCGACGGCCTGTCTCCTCGACCCTTTCTGCAGGCCTGAAACCTGGTTGAGGAAGCTCAATTCCTGTAATACGTAACTTGGGAGGTCCGCCAGGCCTTTCTGAGAGACGCTGGATCAGGCAAGGCCATTGAAAACCATAGAGAATACCAAAATCAATGATGTGTAGTCTTGTTGCTTTCTTTTCTAGTTTCAGAATTGTCCTGTTGGCAAAGAAATTAGACATCCTTTTGAACGGGCATGCTCTGACATATACCTGGTAAGCTTTCAAGATGTCAGCTGCTGATGTTCTGGGGCTTACAAATAGTGTAAATGCTGGTGTCGCGGTGCCTGCTAATCGTGTATCGAGGGCATTAGCGAAGTAATGCGCCAATCTTTGGTTTGCATCGCCATGTGGAGAAGAGTGTTGCCTAATCTGCTGAAGAAGCTCACTCGCAGTCCTTTGATCACCAATTGCCACAGCTTGTGCGCATTGGATGAGGAGAGAGCTCGAATCCACAACTTCTCCTTTCTTTCCTCTTTTCTTTCCTCGTGCTGTTCTGCCATTAGACCCTTTTCTCTGCTCATTACCAGCTGCTCCATTTTGTGAATTTCCCAGAAGAGAACATGAAGTAGACTCATTTTGTCCAACTGAACAAAGCAATACCTCATCGAGTAACTCTGACAACTCAGAATCTGCAGGAGATAGTGCAGACTGCTTCTTGCTCCTCTCTTCTTCTAAACCATCACTGTCTTCGCGCTGATGATTTTTTCTTCCCCGTGAACTATTTGGTGAGTGTTCTCCGTCGTCCTTGTCCGGAGGGTTGGAGGAGTTGCTCGCTGAAGATACCATCAAATAATCATTACCTGAACGAAAACTGTCCGCATCTCCTCCCCCTTTGCTGAGCACCTCAAAAGGGTGCACCGGACTGTGGAGATCTGGTCCTAGAAGGGTTCTTTCGAGGGGGAGAACTGGAGAGGCTTGCGCTTGATAGAAGTCTAAATCAGATTGATCAAAAACCCAATCGGATTTTTCAACCAGGTTATTACCAGGAGGATAGCTTTTGCTGCTATCAATACCGCTCCTCCAAGTGAAACCATTATCCGGGCTTTCAAAATTTTGATCGAAACAAGAACGAATCTGATTCGACGAGTGGGGGTATTCCTGACCAAGGACATCATAGAAGGATTTCTCAGCAGCTTGGAGGGCTAAACAGTCCTGCAACATACAGGTCTTACCCTCCAAATCCTCCTCCAAAAGCACATCACTTATGAACTTGAGAGTAACATTATTGCTAGGACCATAACTTTCAGAGCTTGAATTTGAAGATGAAGATGGCGATGCTGAGTCATTAGGAGGTTCAGGATTGGAAGAATTAAAAGAAGGATTTGGATCACTCATGGTATCGTTGAGTTTATACCCATCAAAAAGATTCCTATTTGGAGAGAAAGAAACCGAGGCATGGTCAAACATGAATCTGTTCAAGGAATTTGGGCATTCTTGTAAAAGGGTATCCATGAACAATATGAGGAAATTAATAGAAAACAAGACAAGAAACTTGATGGCTCAGGATCTAATCAAAAGCCAACAGTCCTGCAGAAAAAAATCAACAGTCCTGCAGAAAAAAATCAAAAGGTCGATATGCAGGCAAAGGATAGGCGTGGAAAACTGGAGTGTACCTGAGTGAAACCAAAGTGTCTTTCTTCCTTAGCAGGAGTTCACACGCGTTTATTTAAAGGAGAATGGTGAGACGAGTCATTTTTTTTAGTCTTAGAATACTGATTATTGCAGTTTCCAGGAAGGTGAGGGAAGAAGGGTCGACGCCGCCGCCACATCAACACTAGATTTGTGTGTCAGAGATTAGTGTTAGACTGTTCCGAAATTATAAGGGTTCTGCGCTTCATGAAAGAATCTGTTAAAACATATGATTTGGGGACCAATTTATAACAGTGGTCCAAAGGTGGTTCTTGGTTTACAAGTGGGGTTCCTTTTATAATTATTAATGCTTGTCCAACAAGGCTTTGACTAGATCTATGAATGTGAAAGCATGCTCTCTCTCAATATATATATATATATATATATAAAAAGGTATATATAAAGGATGCCCTTTTTTCAAACGTTGTTAATTAAGTATTAGGTTTCTGAATTTTATTCAGACTCAAAAGCCAACGCTGTAGACACTGATGTTTTATGATGGACACCATCTCTGCAATTTGTTGTTTTTCTACATGCAAATTGCTTATTGGAAAGATTGAGTAAAATATTTTCATGGTTTTATGAGATGGTATGTCACTATTCATTAAAAAAGAAGAAGAAAACTATCATGTCGACGTTGGAAACAGGGGGAGGACGACCATGTCCACCCGGGAGGGGTCCAGGTATTCCCGATGTTTGGATAATTTTACATTTTAGTCTACAAATTTAAATGTTTTTAATTGCATCAATTTTGTATGCTGACTTTCAAAAACCAAAGTGTTTTCTCAATTTCCTAAGGTTTTGGTCCTGCCCCTTAAAAATAAATATTGAATTTAAAGATTACAAGCACTGAAGCTTTAAGATTTTTAAATATATAAAGCGCAGAGGGTATAATGCTTGATGAACAAGCAAGTAAATATTATTGTTCAAATCACTTTCTTGGGTGAGATTCCGAGTACATGGTCATTTTTTTTACTTTTCTATCGATGAGTGGATTGAATATTCCTCCTCCGTCCACACCACTCTACTTTCTGACTTGTCACCCACGAGCACACCTCCCGCCACCATCAAACACACACGTGTGTGAGGGGATCTGAGCACACGAGTCCACCCACAAACACAACGTTATCTTTTCTTTTTTTTTTGTTAATCCAGGAACTCCTCCATTTATTTTGTCATTGTGAGCATTGTACTTCATGATTGTTTTTCAATCCACCTACACATTGACACTTGAGTCTGTATGTGAATTATTTTTGTTTTGAGAGATAGATCGATGCTAATTTGATGATTATATATATATATATATATATATATATAGAGAGAGAGAGAGAGAGAGAGATATTTATAAACGGGAAATCTGGTTTGGGCTAGGCCGAAACAATAAGTTGCATGAGGTGTTAGGGTTAAAAATTCACTATTTAGCTATTTTATTAAGGGTTGCTAGAAAACCAATATATATTGGTCTTATCAAAGGTTCAAAGTGGTTGTGGTTACGGAAGGTGTTAGCACCTCCAATGCATGAGGTAAGTTGTTTTGCATGATTTTAATGTGGTTAAGAATTTGGTAGTTTCCTAGTTAGTAATTCGTTTGTGGTTTAAATTTATTTGTTGAATATTTGTTGAATAAATATTACTTTTTTTAATTTGTTATGGGCTTGTATACCCATACAAATTTTCATTTGAAAAACATGTCCTTGCAGGTGCCATGATAGGATTCACCTATGATGGATGAGTTTCTTTTATCTATTGTGATAACATATATACCCAAGTAAAATTGATGAATATTTACGATAACTCTAAAAATTTTACAGTCAATTACTAATATTTTAAATACTATTCTATTTGTAGGTTCAATATTAATATCAGAGTATTTACCCATAATTCTCATGAATTAAGAGAGAGTTGCTGTTTTTTTTTTGAAATATTGGCTAAATTCTCATGGATTTAATAAACTTGTTATTAAAAACTTGAAACACATGCAAAACTTATGTTAAAAAACATTTATTTTTGGTAAAACATGAATTTATTTTTTGAAATATTTGGTCATAAGCAACACGTAAAAACAATATTTAAAAAAACTATATTTTTTAATATTTTCTATTATTTTTATATTTTTGTAAAGTCATGTTTGACAAAACTACTTTTAACTAAGAAAATAAAATAAAACTGCTCAAACAGGTTTAAGGAAGCTAAAAAAAACTTAACACATAAAAAGAGGGGAAACCAAACAAGGCTTTAAGGATGGGTCAAGTCGACCGTGTTGACTCAACTAAGTCAAATTGATTGGGTTGACTTAACAAAGTTGACTTGGTCGAGTTAACTCAAAAACAAATCAAAAACAAAAATGAATTAACTTTAACAGAAAACGTAAAACCTTAAAAATAATTCAACCAAAACAAATCAAACTCCTAAAATGAAGAACACAAATAACATTTAATGTAAAACCTAACAATGTGAATGCCAATCTAGATTAGTTTTTGAGAAAAGAAAAGTATAGTTATGTTCACAGTCAAGCACCGATAAAAAATCAAAGTTCTATAAGCATCAACTTTTACTCAAGAACACGATTTGACAAAAAAAAGTTTTGCTTCTAAACCAAAATCTAAGATTAAAATCCTAAAATAGGTTTTATTTATGACAAAACAGCTTAGATTATCTAATGATAAGGGCCTATGAACATGCATAAATCATAATTTAAACAAAAAGCCTTAAACTAACACCTAAAGCAATGTTAAACCGATAAACAAAAAAAAAACACCCCGAATTTACCCATAAATACAATAGTTGGACTAAAACCTAGAACAAGCTTCTTAGACCTCTAACCCAACCTTTTTAAGTTTCACCAAACCACATCATCACTTCTTAACATAATTAAAACAAGAGGGACTAAACAAAAACAAAAACAAAAAATCAAAATCATGCTTCAAAACTATATTATTAACTCAAAATTTGTGGCATGATTGGACAAATTAAGTTCTAAAATATACATTATACCACCTTCTAAGGCTAAACATAACTTAACGACCTAACAACATGTATAAATTAAACATCAAAACATTAACAACTACCAACCATAATGGATAAATTCTAATCTAAATAATTATAGCATGCTAAAACCAAAATTCAAAAATATTAACACTTTACTATAAAACAAAGAAAAGAATCAATCTAGCATGCCATAAGGACTTCACCCTTAAGGTCTCTAAGGATATACCTTCTCAACTTTGCTATTTTCAAGCAATGATTGGATTGCAACGCATTTTTCTCCAAAATTTACACTAACCAAAATTCCTTCTCTCTTTTCATCCCTCTCTTCCTTAATGATTACCTTTGTCTTTTATATGCTAAACTTATAGCTCTAACAAATGAAAACCTCGTTGGTTTTTTTTTTTCTGACTCAAATAGTTTTGTAACAAACTTGGAGGTCAATAAGAAGGTTTTTTAACCATTGGATCTTAAGGGAATGATTTTAAATTGTTGATAAAGGCCTTCAACAGGGTTTTTAGGTATGAAAACGAGAGGAGTTTAATTGGTTTTGTACAAGTCGGTGTCTTAGTAAAGGCTTATTGAGTTAGTTATTTTCGTGATTTTGTCTGAGCGGCTCTGATATCATTGTTGTCTGAGACCATTTGAGCTTGATAAAAGAGGTGTATATCTTTCTATTGGATCTATTATTGCTTAACTTGAAGTTTTATAGCTCATTATTTATTTGCTTACATGTGTCAACCTAATCAACATTTCACTTGAGCAAAGAGTGAAAACTAATTAGGGATAAAATGTTAAAATGATTAATAGAAAATATAGGACATGGATGTTTGACTTCAAAGTAATAGGGTTGTATAAGGGATGTTTCTAAGTTGAGTGGTGGTGGTAAGAGATGCCACTTTTGATGACTTGAAAATGCTTTCCCGATCAGCCAAAATTTGAAAAAGAATGTTATTAAATTAACTCAGCTTATCATATTCATCCAAGTTAATAACTTGATTCTCATAATTGTTTTGCTTTTTTAAAAATACTAGTATTGTCAGTATATTTTTTTACTATATTAGAAAAATATTGTGTACTTATAGTCACCTATATAGTAAAACTCTAAAACTCGTATCACCTCTCTTCTAAAAATTAAAAACTAGTAATGAGACTCAAATTTAATATATTAGGCTGAGGAGTCTTACTCTTACTCTTTATCACTTAAATCCATGCCCCTTGCAAAACCATGTTGAAGTCAACTCTTAGGATAGGAGGAACCAAAAAAACCAAAAAAACAAATCAAGTGAAAATTCATGACATATTTATCCACTAAGTATCACCAACTTATCAATTAAATTGGCAAAAAAAAAACCTTTTCTTAATTAATTCTTGTTCTCCAAGTCTGCTATTAACCCATAACGAAAAACGTAAACATAGTAAAATGATATTCATTTTTTTTTCTTCATAAGTTTTAGTTAAGAAATATAAAATATTCATTCTTAACTTAATTACTATATATGAAGATGAATCAAGCATAAATAAGTTCCAACAGGTTCAAAATATTTCTAAACTTACAACTATATATTTTTAAATTCAATCTTATTTTTCTTGGAATAATAGTTATTTCTCTCTATTTTTGGAAGTGAGGAAACCCCCGGAAATTGCACTTTATGAGCTCAGGTGAGCGAGTAAAATCTCGGTTGTCCCAAACTCTTATAAGGAATGCACGTCCTAACTCGAACTCGAAACTTGTTGTGCAAATCACAAACTCTCTATTATTACGACATAATCTCTTTGGGATGTTATTTCTCATATTGCACATAGTATTTATTGGTTTCAATAATTTGTTGCATATTTACTCAGGAATTCATATGTTCATGGTTCATAATTCAGATTCCAAAATCAAAACACCGAAATTATTCACTAATAGAAAACAATGAGGCATATTTAACGGGCTGGCCAATGATTTAGTACTAATGATATCAGATGCACAGAAAACCATTGAAAGAGAGGACAGTTATAGCTGCTCAACATAAAAGTATAAGAAGTAAAGCATAGTTTTACTTGTGAAGAAGAAGAAGAAAACATCATAGTTTTTATGGGGTTACTCCTGGACAGGTTTCCAAGCTGAAATAGCATGGAATATTTTCCCCTTCCATCCAAGAAGTAGCCATTGTCCATCCTCATCAACGATAAAATCTTTATGGTAATCGGGTTTAATGCTCTTCACTTTTTTTATGACGCTTTGATGTAATGGGATCTGCCTAAATCCCATCCTCAAACTCCTCATCCGCCATTGCTTGTATGTCTCTGGCCTTTCAATCCTTTCTGAACCCTCACATGCTACCACATTCATAGCATCTCTTCCGATCATTTCTCTCTCGAACACCAATCTTTCTTGATCTTCTCGAGGTGCATTAGCTTCGAGCATATCAAAATATGCAGAGTAATGGAACAATGCTTCCCGGAACCTTGTGACAAAGAAAGGAGCGTTGAAAGAGCCATTACGCACTCCATGGAGGAATACATCAGGATTGATTCTCTTGATCAGTTTAAGAACAGCATCCCTAGGGCTGTTCTGTACCACTGTGTCGTCAGGCAAGTTCTTCAATCTGTACATACAGTTGACAACAATCACCTCATCTCGATCCCTGTCGATCTTGAGATCCTCATATTGAATAGTTTCCCATTTCTGGGCTATGGCATCGTACTCAAACGGAACATTCATTCTGTCAGCCAATCTTTTTAAACGACGGCCAGTCTCTTCAATCCTTTCTGCAGGCCGAAAACCTAGCTGGGGAAGCTCGATTCCCGTAATTCGAATCCTGGGAGGTCCACCAGGCCTTAATGACTGACGATAGATAAAGCAAGGCCATTGAAATCCATAGCTGATGCCAAAATCAATGATGTGCACGCTTGCTGCCTTATCGGCTACTCTCGCAATTGTTCTGCTTCCACACAAGTTTGTCATCTTCCTGAAAGGACATATTGTAACATAAAGCTCGTAAGCTTTCAGGATCTCAGCAGCTGTTGACGAATTCTGTGTAACATGTCCAGAAAGTAACATTCCAGTGCCGGCAAGGCGTGCCTCGAGGCCATTAGCGAAATAATGTGCCAATCTTTGATTTGCATCCCCAAAAGGAGAAGAATGTTGCCTAATCTGTTTTAATTTCGCACTTGCTGTCTTTCGATCACCGCTTCCAGCAGCTTCTGCACAAAGAATTAGCTGAGTCCACAGGTCCGCCTCTCTTTTATTGGCCAGTGTTCTCATGCGCACACGAGATGCTGCTAGCTGCTCATCATGCAGAAACTTATTGTACGCTGCAATTCGTGAAATATCATGCAGAGGACATGGTATGGGCACTCCATTCTCAATACTGTGCAGAAAGGCATCATCGAGAAGCTCCAGGTGTGTGAAGTCTGAGATCGAATGTTGCTTCTTGCTCCTCCCTTCTTCTAAGTAGCCATTACTGTCATATTGATAATTTGATGTGTAGTTCTTTCCATTGTTCTGGATTCTGTCTGCTACCACCTCTTCCTCTGGCTCTGGAGGATCCGATGCCTTCCTCATTGAAGAAAAATTCTCAGAGTGACTATATGGTAGGAGCTTGTCAGAATTTCCCGTTACACCATTGAACTGCCTAAAAGATTGCATTTCTGTATGAACATCCGGAATCACAAAGACGTTTTCAGGAGAGTAAAACGACTGTAAAACAGATGATTGACCACTTCTAGTTGGAGAGAAATTTTCATCTGGGCTCTCATTGATTTGAGCCAAACAAGGAGGAAAGTGGTCCGAAGGTGGAGACTCTTCTCCGAGGACATCATAAAGAGACTTTTCAGCAGCTTGGAGAGCGAGACAGTCCTGTAGCATACAGGTTTTATCTCCCAGATCGTCTTCCATTAATATGTCATGTATGTACTTCAAAACAGCATGAGAGAAGTCATTCGTCTCACTGTTATATGCAGTGTCTTCATCTGAGCTAGACCCTAAAGAAGGATTCTCGGTAGGAGATTGTAAAATGTTTGGAGAAGATGGTGGTTCCATGGAATCAATCACCTATGAATGGAAATCAGATGTGGTCAAACCCTTATCCGATTATCGAACTAGAAAGAGGGAAAGGTGGAATGAATACAACTTATCTGGGATGACCTGATGAAATATGATTCTGAGAACACAAATTTTAGAACTGATGGGTAAGAAGCTAGATCAAGTAGATTGCAAGTGCTAGGAAATATTATGGGGAAATAATGATTGGGAAGATTGTTTATTGAAAGGTGTTTTAGCACACATCAAAGAAAAATGGCATTTTACACGATGCCTTCTCGAAAATGGAAAAAGGTTGTTTCTTGAAAGCAAAACTGGAGGCTTGGAGCCTATTTTCACGGCAGTAATCTTTGTGGGAGAGAAGGATAGGTACAATAAAAACTAAAACTAGATTTTAAAAACTAGCATATTCACGGAGATATTTTACAAATTTATTTTTTAAAACATAATGAATCCCTTTAGAATTGCTTTAACTCACACAAGACTTTGTTCAATTTTAAAACCATATCTTCAGTCCCCTCACTTCATATCCCATAAGTTGCTTAATATAAATCTTCTCCTCAAGATGGTCATTTAGAAATTTTAATTAGACATTTATTTGATAGATTTTTCATCTATGTCATGCAGCTGTAGCAATGATTAATCAATTAGTCTTTAATCTAGCCACTAGAGCAAATATTTCATCATAATCAATATGTTGCTTTTAACTATAGTCATTTGTCACTTATCTTGCCTTATATCTCTTACTTCTCATTTGGCATTTTATTTTTTTGTGTAGATCCACTTGACACCTATTGGTTTTTTCTCTTAGTCTAAAAACCAATTTTCATATGTCATTTTTCTTAATTGATACAATATTCTCATTCATATCAAACTAGTTTCTTCAAACACAATAGCATCACATGTAGCAAGGTGATAATATAGTATTACATCATTATCAATATGGTTAGTTACCTTATATATGTCATCAAGGCTCATCAACCCTTTTGGTAGACTTGGTGGGTTGTCACTACTTGAACTCCCACTAGAAAAAGAAGATGAAGTTAAGTTCATTGGTATTTATAAAGGTGTAATTGGTTTTTGATGATCTTCATATCTCTCATCTTTTTCAACAAGAACTTGTAAAAAAATCATTTTTCTCATTATAATTTACCTTCCAGTTTCATACTTCTTTTTTATTGAACTCAACATCTCTGGTAATCACTATATTTTCTTCATTAGGGTAGTAAAGTTTGTATTCTTTGGACTTTTGATCATAGCCTACAAAAATCATCATTTTGTTAATATCATCTAGTTTGGTCCTTACTTTGTCATCTACATATACATAGCGAATGCCTCTAAAAAACTTTCAAATTAGTAATATTTGACTTCTCTTCACTCCACGCCATTTTTGTAGTCATGTTAGAGCAAGTTCAATGGCAAAATCTATTTTGGAGAGCCAAATCTCTAAAATGACTTTTTGAATAGTGTATATATGGGTTTTTTTTATGTGTACACCAATGGTAAAAACCATTTTGGAGAGCCATTTTTTTATATTTTTTTAAATATAGTGCAATTATTTTGTATGTAGTTTAATTATGCAATTAATTATGCAATTAATTATACAATTAATAGGAGTAAGTTATATAATTAAATAGTTTCTTTTAAAAAACCCTCCAACAATATAATTATTAATTTTGTATATAATTTTTACTCTCTTGTTGAGATATTTTTGAATAAAAACAAAAACAAATATTTTTGATATAGTTATATTATTTTTTACTATATATATATATATATATATATGTCCCCCTACATAAGAAACCCCGTCAACCCCACACCCCCACACAGAACAGCACTCCCCTTCTCCCCCCCCCCCCCCCCACACACACACAGCCCACTACCCCCCCTTCTCCCCAGCCTCAAGCACTCCCTTCTCCCCCAGCCCGCCCCCCCTCCCACCCACACACAGACAACACTCCACACTCCCTTCTCCCCCCCGATCTTCCTCAGACCAAGGTATGAGTTTTTTTTCTTATCTATGTTTGTACTTTTTAATTTTTTTAATTAAACTCAAAAATTTGGCTTTGCCTGCTAGGATGGCTCTCCCATTGGACTTGCCCTTATTCAAGCCTTTAATAGAATATTTATTTGACAAGTAGACAACATAATTTATAGTTTTAACCCAAAATGTTTTAGAAATCTTCTTAGTTTTAAGCATGATTTTTACCATGTTACCTATTTTAATATTCTTTCTCTGCATCACTCATTTTATTATGGTGATCTACACATTGTTAGAATTTTTTTTATGTCATGATTTTCACCAAACTTCTTAAATTCATTACAACAAAATTCACCCCTATCCATCCTAAGTGATTTTATAGTACAACCATTTTGTTTTCAGCATACTTTAAACTTGTTAAAATAATTAAATACATTATATATATTTTTTAAAGGTATACACATGTTTTTATACTATAATCATATCAATAAAAGTAGAAAGTACAAGTTCTTACCTAATGAGCATGGATGGATAGGAACCACAAACACCTGTATGTATCTTTTAAAGGGGTTGACTTGCTATTGATGTAGATTTTTTGGAAAGATCTTGTGGAATTGTTTGCTCACTAACATCTTTCATATAATTAATTTAGATGTTCAATGGATCATAAACCTCTCAACATCTCGTTTTATGTCATCATCTTCAAGCTATCAAAGTTTACGCGTCAAAACCAAGTCTCATCCTTCACGTATACCTTTGGGAATTTAGGCACACACGTCTATATGTTTAGCAAGAACATTCAATTATTTGTCATGGTTACCTTTGTAATCATAGCTTCATGATTATTTGTTTATCGAACTAGAAAGAGGAAAACGTGGAATGAATACACCTTATTTGGGATGACCTAATGAAATATGATTATGAGAACACAAATTTTGAAATTGATGGGTAAGAAGCTAGATCAAGTAGATTGCAAGTGCTAGGAAATATTATGGGGAAATAAAGATTCGGAAGATTAGAAGTAATAGGAAAAAGAGGTGTTTTAGCACATATCAAAGAAAAATGGCATTTTACACGATACCTTCTCTAAAATGGGAAAAAAAATGTTTATTGAAAGAAAAACTAGAGGGCTTAGAGCCTATTTTCTGAGCAGTAACCTTAGTGGAAGAGAAGGATAGGTACAATAAAAACTAACTTTTAAAAAATAACATATTTATAGAGATATTTTACAAATTTATTTTAAAACAAATATTCATCAATGTGATTGTATAAAACCCTTGAGAGTTGCTTTAACTCACACAAGGTTTTGTTCAATTTTAAAACCATATCTTGAATCCTCTCACTTCATATCCCATAAGTTGCTTAATATAAATCTTCTCCTCAAGAAGGTCATATAGAAACTTTAATTGGACATTTATTTGATAGATTTTTCATCTATGTCGAGCAGTTGTAGCAATGATTAATCAATTAGTTTTTAATCTAACCACTAGAGAAAATATTTTATCATAATCAATCCATTGCTTTTAACTATAGTCATTTGTCACTAATCTTGTCTTATATCTCTTACTTCTCATTTGGCATTCTATTTTTTTTTTTTTAGATCCACTTGACACCTATTGGTTTTTTCTCTTAGTCTAAAAACCAATTTTCATATATCATTTTTCTTAATTGATTCAATATTCTCATTCATAGCAAACTAGTTTCTTCAAACACAATAGAAAGCCATAGTGTAAAAATAAAAACATGTGTATATTTTGTACTTATTACTGACCAATTTTTTTATTCAGTCAACTGATTGATCTATTGAGGCTACTTTAATATCCTTTTTCAAATCTACCTCCTCTTCATTTGTCTTTTTCATGTCCTTTACCTCATTGAGTATATATCCAGAACCATCTTTTGTAGATAGTTTTAATAATAATACTTGTGCATCTATGTCTCATCAACTATTTCTTCATGGGCTTGTAGTTTTCCCATGAAACTTTGAATTGTATGAAGGTCTATATTTTGTGACTTCTTTATTACAACCACAACATAATGGAACTTCTTTTGTAGTAAGTTTATTATTTTTTTTACCACATGTGTCTCTTCCATCTTCTCCTCATATTTTGTTATTTGATTGTATATCGATAATACTCTAGCAAAGTAATTTAAAAATATTTTATGATTCAAGCATATATAACTTCTTATAGTCATATTGTAACTTTTATTTACTTACCTTTTTTATATTTTCAGCTTCTTGGTTTAATTGTTGTAAGACTTTCCATGTTTACATGGCAGTGGTGGTGTTGGACGCTATCTCAAAACTATCAATATCTAGATGATGATGGATGATTGTGAGTGTTTGTTAAGCTTTCATTTAGGCCTTTTACACGATCTCCTTTTAGGCTAAAATCAATGTTACTCCTTCCATAATCTCTGCAAAATCTTTTTCAACCATTTCTCAAATATAATAAGAACTTAGCCAAACTTTTACTCTAATACACTGAGTCTTATGATTGTTTTTTGTTAAAAAGGATATTGAAGTGGAAAGTTTGAATTGATCATCTCAAATAATCAAGCACAAACTCTAATACCACTTGTTAAAAGAGAATAATATGTGTGGTAAAAACTAAACTTAAAACACAAAGTTAAGGAACAAAGAAAATAAAAAAGAATCGTATTTTTAAAAAAAATATAAACATTATGAACTCTTATTTATACATTTCTAAGTTTATGAATTATGTATATTAATACAAGTCTATTTATAGACATTAAATCTTAGACAATTAAACAATTAAACTAGTAAGAAAAAAAATCATAGTTTGATAAGAACAGGCATTCAGCCGATTGAATTAATCAATTATATTTTAACTAGAAAATCAATTCAATTAAATCAACCGGTCAACGTATCCTCATCCCACAAAAAAAAGGTACCTAGAAAGTCAAATATCAAATTTAATTTTCAGCAACCCTGAATTGCTTGGAAACTTCGCGCGCTTTAGTTTTGATCGAGAGGCATATATATATGACTCCAGAAGACTTGAATTATGATGCACGGGAGATTTGGACTGTCTTGTCCACCGCCATATTTGTGTGGCGCATATATATATATATATATATATATATATATATATATATATATATATATATATATATATATATCTTTTGTCGTATTACTTGTCCCATAATTCTGACCAATCATGTAAGCATTCAATTCAACAAAATCGACAGAATCTTTGTTCGATTAATGGCAGGATTCCGCCATGTTCTATGTTTTAATTATTAAATCATTAGAAAAAGGAAAATTATTTGATCATGACAAGCACATTTAAGACAAGAACAAAGTTTGAATCTCATCCTGTGTCTCTTGGACAAATGAATGGGTAGCACTATTCGTTCTTTCTTAAAATTTATATGCTCGAGTTTCTTGTAAAACAAATAACAATAACACTTTTTTTCGAGAATATTTCAAACGGAATTTATTCAGGGCTGTCGGCTTTCGATAATCATGGTGATTTCGAAGGAAATTTGATTGATTGATATTGTTTTTTAATATATTTTTTATTTAGAAAAGTTTTAAATAATATATTTTTTATTTTAAAAAAATATTTTTAACATTATCAAATCAAAATAATTTAAAATTATTAAAAAAAACTTATTTTTTTTCAACAATATTTTTAAAATACATTGTCAAATAAACACTTTAGCTTTCACGACTTTTCAAAGAAAAAAAAGGCTCTCTGGACTAGTCAATGGGAATCAACTACCTTTTACACGAGTGTTTTCAAAAAAATAAAAAATATTATAATTAATAATATTATTATAATATATTTTTAAACAAAAAAGTATTTTAAAAAATAATAACTATTACAATATTAAACCCTATTTAAATCTTTAGAGGGAGTAACACTCCCGCTTATATTGTAGAAGCAAGGTTGTCAATTCTGTTTTGGTTGGTGCTTTATTTTTTCAATTGAAATAAAATGTTTTGGTTTTAAAATGTTTCGTCGTCCCTTTTCAGGGTTATGCTATTTATGAATATGTGTCTGTGTGTGTGTGTGTATAATTAAATATATTAATTCAAAATAAAATTAGTTCAAATCCATAAATAAAATTATTTAAAATTGTGCAATTTAATCTAAAAAGCACAATAAAATAATTTTTCTGAATAAAATTATGAGCATGTATAATATTATGAAAATGTCATCATCAATCTCGCAAGGTCATTACACTCTTTGTTGCTCAAAAATTTTAACATGATATATATAAATATGTCAAAAGACTCATCGTAAAATTTAATCTCAATCTAACGGTCGGACTAAGATATATGATTGATATTGTCAAATTATTTATTATTTAAATAAAAAAATACTATTTGACAGAAACAGAATATGCAGAACAAAACTGAAATATTTCAGCCGAAATTTAGATGAAATTTCCGAAATTCCAAAATTTTAAACGAAACAAAATGAAATGAAACTAAATAAAATTAACAACAATGGGCAGAAGCACCAAAAGAGAAGAAATGGGAAAATGAGGCTGTACCGCTGTAGGAGGTTGATTTGCTTGCAATAATGTAACCCTTTGTATTTTTTTAGGGATGGCGCTCGCAACCATTTAAATAAAATATATTGTTAAATAAATTATTTTTTAAAGTGTGATATATATATAATTATGTTATTTTTATTATAAAAAAATAACCTCCTAGTACAATCTCGAAATGACCCGGCCGCCAGTCTCCAAGTCCCGCGTAGAACAATCTCAAAATGACCGAAGCCGCCAGTCTCCGACTCCTTTTGTCCTCGTCATTTTCTGTGCTATCTGGATAATGGCCCGTGGTATCAGTTTGACTTTTCATGATTCTTTTTCATCACTTCCGGCCCTAGCCATAGTAGGATGTTAGTATAAAAATATAATTTTAATTTTAGTATGAATTTTATAAAAAATTGTGAGGCTAATTAGTCGGGGCAAACGATAGATAGATTAAATATAAATCAAACATGTTACAAATGAATATTAAAAAGATTTATTGTTTCATCTAATTTCAGATTATAATATATTTGAGAATCATTTTATCATCTCATTTGATTTAAAATTTTAAATTAACTTAAGATATAAAAGTACAATTTCTAAAACAAATTGAGACCAAATAGTACCATTTCTTTACTTTATTAAACTATAGTTTACTTGACATTACATTTTAAAAAAATAAATATTTTTATTTTAAATTAAAAAAAATATTTTAATGTATTTTGAACAAAAACAACATCAATCATATTCTCATACACAAATGCAAATATTTTCAAATTTCAATTAACCAACCCACGATTACAAGTTTATAAGCAGGCATTACTTTACCAAACCATGGAAATTTTTCTACTATTATTATTTGGATTCCCACACAAATGCAAAAAAAATCAAAATTCACTGAACCAACTTTCGGAAGAAATGACTGGCTTTTGACATGACCTCACTATCTAACCTAACTAGAGGTAAACATTTTTTCAAAGCCTCCAAATTAGAAAAATAGGCTCAATGATTGTGTTTGTGAAATAGGGGTTTGGCTGGGTGAGATAGGGACCCTCGATTCCAAATTGATACTCGCATGATCAGCAAGAATGGAGCACCATTTTCCTTGACTGGATAGAATATGTGAAGCCCTAATGTCAGGTGCTTTGTCTTCATAGCCAGATTCACCTCACCTTCCATGGAGCTTTCACCATGGCGTATAAGATTTCACGTCCATGGTTATGACAGGGGAAATATGTTCAAAGGTTTAACCAATTGCTGACTATCTATTTTCAAGTGATGATGACAAGCAGCCTATTCAAAGATAGCACCAATATTGCGAAGAATAAAATTCAATTTGATTGAATCGTTTCGTAGCTACCTAGGTAATTCAATTTCAGAAGATGTATGAAAACTGAATCAATTATTGTACGGGCTAATCTTTGTTTTGAGGTAAATAATACTACCTTTATTTTTCAACTAATGCAAAATGCCAAAAAAAAAAGTTCATATTTGCAATTATTTATAAAAGAAAAGTTCATGGTTTATATTAATATTTTTTTTTGTTAAAAATCATAAAAATAAACAAACTAAGTCTTATGGTCCAACAAAAGATCTATAATATGATGTCAAACTCACAAGTGGAGGGTTTGGAAGCTCGTAATACCTATGCTCGCTTAGACACAACAAGTAATTATAATGGAAGATATTAGGTCTGACAACTCTTCAAACTCATGTTCATTTCGAGCTTAGCATGTAGCTAAACTTAAAGATATTAGATTTGACAACTTGTCAGAACTACATATGCTTAGGCCTAGCACGCAACTGAACTCAAAAATATTAAGAAAAGTCATCAAATTCATGTCCATCTAGGCTCAACAAGTAGCTGAATTAAAGAATGTTGAGTCTGATAGTTTATAAGGCCATGTCCTTTTAGATTCAGCATATAGCTGAACCTAAGAGTATTGAATCTAATGACTTATCAGACCTATGCCCAATTAGGTTATACTCTTAACTACATCAAATGGTGTTGGGCCTAGAAACGAGCTAGACCCAATTTATTATTGGGTATGAATATATATCTCATGTACCTTTCATTGAGTTATCACCTTACATTTGGACATTCCAAATAAAAATTTAGACTCAAATTTTAAAATATATTGATCCATCAGTAATGAATATTCAAAAGTTAGAAGAGATTCATAATCCTTTGTTAGAACTCAAAATGCTCTTAATGTTTTAAAAAACTACTAAGATTTTAAGGATAAAAATGATTTTATAATATTTAAGTAAATATAAAAAGAACTTATGTTAAATGCTTAAACTTTAAGATAATTAATTTAATTTTACAGCATCAACATTTGTGTTATTCTTAAAAATAAATTTAAATAAATAACCACATCATTTGTATAAGAACATGTGACAAGTACCTCATTACCTAACACTACCAGAAAATTGAAAAACAAAAATGAACGTGGCAGCATATATTATTTTGTTTTGTTGCTAATTTCCATTGGAGTTAGCGATGGAGAATTTTCATCATTAATGCTCCATGAAAATAACAACGAATTATGTTATGTTATTAATTTTTTATAGAGTTTTGAATGAAATAAAAAAAATCAATTAAGAAAATTGTCAAGAAATTGGCACGTCATGACTTCCCAACCTAATATTTCTATTGACAATTTGTCAAAAATAAGTTATAACCTTTTTTGTACACCCCGGTTAAATCTCCGGGCCCACTAAACATCCTGCAATGAGCATGTAAGGCACCACGGGGTGACAGACGTGCCTGACAAGACTTGAACATGGAATGAAAAGAAAATAAAAGTCATTTTTGACCACCAAACCAAGAAGCTCTTACAACTTTTGATCTTAGGAAAGGTAGCTTTCTAATCAACATTAAACTATTTCAAACTTCTGTACCTCACACAGTCTTTCCCACAGCTTTATTCAGAATTCTAAATATTTATTCTTTTCTTTTTTTCAAAACTTGATGGGTTTTTTGTTTTCTTTTGCTTGTTGTTTCTGTGTATCTCGTCTTGAGAAGGATGGTGTTGAATCTCATGAGACAACTTTGCGAGGAAAAATTATCTTCAAAAACAGTGCCCGTACACTCTCTGGGTTTGCTCTTCTTTTTGTTTTCTGCTCGTATTGTTACTGTTTCCGCTCATCAAGATAATTCCACCAGGAAGTACGTACACAATCGGAACTAGTTCATTGTATCTTCGGGACCCTGAATAAGTCCATGCTTATTTATCCTCAGCCATAATGCAAGGCAATGTGGGATTCACTCAAAAATATTGCTCCAATTCGGTGTCTCGGCAGCAAAGATGAATTTATTTCTTGTTAATTAGCCAAATTCCCCAGGATACTTCGTAACCTAACACAAATGTTGCATGGAGTTGAAACTTCCCTTTCACATGACCATTCCACTGAATCGGCACCTGATCTGCAGTTTTCGGAATGGATCATAAGTAGGCCAAGCCAATCGATGATCCGAGTCCCCTCTAAAGTATTATTTTTAATTTTAATGGAGAGTAGGAAACTGATCTCCATTTGACTAGTTTTTTTTATGGAAAATCAGAAAATTATTTTTTAAGATTGAGTGAAATTGAGTGATCGGTACTAAAAATAAATAGGCCCAAATTTCAAAATTGAGTGAAAATTATCTCAAATTCAGAAAAGAAATCTCTTCCGTCTGCTAATTTTTTTTATATTTCTCATAGAGCTTCCCTAATGAAGAGTGGTCGGTAGTAATATGTTGTAAGAGTTCTCTTTGGCGATTATATTAAAGGCCCAGAAAATCTGATGTTGCGTCTCTCATCTCCTGATCTGTGATACAGGATGCTTGTTGTTTAGCGTAAGGCTTTTCACTTCTTCTTTTTTTCAACTTAAAATTTATATGATTTTACATTATTAATGTGTAAAGACAAATTAAAGAGAACACAATAAGACAATCTCAAGCTTGTGAAAACCAAGTTTTATTCTCGTATGTAATAGAAGGCTAATCATGACCACATGTCTGAAATAGGTTAGCAATAGCGAATTAGAACTCGAAATTCTAAAACATCCTCACTAAGAGCAGAAAATCCATAGCTAGTTAGGCATGGATTGATTGCCTTTGGGAGTCCTGGCTACGCAGATTTCCAGCAGGAAATGGCAAACAGGATTCTACCTCTCCATCCCTGAAGCATCCACTGTCCATCCTGATCCATCAGAAAATCCTTGTGATAACTTGACTTCACTTGCTCTCTCACTTTTTCCATGATCCCTTCTTTCAGCGGGAGCTGCCTGAGCCCAGCCCTTACATTCCTAGCCTGCCACTGCTTATATTTCTCTGGCCTTTCGATTCTGTCGCATCCTTCACATGCTATGACATTCAGGATTTCCTTTCCAAACACCTCTTGTTCAAACACCAATCTCTCTGGATCTTCACGCGCTGTGTTGGCTTCAAGCATATCAAACAATGATGAGAAGTAGAAGAGGGCTTCCCGGAAACGCGAAACGAAGAAAGCAGAATTGTAAGCCCCGTTCACGATCCCATGAATGAAGACGGCTGGATTAATCCTCTTGATTAAGCTAATAACAGCATCCCTGTGACCGTTCAAGACTACTGTTTCATCAAGGAGGCGCCGGAACCTGTATAAACTGCTAACAACAGTTACTTCATCTCTGTCGATCTTGAGGTCCTCGAGTTGGACATTTTCCCATTTCTGTGATATCGCATTGTACTCGAAAGGGACATTAAATTTCTCACAATAACTTGCCAAGTAAGGTCCTATTTCTTCAATTGTTTCTGCTGACCTGCAACCAGTCTGGGGAAACTCTATTCCGGTGACGCGAAGCACCGGAGGACCACCAGGCCTCACTGAGAGATGCTGAATTAAGGAAGGCCATGGGAAACCATAGAGAATACCGAAATGTATGATGTGCAACCTTGCTGCATTTTCAGAAAGGTCCATGATAGTTTGCGTTGAGAAGAAATTCGACATGACTATGAAAGGGCTAGCTGAAATGAATCGCCTGCTAGCTTTTAAGATGCATTCGGCTGTCACCCGGTTAGCAGCAAAATTTGCATATACCTCACTTCCGGTGCCTGCCATGCGAGCCTCTAGGGCGTTAGAGAAGCAATGGGCCAGCCTCTGGGATCCATCACCGAAAGGAGTGGAATGCTGCCTAATCTGAGTTAATAGTTCAATTGCACTCCCGTGATCGTTGCCTGCTACAGCTTCTGCACAGTGTATCAGAAGAGTCCTCGTATCAACCATCTCCCTGCATCTAACTTGGTTCTTCATGGATATCATTCCATAATTAGATCCTCTTGATTGTTCTTTTAGATAAGGTATCATACCTGGACCATTTTGAAATGTTTCATTTAGGTTTAACCAAACTGGCTCGTCATCTCCACCAGTAGCAGACGGAAATACCTCAGCAAACATTCCATGTTGATCAGCTGCTTCATCAGAAGAGTGCTTATTTCTCTTCGTTCCTGACTCCTTCTCCACTCTGTAATGATTCTTCCTTTCCTTCAGCTCACATGCCGAGTGATCCCGATAACTTTTCTCTTTAGTCCCCATGACTGGAGTCACTTTGTTGTTTTCAAAATCAAGAATCATTTCATTTTCCTGTTGATGAAATTCCCAAGTCTCTTCCGTCTCTCCCTTAACAAACACATCCAATTGGCTCTCACCAAGGGCTACATTTACAGAAGAATCCACCTGCTCGGGGAAAGTTTGAAAAACGCTTTCAGGAAAAAATGATGGTAGTGATTCGACCTGCAAACTCAACGGGACACTGTAGTTAACAGACGGAGCTTCTCTATTGCGTATGAATCTGGACACGGCCATGTTATCAGCTGGCACGGAGCTGTTACAACCATAAATATTGCAGCAGTGAGTACTAACAGTCGTTATAATTTGATCTGGATCGGAAACTTCACCGTCTGACGAGGAACTTTTCGGGTCAAGGATATCAGAAAAGGGTTTTTCAGCAGCCCGAATAGAAAAGTCCCGTGCAATGAAGGTTTGTTCATCGGACTCTTCTTCCATAAGAATCTGGCTGATGCACTTCAAAACAGCATCAGCTGTAGAATCTTTAAAAACTGGGTTCATGTTTAGAGATTGATTCAATTTCTTAGGAGTGTGAACTATGAAGGTCAGGAGTTGAGAAGGATGATCTTTAGGCAGTATTTAGATGCATGTAGCATACAAAGAGATCCATTATACACTTCAATGATGTACTCTTCTATACTGAAATGTACAAAACGAAGCAGGCAAGAAAATCCAATAAAGAAAAAGTACTCTGATCACAGCTTCATTCTCATGCACTAGCTAGGTCTGTTTTTGCTTCTTCACGTGATGCTCTTTGTATGCAGCTGAAGCTGTTGGGAGAAATGGCCTCCCTCCATCTGGTTAACTGAGATGGATAAATACATTTCTATGATACAAGTTATAAACTTATACAGGCAACGGAGATGGAAGATCGCTAAATAAGTATCATATTTCTTGTCTTTACCTGAATTTATGAGCAGCAGCTGATCGTATCCGTGAAATGTTCCAAAAGTAATTGGTTAACAGGAAATCATAGATCGGGCTAGCTTAAACTTGATATTTGGTTTGTGGGGGGTCACAAAATAAAGCCAAAAGTAATTGCTTAACAGGAAGAAACCTAAAAAGATATCACCATTAATTGATGCATTTAGACGACGAGGAACATATAGCCTCTTTCTATAATGCTGAAATGGTACACAGCTTTTTGTTTTTCTCTGCAATATGATGTCATTTCAGTGTACAGAACAGTGGAGACAGCTATTAGCTAACTTGTTCCTACCCGAACTTGGTATTGTGAAAAAGTATGAACATCAATATCAGGATTTTCATAAATTTAGAAGTAAACGTAAATTATTAGACCAAAATCATGATTCTATGACTGAAAACAGGACGTCGTTGAGCTTCACGCTACACGAGGGGAGTTGAGCAGATTTTTTTGACCCACAAATCAGATACCCTGGAAGCAGTGGAATCTAAAGAAAATAATTAAACTAAAAAAAACGTATAATATTTTAAATGGGCGAAATGGGCTGCATGTGTAATCCCAAATTCCCAAATTTATTCTTTCTAAAAATAGTAATTATGGAATTTGCTTTTTTTTTTAAGGTTTACATAACCTTAAATAGATTAGAAACTCTATCTTAACTAAAAAAAAAAAAGAGCAAGAAATCAAAAAAAAAAAGAAGGAAAAACACACAAAAAAAGCTACGATCTAGGGCTCGATGAGATTTTTGATACGTAAGGATTTGACAGTCCGCGTAGCGACGTAGTGGCTACTACAAAAAAAAATAGACTCAGAAAACTCCTGTGAAAAATTAAACTCAATTCAAAGATTGTTTCAAAAGTTATGATATTTTTGAGTTGTTATTATTATTTGGTGAGAGGCATTGACTTGATTTAAGTCGACGAAATAATAAAAATAATTATTATTATAGTTTTAAAACCTGATTCGGGCAAGAGTAAGGTAAAGACAGGTTGACCATTGATCTAGATCAATATAAAGATAAAAGTGATTATTATCATAGTTTTGATATATTTTTTATGATGTCTTGTCTGCCAGATCTGTTTCTTTTTCTTACTATTATTATTATCTCCTCTGTCTAGAACCATAACCAACAAACACCTTAAAAAACACAGCAACTTGAATTTGTTACCTATTCCAGAATAGTCTTATGAAATATAAATAACCTGTTTTTGATGGGATCAAAAAGGTGTAGGTATGCTCTAGTCTTCCATAAATTGCATTATATGGGCCTAAAACCGGAAGCGACCCGGTGAGGAATGTGGAAAAGTGCATTAATTATATATATGCCTTCTTTACTTCAATGGCAAGTAACACACACACTTACCATTACTTACCAATGAAGTAAAAAGCATATTGCATTTTTTCTTCACAGCGGCTCACAAGTCAAAATTCACGGTACGCCGTCGTAGAGAGCCCTAGACAGCAAGGGCTGTGAAAATTTCTTACGCTAAATTATAGTGTAACAATTAGTCGTAAAATGCCATTGATAAACCGCAGCGGATTGTGCTGCTGTAGAATAATTAAATCATTGTGGGTGAAGAAATTAGGCCTCAACTTCTCTTCGGGTAAATCTATTCATATATACTTAAAAAGTCTTGAATTATTTTATAATTTTGACCCGGCTTCACGAACAAGCAATTCGAAGTAACAAGTCATTTGAAATTAATTTTACAACAAGAAATGTCTGCGATGTATTGCAGGCCGAAACTTATTTATTTTTATGTGGAAAAACAATTATTAAAAATGCGGATATTTTATTAGCAATACTAGAAAACCAGGTAAGACGATCAATTTTTATATATTTTATTCACTTGAGCCTTTTGTTTTTATATAGAAAATATTTATTAAGAACATGGAGGGCTTTTTTGGCAATACCATAAGACCGGGTAAGACAATTCAAAAGAGTTAAGGACAAAAATTAAAAATTAAAAGAAAACGTACCAATTCAAAAAACAGCATATGCACAAATTAGAATTGTAGGGCCAAATTTAAAACAAATAAAACTCAAGCAAAAGAGAAAGAAGGCCAAAATAACAAATAAAAAATAAGAGGATAGTTCAAGAAACACCAACAAAAATTAGGGATGACTTTAGAAGGATAAAACTTTAAAAGGAATAAAAATCAAATTAAAAATTAAAAGAATTAAGAATGAAATGAAAAACAAAACATATAAGAAATTGCAATTACAAGACAAAATTGAAAAACATATTATTTGCTGCCAAATTTATAGTTTTAATTAGTAAATTACTTTTTTATGAATAAAACCTGAATCATTTTAAGAAATTCAACAGTAATTTAAAATTAAATTCTGAAAGATAGCTAAGTTATAGAGAAGCATAAAACTCACGGGTTACATAAATTCTTTAATTAGTTTTTATTTCCTTATTTTGATTTATTTAATTTTAGAGATAGAGAGTGGTTCGAACAGAACCTTCTAACTCAAGGGTTTTGAGTTATTGACCAATTGACCAATCTTAGTCATCAAATATATGTTTTTCTTTCTCTCTCATGTCTTCTATGTTTTTGTGTTTTTTATCTTATGTTCTTGTGTTTGATTTGGTGGTTTTGTTATATATTTATAAACAAGTTAGGTATAATTTACCTTAAATATTCTTTATCTAAAAGGTATTTTAAAAGAAATGATATAAAAATACCCTTAATTAGAAGGATATTACAGTAAAAAACATTATATGTATATAAAAAATATTTATTTATTTTAACATATTGCTCTTAATTTATTTAATTTAATATGTATATAAACTTTTTGAAATACATTTAATATTTTTTATATAAAAAAAAACCACTACCATGTTTCTTGTTTGTTTTTTCTTTTTGTTTTTTTCTTTTTTCTTTTTGCTTTTAGGCCCGTTTCATATATATATATATATATATATATATATATATATATATATATATATATATATATATATATACACATATAAAACAATTCATTAAAATATTGATTAATTTAAGTTAATAGAAGTACCATCAAGCCAAACTCACCTCTTGTGGGTGATTTAACCCTGTTTTTTTATTGTATTTTAAAAGTATTTTTGAAAAACAAATGAATTTGTTTATTTTAAATTAAAAAAATTGGTATTTTTAGGTTATTTTCAAGTGTTGGTGTCAAAAATAATTTTTTAAAAATAAAAAAATATTATTTAATATATTTCTGAATGTAAAACACTTTAAAAAATAACTTCAACCAAACTCCAAACAATAACTTAAATTTAGAATTTTCAACATGCAAGTTCGAGGAGGAAATTTAGTTTTCATTAGAGAAGAGAAAATATGAATTTTTTTCCTTGGAGTACAGCAAACTTTATTCAGTTAGTCTTGAGAAAAATATTAAATCAGTTGCACGAAACCATGAAATCTGCATATGCTTATATCCAAATGATTTTTCATTTTTTTGACGAGAAAAATAAATAAATCAAAGCGACTCCAACGATATCCATGGGCTATAGCCATTTGCCACTCCACATCGAAGTCTCAAAAACTTCAGATCAGTGAACCACAGCTCATGGCCTTGAGGTTTCTCTGTCTTTTGGTTTCAGATTCCAATCAGTCGCAACAATTTATCAGGACAGGGACTCTTTTATTGGAGGAAAAAAGGCATTCATCAAAAGAGAAGATGAGCACAAAGTAACCATTTAGATATGTTTAAAGGGATAAATTATTGCGAATTTGCGGGAATTGATTTGTTAGATATGGAGATGAAGATGAATTTGTGTGTGAAATACTCCCGTCTCAGAATTCCTTTGATCACCACTCCAAATGGGAAATCTTCTAGAAACAAACTACATGTCTTGATTACAAAATTTCCCGACAGAAACTAGATGCCAGTAACGTATTTACATCCTTCAAACACGAGAGGGTTTCAAGCTTGATCCCAACGCTCACTGTAAGACGCACATCCTCCCCACTGGCTTTCGGAGAGTGAAGCTTTGGACAGAGACGAACAAGCCATCAGCCGTCGAGTTTTTTTATTTCAAAGGGTTCTTCCCAAGAGAAAGGATCATCTGAAAACATGGAATGAGCAAAGTTAGAGCCTAAAACCAGTAAAATGTTTCAACTTTGAAGGCACTAAAACCAGCGCAAGGATAAAAATTGCAGATCAATAGAGAGGAGCTAGAGCAAAAACTATATTATAACTCTGTAAGGCTTTCATACCTTAGTCTGAATTTGAAACTATTCGTTCCTGTCCAGCTCATGAAGAAATTTGTAGCTCTCTCTCCATTCCAAGTTCGAGTTCTGTCCAATGCTCCTATGCAGGCACCCAGCAAGAGGAAGCAAAGATTATTCGACCCTTCCATCCCTGCAGCATCCAGTTGTTGTCTTCATCAATTACAAAATCCTTGTGGTAACAGCTCTTCAACTTACCCTTAAACTTTGTCATGAGCTCCTGGTCAAATGGGAGAGGCTTGAACCCGGCCCTCAGAGTCCGTACCTGCCACTGCTTGTATGTCTCAGGCCTCTCAACCCTTCCCTGACCCTCACAAGCTATAACATTCATTGCATCCTGTCCAAAGAATTCTCTCTCAAACATCATCCTCTCTTGATCTTCTCGAGGTAAAGTAGAATCAAGTATGTCAAATAATGAGGAGAAGTGGAATAGTGCCTCCCGGAACCGTGTGAGGAAGAAGGGAGCATTGTATGATCCATTTACAATAGTATGAACAAAAATATCAGGATTCATCTTCCGAATTAATTTAAGAACAGCATCTTTAGGGCAGTCCACTTCTACTGTCTCATCGAGTAGATTCTTAAACCGAAATAGACAATTCACAGCAAGCACCTCGTTTCTATTAATCTTGAGGTCTTCAATTGGGATTTTTTCCCAGTTTTGTGCAGTAATAGGATTGTACTCGAATGGAACCTTAAAGCGCTCACAATAATTGGCCAAGCGACGTCCTGTCTCCTCAATTCTTTCTGATGGCCGGAAACCATGTTGGGGAAGCTCTATTCCAGTAAGGCGTAGCTTTGGGGGGCCATTAGGTAGCAGAGAGAGTTGCTGGATAAGACTTGGCCACTGGAAACCATAGAGGACACCAAAATCTACAATATGGAGAGTAGTTGCTTTCTCAGCAGCATGCAAAATCATTTTGATTGCGAAGGCAATTGAAAGTTTCTTAAAGGGGCAGGCCTGAAGCTGGGTTTTGTAAGCTTTCAGCATATCAGCAGCTGTTGTCCACTTTGAAGTAAGGGAAGAGAAATAATTTGGGGCTCCGTTGCCACTACCAACCAAGCGTGCCTCGAGACCATTGGCAAAGAAATGAGCCAATCTCTGAGTCCCATCGCCTAGTGGAGAGGAGTGCTGCCTGATCTGTTTCAGCAGTTCATTAGCATTCCTGGAATCATCGGTGGAGATAGCTTGTGCACAGAGGATCAGGAGAGTTCTCAGGTCCACTGTTTCCATCCTCTTGTTCTGTCTCTTAGAACGGCTTTTCCCACCACTGGATCCATTTGATTGTTCATCTGGCTGCAAGCTCTTGCATCCTACTTCCTGGTCAGCGTCATTGCCACAGCATTGTCCCCCGGTCCAAAGCAATACCTTATCAAACATCTCCGATAATTCACCCTCTTCCACATGTACCGCGGACTGCTTGTTAGACCTTCCTTCTTCTAAATCCCAATCCTCTCGCTCATGATTCTTTCTACCCCTCGAACCATTAGGCGAGCTGTCCCACTCAGATTTCTCCTCCTTCACCACCACTCTAGGAGTCTCTTCCTTTTTCCATGTGGAAAATGTATTTGTCTCCAAATCAATTACCAGTTGACTGGCACTAGGAAGGAACTTACTAGCTTCCTCTAACCCTCTCTTGAACTGCAACACAGATTCCATATCACTAAACATATCCTGCGCCATCTCACCCGCAGAGGGACCCATAAGGCTGTCACGTGTATTGGTGATACCATTCGATGGATTCGCCGAAAACTGCATATTGGGCCGCAAATTGGACTGGAAATGGTTATCACCAAGAAGAGAGGTTCTCAGGAAAGATGGATTCGAACCTCCAACATCGGCGTCACCACTAACCCGCTGAGAATCTTTAGAAAAATCAGTGGTAGCACTGCAATTGCATGTGCTAGTGCTATTACTGGTATTATCACCACAATAACTGCCAGTTGCCGAAATATTACTGTTGGGGCTGTCATGGTGGGGACAAGACTGGGACGAATTGGGTGAAGGAGGATACTGCTCACCGAGTGCATCATACAATGACTTCTCGGTGGCGCTTAGAGCAAAGTGATCATGAAACATGTGTGGCTGATCCTTCATGTTCTCTTCCATAAGCATCTGGCTTATGTACTTGAGAAGCGGATCAGTGAAATCACTATCCTCAGAAGACGAGGAGGCTTCCGCCTCGGGATTCAATCCCGTTAAGGGATCAAGTGACCCTGATCCATCCAGGCTCAAGCTCATTGAAGGAACAGATGACACCCCCGCTGGATTCAAATTAAAAGATAGTCCAAAGCTATCAGGATCACTATCAGGGGGGTCAAAAGGAAGATTGATAAAGCTGAGATCAGGAGAAGGGGTATTGAATTCAAGTCCGAGCTCAGTTTCTGGGTATTGATCTGAAATTGGGAACACGATCGTTTCATCAAATTTGGAATCATTTTGGTAATCAAAGAGTCCTGTGTAATTACGATCCATGACCATCTTATCTATCTATCCCTCAAAACCCGACGAAAAAGATGAAACCTACAAAGTTATGGTCTAAACTTAATACTCCAAAAAATATCTAAAACATCATTAGCCTACACAAACATCATTAGAAACAAAGAAAATAAAGAAGCTACGCAGAGCCAAATTTCCTTAATTTCGACTCAAAGGAATTAGTAAATGGAAACAGATTAAGTAAACACAGAAAAACAAAACATATAGATATATCAAATGGAGTAATTAAAGAAGCTAAAGCCACAAGAAAGATGATTTCACCTTAGATATTTGTAAGGGGGCAAATTGATAGAAGGAAAGGTGCGAGTAGCAAAGAATAGAATCCGAGGAACTAACTAATAAACGAATCAAGCAAGGAAAAGACTTCAATTATAGTGGAGCCTCTTCATTTCAACTAGCTTCTTGGAACGAAGAGAAGGATGGAAGGAAGAAGAAGGAGAGAAGAGTTCTTGAAAGTCAAGTGATCAGGTGGAGGGGGCTGCGTTTATACAGGCAGTGAAGCAGAGAAGATAAGGGAAGGGAGAGTGAAATCGTGTTGCTGTACTGTCAATGAAGGAGGCTTCTTGGAAGTTGGAAATGTTATAACAGGGAGATTGAGGACTGCCACCTTTGAACGGCAGAAGAGATTGATGTTTTACCGGTTCGATCGGTCTTCTCCAAATTTACGTTGTCTTTTGTTTTGTCTTTTCTTTCATTTAATAAGTATGTTCTTCAACTTTTGGTAGAGATATTATTAAATATATTAAAAATCATATCTCATCTTTTTCATAAGATTATGATATTTACAAAATTATGATACACGTGCATGTATTCGAGTCTTACTGTGCCATTGACCATGGACAAGTCAAAATATAGGGGTCCAATATACAGGTGCCAGGTGACCATTGTTGTCTTCAAAAAGTGTAAGATGATAGGTACTACGAGATTACTGTGTACTCGCCCACAGATCAGCTACATTATCTTCATTTATAGTATTCAATGAGATAGCATGAGCCATAATATTTCATTTTCCCGTCTGTTTACACCCGGTTTCTCAATGCCATAAAATTGAAAGCAAATTATTTTTATTCTTATTTTAAATTAAAAAAAGAAATATTTTTAGATTATTTTTATGTGTTGATAATAAAAATAATTTTAAAAAATATATATATATTGATACATTTCTAAATAAAAAAATACTTTAAAAAACAATTGTAATAACACTTTCAAACGGCCACTTATTATTGCAATAAAAATGCTTTTAATTAAAAATATATTTTAAAAAAAACGTTTTTTTCCTTCTAATTTCTAACTTTAACACATCAAAATATTTAAAAATCCAGTTTTAAAATTTACACGAACACTATTTTAAAATGTAAAAACAAAATCATTATATAATTATTTCCTTTGGTGCCTAACAGTTAGATTTTTATTTATTTTTCGTAATTATTCATGAAAAAGATATCTTTGGACTATTTTACATGAAGTAAGTCTTTTTTTCAAGTAATTTTAAATTTGCAACATATTTAATATTAATCTAATATGTCCAATTTTTTCAGGTATTGTTTTCAATATTTTAATTCCAGTAGTTAAAAAAGAGAATAAATCTTCTTGGTAAAATCAATATCTTGAAGTTTAACCCTAACACGTTAAATCTTCCTCACTTTGACAAGAAATATGTGAGGGGCAATTCATCCCATCACGTTTAGTAGCTTATAGTTGAATAGTCTCCGATTATTATCAAATAAAAAAGTTACAAGAGACCTCCCTTTCAAGGTATGTATTTTTTCCAATAATTTTATCTTTTAATTTTATTATTCAATATTAAATTTATTAAAAATTAAACATCTTTATTTTTTTTATTTGTCTTTCTATGATGATGTCCTAGTCTCACGGTCTATGTCACATATTTTTCATAGCAGCTCAGATTAGCTCAGAGTGTTTATATTATTCTATTATTATTTTTATTTTTATGTCACATTCTGCTCTTTATTATTTTTATTTTTTTATCACAGGTTTAAAAACATGAGTGACATACCAAAATATATTTAAAAATATACTTAAGTCTTCGAACTCTTATAATAACACAAATTATACAATTTAGATCCTTTTAGATTTTTAAAAAATAAGTTTTGGTATAAAAATTAATTTATATTATTTTTCAGTTCCTAGGTAGAGAGAGGAGAGAGATAAAGAGATCACCATATTACACCGATGAGAGAGAAGATTGTTGTTAAGGTCATTTTCGACCACCAAAATAGATCTTTTTGGTATCCAAGGGTTACAGGAGATGAGAGATGCTTGATAGTGGTTCTTTGTGATATGAATGTTGCCTCAGAAAACAAAGCTAGGCTTCTGGGTAATCCAAGGGTGTTGAGGAATGGAGAAGCTCTTCAAGCATTACAAACAAGTTTCTCTTTGGGGCTTTCACACAGGTTCAGCGAGAGGGAGACGAAGAAGGAGAGGAAGCTTGTAAGCTTATTGTTATTTTATACAACATGTTGTTTGTCTTTGCAAGCGTCGTATTGCCTGCATATTTGTTTCAAGAAAATAGTGGTGGACAATGGCCTGTTTGGGAGAGCTGTTGTGGTAGTTTTTCAAAGTATTTTTTGTGCCGAAATACATCAAAATGATATTTTTTTTATTTTTTACAAATTATTTTTGACATCAGCGCATCATAATGATCTAAAAATACCAAACCATATTCATTTAAAATGAAAAAAAAATATCAAAAGCTGCGGCACAGCGGGTGAAACGCAGCACCAAACCGCTTTTACGTCATTCGTCCCTTTTAAATATAAATTTTGAAAAAACCCCAAGGTACATTGGCTTACGCTAGAAGGCCCGCGCACCTAGGCTTTTTTTTCAATGATCTAAAAGAGATGGGTCATGAGCTCGAAAGTCTGGCTTTTTTGTCTTTTTTTATTTTTTTAAAGTTAAATATAAATTTAACAAAAATAATTATTAATCTATGTTTAGTATAGGGTCTATAACACATATTTGGTGAGTTAATTCATAGCATTCAAGCTAGTTTTTTTTCTAGTATTGTTTTTTTATAGATATCTTTTTATTGTCTTTTTTCTAAAATAATTTTTAAATTTGTATTTCAATTAATATGGCCTCTCTATGAGTTCTTTTCTTAATTAACCTTTTTGGATGGATTTTTTTCTTAAAATGATGTTGTGAGTATTTAGTTTTTGAAAAGATCATTCTAATTCATCTAGAAATCTTGTTTATCTTTTATATATATTAACGATATTTTTTAAAATAAAAAGAATTCGGGTAATGTGTCCAATATGTGTAGACTTTCATGATACTTTTTCTCTTTGATGTTATTAAGTTAATTTAATGTTCATGTTTATTTTTATTATCGTTGATATAATAAAAAATAATTTTAATTACAAAATTTAGCAAGCACAACCGAGCAAAAAATTCATGTTTATTAGCAAATATAACTCTCGAGTTATTTAATTACATGTATTTATATAGTTTTTAATTTATATTATTTTATATGTATAAAAACATGCTGAAAAACTCGGTATATACAATTATTTTCTCTTGGAAAATAAAAGTCAAAGGGGTAGTATATGCTAAAATTGAAGGAGGCCTTCACTAAACAAGAAAAAGGATTTTATGGTCAAACCCGTTAATTGTAAGAAAATCTGACGAGTCTCCTGGCATAGAAGAATAAATATATATATATATAGATATAGATATATTATTTTAATATATTTTTAAATAAAATATATTTTAGAAAACAAGATGTTAAATACAGTAATTTGATGCATGCACATTGATTCAAAATAGCATCTACAATCAGAAAGTAGCTTGCTGCCCAAGAGTCAAAAGAGCAGTTAGAAGTACAAAGGCAGTCATGAATCTCATGATCCCTTCAATGGCAATCATAGACCAGAAGAAAAAACAATTGCTGTGAAATATTTTCAAAGTTGACCAAGTACATATAATAATTAACCTGAAGGCACATGCAATAAATAAATAAATAAAATAATTGTTCATAAGTCATCTAGATAAATTAATGTTATCACGAAACGACATTTGACGAGAGGCTACCCACTTTATTTTGATATTTCGAAAGATGTCATCCACATTGAAGAATAGATCATTTTATGTTTTATAACGCTTTTTAAATGTTAATTTTAATATATTTTTATATTAACATATTAAAAATATATATTCATTCAAAATTTTTTAAAATAAATATATTTTAAAAACAGGTTGTTAAAAACACATTTGTAGCAAACAGATTAATGGCTTCACCTTTGATGAAATATTTGTGTGGTACTATCTTTTAAAAATTATTGTTTTAAATTATTTATTATTTATTTTTATATTATTTTAATATGCCAATGTAAAAAAATAATTTAAAAAAATAAAATATCATTATTTTAATACATTTTTAAACAAAATATATTTTAAAAAAGAACATCTCGAATATAATAAAGTCAAACTAGCCACAACCACCGGTTACCTGAAACCACCTGTCTTTCATGTTGCCAAGGTGACAAAGTCCTACCATCTTCTTCTTCCAATGTTTTAATTTGGAGGACAAAACCATTTTTTTTTTTCAAAACTTGAGAGGCAAGTCTTTCCAACCCTCTCTGCCAAATTAAATAAACTGCATTTATACGTTTTCCATCTTGATACAGCTATTAGGGTTTTTCAGTGACAGTAAACGCAATCCAAGAATTTATTTTTTATGTTTTTTTTTTTTACAATCTCTTATTATGATGTTATTGGAGAAGAAGAAGAAGAAGAATTCTCAATAATTACAAGATATATAGCTCAAACAACAATTTCTATTCCATTTGAGCATAAGCAAACCTATTCATTTTTTGTTGTAACCCATTTTTTTTATGTTACTTTCATATAGTATATGTAGTTTGTTTGTGTGCTTGCTTGTTTTATAACTTTTTCCTGTAGAAATTTGTTGTATGGATATATGATTTGTACATGTTATGGTTTGTTTGAAATTTTGAAAAATTATATTTGTTTTTCATTTGATGGCATTGTCTTTGATTTTGTAACTTGTGTTTTTTTATAATGAATAAACAATAGATTATTAATTGAGTATGTTTTATATTTTATTAATTTTATTGTTTAGTTAAAAGTTTTGGTAAACTTGAAGGAATTTAAATTGTTGTTAGAGAAAATTGATAATCATTATAGGGTACTATTAAAATATACGAGTGATTTTGAATTAACCATTAATAGTTGATTAATCAAGCACAATAATTTTTTTAGATGGCATTATTAATTAATACATGTTATCATCAATATTTTATATATATAGGATTCATATAAGTAATGATTAATTATTCTTGAATGTATGAATACATTCTTGAGAATAGAATGATATTTTTGTACGTGTCAAACTAGGTTTTTTCAATTAGAGTAACCGGTAACCAAAGATTCTTCTTTGATGTTTTATTCTTTTATTATTAGAGATTCTTTATACAAAAGATATTATTGTTTAGAAAAAAGATTAAATGTTATAGTCTTTTATAATTATTTTATTTTCTATGGGAAAATAATTCTTCTTAATTACTAAACAACTCATTCCAATTTTTTGTTTATAGAATGTTCTCATGATGAAGTGATTCAGAAATTTTTTTATGCTTAGTTAGTAACTAGAGATATCTTATTAGTTATTTTTTGAAATCAATTTAAAGAAGAAGAAAAAACAGAGAGATGAAAGAAATATACTTAGATGGAGATATTTTTATTATTTTTTATGGGTCAAGAAATTTTATTTTTTATCTTTTTTTTATGTTTGTTTCTTTTTCAAGTTGTGCCTAGAAAATAACTATTAGGATATCACTAGTTATTCCCTGGAAATTATAAAATTTATTGAAATGATGAACAATTACAAAATATTTGAAGGATTTATATATATATATATATATATAATGATCAATTCATGGGTTAATATCAACATCGAGTTACATATTCATAATTTTAGTTGAACAAGAAAATCAATCTACATATCTGGATGACTTTTAGTACCACACATACAGTCAAGATTAGTTAAAGAAGTATAAATTGTTTGACAATTCCGTAATTTTAACTGATTATATTCTTTAGGCTGAATAGCGCAAGCAAATTAATTCCAAGGGATTTTTTTATTAATTAAATATAATGCTGAAAGCACGTGGTGAATCAAAGTACAGTACTCGTATATGCATCTGTAGATGTATGATTTCATTATATGCTTAAAATCGGTAGATACGATGCAAAAGAAAGTATATTCGTACCCTTTTATTAATCATAAGATCATCAGCACCACTTAGTGGGCACATGCAGGATTGATTATGTAAGAGATTCGTCTGTCATGGGAGAGTTCAATGGCCCAACTTTATTATTTGTTTGGGAGTATTTAATTTGAAATAAATAATAAATAATTTTAAAAAAAAAACATTTTTAAAATATAGACACACTTTTGAATGCCGTTGCTCATGAAACATGATTATTATCTGTCCATTAATTTTAATTCCCAATCAATACCAAGCACCCACGTCAATCGCTAGTTTATTGCATGCAGCATGTTAGTGAAAAGTGAACAAACGTGGTTGGTAATCTTTCTGTCATGGAGTGAGTGGAAGGAGAGAGTGAGTGGAAAGTAGGCTCGAGTTACCAGGATGTTCCCGGTGGTGGAGGGAGAGGACCGAAGAGATCTGCATCATCATTGCAGCCACTCGCTCCTCGAAGGAGCATCGATTGACCTAGTTCGTTTTGCAGCAATTTCTGCTGTGAACAGATCAGTAGACCTCGCCGGAGTAAGAGAGACGATTGATCTGAAAACACCAAAGAGACCTTACCGGGATTAATTCATTTAGTCCACAAGGGTCCAGAGATCCAGATTTGAAATGGGATTTGCCTCGACCAATATTTTTGTCTTCGAATTGTATTTGTCGACGGCGACCTTCTCCATGTAAAACCGGATTCATTAGATGGGAACGAAAAATAATAATTAAATAGAGAGTCATCTTCAACCTTTGTTATTATTATTATTAACCCTAGAATGTTCAAAGAAGAAGGCAGCAATTAGCTGATTAAACAAGTGCAAAGATACACGTCAAGGCTCCCCACTATCGGCGATACATTGAATGTAATCCATATCTTAGGTTACGGCTTCCTGTCGGTCATTAGTATAATTCTGGATTTTTATGTCTCGACTTGAATAACGATCGTGAGTTCTTACTTTAGCAACGTGATGAATTAATATACTAAACGGTCGTATAGAGGACTGTGTGTTTAGCTATAGCATTTACGAGTAATTAATTAGCTCCTACGACTGAGCATACATTGACCACAAGTAATTAAATTATCAGAATTTTTTTCTGCAGTTTTTTTTTCACAGAGAAAAGAAGACACTAATTGTTGGCCGGGATTAATTGTCTATCTAGGAAACATGAACAAGTTAGGAAACAATTGTATTTCTCTATCCGACATGGTATCAGAGTCAGTTTTCCATGAGCATTAAAACTCTTCGATCTGGTAATGGAGGGAAATATATTAGCCACGAATTTAGACAATTCTATGATAGCAAGGGGATCATACACGAAACTACTTGTCCATATACTCCTCAGCAAAATGGAGTTTCCAAACAGAAAAATAAATACATACTAGAGACAGTACGAATCATTATGATAGCTGCACATATGCCTCAACAATATTGGCATGATGCAGTGGGAACATCTATGTATCTTCTCATCGCATGCCATCCCGAGTACTTGAGTATCAGACACCACTTCAGACTTTGGAACGGTATGTTAAACTACCTTCAACACTCCATATACCTCCAAAGATATTTGGTTGTCACATTTGTACATGTTCCAAAACATCAACGATCTAAGTTGGATCCATGTGTTGTTCGTTGTGTGCTTCTTGGTTATGGTTCTCATACAAAAGGATATTGGTGTTACGATCCTCTCTCTTGAAAACCCTATGTTACTATGGATGTAATCTTTCTTGAGACGGAATATTTTTTCAGTGAACCATCCCCATCTGTTTTTCAGGGGGAGAATAGACATGAACAACAGATATGGGACTGGGTTCATCCTGACCATACAACATCTGAGCAAATCATCGATCACGCCGACTTGCATACTTAGGTCACATCAAATAACCCCCTCTCCAGTATACCACAAGATCAAAGTCAGAATCATAAGGACAATCCCAACACTACAACTGAGGTAAGATCTCCTAACTCTCTTACATTACCTAATTCTATGATATACAGTTTACCTCACAGGCATAATCGAGGAGTAACCCCAAATTGATACTCTCCAGAAATAGAAGAAAGTCAGTCAAAATACTCCATTGCAAGCTTTACCTCAACCAATAACATGTCAGATGAAGCAAAAGTATTCATGGGCAAAGTATCTTCAAAACAGGTCCCACAAAATATTGAAGAAACAATATTGAATGAACATTGGAAGATAGGTGTCTATGATGAAATGGAGGCTCTCTAGAATAACAATACGTGGGAATTAACTAAATTGGAAGATAGGTGTCTATGATGAAATGGAGGCTCTCTAGAATAACAATACGTGGGAATTAACTACATTGTCAGACGGGAAAAAAACAATTGGATGCAAATGGGTGTTTACTATGAATTATAAAGCAGATGGGACAGTAGAAAGATACAAGGCGAGACTAGTAGCTAAAGGATACACTCGGACATATGGCATAGACTATTAAGAAACGTTCTCACCAGTAGCGAAACTGAACACTATTCGGATACTCTTGTCACTTGCAGCAAACCTAGATTGGCCTTTACATCAATTTGATGTAAAAAAATGCACTTCTTCATGGAGATCTAAAGGAGAAAGTATATATGGATATTCCTCCTGGTTTTACTGGGATTAAAGAAAATATGGTGTGCAGGCTGACAAAATCACTTTATGAACTAAAACAGTCTCCTAGAGCATGGTTTGGAAAGTTCAGTCTAGCAATGCGAAAAAATAGATTTAGTCAGAGCAACTCAGATCATATACTATTTCTGAAAAGGAATAGGGGGGAACTGTAGCCTTGATTATTTATGTTGATGATATAATAGTCACAGGAAATGATGAAAAAGAATTGCAGGATTACAAAAGTATCTAGCAAGTGAATTCGAAATGAAGGATCGTGGTGGGTTAAAGTATTTCTTGGGCATAGAAGTATACAGATCAAAACGAGGCATATTTCTCTCATAGAGAAAATATGTATTAGACCTATTGGCTGAGACAGGTATGTTGGAGTGTAAACCTGCAAATACACTAGTCATATAAAATCATTGTTTAGTGGATTATCCAGATCAGGTTCCTACAAATAAAGAACGATATTAGAAATTGATGGGAAGACTCATCTACCTTTAACATACACGTCCGGATATTGCATATGTTGTCAGTTTAGTTAGCCAATTCATGCACAACCCGAGTGAAGTACATATGGAGGTAGCATTGCGAATACTAAAATACTTAAAATTCTCTCCGAGAAGAGGAATTCTTTTTTCAAAAAATAATCACCTCGACATCATTGGTTATAGTGATGCAGACTAGGTAGGAAACCTAACTGACAGGAAATCTACTTCAGGATACTTTACTTTCGTTGGAGGAAATCTGGTGACTTGGAAAAGTAAGAAACAAAATGTTGTCGCCTTATCGAGTCCCGAAGCAGAATTCAGAAAAATGACTAAAGGGTTATGTGAAATACTATGGATAAAGGGGATACTTAAGGAGCTAGGTTATCCGATGGAGATTGAGATTAAGATGTACTGTGACAACAAAGCTGCAATTGCCATTGTGAATAATCCAGTTCAACATGATCGAACTAAGCATGTGGAAGTAGATAGACATTTCATCAAGCAAAAACTAGATGAGAAGGTTGTGATCTTTCTGTTTGTTAAATCTGAAGATCAATTGGCAGATATACTTACTAAAGCAGTGTCAAGTAAAATATTTCATTTCTCTCTCAACAAGTTGGGCATACAAGATATCTTTGCACCAACTTAAGGGGGAGTGTTGGCCAGGATTAATTGTCTATTTAGGAAAAATTAGGAATCATGAACAAGTTAGGAAATATTTGTATTTCTTCATTCTAGAATAGAACAGTTGTACATGTATAAATACAAATTCTGTGCAATTAAGAAAACATAACAGAATTGAATAAAAATTATCCCTAAATTTGACACTAATATCAGTTGAGTTATAACTCATATTGTATGAGATAGCAGTAATTGCTCTTTCGTAACTGCAGGCAAAATAGAATGCTTACAAGTCCAGAGTGATTCGTGTCAATATACGGTGTTTTAGCCACAAGTTTTGAATTTTGTTAATGGGTAAGTAGTTTGTCAGTAGCCTAGATGATTAATATAACTGGGGTCTTATGACCCAACATTCCCTGAGTTTTGTGGGCAGCAAGCCACTTTGTATCTGTTTCGGAGAACTGTTAAAGTTGTTTTTGTAATTTTTTTTTGTTTAAAAATATATTAAAATAATTTATTTTTTTATTTTTTATAAATTATTTTTAACATCAACACATCAAAATGATCTACAAACTTAAAAAAATACCAGGGAACAATCAGATAAAGCTACCAGTTGCTATCAAACTCGCATACTTGCGACAGTTTAGGTTTCAGTGAGGATTACTATACACAAGAAAATCACGTGTGACAATATGAAATCACTACGTAATCAGTACAGAAGCTTCACAGACAATACGGTGTTCTGTGCTGCAAAAACCTAAATGGCAACTAGAATCTGTCAACATAGACTAGGAAAAACCCTTTTCTGCCAGCTTTGCAAGCTCTCAGAAACAAGCTGTCTCATTCTCATGCAGGAATCCAGGCAGAGGATGCATTGACAATCCGTCCCTTCCATCCTTGCAGCATCCAGTTGTCATCTTCGTCGACCACAAAATCTTCATGGTACCCAACCTTCACCTTACACTTCAATTTCTTAATGACAAGAGGGTCCAAGGGAAGCTTCTTCATCCCAGCTCTCATGTTCCGAACCTGCCATTGCTTGTATGTCTCGGGCCTCTCAACCCTCTCTGAGCCCTCACGTGCTATGACATTCATAGCCTCCCGACCATAGAACTCCTTTTCAAACTTCAACCTCATCTTATCTTCACGGGGCATATTAGTATCTAACATATCAAACAAAGCAGAGAAATGGAACAGCGCCTCCCTGAACCTTGTGACAAAAAATGGAGCATTGTATGATCCATTGACAATAGAATGGACAAATATATCTGGTTTTGTCTTGCTGATTAAGTTTAGAACAGCATTCCGGGGACTGTTAACTACAACTGTCTCATCAAGCAGATTTTTAAATCTAAAGAGACAGTTTACAGCTAGAACTTCATTGCGATTGATCTTCAGGTCATCAATTTGGATGGTATCCCATTTCTGAGCTATGGCATTGTACTCGAACGGAACATTATAGCGCTCACAATACTTTGCCAAGCGGCAACCTGTCTCTTGAACTCTCTCTGCTGGGCGGAAACCACTTTGGGGAAGCTCTATTCCTGTAATGCGCAGTTTGGGAGGCCCGCCAGGTCTACTTGAGAGGCGGTAGATGAAGGAAGGCCACTGGAAACCGTACAATATACCAAAATCTATTATATGAAGTGTCGATGCCTTCTCAGCCACATTCAGAATACTAAGGTTTGCAAAGATAATAGCCATCTTTTTAAACGGGCAAGCTGAAATGTAAGCTTGATAAGCTTTCAACATATCCACAGCTGATGTTTTATCAACAGACAAAGCCGTGTATATGTGGGTACCAGTTCCATCCAAACGTGCTTCAAGGCCATTAGCAAAACAATGAGCCAACCTCTGAGATCCATCACCGAGAGGTGAAGAGTGCTGCCTGATCTGCTTCAGCAGTTCATTAGCAGTTCTGCGATCATTCACAGATACTGCTTGCGCACAGAGGATTAGAAGAGTCCTCAAATCAACAACTTCCTTGTTATCTCCTCGTCTCTTAGCCCTAGTCTTGCTACCATTAGTTCCCTTTGTTTGCCCATTCTGCCCCAAAGCCTTGCCTGACTCAAATTGTTCACCCTGATTAAGTATACACTGAGGAGGCTGGCATCCATCCCCAACTCCTAATAACATATCAAACATCTCTGACAGTTCACACTCATCTATGTAAACTGCACACTGCTTGTTACTTCTTTCTTCCTCAAAACCTCCATCCTCCCGCTCATGATTCTTCTTTCCTGCCAACCATTCAGGCAAATACTCCCTGTCTTCCTTCTCAGCCTTCACTACCACGTTTGGGGCATTTCTGTTCATCTCTGGTGTCAATGAACTGTTCTCTAAATCAATAACCAGTGGATTACCCTTAGGAAGGAACTTACTAGCTTCTTCTACACCTCTCTTGAAATGTAATGCAAAATCACTGTCACTGAAAATATTCGGTACCACAATGTTACCCACAGAGGGCTTTATGGCACTATCACTTGCTAACCCATTGTGGAATTTGAATGATGATTGTGAACTGGGATTTGCAGCAGACTGGAAAACAAAACCAGTAGAAAGAGGCATTTGCATAAACGATGGTTTGGATTCCCCAGACTCGCCATTCCATTGAGGATCAACCAAACTGGCAGTATTAGAAATAAAACTGCTATTGCTACTATAATCACGGCTACTCCAAAAACTATTGTCTGGGCTATCAACCAAAAATTGATCACCATAGGAAGGAGATTCATGGGGTGAGTAGGGCAGGTTCTTCTCACCAAGAACATCATAAAGTGATCTCTCAGCAGCTTGAAGAGCCAACGGATCATGAAACATACAGGGCTTCTCTTCCATGTTCTCTTCCATGAGCACCTGGCTTATGTATTTGAGAAGATTATCAGAGTCATTATCCTCAGAAGGAGAATCTCCATCGATGCTCGTGATCGATGACAAAGCAGAGTTACCCGGATCCGGATCAGGCAAAACAAGTGGATTTTCTACAAAGTCGAATTCTAAATCTTCAAACTTAAATCCATTAGTAACATTTTGATACTGATCCGAAACCGGAAACACGATCTCATCCTCAAATTTGTTAGGACCAGAGAATTCAGTGAAACGAGAATCCGAACCCATCTGTTATCAAACACCAAAATCAACTCAATCAATTTCCAAACTTTAACTGACAAAAGCTAAGCTTTTGAGTTCTTTAAACATACCAAGTGACAGATTTTTTCATTACTGGAAACTAAAACTCAGAAAAACATTAAAACTCGATTAAAAAAACTAATTAATTACAAACATGATCCAAAATTTCAGCTAAAACGATTAAATAAGCAAGACAAATTGAACTCTGGGACAGGAAATGAAAGAGTAAAAGTGAGAGATTGACATACCCGAGAAACAGAGTAAACCCTATTAAAGAAGGATAAGTTTAAGCAAGGCGCTGACTGACTAGCAAATGAGTGACGCGTTTTCCTTCGTAAGAGGAGGGGGGGGACAACCCATTTTGCGTTTATATTTCTTATACCTATTTAGGTCCTCAAAATATCGGTACCAAAAGCAAATATCACCGGCCACTACCGTAAGACTTCGGACCCCATCACATCTCCGATGCTGTAGTTAATTATTTTATATAATTTTTTTTTAAAAAAAAAGAAATTTATATTAAAATAAATAAAAGTAAAGAAAGTAAAATTTCAAGAAACACAGCATGGCTAAATCAATGTTTAACTTGAACGGGATTGAATTTTTTATTACATATAGATTCTGAGTTGTTATGGATTAATTTATTTTTATATTTTATAAAAATAATTTAAAAAATAATATTATTTTAAAAATAAAAATTATATCATTTTTTTAATTATATATTTTTTATTTTTATTTAAGTGTCAGGTCACATGAGTTATAGTGTTTGTTTAGTATTCTATTTTAAAAGTATTTTTGAAAAAAATATTAAAAACTTTATTTTTATTGTTTATTTTAATTTTTTTTATTTTCAGGTCATTTTAATATGTTAATATTAATATCAAAAATAATTTAAAAATATTATTTTAATATATTTAAAAACAAAATTAAAAAAACAATTTTAATCGTAATGTTAATCAGTTATGCGTTTGTTTGGAAGTGAATTAAATTTGTTTTTAAAAATAATTTTTATTTAGAAATATATCAAAATAATATTTTTTAAAATTTAAAATTTATTTTTAATATTAACACATGAAATGATAAAAATATTTAAAATATTTAAAAAAATAAAAAACAAATAATCAAAAACAGCTACAAACTCAGACAAACACCCCTGTATATGAATCAACATGTGCGAGGTCGCATCGGGTTTGTAAACGGTGGTTCCCGGGTGACAGAACAGCAGTTCTATCTCTTACACGTGGTGTAAGAGATATGACTGTCGAATGAGATTTCTTGCTGCGGAGATAAAGCGACAAGGCAGCAATGGAGTGATGTGTCGTTACAGTAATGGTCAGTAATGGAGTGATGTGTCGTTACAGTAATGGTCGTGTTGACTTTGGTAATGGGAAGACACGTGAGGAGGTTGTCTTTTCTTTAGTTTAGTCCCGTGGTTCCCCTGCATCATCATCAAACGGGATCGTATTTTTCTATTTAATTTAATATAATTTGTCCTCGAGCCTTGTGCTTTGGTTGACTTTAGTTTTGGTAATTACTGGATTAGCTTCGATCAAACCCATATCATGACTAGATTTTTTGTTTCTACAGAATAGAATAAACCACTTTGAAAAGGGGACAGCATGCTCAGTGAAGCGGGTTCTATAGTAGATTATCTCCGATGATAAATGCTAAATAATCCATATAGCATTTTGAATAATAAAATTAAAGATTGAGGTGTGAACTCCAATAAAAAAATGCTATTTTAGCTGATGCATGTAATATAGTATTTGAATTTGAATTTTTATTTTCATGCAGGAAAGCCATTAATTTGTCTTGTGTTCTTGAATCCATTTATATCTACTCAATAAATTAATAAAGAATTCATCTTTCACTTTAATTTCCCACAAAAAAAAAAAAACATTTTTCTTGATGGGATACTTTTCTTGCAAGGCAGACTCAGCCAATACCATCATCAGCATCTTCTTCTACTTCTAGAACCAAACAAGAAAAAACCATCAACAGTGTTTTAGCTTTTTTCATGGAAAGTATAGATATAGCATTTTTTCACAGAAATGTTATTTTGGATAGCACTACCGTTGGAGTTATTAAATAAATAAATAAAAAGCTAAAATTACAGTTATTGAATTTTAGCTTCCTTTTTAACGGCTCTGTTGGAGATGCCCTTATAAGTGTTTTCTCACGTATTGATTTGACTTTCAAGTAGATCCACAATCCCATTGTATTACATAAGCCATTACCCTACCCGCTAGAATAAAAAACTTTTTACCATGATTCAATATATATATTTTTTAATTTTTTTGTTTTATTTTTTATTTTATTTTGATCCATTGATTTTTTTGGTATTTCTAATATAATTTTAATTTTTTGTTTGTATTTATACACTTTTACTCTTAGTTTAAACTTCTAATTTGTTGTTAGTGTTTCTTATCTTTGTGTTTTTTTGTATTTGATTTATCTATGTGTGGCTTGGTATAGTTTTAGTTTAAAATAATTTTTATTTCAAGAAATTCAATTATTTTTATATTTATAAAGATTTATTTTTAATATTTTATATTTATAGTATTTCAGAACACTAAGATTAAATTAATTTAAGATTTCAAACAAAAAACTTAGTTCATTTTTATATATATATTTTCAGGTGTAAATATCAAAGTATATAATTAGCTTCACATATTTGTAAGGAAAAAAATCTTAAAAATAATCGTTATCATTCTTTTAAATGCCTTATCCATAATAAAATCAATATATATAAAAACTAAATAATCAAAAGTTTTGTAGGTTGATTATTTTGCTCAGATGTACAACATTATAAAATGTCTAGGACCATTAATATTTTTTTCACATGTTAAAAAATGTGGTTGTGTCTAAAGCGAAGCACAGGGCAAGTGGCTCGTTTATTTTTTCATTATACATAATTTTGCCCAATTTTTCCACTTGTTTTGTCTAGGTGTGACTTCATATATTTTATTAACGTTATATTAAATCTAAAATATCATATATAAAAAGGTCACAAAAGTCAATTTTTAACAAAAAAAACATCGATCAATGAATTATTTTGATTATTATCCTATTGTTTTACCATGATTGTTAAATTATTATAATTATTATATCTATCATTATTGTAAATAATCAATACTCTGATTATCATTATTGTTATAATTGTTGTCATTATTATAACAATAAACATTACGATAATCGGCACAGTTATTTCTGTTAATACAATTGCAATTATAATTATTATTATGATCATTATTATAATTTTTTTTGTCATTATTATAATTGTTGACATTACGATAATCGGCACAGTTATTTCTGTTAATATAATTGCAATTATAATTACTATTATGATCATTATTATAAATGTTTTTGTCATTATTGATATTTTCTATATCATTTGATGAGTTATTGTTATTATTACCATCAAAACCATAATTATTAACAACATAAACACTATAACCATTAAAATAAATTACAATTGTTATTAGCATTATGACTAATAATGTCACTATTATTATTATGGTTATAACACCTAAAATTATCATTACTATTATTGTTAAAATGATAAAAAAATATCAAATTACCCAGAGGAATAAAAAAAAACTCAAAAAATCTAATAAAAGAGGATGCAAGAAAAAAAAACTAAGGAAAAAAATATCAAACTTCAAATGATCACAAACACAAACTAAAATTTAAGAATTATTTTTTTCTAAAAAATACCACCTAAAAAATCAAAAAGAAAATAATAAAAAATAAAAACTAAAAATAAGAGCGTATATATATAAACATGAACAAAAATAGGGATTATTTAGAAATATAAAAAAAATTAAAGGAATTAAAATCAAAAATTAAAAGTATAAAGGACGAAATAGAAACAAAATATATAATCAATTTTAATCTAAGAACAAAATTGAAAAAATAATAATTGTTGTACAGAAAAAGGAATTAAAATAAAAAATTAAAAGTATAAGAGCTGAAATGAAAACAAAATATGTAATCAATTTCAATCGAAGGACAAAATTGAAAAATTCAAATTGTTTTACCGAAAATATTAAGGGATTTAAAACCATACCAAAAATTAAAAGAATAAGGACCAAATTGAAAACTTCATATATAATCAATTTCCATCTAGGGACACAATTGAAACAAATCAACACTTTCATAAAAAAATTAAGACCAAACCGAACAATCAAAAGATCTAAGAAGAAATGAAAACACCATAAACAGCCCTGCAAACAACACTTGAATTTTATTTTATATGAGGGTATGTATTTATTTACATATTTTCAAAGAATGTTCAATGTCTGAAACACCCTCGCAGGCAACTCGTGTTTTGTCTTATTTGAAGGTAAAAAAATTATTTTACTATGCACTGAAATTGTGCAATTACCATGATACCGCCGCAGACAACTCTTGATTTTTGTCTTATTAGAGGGTATTATGGTTAATTTTTTGTATATCAAAATATAAAAAATCAAAAATACCTTGAATCCAACGCTAAAATCACAATGCATAGAGGGGTAAAATAGTAATTTAACTATTAAAATCCATAGTAATCTGTGAGCTACAATGAATTTTATTGTGCAAAATCCCGATCTCTTCTAGGCTATAGTTCAAGTTTTTTGTGATTTAATCTTAATTGAAAATCATTCGCGTTTGAATTCTTGCTCGATTGTAAAATTAAAAGAAAGCCTTATTTGTGTTCCTAATATCCCGGGAGGGGGGGGGGGGTTGAGATGAAATCGATTTTATCTAGGTGAAAAAAATCCAAAAACTAACTGGTTTGATTTCAGGTTTTTAAATCATTTTTTTGGTATTTAGAGTTTGTGAAATAATTTGTGAGTGTTATAAGGGTGTTTTATGTTGAAATAACTTGGAAATTGAGTTTTTTTTTTTTTTTTTTGGCTAAAAATCTTGCTACTTGATTTTCTAACAACCATAATCTAAGCTTGTAGATAACACTTTTTTTGCCTTTGTGAGCAACATGTCGCCAATTATTTTTCTTAAGAAAATTGATATTTGACCTTTTAATTTTTTAAAAAAAATAATAAAAATAAGTCTATGCATGCAAGTCTAAGCTTGGAAGTCTGTCCATTTTCTTATGGGGTGTTTGACACTGTGTTTCAAAAATATTTTTGAAAAAAAATTGATTTTTTATATTTATTTATTATTTTTTTTGGTAGTTTTAGATCATTTTTATATGCTAATATCAAAAATAATTTTTAAAAAATAAAAAATATCATTTAAATACATTTCTAAACAAAAATCATTTTAAAAAACAATCACAAATACACTCTCAAATAGTCACTTAGATTGTTTATTTTAGTGGCCTAGGCACAATAGGCCATAAACCAAGGAATTTAGGTTTGTTTTTGCTTTTTTATAGAATGTAAATTGAAAAAAAAAAAATTCAGTTGAGTTCATGATTATAACTGTGTTTGACGAATTAAGTCACAACAAATTTTCTATATGGTTATTTTTACCAATATCTTTATAATATATATATATTTTTTTTAATTATATTTCAATTAATATCTCTCATTTGTAATTAGACACGATAATCACTCAGCGAAGTCAATTATTAAGAGCTACGAAGCATGAAAATTGGTCATGAATCGGAGAGAGACGATTAAAATCCTAAAAGTTATCTTTTTTATTTATTTTTTAGCGTGAACGAAAAACCCAAAACAGCTGAGCTGAGCTTGCATCCCTGCCAGTTTAGCTAGGGAGATAGAGATAAGCAGGTCATGGTTGGACAAACAATCTTTGTTGATATCCAAATTTGTTAAGTGATACAAATTTTTAAAAAAATAAAATAAAAAAATAAAAATAACATTGAGTTGCATAATTTTTTCAAACTAAGATATTAGATTTGAAACATTATATACAGAGAAGCTTTAAAATTTAATTATTAATAAATACAATATCGAATGATAAATTAGTTGAATTATTATTCTCATTGTTATTATTATGATTGAAGGCAAAACCTAAAAAAATATTATCAGCACAAAAAATATATTATTTGAGATGAAAAACAAAGGAAAATAATTAAAGAAAAAAAGCAAAATTAGTATTATTATCCTTATGAATATAATTATTATAATTGTTTGGACGATAATAAAATTTGTTATTATGGATATTATTAATATTATTTTATGAGTTATTGTTATTATTAGTAACATAGTCATAATTATTAATACCATAAGCACCACAATAATTACAATAAATTATTATTGGATTAAAAAAATCAAAGGAATTAAAACCAAATTAAAATAATAAGGACCGAAATGAAAAACAAAATATATAATCAATTTTAATTGGAGAAAACTGCAACAAATAAAAATTGTGACCGAAAAAATTAAATGCATTTAAAACAAAAAACAAATCAAAAGAATAAAGGCCAAAAAGAAAAATAGCATATATGATTAATTTCATTTGGAGGACAAAATTGAAAAAAATCAAAACCTGCAGACTGAAAAATTAAAGAAAACAAAAATAACCAAAAAAAATAGGGGTTGAAATGAAAAACAACATATATGATTAATTGCAATTAAACGGTACAATTGAAAAAAGCTAAAATCAATAGAAGAAATCAGGAAAAAACGAAATAAAAATATCAGGGATTGAAATCAACAACTTGTCAACAGAGGACTGATATGCATATTGTTGTTATAGGAGAGAGAAAAGGGGTGAAAAAAGAAAAACCAACCATCGGCCACCGTACAGCCTCCATATGTCGACACGTGCAATACTATATGGAAGAGGACATGGCGGTGCATCGGGAGACCCGACGGGCAAGAATTTTCACCAACCGACAGACACTGAACGTGCCTCCTGAGAGGTGCGTAAAGCTAATAGCAGTCGGCGCATCAAGAAGACGCTCCTGCAGTTAAACCTGAAAAAAATAATAAACAAATATAGAATTATCTCAACACCCCAGCACTGATGATAATAACTAAAAAACTTCGCTTTAAAATATCATTATGCCCCAGCATCAACATTGTTTTTGTTATTTTTATCTTTTTGAATGGCAGTTCGGTAGTTTTACTATTCACCCAACCATGAAACACCAAAAATACCCTTACCAACAGTTAACTGTTTCTGTCCTTAAAAGGCTAAAGAAGATAATTTATTGTTAATGATCAGTTTGAAAAACCAGAAATACTCTTGACCTTTCTTTGTTTTTTTTGTCTGCTTCCCAAGATAAACGCATAGTTTAACTATGCAAAAAAATATTAAAAAGATAAAAACACCCTCATTCAGGTAATGTCAACCGGTCCCATGAAAAAATAAAAAACACCCTTGATACCAAGACTTAAATTTTAAAGCAACAAAAAGCAAAATAATAATTATACTATTACAATCCACAATAATATCTACTGCTATAGTATTTATCCCACACGTATAACTCTTTATTTAATAATTTGATTTTTATTTCAGGCTGAACGGTCTGAGCGCTACCTTTTTTGCAAAATAGTTCTCACGAAGTAAAATCCCTTCTCCCCAAACATGTTTGAAGCGCCTAAGAGACAAGGAGCAAAAGTCAAACCTCTGATCAGAAACAAACGAGGTTTAAGACTTCAGAATCTGATCACACAGCCGCGGTGAAGGAGTTTGCAACATCCATTTGCCTTTATGGTCTCAAATGACGATCCTTCCTACTAAATTACGGCAACAATGGTGAACCCAGTTGTGTCAAATCAAGGCCTTAGCAAATTTGTTGCTCTGGGGCTTGCTTTTAACATCTACTTCTGTTACCATGGAGTGTTTGTAGTCGAACCAGGAGGGAAAACAACGAGATTAGCTGCTAACATTGGAAGCACAGGGATGAACCACTAGAAATAGAAATGATCATCTTTCATTCAGCATATTAGTTAAATCTAAGGAGCAGGGATATATCCCAAATTAAATTGCAAATTAATAAAATCTGAGGTCGGAGCCAAGTAGAATCTCACAATTTCCATGAACAATTGCAAAATCGATGCCATGCTAAACCAAAAACTTTACTAGTTAAATCAAACTATCAAACCAGAGGCAGAAACCGATTCGCATGCATCACAAGAGCAGCCAGGAGACATAACAACCGACACTCAAATCACCAATGAGAAGCTTAAAACAAAATAAAATGCTAAATATGAACTCGTTCAATATATCCATCTCTGATCCAAACACTTAATCTGGTCTAAATCCAATTCATCGGGGCTAGTAGTAAAATTTTGCAACGTGGGTCAAAACCATACAGAAAGGAAGAAACAAGACAGATCAACAACGACACAGTAACTAAGCAATTGCCTTAATCAAAAAGAGAGAATCCCATATCATCATCACTCTCTGGCTCCTCTTCCTTCTTCTTCTCCTCAGCAGCAGGCTCAGCTGCAGCTGCTGCACCTCCTGCTGGAGCTGCTGCTGCACCTCCTCCACCACCGCCAAAGAAGGCTCCGCCGCCGCCGCCACCAATGACCACCTGCACCAAACAAAATTTAATCACCTCATTAGACAACTAAAAGTGGCATCGAATGCCACTTCCACATGTACTTTGCACTCTTATATGACAACCGTTCTTGTCTATAAAATCTAATTTGGATCACTAAATTATATTCCCAAATAGAAACAATTGTTTAAGTAAATAAATATGACTCCAAAAGGATTACATGAATGAGTTTCTCACTGCAACGCAAGCCAGCACACATTTATGATTATGAGATGATGGTTCAAAACCCTATACTATTTGAACAAATACCAAAGGATTTATTAACAGATCGTTCAAAAGATAAACCTCATGATGAGATACAAAATCAAATAACAGTAGTTTAAAGCAAGAAAATAAACAAAAAGATAAAGAGAGAAAATGTGAGGACCTGGAAAACGGCGGATGAAGGAGTGATGACAGAGAAAGAGGACTGGACGCCACCGGAGGAATCAGCGCAGAGAGCAGATTGGACAAGTTTCCTTTGCAATTCGAAGGTGGAGGAAGCGGAAGCCTCTATGTCGCCTTCGGCGATCTGCTTGGCACTCCACTCGTTACCGGAGCACCTGCAAACGAATGTGAAAACTCCCATTTTGATTTCGAATTGATTCACCTTAAACCCTAAATCTGCTTTGAAACAAACAGACTGAAAGAGAGACGGCTCGCCATTGTTTTGAGTATGGTGTTTATATGATGGAAACCTAGGGTTTTTTTTTTCTTTCTAAAAGGCCGGTCTGTCCTTAAACATCTTTTTTAATTTCTATTCTGCCCTCCTCATTATTTCTCACTTTTAAACGTTATTGTTATTATTGTTGTTGTGGATGTTGATTTTTAAACCTTGTTAGCTCTTGCATTAATCATGTATTAATTATTAGCTAAATGCTCGATTAAATAAATTATGCTGAATTTAATCTCTACTAAGATGGGATTTTGGATGATTCAGTGGTTTGGGGAGAAAAATCATTTTGCACGCTGATGATACCTTACTGTTTTTTTTATTTAATTTTTCACAAATTATTTTACTTCCTTTTCTTTTAAAAAAACCCTATTACTTATCTCATCTTATATATATATATATATATAGTCCCCGAGGTGGTGGTGTAACGGCGTGCGACTCGGAACTGCAAACGCAGGACCCAGGTTCGAGCCTCAGCCCCTCGTAAGAGACTGGGATAACCGGAGGTTTACTCACTCTCAGGGCCCACAAAGTGCGCTTTCCGGGTAGTGGGGTTCCCCCGTTCTCCATAAGGAGATATCCAAAAAAAAAAAAAAATATATATATATATATATATATATATATATATAACATGTATATTTATATTTATATTTATATGTATTAAACTTCAATCTTATGATAATATATGATAAAAATTTAGAGCTTTTGGCTTACGATCATAATTAAAAAAACAACTAAAACGTTTTATGAAATCATGTTTACATAGATTTATATTATAATAGTGCCATATTTTTTTCATTTAAATTTGTTTTTTTTAAATCATCATTTCTATGGAGTTGAATTGATATCGGACTTGATAGTTTGCTTTAATTAACATTAGATAGGGTTCTCACAGTTTTGAGTAAAAAAAACACTTGATTTGACAAAATTAGATAAAATTTTATTGATTTGAAATAATTGAAGCAAAGAAATTTGAAAAATATACAACTATTCATCCATTTTAAAAATAAGTAGGGATTGGATAGAGAAAGATCGACTTTTTTGTCCCTTTTTTTTAATTGATCTTTTAACATTAAATTTATTTGGTGTTAGACTTGACATTGTTTCTTGATTTCCCTGATACAACAATCCTACGATGTGGGAAAAAAATAATGTGCAATTGATGCTCTTTTTTGGAAAAATAGAGCTCAATTTTAGTAATTTTAAACAATCAAGGTTTAAAAAACCAAATGTTAAACTAGAAACAACTATAAGAACTAAACTCAACAACAAATAACAATTGGCTAATTTGTGCATTAGCATGTGAAAGATGCTATCATGCTAAAATAATGCATGTAGCATCCTAAAGTGTCAAGATGTTTGCTTTTTTGGTTGCTTTAGATTCCTCTCGTTAAGCCCGTGTAGTTGGTGTGGCATTGGAAGTCTTTCTATTTCCTCTTCTTTTTTTTATCTCTCCTCCTAATGTTTTTTATGCAAATTCTCTAAAAATATATTATTGTATCCTGCCATTTTATTGTTATGTAAAATTTGGTCTTTATTCTTTTTATTACAACACGTTTTGTTTTAGATCTTTTCTTAATTTATTTATTTATTCAATTTCATCCTTCAGTAAAATGTTGATTATTTATTGGGGTTCATGATTTTTTTGTAATTTGTCTTAGATGAGGTAATCTCAAACTCCTAACATGAGTTACAAGTTTGAAAAATTAGCCCGAGTTGTCTTATAATTTTTTAAATTGATTTTTTAAAAAATTTATCATTCAACATTGGTTTTGTTGGGGATTGAGTTTTGTTATTTTTTTTATTTTTTTTCTATGGGGTTATCTTGGTCTCATGTTTGACAAGTTATCTCATCTATCCCAATTTCTATTTGTCATTTTTTTTTAAATTGTTTTTTTTTTCAATTTCACATATTATGTTAGTTTGGAGATTGAGTTTTGTAATTTTTTTGTATTACTTTTTATAAAGTTATTATAGTCTTATAAACCGGGTCAAAAGTTTAGCAAGCTAACTTTAATTTTGATAGATGTTTTCCTCAATGTTCACCTGTCACTATTAGGGCAACATATCTTAGCATTTAATAATTATGCAATTATACGTTGATTTGATACAACTTTAAAAATATATTATCGTAACTACTTGTCTATTATTGGATTAACTAGTCTTTAATGATAGTGAGAGTTTTATGATTATGATATTTCTAAATTACTATCATAGTTTTATCCATTTTGTTCTTTGAACTAGTTGATTATCATTTGCCTTTTGAAGTATATTTTAGAGTGTTTTTTATTATAAGGATATGAAAAAAAAACTAATGATTTGAACATGTTTCTTCTATTAAAGATTATATATAGTTGCTTTTAATGATATATAAGGGTTTGATATACAAAAATGGAAGGAGATGAAGCACAAAAAAACGTGAAAACATGGTTTTATTTGATCAAGGTAAAAACAATACAAATAATAAAGCTCTTTGTTGAAGTTCTCTAAAATATTGGTATGAGGATATATTCTTGACTCTCTATGTTAAATTAATGTGTGTGAGTGTATGGATAGATGGATGGATGGATTAACTAGGTTTTAGAGTTTGTTTGAAATGCATTAAGGGTAATAATAAGAACAAAACAATGTCAAGATATGTGTTATTGACTTTGAGGAATGATTAATAACTTGAAAAGTTATTTGGTAGTATGACCATAGTATATGGTGGATTGTTGCCTAAAACCAATCTTATTTTTTACTTAAGAAAACTGAAAGATAATGAAATAGCCTAAGTCGCCTTTCAAGGACACCAAGTTTCCTAAGAAGATTTGACACTACTACTAATGAAGAGTAATGTTTAGTTTAGTCATTTTTTTAAAATATTTATTTTTGTCCTATCCTTTATATTTTTAATTTGCTTTTTACATGCTTGAAGGTGATTTTTAGGATTTATTTAGCCTATATATAATTCTCTCTTTACATTTACTCTACCATATACAACTCTATATTTTAAATCAATGAATGAAATCAATTGTGTTCTAAATATTTAAAGTTTGCCTTTCATGATCATGTTTAAACCAATCGTTATTTACAAAATATCTTTATAGATTGCTCTATAGATTTTTTCTTTAAAAGAGGATTATTTTTTCTCTTAAATGGTATCTATTTAAGAATTAAAGAATTTTCAAATTCATAAGAGAATATATTTTACAAGTATCAACTATTATCCATCAATCATTCTGGTTGGGGGGAAGGTTTAAATTATATAAATCGAAAGATTAACCAATTATTTAATATATCAGTTTGGCCTTTAAGCCCACTAGGCAAGTTCAAGCATCATCATCATCTCTCTCTCAAAATCATAAGATTAACCCATTATCTATCAATCTGATCGTTAAATTTTTAAATTCTAATAAGGAGGGATTTAAATCCCAATATCATGGTTCATAGTCATAAAATTAGAGAGAGAGCTAAATTAAAATGTTCATTTACTGTGCATCTACTGTTCACCCAGACTCACACCAATTGTGGACTAGGATGCATGATCTGCTACTTTCGGCATGCAGTGAATTGTGATTGTAAATGAAGATTACAATGCAAATAAGAAAAGGAGGCCAATGGTTGACGTTGCCTACATGGATTACAATCCAAAATTTCACACAAAGACAATAAAGGCATTGTTGTTTTTAAATGTTCAAAAACTCAAAAACAGAGGTTCACGCGGCATCAATCACAACAATTCAAAAAAACAGAAAATCACGTTGCGTGGGTTACAATTCATCACAGTGCGTTGCATTTTATAGTTCCGTAAATTCAGGTGAGGACGGTGCATACACTATTGTTGTAAATATTTGAAAAGCTCGGAACTAAAGGCTCACGCTGCGTGAATTGCAGTTCAGGAAAAAACACAAAATTTAATGTTGCGTGGCTTGCAATCCATACCAGTGCGCTGCCTTTTAAGATTTCATAAATTCACGCCAAAACAATGCCTTCACTTTTCTGCTTTTAACATTTCAAAAGAAACGCTAATGAAAATTTCAAAACAGAGTGCAATGCTACTTTTAAAATTTTCAAACTACACGCAAAGACAGTGCATGCACTGCTTCTTTTAAGATTTCAAAAGTTATAGGAACGAAAAATTCGACACAGAGTTGCACTACGCCACGGGCCTTTTTAATGTTTCTACTCATCGATTCTGTCTTGGAAAAAACAAATCAGCAACTCATCCTTCAAATTTATTAATGTGGTTTGTCATTGGGCGCATTCTACGGCTGCTAAAAGCCTTAGCGCCTGCAAATTCAACCCAACACCAGCAGTTTTAACCCATCTTTCACACAAAGCCATGCAGAAAATTGGGAGGATGACGATGGATTCTGTTCATCAAGACTCTTAGCATCGTGGACTGGAACAATTAAATTACATAATAATATTAATATTATTTATATGCTAGAATTGAACAAAGAAGTCGCTTGGCCGAGCGCTTAGAGCGTGTCTAAGCGGGGCGCAGGAGTTCGAATCTCTCTAGCAACGAAAATGATTTTTCGAACAGTTAAATTACATAATAATATTATTATTATTTGTATGCTAGAAATGAACGAAAAAATCGCTTGGCCGAGTGGTTACAGCGTGTCCAAGCGGGGCTCGGGAGTTCGAATCTCTCTAGCAACGAAAATGATTTTTGATTAATGAATGAAATTACTTACTAATATAAGTATTATTTGTATACAAAAACTGCACAACGAAGCCGTTTGGCCAAGTGGTTAAGGCTTGTGGCTTTCTGCGCACCGAGAGTTCGAATCTCACAGGCAACAAAATTGTATTTTTAAACAGTAATAAACAGTGAAGTCATTGTTCATTACTGTTTGCAAAAGTGCTTTCCCTTTTTTTTTACCGGGCTTTTTTTTTGGTTTGGTTTTTTATTACCAGGGTGTTCGGGCCAGCTTACACGCACCACGATTAATATCTAGACCCACTTTTTTTATATATTTTTTTGTAACCGAAGTGTCCAGGCAGTTTACACTCACCACGATTTTTTTCCCACGTATACATTTTTTTTTTATTTCAGGTCCCATTTTTTTCTTACATTTTTTTCTTTTTTTCCCACTTATACATTTTTTTTGGTTTTTTATATAACTGAGGTGTTCGGACCAGCTTATGCGCACCATGATTTTTTCCCCCACGTATACATTTTTTTTTATAACCGGGGTCTCCAGGGCAATTTAGACGCGCCACGAATAATCCCCAGACCCATTTTTTTTAACATTTTTTTCCCACTTATAATTTTTTCTTTTATAATCGGGGTGTTCGGGTCAGTTTACTCGCGCCATGATTTCTTTTCTCATTACTGTTTAAAAAAATGCTTTCCCCTTGCATTTTTTTTTTATAACCGGGCTTCCTTTTTTTGTTTTCTTTTCTATACATGGGGTGTCCGGGACAGCTTACGCGCACCACGACTAATCTCCGAACCCACCTTTTTTTAACATGTGTTTCCTGTTTTTTTGTCACTTATATTTTTTTTTTGTTTTTTTATAATTGAGGTGTCCAGGTCAGTTTTTTTTTTAATCGGGCTTCTTTTTTTGTTTTTTTAACTGAGGCATCGATGACAGCTTACGTGCACCACAACTAATCTCTGGATCCATTTTTTTTAACATTTTTTTCCGTGTTCTTTTTGGGACTTTTTAACATGCAACAAAATTGTTAATGGTCTTAAATTTTTATATATATTATTTTTGGGACTTTTTCCTTAAAAATAGGAGAGACTATTTATATATTGTGATATTTTTTCATATTAACATCTTAAAATATATCAAAAAAAACTTCAACTAACTTTTCTTTAAAAATTTAACATTAATTTAATCTCAGTGTTCTAAATAATTTTAATATAATAATATGAAGAAAAAATCTGAAAAAATAATCATTGATAAATTTTAATAGTTGCATTTTTGCTATCTGTCAAATAAATGATTCGGTATATAGTAAAAACATGCCCAACAAACAATTAGTATGTTGCAGACAACAAATAATATATTTGTAGTCAATTTGATCAATTGTGGTTTTACTATCTACCAATTAAATTATTACCAAAGTACTTAAAACAAAATTATCAATCAAATTATTTGTTGCATAAAACAAATCATTCATCTGTACTACAATTAAACAATTGTAATTTTACTATTTGCTAATGAAAGAATTCATAAAACAAATAAAACATATACAACAATCAATTAGTATGTTACACGAAGCACGTGTCTCATTTTAACAGAATTTTTTCATTTTGGTCCTTATACTTTTAATCTTGGATTTTATTTGGTCATTTCAAAAATAATATTTTCTATTTTTTCTCTTTTTTTTATTCTTCAATTGACAGTTTTAGCAGTAGCAATATTCAATCGCTTTTTGACGGAAAAAAACCTTATTTCTAACAGATTTTATCAATTATAATTTTATTAATTAAATATTAAAATAACAAATTACAACATATATAAAATCAATCAATTTTCTACGTAGATAAAAAAAGATCAGCGCATCGCGCGGCCAAATTCACTCGTTTTATACTAAAGTACAAGTTCTGGATTTATTTCCAAAAATACCCTAGAAAAAAAAAAACTTTTTTCTCTTAGCTATTTCACTTCGGGGTAGCAAGATGTGACAACGTCTCTTTCTCATTAAAATCTATGCATTTTGAGACATGAAGAAGGATAAAGGAGATTTCATAATTGGAGTTCTAAATAAAAGAACCTTTTAATTTTTATTTCTTTTATATTGAAATTAATAAAATTAACTTACATGTCTCCAGACTTCCAAGTGAAAAAAAATATAAGCAGGACCTTTATTTTTAATTATATATATATATATATGTATATATATATATATATGTATATATATATATATATGTATATATATATATGTAGCCACTTAATTAAAAATCCGCTCGCTTGCTCTGAACTGTTGGACTGTAAAAATCAGCATGAATTTTATGATCTTTGTTTATTAATTATTTATTATCGATGGTATATTTTTATTGATCAGGTAATCTGCAATTAACGACAGACTGGACACTTAAAACTGATTAATTATTCTCTGAACATTCGATGGATCAAAATCCTTGAATGCTTCAACGCCACCACAATTATAGAGATTCTCTCTTGTTTCCTTGTCATTAGTTCTCTCTATAGTATTTTCTTTCTGAAGGCAAATCCCTTCCCTGCAAATTAATCAATTCCTACGTGCATTTCTTCTTCTTCCATGTCCTTGAACACCAAATCCTAGCTGATTCTCTCTGTAATCCCATTTCTTACAGCAAGGGCTTACCGAGAAGAATAGACACATGCATGATCAAGAGGGATTGATGAAGAAGGTGCCGATACTTAAAAGGGGTTGCAACAAATTCTGGTATTTTACGGTCGTGTTTCTTTTATGGTTCTTGTTGCTCTACTTCTTCTTTCACTCAGGTTCAAAACTTGATAAGAAGGATGATTTCTTGTTGAAACACCATTATGATGGTTTCGTTGATGCCGATGAATCGAGTTTTGGTGGTGTGATTCGGAATTCCAATGAAGAAACAGGGCATGTTGCAGCGGACTCTGTTATGGATATGGATACGAAAGCAACGGGTAATCCTGTCGACAATTTCTTTACCGGCGGTGATTGGGATAAGTATCTCCGTGAAGTATCGAATGCTGAGAAGGAATCAAAACCTGAAAATCAAATGCATCTCACGGAAAATGAAGCTAGATCCATCAACAAAGTGTTTGGCGAAGGAAACAGAGAAGAATCTGGTGTAGCAAGGAGTGCAGCTAGGGAGAACCAGGTCAAAAAACCGTTTGAACTTCCCAGAGAGGGTAGGACGAGACGGGTCAAGAAACCGGGCAGGGAGAAACGGGTCAAGAAACCGGCTGATCATTCACTTCGTGCAGAAGAGAAGGTCATCGAGGAGGTCATCGAGCAGCCTAACAAGGAAGATCTAATAAGGAGGCAAACAAATTCGGATTCACATCCTGAATCATGCGCAGGCAGATACATTTATATTCATAACCTTCCAAGCCGATTCAATGGTGATTTGTTCAGGCATTGTCAATCACTCAACGAATGGTCCAATATGTGCCCCTACCTGTCGAACTTTGGCTTTGGTCCCCGGCTAAAGAATTCGGAAAGGACGCTCTCAAACACTGGCTGGTACGATACAAACCAGTTCATGCTAGAAATCATTTTCCACCATAAAATGAAGCGATACAGGTGCCTAACCAATGACTCTTCATTGGCTTCAGCAATCTTTGTCCCTTACTATTCTGGGCTCGACGTTGCTCGTTATCTGTGGAATGCTGACAAGAAGATGAAAGATTATTATTCTCGTCATCTTGTCAAGTGGCTGAGAGGAAGCCCCGAGTGGAAGAGATTGTGGGGCAGAGACCACTTCATGGTTGCTGGAAGGATCACCTGGGATTTCAGGCGATTAACAAACAACAACAATGACTGGGGCAACCAGCTTATGATTTTGCCTGAATCTAGAAACATGACAGTGTTGACTATCGAATCAAGTCCGTGGAACAATAATGACTTTGCAGTGCCCTATCCAACATACTTTCATCCTTCAGGTGACAACGAGGTATTTCAATGGCAAAACAGGATGAGAAGACTGAGAAGGCAGTTCTTGTTTTCTTTCGCAGGTGGCCCGAGACCCGACCTCCCAGATTCTATCCGCAGTGACATTATTGAACAGTGCCAGGCTGCGAGGGAAAGATGCCTGTTGCTAGAATGTATTACCGGTTCGAGCAATTGCTATGAACCGGTTAATTTGATGAAGATGTTTCAGAGCTCTACATTCTGCCTGCAGCCTCCAGGGGATTCCTATACCAGGCGATCAACTTTTGATTCAATCTTGGCTGGGTGCATTCCAGTTTTCTTCCATCCAGGTTCATCTTACGCCCAATATTTATGGCATTTCCCGAGGGATTACACTAAATACTCCATTTTCATACCGGCAAACAAGATCAAAGACGAGAAAGTCAGCATCGAGAGGACGTTATCTCGGATTCCTATACAGAAAGTATGGGCGATGAGGGAAGAGGTTATAAAGCTGATTCCAGGTATGGTATATGCTGATCCAAGTTATGGGTTGGAGACCCTTAAAGACGCATTTGATCTCACAGTTGATGGGGTTCTTGAAAGAGTTGAGAAGATTAAGATGGACATTAAAGCTGGAAAGAATTTTTCTGAAGATATCGAAGAGTATACCTGGAAGAAAAATTTATTTGGGACAGAAGGGAAACATGAATGGGATCATTTCTTTGATAGGTCAAAGATGATAATGTATTAGGATCTTAAAATTTTAGAGAAAAGATAGAATGTACAATCTTTTTTTTATAAATAAGTTTTTGAATTTTTATATTTTTATTCCTATATTGCAAGAACAAAAGAAAGAAAGAAAGATATGGCAGATGAGTTCCATATATTATGGTGCTGTGTCCATGCTTCTGATATGAGTTCAGTTTGATTGAGGTGAGAAGTTAGGGTTGTGAAGCTTATTTAGCCAGTAAGGGCTTTGCAGAAGCATTGCAATAGGAGGAGGCCATTGAAGACAGTCACTTTGCTCTCTGCAGAGATGGGAAATCTAATAGGAGGAGGCCATTGAGCATTGCTCTCTGCAATTAAATATAATTTTTTTTTGTTATACAATCTTATTCTTGCATATGATTATGAAAAACGCAGTGGAATTCATACAATAAATAAAAGTTCACTGCTGAGTTTGAAGGTTCTCATATCAGTGCCTGTCAAAATCTGATGCCTTGCATCTTACACACATTATTAATATTAATATATTGATATCCGAGTTTCGTGCATTTGTAGTCCAACGGTTAGGATAATTGCCTTCCAAGCAATAGACCCGGGTTCGACTCCCGGCAAACGCAAGGTTTTTATTTACTTTTTGTTTCCTCAAATAAACACGCAATGTAATATAAAAACCATTAACGTTACTTTTATATTATAATATACACAAAAATAATAATTAAATACATCTGAAATTGTTACTTTCCCTTTCATGAAAATATAAAAATCATTGCTTGTTAATTTTAAGAAAAAATTACAATTTTAGAATTGTATTTAGTGGATGTCATATAATAGAATAAAAAAATATATTTAACTGAAAACAAAATCAGTGGCATTGTGTTGATGATATTTTGTTTTTTTTGCAATGTTAAGCTGCTTTTTTTTACATAATAAAGTACATCAAAATTATTTATTTACCCTTAAAAGCAAAAGCTTTAAAACTAGTATCAAATGTTTTTTTTTTTTTTTCATAATAAAATAACTTTATTATTTTTTAAATAAAAACTTCTAAAGCTTGTGTCCAATGACTTTTTTGTCTTATCGTTGGGGTATGAACAATTTAATCTTTTAATAAATATAAATAATATTTGAATGGAAAGGTTACCGAGGAGTGAGGGAGGTGAAACGATTTATTTTTGGTGGTGCTCTTTCTCTTTTAATTGAAAATTATATTAGCAATTCAAATTACAAAGTTGTCCTCTTAACTATTAATATTTCAACTTTGATCTCATTCTTTTGATTTTTAATTTTTTTTTCTTGGTCTTTTTATGCAATTTTTATTTGAGTTTAATTTAATCATTTGACCAAACTTATGATGTATTATTTTTTAGCAATTTGATCTTTATTCTTTTTATTTTTAATTATTTTTCTTTCCTCCTTTGTAATGTTTTTATTTATTTTCAATTTCATCATTCAATCACAAACTGCAATTTAATTTTTTATATATAATTTGGTCCCACTTTTTTTTTTGTTAAATTGATGTTTCTTTTCAATTTCACCTTTCAATAAAAAATTATAGTTTATCTCTGTTTTTTTATTTCAGTTTTGACCTTTATTTTTTTAATTGTTATTTTTTGCTCTCGATTCTTTTATATAATAGAAAAAAATTATCACTTAATATAATAACAATATTTGGTATATGAGAATCTGAGAATCTGAGCAAAAAAACTTGTTGTGTAAAGGAAAGACACATCACTCTCAGTGCATCCTATCTAAGATAAACTGCATTGTTGTTTGATTGGTTTTCTATGTCAAGTCGTTAGTTTATTCTTAAGTTCAAAGCATATCTCTTTTCGTGAGAAAATATTTATTGTATTGGCTCAAAAAATTAATCGTTCCAAAGTTCTAAATTTAGCATTGTATTTGTTGTCCTTTTAATATTTAAAGATGTATTTTACAATGTAGTTTATATCCTAAATATTAAAATTTGTACTAAATTCTAATAAATAATCTAAAACAAGCTTTCATCTTTCTCTTTGATTTTGTCTTATAAAAACAACAACAACATGGAATCATACAACCTAAAACATTAACCCTAATCCATTTACATTTTATATTACAACTCACACAACCTTTCATTAACAAAAATCATTTACTCCATCTTAGATTCAATCTTACCCAATAATAGATTTTGTTCTTCTTACCCAATAATTAAATGAGCTTTTCCCACCTTTTCTCCTGTCTCCCTTTTTTTCTTATGCTCTCTCTCCAATTCCCTTTTATGTCACTTAATTTCCTCTTGATTTCTTGTGTTTATGTGTTTAAACACTCATTCTCTCAAACATTAGGTAAAAATCAAGAAAAGATAAGAAACTCTTCTACCTTTTTTTTAGCAAAATTGTTTGTTATAAAAAATAACGAAGCTAAAATTTCAAGATTTTTCAATTTATTTATGAAAATATCCTTAATAATATATATGTTATTTTATGTTCGATTGTTGACATTCTAGTATGGTATTTTCAAAGTTCGATTGTCCTAAAATTTTAATATAAGATAGGAAAATATATCAGGAGACTCATCATAAAATTCTAATATGATCTTGTTGTTTAAGTAAAAATTATGCTTGATAATGTAAAACTAGTCGACAAGTGATGTTACACCAAAATATTGAATTTTATATAGTGTTTTATTTACTTAAATCATTAAGATTTTTAAGTAATTCATTGAGATTTTTCATCTTATTCAATTATAAAAATCCACCTTTAGTTTTTCTTCTTTTCTAGTTATAAATAACATGGTTATACAAGGAGCTTATATTGATATCACGTGCTATTTGTGTGTAAAATCATATGTTAAATAAAGTTTTTGTGATTTATCACTCGTTAACATTTCGTGTACCAATTTTATTACTTTATTTCACCTAGATTTTAAATTAATTCATTAATGATGTCTATCCTAAATCAAAACAATTTTTCCTTTTAATTTATTCTAAAAGCTAAAAGAGGTCCCGGTTTTGAACAGTGTTTTTGCACTGTTCACCTAGACTCAGATTACTGTGGACGGTAACAGTTAAATTACAGAATACTATACTTATCATTTATATACTAGAAGTGCATGAAGAACTCGTTGGCCGAGTGGTTAGATCCGCGCCCAAGCGAAGCTCGAACCTTTAGCTACGAAATTTTGGAATAATGAAATTATATAATAATATTATTATTATTTGTGTCCGAAAATTGACCAAAGAAGTATCTTGGCCGAGTGGTTACGGAGGCGCTTTCCGAGCGTAAGTGCGGGAGTTCGAATCTCAGTGATAATGATTTTGTTCAATGAACAGTGAAATTACTGTTCATAACTGTTACAAAAGGTTTTTTATTTTCAGGTTTTTTTTTTTTTTGGATAACCGAGGTATCCGGGTCAGCTTATACGCATCACGATAAATCTCTGAACTTTTTTTTTTAATTTTCATTGTTCATTACTGTTTGACAATGTGCTTTCCCTTTTTCTTCGGGCTTCCTTTTTTTATATATAATCGTGATGTCCGGACCAGTTTATGCGCACCACAATTTTTTTTATAACCCGGGTAGCTTACACCCGCCACGAATAATCCTTGGACCCATTTTTTTACATCTTTTTATGTTTTTCTTCCCACTAATAATTATTTTTTTTATAACTAAAGTGTCTGGGTTAGCTTACGTGCACCATGACTATTATTTTATAGATAACCAAAGGAGATCGCAATTTCAAACAGTAATTAACAGTGATTTGAACTGTGATTTTTGTTATTCATTACTATTTAAAAAAAGTAATTTGAACTATGGTTCTGGTGGGATATGGCAGTAATGTTTGAGAATGCATTTGTTTTAAAATCTAATGATAGTTTTTTTGTTTTATCATTTATTTTGTTTTTTAAGTGCTTTTTTGTTAATATTTTAGGTGTTAAAATTTCTAATTATTATAGATAAGGCATTCAAAATAATGATAACGATTATCTGTAAACTTTTTTTTTCTTATAAATATGTTAAACTAATTATTATTATTTTGAATTTATGTTGAATTTAAGTTGAATTATAAAATGAACTAATCTTAATACAGTGAATTCAATAATTCAGACATTTCAATCTTCTTGCTTTTTTAATGATAATGATAATTTTATGCTGATTATTTCGTTGAAGTCTACTAAATAGATAAATTTATGTCGATTTAAAATTCATATATTTTATAGAAAACTTGCACTTAACAGGAATTCTGCACACATTTATTATTTTGTCTAAATTTATATTATAATAAATAAACTCACATAATTAATTTTTTTTTAAAAAAAAATGATCACTTGCAATGGGGTGTAGGGTATGGGCTAATATATATTTTTTGAATGTAGATTTGTTTCAAAAAATTCAATGGCAACAGAAAGAAAATCAGCTCCTTTGATTTCTTCTCCACTGCTCTCTTTGACAGTTGCCTACCATATGATATCTATCATGTAACGCGTGGTATATCTATGACAACTTCTAGATTTATTATATATGTGTTTTTTCATTTAGGACCTTATACTTTTAATCTTGGATTTTATTTTAATTCCTTTTATATATATATATATATATATTTCTTACATAGTTTCTATTTCTTTCCATGTTTATATATACATGCTCTTAGTTTTTTTTTTAAATTACAATATTTTTACTTATAATATTTCAGATCTAATATTACTGGGGGAAAAAGGCAACTCATAAAAAAATAGGTAGACAAATTTGCTTAGGTTATCTATAATTAAAAATCATTTCTAACATATTTTATCTATTATAATTTTACTAATTGAATATTAAAATAACTAATTACAGCATGCAAAAAAATTAAGTTTATTTTTTTTTAAATATAATATTTTTATTTATAATATTTCAGATATAATATTACTGGAGAAAAAAGGCAACTAATAAAAAAAATACATAGACAAATTTACCTAGGTTATCTACAATTAAAAAATATACAAACTACTTCCCATTTCAATCACATTGTTCCTTTTAAGCAGAAAAAAAACTTATTTTTCTAACTTATTTTATCTATTATAATTTGATTAATTAAATATTAAAATAACTAATTACATCACGTAAAAAAATCAATCAGGGTCTTGGCCTGGTGGTCAAGAAGGGCTTCTCCCTTCCTCTCACCCTATGTTCAAGCCTTGTCAGGCACGCCTGTCATCCCCGCGGTGCCTTACATGCTCATTGGGCTTGCAGGATGTTCAGTGAGCCCGGGGATTAGTTGTGAAGCGCGCAAATTGGCCCGGACACCCCGGTTATAAAAAAAAAAAATTCTACATAGAAAAAACCTAGCGCAACGCGCGGGCAAATAAACTCGTTATCTTCTAATTAAGGAGGATTACCCTTTTAACTATGGTTTATCAATTTCTAGATAAGAGGTTTACAAACTTATTTTGACTGGAGTTTTTTTTTCACCATTTTATATTTAATTGGCTAAGAACTAAGTTGCATCTTTTTTTTGTTTTGAAATATTTTTTTCTCACATTATCATTTTTTTATTAATCCATTTACCGTCATTAGTTATTTTTATTATCTAATTAAAATAAAACCAACTTATTTTAATTTATTTATACTTTTTTTTTCCAAACACACTCGTAGTATCTAAATACACTTATAATATAAAAAATATATAATTTAACCCACGGTAAACACGTGTAGTCTTCGGACTTATTTGTTTTTCTGGTAGAATTTATATTTTACAAAAAACTGAATTTTTTTTCTTGAAATTGTTTTTTTGTCTTTTTAATTTGATAATATTAAAAAAAATTAAAAAATTAAAATATATATTATTTTTATATATTTCAACACAAAAAAAACACTTTCACGATGCGAAAACAATAATATCCAACATCATGTTTCAAACACAGACGCCACCTAAATATTCCGAATAATTTATTCAACCAAAAACCGGCAAGAGATAATGCCAACAGATAAGAGCCGCAGAAGGGGGTATTCCCGTCATAAAAAATTCCCAACCATTTAAAAACCCAGCTCCTTCCTTTCCGTGGCCACAAACCATTTCAGCGGAGCCATAGCAATCAGAGAAGAGTAGCATGGCAGGCACGTGCACATACATCTCTCGTCACGTGACCGGACTGTCATCCTACAGCAGAGCCAGCAAGTCCGGGAGAGAGGGAGCTTCATTTTGTTGGGCTCGCATCTCTGCGATGAGCAGCAACGGAGCGTCAAGTGCGCGTAAGGTTGCACTTGCACTGGAAGGACCGTCTTGCATATGCGTTGGCCCAATAGAGACGGCAAGCCAAGAAACTCTCGAGGCTCTATATAGTCAAGTGCGTAAGATTGCTTCCTTATTTTAATTTTGGGCCTAATTCGATCGTTTTCTCGTTACTTTGGTTTCATGCTTTTTATCCTATTGAAGTTTTTTGTGGAGAAGATGAGAAGAAGTGAGCTGACTGCGTGGTGTTGAATTGATGTTTGTTTTAGGCACGGGATGCATATTACAGTGGTGAACCTTTGATAATAGATGACATGTTTGATAGAGTTGAGGTAATAGAATTTGATTCTGTACATTTGTGGATCAAACTTTTAGTTTCGACAACTCTCGAATTCCTTACCCCAGCAATTATTTGAAGCAGTTAAGATTGCGGTGGTATGGTTCCAAATGTGTTGTCAAGTACCCTCGCTGCAGTATTAGACGACAGTCAACATACTCTGATGCTGAGGTAATGAGCTATCGAATCGTTTCTTTATATGCGTAAAATTATCCCATTTGTGTAACGTTGACTAAAAGCAGGGATGCACTCTGCTGTTTTGCATGATGCCTACCATAAAGGGGGGCGATCATGGATAATTATGAAGTTTTTTTTCTCTCTCGATGTCGTTTATTCATTTTAGTTGGCGAGATGCAGCTTGGCCTCTCTTTTTTTTTTTCTCGACTTGAAGATTGATTGGCATGGCTGTAGGGCAGGCAGATATATCACAGGCGTCTGCACTAGCAAGTATTTGGACCCTGTTTCTGACAGTTGGCTGTTCAGCGTGTGCTCTGCCTATAATCTACACAATTGTCCTGGCTTACCAAGATGCATTTGGCACGGTAATATCCCATGGCAGCCAGACGCCTATTATTGGGTTTCTTGCTACAGTTAATGGTATTCTCTTTATGGCAGTGAGTGCTTTGATTGGCTATCCAATTGCATCAGCTTCAGGTAACAGCTTTTAACTTACCTTATCTTCTGTAATTCAGTAATCAAGAAGTTTTGTGAAATAATGAATTTTAAGTTACTTTTTACATAGGACTCTTCACCCCTCTAGTTAGGGCATTTTCAATTTGTCAACTTCCATTCAAGACCCCCAGTTTATGGGATCCTTGATGAATCTTCAAAAAGATACTTAAATCTTAAAACTTCAACTATCATGGATAAATCTTGGAAGTTCAAATGTTTGAGTGGCCTATCTGAGCTGCGTGTACAATTATTTACTGTTTCATATCCATTCTATAGGTTCATGGAACAAATTGTCAACTATATATAGCGCTAGGGTTTCTCAAGCTCTAAAATTTACAGCCAAAAACAGTAGGGAAAGAAACTAAAGTTCTAAAGTCTAAGGTTACAACCCTTAACTATTGAGAAAATTGTAAAGAAAACTCTTGTATATTTTGAAAGGTCTTTACATCATAAATTCTCACTATTCTTCAATTCATGCCAAATCTAAATGAGAAAAAAACCAAATCAAATAAAGCTGACTCCTAACTAGAAGAATCAAATTAAAACTCTATAACTTAACTAGAAAAAAGAAACAAAATTCAAACTTCTACTATACGATCATAGTCGATCAATCACTGTCTATTGATCATGGTTGATCATTGTCTAATATTGTCGAATCTGTTAGAAAACCTTGTTGGCACGCTTAGACTTTTTCTAGAGCTTTGTTTTGTCCACCTGGCCCATAATTAAAAAAATATCACCCTGTGCCAGGCTTCTCCATTTGAGGAGAACTCATCCTCAAGATCATGGTTAGAAACTGAACTCTCCCAAGCCATTTGGATAAATATTTGGAATAAATTAGCGAGTTCAATCTCTTTCCAAACCTGCTTGTAACCTGTACAAACTGATTGCTCCTGAAATCAACCCTTAATATTTTTACTTGAGCGATACCATGTCAAGAAATCATCTCATCTAAAAGTTTAAGCTGTTAGGTGAGACTTCAGGATATGATTTATATTATTCTCTAACATTGTCAAAATCTAAATAGCAGAAGATAGATCTTTATTGGAAAAAATATGTCAATTCTTTTACTTAATTCAAAATATGGATTTATACTTGAGAACCAATTTTCACAGTGAAGGTGCTGCAAGGTCTATGGAGGAATGACTTGGTGGCACTCAAGGGAGCATGCCCAAATTGTGGCGAGGAGGTTCGTGTTAAGTTTCCACTTCAATTTTCTTCCACAATTCGATAGAAATGTATTCAGCTGTTTCCAACTAAGAAAATCAGGATCGACTTCTTAAGCTCCTTCTCTCACTGATTTTAGTGTCTTTGTGCAGGTATTTGCCTTTGTGAAATCAGATCAATCTAACAACCCTCATAGAGCAGATTGTCATGTATGTGAAAGTTTACTAGAATTCCGCACCAAGGTTGAGGTAAGTAATCTTCTGATGCCAAAATTATCATTCTGTCCCTGTTTAAGGAGTTAAATATCTAAACATCGATTGTAAGACTACTTTATGATCTCATCTATAGAGTTTCTTGTAATAAGGAAGTACATACAAATCATGGTACTGCGTTTTGCATTCTCCCGAAGGTTTAATTACTCAATTATGGTCCCATTCATAGTGGGACTCTAGGACAGAGGATTGGAAATATACTTTCATTACGAACTTTTGCATCAGATTCTGAGCCTCCAACTATTGCATTTCCAAGACTTTTATTTTTACATCAAACAACTACCTTCATTCCGAAACTAGGCATACCATAGCCTGGCCATTTATTTCTAAAAAATCTATATTCTTGCTTAATGGCCACAAGGTTTTGCATATTGAAACTGTACAAGCTAGCCACCATTGTGCACCTACTAAGATGTACTTGTTATCGTAATCTGATTTGATCAACTAATAAAAAACAAATTCAAGAAACAATACATGGCTATAGAAAACAATCATCCAACTCACGTGATTGGTATTGTTTTGCAGCAAACCATTTCAAGATTAGGTAGACAGTGGGTGTATGGGCGCATATACCTTGTATCTCGAAGACGTCAAAAATGGGAGTAAGATCTCATCCTGATACATGCCTTCAGGAGTGGTTTGTGTACAAAATAACGATTCTTTCCTCCTCTTTTTATACATACATTTTCTTGTTTTAGTGGCCAAATTGAAACAACTCTGAAATAATATGTTACAAGTCAATGAACTACTTCCCATTTGCTATTGTAGAAATGTCATGAACAAAAGTTAAAAGGAAAAGTAGAGCCTTGATTAACCAAACCCCCCACGGATGTTTATGTTTTGGTGTTTTTAGATGACTGCATGTCAAAATCATAATAAAAAACCATTCTCTCCTGGTTTCTGGGTAGCTTTTAAAATGCCATAGCCATCAAATGTGCACACAATATACATGAAAGAACCACTCACGAAAGTAACTGAGATGAGCCTGCAATTTTTGAGCTAGTTGGAATCGGTTCTTCGTTATCTGGGTTTTTTTAGGCCACACATGTTATATTATTCTGTTTTTGCGGCGAGGCCGGAATGGTATTTGAAACGGAATGGGTTCGCAATAATGAACGACCACTTGTTTATAGCAAAACTTCAAAAGCCAATTATCCACTTGCACAATTCACCTGCAAGGGGAAAGAACAATTTAAAAAAAAAAAAAAGCAAAATGCCAGACATTGTTTGCCTTCCAGAACTGCTCCAGGGTGATCTGACTCTTTTTTTAGCAAGCACAAGAAAAGTGGTAATCGACTGTGATCTGTCAAAACTGAAATAATTGTTAAAAGCTCGACTGATTAAAACCTCATCGAGCCAGTAGTGTGCCAGAAAAATGAAAATAATAACAAGGATAGAAAATAGCAAGATGAAAGGGGAGGGTAATCCAGACTCACATATACAATACGCATGGCACAGCAAACATTCCATGGATTGAAATGCAGTCAGGTTAAAAAAAACCGCTTACTACATGTATCTGAAAGTACTTTCCTAGAGAAAATAAATAATATTTGGTCTCTTGAAACTGCATTCATTCATCATTCTCCAGTCTACCAGAATTTCTATCAAGTTTTGATTTTCCGGTGTCCAAATCATCAATCGCTACATTTTCGAGGAAAAAAATATGAAGAAACTTGAAATAAATACCATGAATCAAAAGTTAGCATGTTCATGCTACGTGAAATGATGGTGCACGATCAAAAAGTAGATAACAGACAATAATTGCAAGAAACTTTCTCATCGTTTGTTCTCGGGGCATAAGCAAAGGTGCCTTGTAGATGTGATTAACAGAGTAAGAACATTGCTTAAAGATAGAGAGGCAGAAGCAGCCAGATTGGTGTATCAGTCCAGTCAAAAGTGGGCCAAGCTGTATACTAGAATCCACGATAGCTGTAAAACAGGGGGGGGAAAAGATGAAGCTGGGTGTGTTAGTATGGAAACCAACCAAGGTTTCCTTTTGTTAACTTTTTGTGCTTGAAGGCAGTCCTACTTTTTAGAAAGAAAAAAAAAAAGAGAAAAAAAGAAGCCAAACTACCAGAAATAGAGTGATGGAAGCAAAGAGCCCTTCTTGGAGGAGAGTTGAATGACCACCAAAATCTTCTTCGTCGATCTTTAATATCAATGCATAATAACCATATATAATCCCAGAGGAAATCAACAGAAAACTGTCAACCAAAATCAAGAAAAAAATTAGCCAGAGAAAAATATAAGATTGCAAAAATTAGAAACTCAGCAGAAGAAATCTCTGCATGTTGAATGTTAGCTTAGTGTGTGTGTGTGTGTGTGTGTGTATGGATACAGCAGCACGATATCAGCTCCCTCCGTCAATACTCAAAAATAATAACAGGAGGCGTGTGCATTTTAATTCCAGATGAAGTTCCAAATATGAATACTGTGCATTACACTTGATAAACCTTTTTCCTCTTCAAGGAAATATAATCTTGTGAACAGCAAGAATTCTCATCACACTGGCTGGCTATAGTCCCAGTCTCTTGCTATGCTGTCCGCCCTATAGTCAATTTCAATAGATAAAAAGACAAGCAGAGAAAGAACCTTTAACCTTCCTTTCTAATGAAAAAAATATAGTAATTAGAAGGGATTGATTGTTTGGAGAGAGACGGCGAAAGGAACCAAATCATTTGCCTCTGACTGCTAAATAATATCTACCTCAATATGGTCCTAGTGTATCTCAAAGATATTAAATTTATATAAGTATCAAAGGGCCCACCTCTTAGACGTGATGAGAAGGTTTTGTTTATCAAAAGAATGGAATTGATACAGATTTGAGATTTGATTCAGCTAATACTGGCACTTAAGAGAAATCATACACGTCATATCAAGGTGCCTTTTTAATAGTTCAGCAAAGTCCCTTCGCTTTCGAACTACTAATGTCTCTACACCACTGGCCAGTCTCATTTCAAGGACCGTCCATAAGAAAATGCCCATGCAGCTAGGGTCTTAAAACACTGTTGGTCACTCTATTATTCTCTGCATCTTTGATTAGTCACACCAGTTGTGTAAAAGCTACTAAGTGAAACCCCAGTCACACAATTAATATTAAAACATAACTCTAACTTCTGGAAAGATTATCATGCCCTAGCACAAACTGCACTTTTCTATAGATTAATTCACAAAAAGTAATAAATTGTTTCAACAAAAATACCGAAGTATTAAACATAACAAGCTAAGATTTAAGCAGCCTAGATGTAACTTCAGAGTATAAAATCACGCAACATGGGTTTCAATGTCCTGCTATTCATGATTCTTAATTACAATGAAATTCCGATACAGGTGTTCTTCAGAGGAAAAGGGTCCTGCACATGCAATATTTTTGTTTATTGCAGTAAATTTTGCATGTAGAGCTTCAAAGATGTTCAAACTAAGCCAGAGAACTCATCCAAACCCCGCAGATTAATCTGAAGCTAGAATAGATAGTCTCATGTAAAGCACGCCAAAACGATATTCAAAATAATATTGGTGACAATCATATTAGTACTTTGCCTTGAAGCATTCACATGGAACTTTTAGGGAAGGATAAGGAAAAGGACACCCACGTCCATTAAACTAGAAGGAAGTAGTGTAGTAGATATAAAAACATAGTAATTATCAGCAAAACGAATCTACACTGAACTGCTGGTTTTTCTAGCTTCGATACCACTAATACAAAAAGAAACAAATTTGAGTCTGGCACGTATATATGCTTGAACCAGCCACTTCTATTTCCAGGAAATAAGACATGAAAAACACCAACAACAACAGCAACATATTCACTTAAGCTTGGTAATGAAATATTTATTATAAGAGCAAGAATTCACAAACTGAAAGATCAGAGGGGGGGGCAACTCACAGGCCGATCCAAATACCGCCGACCAAAGGGATAGTACCCCATAGCAATCCGCATACGAGGGCAACAGCTTGCCTAATCCAATGTAACGCATCTCCCAATTGATCCTGTAGTGAGCAGCGTGTCACTACTCCTCTTAAGTAATAACCCAATTTTTATTTCTACTCAAGAATCAAATGAATTATTATTAACTACAATTGACAATACAAATTTTAAGCAACATTAAAATAAATTGTATGCAAGCTTGCATTAATTCATTCAAAGCTAGAATTTCTACAAACACAATACAAATAGAAAGAGTACCTTATCCCAAGAGGCCTCAGGATCCAGCAATTTGGCGAACTTGAAAGGAGAAAAGTGCCCATTTTGATGCTGGTGTTGCTGTTGATTATTACTGTTGTTCAATTTACCAGCAGATTTCCCTTCTTTCATGGTTTTTTTGAGATCTACGAAGAAAAGATTGGTTGGGTTGTGGGTGGAGAGGTCAGACTCAGCGAGAGAACATATGCCTTCCTAACTCACTGCACATGCTCTCAGTTTAATTATAATTTATTTTAGTTTTTAGTTTTCTTTTGGAGTTTTTTTCAACTTCGAAATCATCGTATAATAGCAAATTTACGGGCCATAAACCCGCGCTTTGTTGTCTAGTTTTAATATATATAATTTTTTATTTTTTATTTTGGTTTTTGTTCTTTTATTTTTTAATTTAATTTTGATTCCTTGATTTTTTTGGTCCTTCTAAGATAGTTTTAAATCTTTTGTTTGTATCTATACATCTTTGCTCTTAGTTTAGATTTTTAATTTTTATTATTATTTTTATTTATATTAAATACAACTCGCATTAAAAAACATAGTAAGTTTAGCTTTGGTGGTGTAAAATGAGAGTGAAACTCTTTCTTATGCAAGTATAGTTAAACGTGAAATGTTTGAACACCACCGCAGGTAACTCTTCTGTTTTGTCTTATTTGAGGCTACAAAAGTTATTTTACTGTGCACTAAAAAAGTAAAATTATCGGGACACCCCCACTGACAATTCTTGGTTTTTGTCTTATTTGAGGGTATTATGATTATTGTACTATGCACAGAAATGAAAAAAATTAAAAATACCTGATATCATGGTATTATTTTAAACACATTTTACATAATAAAATGAATATATAAAAAACTAATATATATTTTTAGAAGTTCTACAACGCCACACGCGCCATCCGAAATGTTCACGAGCTCTGAAATTGACGTCGCGCCCGAAGACATGCCAACAACACCACGACATAAAATATAATTAAAAATTGGAAATTACCAATAAACCCCTATAACCAACTCTTGGATTTTTCTTATAGGGGTATATACGTACCTATACAACTCGTGGTGCGCATCAGCTGACTCGGACACCCCGATTATAAAAAAAAGTCTAAAGATTAGTCATGGTGCGCTTAAGCTCACCCAGAGACCCCGATTATAAAAAAAATTATAAGTGAAAAAAAAACAAAAAAAAATATAAGCATGAAAGCACTGTAGCAATCCTTATTGTTTTTTTAAAAAAATCTGTCCTGGAATTAGTCGTGGTGTGTTTAAGCTGGACCGGAGACCCCGGTCATAAAAAAAATGTATCAGTGAACAAAAAAAAGTATAAGGAAAAAATAATAAATTGGTTCGGGGATTAGTCGTGGTGAGCCCAAGCTGGTCTGGACACTCCGGTTATCAAAAAACAAATTTGGTCTAGGGAGTGGTGGTGGTGTGCTTAAGCTGACCCGGAGATCCTAGTTATAAAAAAAATGTATAAGTGAAAAAAAACAAAAAACAAAAACCTTAAGTGGGCTGAGAGACCATGGTTATAAAAAAAATGTATAAGTGAAAGAAAATAAAAAAAATATATAAGCATGAAAGCATTGTAGCAATCCATAATATTTTTAAAAAATTTCGGCTCAGGAATTAGTCGTGGTGTGCTTAAGCTGACCCGAAGACCCCGATTATAAAAAAATATAAGTGAACAAAACAAAATTATAAGGAAATAAAAGAAAAAAAATGTACCAGCGAGAAAGCACTTTAGACAAAAAAAAGTAGGTCCGGGGATTGTCGTGGTACGCATAAGTTGGCCTTGACACCCTGGTTATCAAAACAAATTGGATCTAGGGATTAATCGTGGTGCTCTTAAGCTAGCTCGGACACCCCAATTATAAACAAAAAACAAAAAAATATATAAGTGGAAAAGGAAAAAAAATATAAAAAAAGTATAACATGAAAAAAAAATATTTTGGGGAAAAAAATGAAAAAAAAATATAATAAGAAAAAAAATGAAAAAAAACATAATAAGGAAAAAAACAAAAAAAGTTCAAAAAAAAAGAAGCAAAAAACAGGGGAAAAAAGCACTGTAGCGGGAAATTACTATTGCAATCAACAATGCTATGTATGGGGAGCTACAGTGCTTTCCCCCACACCATTTACATCCATTGTTTAAAAAAACAATTCGGTACGGGAATTCATCGTGGTGTGCTTAAGCTGACCCGGAGACCCCAGTTATCAAAAAACAATTTGGTCCAGGGATAAGGAAAAAAATGTATAAGTGAACAGAAAAAAGTATAAGGAAAAAAATTAAAAAAAATAATAAATTTGTCCGAGGATTAGTCGTGGTGCGTGCAAGCTAGCCTAGACACCCTGGTTATCAAAACAAAATTTGGTCCGGGAATTAGTCGTGGTGCGCTTAAGGTGACCCGGAGATCCTGGTTATAAAAAAAATATATAAGTAAAAAAAACAATAAAAAAAAACTTAAGTTGGCTCAAAGACCATGGTTATAAAAAAAATATATATAAGTTAAAGAAAACCAAAAAAAATTAAGTGTGAAAGCACTGTTGCAATCCACAATGCTATGTGTGGGGAGCTACAGTGTTTTCCCCTCAAGGTTTAGTATTGTTAATTTGTATGGTTCAAAAATATTTTTAATTGTTTTTAGAATTAATATCCTTTTGTATGTTTTAGATGGTTTCATGTGCATATATCAAAATTAAATTTTAAAAATAAAAATACATATATTATTTTTATTTATTTTCTTTAACATTAGAAGTTCTTTAATATATGTTTGAAAGTGCTGTTGAAGTTGCTTTTGGAATTATTTTTTCATTCATAAATGTATCAAACTGATTTTTATTTTATTTTAAAAAATAATTTTTGACATCAGCACATGTAAATGATCTAAAAACATCAAAAATATTTAATTTAAAATAAAAATAAAAAATTTCATTTTAAAAAAAAATATTTTTGAAATAGAGTGTCAAACATAAATACAAGAAAGACATCATGGGTGCATTATTTTGTTTTAAAAAATCATGGTCCAACATAATCATCCATCTTTTAAGAAAGAAATAATTTCAATCAAAATGCACTGATATAGGTTGAAAAGCTTACACGTGTGTGTGTGTGTGTATTAACTAAAATATAAATAGCGTTGTTATTTTACTCCACTCTTCACCTAGAAACAATTTATTGTGACTTGCTACAGTGAAATGACTATTTTCCCCCCGGGACCGGGGGTATTTTTGAATTTTCCAAGGAGACATAGATGATATTTCCAGATTTAGTGCACATTAAACTATGAAATAACCCCTAAAAACGACAAAAGAAGGCACCCCGGACCGAGGGTATTTTTGCAATTTACAGGGGACATGGATGATATTTCTGATTTCTTTGAACAGTAAAACTACTAGATTTGCCCTAGAAAACGACAAAATAGACCCCAGGTTCGGGGGCATTGCTGCATTTTCCATGATGGTTTTTTCGTAGTTGTCGATGGGTCTAGGGGTGTATAGGTAATTGTCCATTATTTTATAATTTCTTTTGGAAAACACTTTTATGCTGGTTATTTCATTGAAACCTCCTAAATAGATAAATTTATAGAGATTTAAAATTCATATATTTTATAGAAAACTTGGACTTCATTAATAATAAAAACCTCACATAATTACTTTTTTTTTGTGTTGAAAAATATGGTGCCACCCGCGACGCAACGCGGGGGCATTGGCTAGTATAGGTGTGGGGGGGGGGGGTGTATACAAGTCACTTTTGCACTTTACCGCAACCAGAACTATATTTTTTAAAACATATAAAAAATATTAATTTTTTTTATAATGCTATAAATTTGAACAAAATAATAAATTTAGTCAAGTGTGAAGCACGAGTTTTTAATAAAATATATAAATTTTAAATCGATATGAATTCATTTATTTAACAGGTTTTAATGAAATTATAAGTATAAAATTATCATTACCATTAAAAAAATAAGAAGATTCGGATACTTGAATCATTGAATTCACTTAATCAATTCATTTAATAATTTAATTTAAATTAAACATAGTAATAAAAAATAATTGTGTAAATACCTACAATAATTAAACAACAAAAATAAGTCATTGATTTTATACCTATATAAAAAAAAAGAAGCATTATTGAAAATCCATTATTACCTCACTATTATTATTATCATAACTATAACAACTCAAATTACCATTACTATTACTGTCAAAATAATGAAAATTAATAAATTATCCCGAAGAATAAAAAAACACTTTAACAAAAAGAGCAACAATGAAACAATTTTAAAAACAAAATCACTAAAATTATCATTATTATTGCGCAAACAATGAAAGCCATAAAATTATCTCGAAGGCTAAAAAAACCAAAAACTTAAACAAAAGAGCAAACAAAAATAAATATTATTAACATAAAAACATTATCTGATTTGAAGAACAAAAAAAAACAAAAGAGAAAAAAGAAGAAATATCAATTTTAAAATAATCATCAACATAAATTAAATTTTAGGACTAAAAACAAAAGGAGCAACAATGAACCAATTTTAAAAACAAAATCACTAAAATTATCATTATTATTGCGCATACAATGAAAGCCATAAAATTATCTCGAAGGCTAAAAAAACCAAAAACTTAAACAAAACAGCAAACAGAAATAAATATTATTAACATAAAAACATTATCTGATTTGAAGAACAAAAAAAAAAAAGAGAAAAAAGAAGAAATATCAATTTTAAACTAATCATCAACATAAATTAAATTTTAGGACTAAACTGAATAAAAATAAACCCCCAACAAAAAATGACAAAAATTAAAAACCAAAACTAAGAGTATAGATACATAAATACGGACAAAAAATATGGATTGTCCCAGAATGACCAAAAAAATAAAAGAAATCAAAACCAAACCAAAAATTAAAAGAATAAGGGCTGAAATGAAAAATAAAATATATGATTAATCTCAATTGGAGGACAAAACTGAAACAAATAAAAACCTTGAGACCAAAAAAAATCAAAGGAATTTAAAAGAAGCCAAAAACCAAAAGAATAAGGATCGAAATAAAAAATAGCATATATATGATCAATTCCAATTAGAGGACAAAAGTGGAACAAATCAAAACCTCAAGATCAAAAACATTAAAGGAATTAAACAAACCAAAAATGTATACATTAAAAGAATAAAGGTTGCAATGAAAATAACATATATAATCAATTTCAATTAAATGACAAAATTAAAGTAAAGCAAAACTTTTATACTGGAGATCAGAATGGAAAAAAAACCAAAAAACCAAAAAATGAAATGAAACACTCATAAACGAAGAGGATTTGTGTGCATTTTTTGTTGCAAGAGAGAGAAACGGGTTTAAAAAGAACAATTGTCCACTAGCGAGGCTTTGACCGCCATGAGACGACACGCGCGCCACCATGTGGAGGAGGACATGGCGGCGCATACGGAGAGATGACAGTTCGACATTTTTGATTGTCACATGACATCGCACATGCCGCCTGCATGGCGTAGACAAAAAAAAATTGGCGTCGCGTCAGGAAACACGCCAACATTCGAAAAAAATGAATAAAAATATGCAATTATTTAAACACCATTCGGAGCCTGCGATAATAACAACAAACCTGCATATGAAAATACCATTATATCCTTAGCGCCAACCCTATAGTTCTATCTTTCCTAAGGGCATTTAATTGTTCACCAAATGTGAAAAAAACAACAATACCCTCACTGACATCTCTTTTTCTTCTTTTTTTCCGTCCAAGGGTAAAGTAGTTATTTCATTGTTTATGGTCAGATGAAAATATTTAAAATACATTTTCTCAACCTTTGTTTTTTTTGTCTGATGTCGGGGTAAAACCGTAGTTTTATTGTTCAAATAAAACCGGAAAGACACAAACAACCCCAAACAATTAGTTAATGACAACAAGTGCATTGGAAAAGTCATAAAATACCCCCGAGATCAAGAGTTAATTTTTAAGTACTTAAGGACACAACAACAATTACACTATTAAAATCCACAGCAATCTATATCTAGGATTATAGTGAAACACCCACGCGTTTTATGTTTTGTTATAATATATATATATATATATATATATATATATATATAATTTCATTTTTTATACATATATATAATTTCATTTTTTTATTTTTAATAACTTTAAGAAATGTTTATGATATTTATTTTATAGAATATGATTTATTTATTTAACTTAAACATTTTATCATTTTTTTTATATGTTAAAAGTCTTTCTTTCTTTATAAGGCTACGAAGTTTTTTTCCTGTTGTGGTTTTTATGTAGTTTTTTCAAATAACTGTCATAGTTTATGCCGCCCAAAAAAGAGAGCACATGGTGATATTGGGACCATACGGAGTGTTTCGAACCCCCCCAAAAGTGTTTTTTTTTTTTTAAATTGAATTGTTTGTTTTGTTTTAAACGAAAATATTTTTATTATATTTAGATTATTTTAATATACTAAAATCAAAAATAATTTTTTAAAAATAAAAAATATTATTTTAATATATTTATAAATAAAAATTAATTTTAAAAAATAACCGCTATCATATTAATGTTTACAAGCAGTGTTAGTGGGGTGTGGTCCTGCGTGAAATCCTCACGTCAGTTTGTTAATTTTAGACAGCAGCCAAGCCCATGTGAATAAAACGTAAGCGTCTGGCAACATTTATTTATGCGTGCACATGCGATGGTCCTAACTCCTCACTCCTCAATGTCTATGCGTGTGTGACCACATACACACACATACACACACACACATACATACATAGTTAGTTAGGAAAATAATAATTGTTTCTCTTAATTCAATTTGATTAAGATACTGGGGATGCAGTTATAGGTAGCACAGAACTCTGCTTAAATGTCTTAAGAAAAACTGTCCCCGGCCCCTATTTAATTATAAATCTAGAGCTCGTCTAATTGTTGACTGTCTGATTATACATATTTCACTTCAATTCATTGCGTTGGAGACTCTGATTGAAATTATTTTTTAAAGTACTTTTTATTTATAAGTATATTAAAATGTTATTTTTTAAAAATTATTTTTAACATTAATACATAAAAATATCTAAACACAATAAAAATATTTAATTTAAAATATATTTTTTTCAAAAATATTTTTGAAACGCGGTGAAAAATATACTAGTAATCTAAAAGTTAATTTTCATAGATAACTTAAAGCAACAAGATAAGTTAAAATGATTTTTAAGTTGAAAGTATATTTTAGGTAAAAATGACTACGAATAATTTTTTAAAGTAAAAAATATAGTGCCAGTTATAATTTAAAATTTTCAGCTTTTGATTAAATTAAAATTCCTGACTCGATTTTGTAACCATTTTTATTTATTTAATTTAACAATCATTTCTAATTGAATATACTTATAGCTTTTCTTTGAGCTAAAAATCATAAAAATAAAAAACAATTAATTTATAAAAAATCATATCAAACTAATATTTTTCTTTTCTCTGTTGTTTAATTTCCCCCCCGAACATTCTTCCATCTAGAGTTCCATGTTGTTTAATAGTTAATTATTTAAAATCTTGAGAAAAGTGAAGAGATAGGAGGACTGCTATTCGCAGAGACGTTTTGGGGTGACATCCACATTTCCCAACAAGTACTTTATAGAGGTGAGCAATAATTTAAAAATAAAGCTGAAAGATCTTTGCCACCCACTTTCTAGGTTCCATAATCCATTTAAAATTTTCTTTTTCATAATAAAATAAATTACAATAGATGTATTTATTGAAATTGTAAAAATAATTAACAAAGAACCTAAAAGACATCTGTCTTTTACTGTTCTGGCACTGCTCAACGTGACTCATGTCCACTATTCACTCGCAATTTTACTCGGTGCTTCGCGGCGCACGTACACCTTTTTTTTTTTTACTTTTTGAACAGTATATTAACGAAAAAATCCCTTAAAAAAGACAAAAAAACGCCGCAATTTTCAAGGGCTCCGGCGTAATTGACCATTTCCGATTCGGTCCAGCCCGGTTCGTCCGACCGGTTTTTTGTTTTTTAATATTTCATTAAACAATGCATTAACGATTTTGTCCCTCGAAAAGGACAAAAACCACGCTTGGGCGTCAGGGGTGTTACGGTAGTTAGCCCATTTTTTATTATTTTTTTCCGTCCGATTACTGTTGGCGCGTCGGATAACGCGCCGTTCGTTTCCGCGCGCATGCGTGTTTCTGGCTGCGCGTGCTGCCTGATCCGGCGTCCAAAAATGCCCAACCGGCGTCTACAATGATTTTCCTGCATGTTCTCTTCCACATCTACAATGATTTTCCTGCATGTTCTCTTCCACATGGGACGGCGCGTGTAGCACTATGGTGTCCGAAGACGTTTCAATGGTCGTTTGAAGTTTAACCCCCAATTTCTCTCTCCTGCCTGCACCAGATGACGTCAGCTACGCTGTTTTTTGTCAAATTTCATTTCGGTCCCTGAACGTTATGATTTGGTTTTCTTGCCCTTAATGCTATTATATAGGTTTTGATTTGTTTCAATTTCGTCATTCAATTGAAATTGATTATATATTGGAGTTCCAATTAGGTCCTCAGTCTTTGAATTTTGTGGGTTGGGCTGGAATTCTGAATATTTTTGCTATCAAAGTTTTGATGTATTTCAATTTCATCCTTCCATGCAAATTTATTATAAATCCTTAATATTTTCAGTATAAAAGTTTGATTTCTTTCAATTTTATCCTTCTATGCAAATTAATTATGAATTTCAGTTTCATTTCGATCCCAAATTTTTTAAATCCAGGTTTTGTTTTAAATTATTTAATTTCAATTTTTGGATTTACTTCAATTTTATCCTTTAAATTAAATATATTATTTAAAGTATGTCAACTTAATTATATATTTGTATATTTATGTCAAATTAAAGTATGTGAAACTAATTATATGTTTGAATATTTATTGAATATTATCGCCTAAAAATATGTTTGGATATTTATTTAATATTATCGCCTAAAAATATATATATATAGAGAGAGAGAGAGAGAGAAAATGACCTAGGATTTTTTAAAGAAAAAAAAATTCATATCAGTATTCTTAAATACATTTAATATAATAATATGATAAATAAATCTTATAAAATAAAAAAACAAATTGGCTTCAAATTTTAATTTTGTGCTCTTTTGTTCAAGTTTATTTATTAAAAAAAATTTACAGTGTTTTGATTTTTAATATTTTAGATCTAATATTACTGCAAAAAAAAAATACAGCTAAAAAAAACAGAAAGTAGACAAATTTACCTCCATTATCTACAGTTAAAAAATATGCGAGTCACTTTCCGTTTCGATTACACTGTTCTTTTTAGACAGCAAATAAATAATAATAGCGCGCAATATTTTCATTTCTAATATTTTCAATCTAATATTACTGGGGAAAAAAAACTAAAAAAAAAGAATGACAAATTTACCTAGGTTATCTACAATTAAAAAATATACGAACCACTTCCCGTTTCGATTACACTGTTCCTTTTAGGTTGGGAAAAAAATTATTTGTTACATATTTTATCTATTATAATGTTACTAATTGAAATTATAAACAACTAATTACAGCATTTAAAAAATTAATTAATTTTCTACTCAGAATAAACCCTAACGCAATGCGAGGGCAAGCATACTAATTATACCACACAAAAAACTAATTTCTAACATATTTTATCTATTGCAATTTTAGTTATTGAACATTAAAATAACTAATTATAGCACGCAAAAAATATAACTTTATTTCCGGAAAAATAATTACAATATTTTTATTTATAATGTGTCAAATCTAATATTACTGAGGAAAAAATACAACTCATAAAAAAAAAATATTACCTACGTTATCTGCAATTACAAAATATACGAACCACTTTTCATTTTGATTATACAGATTTTATTAATTATAATTTTACTAATTAAATATTAAAATAACAAAATACAATACATATAAAAACAATCAATTTTTTACATAGATAAAAAAACCCCGGCGCATCGCGCGGGCATATCGCTCGTCAGTTATATAACATGTAGTATTAATTATGACATAATAACATGTACATTATAAAAGTTTTTTTTTTCTATCATAAAAAAGGGAAAACAAAACTTTGCTAGATAGTCAATGTTGAATGATGCAAACAAGAGAGAAATTCCCAAAGAGTTTTTCACATCCAACACAATTTTCTTGGCCTAAACCTCGACTCTACGAATCAACGTGCACGGGCTGTCGCTTTTACTTCAACAAATATCAAGAGTTGATGTTTGTGAGTTTGTTTTTTTGGATATTTTAAAAGTGATTTTTGCTTTAAAATATATAAAATAATATATTTTTTAATTTTTAAAAATTAATTTTGATATTAGCACATGAAAATGATAAAAAAATTAATTTAAAATATTTTGTTTTTCAAAAACGCTTTTAAAATGCAGTGTTAAACAAGGTGTTTCATGTCACTGAATTTTAAAAATGTATTTTAAAAAATTATAATTTTTAATTAAATTTTTTTTTTAGATCATTTTGACAGGCCGATGTCAAAAATAAATTTTAAAAAATAATTTTTTTTAAAAAATAAAAATAAAAAACACTTCAAAAAATAACTTTAAACACAAAACAATTCCTTGTACTTAAACTTCAAACTCATCCAAACCATTTTACATTTGGCATGATTGAGAGTATGATAAAGATTGTTTTTCAAAGTGTTTTTCGTTTAGAAAGATATCAGAATGATTTTTTTTTGTTTTTAAAAATTACTTGTGATATTAACATATCAAAATGATTTAAAAAAACTAAACTTTTTTTATATATTTTTTAAAAATCAATTTTTCTTTAAAAATATTTTTTAAATGCCTTGAATAATGTTTCTGGTCAAATAGCTGCATTGGAAATTGACGTACGGTACAATAAAAAAATGGAGGTAAGAAATCAAATCCGTCTTCTTCTTTGACTAGAAACACCGAACCTAACCTATGTATATTAAATAATGTATATTTGTTATTTATTAAAATGTTTTTTTCTAAATAAAAATTAATCACACGGTGAAACGATTAAAATGTTGCTGGATGTCTTTTCATAATGTTTTTTTTTTTATTATTGTAATATAAGAGAGGAACAATTTCAATTTTTTTAAAATATAAAAGATTAACAATCAATTAAATTAAAATCCAGGGTGAAAACATAGATTCAATACGCTTCTTTATCCTTAAACATTTTTTTTTTAATTATATAGTTGGTCTAAGGACAATTTATTATTTAGCTAAATAAAAAAACAAACTAAAAAATATGCTCATGTGGCACACTCGGAGACATGTAGGAGATGTGTGAGCCAATTAAGTAAAGCATGCAGCGTTTCTCGACATCCAAAAATACATTTTCATTGGTGTCATTAAAAATACTGCCATGTTTTGTTGTTGTTAATATGACACTTGTCTTTGGTAATCTGAATCTTAATCTATCAAATATTATATTCTCCAATTTAATCATCATTTTTTGGATTTTTAGTTGTTACCTTAATCTTTTTATATAAGTTTTATTAGTTTTTAATTTCATTTTTAATTCAAATTGAAGAATTTATGTTTTCCCATTTGATCCTCATTGTTTTTATTTTTAATTTTTTTCTTAGTTATTTTTGTAAGAGTTACTATTGTTTTTCAACTTTTCAATCAAAACATTGTTTTGATATTTTATGTCAAGATCTTTATTACTTTAATTGTTATTTTTTAATTCTTTTGTATAATTGAAATTTTCTTTCTAATCTTACCCTTTCCACACTTGATTAATTGAGATATGAACTAAATTGGATGTTTTGAGTCTAATAACTAAAAAGCTAAACAAAAAGCCGTATAACTCCCTTTATTTTTATAAAACGATTTCAATATCATGATTTAAACTATAGGTTTGATAAAATATCTTGGATTAACTGGACACTTATTATTCTAAATACAAATCTTTTATAAACATTTTATTATTATTTAATTTCAACAAGTTAATATTATTTTCTAAAAAACAAATAATCCTCCCCCGACAAAACACGCCCCCAATATAGTTCATCCCATATTGGCTATCATAAAACTAGATTATCCAAAATTCCACGGTTTGGCATGTAAGATGAAGGTACATGTCTGTAATTATCCTCTCACAAACTCACCAGCCCTCTACACCAAATGTACGTAACTACCCCTTTAAACTAAATAATCGGCATGAGAATAGAAATTTAGTAGCGCGTAGCCATTCCGCTCTTCCACGTGTCATGATTATCCTCCCGTCTCTTGTCGTAAACCACCATTAAACACCTCCAGCTGCGAATTAAACCCGGCCAAAGGCAAATCATCTCTCTTGGCAACCCGCCCTTCTCTCATGCACGTGTCGGTTTCCCATCAAAGAATTGCCACCTTTTTTTCCCGATAAAAGCTAATGTCTTTTTTAGGACCGAAATATGGACAGAAACACTTTTTTAAATCTTTCGTTTCATGGGGCCTACCACCCCTCTCGGTCCCACCGCAAACCTCACCCCCCTCATCCCCGAACACAACGCTGTTACTTATCGTGGATCTCAAGTTCTCAACCTTCCACGCGACCCCTCCGTCAACGTTATCTCCCACGGATATTCCCTCTCTCGCCGTCACATGTTGATAGTGCTCAGCCCACCACAGCAGTACATTTCAAAATACTTTTATTAATTTAACTTAACTCCGTCTCAGATAATACTGACCAAAAAGCGACCAATAGGGGCCTCCTCTTTTGCCACGCGGGAAAATAAGGCTTTTCTTTTAGATTCTTATTATTATTATCTACGTGGCAAGGAGTAGGAAACAGACCACAGGTTCTTGTTTCTTCCGAAGAAAAAGAGCGTAACATGCTTATCGGGATAACTGCTTGAATACCACAAGGGCCACAGCAACTTACGAAACGTCTACGTTTCTGAAAAAATGACCCATGTGCCCTTGTCGATCCTTTTTAAATTTAGATCTGTGATGGAGGTTCCCTGCCATCTGCTGGATAATGAAGTAAAAAAAAGAGGTGTACGGATATGAAGACACGTGTGGGAAGTAACGGAGCAAGTTATTCAGAGGCTGACTGTAACTTACGTGTTATCTCTCTATTATGTCTGCAAACCAAAAACGTGCGGCGGTAATAAAACTTGTTTGAACAGAACGGAAGAGTTCTCTTGCGTATGCAGGAATTTATTGGTGATATAGTTTATTTTTTTTTAAAAAAAAAAAAATTAATTTATCTTTTTATTATATGGTTATAATATGTTTATATTATTTTTTTTTAAAAATATTATATTAATATATGCTCGACTAAAAAAACATTTTTCAAAAACACATTTTAATTTATAATCTAAACTTCCTATATGAAAAAACAAAAATAACTTCTCTTTATGTTTTTTAATAACTTCTCCTTGCTATGTGATCTATAGTTGTCACACCTATATTTAAATTATTTTGGGAATGAAATGAGTTTTTAGGTAATCAAGTTAATCCGTAAGTTAATAAAGGTATAATTTTGATGTTATTTTTTAAAAAAACCTTTCGAATTTGCACAAAGTTTGAGTAAATTAATTAAATTAAATTAAATTATATTGATTTACTTTTCTACTTATTTAAAAAACAATTTATATCAACTCTCACGAGCAAAACTGAAATTAGGGAGTGAAATATTTTTTATTTGTACACCGAGGGAAAGCGAATATGAATGCGGGAGTTTCCACATTTTGCATGGCTATAATGTAGTTTAATCTACTTAAATATTTTTTTCATTGTTGTAATGATGGATTAAGGGACTGTTTGATACCGCATTTCAAAAACACTTTTAAAAATAAATAAATTTCTATTTTATTTTAAATTAAATTTTTTTGATGTTCTTAGATAATTTTCATGTGTAGATGTCAAAAATAATTTTTTAAAAATAAAATAAAATACCATTTTAATATAGTTTTGAACAAAAAATACTTCAAAAAATAGTCTACCGCACCCAAACAAGCACTAATAAAACAAGATTCTAATGTAAAACCCGTGTAAATTTCTTTTATTAATTTTTCAACTAAACCGGCAAAGGATTTGAGAAGCTCACAAAATTCCTAATTAACTCGAATAACAAAATTGCTATTATTCAACTTGACATGGTTACATCTATGATTGATGGATGAGTTAAATTTCATAGATGAAAGGAAGATGTTTTTAGAGCTAATGAGTTTGCTTTCATTTATATTATCATATAAGATTGAGGAATACTAACAAAGAAAATCCTTCCTAGTTGCTTATTATGATTTTTCTTTCATGATGCACGATAACAAATGAAAATCCATAATTGAAGAGCTCATCAACCAGGATTTTTTTCTATAAATTTGAGCAGAGCAGGCGTATTGGATTTCATTTGCTTTTATGTTATATTTAGGGTAGATTCATGTGATAATAAATTGTTTGGGTTTAGATGTACTTGCCATATTTAGAGGTTAATTTTATGGTCAGTTTCCCTTAATAAACAATTAGTCGTATGATACAAATAATAAAAATGGGATTTTTACGTGGAGACAACTTCAGCATTTACTATATATGGAAACAAAATACAAATGGACGAGTCAATTCGTGGCACCACCAAAAAAAACCGAAAAAAAAAACAAAAAAAAGATAGAGAAGCAACCCAATGTTTTTCTCCATCCCGTGGATGATAGGATGCCAAAGAAGGGTAAACCAATCACGAAGAACCGGTCTTGAGGTGAGTTGCCGTTACTGGGTATAGGAAGCCACTTGGAAGCACTAACCGATAGGCCCGGTGGCCAAGAGTCAATGCTATAAGAACTGGGGTTTAAGCAAAAAGCTGGGTGGTTTTAGAGGGTTTTGCCATCACACGCAGAGAGAGAGAGAGAATAGAATTCGGTAGCGTTCAGAAGAACAACGTTTTCTTGGTGAAAGGAAAATATGGGATAGAAAATTAGAGAAACAGAGAGAAAGAAAGTGCCGTGTAACGGACAAGACATTTGTGTTTTCTTCTATGATCTTTGCATCTTCTTCTAAATTCTCTCTCAGAATTTCCTTCTTTGCGTAAAGGAAAACAATAATAAAGGGGTGAACTTTGAACCAGAAAAAGAAGGGAATTTTGGCTTTTTAATAAAAGGTGAGTGACAATTTGATTTCTCCTGTGGGTTTTGTTTCTCTAATTGAGTAAAAGTTGGTGTTTTTAATGTGGATTTTGATGATTTGAAGAGAGTTTTTTTATGACACTGTGCTTTGTTTGATGTGAAATGGGATTTTAAAGGCAAAATCGATGCCTGAATGATTTCTTACATGAATCGAAGTTTTTAACTTTTTATCTCATTTTCCTTTTCATCTGAAACTTCAAGTGGGTTTCTTTTCTTGTCTCTAATTCGTGTCGCTCTCACCTTTTGTTCTTTCATAGATATTCTTTAAGGATTTGCGTTACAATCCACAATTCTGTTTTCAAAGGATTCGATCTGAGATTTCTGGAGTGAGTTACTGTTTAATAGTTACTTTTTGTTTCGAAAATACAAAATTTCTCCTTTAAACTCGAGGTGATGATAAAATTTAACTTTAACTGGTATTTTTGTTTCTTAGAAGGTTGATCCTGTTGAGGGTTTTAGATCCTGAGAATTCATTTGGTCTGAATTGCCCTGAATTTCCTTCTTAAGTTAAGTGTCTGAATTTCAGTTTTCGGGATTTTGATACTTGGATCCTTTATATCAGGGTTTTGTTGTGGTTTTAGTTTTTTCCATGGTGGTTTAATTATACATTTTAAAGTAAAACTGAAAATTTTGATGTCCCAAATATGACATCAAGTCTGTTTTTTTTTTTTTCCGTTTAAATGAATAAATTCGGTTTTATTTTATCGATTCCCGAGAATTTCTCGTGCCTTTCCTTGTAACAATTTTCATCAAATATGTTTTTTTTCCGTGGTTTATCTGTATATTTCTGTGGTTCATTTGCTGTTTTTTGTTAGATCATGAGGACATGATTAGGTAATTTTTCCAAGTTCTGTGCTTGCGAGTGGCGGATTCTGTATGGGTTCAGATGGGTTGCGAGGGATATGGCCTACTGGCCTCAAAATCATGATCAGATGCCGAAATTCTGGTGCAAGTTTGCAATTCACAAATTCGTTGTGTTTATTCGTACCAGCAGAAACAATTCTGATTATTGAAACCGAGCAACAGAATGCAGTGTTTTTTTTTTTTTTTTTAATATCTTGCATGCGGGATTTTAAGGATTGATCTTTGTTTGAAGATAGCATATGGGTTTCCTTTTACCTTTCTAAATTTTCTGCTAGAGAGAACTCTTTTTATCCTGGTCTTTTTCTCTCCTCTACTTTTTTAAGTTTATGTTCTTGTGTTGAGCTTTGCGTCCATGAATTTTGGTTTTGTACCTAATTATAAGTTTTACATTCTGTTCATTGAATTAGTCACCCTTTGATGGTTACGTTCATTTGTTGCCAGGGTTTTATTGTTGGGATTTGAAAGCTCGAGTAACTGAGAAAATTGGGACCATAAAGGCCGCTACCTTGCACGTGATGTGTCCTTCTTGGCATGATCTCTGAGTATGGTGTTGCAGAAGAGATTAGATTACGGATTCAATGGCTATCAGGTTCCTCCCGTTCCCCGAGCTACAAGATCAGCTAGGGTAATGTATTCTACTTTCTTGTGATGCCAGATGTTCTGATTATATTTTTTCTTTCCTTTTATTCTTCCTCAGTTGTCAATAATCATTGTCTTTGTTTGTCTTGTTTTTTTTAGAGGAGGGGTTCCTTTAAGAAGAAACATGAAGAGAATCAGATATGCGCATTTGACTTATTAGCCATTGTAGCTGGAAAGTTATTGCTTGATAAAAAAATTGCTCCCAGTTCTAGTAATACATCAGCGGACAAAGATCAATGTGCAGTTATTAATAGTGCTGTAAAAAATAAATGGCAGGATGTAGAAAAATCTCTGAAAGTAGAAGCTTGTGATCAAGGAAGTTCTGACAAGAACATCTATGTTTCTGATCTATCTCATGTTCATCGACAAGGTTGCAGCTCCAAAGAATCTCTGGTCACCCGGAATGACCTCAATTTAGGATTAGCTTCTGCACTAACAAAGCCTGATTGTGCAGAGAGGTCCAATGCTGAGAGGTTGGTGAGTGGCCAAACCAAGAATGAAATAGGAACTTTTGGCAGCAAAGCAGAGGGAGATTCCTCCGAGTACAGAGAATTTGGTGACTGTAAATTAGAGGCTGCAACTAAAAGAGCAGTGAAAGATGAGCCTCATAAGTCTGGGATGGTGCAAAGTAGCACTGTGGCCAATATGTGCAATTTAGAGGACCCTGTAGTCCTGGATGCAAAACCTCCTGCACTAGTCAGTTCAGATAGTAGAGCCAAGGTGCCTGCGTGTGGGAACCATATTTCCAATAGTTCATATCCCACAAATCAGGATGATTTACATGTAGTTAGTAGAGATGATGATGAAAACTCCTCTGGGTGTACTCACCCTATCACCACAAAAAAATTCTTTAGGCCAGCACCACGGATTGGAGATAGAAGAATAAGGAAATTTTTGGCTTCTAAATGTTGGAAAGTAGCTCCAAGGTTGAAGGATGCTACTGTTTCTAACTCTGGTAATTGGTTTTACATACCTGCTTATTTATGTTACTTGTTTGCATTATGATCCCAGATAAATTGTTGGTTGTTTTTAAATGGAAATTTCTGATTCATGTAGATGGGAATTTTAAGCCTGTTTTCCGCAAGAGGCAGAACTGTTACCGACATCAAAGGTCTGAAAGGATATATCCTTTCAAAAAGAGGAAGCACTTTGCCTATAGTTCACCATCAAATTCTGGTGGAGGAATGAGTTGTGAGTTTGTTTCTGATTTATCTCTAAAGGGCAGCAATGGAGATGCTTCTGTCTCCCGTTCAAGAATGCATGGAGGTCTCTTTACTTGATGTTTTGTTTTAATAATTATATTAGATTCTGGGATTTATTGCCCTCTGTAAGCATTTGCTAAATAATCCTAATTCTAAAGCAGCCACCGGGGCATCATCTTCATTTGCAGGTCAGCGCACTTCATTCCTACCTAGGGATTCTCATGGTACGAGAACCATTAATGGAGTGATTGATTTTCTTATAAAAACAATGGAGTGATTGATATGTACTCATTTGACTTAATTGGTTTTATCCAAAGAGGTTTTTACATGAATGTGTCTTTTCTTTTCTTCAGTGAAGCTCAGGATCAAGTCTTTCAGTGTGCCAGAGTTTCTTATCGAGATTCCAGAAAGTTCAACTGTTGGTTCATTGAAGGTATCAATAATTGGTTATGATAATTTTGACATATGCATTTTCCTTATTCTTCCAGGTTGAATATAGAGGCACTTGCTAATAAGAAATTGCATATGCGTGCTGAAGTTTCATTATTTGTACAACCCAGGTGTGTCGTCAAGACTTGCAACACTATTGACATGTATCTATTTCTATGTTCATGAATGCGTTCATCCATGCTCTATACTACCCAATCCTTTGATAGGTTATGCGATAGCAATTTGCCATGTGAATGGTAGATCTCTTTCATCAATACTTGGTCTCTAGTGTGTATTCTAATGATATGAGCTCTGTAGAGGACTGTCATGGAGGCCGTGACTGCTATACTTGGCAGTGGATTACATGTTGGTGTACTTCTTCAAGGAAAAAAGGTTAGGGAGGACAATAAAACTTTAAGGCAGACTGGGATTTCTCACAATAACCAGCTGGATGCTTTGGGTTTTTGCTTGGAGCCTAATCCTTCACAAACTCCCCCATCTCTGTCCCCTGGAGATTCTCCCTTTCTTCTTCAATGTGACACCCCACAGCCTATACGCAGGTAACTGGAAGTGCTCTGCCTATTTAGAAATCAGCCTTTCAGGTTTTAAGAAGTAGCATTTCTTTCCTTTGGTAGACAAACAAAAAGAATGGAGACCAAGAAACCTTGGTCAATAAGCACCCATTTGTTCTTAGAATCTAGAATGCGAAGGGGACTTGCTGTCAGTGATGCCCTTCAGACCTAGGGAGTGGACTTGTTTAGTGCTCGCAAATGCTTCAATTGATGGCTTTGCCTATGACTTTGGCAGATTTGACATGAAGTGAGTTGAATTGTAAAAAAAGTCTGATGGAGTTAAAGGCATCATTTTTATTTATCTTACATGGTAATTATGAGCATAATTTATGTTTCTAATAGTTCTGAAAACATTTTAGAAGATTCTGATGTGGTTGAATATGGACTCTTTAGCTTCACCCAAATCCAAAGGATCAAATCAGTTGCTAATCAGCTGATGTTTTAATGCTCTTTAGCAGGTATCCTCCTACCACTGGTGAGGTACATCAGGACATTGGTGCTGATCCTGAGCCTCATGTGAACAATTTAGGGAATTATATTGAAAGTGACCATGATTCAGCACCCTCTCCTACTGACACTTCAATGGACGAAAGCACTAATTCGAAAGCACTGGTTGCAGTACCAGCAATGAATGTAGAGGCTCTAGCTGTGGTTCCGGCACATCAGAAATCCAAACGATCTGAGATTGCACAGCGCCGAATTCGTCGACCTTTCTCTGTTACTGAAGTTGAAGCATTGGTTCATGCAGTTGAGAAACTTGGGACGGGAAGGTATGTTTGTTCTTTGATGCACTCAGCTAAGGAACATGAATCTTTTTGAGATAGAGCATTGTCTGAATATTGCTTTAATGATGTTTCAATTGGCCAGGAGCAGTGCTTGATCAAAATGCTATTTCCAGTCTTAGCAACTTTACATGCTTGCAGTTAGAAGATGATTTTCGCTCATGCATTCCGATTCTGTATAAATGAGATTTTTAAAGCTCTTGTTTACCTGCAGATGGCGTGATGTTAAATTGCGGGCCTTTGACAATGCAAAGCATCGGACATACGTCGATTTGAAGGTGGGTTTTTTTAATTTGCCGCCTTGATACAAATTGACTACTGTGCAGTTGCCTTGGGCAAGTATTTACTCCTCCTGCGTATTTGGATGTTCTGTTTCCTTATTCAATTGGACTTCCTATCAAATATTTGGTTTCTACTTTGTGACTATTATTCCCGGAGTGCAATGTCTTAAGTATGTTTCAAAGATCAAGGCTTTACGGCACGTAGTTAGTTTAATCTGTTCAACAAATAGTTGCTTGTATAACAGGTAAATGATTCGTTAGGCTTCTAACCCTTTTCAGGGTTGTGTCTCACAAGGAATCTTTTCAGTTCTTTCCCTGTAGCTGCCAATACAGAAACACCAAGTTTCCATTTTTTGTTTCACAAGTTTTCATATTCTAGATGGCTCAACTGGATCTTCCTGGAAATGAAAAGGGCAATTTCAGAAGCTCTTTGTGCTGTTTTGCTAGATTTCTTAAAAAGTGCCAGCTTCCATTTTGTTTCTGACGAGTGTTTTTTCATCACGCAGGATAAGTGGAAAACACTGGTGCACACGGCGAGAATATCGCCTCAGCAGAGGAGGGGAGAGCCTGTCCCCCAGGAGCTCCTGGACAGGGTCCTCACTGCACACGCTTACTGGTCCCAGCAGCAGGCGAAGCAGCAGTTCAAACACCAGCAGGCAGAGACTTGCCTTCTCCTCTGAGATCTGGTGAATTCAGGGACGGACGGGTTTCTATTTATTTTTTCGTTGCATGTATTCTGTGGCCAGTCTGTAAAAAGTTGATAACAAGGGAGAAGTAGAAGCGTCGAAGAAATGTATGTAATATTGCTGCGCTCGCCGCCATTCTTTTCCTGGGCGGTGAGGTCTGGCACTTGTAAATAAATGATCGATTGAATAAGAGCTTCCTAACAGAAATCATTTGGTTACAGAAATGTCCTCCTTTTGATCCTTCTGGGTTGAAGAATGGAATGTTGCTGCCTCTCGTGATCTTCAGAAAATGTCCTCTATAGTGTTGTGTGAATTTACAATCTACAATGGCTGCGATATTCGACGACTATTTTTTGCTCAAAAAAATCTTATTATATTTAGTTAGTGTTATAAATATATTTTTATTATTAATGTAATATAAAGGTTTTTTGAGTTAAATTTATATTAAAAAAATTCATTATATTTTTTTAGTTCGAATGAAATAAATGTAATATTCTATACTTATATTATCAAAAAACATTAAATCGACTATGATAAATTATGGTTTTGACTTTTTATGAAAAATAGTTGTAATCTTAATGTATATTTTAGTTGGTGTGTATTTAATTTCTAATTCTGTTATCAAAAAATTTACTTCCAACCTTGTATTGGATTTTATATAAAAAAAATCCTTAATTATTTTTTTGTCATTATATTTACAATAAAAAAATACCTTATTTTTACATATATTTACAATAAAATCAAAATAATATCAACAACAATAAAGAGAGACTTGATGTAAATCTATAAGATATTTTGGTGTGCAACATATACATAATCAATGACCATGCATACCATACCTTTTAACACTTATCTTCGGGTCTATGTAAATTCTTACCTTTTTTTTGTTTGGGTTCATTGTGTCTCCACTTCTAGTAGCATGACGGATTGCCTTTTGAAGAATTATCTCTTGTTTTTTTCCATTTATTTTGTTCATACCAATATCCTTGATTCTATCTTGTCTTTTGGACAAGGGTTTCATTCATTTCAAATAATGGTTCAAAACTTGTGAGATGAGATTAATGATTATTGTTTTTATTTTATTTTTATCAAAAACACTATTTTATTTAGTCACAAGAAGCCATGAAATTAATCTCGGCTACCTTTTGAAATTACACTTTCTATATTATTGCTGCAAGACAAGATAATGTTTACGACATGAAAAGTGAAGAATGATTTCTCTAATATTTGATCCCCTATGATATTTTTATCACACAATTTCATCTATGATGTATTTTTAAAAAGAAAATTATTATATTCACTAACCAATTTAAAATCTTGTAACCTCAAATGCAACCAGTCATAACAAGCCTAAGGAACAATGATAAACTGTTGGTGGTCATATTTTGATGATATTTTATTGTGAGATATTCATTTTTAATCCTTCATGGAGATGGCGGCGGGTAAAAATCATTATTTTTGCGTGATCCTGCAAGGATGCGTTATTTTTTTTATGGTCACACCAAGATTCATAGCTACCACATGAATTAAATTAATTAAATTAAAATATTTGGTTTAGTTTAGTTTTTATTTATAAAAATAATTAAATTAAAATTTTGATTAGAAAAAAAAATAAAACTGAACTGAAACCAATTTAAATCGACTGGTTTGGATCGGTTTTATTATGTAAGAAACCAAAAATAATACATTGTTTTAGTTTTTTTTTTTTACTTTAACTTATTCTTTCCTTTCTTCCATTTCACCAAAATATAATCAAGCTAAAAAAATTGAACCGAACTGAAAGAATATAAAGTTTTTTTATAGTTTATTTTTTTTTATTTGAAGGGTTCAATTTTGATTTACCAGTTTTAACTTTAAAAAGAAAAACCGAATCCAACCAGAAATTTTAAAAATATTCTTTTTTTTTAATGGTAGTTTTTCTCAATTAGTTTTTTTTATATTTACTTGATTTAATCACTTTTTTGAATTTTTTGCTCATCCCTGTTTTTTTTTTTTTGGTAAAGATCGGGGCTTTACGCCCTTCTTGCTCGTCCCTGTTAACTGTTAATAGGTGCTCCCAAGACCCAACTAGTCAACTACCATACCCAAAGCCTACCGGTGTACTTGTACTGCTCTATCAAATAATCTAATTTAATTATTTTTACTAGAATATTTTTTTGTTATTCACTTTAAAAAAATCATTAATATTTACTTAAATGAGTTTAGTAATTTAATATTTTCTTTCTAATTTACTTGAAATCTGACCCCATTCCTATATCAATCTATCATCCGGGTCAGGTTTAACTGAGTCATTAGCTCAAATTAAGCTGGAAAAAAAAAATCAAAATGAGAGGAAGAGAAACGAGGAGAGCTCCATCAGCAGATTTGTTAGTATGTTTTCCTTCTAGAACCCATCTAGCATTAATGCCCAAACCCATTAGCAATCTTGCAAGGCCATCAAAACCCAGCAAACCCCACCAGAACCGCCACCACCACTGACAGCAGCGACCCCACCACTTGAAGAAATTCAGCTCCGGGGGTGGTCGGAGCCGAGCTAGTCCTCTCTTATGGACCCAAATCAAGCAAATAGGCTTATTAGAGCCATCAGAACCAAAAGAAACATGTGCTAGGCATATCAAAGTTAGGCACAGGGCAAGTTACTGCAAGAACTGGCAATCACTCATTGAAGAGATTCACAGTAGCAACAAATGCGCCAAAAAAAGCAATCTGGCTTGACTCATTAAATTTGGGGGTGTTTGGAACAGTTTTGGAAATCATTTTTGAAAAAAATTATTTATTTTTAAATTATTATTATTATTTTTTTTTAAACGAAAAATATTTTTAAAAACAATTTTAACTACGTTACCAAACAGACATTTATACTAGATTTTTGATGTTTTGGTTCCTTTCCAGTTCAATCAAATATCACTAGCAATGCAAGTGGGGTCTTGACCTAGCGGTTGAAGGAACTTGTTTACTTCCTCTGCACCAGGGTTCAAGTCCCACCATGCACACCTGTCACCCCACGGTGCTTTACATGCTTACTGAGTTTGCAGGATGTTCAGTAAATCCAGGGATTAGTTGTGGTGCGCGTAAACTGGTTCGGACACTCCGGTTATAAAAAAAAAGTCACTAGCAATGATGAAGCAGAACATGAAAAGCATAGGGAACATCAAGAAAACCATGTCGGTGGTGAGAGAGAATTCAAGAGCCATATTTTCTAAATGGCTCATGATGCTGCCATTGAAAGCACTGCTGGATTCTTCAAAGAAGACGCTAGACAGCAAGAGAAGTCTTTCAATAATGAGCATTTAAAAACAAGAAAAATGATGGATAGGTAGGTTGATGTTGATTTATTTAACTCAAACATCAATAATCAATCTAATTAATTCCTCAATGATCCTTTTAATTTCATATCTCAGTGGAGCTAACTCATGCAAATTACAAGGATTTATTAAAGGTATTAATCGAATCTATTATAAGGTCTGAAATTAAAAGGATCTTCGTGTACTATTTTGGACTATATCTATCTAGAGCTACATGTGAAATTTTATTGCAATTCTAGTTGGACGGAAAACTAAACATTTCAAGCTTTTCATTTATACATGGTAGGTGATTAAATCATCCAAACAAGAGAAAATAAAGTGTTTGAAGTTAGGTCTGAAATTTGCCAACAAACAATTCTTATCATGCAAGGATTTCTTATTTTTCTAATAAATATTTTATTTTAATGAATATGATTATTAAATTAAATTGAAATTTTCCTAGAATGTTTCAGGAGTTTTTTTTTATATAACATTAAAATTCCATAGAGATTATATTTCAGGATGACATAAGCTACCATGCAACATATATTTTAGTTTCCTAGTAATTTAATTAAAATGTAAGTGCATGATTGCTTTCTTGACCATATATTAATTCCAAAAAAAAAAAAAAAACATGCAGCCGGCCTTGCCTTACCTTTGCTTAGAATCAAACATTAAACATCACTACAGGCTTTCCTAAATAAATCGAAATCGAAATGTGATTTTGTGCTTCACACGTCTTTTATTTTCTATATATATATATATAAAGCCACGTTTTCAAAAGAGAAAGATTCTCTATTTTATCTTAATTTGGACGGATCTCTTTCTTGTAAAACAAAAACATTGGAATAAAAAGAGGATACGTGTGAAATGAGCAACACACGTGTACTTGTGAAGTCCGAGAGATTTGTTGATAGTAAAGAGTTTATGATTTATGTAATAAATTTTGATTTAATTTAGGATAATTAAAGTTTTATTTATTTATTTGAATATATATTTTCCGTAAGGTGCAGTTTAATTGCATAAAAAAAAGTATCTGTGAAGGTATTATTTTAGTGTTGTTTTTATATTTATAAATATATAAAATTATTTAAAAAAAAAACATAACCACGTCACAATAGCATACACGTCAGCTGAAGCCAGACAAATATTATTACACAACCAATTAACAAATAACTAAAACAAAACGAATATCACTGTTCATTACTGTTCATTGTGTCTAAAATCACTGTGGACGCGAGCTTTTTCATCCGTGTGTCGCGCGAGTTCGTCCACCCTATTTTTTTTTTGTTTTTTCCGCCTGTGAACAGTGCATTGCCGATTACAGCCCCCGAAAAAGACAAAATAGTGCACAGTTGCAGGGGCTCTCTCGGGTTTTCTCGCTTTTTTGGCACAGTGCACTGACGAAAATGGGCACGGAAAACGACAAAATTGCAAACAAGAGACGGGGGCAGGGACGTCCTTTCCCATCCGGTATTTTCATAATTATGGGTGGGGACAGGGGCGTATCAGTAATTGACCCATTATTTTATTATATTTACGCGCGGACGTCTGGCGCGTGTCCGACCCGCGCCAGCGAGGTTCCCCGCTTACGCGCCACGTTGGAGGCGCGTGCGGTGTCGTTACGCCGTCAAAAATTGACCTCCGCCACCCCACAAGATGCGCCGGGATGTCCTCTCTCTTCCGTCGCGGCGCGTTCCCGTATTCGATGTCCGGTTAAGCGGCGCCGGACGGTTTTCTCACGGACGTCGCAGTTCTCTCTCCTGCCGCGCCCAAAGTCAGGTCCGGTCCCTGATGTTTGTGTACAGTTTAGTTTGGTCCCTAAAGTTTTGATTTCGTTGTTATTACTGATTTATTCAAATTAAAGTTTTATTGTTTTCAATTGCGCCCTTCAATTAAAACTGATTATATAAGAAAGTTTTATTTCAGTCCTTATACTTTTGATTTTGTATTTATTTTTTATTCCTTCAATTATTCCGGTACGGAAGTTTTGATTTATTTGATTTGGTCCTCCAATTGAAATTGGTAATATATACAAAGTTTGGTTTCAGTCCCTCTTCTTCTGATTTTATTATTTTAGTCCCTCCCGCAGTTTGCATTATTTATTTTTGGTCCTCCAAATTTTATTTTTTTAATTTTATCCTTCAATTTGAATAATAATAATAATAATAATAATAGTAATAATCATAATAATAATAATAATAATAATAATAATAATAATAATAATAATAATAATAATAATAATAATAATAATAATAATAATTTAATTGTTTTTCTTGCTTCCTCTTTTGTGATTTTTTTTTTCCTTCGTATAATTTAATAATTTTTATTGTTTTGACAGTAATGGCAATGATATTTTTTTTTGCTTTTGTTAAAGTTTCTAAAATATTTTTATTCTTTCATTAATTATATGTTCTAATATTTATTGAATATTATCTCATAGGAATATAAATAGAGCGAAGAAAACATGATCTAAAATTTTTTAAATAAAAAAAATTAATATCAGTATTCTTAAATACATGTAATATAATCATATAATGATAAATCGGATAAAATAAAATAAAAATTGTCTTCGAATTTTACAATAATAATAATAATAATAATAATAATTTAATTATTTTTCTTGCTTCCTCTTTTGTTAATGTTTTTTTTCCTTCGTATAATTTAATAATTTTTATTGTTCTGACAATAATGGCAATGATTTTTTTTTCCTTTTGTTAAAGTTTCTCAAATAATTTTAGTCTTTCATTAATTATATGTTCTAATATTTATTGAATATTATCTCATAAGAATATATATAGGGCGAAGAAAACATGACCTAAATTTTTTTGGATAAAAAAAATTAATATCAGTATTCTTAAATACATGTAATATAATCATATAACGATAAATCGGATAAAATAAAATAAAAATTGTCTTCGAATTTTAATTTTGTGCTTAACACAATAATAATAATAATAATAATAATAATAATAATAATAATAATAATAATAATAATAATAATAATAATAATAATAATAATAATAATAATAATAATAATAATAATTTAATTATTTTTCTTGCTTCCTCTTTTGCTAATGTTTTTTTTCCTTCATATAATTTAATAATTTTTATTGTTTTGACACTAATGGCAATGATTTTTTTTTTCCTTTTGTTAAAGTTTCTCAAATAATTTTAGTCTTTCATTAATTATATGTTCTAATATTTATTGAATATTATCTCATAGGAATATATATAGGGCAAAGAAAACATGACCTAAATTTTTTTGAATAAAAAAAATTAATATCAGTATTCTTAAATACATGTAATATAATCATATAACGATAAATCGGATAAAATAAAATAAAAATAAAAATAATAATAATAATAATAATAATAATAATAATAATAATAATAATAATAATAATAATAATAATAATAATAATTTAATTGTTTTTCTTGCTTCCTCTTTTGTTAATGTTTTTTTTTCTTTGTATAATTTAATAATTTTTATTGTTTTGACAGTAATGGAAATGATATTTTTTTTTTCTTTTGTTAAAGTTTCTAAAATATTTGTAGTCTTCCATTAATTATATGTTCTAATATTTATTGAATATTATCTCATAGGAATATATATAGGGCGAAGAAAACATGACCTAAAATTTTTTTAGTGAAAAAAATTAATATCAATATTCTTAAATACATCTAATATAATCATATAATGATAAATCGGATAAAATAAAATAAAAATTGTCTTTGAATTTTAATTTTGTACTTAACACAATAGTAATAATAATAATAATAATAATAATAATAATAATAATAATAATTTAATTGTTTTTCTTGCTTACTCTTTTGTTAATTTTTTTTTCTCTGTATAATTTAATAATTTTTAATCTTTTGGCAGTGATGGCAATGATAAATTTTTTTCCTTTTATTAAAGTTTATAAAATAATTTTAGTCTTTCATAATAATAAAAATAATAATATAATTATATTCAGCTTAAAAAAAAAAATAATAATAATAATAACAACAATAATAATAACAATAAAAATAATAATAATAATAATAATAATAATAATAATAATAATAATAACAACAATTATTTCAATATAATAATAATAACAATAATAATAATAACAATAATAAGAATAATAATAACAATAATAATAATAACAATAATAATAATAACAATAATAATAATAACAATAATAACAATAATAATAATAATAACAATAATAATAATAACAATAATAATAATAACAATTATTTTTGTTAGTAACTCTTTTGTTAATATTTTTTTTGCTCTTCATAATTAAATAATTTCTATTGTTTTGACAGTAATGGTGTTAATTTTTTATATATATATTTTTAGTCTTTCGCCTAAGAATATATATAGGGAAAAAAAAACATGACCTAGGATTTTTTTAATATAAAAAATTAATATAAGTATTCTGAGATACATTTAATATAGTTATATAATAGTAAATGATCTGCCATACAATTACAAATAACCGGTTAAAACACATTCACAAATTTTTTTATTTTTTTTATAGAATAATGTCTATTTTTGTCCATGTACATATAAGTGTACTTAACACAATAATAATAATAATAATAATAATAATAATAATAATAATAATAATAATAATAACAACAACAACAACAACAACAACAACAACAACAACAACAACAACAACAATAATAATAATAACAATAACAATAATAACAATAATAACAATAATAATAATAATAATAATAATAATAATAACAATTATTTTGTTAGTAACTCTTTTGTTAATATTTTTTTTGCTCTTCATAATTTAATAATTTATATTCTTTTGACAGTAATGGTGTTAATTTTTTATATATATATTTTTAGTCTTTCGCCTAAGAATATATATAGGGAAAAGAAAACATGACCTAGGATTTTTTTAATATAAAAAATTAATATAAGTATTCTGAGATACATTTAATATAGTTATATAATAGTAAATGATCTGCCATACAATTACAAATAACCGGTTAAAACACATTCACAAATTGATCAATAAACTACAACAAAAAAATATCACACCAAACAAACAAATAATTCACCATACAAATGGATACAAAAAATATTTCCATAACCAGTAAACACAACTGAATAAAGAAAAATTAGATGATCGGCCACACAATTACAACAAAACCAACCACCAACAAATTCCCGATCGACTACAGCAAACAAAAATCTCTAATCAATATAATCTATTATATTTTTTCGACCAACTGATTATATAATTATCAATCCAATTAAAACACACCAGATAATCAAAACATTGCAATTTTGCAATCTATGAGTTAATTAAATCAACACACAATTCAAATCCAAACTGTGAATAAATTATTCTCCAAGACAGTAAAATAATGTCAACAACCAACTAAATCAATGCAAACAAAAAATAATCTATCTTTAATACATTTCAGCGATTATAATATTGGTATCAACCAGTTAAATGCTTAATAACTGTTAAAAAATATTTAACAATCAAAACATTCAGTTCAAGACAACAAAATATCATCTTTCATTCATTTTATTGATTACAGATTTACATCAACCAATTAAATAACCATCAAAACAATCAATACATACTAAACAATTAATCAATTATGGTCTTGCAATACTCAAATTACAATTCGTTGATCTTTCATAAATTTTATCTCTTATCATTTTTAAATTTCGAAATTGAATTACTATCTGAGTTTTTAATCTTATAACAATAATCAACTAATTCAATACATAAAAAAAAATTATAGCATGATTTAAAATTTACAATTCTCTATCTATCAACTAAAAAATTATTTGCTTACCACATAAATAATCAGTTTGCTACATATAAAAAGCCCGGCGCAACGCGCGGGCTACCCAACTCGTAAGTTAACTAAAGTAATTGGTTTTCTCCTCTCACTGCCAAAAAGAAAAAGCCAAATCCAAACCAAAAAAATCGAACCCCCTCAGCCACTCTCTACCCCTCTGCATCTGCACCAACAATGTCAATTTTCAGCTGAAGAAAAACCCCAAATTCAACAAATTTTTTTTTAAAAAACAATGATGAGGAGAGGGGAAGCAGGGGACGACAATGTGGAGATAAAGGAGCATCCAAGGCAGGCGAACGCCCCGGTAGGCTCACCACCGCACCGGAGCCAGTTCCAGAACCAATCTGTTTTCAAGAATTGGAAGCCATGGATTGTCCCTTTATTTGTGGTGGTCAACATTGCTGTCTTTATTGCCGTCATGTATGTCAATGATTGCCACTCCAATTCTGGCTCCTGTGTTGCTCCTTCTTTGGGCAGATTCTCCTTTCAGCCTCTCAAAGAAAATCCCCTTCTTGGCCCCTCCTCTTCCACGTGAGTACCCTTTAAATATTAATCAGGATGTTTGCTTTTTTTTTTAAAAAAAAAAAAAACTTGAATGGATTTGTTTCTTTCTTTCTTTTTTGTGCAGTTTGGAGAAAATGGGAGCTTTAGATGTGAACAGAGTGGTGCATAAACACCAGAGCTGGCGCCTTATTTCTTGCATATGGTTACATGCTGGAGTCTTCCATCTGCTTGCCAACATGTTGAGTCTTCTCTTCATTGGAATTCGTCTTGAGCAAGAATTTGGGTTCTGTATGTATTTTACCTCTGTTGTTAATTTTGTTCGAATCACATGTCTGTTTAAGTCTACAAGTCTCACGAAGATCACAACTTTCACCACGGGACATGTGTTTGTAAATGTGCTCAAGACAACATTGAATTATGTTCCTTTTTGCATTTCTAAGTGGAAAGAAATGAAATCGGATTCAAATACTTATAAAAACATCTTAATTTGATGATGTTGCCTGGTTTGAGCAGAAAGCTTTTGAAAGGGATTATGGTATAAAACCTGGAGTTGTATCCTTGGAATGTCACTGATAATTCTATGCATTTACAGTGCGAAAAATTCTAAATAAATTCTTTTAATATTTAATTGCCCGATGACTGCAATCACATGCTAGGAATTTTCTGTAGCGTTTGAATTGGTTCTAATTGAAGATGTTCAATAAATGTGCGGAATGAATTTTATGGAGGATGATGATATAAAAAGAAATAATAAGCAGTGGGAAAGAATCTCTGAGCTCATAAATGGAATTGCTTCATTTTGTTACTTAGTTACACTTTCATGATTCAAAATTATAATTTACCTTTTCGATTGGCATTATTACAGTGCGAATTGGGTTGGTCTATGTCATATCTGGCTTTGGCGGGAGTTTGTTGTCAGCTTTGTTTATTCAGGCTGGTATCTCTGTTGGTGCCTCTGGTGCACTTTTTGGTTTGCTAGGAGGCATGCTTTCAGAGCTGATTACCAATTGGACCATATATGCAAATAAGGTACAGCTGACTGCCTTGAATAAAAAAGGGTTTCCTTGTAACATTTAAGTTTTGAGCTCGCTATATATGTAGTCTAGCTGTCTTATGCTTGCAGATTTTTGTGTGCAGTTCGCAGCGCTGTTGACTCTCCTTTGCATCATTGTAGTAAACCTAGCAGTTGGAATCCTCCCACACGTGGACAACTTTGCTCATATCGGAGGATTCCTTTCCGGCTTTTTTCTGGGTTTTGTATTGTTAATTCGCCCCCAGTTTAAGTGGATTAACCAAAAAAGTTGTCCTCCAGGATACATTGCACCCCAAGCTCAATCTAAACACAAGACATATCAGTATGCACTGTGGGTTATATCTCTGATAGTACTCATCACTGGGTAAGTTACTTTTCATTGTTTGGATTTTGAAATGTGCATGTGAACTGTTGGTGTTTGCATCTATATGATTAAAAGAGGTATTGTATTTTGGTGTACACGGTCTATTTAGCTGAGTGAGACTGATTTAGTTGACTGGGAAGTTATTTGTTGCCTTTAATCTCCTCAATTATTACCATGCTTGGTCCCCAATTAAGTTACCAAAAAAATGTGGAGAGAATGCATCACTAGCTGTGTTGTTCACCATATGTAATGGGTTCATTTGAGTTTTCTTTCAGATGTAAAGCATTGTTGTATTTAGAAGTTTTCTCATCGAGCATATTGCAATTATTTCAGATTTACTCTTGGGCTGGTAGCACTGTTTCGAGGAGTTAATGTGAATAATAAGTGTTCATGGTGTCATTATTTGAGCTGCGTCCCTACTTCATTATGGAGCTGCAAATCACAGCAAGTTTATTGTCAGGTAACTATACCCCTTCCCACTACACTTCTTCCTTTTCTTATATTCTCTTCATCAGTTTAGTCTTCTATATGGATATGTTTCCTGATGGTGACAAGTGACAGATTAAGCTCGTTGGATAAAACTGTAGCTAAAAAAGTTCAAAAAACTAGTTTAAAATCCTCCTACTGCTTGTGGCCATTTATAATATTGGAAACCAAACAGATATTGGTTTGAGAATTTGGGTATGGGCGCATGGCCTTTCAACAGAATAGCATGTAAGGCTCCTGCTTTGTGTTTTCATTAATGAGATTAAAAATTTTCAGATTGACAAAAATCATTTCAAAAGTGGATATATATATATATATATATATATATATATATATATATATATATATATATATATATAACTGTGTATTTGTGTTTTGAGTATCTATGTGGTGCATTGTGCAAAGATAACTGCTGTATTGTGCCTTTCAATTCCTGTGTTCTATTCATGTTTGTGTTGTTTTTCCAGTCGACGGAACTTGGAGGTCAATTGGAATTGACGTGCTTGAGCAACGGGAAAAGCAACATGTATGATCTGTCTAATAACGTCTCTTCTAAAGTTCAGCTGCTGTGCGCTCAACTTTGCAGTTGATCTGCACATATACACGAGATGAACAGGTTGCTCGAACCATGTAGTTCAACAAATTTGTTGATATACATATGATTCATTTATGCAAATCTGAAAATAAATCCATCTACCGTCGCCACCACAAACGGTACCAGTTTGATGGATTTTCTATACTTTTGAGTAGCTCAAAAATTCTCTTTTTGATTCCTTGGATGGCAAGAGTAGGCCATGAAATCAGGACCTCATTCCTCCTCTACTTTGGAGAGCACCACCAAGTTAAACATCATCGGCGGGGACCTGAATCCTGAAATTCTGAGTTAGCATTCTCGCAGTTGATAGAATGATATCAACCGCAACCAAAAAAATCCTTTCCTTGTTTGATTTGAATGTCGTACAGTTAGTGGATTGAATGTAGTATGCCCTCCACCAGTTACTTAAACATTTGCATATATACCTCAAACAAAACAAAAAAGATACAAAAAAAATTCTAGTCTTGAACAAAATTTTTGGCCCACAATCCCATCCCACCCGAAGAATCACCGATCACAGTATATATGCGTACATATGATTGATTTTTCATGTAATTTTAAAGAACAACGCTAGAAATAGGCAGTAGTAATTGAACCACAATTCATGACTAACTATTAGTTAGTTGCATAGATTTGTTGTTTATAAATATGGCAATGGAAGAAAGTAATTAATAAAAGCAATATCCATTAACCCTTTATTTGAAAAGGTTGGTAAAAATATGAGTGTTTTTAACGTTATTTCACTTCAAATAGCATAACCCTAACACATGCTTGCAGCTCAAGGTCAGCTACGTTTCAAGCTAAAAAAACATCATTGTTTTTAGCTTGAATCATATTTTTCACCACGTAAAACAGACGGGATTTGGAATTGCCTATACTACTAGGGCTGGCTCTACCAAAAACGATGAAGAATAGCTAGAATGAATCTGATGCCTGTAAAACACTCCTTGCTTTCTCTTCACTCTTCCTTTAACAGCATCAACTCCTACGTTTCTTTTCATTATTCTTTTGTTTTTAGGCGCCAGCATCTCCATGAATGGAAACCGAGTTTGAAATACTCGATGGCCATGGGAGCTCTTTTATTTTTCACCATATCATGGTGATGAAATTCCACAGCTGGTGCAGTGGGTTTTGGAGGATTTCTTCTTTTTTTTTTAAAAAAATAAATAAATAAAAAGTCAGGATAAGGAACATAGGGATATGCTCCAAGTTATTAAACCATTGAAGAAAAAGAATGTGTCGCCAAGAAAACAAGAACTTGAGAGAGCATATGTTGTGTCTATGGTTTTGTATTGTGATATGTTTGTTATTACCATTCGGAGTAATCATGAACAATAATCTGTTTTACTGCATAGACAATTTATAAGCTTGTAGATCGAGGAGTTGTTCATGTACATGTAGTGATATCAACTGTGAGATGAGATAGGCTAATTTGGAGATTAAATTGAAGAGTGGATGAAAGATAAAGGACTGAATTGAAAAATATAAAGAAATTTAGTTCGTACGTGGGAAAAGCCCACAATATTTTAGTGGTGCCTGTAGCTTCTAATTCCCTCCTCCAAAAATGATTTTTTTTTTATATTGTTCGATTTGTTTTAGCATGCACGAGTGGATAAGCCCGCGCGATGCGCTAGGCTTTTTTATTTTTTTTAAAATATGATTGATTTTATATATATTGTATTTTGTTAATTTAATATTTAATAAGTAAAAGTATAGTAGATAAAATCTATTAGAAACGGGTTTTTTTTCCACTACAAAGCGATTGATTGTTGTTGCTGCTAAAATTCTTTTGATAAAAACTATTAGAATTGATTTTTTTTCATATGTCGAAAACTGATTGTAAAATTTATTGGTCATATTCTTATATTAAAAATATTTTAGAATAATAATAAATAGGTTATATATATATATATATATTGATTGTAAAATTTATTGGTCATATTCTTATATTAAAAATATTTTAGAATAATAATAAATAGGTTATATATATTTATATATATATATAAGGACGTTAATATTAAACAAATATAAAAATATATATCTAGCCTATAGTGAACAAACAGTAAATGTGAAAATTTGGAAATTAAATAGAAAAATTTAATGATATTGGAAATAAAGTAAAATTGGAAAGAAAAACGAAGAGCATATATATATAAATATATATAAATATGAACAAAAATAGAAACTATGCAAGAAATATGTATAAGAAATAAATGAACCAAAATAAAATACCACATTAAAAGTATAAGGGATAAAATAAAAAAAAACATATGTAATAAATTTAATTTAAAGGAAAAAATTGAAATAAATCCTAATATTGAAATTCCATAATTCGAACTAAAACCAGAAACTAAAAGAATTGGGACCGAAATGGAACTCAAATGCGTAATTTATTTGCATGGAAGGATAAAATTGAAAGAAATCAAACTTTGACACCGAACTTATTAAGGATTTATGATAAATTTGCTTGGAAGGATAAAATTGAAATAAATCAAAACTATGATACCAAAAACTATAAGGATTTCCGGCCAAAACGAAAAATTAAAAGAACAGGGACCGAACTGCAACTACATTATATAATTACTTTGAATTAAAGGATGAAATTGAAATAAATAAAAACTTATATAATTGCAATAAGGGCCAGAACAACAAATTCGAACGTTCAGGGACTGACATGAAATTTTTTAAAAAAATAGCTGCGCTGACATCAGCATGCGCAGGGAGGAGAGAGAAATAAGGGGGGGAAATTCAAACGACCATTGACACGCCTCCGGACACCATATCGCTACACGCGCCGCGCCATGTGGAAGAGAACATGGCGAAAAACCGTTCTAGACGCCGGTTGGGCATTTTTGGACGCCGTATGACGACGCACGCGCTGTCTGAAACACGTGTAAGGGCGGAAATGGACGGTGCGTTCGGTGACGCGCCACACAGTAATCCGGCGTGAAAAAGAATAAAAAATGGCTAATTACCGTATCGCCCCTCCCTCCCAGTCATGTGTTTTGTCATTTTCGAGGGTTAAAATGGGGCTTTCACTTTTAAAAGAAATATTAGAAAACAAATAAACCGGACCGGACTGGACCGAAAACGCGCAATGACCGTGGAGCCCCTTAGACCAGGCGCCCTTTTTTGTCCTTTTCGAGGGCTAATAGAGTCATTACATTGTTCATGGACGGAAAAAACAAAAAAAAAGGGCGAACGAACTCACGCGATGCACCGGTGCAAATTGCGAATCCACAGTGACAATGAGTGTGTGTGCACAGTGATTGAACAGTGAAAGGGCGAGCTGTTTTAGCTCTTTAGGTAACGAGCTGTGGCCCTGTTCTCCGCCGAATCAAGTTTTTTTTGGTCTTATTTTAATATATATAATTTTTTATTTTGTATCTTGGCTCTTATTTGTTTTTTAATTTAGTTTTGATCTCTTTATATTTTTGATACTTCTAGGATAATTCTTAATTTTTTGTTCGTATTTATGTATTTATACTTTTAATTTTTATTGCTATTTATTTTTGTATTAAATACAACTTGCGTTATAAATAGAGTAGGTTTAACTTTGATTACGTGAAATGAGAGTGAAACTCTCTTTTATGTATATATAGTGAATCCTCTGTTGTTAGTGATTGTTATCTTTTTGTTTTTTTATCTGTTTTGTCTACTTGAGTGATTTTTAGTTTAAAGTGAATTTTATTAAAAAAGAAATTATTTTTTTTAAGATTTATTCCTGATATTATTATATCAAAAGTATTTCCGAACATTGAAATTAAATTAATTTGAGATTTAAAAACAACTTAGTTTATATTTTTATATATGTATATTTCAATGCGTTAATATTAAACAAATATCAAAATATATAATCAACCTCACATATTCTTAAGAAAATAAATCTTCAAAATAATCATTATCATTATTTTAAATGCATTATCCATAATAAAATGAATATATAAAAAAACTGAATAATCAAAAGTTTTGTAGGTTGATTATTTCACTCAGATGTATAACATCATAAAAAATATATATCACCATTAATAGTTTTTACATGTTAAAAAATTTACTTCTAGCTGCGGTGAAGCACAAGGCAAGTGACTCGCATATTTTTTCATTGTAGATCATTTGGCTTAATTTTTCCACCTGTTTTGTCTACTTGTGACTTCATATATTTTTTGTTTACGTGATATTAGATCTGAAATATCATACAAAAAAATCACAAAAGTCAATTTTTAACAAAACACTATAAAAACATCTACTAATGAATTATTTCAATTATTATTCTCATTGTTATTATCATGGTTGTTAAATTATCACAATTATTCTAGTTGTTATTATTGTAAATAATCAATATTCTGATTATTATTGGCAATACTATTGCTTTCACCGTCATTATTGTTATAATTGTTGTTGTTATTATGACAATAATCATCACGATAACCAACACCATTATTTTTATTAATATAATTTAAATTATAAGTAGTAGTAGTATCATTATTATAATGTTTTTGTCATTATTGATATTCTTCATATTATTTTATAATTTACTGTTACTATTATCATCAAAGCCATAATTATTAACATCATAATCACTATAACCATTACAATAAAGTACAATTACTATTATCATTATGATTAATAATATCATTATTATTACCGTGATTATGATACCTAAAATTATTATCACTATTACTCCTGAAATAATAAAAATTATTAAATTACCCCGAGGAATAAAAAAAATTAAAAACTTTAACAAAAGAGCAAACAAGAAAAAACAGACTAATATTCTTCTTCTTCTTCTTCTTCTTCTTCTTCTTCTTCTTCTTCTTCTTCTTCTTATTATTATTATTATTATTATTATTATTATTATTATTATTATTATTATTATTATTATTATAATAATTATTATTATTATTATTATTATTATTATTATTATTATTATTATTATTATTATTATTATGTAAATAATGGAAAAACCAGAATTACCTCAAAGAATAAAAAAAAAACCTAAAAACTTTAACAAAATAGCAAACAAAATAAATAAGTAAATATTATTAGATTAAAAAAAATCATTTGACTTGAAGAAGAAATCAAAATAAAAAAAAGGAAAAAAATAAGAAATATCAATTTTCAAATGATCACCAACACAAATTAAAATTGAATGACTAATTAAAAAAAATACAACCTCAACAAAAGAGAAAATAATATAAATTAAAAAAAACAAAATTAAGAGCATATACATATAAACATGGAAAAAAAAAGATGATTTCAGAAATATAAAAAATAAAGGAATTAAAATCAAATAAAAAATTAAAAGTATAAGGGCTAAAATGAAAATAAAATATATTATCAATTTCATTACAAAGACAAATTAAAAAAAAAATCCAAACTTCTATACCATAAATATTTAGGGATTTAAAACCAAACCCAAAATTAAAAGAATAAGGACCAAAATGAAAACAAAATATATAATCAATTTCAATTGAAAGACAAAATTAAAACAAAACAAAACTTATATCACAAAATCAAGACCATAGAAAACGATCAAAAGATAAAGGACTGAAATTAAAAAATACTATAAACAAATGTGACTTCTGTTTAATTTAGCCTGCAGAAGAGAGAAAAAGAGGAAAAAGATCAACTAACAACTGTCACGTTTCTGGCCACTATTGAAGGTCACACGCACCACCATGAGGAAGAGAACATGACAACGCATCAAGTGAGATGCCATATGAATATTTTTAACCACCGGAAGACGCCGCATGCGTCGCCTAAAGGGAGTATGAGGCAGAAAACCATTAGCGTGTCTGTCTGACACACCAACAGTATTCTGCAGAAGAATATTTAAAAAAATGTACACTTACCTAAACACTCGTACAACCAACTCTTGAATTTTGTTTTATTTGAGGGTAATATATTTATTTTATTGTGCACGAAAAATATAAAATTCCAAAAACACCCACCATGCAACTCTTGGTTTTTTGTCTTATTTAAGGATAATATGATTATTTTACTGTACATATAAGTGTAAAAAATTAAAATTACCCCGAGTAAACAACTGTTTATTGTCTACAGTGAGGGATAAAATGATAATTTTACTATTTCAATCTATAATAATATGTGTCTATAGCTACAATGAAACAAATTGAGCTGATATAGCTATTTAATTATAGCTATAAAGGCACTCCAGTAGCGTATCCTTTCTTTAAAAAAGCTTTTATTTTGACACAACATGACAAATATAATGCAATCTCGGATCGTAAAAATAATAAATAAAATTTTCTAAGTAACTACATATTGATAATTTCACACAAGAAATTAATTTACATTAAAATCTTGTAAAGGAACTTAAAATACTATAATTAATAAGTGATCTAAATAAAATAAGAGAGACAATATGAATACAAAATATATATATATATATATATATATATATAAAATATCTTAAAATATAACTTTTCAACATAGGAAGGAATCAATTAATGGTTATATATATATAAGAACTTGGTGACAACTTAGTTACTCTCATCTCATCAATTTCCTAATCAATAAAGCTGTAGATTAAATGAAATTTAAATTCTAGAAGGAAACACACAATGTAACCTTTCAAGACTCAAGATTTTCTCCACCTCTTTAAGAAATTCATATATCTAGTTTGATGCATATGTAGGTGATGTAAATTATAACATAATCATATCTTTTTAATAAATATGCAACAAATATTAGAGAGTTTGCTTTTAATAAATGTGAGAAAAATATATACACAAAAAATTTCATGTTAAAGTTTGACATAGATCTTCTTTAATAAAAAGAGTTTCTTGAACAAAATAAATAATCTAATCTAATGATGTCAAATATAAGATAAGATTATAAATGTCCCTTTAAAAAAAACTAAGTTTCAATTTAATAATATTTTAAGTTTTAATGTAATTTATTATTTTAGAATTATAATTATATATTGAATGATAAAAAACATAAAAATATAGACAAGAATAGAAATTATATAATTTTTTTTTAATATCTGTAACCACTGTAAGAATAAATAATATAATATAATTTCTATAACTATTGAATCAAAACTAATTTCATAAGTCAAATTTAATAACTTGTAAATTCTATCTAATTTTGCACGAATAAAAATAATTTTACTGATTTTTAAGTGTTTAATCTAATTTTATATATTCAACACATATAAATTTATAAAATTATGTAATTTTATAAGTAAACTTTCAATCTTCTCTCTCTCTTTTCGACTTGGTTTCTGAGCAGATCTCTTTTCCTTCTCTCTCTCGAACAACTCTCCTGAATCTCTGGCACAAAAGCTGGACCAGACAGCAAGTGTCTGATTCGGGCCAGGCCCAAACTTGCCTTTTTGTATGGGCCCACTCTTTTGGTTCCTGTCATCATGCTAGATGTTTCTTTGGTAAAAAAAGCAAAAAAGAGTACGATGAGGAGGAGGCAAATAATAGTTCTTTTTTGGTTTTCAAATTTGCTATAGAGAATTGCTTGTAAGTATGTCTTTAACGAGCACTACATTTTTTTTTTTGGTGTTTGTCATTTTATTTTAAGAGTATTTTTGAAAATATTTTTTTTTATTATTATTTTAAATTAAAAAAATTTAATGTTTTTATATTATTTTTATATGTTGATGTCAAAAATAATTCTTTTAAAATAAAATAAAATTATTTTAATTCATTTCTAAATGAAAAATAATTTCAAAAGCAACCTCAACTGCACCTTCAAATATATATTTTGTCATACGTTTTGTAATGGGGAATCCATGAAATACCAGAGTTCTCTTAAGGCGATCAATAGTCGAGCAATCATGAACGAGGCCTCTAAAATGTTAAAAATAGTCTCTGTATTGGCTGAAAAGAACAAAAGCTTTCGTAGTTTGTCTCAAACAACTCCTCATTCCCTTTGGAAAATAAGACTTCTACCCCAGAACTTGAAGAAAAAACACACGGAGACTGCGATACACCTTGAAGAGTGAAGAAAAGGGGTGGTGGTGCTATAATTGTGAATGTCCGACGGCGGTGGGTGGTGGAGCCACGGAGGAATAAATTCTTATTCAAAAATCAAGTTTTCCCACATGATGGCGGGGTGGACATATTGTCTCCTGCATGCATGTGGCTGGTGACTCCTCATCATTGCAACCAATTATTCTCCTTGTGCCTTAAATCCTTTCCTATTCCTCCCCATTTCTGATTTTCCTTGTGGAGCTCGGAAGATCTTGCTCTTTTAAACATCATGATGGGTAGTTAAGTCGGTTGTTGTGAGCTTGTGGTGGTCTTTCCTTTTCTTTCTTTTTTTGAAAAAAAATGAAGTGGTTGATAAAGTGGACTCAAAGTGAACACTTGCATTCTCTGGTTTTGCGAAAGTTCAGTGGAGTCTAGAAGCCCGTTAATGGAGGTGGCTACTACAATACTTTTCCCTTTGTTTTTTCAATTAAAATGTTTATCTTTGCATAACAAAATGCTCTTAAATGGTTTGGGAATTGGGAGTGATTGAAGTTATTTTTAAAAGTATTATTTTTGTTTAGAAACATATTAAAATAATTTTTTTATTTTAAAAATATAATTTTTGATATCAACATATCAAAATAATATAAAAACACTAAAACAAATTTATTTCATGTAAAAATTAAAAAAATATTTTTTTTTCAAAAATATTTTTGAAACACAGTTAGAACCACCCTGAAAAAAACAAAATTACTTTTGGGGTCGTAACACTGGTGTTAGTGGTACTTGGGGGCAAATTAAATATTTGTTTGAGAGTGTGGTTGAGATTGTTTTTTAAAGTGTTTCTCGTTCAAAAATGCATCAAAAAAATATTTAAAAAAAATATATTTTTAACATCAACACATAAAAATAATTTAAAAAGACTATTTTTTTTAATTTAAAATATAAAAAATTCAATGTTTTTTGAGAAACATTTTTGAAACGCAATTACAATCACCCATGATGCCATTTTCTGCCTGCTTCAGAAACATAAAAGCTTGACATAGAGATGGAGTAAAGCTGAAACTAATTTCTCCAAGCATGCCGGGTTTCATCAAACTAAAATGCATGATTTGTTTGGTCCCTACAATTCAACTAACAGTATGATGAAGACTTGAGCAAATTAGGGTTTCTTCATCATAAAATGCATGCTAACGTTAGTACACTGATCATTACTGATTCAATTTGTAATTATTGTTTTGGATTCTAATTTTAGGAGGAAAAAGCGGCATAATAATGCTTCACATATACGTTGGAAAAATTGTTGAAATATGATTAATGAACCTATTTAGAAGGAAAAACTAGAACAAAAAAGCTTCATATATATAAAAACATTGGAAGATTTGTTAAAAATTAATTAATAAGCACAAGCACATTTGAGGTCCAATTAAAAGTGAAGTTTTTTTTTTTAGGTTAAAATTTTATTGAAATTTAATTTTCAATATAAATTCTTTAACATGGAACATTAATTTATTGTTTATAATAAAAATTATTTCTTCAACCTTTTAACCTTCAAAATCCACTGTAAAAAAACGTGAAGTAAGAGTTCAACATAAATGTTTTTAGATTCTTACACATTTTCCTCATCTTTTTTAGTGTTTTCCTAATTTTTTATATTTTAGTGTTTTCCTAATTTTTTATATTTTAGTGTTCATCTTATAGAACTATATTTGAGTTAAATAAGTTTTTGTTCAAAAACCTTTTTTTTAAGATTTTAGTGTTCATCTTATATAAACTTAGGTGTTGTTGGAATCTTATAAGACATATGACAAACATCATAATTGCACAAGTTATTAACAATAAAGCTTTAAGAACAAACAATTCATAATTGACAACAACAGAATTTCATTACTTTAAAGTGCTGCAACAAGTAGACACTTATCTTGATTTTAATTTTAAACATAGATCTTGATTATTTTTTATTATCAATATGCATGCTAGAGCTTTGAATCAATATCAATTACATGGGTGTTTGAGAATGCGTATGGAAAGTGTTTTTGAAAAAAAATGATTTTTTTTAAAATATTTTTTGGTGTTTTTAGATCATTTTGATGTGCTGATGTAAAAAATAATTTTATTTTTTTTAAAAAAAAAACATCATTTTGATGCATTTCTGAACAAAAAACACTTTCACAAGCAACCTCAACTACACTACCAAACATGCACTACAAATTTAAATATACACTTATTATGAATATATGTTATCACATGTATGATCTTGTTATGATAAACTAAACAATATAATCTATGCTATTTTTTGGTTTACAGATGTTACATTAATTTTTACTTTGTTTACTTTGATTATGTTATGTTTGACTATATTATTTCTCTATTGTATCGGTTAGGTATTCTTTAAAAAAATATATCATTTTTTTCTATTTTTTGACGACTTTCAACAAACTTTAAATTTGGGTTTTTTTAAAAAATATTTAAAATAAATTTTTTTATTTGGTTAAAGAGATTATATAAATCAAGATATATGAGTGATGTAGGGGAAAAGGGTAAAAGATAGCGAATACATTCAAATGCTATTTAATTGGGCTAAATAGTCATACAACGAGAACAACTTCTTAAAAAATTATCAAAATATCAAAGTTATTTTTTAAATTCTAGCAAAAGAAAATTAAAAATAAATCATTGTCCTAAAAGATAACCAAATATTATTCATCGAAACTATCATTAATATTACATAAAAAATACCAAAAATACCCTAATTATATAAAAGCTACTATATGATAGATGGGCATGATTGCATCTTTATTAGCAATCATAAGTGTTTAAATACAATTTTCCCAATAATGAGATCCTGCAATTTAGGATTTTTTATAAGATCATGCCTAAGATTAAGGAATTATAAATGTGAATTTGAATGAGATTTGTACAAGTTGTTGATTGCAGATGAGTCATTAATAGGACCCCTCAAGATGGAGGGCGTGTTAGAACTCCAATCTTTGATCTGAGATCGAGGAATTGAGCACGCGGTAGAGGTTTAGTAAATTCATCGGCTAACTGGTTGGTTGACGATACATGAGTGACACGAAGACTGCCTTTTTGGACTTGATCCCGAATGAAGTGGAAGTCAATTGCCACATGTTTCATCCGAGAGTGAAACACAAGGTTTGAACATAGTTAGGTAGTATCGACATTGTCACAATATATAACTGGGCAGTGAGACAGTGAGATTCCAAGATCAGTGAGGAGATAGGTGAGCCAATTCATTTCAGCTGCAGTGTTGACGACTGCTCTGTATTCAACTTCAATGGACGATCGTGATACAGTCTGTTGTTTCTTAGAGCTCCATAACACAGGGTTACGAACAAAATAAATTATATATGCATTGGTTGATGTGAAGTCATCCTTGCCACCTATCCAATCAGCATCAGAGTAATTTGATATAGATAAGGATGTACCATTGTACATATGATCGGAGAAGGCATGTAGTTGGAGTGGAGACTGACGATACAACTGAAGTTTGTCATTGAAAGTGTCACACAGATAGCGAAGTATACGTTTAACAAACATCCAATGATCAGTGGTTGGGTGATGCATATATTGTGATAATTTGTTGACAGCAAATGCAATATTAGGTCTAGTGAGAAGCAGATATTGGAGACTGCATATAATTTTCTGATATTTAGCAGGATTCGACAACGGTTTCCTAGATTTTAACACTAACACGGGGCTTGTTGGGAGAGGAGTGAACATTGGTTTGGACTTAGTCATGTTTGTTTTAGCCAATAAGTCCATAATATACCTGCGTTGAGAAAGCAAAATGCCATACTTATTATGAACAACTTCCACACCTAAGAAGTAGGACAATTTACCAAAATCTTTGAGGGAGAAACGGTGAGCAAGCTGCTCAATAATGGAAGTAACCAGATTGGCATCGTCGTCTGTGATGATAAGATCACCTATATAAACTAGAATGTAAATGATGTGGCCAGGAAGCTTGAGTATAAATAATAAGGAGTCAGCATTGGTATTTGTGAACCCTAGCTAAAGAAGAAAATTGTGAAGTTCTTGATACCAGGCCCTTAGTGCCTCCTTTGGGCCAAAAATCGCTTTACATAGTTTACAAACATACTATGGACGATCTTGATCAACAAATCCAGGTGATTGTTACATGAATACAATATCAATGAGATGTCCTTAAAGAAATACATTGTTGACATTGAGTTGCCTTAGTGTCCAGTTCCGAGAGATAGCAAGACTGAGAACAACCTATATGGTAGTGGTTTTAACCACTGGATTGAAGGTGTCGAGGAAGTCCACACCAGGTCGTTGATGAAACCTTTTTGCTACCAATCGTGTCTTGAACTTGTTTACAAAGTCATCAGTGTTATGTTTAATTTGAAAAATCTATTTGCAACCCACTACATTTTAATTGTTAGTTGGAGGTATAAGATTCCAAGTGCCATTGTATATCATGACATCATACTCAGCATACATGGCCTTGCACTAATGAGAGTCAGTGAGTGCTTTGGATACTGAGTTTGGTTCAATATCATGTGAGGATGTTTGAGTTGAGTGTGAAGGTTTATTTTTTGTATTGGTCGGTGGATGTTGTTTTTTGCCCTTGTTGTCATCGAATGTGAGCAATGACAAAACCCCTTGACAGGATGGCTCCTTGTGATGAAAAGATGAGAGAAGATGGGGGGGGGGAGGGGGATATGGGTTGTGATAAGGTGGGAGGTGTTGGTTGGTGGGTGGTTTGATGTGCATTATCAGGAGGAATAAAGGTTAATGTATCAGGTGGAGTTGCAGAGACTACAGTTGCACACATGAGCTGTTGAGAGGGCACCACATCAGTTGGGGGTGGAGTGACCGGTCGGGGATTGAAGGACACCACGTGGATTGGTGGTGGAATCCAAGTGCTGATGAGGCTAGGTGACTGAAGCGTGGGCTTTCTAGATAGGGAGGCATATGGAAATTGAGACTCAACAAATTTAACATGTCTGGAGACATATATTTTGGAATTGGATGGATCAAGACAGTGATATGTACTTTGAGTGAGAGAGTAACCAATAAAAATACAGAGTTTAGATCGAGGTTCCAGTTTGTGTGATGTGTAGGGTCGTAACCATGGGTAGCATAAGTAGCCAAAAATATTTAATTTGGAGTAATTAAGTGTGGTGTGAAAAAAAAAATTAAAACGGGGAGCGGAGTTTTAATATGGGTGTGTGCATTCGGTTGATGAGATGGATTGTAGTTGCAAAAACATATGACCAATAAATAAGGGGAAGGGAGGCATAAGAGAACAAAGTAAGGCCAGTTTCTACGATGTGGAGATGCCGCCTCTCAGAGAAGTCATTGTGTTCTGGTTGCCAACCTTTTTTCTGTTTCAAATACATATTAATAATGAATAATATTTTTTTAAAAAAAAGTTACCATGATAAACTTGCACTTGCAATTCATTTCCTCCTAATTTTTGTCTTATATAATAAGTTGTATAATGCATCTTTGTATTGTCAACATGTGTAACAAACATATAATTCATTACTAAATTTGCATTATTCACGTGACTAAAATAATCACCATAATTTAAGCTAATGAATTCCTTATAGTTTACATAGATTGGTGTTATTGTTCCTTTCAAGATGTATACAGGTTTGTGGTCACCTTTGAAAGTTTTATTTAGGATTTCTAGCCTAATTTCAAGTATGGTTGATGCACTTGCTTGAGTTGAGGGTGTGTTTGACACTATATTTCAAAAATATTTTTGAAAAAAATTGAATTTTTTTTAAATTAAAATTTTTAATGTTTTCATATCATTTTCATGTGCTGATGTCAAAAATAATTTTTTAAAAATAAAAAATATCATTTTAATGTATTTTTAAATAAAAACACTTTAAAAAATAACTTTAACCACATTTTCAAACAGTTAAGTTACTTGATTTGGGTTAAACCTATGAATACTTGTTTGGCTACCATCACTAAAATCGAGATGACTCTAAGCTTCGATATCAACTAAAAAAGAAGAAGAAAAATAGGTAATTTAGACATGGATGACCAGTGAGAGAGAGAGAGAGAGAAGAAACTCTTTATACACCACTAACATTGGTGTCATTTACTTGAAGGGGAGGGGAAATCTTAAAAAAGTTCATTTTTCATATCAAGACCAGTCATGGAGAGCCTCCTGGCTCTTGGTTGCGAAGCGCATAAGTTTAGGCCTATAGTTTTTTATCTCATCAAATGTCATGCATGTGGGTTAGCGTTTGTAAGGCCAAACCCTGTTATTTATCTCATATTTAAAAAAAAACAACTTAAAATGAATATAAAAACACTCTGTAAAATAAATAACTAAATCACCAAATCAAATTCAATTGTCTGAAAAGAAATTTGACCAAGATTTCAACATCGTTTTCCCTCGTCTCAAACTGTCTGAATAAACAAGCCACATTAATAATGTGAGCAGTAAAAAAAAAGTACTAATCTTTATTAAATTTTATTAAAAATATTTTTGAAATGCATCTTAAAATACCCGCGACCCCATGGGCCATGCCTTCTTGTTCTTGACCAGCAGTTATAATTTATAAATATTTTTTCTTTTTCGGAGGTTTTTTCAGTCATTTTACTGTGCAAATATTTGAAAAAAACTGGAAAAAAAACCCGTAGTCTCTGCGTCATTATTTTGTGTTTTTTGCGTCGTTTCACTGTGAAACAAATCTGAAATTATCATCTGTGTCCCATGAAAAATTCAAAAATACCCCTGGAACCGAGGGCTAAAATTTTTCGATCCTGCAAAATGACCATTACATTGTAGTAATAAATAGTAAACTGAGAGCAAAATGACCATTACATTGTAGTAATAAATAATAAACTGAGTCTAGGTGTACAATAAAAAAATCCACAATAAAAGAGGCACGGGTTTTATCTTTTAGGTAATAAACAATATAGATTTTCCGTAATAGATTTTCATGGCTTAGTTTTTGAAGAATCAGTACTTGTCGCCATTGCTGACACTCTTGTCTACCTCTGTGGTCAAACTGGCTCTGTAAAGGAAGGAACCATGTCCCTATCCATTTATTTATTCTAAAGGGCAACACTTCGCTCCAGAAAGTCAGCTAGCCAGGTTCGCTTTTGTAGCCCACCAGCTCAACAACTGCGTGATCTGCTCCGGTGCTGCTCCATCAATGTGGGATTCTCTCAATCTTGCTCGTTGGATCCACATCCTTTTGTACCCTTCAAATATTCCTGTATTTTTCTTTAAGCATAAGGAAATCAACATCTGTCCACACTAGACAAGATCTTCACCGTCCGATATGATCCAAATGTTTATTCATGTATTTATATTAGTAGCAAACTACTTTCGAAGATCACATGGGAGTGGGGGCACGTCTATTTGTCATCCGTGCCAAATTTTCTACGCCCAAATGCTTCCGGTGATGTTATCTTTCTTCTCGCACAAATGCAATTAATGTTTACAGAATTATATAAATTATATTTTATAATTTTATCTAATAGTTTAAGTTTTAGATATGATGGTTTCTTGACATAGTATCAGAGTCTTGTTGACCTAGCGGTCACGAGTTCGAATCTCACCACTCTATTCTATTTGATAAAAATCAAGCACAAAACAATATGAGTCTGTGCAAGTTCAAGCCTAAATGACTTTCACCTGAGTGGAGTGTTAAAGAATAATATAAATCATATTCTGGGATCTCACCTAATAGCTTAAGATTGTAGGTGAGATGATTTCTTGACAATTAAATAAATAAAAACTAATAAGAAAAACAGATGCATTAAAAAATTTATTTATATAGATTAAAATATCTTTTAAAATCTTAATATATAAATGGACAACGAAACACGTAGCAAACACAAAGCTATTCAGATATAAGTAAATACGACTTGCAGGAGTGGAGGTTGGGTTTGACAGAGACCAGTTTTTTTAAAAACTAATAATATCATGTCTTTATAGAAAGGAAAAATTTTAAATTTTAGAGCTAAAAGTAGTAAAATTTAGTTTTGGCCCCTCCTAGGGAAAAAAATATAATCTTGACCCCTCTAAAAATTTTCTTTCTATGTATGTACTTGTGTTGATGGAGAGAGGACACGTAATCATAAAGGAACTTGAGAAGCCACATTTGCAAGACAGTTCAAGGCAAAAGTAATCGTGCTCCACCATCACGCCTAAACGGGTCGCTTCGTTTATGACCACACTCCCGATTTTCTCATTGACAAATGACAAAAACACTCTGTTTCACATTTTGTTTTAAAAGTTATTTTGAAAAAAAATAAAAATTAATTAATTAATTTTTTTAATAATTTTAGATTATTTTCATGTATTAATATCAAAAATAATTTTTAAAAAATAAAAAAAATATTATTTTAATATATTTATAAACAAAAAATATTTTTAAAAACAAATTCAACCACAATCACAATATATAATGGTTAATGCGTGGAAGTACTTTAAGAGTTCTTTTCAACCAAATTTGAAAAAAAATATTTGTTTTAAATAATTTTTTAATATATTTTTAAATAAAAAAATACTCTAAAAACCATTAAAAAAAAAATCAAGCACGTTCGAAGCCTCGTTAAGAAACTGCGGGTGCCGATACCAATGGCATCACTCAATTAATGATCCCTGGAAATCCACAGGCATTATTTCATGCATGTTGAGATTTAAATTGTTTTTGAAAATATTTTTTATTTTAAAATATATTAAAATAATATTTTTTATATTTTAGACATCCTCGTATAAAAATGATCCAAAAATATATAGAAAAATTAACTTAAAATAAAAAATAAAAATATTAATTTTTAATTTTTTTCAAAATATTTTTGAAATGGAATTACAAACACGCCCGAGTCAGGCCTTTGGACGACATGTGACTCGGGAGAACACAAATCTTTGAATTGACAAGGATTGTGCCTACTGACCCATCTCGTATCAATATTCTTCGACAACATTAATTTATAGACTGAAATTCAAACATTTAGGTACATATTAACGTTGCATGCTCAATCACGTACAGGAGAAGTCGACATCATAGTTGGTATGTATTATCCATTTTTTTTAATTATTATTCTAACTTAATTTAGACCACAATAACAAGGTCGTACGTCGTTGTCTCATTCCATAATCTATTTGTCGATTAAAATTCTTAATTATGTATTTGCCTTATTTTGTTGGAGTTAATTTTACTTAGTGAACTGATTAAGCCAATTGATTTTAGAAATCTCATTAACTTAACTAGCCATGTTAATAGAAGTTCAAGAAAAAATTAACCTGAAAATATATACCGAGTTGTCAATATTTTAAGCATATGATAAAATAATATATATTCAACGGGCGTAATCAAATATATATTAGAGAATTTATCAGAAGATCTTCACCCCTAAGGAAGGAATTTTTTTTAACTCCTTCAGGATTGTACCAGCAAGTTTTTAGTCATTGCATGGTCAAACACATATTTTATTTAATTAAATAATATAATATTCAAATTAAACTAATTTTGTAGGATTTGACGAAATCATGTGCGGTTGAAGTTACATGTATAGATTAGACTTTGGGTTACAATTTGTTATTCTCTTTTATTTTTCTAATAGCAATTTCTTTATGGAGATTAAAGGGGTGTTTAACATTGCGTTTCAAAAATATTTTTGATTTTTTTTACTTTAAATTAAAAAAATAATATTTTTAGATTATTTTGATGTACCGATATCAAAAATAATTTTTTTAAAATAAAAAATATCATTTTGATGCATTTCCGAACAAAAAACATTTTCAAAAACAACAGCAACCACATTCTCAAATAGTCACAAGTGACTACTTAATATTAGTTTTTTTAAAAAATAAAAAAATTTATTTTATTTATTTAAATTCATTAAATATATATATATATATATAAGATCACTTTAATATATTGATATCAAAAATAAATTTTTAAAAAATAAAAAATATTATTTTAATATATTTTTAAATAAAAAATATTTTAAAAAATAACATAAAAAGCCTAAATTTAATTAAATCACTAGTGAAAATGGGGGCAAAAACCCTTTTGGTTAGTTTAGGTGTTGACTAGGGGTTAAGACTTAGGAGAGATTATGAATCAAGTAAAAATGATTGGAAGTCACATGGCTCATGGTTGCGAAACAAGCACGCTTTGGTCACAGGCAATCATGAACCCAGTGTCAGGCTGGTCCGTGTAGATCGAACCGTACGTGCCCCTCTTGCGTGGACCAGCGCAATTGGTCCATGTCCAAAACATTTTGTTTTCTTAAAAAAAATGGCACATGGGGGTGGTGGACTTATGGATCCGACAACCTTCATTTGCAAGTGGGAGGCTCGATTACCATAATGGTCCCTGTACTCGGTTACTTTAATTTATTGAATCCTCCAACTTTGTTTTGTTTGCGACTGAACTTGAAGATAGTCTAAGTAAATTACTGTTGATATTTAATTAATAGATAATAAATAATTTAATCATTCTTGGCATGTAAAGTGATAAAAAATAACTTTAACCACATTTTCAAACAATTTAAATTTGTAACATGTTATTTTTAACAATGTAGATAGTTGACTGTTAAGTGAAATTTAAAAAATTACATATTAGCATTCTACTATTTTAATATTTTATAAGACTTCATTTCGTGATAGTAAAAACAATAGGGTTGAGGGATTACATTAAATTTTAATTAACATTCATGTGCCTCAATAGTCAGACATGTCGACTCTAGTTTTTTTTTTTTTTTAGTATCTGTTTGGGAGTGTAGTTGTTTTTGAAAGTATTTTTCATTCAGAAATACATTATTTTTTAAAAAAAGTTATTTTTTACATCATCAAATTAAAATGATATAAAAACACACAAAAAAATTAAAATAATTTTTTTTTCAAAAATATTTTTGAAACACAGTGTCAAATACCTTCTTAATGCTATAAGTTTAATCTCTAACTAAGTTCTTGCTAAATCCAGAGTTGAAGGACTAAAGTAACTCAAATCAAAATTGAAGAACTAAATCATAATTATAAATGACATGCTACATGGTAGATTTCCGGCTCCCTCTCATTTCTCTTTATAAAAAGACAAACTCGGTCAGCTAACACCCGATACTAGAAAATAAATAAATAAAAAAATTAAACTGCATTCTCATTCCTGACTTGTTCTATCTTAAAAGTCAACTTCAAGTCTACCTGATTTCCTCTTTCTTTCCGCCAAATTTCAAATTATAGGAGATAATCTCCGCAACCAATCATAATTAAAGGTAGTTCACCAAATTTGTTTAAAGTTAGTGAAATAACACCACTCAAGACAAAAGCATTCATCTAATTAATTGCATGATTAGTATTGCGGTAAAATATATATTTAAAAGTGTTTTCTATTTAAAAATATATTAAATATTTTTTTAATATTAATATAATATAATATAATTATCATGAAATATTTTAAAAATGTTAATTTTATGCTTTTTTAAGATAAATATATTTTTAAAACACAACACTAAGCAATCTCTTAAACTATAAACAAAGAAGATTATAATGCTAATTGCTAGCAGTGGTATTAATTCTTAAAAGTTTGTTTGACATTCGGATCATTATTCCTTAAATTTGGATTAAACTATCCTTCATGTTTGCCTTTCAATGTCTGTCTCTCACTAGACTAGCTGAGCTTTTTTTAGGGTCTCGTTAGGAGGTCCTATTTTGAGGTAAATGTTTTCTTAAAATAATATATATCTATATATATATATAATTATTAATTTCAAAAGTGTTTTAGCCTGGATACATATCAGACCCCATAAAATCTCTTACAGGCCTCCACTGGAAATCACAACCGCTGATCACGCCTCAACTTTACATTACTTTTATAACATGTATAAAATTATCTTGCGAAAAAATTTAAATTCATAAGTGAATTTCTTTTAATATGATTTATATTATTTTTGGACACCTCCTCACACCCCTTAAGTGAAAGTTTTTTGAGTTTAAAACTTACACACAAATTAATATTAATTTGTGCTTAATTTTATCAAATATAATAAGCGTAATGAAATTTGAACTCGTGGCCGCTGGGTCAACAAGACTCTGATACCATATCAAAGAATCATCTTAACTAAAAATTTAAGCTTATAAAATTTATATTATTCTCTAATACTAAATTTGTACCTCTTTATAGAGAAAATATAAAAAAAATATTACTAAACATGGTTTAATTATAATTTGATATATATATATATACATTTTATATACAATATAATATATATCAACTCAACATATTATACAGTAGCCATCAAAGACATTTATGTCTCATCGCGCACAAATAGAAGGACTGACATGTGTATTGTCATCAAATTTAAATATATTAGAAAAAATATCCAACGAACACGATGCTAGCTAGCAAACCCTTTTTATTTTACTATTTATTTTTTTTCCTAATTTTTATATTTTATACCGGTAAATAAATAGAAATCACTTGTACTAGTTTGCTTTTTTTTTTTTAAAAAAAAAAGAGTTAAGTATTAAGAGCTTGTAAAATATAATCTTCAATCAATTTGGAGATGCTTCTAAATTTAAGGAAAACCCTACACTCATGCGTACAAGGTTTAACATAATTGGATAGTATTAGATACGTGCCATAACGACAGGGACAGGAGGAGTTTTTCTTTCTTTTTTTATTTTTTCACACATGGTTGAATATGTTTTTGAAATTATTTTTTATTTAAAAATTTATTAAATAATATTTTTTATTTAAAAAAAATATTAATAGAATTTTTTTTATATAAAAAAATGGAGTATAAAACACCCAAATAAGTAGAATAATGATGGGTTTGTTGGAAAATTCCAAGTGGTGCCCTTCTAGCCTACCTTGCATCCTCTTTAAGTAGTCAGGCTCCCATGCCCTGAGCCCTTCACATCTCCATTATCTCTCTCCCTCTCTCTCCTCTTTTTCTCTCTCCTTCTGTCTAAAGTAGGAGGGTGTTTCTGTAGCAGTGAAGAGGGAACATGGCAATGATGAGTAGTTTGCTTTGCATTGCAACTAGTCTATTGATAATGATGCCATTGATGTGGAAGGCTGAAGCTAGAATTCCTGGTGTTTACAGTGGTGGTGCTTGGCAGACTGCTCATGCTACCTTTTATGGTGGCGCTGACGCCTCTGGCACCATGGGTATGTATCTGTATCTATCTCACAACCCACATTAATTGAATCTGATCGATTGAGCTAGCTCCTAATCTCAACTAATTAACTTGTAACAGTTTGTTCTGGACTTAAAAATATCATAATGCACGATTTTGCTACCAGTAGACGTTAATAGGAGTAATTAATCTGTATCTGTGTGCAGGAGGAGCTTGTGGATATGGAAATCTATACAGCCAAGGGTACGGTGTGAGCACGGCAGCTCTAAGCACTGCACTGTTCAACAACGGCTTAAGTTGCGGTGCTTGCTTCGAAATGAAGTGTGCAGATGACCCAAAATGGTGCCACTCAGGCAGCCCATCTATTTTCATCACCGCAACCAACTTCTGCCCGCCAAACTATGCACTTCCGAATGACAATGGAGGCTGGTGCAACCCTCCTCGCCCCCACTTCGACCTCGCCATGCCCATGTTCCTTAAGATCGCAGAGTACCACGCCGGTATCGTCCCTGTTGCCTACCGCCGGTCAGTGACTTCTTAAACTCTCTGTTTTTGCCCTGTTGATAGCAATAAAAAATATATATATTCAAGATGTTTAAAGGAGATCCGTAATATGGCGCAACAAAGTTTCCATCTTTGAAGTCTTATTGTGATCCAAAACGGGTAGGGTTTTAAATGAACTTGCCAAACAGGATAGGCTCAGGGTGGTGTTATTAAACAAATCCTGGTGGGTTCCTCAGCAACTCGTGCTGTGTCTTTTTCATAAGTTTAGCCATGGGACAGTTTATGGTCACTTTCGGCCGGATTGTTTTGACCCTCGTTGCCCATCTTTAATGCTGAAAGTACCGTTCCACCCCTCGCCCATCACAATTTGTGTTTCCATGCTAAAAAATCACGCCCCGGGATACATGCTTCGGCTTGACGTTTTCTTCCCCTCGCTTTTTCATGATTTATATATTTTTATTTTGGCAATTACGGAAATGTCCCGACGGTGCTGATACTGTGCAATGCAGGGTGCCTTGCCGGAAGAGAGGAGGCATGAGGTTCACGATAAACGGATTCCGCTACTTCAACCTGGTACTGATCAGCAACGTGGCGGGTGCGGGGGATATCGTGCAGGTGAGCGTGAAAGGTTCAAGGACTGGCTGGATGAGCATGAGCCGTAACTGGGGTCAAAACTGGCAGTCAAACGCTGTTCTGGTCGGCCAGTCACTCTCTTTCAGGGTCAGGGCCAGTGACCGGCGCTCTTCCACTTCATGGAACATTGTCCCTGCCCACTGGCAGTTTGGTCAGACTTTTTCCGGCAAGAACTTCAGGGTCTAATTCTTTTTTACCTCTTGTTTAACCACCAACCATCTCCACGGTCAAAATCCTAAACATCCAAGTTTCCCGCCATAATTTCTTTTACCCTTCTCGGCTTTTTTTTTTTTTTTTTGGGGGGGGGGGGGGCTTCTTCTTTTTGACATGGGGTTGTTGACTTGTTGATGGGGATGTGAAAGTGAAAGGCGGGGTTATAATTTGCAGGGACGTCAAGAAATGGAAAGTGAAAATTGGGGGACTGTTTTTTTTTCTTTTTTACTTTCTGAATGGCGTGTTTCTCGACTGAGGGAAAGGAGATGAGGCTGAGGCGGCTGCGCAAACGATGGTTAGCCCGCTGGTACTAATACTATAATAATATATACACATCTAGTAAGTGATGTATGATGGACGGTATACGTTTTGAGAAGTGTTTTGTAGTAATTTATAGTCGTTGATCATTTCCAAGGATATTTTTGGTTTGTTTTTCCATGTTAACCGATGTTGTGATCTTTTTTTTTTTTTTTTTAGCCCAAGTAAAAATTAAACGAATTTCTTTTCAAATACAGGGAGGAATCCAATTTTATTGGGACTTTGCGACGTGGCAATTTACAAAAGAAATAAAGGATCTATACGAAGCAACCATCAAATAAAAGTTTGTTTTATATGTACATTTATTAGTACACAATGATATCCTTGAAATAAAATTCAATGATAAATGCTTATGGGATTTCGAACTTGAGTTACATACAACATTAGCGTCATCAGCATGTGTAATTAAAAATAAATAAATAGAAAGGCTTACCATTTTGATTAAAAAAAATGAAACTCCATTTGAAACAAAGCATAGACATCCAAAGTTAAACAATTTTCTTTTAAAATAACACGTTGTAATTTCAAAACAAAACAATTGTTTTTTTTTTCTTTCAAAATCTTAGCCAAACATGCACTTTTGAGTGCTTTATAGATAATAAATAGATGTAGAACTGTAGAAGTATTACAACAAAAACTAAAGATCCGGGTAAGACATTGTTATTCCATGTCTATAAATATCATGGATTTCAATACAGGAATACAAATTTTTTTTTTGTGTGTTTCTTTCTTTTTTAATTTGGTCTTATTAAAAATATTTTGACGGGTTTAACCACTGAACCCTATATTTTCTTAAGTTTTTATTTTTTTGATTTTTTATTTAATTCCTTAATATTGAAAAATAAATTTCATGATTTATTTTTATAAGATTGTCATGATTTCAAATAAACATCAATTATATTTTAGGGTTGTTGCTTGATTTTGCAAGTATGTATTTTTATAATATAATTAAACAAAAATAACTTACAAAAAAAACAAGGCTATTAAATCCTGTATTGTTCATAACTGGAGTTGCGGGGTGATTGAGATTAATCCAATTTTATGTCGTCTCAATAATTTTTAAAAAAAATGCTGTCATCTAAATTTTTTTCTTCAAAGTTAGATCATGTTACTATATGTCATCTAAGTTGTCTTTGAACTCTTGAAAATGATTGATTTATGTTATGTTAGCACTTATACAATTTATTTAGAAACTTAAGCTAAACATTACATTGAATTGGGTTAGAAGATTTTAAGATTGATCCATCTGAACGAGTTTAATAATATTATTGAAAAAAATTATGCTCTTTATATTATTTATAATTTTTTAAAACATAAATTAAATTATACAATATACTAAAAGAGCTCAGTGTTTCACTGTAGCTTTTGAGGTGAAACGTCCGTGCGTCGCGCGAGTTCGTCCGCCTTTTTTTTTTTTCCGTTTTTGAACAGTGATTTAACAAAAAAGCCCCTAAAAACGACAAACAACGTCGGCCAGACCGAGGGGCTCTGTGGTCATTACGCACATCAGACCGGACCGGTCCGGTCCGCCCCGCCGGTCTTCTGCTTATTTTATTATTTTTTGAAATTGGCTAAATACGGTTATAGCCCTTAATAAGACAAAAAAGGTGACTTGGGTACAGGGGCAGACCGGTAATTGACCCTATTTTTTTATTATTTCTTTCGGTAACTGTCAGGGCGTGAGACGCACGCGCCAGACGGTTTTCCACCTCACGCCCTGTTTAGATGGCTCGTGTAGCGTCCTACGGTGACCGGAGATATGCTACCGGCGTCTTCCTCGATGCGTCTCCGCGTGGTCTTCCTCCCGCGGCTGCGCGTTTCACCAAAAGATGTGCGTGGACGCGGCGACGGCCGGTTAAAGCCGCTGGCTACGTTTCTCTCTCTCCTGCACGTAAAAGTGCAGGAGAGGCCCCCGTGTTTTTGCCTTTTGCACGTCGGTCCCTCAACTTTCAATTTCGTTTATGGTCTTGATTTTTGTTATATAAGTTTTGATTTGGTTCGATTGGGTCCTCCTGATTGAAATTAATTAAATGTGCAAGTTTCACTTCGATCCTGTTACTTTTAATTTCCGGATTAGCTGTAAATAGCTCAATAAGTTCGGTACACAAGTTTCGATTTTTTTCACCTTTTTCCTTTAATTGAAATTGATAATAAATGTGATTTTCATTTCAGCCCTTAAACTTTTAATTTTTGATTTAAATCCCTTTATATTTGATTTTCATTTCAGCCCTAATACTTTTATTTTTTTATATTTCTCGAATAATCTTTACTTTTGTCCATGTATATATAAGTGTGCTTAACACAACAACAACAACAACAACAACAACAACAACAACAACAATAATAATAATAATAATTTAATTGTTTTTCTTGCTTACTCTTTTGTTAATGTTTTTTAGTTTTTTTTCTTCGGATAATTTGATAATTTTTATTGTTTTGACAATAATAGCAATGATAATTTTTATTTTTATTTTATTTTTTTGTTTTATCTGTTGTTAAAGTTTCTAGGATTTTTTTAGTCTTTGATTTATTTTTGTTTCTTTCATTATTAAAATAATAATAATAATAATAATAATAATAATAATAATAATAATTTAATTGTTTTTCTTGCTTACTCTTTTCTTAATGTCTTTGACTGTTTATTTTTTCAGGATAATTTGATAATTTTTATTATTTTAATAGTAATATCAATGATAATTTTAGATTTTAAGGCTTCGATGTTGCTATTGTTATAATAGGTTGTGTTGTGCTATTTTATGATATGAAATTTTGCATGTATAAATATTATATTTTAATTTTGATCCAGCAAATCCTATAAAAATTGTTTGCTCAGCCCGCAACGTAGAACATATATTTTTTTTTATTTTCAAATTTAATGATTTTTTTAGTCTTTCATTTATTTCTATTCTTTATTCATTATTAACACAATAATAATAATAATAATAATAATAATAATAATAATAATAATAATTAATTATTTTTCTTGCTTACTCTTTTTTTAATGTTTTTGAGTGTTTTTTCTCTCAGGATAAATTGATAATTTTAATTGTTTTGGCAGTAATAACAATAGTAATTTTAGATGTTAAAACTTCGATGTTGCTATTTTCATAATAGGGTGTGGTAATCTATTTTATTATATTAAATTTCGCATATATAGATATTATATTGTAATTTTGGACCAACAAATCCTGTTAATTTTTTTAATCCTAACAATCATAAAAATTGTTTTCTCAGGCCGCAATGTAGTGCGATCAATTTTTTTAATTTTCAAGTCAAACGATTTTTTTTCATTTAAAAATTTTTATTTTCGTTTTATCATTTATGTTATTTTTTTATTTGCTCTTTTGTTAATGTTTTTAGACTTCTTTTAGTCTTTGATTTAATTATTTTTTTTGTTATGAACGCAATAACAATATTAATATTAAGAATAATAATAATAATAATAATTTTAGTTTGTGTTCTTACCTGCTTTTTTTTTTGTGTTTTTTTTTCTTGAGGTAGTTTAATAATTTTTATTGGTTTGACAGTAATAGTGATAATAATTTTAGAAGTTAACACTTCGATGTTACTGTTGTTATGATATGGTATTTTGATCTGTTTTATTATATCAAACTTTGCATGTAAAAATATTAAATTTTAATCTGAACAATTGTAGCCCGCAACAAAGTGCGGGCCATCAAACTAGTATACTACTGAACGACAATAAACAGCTCTTCCCCGTCAAAACCGAGTAGTTGGTTTTGATGGGAGAGCGTCAATTATGAACCCAACCGTTCATTTCAGCAGGACACTCGTGTTAAGAAAAACATCCCAAGGGGTCCTGGTGTGAGTGGTGAGGGCGCTCTCATCCCTTAAGAGAGGTCAGGGGTTCAAACCCTCCTCTTGTATGGAGCCGGCCATTTGGGGAGCACTTTCACCCCTTCGGGGCCCACCCGGTGCGAACGTGGATTAGTCTGGGCCAGCGCTTGGGACACCGCGTGGTTTATACCAAAAAAAAAAAGAAAAACATCTGCAGAAAAACAAGAAATAAACATATTTGCATTGAACACAGGTCGGACAGATTAATGCCTCCCAAATTTAAGAGAAAGTTCTCACAAATGTCTCTTAATCTTAGCCCTTTGCTCCATCCAAGAATCAGCTGTGGGGTAGTTCTGTCGAGGAAATTGGGTGTAAACCCGGGCACAAGGCTTGCAGATTCCATTCGAAGGACCTCGGGGAACAAGACAAGGAACGAAAGGGAGAATCTAAGAAAGCACTGGTTAACTTAACTTAACCAATCCAGGTCTGATCGTGGAAGGGACGAACTCATATCCAATCCAAGTCTGAACTTCACCTTCATCAGGATCGAGTAACTTCTCTGCAGGAACATGATCAACTAGCCCTTTAGAGATACCAGCAGCTAGAAACTTGAAAATGACGTCTTGTACCCATTGAGCAGGAGAGGACTAGATAGCATTAATGGAGTTTTGCGTTCCATTTCTTTCGAGCAACAAGTTCTTGACCAGCAAATGCATGAAAAGTCACATCACATGAAGGCTGCATACGCGTTTGAATCAAGCAAACCAAGCTTGCTCTCCTGCATCTTTTGTCCATTTTACGACACAAAAGATATATATTTTCGGGTCCCTACAACCTGAAACAGGTTAAACACGCTCCACATTGGATGCCTTGCACAGATTTCCTTCCTTCTCTTTTCGCACAGTTCGGTTGTGGGGCTCGAATGATTCTTCGGTCGTGGCCCACCCTGGCCTTACTCCGAGAATGATATTTTGTCTTTGATTCCCCATCAGCGATGCTGTCAAACTATGTATAATCAGAAATTTGAAATCTGACATAATAGATTGGAAAAAAAAACTATTAGGAACGAAAGGTTTAAACTATCTAGTGATATTCCCATGGATGATTTCATGTTGACTTTGGTTTAAATTATCTAGTGATATTCCCATGTATGATTTCATGTTGACTTTTTAACTAGAGGACGACGACGCAAATTTTATGAGAGAATTTGACGTTTGAAGTTCCCTTGATAACACTGAAGCGAAGACAATTTTCTACTGCTCTTGCTGTGATAGGGTTCTCAAAGTCAAATTTGCATCTTGTATACAATAGAAATGAATTATCATCAAGTTTTGAAAGCACATGCAAACACTATGATTTTCGTCGCTTTCTTATTGTAAATAATATATATAGACCGCTAGCTTGTAACAACTAAAAGATAAATAAATTAGAGAATCAAACAGCTGTTAAAACAGTTTAAAAAAATAAAAGAGTTGATAAAAAATTAGATAATTGTTTCCATTATTTTTTTAAAATAAAAGAGCTGTTAGGATTTTGTAACTATTAAAAAAGTAATTTCAAATGCTTAATAACTACAATTTTAGTTTAAAGGTTATTGTAATATGCACAACGTCAATTACAGTGTTGTCTCTTGAGTTTGAAAGAATAGGCTCTTAGATGTATCATAAAGTCATGATATGAGAGAATTGTCATCTAATATCATCGTCACTAGGAGATTTATGGTCAACAAGAGTCCGAGTAACGTGACTTGTTGTGAAAGGGTAAAAATTATTACTCTTATTGCACCTTACCTATGGTAACTTGTATTGTTTTTTATTGTTATTCTAAGTCGTGTTTCTATTCATTTATCTCATCTAAAGTTCAAGGCAAATCTCCCTTCATGATGGAATCTCAACCTTTTTGGGATAAATTCAAATCACTCTAAGGTCCAAATCATAGCAATGCATTTATTTCATACTTTGTATATTTAATACTTGAGGGCATACTCTACAATGTAATCTTACACCCCCAAATATTAAAGTTTGTAACAAAACACTTTCAAATATTAATTAAACAAAATAATTATTGAAGAATTTTTGATATTTTGGCCAAATAAAAAATGATATCCATTTTGCGTTTTAAAACTTGATAAAATGCATTTTTTTAATATAAGAATATGCTTTAAAAACCTTCAGGACTTGGATGTATGCATAAAAACAAAATTGATTTTTTTTCTGTTTTTGAAATAAGGATTTTTTTTCCTAGAAAGTTTGGAGAAATTGAAGTATTTTATACCGGGTTTGTATCTTACAGTGTAATTCTATGACCCGATATTGTTTTTTTTGTAATTTTTCAGTTTTGTCTTTTTTTTTTTAATAGGCAAGGCTTGACCTATACATGCAAGTCGTTTGAGTTTGGGGCACAAACCTGATCTAGTAGGGTTAGCTCTTATATAGGCTTAATATTATTTTCTTTATTTTATTTTTAAAATAGGTTATACTCATGTTAGTCATGTTGGTTGTTTGGGCTGGGACCTAGGCCCAATCCAATTTTGTTAAAAGCCTAATATATATTTCTTATGATGGACTAGACTCGACCTAACTATGTGGTTTGGGTTGAGACAAGTCCAACTCATGTTCTTACCTTTAAAAGACATGATTTAATTCAAGTTTGCATGTAAGTTAATGACAAGGGAGTGGATGGAGGAGGAACAAGGAGGAGAAGCTCACTTAGCGTGGAGGTGAGATGGTTATCATTGTTGGGAGGTTATGATTGGGATAATGAAGGTATTAGTATTGTCTAAGGTGCTTTTGTCGCTATAGTTGTTGGAGAAGAAAAGATTAAAGCTAATAGGGGTGGATGGTTGGTTTTCATAATAGAAAGAGGGAAAATGCGGTGCTGTTTAAAGAATACCAATGTTAGAGATGTATATTAGTAGAGGCTATGGTAGATAGAGAAGAGAGCAACAAAGATGAGAAAGAAAATAGTGTAAAAAATATTATTTTTTAGCTCACTATGCCTTTAAATTTCTTGTCCCTCAATCCCCTTAATCCACCCATATTTATAAGGTTTAGAGGAGGGACATCTTGTCTTTTCTAAGAACCAATCTTTGTCATTTACTTATCCGAGAATGATCTCAACCGTTGACTCAAATTTATTATCATGGACTGCTAAGATTTAACAGCTAAAAACTACCTAGGTTGACCTCTCTAGGGTGACACCGAGGTTGTTGTAAGGTCAATCAGCCTGAAAGATCCATCGTATTGACATGTAATATAGTGTTAGGCCATCATGGTTGTGTATGGTTTGTTCGATTTATAAAGAGACGAAATATTACATGCTTTGAAAAAATAGCCATTAGAGCAACCTTTTGTTATGAAAGGTTGAAGATTATGAACAATAATTAGATGACTTGTTGTGTGGTGTTTTGTATTGGATTAATGAGTAAAACAACGTTGTTTTAAGCAAAACATGCCATTTTATTTAAATGAGACAACATCATTTTGATGTTTTAGGATTTTAATTAGGAATTAATCTAAATTTTAGTTTGGTCCTTTAACTTTTGATTTCTTTTAATCACATCTTTGATTGACTTTAATTTTTATTTCTATACAATTTTACCATCGCCAAGCTTCAATATCAACCTTGAATTTCAACACCTTTTCTTGTTGGTTCTTGGTTTTGGACTTACGCAAATCGATACTTAATTTGCCATTAAACTTTCCATTTGCTTCAATTTCATACTATCCTCGACTAAATAAGGTCCTCAAAGCTCGATGCCTTTTTCAAAATGGTCATTGCCTCTCTCTTTTTAATTTGATTCGTAATTGACCTTGAACTTTATTTTACCAATGATTTTAATCAATTGACTTGGTTAAAATTAAATTTGCCCCTCTAAAATTCTATTTTTCTCAGTTAAACCAAAATTTCCCTCCCAAACTTAACTTATCACTAATTAAATAATTGATAAAATAAACTTGACCCCTTAAAAGTATAATTAGGTCTTCTCAGTTAAACCCAAATTAGCCTCTCAAACTTTACTTATTATTGATTAAATAATTGATAAAATTAATTTAACCCATTAAAAGTATAATTAGGTCCTTGTAGTTCATTGAATAATTTAATTTGACCCAAATAAAATCTTAAACATAATTAATCTTTTAATTTGTCTCTTGATTAAATCAAATCAACCTATTAAAAATCTAATCATGCTTTTAGACTTAATCGCTAGTATCATATCACATTTTTCATGTTCTTTAAACTAAACAAGTAAATTGAGTGTTTTTAGATCGATCACGCTATGCATAACACGCTATTAATTAGTGTCCTATCGCACTATTTATTTTTTAATATCATATGACACTATTCATGCTAAAGAAATACCTATATATTACACTTCATTTAACTTTGTGTCAAAGTAAAAGAGATGTAGTTTCACGAGTTGTGAAAATGAAAAGGTGATCTAATTAGCTAAATATCAAAAGTATGCAAATAATCTCTCAAATTCCCTCACAATCACTATAAGTTTGACATTCATACAAGAACGAGGATAATCCTTGATCGCTAGGATCATGTCACTTCACTCATGTCTGGATGGTCAAATTTAAACTAAACAAATAGTTTGACTTCTTTTGGGCTGAATTGCTTCAAGTAGTTAGCAAAATTAAACGAATTAACAATTGAGTTTTTATTTTACTGGGCCAGCCCCTCAAATACAACCCATAAACAAGTCTACCTTTTTAATATGTGACAAGATATGAACACTAGCTTTACCACATAGACATTACTCATGTCTATCCTTGCACTACTAGAACCTTTTATTAAGATAAAGTCTATCATCAATTTACTTGTATGCAGTTAGGACCCACATCAAAATAAAATAAAATGAATTACTATATATTATTGACAAATCAAAAGCCTAGAACCCATTTTTTTCCTCCAAGATCAAACACAATACCAAACAATCATTTTGTGCTCTTGAATTACTTTTACAACCAACTAGAAGCTCGCTGTTCCACGCTTTCTAATTTTCATCTTAGTTGGTCCTAAAAATTGCTCATCACAACATTTCCCAAACTACAAATTGATGGTCGGGTTATAACATGTATTTGCCAATGTGGCTATTTGACCAAAATCTCTGAATTTGATACGACATAACACGTATTGAGCCACTTGATGAGAAAACATGAAACACATGTAAGGATTATTGTATGCTGCAGTAAATTTAAACTTAACAAGCTTTTAGATAGGGTGAGTGCTGGGTTATAAAAGGATTAAACACAGAGAGAGTTTAATGAGCTTGAGGTATATCAACGTGATAGAAAAACGCTCTTCCATGATCAATCTAGAGACCTTTTGGTCTATTTACAAGTGTGGCAATAATTGTTTATTTATTTATTTTTATTTGAAAATGAATTAAAATATATATTTTTTTTTAATATTAACACATCAAAAATATAAAAAATAATCTTATTGAGTTATAAAAAAATCTTATCATTTAAGTGATTTTACTGTACTTGTGAAACATATTAATTATAGTTTCAATAACAAAATTAGCTCGTTAGTTTTAAAAAGAAAAAAAAGTAATATCTTATTTTAAAAAACTTACAAAATAATAATTGATTGTACAATGATTATGCATTAATGTACACTTGCAGTAAATAACTCGTAAATCTTAATTTATTCTGCTTACTTAAACCACACCAAGCACCATTGTTGGGACTCATAATTTGAAAGTAATATATTTTATATTAAAAAACATTGGGATTCAATTATGTGAATAAAAATACCATTAAAGAAATAAGATGAGGGTAATAAGAATAATATAAAAAATAAAATGAATTAAATTTTATCATATCAAATATAAATTTAACTTATTTATCAACTGAATTCAAATCGAACATAATAATTAATTCAGTTACAGTATAAAATCAATAATTAATTTTAGATAACATGTTAGTTATTTATCGGCAAAAATTATTTGCCGTCATTACTTATCTATGCAAGTCAAGAAACGCCGTCTGTGGGAATCGAACCCACGACCACATGGTTAAAAGCCATGCGCTCTACCAGCTGAGCTAAGACGGCTTGGTATCATAATGCAAAAACAATGTATAAAGTAACATGTACATTTAGATGTTCATATACCGACGAGTGCATTTAAGGGACCCGTTAAATATAATTTAAATATCAAATAACTTGAAAGTACTTTAAAGTGTCAAGATTAGATTTTATAGCTAAGAAAAAGAGTATGGGATCACTAAATCTTACGAAGTGTCCTAAGAAATCTCGTTTATAAAATAACTCGTTTTTTTTTTTAATTATCTCAGAGAAAAAAAAAGTAAGATTTTTCTATTTAAATATATATTTTTTTCAAATTAGGAAATGCTCATTTTCAATTATCCAACTTATTTATCATTCTCTGAAAAATATATTTTTATATTTTCAACTCTTATTGATTGTTTTTCATTATACATAACTCTAAAAGATTACAGGTTTTTCAACAGTGACGGCACTGTTCACCGTGACTCATAGTCACTATTCATGTGCAGTTTGACCTGGTGCTTCGCGAGTGTATGTCCTCTTTTTTTTTCTTTTTTTTTTCCAATTTTGAACAGTGTATTAATGAAATTAGCCCCCGAAAAAGACAAAAAACGCCGCCATTTTCAGGGGCTCCGAGGTAATTGGCCATTCCGGTCCGGTCCGACCGGACGGTTTTTTTTTTTTATATAATATTTCTTCAAACAGTGCAGTCACCGTTTTAGCCCTAAAAAACGACAAAATAACGCATAGGGTGGGAGGGGTGAAATGATAATTAGCCAATTGTTTATTCTTTTTCGCTCCGGATTACTGTTGGCACGTCCCATCACGCGCCGTCTATTTCCGCGCGCGCGCGTGTTTCGGGCGGCGCGTGCTACGTCATACGGCATCCACAAATGATCAACCGGCGTCTAGAACGATGTTTCGCCATGCTCTCTTCCACATGGGGCGGCGCGTGTATACATGTGGTTCCCAGGTACGTGTCAATGGGCGTTTGAATTTCCCACCCTCATTTCTCTCTCCTCCGGTGAAAGGTGAATTTCCCAGGTATCAAAGTTTTGATTAATTTCAATTTCATCCTTCCATGCAAATTTATTATAAATCCTTAATATTTTAGGTCTCAAAAGTTTGATTTCTTTCAATTCTATCCTTCTATGCAAGTTAATTATGGATTTCAGTGTCATTTCAGTCCCAGTTCTTTTAATTTCCGGTTTTGTTTTGAATTATTTGATTTCAATGTTTGGGTTTACTTCAATTTTGTCTTTTAAATTTAAGATATTATTGAAAGTATATCAAATTAATTATATATTTGTATATTTATGTCAAATTAAAGTATGTAAAACTAATATTATCGCCTAAAAATATATAGAGGGAGAGGAAAAATGACCTAGGATTTTTTTAAGGACAAAAATTCATGTCAGTATTCTTAAATATATTTAATATAATAATACGATGAATAAATCTTATAAAATAAAAAAAAATATTGGCTTCAAAATTAAATTTTGTGCTCTTTTGTTTAAGTTTATTTCTTTAAATAAATTTGCAGTGTTTTGACTTTTTAATTATATATTTGTGTATTTATGTCAAATTAAAATATGTGAAACCAATTATATGTTCTAATATTTATTGGATGTTATCGCCTAAGAATATATAGAGAGAGAACAAAATAGCCTAAGATTATCCTTTAAATTAAATATATTATTGAAATTATGTCAAATTAATTATATATTTGTATATTTATGTCAAATTAAAATATGTAAAACTAATTATATGTTTGAATATTTATTGAATATTATCGCCTAAAAATATATTGAGAGAGAGGAAAAATGACCTAAGATTTTTTGAAGGACAGAAATTCATATCATGTTTTCTTAAATATATTTAATATAATAATATGATTAATAAATCTTATATAAAAAAAAAGATTGGCTTCAAAATTTAATTTTGTGCTCTTTTATTTAAGTTTATTTCTTTACAAGAATTTCCAATGTTTTCATTTTTAATATTTTCGATCTAATATTACTGGAAAAAAAAAACATCTCAAAAAAAAAAAATGTTGACAAATTTACCTGCATTATCTACAAGTCAAATTAAAAAATATACAAGTCACTTCCCGTTTCCATTAGACTGTTCTGTTTAGACGGCAAATAAATAATTATAGCACAAAAAAAAATTAAGTTTATGTTTTAAAAACAAATTACAATATTTTTATTTGTAGTATGTCTGATATTTATTGAATATTATCGCCTAAAAATATATTGAGAGAGAGGAAAAATGACTTGGGATTTTTTGAAAGACAAAAAATCATATCAGTATTCTTAAAAATAATTATACTAACTAAATATTAAAATAATAAAATACAATACATAAAAAAACAATCAATTTTCTACATAGATAAAAAAACCGCCGCATCGCGCGGATAAACCGCTTGTGTTCTCTATAGAAAACCCGTGTTTTTATCTTTTTTAGGTAAAAAAATCTATTATTATTTATATATTACTATATATATAAAAGGCGTGGGGTTTTCACTGTGCACCCACGCACTGTGCACACAGACACATTGCCCTGTGGATTGCAATAGTTTTTTTTTTTTTTTTTGCTTTTTTTTCCCCTAATTATTCTTTTTCTTCTTTTTTTCTCCGTTTTTTGCTTCTTCTTTTTTGGCCTTTTTTTTTTTGTATTTTTTCCTTATTATATTTTTTTTTCATTTTTTTCTTATTATATTTTTTTTCTTTTTCTACGTATATAGTTTTTTTGGTTTTTTGTTTTTTAATAATGGGGGTTTCCGAGCTCGCTTAAATGCACCACGATTAATCTCCATATCCAATTTTTTTTGATAACCAGGGTGTTCAGGCCAACTTATGCATACAACGACAATCCCCGGACCCACATTTTTATTTCTAAAGTGCTTTCCTGCTGGTATATTTTTTTTTCTTTTTTTTATACTTTTGTTTTATTCACTTATACTTTTTTTTTTTATAACCGGGATCTCCAACCAGTTTAAGCACACCACGACTAATTCTTGGGGCCGAATTTTTTTAAAAACAATATGGATTGCTACAGTGCTTTCACGCTTATACTTTTTTTTTCTTTCGCTTATACATTTTTTTATAATCATGGTCTCTCAGCCAGCTTAAGCTCTTTTTTTCACTTATACATTTTTTTTCACTTATATATTTTTTTTATAACCACGATCTCCGGGCCAGCTCAAGTGCACCACCACCACTCCTCAGACCAAATCCGTTTTTTGATAATTGGGGTGTCCAGGCCAGCGTTGACACACCATGACTAATCTCCGAACCAATTTATTATTATTTTTTATTTTTTTCTTTGTACGTTTTTTTGTTCACTTTTATTTTTATTTGTTCTTTGGATTACATAATTTTTATAATTTTATTATTTGCGCAATAATAATGATAATTTTAGTGATTATTTTTTTATAAAAATCTTTTGATTTTTTTAAAGATTTTCCTGAAATTTTAATTTATATCGGTGATCATTTTAAAAGTAATATTACTTTATTTTTCCCTTTATTCGTTTTTTTTTGTTTTCTGTTTATTTATTTGTTCTTTAGATTTTATGATTTTATTATTTATGCAATAATAATGATAATTTTAGTTATTGTTTTTTTTATTGTTTTTTTATAAAAATCTTTTTTTTTTCATGGCAATTTAATTATTTTAATTGTTTTGGCAGTAATGTTAGTAATAATTTTAGCTTTAATAGCAATGATAATGGCAATAACGTCATGATGAATGTTCAATTTATGTTTTCGTCTTTTTGTTGATAGAAAATTAACAACTTATTTTTTTTATTTGATTATTGTAGGTATTTTCACAATTTATATTTTATTTTTGTTTGATTTAAATTGAATTATAAAATGAACTAATCTTAATACAGTGAATTTAATAATTCAGATATCCGAGTTTTCTTGCTTTTTTAATGATGATGATAAATTTATGCTGGTTATTTCGTTTGAAACTACTAAACAGATGAATTTATATCGATTTTAAATTCATATATTTTATAGAAAACTTGCACTTGACATGAATTCTGCACAGATTTATTATTTTAGCTATATTTTTATTATAATAAAAAAAATACACACAATTAGTATTTTTTACATTGAAAAAAATATTGTGCCGCCCGCGGCGAAGCGCGGGGGCATTGTCTAGTATATATATATTCTTAAACTCATATTGTATGTAGTTTTTATCAACACAAGTTTCTTTCATGTTTTTAGGATTTTGAGAGATGTACAAGTCACATCAATCGTTTTTTTTTGCATACATTTCCATTTTGTTTATTCTTCTGTTAATCCTAAAAAAGTTTATAACAGTAGTATGAATCATATCACTTGTTCATATGTATAATAAAATATATTAACACTAATTAGTATGATATTATAAGAAAAAATCAATAAAAATAAAATAATCTTCCGTATATAAGTGCAGAATTTGTAAAATCTTGAAGAAGAGCAAGCTCACCAAATAAACACATTCTTTTTTTACAATAAAAACTGGAAATGAAAAAAAAAGAAGTAGAGATATAAAATCAAAAACAATTCTCTGCAATTAAACAATCCCTACAATTTTATCTACCCTATTTGTTTTCTCCCATTCCCACTATTGCTGAGAATATTGAACAAAGTCGAATGAAATTATGATTATAAAGATTGAAAACAGATTTATTTCCTATTTTCAAATTCTTTTGAGAATATATAATAGACATTGGCATAAACGAGATTCTGGAAACCCTTATGCTCTAAAATAGTCATAAAATAATTATAAAATAATCACATCATAAAACATGGGTGTTATGTTCATTAAGACAAAGGGGGAAAAATCAGAAAGAAATAACACAAGTTATTTAAATGTGCAGTGTATTTAGACTAGACACAGCAACATGTTTGTAATTACTCTGTGACTTTCGCTAAATTATAAGCTAACTATATCTGGAAATTCACAGCAATAAATGAGAAATGATCAAACTAACATCGTGAATGAGAGATGTTGTCATACTAGTAATTAATTTTTACCCAAAAAAAATACGAGGCAATCTAGCAGCCATTAAATACCAACTCAACACAAGCTTTCCTTGCCAATTCACTGAATGTTTGTCTATAAATAGGTATTTTGTAGATTTGTTTTTAATGTGAAGAAACCTCACTTACCAGAAAACGTATTTTGTGGGTCCAGATTAACAAATAAAACCCCGGCTATCTTAGATTTTTATAATAAATACATATCCTGACTCGAACTTGAGATTTGTTGTACAGATCACAAGTCATTTGTCATCACGTTACGCCTCTTAGAGATGTATTTTGTAAATCACTAAAGGTTCCTACACTCCCGCATATTGTGAATAAAATATGAGGCTGAAAGGTTCAATTAAATGAATATCTCGCTATAAAAGATAAGAACGAAGACAATTCTTAAAAATGACAATTGTTGAGCAACAATTGGATATTAGCATATGGAGATCACTAAAGTGAAATGGAATGGATGAAAATGTTATTCTTAATATACATTAGCATTCATCGAGAAATTATAATTATGGTAAAGAAATAAATACCAATAAAAACAGCGACAAAACTACATAAGTTCAATTTTTTATATAATAAGATCTTCTTGAAAAGAAAACTGAATGCCTTTTGAATGACAGAAACCATGTCGGTGGCCAATTACATCAACATAATATGAACCTTATTTTCACAGTTTATTATGTTCGGTCAGCAAAAAGAGGAAAATACTTTAGATGATTGAGATAATTTACATAGTAAAGCAGTGATAGTCTAGAAATGAGCTCACTAAGGTTTGGTAAATGTATTCATGAGGTCTCCAAGGTGCGTAGTAGTGTAATGATAAAGAATTTATGATTTGCATATCAGATTTTGAGTTCGAGTGAAGGCATATATTTTTATATAATGATAAAGAATTTGTAATTTACATAACAGATTTCGAGTTCAAGTCAAAACATATATTTTTTATAATAACCTGTAAGATACATTTGCACTGAAGGAGGGCCTTTTAGTAATTGCACAGAATTATTCATTTCCCGCTTCCTAGGTCTGCATCTCTCTTTCAAGGATATTCTACCTTGTTAGGATTGAGAGAGTTTGCAGATAATTGAAAGAGAAAGAAGAATTAGTTTAGAGAAGGAAAGAGGGAGAAGAGAGAAAAGAGAGGGAGATTGAAATTTAAAATTGTGTTGTATTGATTTCTGTTTTGCATATATTTGTTGTGTGTGCACTTCTCTATTTATACACATTTCTCATACATTTTTTCATACTCTAGAATACAAATACACTACTCTAGAATACTTTTTCTTCTATACTCTAACATACCCCCTCAATCTCTTGCTTTGATGAACCAAGCATGAGATTGTAGCAATGACTTTGAAACAGAGGAGCAGTGAGGCTTTTTGTCAAGATATCTACAAAATAATATTGATTATTGCGGAGATAAAAACAAAACACATGAGTACTTAACCGTGTTTAATAGAAATCAGTTTGGAAAATAGAAAGAAGAGAACAGAAAGATAAGTTTGAATTTGATTGAGAAGATGTTGAGAATTTGAGAGATTGAGAGATTGAGAAGAAGAAGAATGCTCAAATGGCAAAGAAGATAGAAGAGAGAGAAATGACATTTCATATGTCTATTTCTTGATTGACATTTCATTTGTCTACTTCAGTTTTTCTGAAGTTTTTCATCTTTGAGAAGAGAGGGATGAGAAGAAAGAAATGGGAGGTAAGAGAGGTGATAGAATGAGTTTGAATTTCATTTGTCTACTTCAGTTTTTCTGAAGTTTTTGTTGTTTTTTTCCTTCTTAATATGTGTAAGAATTCATTTTCTAATTCTCAATCATATTGATTTCTTTCTTTCTTTTTTTTTTCTCGATTTTTTTTTGATTTTTATCAAAACGGCAGTATAAGACACATAAAACGGCACCACAATACACAACACACCAAACACAAAACACAAAACCTACAAAATGTTTCACAACCAATTCTTCTCAGCCACCTCTGCCACGTCTGTCATCATCTTCTTCCTCTGCTATGCTCTTCTGAAACCAGAAGAGAGAATACACCAACCTCTTCGTTGCACCATTATGTTGCTGTCTCAACATCTCATAACTTTGCAAAGTAAAAGTCCTGCTTCTTCTCAAATCGAGCCTCTTTGTGGCAAGAAAGATGAAGCCGAGCTTGCAGTTCTAGAAGCTGCTCTTGTAGCTCCCAAGCTTCTAGTTAAACCCTCTCCATTCGCTTCTACATCCTCTTCTCCGGGGAAAGTATGCTGAACGCCTTGGTGCTGATGCTCCTGTCTACCTCTCCACTATCCTTGAATACCTCGCTGCCGAGATTCTTGAGCTCGCCAGGAATGCTGCAAGAGATAACAAGAAGAACCGTGGAATGAGGGAGAATCGTGGCTACTTCTTCACAATGCACTGTAATTCTCACTTTGTTGTTACTCTGTTTGAGTTTTTTTTTTTCCAGTAGTGGAGACTGGCAGGGATGAATCTTTTCTTGAAGCAAGTGGCAGAAATGTTGAGATCAGAAGAGTGAAGAAGAATTCACACAGAGGAAAGATTGAGGTTGAAGGAAACGCAAGAGTTGTTGAGCTCAAAGAACTCATCAATAGCGGACTGGTATGATGATGCATGGAGCGAGCATACCATGAAGTATTTCAGTCTGCTCCTCCTGCAGCTGAGGGTAAGAAAGAGAAGAAGGTTGAAGAGAGAGTGGAGAGCGATGATGCACGTCCTCTTGAAATTTGTGCCTCCCCTCCCCTCTCAGAAACCAAACAAATCTGCTGCTGCTCTATTTGAGTTTTTTTTTAAAAAAATGTATTACTGAGACTGGAGAGGAGAAGAAACAAATGTTGAAGAAAATGCAAGATTTGTTGTTGGAAATTTCAGCGTTAGAAATTGAAAACAAAGACAATGCAGAGAGGTTACAGAGCAAAATACAGATAAAAGAAGAAGAAACAGATGCTCTGCGAAAGGAAAATGAGAAGCATGAGCAATATCTAGATTTATTGGAGAAGCAGGTTTGCCATCTCCATAGAAAAAAAAAGAAGTGGAGGAGTCAGACCAGTCGGATGAACAAGACAGCAACTAAATGATGAGCAGCAGCGGCATGGATGATCATCTTCATCGTCAGCTGCATATTTTTTTTTTTTGAGTGATCCATTGAAGGATCAGATTGCGGAAATTTTGATCAATTCATGCGCTAACATAATAGCTCTGATATCATGTTAGGAGAGAGTTTGCAGATAATTGAAAGAGAAAGAAGAATTAGTTTAGAGAAGGAAAGAGGGAGAAGAGAGAAAAGAGAGGGAGACTGAAATTTAAAATTGTGTTGTATTGATTTCTGTTTTGCATACATTTGTTGTGTATGCACTTCTCTATTTATACACATTTCTTATACATTCTTTCATACTCTAGAATACAAATACACTCTTCTAGAATATTCTTTCTTCTATACTCTAACATACCTAATCCATGTCTATCATGGTCGTCTTAGAAAGAGAGAATAAATGAGATCAGTCAGATGCTCTCGTCCCAGCTTATCAGTATAAACCTCGCACACAAAACATGCACTCATCTCGCAGTCTCGCTCTACGTTTCTAGCCCTCGATCTCCCTCCCTCTCTCAGCTCGCAATGTCTGGTGTTTGGATATTTGACAAGAACGGAGTGACTCGCTTGGTAACAAATCCTACAAGAGAATCTTTCGAGCAGAAAGAGCCGCCCCGTCCAGGCACAGCCACAGCTCCTGGGGCTAGACCAAGGGTCCTTGTCTATCTCCCAGCAAACCATGTGATCCGTTCCTACACCGAGCTTGAGCAGCGACTAACTGAACTCGGCTGGAGTCGATACGATAACTCCAGCCAGCCCAACCTTCTCCAATTTCACAAGTCTGACGACTCGGCGCATCTCATTTCTCTTCCTAAGAATTTCGACAGCTTCAAATCTCTTCATATGTATGATATTGTCGTGAAGAATCGATCTTTCTTTGAAGTTCGAGATCCTGCAGCGAGTTAAGGTATCAGAATTGATCATAGCAGTTTTTTCTAATACAACAGAAAAGTTTTTATAACTACTGTTTTAGTGTAGTTGGTACGTAGCCATAACATGTAAACTAGGACTTCAATTCAAGTATAGATAGCTATTTAATTTCCAGATTCCTTTCTTCCCCAAGCAAAATGTGTGTGTGGTTCTTAATTAGGGGATAAGAATTTGGAGAAAGAGCGCATGTTGTGTAGTTAATATGTAACTTGTTCTAGTTTGCGTTAATTTGTTCTTGAAACTCTCTTCCCCTCTCTTTAATTCTGGTTTTTGCTTCTTCTTCGTGTGCGTGTCAAAGTTTTAATTTAATCAAAAGTGAGTTTTTTTAATTTTTAAATTATGAATCCTAACTTATATTATATCTCTTCTATATAAGTTGTTTTTAATATTTTGTTATAAAGACGAGCAAGAGAATATCATAATAGAAAATCAAGTTAATTTTTAAATTGTAATTTAAAGAACATTTATTAAATTAAAGCAAAAATTTATAAGAATATATGGCGTGATGAGGTGAGCACGTGATGTACTCTTTTATTTATGGGTCATGTTGAGGACGTAGAGGTCTACGAGGAAAAGCTGAAGTTTCATGCAGAGGTGTTATAAATGTTCAATCAATGGAACAGATCCCGTGCTTGTACGCACCACCACACACACCGGCCCGCATCATTGCCGCTCTAAAGTCTACGCCCATAGCCATAGGTTCCAGGAGAGGATCGTCGATCACCTAACTCTGACCACCCACGAGCCCCTGAGATTTCACTGTTCCATGTACGTATGATAACAGTGTCAATTTTTGTGGCTGTGAGGACGACATTCTTCTTCGTAGTTCTGCACCTTGCATGCTACCTCTCTCTCTCTCTCTCTCTCTCTCTCCTTACCATGCTCATCGACTCCTCATTTTCAATATTGTTACGGATTGATGGTATGATTACGGTTTTCAGGTTGGGTTTTAGTTAAGGTTTGGGGTTATGTTTTGGGTTTTGCTTTGTGTTCGTGATTTGGATTAAGGTTTAGGTTTTTGGGTTTGAATTTAGGATTCGGTAAGGTTTTAGGGTTTAGTTAGGATTGGTGTAATTGAAGTCAAGGACTTGTGCAATTTCTTTTCTTTTTATTTTTCTCTGGTTTTTCAACAAAAAAATTATGACATGTGTTAGTTTAAAACAAAAACTCAAGGTATAAATATTTGTTGTTATAAGGATGAGCTCTTCAAAGTTTGGCAATATGCATGCCTTTTCATTTATTTTTATCATTATGGTTCTTAAAAGAGTTGCTACTATAGTTGATGTTGAGATATAACTCTAAAATTAATTTGAAACATTATTCGAGTCATTGAGTAAACATAATAATATATTATATTAAAATATAATATAGATTTATATGATATATTATATATTATAAAAAATAAAATAAAAAATTTACAATATCATGGAAAACAAAGCAAAACTCCACCCTCGTAGCCAAACTCATAATATATCACAAAAGAAACTAATAGACCTCATGGTTTCACTATACATGTAATATTGTTCATCCTTTCATGTTTTTACCATTGACTTAAAGAGTATGTTTTTCTTCTTGTACTTTTATCCTTAAACTTTTTATTATTATTATTATTACTGGGTCTTTTAGTGACCAAATTAAAGGTCAGTTGCTTCTTATTTGTTACGAAAACAAGAAATTGAAAGATGGGGACCAAACTAATAAACATGAAGAAACTTATGGCCATTTTGAAATTGACTCGAAACATTATCATTAGTCCTCTTACTTCAAAACTAATCTATTTTTAGCCTTTTTGGTTTTTTTTTTTAAAATTCTATCATAGTCAAGAAAATATCTAGATTTCAATGGTAGAGACATGAAACATAGATTGACATCTTATTGTCAACAAATTCCTCTGCAGGAGGGTAATTCCATGAGGTGCTGTTTAACAATGAAATTGCCTTATATAGTAGATCCAACCTTAGGAAATGTTTGGATTTCGGGTTGAGTTTTTATTTTGGATAGTTTTTTTAAAGCGGAAACGAGTTTATTTAGATCTTTACGGAATTGGTTTGCTTTTTTAGGTCAAAAATGGTTTAAAGGAATTTTTTATTGCGAAACACCCCGACCTAATTTTCTAGTGACCCTTGGTTGTCGGAATTAAGGTGGAATAGACAACGTGTCACCTGCTTTATTTTTTGAAAGTAGAGCAAATAATATTTCATCCGCCTCTTATTAAAAGAAGAAGAAGATGAGTGCATATACAGCACCCACCAGGGAGGCGCTCACACACTACAGACGACGTGTGCGGTGCTTCCTAACATCTAAATATATTATTTAAACATATTGTTAGAAGCGTCATCATATCATCTTCTTTTTTAATCAACGCATGTTAGCATTGATGGTTCAGTTTGTCATCAATATGCCTTTTTTTTTCTCCTCTCCAAAAAAATATAGCTCAATCTTGGTATTTATTCCGAAATGCTTATTCTTTTAATTTATTGTTTTTTACTTTTGTTGAAGTTTTATTTCTTTATAGTTTCATCGTTCGATCTTAATTTATCAATATTATATTTTTCAATTATGTCATAATTTGTTTTATTTCTATTTTATTTGTTTTTAATTTCACCATTCGATTAAAAATTGATGTTATTATGTTTTTTAATTTGGTCCTCATTGTTTTGATTTATAAATTTTTGGCACTTTTGAAAAAACATTATTAATGTTTTCTATTTCACCCTTCAATCATAAATTTATTATTATTTCTTATTTTAATATGTTAAAAGAAATTAAAAATATCATGAAATATAATAATAATAATAAAAAAAAAAACACATTAAATCTGAGATTATTAAATTACTAGATTGACCCGCAGTTGGATAGACATGAAAGAGAGATTACAGCGGCACTGGACGAAAGAGAGAATATGTTAAGCTGGGATGGGTCCGAATCACAACTCACAAACTGTGTGACTTGACAGAACAAGCGGCTGCAGAGAGAGCAGATCTCTGCGACGTCGTACAGATGATTCTGCCCTATCGATCTCCTTTTCCAACACTGACAGGCTAACATTACCATCCTACCTATACTCGTACTTGCTTTCTTGTCCTTTTATTCACCCGCCTCTAATTATAATATAATCTTTCTTCTTCATCTTTATTTATTTATGGAATCTGATAGAAAAATATAAACTTATTTTACACTTTAGGTTTTGTCAACCTTTATGGCTATTTGAAGAGAGCATAAATACAGTAACTTTAGGTTAAAAATGATTAAATTATTTTATTATTACATCATAATAGCTTGTTTTATCATTTATTAATTTATTTAACTATCACACAAGTGTATTTAGTTATTAGTAAAAAAAAATACCACTCATTTATATTTATAGTATAAACTAATAAGCAGTTATATTTATAGTATTGTAAGACTATCTTATTCAAAGCTGTCAATTTCGTGCCGTTCCGGCCGGAACGTGCCATGCCGATGAGAAAACCAGGACGAAACGACGTCGTTTTTGTCCCGGTTTTCATTCCGGCCCGTTCCGGAAATTCCGGCCGGAACGCCTAAGTTCCATTCCAGGTTCAAAAAATTCTAAATAAGACTCTAAATTAAAATAAATAAATTCTGCCGCCGGTTCAAACTTCAAAAGCTAATTCAAAATTTCGAACGGAGCCAAGAAAAAAAAATAGAGAAGAGGATGAGGAGATGAGGAAGAGAGTAAAGGAGAAGAGGATGAGGAGGAAGAAAAATAAAAGGAGAAGAGGATGAGGAGGAAGAAAAATAAATGGAGAAGAGGCCTGAGGGTGGGCGGCGACGTGGGATATGTTTAGGACTTTAGGGTTATGTTACTAGGGGGGCATTTTATACTAGTTATAAATAATAATAATAATAATAATAATAATAATAATAATAATAATAATAATAATAATAAAAAATAATAATAATAATAAAAAATGGGTTTCTAACTTTCTACGGGGGGTTATAAATTTATAATAATAATAATAATAATAATAATAATTTTTTTTTTGGAGGGTTAATTTTTAAATATTATTTTAAATTTCAAATCTCAAATTTGTGGGTCTTTTAATTATATTTAAATTCATTTTTTTAATTTAAATATAATTAAAAATAATAATTTTATTGTTGGAGGGTTTTTCAAAAGCAATTATTTAATTATATAACTTACTCTTATTAATTATATAATTAATTGTATCATTAAACTATATATAAAATACTTGAACTTTAATTAAAATAAGATAAAAAAATGGTTCTTTTATTAATGATGTAGAAGATGTTTGATTTATATTTCTTTTATTTTCGAACATTTTACTTTCATAATATTTTGGAATTTTAGAGATGTTTCTAATTTTGAGATTATATTTTTTTGACTTTGTGTTTGTATTGTATAATTTAAAGTTTATTTATCTTGAATTTAAATTATACTTGTTAAATTAATATTATATATATATATATAATTAATTAATTAAATATGAACAGTACGAAACCGGAACGGCACGCCGGAATGCACCGAAACCGGAACGTTCCGTTCCAATCAAAAAACCGGAACGACGACCGGAACGGATTTTACAACTTTGATCTTATTATTATATAAATTCGAAGGCACTGTACTTATAATATCCACTTTACAAAGTTTATACGGTTGACTAGTAGGATGATTATTTAGTTCATACAATTTTTAGTGTTTGTTAAGCTTGGCTCGAGTTCATAAAAAACTTGTTTTTAGAACTACTAAGAAATCTTGATACATTAGTAACTCCTCCGATCTTTGTGATATTGATACACAAAGACTTATAAAAATACATAATTATAATGACAAGTTCATCAATTTTTTCTTCATATAGGATGATAGGTGCAAACCTGGGGTAATTTATTGAAAAACGCATGTGTGTATCATGATTAAAAAAAAATACTTTTGTTATGTGAGAATACCTAGAGAGAATCTATACTTAGATTAAGATTTATAAGGTCGAAGAGGACTTGTTGAAAGAATTAATAAATTTTTTTAAATCTATATGAATGAGAGGAACTTATAAAAAATTATAGAAGGTATAATGAAACTCATTAGAGATACTCATACTTAGAAATATTCTTTAGAGACCGAGGGGAACCCATGTCATGGAGGGTTATCCCTGATGATAACATGAGGTATGTAAGCCTTATAGAGAATATGTTGATCCAAGATTGTACAAGAAAATAGGAGGCCTGCAGCCTTTTAAGGAATGATGTGGGGCTTGGGACTCCCATTGAAGAAAGATCACATTAAATTATAAGAGACTTCTTGGAGATGATGTGGGGCTTAAAAACCAACTATTAAAGAAAAGTCTCGATGAAAAGTGAGAAGCTTGTGGCCTTCCTATTAATGATGTGTAGCTTAAAAGCCTTTTATGTGAAAGAAGGGGATATGAGATCATATCTAAAGATATCATAAGGCTTGAGAGCGTCACTAGAAAATCATGCCGGTCCAAGGTTACACTAAAAAGTAGGAGATCTGAGATTAATCCCTTGATATTGTATATTGGTATTGAAGTATAAGTCATTGGTATTGGTATATTAGTATATTGGTAATGGAGCTTTTCTTGATAAGTATATTGGTATTGAAGTGCGCCACTAACCTTCAATGAAACATGACTCTAAATTATTGTACGAAACACTCACGAACCCTTAAAAGATTTTGGGAATGATTTTACACATCGAGTCACCATCTTAGATGACCAACTCTAAATTTTTTGTATAGTTTACACATGTGGTCTTAAGTAAATAAGGTTGCCATAGTTATCCAAACTTATTTTATAAAAATTAACCCTGGGAATTTGAGTGTTCGATACTTATTTGTACAAGAGAGAACCCCCTCACTTGATGAAGTTTATAGACATGCTCCTAGTTATACTCAAATATAAATCATATCTCGCCTCTTTGTCTATTAGACTCTATGAAGCGTGATGAGTTTGTTAGGATAGTGGGATTGGTAATTGATGTCCTTTTCAATGTAGCAAAAAAAAGCACATCAAGAGTACCAACTTTATGCATGGGTATCAATGTGAATTAACTTTTAAAAGACTTAGGTAATGTTGAGGAAAACCACTCTCCTGAATATCATTCTACCTAGACTCCACATGGTAATATAATTATTTATGGGTGTTATAAGTGACTGATGTCAATGACATTAAGGTATTATGTGTTATTGAGGGTGACAAGACTTGATTTTATCTTTGGATTACCGACACAACCTCAATGAGAAGCTGTACTGATTAATGAGTTATTAAAAGTTTGGCTAGGAAATAGTACCATGATAACGAGTAAAACCTTTATATATCCTAAATCAGATACGTCTTGGTTATTTGATATGAAATGACCTAAAAATGAAAACAAAAACAAGTTTTTGTTTAAAAAAAACATTTAGGTTTTTTAATTAATTTTCCACAGACATAACCAATTAATGATGTTCCAAAATCTAACATGTTTATGAAGTTTATATGGTTGGACAATAGGTTAATCATTTATTTTTTGCAATTTAATTCTATCTCCTTATCTAAGATGTGAGGTAGGTGATAACTTGATGCTGAAAACTAAAGTGGGTGGTAGTTTGATGTGGTAAGCTAGGTACCTGCAAAAAAACTTGATTTTATAGTTTTAAGGACTCTCAAATGCTTAAATAAATGTGTGTGTGTGTCTATATATATATATATATATATATATATATATAGAGAGAGAGAGAGAGAGAGAGAGACTAAGTAAAAATATGTATGAAAAGAATATAGAGATTGTGAACCTTTTACCTAGATGACTCATGAGATATTTATAGCCAATAAATCCTTTTTTTATTTTTTATGGAAGGGATGAAGAGTCATTCCACCATTATAAATTATTATTATTTTATTTATGAGTTGAATACCACTCAAATATATTAAGGAAATAGAGAGGTGACAATTCATTAAAAAACATTTATAGACCTAAAGGAATAAAGAGAGTAGGTGTAACAACCCCCCAATTTTTTTTCTCTCTCTCGCCGAAATTTCTAACGAAATTTCGGCAGAGTCTCCCCTATATCGGGAGATCCCAAGTTATCAATAACACAACCTGCACACAATTTGAATCACATCCATGTTTAATATAATCAACTGCATAATTCATTCCAGAATATGCTCAGGACCATATTCATTCCTAAACTCCATCTTACATCACACGCATAAGATAAAAATTAAAAGAGTCAATTCGCACACAAAGATTTCACATATAGATACATATATACATATACATAGAACATAACACAATTTAATATTCTAAGATAATCTAGTACTTTCTAATATCCAAAGCGTAGGTTGATACATTTAATATTCCAGAAACAAAATTTACAAATATACTATTTTATACAATTTACATGTTCTTCTACATAACAAAATTTCACCCTAACTCCCTAAGTTCCTATCTTATACAAAAAGGAATTAAGACTTAAAATCTATTCCTGACAAGAATGGGAAGAACCTGCAAAATATAGATTTTCCATATGAGTAAAACAATTAAGTAAATACTAGCAATTTACAGAAGAATTTAAACAACATATCCATCAATCTACTTAAATCATATGAGATTCTAAACACAACCATATATACCCTTTTAAGGTTATATAAAAGAAAATTTATTTCTTTTGACTGCTTATTTCCCCTTTTTCACATCGAAGAGACTATAGTCGACACTAATGACCTTCAATAGTGTCTCTAGTTACCCGTCCTGAAATCAACTAATCAGTTTCATGAAAATATTGACACGAACATAACCATTGGTGTCATTAACTATTTTTTTTTAAAACCAAAATAGTTAATCTTTGTTCCGTTATTTCCTTAGGAGGTTTTAGAGTATGCCAATGTCAAGGATTCTTGACATCATTAGCTTTCATCTCAGAAAGCTAATCAAGTCTATAAATTTTGTCGATATCGACGTCACCTGCCGATATCATTAACTATTCTGAAATCGAATAGTTAATCATGTTTATAAATTATGCCGATATCGACGTCACCCGCCGATATCATTAACTATTATGAAACCGAATAGCTAATCAAGTTTATAAATTATGTCGATATCGACATCACCCGCCGATATCATTAACTATTCTGAAACCGAATAGCTAATCAAGTTTATATCTCACCACCAACGTATCGGTAATGTCGATATCAACCAGCTTGTTTCTTCCTATACATATATATGTCTATTTTTCCATCCCCTAACCTTTCCTTTATCCTTTTTCTTTTCCTCATCAATAAGCACCACATTGTAACTTATGGTTCAATAACTAGTAAAGAAAATAATTATTAGATAAAGAAAATATAGGTACCAAGTACCTACCTGCTGTGAACGTTCGACTTGTGTTCCCCTATTGTTGTTGTCCTCTTCCCGCAGTTCCTCCTGAAACCACAAACACCCACCATTATTCCATATTAATCCACATATCACACACAACAACAATTACATCAAATCTTTTCTTATATTCCATAATAATATTCATTTCTCTTTTACCAAATCTTTTCTTTCTCACTTACATTCCTCATTATCATCCTTTAACTTTTCAACTCATTTGTAGTCCAAGTAGACATCACGAATTCAATTTTAATCACCGTTTATTCTCTTCTTTTATTTTCTGAATATCAAGACACACTTTATGAAGGGCAAGGAACAATTTCTACCCTCAACATGGTTAAAGTTTTGCTATTTTCTCAACTTGGCCGAAACTGTCAACACAGGTGACAACTTGACCTCCCCTAAGATTTTTACCCATATCTGGAGTTTCAGAGCTCCAAATTAGACGGGGATGGACTCGTTGGAAAGCTAACACTCCCATCTACAACTTCTATGAAGAAACCCTCCTTGAACTATGTATTTTTCAGGTCCAAATTCCCCTAAGAAACAGGACAATGAATTCGCCCTGTTATGCAAAATTGAAGGAAACATAACCAATTCATCTTCAATCCTTGCTTCCTTATCAATCACAACCATGTTTTTCCCTTTATTCATGAAAACCCTACTCATTTATGCATTCCCCCAATATTTTGTATTTAAAAACCCTAATTCTCAATTCAAGAAGAATCATGAACTTCTAATCAAATTAAGGTTAATTTCATAGAAATTGGAATTAGAACTCCTTACTTGGATGAAATCTTGACTTTAGTTCACAATTTTGGAAGAATCTTAGCCTTCTTCTCCTTGTTAAGAACCAACCACTTCTTTCTTCCCCAAATTCTTCACTTTCTTCTTGTTAATCCTCCCTCAAATTGTGTTTCTCCACTTTAGAATTTCTAGACTTTTATGGGTTTACAAGCTTTTGAGTGTTTAATCCTAGTTTTTGTGAAGAAAAATTTGGGTTATCTCTCCCCTCTTTCTTCTAATTGCAGCTGGACATGGCTGAGGGGAGAGATAGGTATTTATAGTCCCATTTATTCGTAATTATATTTTTGACCCTGTTTTTTTTTTTTTTCAGGTTTCACAGTAGGATCCAAAATTATAAGGTTAATAAAAATCTTAAGGGACCCAAAAGGGGTTTTTATAAATTAGATTTTTAGAAAGTTGAGTTTTGGCTGCACAATTGAACATGTTTGATGCCAAAATAGATCAAGACTCGGTAACTCGACCCATAGACTTTGAGCTCAAGCGTTGAGCTTAGTGTCCAAGTTGAGCCCACAGGTAATTAGACCGAGATAGATTTTATGGTCCTTTTTTAAAAAAAAGGTTTGCCAATAAATTATGCTCCATAATTAGTGAGGTTGGATTGGATTTTATTAAAAAATGTGCAAATCGTGAATTTATTATATATAATTCTTTATAACAAATTATTTGTAAGAAGATTTTCACTATCCTATTTCTAACACTCTAAAGATGATTGCTCGAAAAAAAACAGCCCCATTCAATATTAATGGATAATGCATTTATAATAATGATTTAAAGGAGGCTGAAACTGGTTATGGAAGTCCAATTCATTACATAAGATCTACAGAAACGACAATGTTTCATCAAGTAGTGTGCTATAATTGTTGAGTATTATTATTATTATTATTATTATTATTTAAGAAGATTTCATGAATATTGAACCTAAGATTTCTAAAATTTGAACATAATATTATTTTTAATGTACTAAGAATGATTGAATGGCATAAGTACAATTCTTTCTTTATAAGCATAATAATTTTATTAATTGAAAATAAATTTAGCATTTATTAGTATATAAATTGATTGGAAAATATTATATATATATATATATATATATATATATATCTTGATTTGCCATTAATCAAATGAGTACTCTAAGGAAAGAAACATTTAAATTTCACAGTTATCAACGGTCATACTTAATTAAAATCTAAATTAACTAGTCATTTTCTTACTTGAGCTAATAAGTTTGACGTTAGAATTGGAGAAAAAGACCCATCTTGTTTCATACTCAAAATATGTCTTATGCTTATAAACAGTATCAAAGTAAAAAGGAATAACAATTCTAAAAAAATTTAAAGTGTTTTGACAAAAATAAATTTAATTAATTAAGAAATATATTTGATAAAAAATCCTTTAAAAAAAAATAAACATGGTATAAATCATAATTTATAAATTTGAAGTTCAAATATTTAATTTTTGATCAAAATTTATAGCAAAATTTTTATTTAAGGAGAAAGATTATATTATAGAACATACTTGTAACATTTTTTAATTAAAAACTAGATAGATGACTCACACTATGCTAGTGGTTGGGTAGATTTTTTACCAACATAAAAAAATGTTCTTGCGATATCATTGTTCTAAAATCAACAAGAAAAATCTAGAAATTCAGTAACTGAAAGAGGTCACATGTGCATTTAGAGCAGTGATTTGAAAAACAAATAGAAATAAAATATCAAGAAACAAGCATCTTATACTTACTCTCACTCAATGAATTTAGTTTAATTAAAAAAATAAAATCCCTTTTGAAAAAGCTAGATTCAACAAAGGTAAAAAAACCAAGTTAACTCTTGTTACTTTTAAACCACAGAAAAATCTCATAGAAAGAGAATACAAAAATAGTATAACATTGGTGGATAAAACTGGAAAAAAAATAAACTTAAGAAGAAGGAAAAAACCAAGCAAGTTTTATTGAGGCCTATAAACCTATAAAATTATAAACATGAACCCAACTCATCCAATAAAATACTAGAAAATGAAATCAATACATTTAATTTAATTTATTATTTAAAAAAAAGCTAAATTTAACAAGGATTGGAAAAAGAAAAACTCGAGGAAATCCTTTCTATTTTAAAAAGAAAGATCGATCTCATATAAAACAAATAAAAAATGTTACAAGATAAAATTAAAAAAAAAAGAAGCAAACTCTGATGAACATTATAAACCCGATTTAAACTCTCAAACCAACAATCCATTACATTATTGACCCAAGCTCAACCTACAAGTTCGACACTTGAAGAATTAAATATTGGATGATGAAATAAATTGATTTGATTTGATTTTAAAACAAAATTCCTTTAAAAAGCTCTATTCAACAAAAATAAAAAACAAACCTAACACAACACATATTATTTTTAAAACGACTAAAAGACATCATAGAAAATGAATAAAAAAATAACAAACTGTATGAGGATGAAACAAGGAAGCCCGAGTCAACTTTATAAATTAAGGTTAATCTCTTAAACCCATAATCTGTTAAATTCCAGATTGGGTTCAACTAAGAATCTAAATACTAGTGATTTAAATGTTGTACGATGATATAATAAAATGAAATCAATCTAAAAAAATGAGAAGCTAAAAAATAGCAATAATAAAAAATGAATTAGGCTTGATAAGAGGAAAAAACTTAATAAGGACAAAATTATAAAGAAAACAATTTCAGAAACCGTCTCAAATAAAACAAATAGTAATAAAAAAAATAAGAACTAGATCTAATAGATAAAAAAAAATCTATAGGAGCTAAAAGTGAAGAAAATCTTTAATTTCATAAATTATTCTAAATAAAAAATTGTAATAAAAAGACTAGGGACAAAATCTTAAGGATAAGAAAACCTTAGGGGGCTACTTGATCTTTTGTTTAAGGTCAACATGAAAATCAAGTAGAGAATAAAGAAAAAGAAAAAAACAAATAAACAAAAGGTCACGAGAGCTAAACCGATAACTATTATGACACGTGTTGCTTGTATATGAAAAGGATGTCAAGTTGTTTGAGTTGCTTCTCTAAACGCAAGTTTTTGCCTATCAGATGACGCTGCTTGTGTCGTCCAAACCTGATGGATATTGTTCACGTATTTCTAGTTTTTTTTTTTAATTTGCTTGTTTACTAAATTACATTTTGCCCCTAATATCTATCAAATAATTAAATATAAAAGATAAACGAACCCTTAAATTAAAGGCAAAGCTTTTAAATTTTAGGAGCAATAAAATAACTTAATTTTATTAAAATTAAGTCAAATACTAGAAAATACATTTACCAAAGTTTAGTGTTTTTTGCTTTCAAGGGTAATAAAATATTATATTGTGCATATAAAAAACATACAAAAAAACTATTTAATCATGTTTATTTTTGTAATGACTAATAAATCTGATGAAAAAGATATCTTAGCTATAAAACAAAGCGTAGTGATTCTGCAAACTAAGATCAAAATATTAATTTTACTATAGAAATTTATAGTGAAATATGAGTATGTGTATAATAATCAATGAGCTCTTTTAACTTTTGTTATAATAATAAGAAATAATTTAAATCTATTTTAAAAATTCTTAGAAAAATAACTTTAATTGTCCATTTCAAAAGGAGGTTTTATCCAAAATGGACTAATTGATGATAGAAAGCATGTTTATTTTCACATTTTAAAAGTATTCTAAAAAAAATGGTTTTTTTTTTTTCAATTTTCTTCGCTTCCAATTAAACTTTTATTTTTGTGTTTTCAAGTCATTTTAATGTATTAATTTACAATTTTCATTTTAAAAAATTAAAAAACATATTGTATTTAAATAAAAAGTATTCTAAAAAAATAAAGGACACCGATAAATAACCCCTAATCCAAAATCAATGGAAGACTTTAGCATCCGTCCTTTTATTTATCTTGTTAAATATTTTTACTATTGATAATATAATATAATATAATATAAAAAACACAGCATTGTCGTTAAAATTTATTAACAAAAATAAAAATAAAACAGCGGTCAAACCCCTTAACTAATAAAGATGAAGAAGACACCAAACCTCAAATATGGTTGGCCATATAAGGAGAAGAAGAAGAAGACATCACAACGACTAAGCAACCTCTGATCTCTCTGTCTTCCTTCTGCGCTCTTTCTCGTGATCCACTCTGACTCTGTTTTTTCTACCAATGTAGATTGGCCCATCCCCATCTATTCCTCCTTCCATTCAAAAACCTTACCAAATTACTATTTTAGTCATTCCTCTCTCAGCATCTCCTTTTGACCCCTTCCATTTCCCTCATTTCCTTCAGAACTTTTGTTTTTTCTATTGGATTCAGAATAATGAAGTGTTTTCATTTCTCGAACGGGGAAAGAAGGGAAGATGAAGACGCCCCGGTTTCGAAGGTTTCCAGAGTATCCTGGGCCAGGTCATTGAGCGTGGCGTCCAGCAGTCTTGATACAAGGCGTTCCGAGCTTGACTCAGACAGCTATTGCTACTCCTCCAGGGACTTGTCTGACTCGGTTGGGCTCTTCGAGCTACCGAGTCAGAGAAGAGCTAATGATTTGCGAGTCTTCGGTTTCTCCGAACTCAAATCTGCTACTAGGGGGTTTAGTAGGGGTTTGCTTATTGGGGAGGGAGGCTTTGGCTGCGTTTATAGAGGTGTCGTTAAAGTTCCAACTGATCATGACTCAAGTTCCAAGATGGATGTTGCTATAAAACAGTTGAATCGTCACGGTTTCCAGGCATGCCTTCGTTGTTATAATTGAGTAATTAACAGTGTTTAATTTAGAACTTCTAGTAGTTAAATAAGATTCGGGTTTCTTTTTGCTGAATGATTAATGAAATTTGTGTGTATTTTGGATAATTTTCTTCTAGTAGTACAGGGGCATAGGGAATGGATTAATGAAGTGAATTTCTTGGGTGTGGTTAAGCATCCTAATCTTGTTAAATTAGTGGGGTATTGTGCTGAAGATGATGAAAGAGGGATTCAAAGGCTTTTGGTGTATGAGCTTATGCATAATAAAAGCTTGGAAGACCATTTATTAGCGAGGGTATTACCCATAACTCTTCCGTGGTTGACAAGATTGAAAATTGCCCAAGATGCAGCTCGCGGGTTGGCTTACCTTCATGAAGAAATGGACTTTCAGGTATTATATATAAATTGTGCTCCTTTGGTTATAGAATTTTAAATTTTAAGCCTTTCAAAGCCTTTTTTTTCATCTCTGATTGCCATGCTCAAATTTACTGTCTATCCGTGAATTGAGTATATATTTTTTCATCTGTTGGTGTTTTTAGGAAAATACAATAATGGGAACTCATGCTTTCTACAGATTTTCGTTATTTATGAAGTTTGGATGTGATACTTGCTAATTGACAATTCTAGAGATATCCCCTCGAGTTCTGTCAAGTGTCTGCTGTGGTTCGTAATGTATTGCATTGTTTTCTCAGCCGTTTGTGTGCTTATGGTTTGCCAATCATTGGAACAGCTAATATTCCGAGATTTTAAAGCGTCAAATGTTTTACTAGACGACGACTTCAATGCAAAGCTTTCGGACTTCGGACTGGCTAGACAGGGACCTCCTGAAGGACTCGGTCATGTTTCAACATCAGTAAGTAGTTCCTCTCTCTTCCCTGTTCTCTCTCTCTCGTATTTAAGATGAATCAGTTCAACCAAGAAATATAAATAAATAAGAGATTTTCAGATGGAAAGACATTGATTTTATGTAGTTTTTGTTGATGAAACTTGATGATATCATGAGCATCCCGGTATTTCACTCTATCTTCATCCCTGTTCCTGTTACATTACTGTTACTGTATTGCACCATTGTGCCTAGTTAATATCATACAAGTGGAAATTTTGTAATGTTGTTGGTGGTTATATTTTCAAGCAGATTTATAATTTGAGTTGATCTCTACAAAAGCAGCATTTTTTTAATTTTTTTTAACCAATCCTATAATTTTACTGTTAAGCAGAATTAGTTACTCTCTAATTATGCATTATAATCACGTTGTTAAAGGTTGTGGGCACAGTGGGTTATGCAGCTCCAGAGTATGTTCAGACTGGCAGGCTTACTGCTAAGAGTGATGTATGGAGCTTTGGGGTGGTTATGTATGAGCTTATAACAGGAAGGCGAGCAGTTGAGAGAAACCTTCCTCGGGGTGAGCAAAAGCTCTTAGGATGGGTTAAACCATTTGTATCTGATTCGAAGAAGTTCCACCTCATCGTAGACCCACGACTGGAAGGACAGTATTGCATCAAATCAGCTCAGAAACTGGCAGCCCTGGCAAACAAATGTCTAGCAAAGCAGCCCAAGTCCCGCCCTAAAATGAGCGAGGCGGTTGAGATATTGGGAAGCATAATCAGTGAGACTTCATCTCAAGATGAAGGGGCCACTGAACCTGCATCTGAAGCTGCAGAAGTTAAGGAGGAGGCCTCTGAGGAGACGGGGGCTGAGCCTACCAAACCGCAAAACAGTTGCCGGAAAAAAGTTTTCGACATAAGAGAAATGGTCAGCCTGAGAAATAGATCCACTGGGAAATTAGATTGGAGAAACTGGACGCCACGATTGGTTAGAACTTCGGGATAAGATTACAGTTTCTACCGGTAAATAGAAATGCACACATCCCAGCACCGGCCTAGGAGAATGGCTGGATAACAAGGTGAATATTTCACATGCAATCCAAACAATAGGAAGGGCATTGATCATCGCTTTATTTTCGTAAGATGGCTGTAAATATCAGCTTTGTCGTGCCTTCAAAGCTGCGTGACATGCATGTGATATTGCAAGGCACCCAAGGGTTGGCTTAAAAGATGGATGGTGATATCTGATGCACTATGAGGTTTCTATTTTCCATTTCCTTGGCTTTCTAAATGTGACTGCACTCTGCAAAATTACTATCTGGCTGATTGGCCGGTTTAATTCCCCCCTGCACCTTCAAGCCCGCTTCTCCCCAGTCCACCACCATGTATAGATTTCTTTTTCTTCAAAATCGCAAATCATTGTTATTTGTCTCTTCATTGTCGCATCATGCATGGCATTTCCATTTTATCCCCACTTTCTATCTCTGAGACTAATCAATCGAAGAAGAGGAGGCAACGTCAGCGATGAACCAAACAAGACACTATTGGAGTGGTAGAAACATGATGAAGTGGTGGTCAACTCATCACCACTTTGGTCCCGATGATTCCAGACTTGTTCTCTCTGCTGAGGGTGCGCCATGTGATTTCACATGAACCTGATAAAATACTTTCTTAACCCATTAAATAATTTCAGTCATTGATGAGCACAATTGTTTTTACGCCCTGCTCGTTAGTTCTCAAAGCATGTGTTCGAATTAAAAAGATGGAAGACAAACCATGGAGGGGCTAAAGATTTACCCTCACTCAGGACTGCTGCATATTTTTACTTCAGAAGCTCGAAATTTGGTCTCACGGAAACCTCGAGAAAGTACTCGTCTCTCCCCGGGAAATTTCCAAGCCTAATCTCGAGATTTTTGGTTTTCGTAAAATTTTGTTTTTCTGTTTTGTAGTGCAAGGGAGATGAAATAAACAACTAATCTTGCAAGATTAGCCAGAAACCACCTCTCTCTAAGTATATGCTAACCTGCCTTCCTGGGTTCTGGAAAAGAGTTCCCGTCTATGTTGTTCTAAACTACACATAACTATGTGGCCAGCCCCATGAGGCCCACCTAAGGCTTCCTCGGTGGTGTTGCTATTTCACTGGTCGCCAGCCGCATTTTAAACTGTGCCACCGGCGTTTTGAACTGTGGTTGGCCGAGCAAAAAGCTGCCGGCTGCAGTTTGAAGCACGATTGACTACATAGATAAACACACATTTATATTGTTGAACTTCACACTTTACAGAAAACGAACTCCCTTTATTCATCCATTCAAGTCTTCTTTTATAGTGTTTACATGAATGGCTAATGCAGCAAAACTACCTACTAACTGAAAGTATAACAGAATACAACAACAAACTAATTACTTAACAATCCAGCAACTGAACCCCTAACTACTAACAGACTGTTGGAAAAGAAATAAAAAATCCTGAAGCACAAACTGTTACTGTTCAAATCAGTAACAGGAAACAGTGCATTTCCCAGAAAAACATGCACTGTAGAGATCAAAGAAAAATTGCTCTGTTTTTCTATGTCTTGAGAATCACGGCAACCCCAGAATTAAATCAAAACTTCAATAAACTTTTAAGAGCAGAATCACTTGAGGTTACTGCCATCCCTTGAATTTTATTTATAGAAGAAAATTGAATACAAGAATGGTAATTCTAGTCTATTACAATTTCTTCACCTAAATTGGAAAATTAAAATACTTAAAACAGGAAAGATAAAAATGCTATGATCAATACAATTTGATCTTTATTGAAACACAAACATAGTAATTAAATATTCTTCATGATCTTCAAATCTTCAGTAGCAGACTTGGAAACAAAATCTTCTTCAATCTTCATGGTTCTAAGGCTGCAGGACTCATCATTCCAATCTTCTCTCTAAGATCTTCAAACCTTTCTTTGGCTAGTGATTTGGTGAACAAATCAGCTAATTGTTCATGTGTAGGACAATATTTCATTTCCAGCTCCCCTTCTTGTTGAAATTGCCGAAGTGCATGAAATTTTATCTTCATGTGCTTGGTTCTGTTGTGAAAAACAGAATTCTTGGATATGGCTATTGCAGCCATATTGTCACACCATAACTCTGTTGGTTTAGCTTGTTCAAAGCTTAATTCACCCAATATTTTCCTCAGCCAAACCAAATGATTTGCTGCCATATATGCAGCAATGTACTCAGCCTCAGCAGTGGAATGAGCCACCACTGTTTGCTTCTTAGAATTCCAGCAAAATATAGTTCCCCCCATTGAAAAACAGAACCCTGAGGTGCTTGACATCTCTTCATCACTTCCAGCCCAATCACTATCTGAAAAACCAATCAAATTAGTAGCATTTGATCTAGCAAAATTCATACCAAAATCCAATGTCCCCTTCAGGTATCACAGGACCCTTTTGCAGCAACAAAGTGAATTTGACTTGGATTTTGCATGAACCTTGATAGATAATTTACTGTAAACACTATATCTGGGCGTGTAGCTGTTAAATACAGTAAACTTCCAATCAAGCTTCTATAAATCCTCCCATCAGCTTGAGCAGCACCATCATCCTTTGACAGTTTCAGTCCTACTGCCATGGGTGTGCTGACAGGTTTGCAATTTTCCATTGCAAACTTGCTCAGCAACTTCATAGTGAAGTTCTTTTGACATAAAAAGCTTCCTTGATTGTTTTGTGTAATTTCCATACCAAGGAAATATGACAGCAGCCCAAGTTCATTTATTTCAAACTTGTTTTTCATGTTGATCTTGAATTCTTCCACTAGCTTTTCTTCATTCCCTGGTTCTTGGGAGTACCCTTTGACCACCAGCCTTGCTTTGTATTTGTTTACACTCCCATCTGCATTCAATTTGGTCTTGAAAATCCATTTTACCCCAATTACATTCTTGTGTGCAGGTCTGTCAACTAATTTCCAGGTTTGATTCTTTTCAATCATCATTAGCTCCTCCTTCATTGCTGCCATCCATACCTGTGAATTCATAGCATCTTCCACATCATTTGGTTCCATCTTAGCAAGATTACACCTGCTATAAACATCACTCAACAGCCTTGTCCCTCTCACAGGTATGCTGTTAAGTTCATCATCATCTGGAATTTCAGTTTGATACTGAATTTCAGATTTTGGTTCTTCACTCAATTTAGCATCCCAATTCCATGTGCTATTCTCTGCAACCCTTACATCTCTTGCTATTATAGCCTTGTTTGATTTTAAATCAAACACCTTGTAACCACTGGATTTAGAGCTATAACCAATCAAAATCCCTACCTCAGCTTTTTGGTCCAGTTTCTTTCTTTTAATGTCAGGCTGCAAAACATAACATGGACTTCCAAAGACCCTTAAATGTTCAAGATTAGGTTTAAAACCATACCAGCATTCAAAAGGAGTTTTGTCCCCCAATATTTTGGTCACCATTCTTTTCAAAAGGTAGGCTGAAGTGTTGACTGCCTCTGCCCAGAATTTCAGAGGTAGTTTCTTCTCATACATTAGACATCTTGCCATCTCTACCAAAGTTCGATTCCTTCTCTCACTCACTCCATTATGTTGTTGGGTATAAGGGACTGTTAATTGATGCTTGATCCCTTCTTTTATCAGGAATTCTTCAAGCTTTCGAGAGGTGAACTCCCCACCATTGTCAGACCTCAACATTTTAAGCCTTCAATCTGTTTCCCTTTCAACTGCAGTCTTGAACTTTATAAATATATCAACCACTTCACTTTTGGTTTTAAGAAAGTACACCCAACAAAACCTGCTGAAATCATCCACAAATAACAGAAAATATCTAGCACCATTTAAAGACTCATTATGCATAGGTCCACACACATCCGTGTGTATTAGTTGAAGTCTTGATGTTGTTCTGAATGTGCTTTTATTAAAAGCACTCTTGGTTTGTTTTCCCAATTGACATGCTTCACACACATCACCATGATCCTGAATCAATGGTTCAGCCATCTTTCTCAATGATGCATAATTGAAATGGCCCAGCCTTTTATGCCACAATATAAAGCTTGTGCACACATTAGTGCTCATGCTCATATAAGCTTCATTCCAATTAAGATTGAAGCTACGATTCATCATTCTAGCTGAGAGTAGTAGATTATCCTCAGAATCTCTAATTTTACACATGCCTTTGTTAAAAGATAATGAGTAATCTTCTTCTAGCAACTGTCCAACACTCACTAAATTTTGTTTGATTTTAGGCACAAATAACACATTGTTCAGAATTCTAGTCCCTGCCATAGTTTCCACCTCAAAGTTTCCCCTGCCTTCTACTTCAACATATTCACCATTTGCTATTCTTACTTTGGACACATAATTTCTATCCAAGTTTTTAAATATGTTCAAATCTACTGACATGTGGTTTGTGCATCCACTATCTATAAGCCAAGTAGAATTACTTACCTTAGTTAGATTGCACTCTTGTTCAACCATGGCCATGAATAGTTGTTCTTCTTTATTTTCTGAGGTTTCAGCAACATATACTTGTCTTGTAGCTGCTGGATTCTTGCAAAATTTCTGCAGATGCCCAAATTGGTTACAATTTCTACATTGTGTGTTTTTCAGCCAACACCAAGTATCAAGATGGTTGGTTTTTTGACAATATTTGCAGGGGGGAAAGTTTTCTTTCTTCTCTTTTCCTTTGAAGTTATGACTGCTATGATTAGGTTGACAAGTCCTCTGCTGCCAGTTTTTTCCACTATCTCTTCTTCCATCATTGTCTCTTCTTCCATCATAGTTTCCTTTGAAGGAATTCTTAGGTTTAGGTTTGCCTCTAAACCCAGCCACAAAAGCTTCTTCACCAGTTCTTTCTTGCCTGTAAGTTTGTCTTTGTTCTACAGCTTGTAGAGCAATGACAAGCTCTTGAAGACTCATTTCAACAAAGTCTTTTAAGTCTTCTAATGAGCAGATCTTGTGCTTGAATTTCTCAGGCAGACTTACCAAGACTTTTTCCACAATTCATGAATCTGGAAAGTCCTCTCCTAACAGTCTCACTTGATTTACAAGTTTTGTGATGTGTGAGGAGAAGTCTTTAATGGTTTCGGACTCCTTCATCCTCAAACCTTCAAACTGTCTCTTCAAATTTAAAACTTGCATTTTCCTTGATTTCTCATCCCCTTGAAACTCAGCCTTCAGCTTGTCCCAAGTTTCCTTTGCAGTCTTGCATGCCATGATCCTTGTGAAGATTTCTTCACTTACTGCATTGTGCAGACAAGTGAGAGCTTTAAATTTCTTAGCTTTTTCTTCATTGAAGAATTTAATCTGCGCAACTGTGGGATTGTTTCCAAGTGGATTTGGTTGCCTGTCTCTCTACTATTTCCCACAGATCAAAAGCCTTCAAATAAGCCTCCATCTTCACTGCCCAGATTCCAAAATTATGTCCAGTAAATACTGGTGTTTTCGAAGAAAAAATCATCGAATCCATTCTGAAAATTTCAACTATGATAAGTTGAAAAAATAGCAATCAATTGCTGTTGCGAAGCCTTTGTGCAATTGAGAACCAGAGAAGAAAAAAATTCTTTATGTAAAGATTTGACAGGAAAAAAAATACACTCTCGTGTTTCACTCTCCTTCCCTTTCAAAGTTTAATTTACTTTGAAAAAAAATCTCACTTAATTCACTCGTGTTTCACTCAATCCCTTTCAAAGATCACAATCTGCTCTGATACCAATTTGTTGGAAAAGAAATAAAAAATCTTGAAGCACAAACTGTTACTGTTCAAATCAGTAACAGGAAACAGTGCATTTCCCAGAAAAACATGCACTGTAGAGATCAAAGAAAAATTGCTCTGTTTTTCTATGTCTTGAGAATCACGGCAACCCCAGAATTAAATCAAAACTTCAATAAACTTTTAAGAGCAGAATCACTTGAGGTTATTGTCATCCCTTGAATTTTATTTATAGAAGAAAATTGAATACAAGAATGGTAATTCTAGTCTATTACAATTTCTTCACCTAAACTGGAAAATTAAAATACTTAAAACAGGAAAGATAAAAATGCTATGATCAATACAATTTGATCTTTATTGAAACACAAACATAGTAATTAAATATTCTTCATGATCTTCAAATCTTCAGTAGCAGACTTGGAAACAAAATCTTCTTCAATCTTCAACACAGACACCATAACAGACTCAACATATGCTCCCTTAATACTGACTTACTACTTAGTAGTTAGTTTATTCTCCAGGTGATATACACACACCCAATTGTTCTTGAAGTTTGATGAAATTATCTAGTCTCAGTGGCTTGGTCATAATGTCAGCAATCTGCCTTTGTGTATTACAATATTTGAGCTCTACTACACCATCCTTTGACAGATCCCGTAGAAAATGATATCGAATGGCTATGTGTTTGCTTCTCCCATGCATGACAGGATTTTTGGATAGTTTGATAGTGGAAGAATTATCACAATAAATCTTGCAACTATTCTGCTCCCAACTGATATGATTTAGGACCCTTAGCATCCATATAACCTGACAAGCACATACTGCAGCTGAAATGAATTCAGTCTCTGTGGTTGATAGAGTTACCACTGCCTACTTTTTTTAGCACCATGATACAGCTCCAGAACCCATCATAAACACATATCCTGATGTGCTTTTCCAGTCATCCAAGTCCCCTGCATAATCACTGTCAGAGTAGGCTACAATTCCATCAATTTCTTTGCCAAGTTCTGAAGTTCCCTTAAGATACCTCAAAATCCTCTTTACTGCCATCATATGCACTTCAGTGGGTGTTTCCATATATCTGCTTACCAAGCACATAACATATATCAAATCAGGCCGGGAGACAATTAGATACATCAATCTACCAATCATTTGTTTATATGGAGTAGGGTCAACCCTTGATCCAGCTTCATCTTTGGTTAGTTTGCACCCTGGCACCATGGGAGTCTTAGTGGCATTACTGTTATTCATTCTGAATTTCAGTAATATTTCTTGAGTGTATTTTCGTTGGCTAATGAAAATACCTTCATCATTTTGAATTACTTCCACTCCTAGGAAGTACTTCATCCTCCCAAGGTCTGTCATATCAAATTCTTCCTTCATGGCAGATTTGAATTCCTTCATCAGCACTCTGTCATTACCCGTGAAGATCAAGTCATCTACATAAATGCTCACAATCAGAAATTTGCCTCCTTCCTTAGTTTTAGTGAACAAAGTGTGTTCATTTGGACATTTTGTAAAGCCTTCTTTCATAAAGTAAGCCTCTATTCCGCTATACCATGCTCGTGGGGCTTGTTTCAAGCCATACAATGCCTTTTTCAACTTAAGCACTTTCCTTTCCCCTTCTTTCTTCACATACCCCTTAGGTTGTTCTACATACACATCCTCCTCTAATTTTCCATGCAAAAATGCACTTTTAACATTCAACTGGTACACATACCAGTTCTTGTGTGCAGCTAGTGCCAAGATCATTATGATGGTGTCCCATCTGGCAACAGGAGCAAACACCTTAGTGTAATCAATTCCTTGCTTCTGTGCATATCCCAGTGCAACCAATCTGGCCTTGTATTTATCTACTTCCTCTTTTTCATTCAATTTAGTTTTGTAAAGCTACTTTACTCCAATTGCTCTTGCTCCTTCAGGCAATACGGTCAATTCCCAAGTCTGATTTTTCTCAATGGACTGAATTTCACCATCCATAGCTTCCTTCCATTTTGGATTTTTTCTTGCTTCTTCATAGGTACTAGGGTCTCCAGCCTCAGTGTACATGACAAGATTCTGAAATTCATCATCTTCAGATAATTCTTCTCCAGTTACATAATCATCCATCCAAGCTGGTCTTCTGTAATTTCGACCCTGCTGCATACTGCCAGATTCAGCAGCATTCATCTGAGTGTGTTCTGTGCAGTTAACATCATCTTCATCTTGCAATTCTTCATTTCCTTCAGTGTTAGCTTCGACTAGTATCCCTCCATTGCCCACATCTTCATTATTATCAGCATTTATGTCACAGCTTACACCTATCAGTTCATCATTGCACAGATCCTCTATTCTTGAGCTTTCATTCTCACTCCAGTCTAGAATACTTTCCCCAGCATCTGTGTCATCATTTCTCCATTCCCAGTATTCATTCTCATCAAACACAATATCCCTACTCACCATGATCCTCTTGGCAGCTGGATCATACATTTTGTATGCCTTGGACTCATTGCTTAGTCTCAAGTGCACACATTTGATGCTTTTTACATCCAGTTTTCTTCTATTCTGATCTGCATTGTGGACATATCCAATGCACCCGAACACTTTGAAGTGTTCCACATAAGGTTTTACATTGCTCTAGGCTTCCTCAGGAGTTTTGTCTTTCACAGCACTTGTAGGGCATCGATTCAGTACATAGACAGCCCAGTTCACTGCCTCAGCCCAGAATTTCTTTGGAACCTTTTTCTTAATCAACATACTTCGAGTTAGGTTCATAATACTCCTGTTCTTCCTCTCTGCCACCCCCATTCTGTTGGGGTGTGTATGCAGAGGTGAGATGCCTTTTTATTCCATGAATTCTGCAGAATTCATGAAACTCTTCAGAGGTGATTTCTCCTCCCCTGTCTGTTCTTAAACAGACTATACCCCTGCTTGCTTCCTTTTCAACATGTGCCTTGAAACACTTGAATGTGATCAGTGCCTCAGATTTTCTTGTCAAGAAAAACACCCATGTCTTCCTTGTTAAGTCATCTATGAAGGTAATCAAGTATCTCTTTCCATTGTTGGACTCAGGTGTTACTGGTCCACATATATCTACATGTACCAGCTGCAATCTTTGTTCTGCTCTCCACTGACTTTTCTTAGGAAATGGGTCTCTATGTTGCTTTCCCATTAAACACCCCTCACACAATTTTCCAGGGGCCTTTAACAGTGGCAATCCCTTCACCATGTTTTCATGATATAGAGTTCTTAGCCCTTTGTAGTTCAAGTGTCCCATTCGGCAGTGCCATAATTGTGCATCATTCTCAGAGATAGTCTTAAAGCAGGCCTGATCATGTTCTCTAGGGTTCATAGAAGCCAATAACACAAACATGCGATTTGTGGACATCTCACTTTGCAGAATCAGTCCTCTAGAGTAATGAAACAATTTACACATGTTGTTTTGTATAAGTATGGCTATTCCCCTCTCTTGTAATTGTCCAATACTTAATAGATTGTTTTTCAGCTCAGGAATGTAGTAAACATGCGTAATTACTTGAATCATCCCCTTCACTTCCATTCTAATCGTTCCCCTTCCCATGATTGACATTCTTGCATTATTCCCCAGTTTTACATACTACCTAAATTCCTCATCTAAACTTACAAAACACATCCTATTACCAGTCATGTGATTACTACATCCAGAGTCTAGGAACCATACCTCATCTCTTGAAGCATGCTGCATCTCCACATGAGTCATAAGTAGCATCTCCTCTTCTTCCTCTACTTCTGCATAATTTGCCCCCTTCTGCCATTCAGGATATTCATATTAAAAATGCCCCAATTTATGGCATTTGTAGCACTTAATCAACTCTCTATTCAGTTGTTGCCTTTCTCTACCCCTTCCTCTACCTCGAAATCCTCTAAACACTCCTCTGCCCCTTCCTCTAAATGCTCTGTTATCCTGAACAATCTTTAGGGCTTGATCCTCTTCCTTGTACTCCTGCATTCTCAGTTCATGGACTAGTAGGCTGCCATGAAGTTCATCGATGCTCAAGCTATCCAGGTCATTTGATTCTTCTATTGAGCAAGTCACATAGTTGAATTTGGATGTCATGGACCTCAGGATTTTCCCAACCACAGCACTTTGTTATAATTGTTCACCGTGAGCTTTCATTTTATTCACAATAGTCAGTGTTCTTGATACATATTTGTCTACCTTCTCTCCTTCCTTCATGCTTAGGACTTCAAATTCTCGTCTCAAAGCTTGCAATTGAGTTCTTCTTACCTTTGTTGACTCTTGATACTTTTGTTTCATTGACTCTCATATGGCTTTTGCAGACCCTTTGTCAAGGATAGTTTCCATAATTTCTCTGTCAATTGCTTGAAATAGGAAGTTCTTGATCTTCAAGTCCTTGAGCTTTGAATCTTCTGCAGATTTCTTTTGGCTTTCACTTGTGGTTTGTCCTACCTTCTGTGCTGGTATTCCTTCTTCCACCAAATACCACATTTCCTTGCTTCTCAGGAAATTTTCCATCATCATTGACCAATGATCGTAATGCCCATTAAACCTGGGAATAGAGGCTGTCACAAATTGCTCTCAGGAAGATGAAGACATGTTGATTCACCTTCTTCTGTGAATCTCTCTCACTCTGTGTTTCACTCTCCTATTTCCCAAATTAATTGATTCCTCTCACTCTGTGTTTCACTCTCTTATTTCCCCAAATCAAGCCACTCTAGGCTCTGATACCAAATGTTGAACTTCACACTTTACAGAAAACGAACTCCCTTTATTCATCCATTCAAGTCTCCTTTTATAGTGTTTACATGAATGGCTAATGCAGCAAAACTACCTACTAACTAAAAGTATAACAGAATACAACAACAAACTAAATACTTAACAATCCAGTAACTGAACCCCTAACTACTAATAGACACCATAACAGACTCAACATATATTCTCTCCCTGTAACTTCATGAAATACATTACTTGAACGGTTGAACCCACTCCTCCCAACTATGTTAGATAACTCCCTGATCTGGTGAGCATGTCTAGTCTGATCCTCGGCATGGACGAAAGACATGCAACACAGTTTCCCCAGTGAGCTCATATAGCTGCCAACCATAGCTCAACTCTATTGAGCTCGAATCTTCTTCTTCTTCTTCTTCTTCTTCTTCTTCTTCTTCTTCTTCTAATATAGTTAATGAGCACACCTTGTGGAGTCAAAAATGAGCCAATCATTGTTAACTAGAAAAATAAATATCTAAACATCAAATTTTCCGCTTCAGGATGGGCAACAGCACAGCAGCACAAGAAAACCGGAAGGGGGACACAAAGCTACATTGATCTCACAGCATTTTGCATAATATCGGGCACGATCTATCCATTCCTTGGTGTGCTTTGTTGGGGTGTCAAAAACATGGGTCCCATGATCACATTAACGGCTTTAAACCTCAGTGCTGCTCGTGCACCATCTGATATGGCCATCCTGGACTAATTGCTGCACAACTCAAAAATCAAAAGCTTCATGGACTATAACCACAAAGCAACAGTATCCACGTGTGCCCCCTTATTTCCCCCCCACTTTTCCTAGTGAAGTCCATGGTGTGGTTGACATCACCATCTTCAACTTTCCAATATCTCCTTTTTTTTCTTTTACTGTACTTTGCACGGCAGGAGTGCATAGACTGTGTGATTTGGTTATATGGCCACCGAGCTCGATAATAGTGCTATTATATGACCCGATCACTATATTACAGAATTAAATAATACAATTGAGTTTTTTTCGCAGAACCAAGGGAACAGAGGTGCATTCACAGCTTTTGTAATGGCACATAATCACAGCTAAGCTGATGTGATCTAAACATATCTTAGATTCTGTTTTCATATATAAAAAAATAATAATAATAATGACCAAACGACCGACTGCAACAAACTGATGCATCTAAAGGTATTATTGACAACAAATATATATGGAAGGGGCAAAAAGGAGTACAAAAGATTTTTACTTGAGCAAAAAGTACTCTATTGAATAATTAGTTGGCCTTTATATAGCCTTACACCTTTTAAACCCTAGATTTCTTTCCATATTCCTAATTACCAATATAACCCTTTATTCCTCCTTTATTTGTTACAATTCTCAACACCCCCCCTCAAGATGGGCAAAAGATATCCACTAAGCCCATCTTGTCACACAACCTGGATAAATTTACTGAACTAAGTCCCTTGGTGAGGCAGTCAGCCACTTGATCTCCAGTAGTCACATGACTTAGCTTCAGTAGTCCGTCATTCAATTTTTCCTTGATGAAGAATCTATCAATCTCCACATGCTTAGTCCTGTCGTGCTGTACCAGATTATTAGCAATGTTGATTGCCGACTCGTTGTCACACCACAACTTCATCTGGGCTCCTTGGTCCACCTTGAGCTCTACCAATAGGGCTCTCAACCACAACATCTCGGCAACTCCTAAAGCCATGGCCCTGTACTCTGCCTCTGCAGTCGATCTCGAAACTACCGACTGCTTTTTGCTCTTCCAAGAGACTAAGTTGCCCCCTACAAACATGCAATACCCCGATGTAGACCTCCTATCATCAGCACAACTTGCCCAGTCAACATCACAATATCCCTCAATGCCCAAGTGTCCATTTCTTCTTGAAGATTAGCCCCTTCCCTGGTGCACTCTTCAGATATCGCAGAATTCGGTACACCACTTCCATGTGGCCTTTTCTCGGATCATGCATGTAACGACTCACCACACTTACTGCAAATGAGATGTCGGGACGAGTGTGACTCAGATAGATCAACCGGCCTACCAGCCTCTGGTACCGTTCGCGATCAACTGGCTCTCCCGCTTCTGCACTCAGCTTGAACTTCTGATCAATCGGAGAAGTAGCCGGTTTGCATCCCAGCATTTCCCGTCTCTTTGAGCAAGTCTAACACATATTTTCTCTAGGACAAAACCACCCCCTCTTCTCCACGAGCTACCTCAACCCCAAGGAAGTATCTTAGCTGCCCTAGATCTTTCACCTCAAACTCCTTGCCCAGTCTCGCCTTCAGCTGAGCAATCTCTCCCTCATCATCCCCAGTAATGATCATGTCATCAACATACACAGCGAGCATCGTGGTGTGACCTCCATGTTGTCGGAAGAATACTGTATGATCTGCGTTGATCTGCTGATAGCCCACACCTATCATAGCTCTCCTGAACCTGTCAAACCAAGCTCGAGGAGACTGTTTCAATCCATACAGTGACTTCCTCAACCTACATATCTTGCCTACTGTTTGTTTTGTGCCGAAGCCTGGGGGTATCTCCATGTACACCTCCTCCAGTAAGTCCCCATGGAGAAATGCATTCTTCACATCCAGCTGGTGTAACTTTCATCCCCCATTCACAGCAAGGGAGACGAGGGTCCGGACTGTGCTCATCTTCGCCACTAGTGCAAAGGTCTCATCATAGTCGATGCCATATGTCTGACTGTACCCCTTTGCCACCAATCGTGCCTTGTAGCGGTCAATTTTCCCTTCTGGAGTCTGCTTCACTGTGAAGACCCATTTGCACCCAACTGCCTTCTTGCCTGCTGGTAATGGTACTATCTCCCATGTCTTGTTCTTATCAAGGGCCCCAAGCTCTTCATGCATAGCTGCCTTCCACTTTGGATCTTCCTTAGCAACCTGCCAAGACTTGGGTATAGAGACAATATCCAATGATGTAATGAATGCTCCATGTACAGGTGATGTAATGTTAGAGTATGAGACAAACTGAGCAATATCATGTGGGAAACCAAAACGGTCAGGAGGATGTCCCGCATTGCTGCGAGAGGTCCTCCTTAAAATGGTGGGGTCAGGAGAAGGCAGAGGAATCATATCACCTGTGTAATTTGAGTTTGAGGTGGATGGTGTAGGTGTCTTAGGAGTCGGGGTAGGCCGGGACAAGGGACTTGCAGGCACAACTGGCACTACTGGCACCTCTACATCATTCTGCCTTCTCCTCCTCGTATACACCCTTAACTCCCCCTGAGCTTGAGTCTCACCCCCTTCGGGTTCAATCTCCTCCTCATCTTCCGGTTCCTCAACCGATTCCTCCACCACAACAGTACAGGGTACATGTACCTGTCTCTCACCATCGCTACTCCTGCTCTCCCCCTCTCGCCTCATACCTGAAGTATCGGGCGAGTCGTCAAAGGGTGAGTTCACCTCCAGCGTGTAGTATGGCTCGAATTCTCTAAATGTCACATCCATACTCACAAATAACCTCTTTTCACCTGGGCTCCAGCACACGTATCCTTTCTGGGTAGCAGAATATCCCACAAAAACACATTTTACCGCCCTGGGATCCAACTTTCCTACCGACGGTCTGTTATCCTTCACAAAGCATACACACCCAAACACCTTTAATGGAAGGATCCCACCATTATCTCCTTTCAGCATCTCACAAGGGGACTTCCACTCCAACACTCTTGAGGGCATCCTGTTGATCAATTGAGCGGCTGTCAAAACTGTCTGCCCCCACAAGTGCTTTGGAACATTCATTGAAATCATCATACTGCGGGCTACCTCTAGCAAGTGTCTATTCTTCCTCTCTGCTACTCCGTTCTGTGCTGGTGTGTATGGACATGTGGTTTGGTGCTGTATCCCTTGAGCCGACAAGTATTCCCCAAACGCCTTGTTGGTATACTCCGTTCCATTATCGGACCTCAATACCTTCACTACTGCCCCGTATTGAGTCTGAATAGCCCTGTGAAAATCTTTGAAGCAATTCAATACATCACTCTTGTTTCTCATCAAATACAACCAAGTAACACGAGAGAAACAATCAATAAACGACACAAAATAACGATAACCATTCATAGAACTAACAGAACAAGGTCCCCAAACATCCGAGTGTATTAAATCAAAAACACTAGAACTCCTATTCCCAGAACTAACATAAGAGCTTCTAGTAAGCTTGCCAAACTCACAAGCATCACACACCAGTTTCTGTTTTTTGCCTTTTCATACAAAGACGGATACAAACGACTCAACAAACTAAAAGAAGAATGTCTCATGCGCCTGTGATGTAGCAGCAACACATCCTCCACACTCTGCCCAACTCCTCCTACTCCAGCACTCTCAACCATGGATGTCAAGGCTGAGTCCATCCCCTCTCTATCCAGGTACCACAGTCCGTTATGCCACGTGTCAGTCCCAAGTCTCCGGCCACTCCCCTTCTCCAGGAAGATCACCTTGGGAATATCAAAAATAACAACACATTTTAGGTAGAGAATAATGGCACTAATGGATAACAGATTCACTAGAAAAGAAGGAGCATGCAAAACATTGGACAAAGTCATAGAATCGGTACATCTCACAGTACCCTTACCAACCACAGGCTGTGCTGTACCATCAGCGGTCTGGATGCTCTCTGGCACCGCTAGATGATTATAAGACGAGAACTCACTAGCAGTACCAGTCACATGTCGAGATGCACCAGAATCTACTATCCATTCTGGTGATCTTGAGGTGGATATAGAGGCAAGAGCATGTGTATCGTGAGTACCTTTGGCTGAGTGAGCATAGGAAGCGAAGTTACCCCTGGATGATGTTGATGTGGATGCGCCTTCACTCGCACCCTTCCTGTCTCCATCGACTGCCACTCTCTGCTTCCTCTTCAACATCTCCAGCAACTCGTGCTCTTCATCAGTAAAGACCACATCTGCCTCTCCCTTGTCATCTGCTACCATCAGATTTGCCCGGTAGCCTCCTCTTCCACCACCTCTGCGACCTCCACGCCCGCGACCATGACCTCCAGTCTGGCCACGACCACCCGAGTTCCTCTCCTTCGGTGGCTTAGTGCATGTCTGCTTCAGGTGGCCTACCTCCCCGCAGTTGTAGCACTCACGAGTTTCAACTCTGTCTCCCGTGTTTCCCAAGTTGGAGACAGCCAAAGCAGACTTCACTCCCGGAGGTCCACCTGTCCCCGCCTGTAGCTTAATGCGGCTCTCTTCCTGTATCATAGCTGATACTGCCTCCTCAAGTGAGGGAATCTTCGTCTGGGCTAACAACATCGCAGTCCTCGGCTCAAACACTGGGGCCAACCCCTGGAGAAATAACATAGTCCGCTCCTGAACCAATGCCTCTCTCTCTTTGCACTCAGGATCTTTGCAGCTTGCTCGAGGTGAGAAATGATCATGCTCTAACCACAAGCGCTCCAGCTCTATGGAATACTCCTGCACCGTCCTATCTCCCTGGACTGCAGCATAGATTTCCCTCTTGATCTGGAACACCCTCAGATTATTCCCCACCCCATCATAAGTCCTCCTCAACTTCTCCCAGACATCCTTTACCTTCTCAATAACATCCACGGTAGCAGCAATAGATGGGACCATCGAGTTCAGAAGCCAGATGTACACCAACATGTGTGTAGACTTCCACTCATCTCTCCCTGTAGCACCCTCAATCGGCTCTACTCTGTCACCCGTCAGAAAACCTTCCAGATTTCTTCCTGTCAGAGTATACCTTACCCGACGTGACCAGCTCAAGTATGTGGCTGGCCCATCGAGTTTCAGATCAATAGGTGGAAGCTCCACCTTCACAGACGGTGGCCTTGTGGCACTTTCACCCATCGACATCCTCATAAACTGCATCAAGGTCGCAAGGTCTGCAGGATCTAACTTCTTCACGATCTCCTCCATCGGATTCTTGCTAGCCTCCATTAATCCGACTCGTATTCAGGTGTCTAGATCACAACCTTGCCTTTCTTCCTCTTCTTGACCCTTCTCTTGATTCTCCTCACATCAATGTCTAGGTCTCTATCCCTTCATCTCTACCCTTCCTTGGGATCCGTGGGGTATCGCCCTCCCCCACACGAGCTCCCTTCAATAGAAGATCAAAAACGGAGAGGTGGTGGCCTAGAAAGGGAAGACTCGGTCTAGGAAGAGGGAGGCGGCGCGACTAGGAAGGCGGCACTCGCTGGCTGGTGGCGCTACAGTAGCGGTGCTACAGTGGCGGCGCTACAGTAATTTTTTTTTTTTTTTTTTTTGTGGCTAACCCTAGATCTGTGGTGGCTCTGATACCGAAAAGATTTTTACTTGAGCAAAAAGTACTCTATTGAATAATTAGTTGGCCTTTATATAGCCTTACACCTTTTAAACCCTAGATTTCTTTCCATATTCCTAATTACCCATATAACCCTTTATTCCTCCTTTATTTGTTACAATTCTCAACAAGTACTAACATTAAAAACATCAAGTACAACAAGCCAGGCTGAGACAAGGAAACCTGAGTTAACTATATATGGTACCAAAGCTCTTGCCTCTCTGATTCTCAACTCCGAAGCTGTTTCCAAGTTGTTACAATCTAAACGACAAACATCATCGAGAGCACTCCTGTTACAGGCTGACCTGGACATTTGTCAGCAGGACTTTGAATACATTAGCCAAAACAAGAAACTGTACAATCATTGGATGAATATGTGTGAACTGGTGCCAAGGTCCCCCCATGTGAGTTGCAAAACTGCCAGCATTGTATTAAGAAATGAAAAGATGCAGCTGTAGTCAAGTTCCATGATTCTATTTCACGCATAAAGCGGGGAAGCAGAGGGCCGAGGATATGCAGCAGTACTCCCTCCACTAGTGGCATCATCAGCACTTCGTCTACGATTTCTGGGCTTGTTGCCCACATGGCCATTGGCAGTACCAGTTTCTTTGGAATCCTGGAGCTGCTCCAATGCTGTCACAACCTCATCCATAGTTGGTCGAAACTTGGTTTCTATGGACAGGCATCGCAGTGCAAGGGTAGAGGCCTTATAGGCAACATCCATTGAATACTGACCTTCAAGACGATTATCTAGGATGCGAAAGATCTTACGTTTGTTTGCTAGATAGGGTTTAGCCCACTCCACAAGATTGTGTTCTCCAGATGGGCGATTTTTATCAACTGCTCTCCTGCCAGATAACATTTCTAGCAAAACAACTCCGAAGCTATAGACATCACTCCTGGCAGTAAGATGCCCTGATTAGGAAAGAAGAGAGGTAATCAGAGATGATTAAAAAACAACGGCCTAAATTGACAGAGAGGTCTTAGATAGGACAATTATAGTTAAGCTCTGGAAAAAATGCATCTGAATTTGATTAATACCTGTAGCTAGATATTCTGGAGCAGCATAACCATAGGTCCCCATAATCCTGGTAGATACATGACTCTTGTCACCAGTCGGCCCATCTTTGGCCAGCCCAAAATCAGAAAGTTTTGCATTGTATTTCTGAAATAAGAATGCAAAACAAATTTTTAGAAGCACTGAGAAAGTGAAGATCTTCTGAAATCATCAAATAAAACCATATCATGGAGTATGAAAATCTGCTTCACCCATCACAAAATACCGAATCAAGCAGAATGTTAGAAGTCTTGAAGTCCCTATATATCACTTTCGTTTCAGCACTATGAAGAAATGCAAGCCCCTTTGCAGCACCAAGAGCAACCTTCATGCGGAGGTTCCAAGAAAGTGGTTGGAAATAAGAACCTCCTGGGACAGCAATAGTGTAAAGGTGTAAATTTCAAATTATTGGTAACATCCATTTTGGCTTAAAAAATTCACGAGATAAAACAGGAATAACTCACTTCTAAATAAATGATTTTCCAAACTGCCTCGAGGCATAAATTCATACACCAATAGTCGGTGTTCATCCTCTAGGCAATAACCAATCAGCTTCACAAGGTGAGGATTATAGAGCTGCCCCAGATAATTTACTTCTGCCTACAGTAAAAGCACAGGATAAGTGAGCCTCTAAACATGAAACTAAAATAAACTTGGCTTAATTATGTACCCCAAGGAGAGAAGTAGTCAGTAAAAAGAAGAAAGTTGCTGAAATTTAAAGTTACCAGCATAACAGCTTTTATTGATACCTAACTCTACTGTCACAATTTTATTTGTTTCTTTAAGACAAAAAAGACTCCAGAATATATCTCCTCTTAAAGTGGAAGTGGAAGGAGAAAGGAGCTCACCAGCCACTCCTTGTGACCTTGCAAACCGTCTTGGTTAAGCCTTTTCACAGCAATAACAATTCCAGTTCCAGGCTTGGTAGCAGCATATGTTTGCTCATCGATCCATCCCTTAAAAACTGAACCAAAACCACCCTCTCCTAGGACACTATCAGGACGGAAATTCCTGGTGGACATCTTAAGATCAGAAAAACTAAAGCTCTTCAGATTAGAGGATTGCAAGATCTCACCCTCACTCCGAGGAGTGGGAGGCACTGAAATAGATGAGACCTTGCTACCCGTACTGCTCAGATCAGTCCCATCTGTGCTAACATTCTTTGAGCTCAACCCTGCATCTCAGGTAAACATATCAACTCTAGATAAATTGATTGCCACCACCATATCACTAAACAATTTCTAATGCTGCTTTTAGTAAAACAACAAGTGAAATTACTTATGAAAGATAAAGCATTGATTGAGCTGATCATTTGAAGTGAACCTGAAAGGCCTTTAAGATTCTATTTCCATTTATATTCATGTTATTTCTCAGGAACACAAACAGACCCCATTGACAAATTGGGAACATGAAACTTATCCAATTTCACAGATTTGAAGTTCTCAACAAAACCATACCAACCCAAAAATAGTAAAAACCTAGTTATAAAAAAAAATCAGTTCAACTTCCAAGCGAACACACCACATTTGGATTCAAAATCCACACTTCATTTTAGCTCAAACCAACTGACCTTTCAGAAAATAATCAATTATATTCAGAACCTAATCAAAACCCACGATAACTTAATCAGGTAAAAAAAATCCCAAGAACATCCAGGGAAATCAAACTAAAAAAATAAACAGCCATAACCACTGAAGCAAGATACATATATGCTCTGGGGTTCAATAGAAAAGCTGTAAATAGAGAGAGTACCTGTGTTGCATGGGCTCTCAGCTTTAATTTGGGCACTCAAGCAAATCCCCATCAAAATTAAATCAAAAAAACAAGCTAGCCACCCTTTTGAAACTTCTCTGCCTTCCTACAGATCAATCAAATCAAAGACCTGAGCTTTACAAACACTAAAAGGAACGATGTTTCAAAAGTAAAGCAAAAGGTGTAGATCTGGGTGTGAAAACAAAACATAACAAAAAAAAAAAGCACTCTTCTTACAACAAAAGTACCTTTCTTTTGCAAAAAAAAAAAAAATCAGAGAAAGAAAAGCACCACCAGCACCAATCCAAGAAAGCAACTTTTGTTTCTAAATAAAAAAAAACTAAACGCCAACCCATAAACAAGAACATAAAGAACAAAACAGCCCACCTCACCTCTTGTTTTCTTAACTCGACAACTTGTTTTGGTGGAGAAAAGAGGAAGAGGGAAAGGGTGAGTTGACCAGGTCTGAGCTAAGCTCTGTAGTGTTTGATTGGTAGGAGGCAATAGGATCAGGATAGATGAATAGAGGTGGAGCAATAATGGCGGGCTGGACCCGCTTTTAAGCACAACGTTATGTTAAGTTTGTCTTGCCATCTTGTTCACGCTTCATAGGGAAAAATAACAGATTTGTTAAATATAAAAACTTTTAAAAATAATGATTCTATAATTATAGTAAAATATTTAAATCGTTCATTTTTCTGACAAAAAAACTATTACAATCTTTATATATATATATATATATACACAATATATAAACCCTAATTAACTGTAAAACTAAACTAGAAAAACTAGAATAGTATAAAAATACAGAATTAAAAAACATAAAATTAACAATAAAAAAAACTCCATTACAGAATACCTTTTTCCTATTTATTTATTTTTCTAACTCCGGGAGAGGGATGCAGTTGAGAGTAGTCAGAGAACACAAGCCTTCAAAGGGAGGCTGCTTCCTACTTGAGTCCATACACAGCCAAGCTCGTGTGCTTACTGTGGCTGGCTTGGCTTGGCTCGGTACGCATGCAGCAGCTTTGGGATTCAGCAGCAGTCTCTCACTGTATCAGCAGCCCCTTTCACTGGTTACTTGCCTCGTTCGTTTTTTGGATTTTTATTTTATTTTATTGGTGATGGGATGGAGTATCAGAGAAAATCAGCATTTAGTGAAGCAAGCAATAATTTAAATTAATTTTCTGCTGAGTTAATCTTAATTCATCGAATTGTTTTATGGTAAAATAAATTCAGTTAATGCAGCTCTCGTTTCTAGATAAACTCTTGCCTTGATGTACTCAAAATCATCAAAAGTAGTGTGGGATATCATCTCGAGAAAGATGATGGATGTGGAGATTGTGTGAGATAAAAAAATAATAATATGTTTCTTATTTTTTTATCTTAATATATATATATTTAATATTTATTATTTTTCAAATGGTTTTTATTAATAAATGTTTTAAAATAATATTTATTTTTATTTTTTATGTTAATATATTAAAATAATTTAAAAACTCAGAAAATAATATTTTAAAAAAATACGGTTTGACATTGCAAACAAAGACCACCTCATAAACAATCCTCCGTACACGGCGCTCCTTGTCACTTCAAATAACACGTGAGAAGGTAATTTCCGGCATTCATTCACGGCCACAGTGAGGTGCGTGGTATATAATAAAATAAAATTAGTAGATTCACACGTGTTGAAATAAAATCAAGGTCAAATAGTACCTCAACTTTGATAGTATACCAGCCATGCGCCTCCTTCACACGAGTCAATTTATTATTATTATTATTATTATTATTATTTTGTCGATGGGACAAAAACTAATTTCAACTTTATTTTTATAAACATGAAAATACTAAAAAAAAAAGTATATATATAGAACTAAACGAGCGATATGCCCGCGCGATGCGCCAGGATTTTTTTATCTATGTAGAAAATTGATTGATTTTATATGTATTGTATTTTATTATTTTAATATTTAATTAGTATAATTATAATTGATAAAATCTATATAATCGAAATGGAAAGTGCTTCGTATATTTTGTAATTGCAGATAACGTAGGTAATTTTTTTTTTTTGAGTTCTTTTTTTTCTTTTAGTAATATTAGATTTGACACATTATAAAAAAAAATTCCACAAATAAACTTATATTTTTTGCGTGCTATAATTAATTATTTTAATGTTCAATTACTAAAATTGCAATAGATCAAATATGTTAGAGATGAGTTTTTTGTGTGGTATAATTAGTATGCTTGCCCGCGCATTGCGTTAGGGTTTTTTCTATGTAGAAAACTAATTGATTTTTTATATGCTGTAATTAGTTGTTTAAATATTTAATTAGTAAAATTATAATAGATAAAATATGTAACAAATTAATTTTTTCCCCGCCTAAAAGGAATAGTCTAATCGAAATGGAAAGTGGTTCGTATATTTTTTAATTGTAGATAACCTAGGTAAATTTGTCAACTCTTTTTTTTTAGTTTTTTTTTTTTTCAGTAATATTACATCTGACACATTAAAAATAAAAATATTGTAAATTTATGAAGAAATAAACTTAATTTTTTTGCGTGCTATAATGACTTATTTGTCGTATAAAAGGAACAGTGTAATCGAAACGGGAAGTGACTCGTATATTTTTTAATTGTAGATAATCTAGGTAAATTTGTCAAAAAAAAATTTAGTTGTTTTTTTTTTCCAGTAATATTACATCTGACACATTAAAAATAAAAATATTGTAAATTTCTAAAGAAATAAACTTAAATATTTTGCGTGCTATAATGACTTATTTGCCGTATAAAAGGAACAGTGTAATCAAAACGGGAAGTGACTCGCATATTTTTTAATTGTAGATAACCTAAGTAAATTTGTAAATTTTTTTTGAGTTGTTTCTTTTTCCCAGTAATATTAGATTTCAAATATTAAAAATGAAAATATTGTAAATATTTTTTTAAGAAATAAACTTAAACAAAAGAGTATCAAATTTAAATTCAAAGCCAAATTTTTTTTATATAAGATTTATTAATCATATTATTATATTAAATGTATTTAAGAATATTGATATTAATGTTTTTTTTAAAAAAATTCTAGGTCATATTTCTCTCTCTATATATATTTTTAGGCGATAATATTCAATAAATATTAAAATATATAATTAGTTTCACATACTTTAATTTGACATAAATATACAAATATATAATTAATTTGACATACTTTCAATAATATATTTAATTTAAAGGACAATCTTAGGTCATATTTTTCTCTCTATATAAATTTTTAGGCGATAATATTCAGTAAATATTAAAACATATAATTGGTTTCACATATTTTAATTTGACATAAATATATAAATATATAATTAATTTGACATATTTTAAATAATATATTTAATTTAAAGGATAAAATTGAAGTAAATTCAAAAATTAAAATTAAATCATTTAAAACAAAACTTGGAATTAAAAGATTTGGGATCGAAATGAAACTGAAATCCATAATTAACTTGCATAGAAGGATAAAATTGAAAACATCAAACTTTGATACCGAAAATATTAAGGATTTATAATAAATTTGCATGGAAGGATGAAATTGAAATCAATCAAAATTTTGATACCAAAAATATTTAGAATTCCAGCCCAACCCGAACAATTAAAAGCATGAGGACCGAATTGAAACTTCAATATATAATCAATTTCAATTGAAGGACGAAATTGAAACAAATCAAAACCTATATAATAGCAATAAGGGTCAGAAAAACAAATTATAAAGGTTAGGGACTGATATGAAATTTGACAAAAAAAGCTTAGCTGACGTCATCTGGCGCAGTCAGGATGGGAAAATTCAAACGACCATTGACATGTTTCGGGACACCATCGTGCCACACGCGCCGCACCAGGTGGAAGAAAACATGTCGGAAAACCATTCTAGACACCGGTTGGGCATTTTTGGACACTGTCTGAAGCCGCACGCGCCGCCCGAATCACACGTGAACGCGGAAACGAACGGCGCGTCTGATGACACGCCCACAGTAATCCGACAAAAAAAATAATAAAATATTGGCTAATTACCGTGAAGCCCCTCCCACGCAGGCGTGTTTTTTGTCCTTTTCGAGAGATAAAATCGTTAATGCACTGTTCAATGAAATATTAAAAAATTAAAAAACCGGTCAGACAAACCGAGCCGGATCGGACCGAAAATGGTCAATTATCGCGGAGCCCCTGAAACCGGCGGCGTTTTTTGTCGTTTTCGGGGGGTAAAATCGCTAATACACTGTTCATAAACGGAAAAAAAATAAAAAGGCGGACGAACTCGCGCGACACACCGGATCAAATTGCCAGTGAACAGTGCGCACGGGTCTGGAGCTACAGTGAATCTACAGTGAAACAACGATCTCTTTTAGTGTTTTTGTTAATGAATCCATTCTTGGATTTAAATTAGAAAAAAATCAATTACAAATAAAAATTGAACTTGAATTAAAAAATATTTTGAATTTGTATCTATTTTCTATAACAGAATGAAGGATATAAAACACCTCAATAGAACTCTCATGGTCTAAGAAATAGATTTTTATTATTATTAGAATTGAACTAACCGATATCTTTTTTCCCCTCTAATAATCCAACTCTTCTCTTCCAAATATATATATAAACAAAATGAATTTTTGAATTGATTTTTTTTTTGAAAACTAAAGGGACTTGAATGGAATTCAAAGAGAAATTGTTATGGCGTCCGTAGCAAACCTGAAAGCAACCTGAAGTGACAATCACTGCATAAAGATACTCTTATTTTGCAGTGTTTTAAAAATATTTTTTTAAAAAATAAAAATTATTTTATTTTTATTTTTATTTTTTATTTTAAATTAAAAGATTTGGTATTTTTAGATTATTTTCATGTGTTGATGTCAAAAATAATTTTTTTAAAAAAACAAGACAACATTTCAATGTATTTTTGAACAAAAAATACTTTTAAAAACAACCGTAATCACACTCTCATATAAACATATTCTATGTGACAGTTTTTACTTGCATGAGATTTTTATTTTATTAGGAGATTTCCATGCATTGATATTAAGTGTTTAATTGAAAGTTTAATTGCAGTTGCTTTTGAAATTGTGTTTTGTTTAGAAATGCATCAAAATTATATTTTTTTATTTTTTAAAAAAATTATTTTTGACATCAGCACATAAAAATGATCTAAAAACACCAAAAAAATTAATTTAAAGTAAAAAATAAAATAAAAATTTATTTTTTTCAAAAATACTTTGGAAACGCAGTGTCAAACACCTCTTATTCTAAATACAACAAAAATTTGATATTCCGATTTTCTTATGTTTCAAAAATATAAATATAAAATAAATTATCCTATAAAAATATATTCCCTCGTAATTATTATTATTATTGGAAAACTTGTAGGGTGAGTCTTTTAATAAATCTTGAACCAAATAAAATAAGCTAGCGAGTGGTGACGTACCAAACGAAGCACCTTGTAGGCGTAATCCAAAACTTCACTTTTGCAATCAAATATTGGTGACGTGTAAGCTGATGTATGGCTTGCGTGGCGTGAGGTAAGTACACGGTCAATGACAACCCAAACCATGGTCTGTGTTATAATAGCCTCCAAAAATAAAAATAAATAATAATAATAATGGGACCGTGGCCGTCCAGCCATAGAAGCTTCCCATATAATAATTTAATAAAGCAGTGGACTAATTTTAAAACATGTTCCTAGAGTAATTAATACAAAGCTTAGTTGTTACTAACCAATTTATTTGACTTTTAAGCTCAAAAGTCTTGCTAATAGGACCCATTTGGAAGGCTCGGCTCGGGGCTCGGCTCCCAAGCTGCCTTAACTATAATTAGTGTCCTAAGTCACCCTTAGTCGAATAAAATTCTATCATACCTCGTATAAAAAATTAAAATATTAATTAAATATCTTCTTAAAAAATAAAATGATGTGTGATTAGAATTGTCAAAAGAAGGTCCACCAAGCGCGGGTTGGCAAGGCCATGTCCATGTGTTTAGCCTTCTATCCCCCCGCCGCCGCCCCCCCCCCCCCCCCCCCCCCCCTCAATGGTGGACCATATGGTATTTGCATTTTTATTTATTTTATAAATAAATGATGCATCATTTGCTCTGTGGTTGAAAATCCATGTCGGTTTTTTTTAACTAAATAATAATTTTAAATCTATTTTTTATCTAAGAATATATAATAGCAACTTTAAAATCTCAATAAATTTATTTTATCCGCTCAACACATATTTGACCAATTAAAAAAACACAAAATTAAAGTGTAAAAAATATCTCCCAATCCTTATCTACTATTTTTTTTGGTAATATGAAAGTATAATGGCATTCCCCTCACCAATATGAGCAATTGACTGTTTTTTTTCTTCTCCATGCCTTTTTTTTCTTCTCTAGCCTAGAGATTGGAATGTGAACAAAGTCAATTTTTAGACCAAGATGTAAAAGCTCTAAACTAAAGGGAGCATAAATGAATTTGAACAAATCTTAGAGCATAAATGAATTATTCAACACATTAGATTTTTTGAAAATAATTTTGAAATCATGTGTACTTTATTATCTTATTCAATAACAATCACTGTGTCTGGTCTTGTATTTTATATCATCCAAATAACTTAGTTTGATATTGTAAAATTGAAATAAGAACAAACTATAAAAAAGTAATGACCAAGAACAGTTGAAATCAAAGCATCTGAAAATATTTATTTATTTATTTATTTATTTATTTGAATACATTTGAAAAGTATTCAGTTCATATCTAAGAATATCGGATTAAAGTTTATATACTTCATAATTATTTAGAGATTGGACTAAGACTTCAAAAGATGGAGCTTGCTTTCTCCTGGGATTTTAGTATGAGAGGCACCTGTCCAAACCCTTAGAGCGACAGGTGATCGTAACAAAGAGAAACCATACAGTCTTCCATATTACAAAACATATAAGCAGCGTAGGTTTTTGCACTGTACACACACTCACAAAACACTGTGGATTGCGACAGTGCACGCCCGAAAATGGCCCTCGGGCGCGCGGCGAAGAGGGGCTGGCAGCCGGGGCCATTTTGGGTTTTTCCCTTTTTTTTTAAAAAAAAAAATATTCATTTATGAACAGTGCAATGACGGTTTCGTCCCCGGTAATAGGACAAAATAAGGCATCCGGACGCGGGGCACACGCGTAATTGCGCGCGGCCGGACCGGCCCGGTCCGGTCCGCCGCAACTTTTTCTTTTTTTATTATTTTCGGAAATGGCTAAAGACGGTTTTAACCCCTAATAAGACAAAAACAATGAATTGGGTCCAGGGTTAGAACGGTAATTGACCCTAATTTTCAAATTTTTAAATCGGCGTTTCTGGGGGCGTGAGGCGCACGCGCCAGACGGTTTCCCGTCTCACGCCCTGTTCAGGCGGCGCGTGCGGCCTCCTCTGGTGGCCGAAAATTGGATCCCGGCAGACAGACAGATGCGCCGCCGCGTGGTCGTCTTCCCGCGGTGGTGCGTGTCACCACCACATGCCCGAAGACGCGGCGGGGGCCGGTTCAAGCCGCCGGCAACGTTTCTCTCTCTCCGGTCCTTCTACTTTCAATTTCCGGGTTGGCTGTATATAACTCAATCAATTCGGTACAAAAGTTCTGATTTTTGCAATTTAGTCCTCTGATTTCAATTGACAATATATGTAAGTTGCATTTCAGCCCTTTGACTTTTAATTTTTTAATTTAAGCCCTTGATATTTAATTTTCATTTCAGCCCTTACACTTTATTTGTTTTTTTATCCTTACTTTTGTCCATGTATATATAAGTGTATTTAAAATAATAATAATAATAATAATAATGATAATGATTTAATTATTTTTCATTCTTACTCTTTTGTTAATTTTTTTTCCCTCCCGATAATTTGATAAGTTTTTTGTTTTTTGCCAGTAATAGCCATGGTAAAATTTTTTTATCTTTTGTTAAAGTTTCTAGAATATTTTTAATCTTTCATTTATTTTATAAGAATAGTACTTATGTATACTATTATTATAATAATAGTGATTATTTATTCTTTCATAATAAAAATAATAATAATAATAATAATTTTTAATTGATTTTTCTTGCTTGCTATTTTGTTCATGCTTTTTATTTTTTTCCCTCGATATAATTTAATAATTTTTGTTGTTTTTATTCTAGGAGCAATAATAATTTTAGATGTTAAGACTCCGATGTTGCTATTGTTATAATATTTTAAATGAATATTGCTTCCTTTTCCCTGCTGTCTTTTTGTATTTGCTCTTGCTATGAATGGATTTTAATAATTTTATTATCTGCACAATAATCATTTCAGTAAGTTTTTTTTTCTTATTCAAATATTTTGCTCTTTATTCTAATATTAGTGCACGCTCTTTTGTGATCGTTTATAACGCAATGCCTATATTCTAAAAGATGTAATCTATACTTAAACTCAGCTCAAAATTTTAAACATTTTATCTTTTAATCTATAATTTTTATTTACTTATATCATATAAATTAATCATTGTAGATTTAATTGTGTGAAATTATATACAAAAAAATACCCGCGGCAACGCGCGGGCACTTAACTAGTATATATATATATATCAGAACTATATTTTTTTCAACACAAAAATTATTAAGTGATTTTTTTTATTATACTAAAAATTTGTACAGAATCTTTGCGGGGCGCAAGTTTCCAATAAAATATATAAATTTTAAATCAATATAGATTTATCTATTCAATAGGTTTCAACAAAATCACCAACATAAAATTAACATCATCATTCAAAAAACAAGAAGATTTTGATACCTAAATTATTGAATCCACTATATTAGGATTAATTTATTTTATAATCTAATTTAAATTAAACACAATAATAAAATATAAATTGTGAACACTTACGATAACTAAACAACAAAAATAAATCGGTGATATTCTACCTATAAAAGAAAACAAAAGAAAACATAAATCCATAGCTACATTACCATCATTATCATGACCATAACAACTAAAATTATTATCATTATTGTCCAAACAATAGAAATCATTAAATTATCCCGAAGAATGAAAAAACAAAACATTTTTATAAAAAAAAAGCAAGCAAGAAAACAATAAAAAAAAATATTGCTAAAATTATCATTATTAATTATCTCGAAGAATAAAAAAAACTTTTAACAAAAAAGCAAAAAAAAAAAAAACTAAAATAAATATTATAAGCATAAAAAAATCACTTGATCCAAATAACAAATAAAAATAACATAAAACACTAAGGAAAAGAACAAAGAGAAAAAGAAAGAAATATAATTTTAAAATGATCACCAACATAAATTAAAATTTTAAAACGATCACCAACATAAATTAAAATTTTAAAACTAAACAGAAAAAAAATAAAACATCAACAAAAAATAACACAATAAAAATCAAAAACAAAAACTAAAATCATAGATGCATAAATACAGACAAAAAAATAAACAGTCTAAGAAGGACCAAAAAAACCAAAAGAGTATATATAAAAACATCTAGCTCACGGCAAAACATGGGTCAAATGGCTATTAACTTGCTAACACCCAAAGCCAACAGTGGGAATTCGATTAGCATAAAAACATTTAAACTGATGCTCAAAAACTATAATAGCTAACATCTCGGGTTCTAACATTGGACTGATACAACCTTTACAACTGTGACTGATGACCTCACCCACAGGATAACCAGGTCAATGTATAAAACTAAGTATGGTTTCTATGGAAATCCTGTATATATTTTTACCTAAAAGATGCAAATAATCAATGCCAGTAAAATCAGTAGGCATGCTTTTGGCGTAGCATAACACTATAGTGCCGAATAAAACTGCATTTAATAACTCAAGAAAAAACTTATACCGTAACCAAAAAATCCAAGGAAAACAAGAATCAGAATCAAAACCACATTACGCGGAAAATCCTAAGGAGTACAGACCACGACCTGATAACAGATTTGATTTATTATGTTTTGGAACCATATTGGCAAAGGTCTCTGTTCCAGATTGGTCAGACCACAGAAATGCTAGTTACACTATGCACATTGGAGAAAAACCAAGTAAAGGCCAGTTCTACCAACTTATCTTCTTCACTGTTGTCTCTTCACTGTTGCAGATTTGATGATATCAATGAACTCCGGCTGGCGAAAAAGAAAAGATGGGCAAAGAGCCAAACATCAAAGTATTAAAATTGGAAAGCAAGAGAGAAAGAACGATGACGCTATAAGAAAGCAAGCAAGTCACCTTGAGAGAAGCTCCACCAACTAAAAATCCATCAACATCTGGTTGTCCTGCCAACTCTTTGCAGTTTGCTCCAGTTACAGAACCTACAAACATGTGCAAATGACGCACGAGTCAGTCCCAGTAAGAATTTAATGTCCCGATTTTACCAATCTAAATAGAGTAAAAAAGATGATAAGAAGAATGAAAGCAGTAGGGTGCTTCAGTTTCCAGATCAAAGTTGTTCAGGTTTGTAATTTTTCAAAAACAAAACTTCACTAAATACTTGCTATATAAAACATGATAATGGCGAGGACCAGTTGCATTCAAATGTTAAGGTTCAGTTCAGACCTCCTTTATAGACCTTTGCCTTCACCATTATTTAAAGATGTGTTGAGAGAGTGGATATAACAAACAGCAGAATGGACCAAGCATGCACAGGAACACAATTATGCATTTCAAGCAAAGAATGGACAAGAAGGTGGGCATAGCCCGATCATTTAGTCCTGGGAGATTGGAGGAAGGGGCAACTTTCTCTAGACTGCGAATGGAAACAGATTGTTTTGAATTATTATTAGATATTGGAACTTTTGACGAGTAAATTTATCTGGAGAGTTATTTGCTGTCTACAATAAGAGCCCTTACTGTCATTTTATTGTTAAATTAATAATAATATCAACATTACTGTATAAACAAGAGCTTGATAGTTTTCAATCGTGACTTACCATCCTGTCCTTTCTCTACTCAGCTCCCCTCTCCTTTTTATGCCCTTGAAAGCATTTTAAGGGTTGGTTTTGCTTTTAAACTTTACTCTTGAGTTTGAGCTTTGGACTTTGATAATTCTTTTAAGCTTTAAAGCATTCTGGATTGTTTTGAGAATTTTTCTTTCTTTTTTGGGTTTTGAAATTGAAAATAACTTAATATACATTTAATCTTTTTAAATGAACTTAAAAATATAATATAACACGAAAATAATAGCAAATTTTTAAGGTCTGTGTTTCAAAATTGATATATTAAAGACTACAATGGATATTTCAAATTAAGACCAATTCATTTTAAAAGATAGTCATTAATCAAAGTTGAACCAAACAAGATTAGGTGTTGAAAATCCCAAACCAAAGCCTATTAATTTCAAGCGTCAATGTGTATTCAATAAAAATCAAGGATGATTAGTTATACTTAAAGCTACCATATGATAAGTATTAATTTTTCCATTCATGATGTCTTGTGTGAATTTTACTGTAAAATTCTCAAGAATACAGTTTGAGCAATAGCTGTCTAGAAAAAGGACTTTGGCCAAACATCCACAACAATGCGTGGGAACTTTCTAGTTAGCATCCAATAACACGTCTAACAACAGAAAAAGTTCACATAACGAGTGGAAAATAGACAAATTTACCTCCATAGATAATTCTAGTTGTCGCAGCAACTTCAGCACCAACATTGTCATGGAGCCATTTCCTCAATTCAAGATGGACCTGGCATATCCAATGAATAATGTAAACAATATGAAAAATGATTCAGATAAATTATTTTAGCAATGAAATGGACAAAACAAATGGTATGGGTGTGTTGGTAAAATAATTTATGGAACAAATATATATATATTGGGTGCATGTCACCTAGCCTAATTAGTTAAGTTGCTTGACATTGTTCCTAAAGACTAGAAAAAATCGAGAGAGGGAAGGAGTTACAGACACATGCATGTCAAGAAGTATTTAAGCTGCTTATCATCATTCAATCAGAGTCCAACATATAGAATACTTAGATGACGATCACATAGCTGGGAGAGCATTACAAAAACATGTATAATCTATCAGCTATCACAGTGTTGATCACACAGAACAGTTGACATAAATAGCTTAATAACAGCTCTGGCCAAATAGAATGCAGAAGCCCAAAAATTTAAGTCGATATAAATAATAACTTTTGTTGATTTAACATTCTCACACAAACTTCTTAAAAAATTGTTAATGACATTGTAGATAATACAAGAGTTCAAGTATAACATGTATAATCTTTGAGCTAGGAGAGCATTACAAAAACATGTATAATCTTTCAGCTATCACAATGTTGATCTCACAAAACAGTTATATAAATAACAGTTCTGGCTGGTAGACTGCAGAAGCCAGTAATTTTTAAGTTGATATAAATAATAGTTTTTGTTGATATAACATTCTCACACATACACCTTCAAAAATTGTCAATCACACTGTAGAGAATACAAGAGCTCAAGTGTAACATATTTGCAAGTGTAAATATCACTAGACAACTGAACTAATTTGTTACTTACTTCCTGGGCCTGAACAGGTGTTGCAACCTTTCCTGTACCGATGGCCCAAACTGGCTCATAGGCCAAAACAACATTGTCCCAATATGAAACTTTAGCTGCAGGAGAATATGACACAATAAAAACAAAGAATGAATATTTATTTAAATTGATGTGCGAATGGAAAGGTATTTTGGGAAAGAATTTGTTTCCCTTCGCAGAGAAGGACTTAGTTTTCTACTAATGCAAGGCATCGTTACAAACTAGCTATGCAATAACTTCTCTATAAGCATGGCCTACAAGTAAGCATTCTTGAATCGTTACAGAACCACCATTGCCAGAATTTTAATTGACAGGCTGTTACCTCAACAATAGGTAATTACCTGCAATTGCTTTTGTTTGTGCAGCCACTACAGCCATTGTAGATCCTGACTCTCTCTGCTGAAGTGTCTCACCGATACATGCGATCACTTTCAAGCCTAAAGAAAGTGCATAACCAACTTTTTCTCCGACAAACTACAGAGACAGGCATATGAAATATGGTTTAGAAATATAGAAATATACAGTTGAAACACCAATAAAGAAAAAGCTTAATAGAAGAAATAGTTCTAAACAGCATATTTTTAGTGTATAATATATGCACATCAATATCATATGGTTTACCTCATTTGACTCATTTAGCAGAGATCTTCGTTCAGAATGGCCAAGAATCACCCAGGGAATGCCCACATTCAGGAGCATCTCAGCACTGTCCATGAAAGACATAGACTTCCCAATAGTCAGGCACCAAAAATGAAAGTAAGAAAGAACAAATATATTGTTAGCACTTAAAAAAGTAATAGTTCTCAGGAACAGATATTCAAAACAAAATATAAAACCTGTCCCTCTCTAGCTAAAGTTTGTCTTAAAATTTAACTAATTCATACAACATTGTTATACCATATCTTATAACCATCACACGGCAGCCAACTGGGAGTCATCTTTCCCATCCAAATACAACAAACAATTAGTCACAGACATGACATTGATAACTACAAAGATGTATAAAAATACTGTCCATATGATATTGTACATTAGCCCATAAGGCGATGGCAAATGGTAGTCACAGTCCCAATGAAATGGGGTAAAAAGAAGGGGAATTGGATATGGTCCTTATCTTTAGCATTTTTACATGAAATGTCTACTCTCAAGGCTAGAACCAGCACCTTTATGGTTTGACCCAAATAGAGATTAAACGAGCATTGACATACCTAATCTCTCCAGTAAAAGCACCACCTCTGCGAACTCAGCAATTTTGGGCAGCTACTTGGAAGTCAGGTCGCAGTAAACCTTTTACCACAGGAAGAAACACAAATGGAGGGCTCACAACAACCTCTGCAAATAAAAAAGAAAGAAAAAAACCTCTGCACCATCAGAAACTAGAGCAATATGAACAAAATTACAGTACAGCACACAGCTCCCAAAGAAAAACAGCAGCCTTTTGATATAAATGGAATTTAGGAATGAAGTAAATAAAGGAACTCCATATTGGTTTAAATCCTAAATATGAAATGAAGTTAGGTAATGGCAGCTTAGGCCAATACGTGGTCGCTGACATGCATGGCTTCAGTGTATAAAATCAAATCAAGCCCTTCTTTTTATTCCATGATATTCAAAATATCCGTTCACTTCTCTTTTAAAAAAAAAGAAGGAAAAATCACGAGAAGATTTATGGATTACCAATGCATCAAATTCAACGATCCCAAATCACAGCTTGGATTGCAAACAGTCACGTGGGGTTCAAACAAAATCACAAGTCCAAATCCAACTTGAATTGATTTATACTTTCCAAACAAAGTCAGATTTCACTAAATGCATGTAATTGATGAAGAGTTAAAAATATGACTTAAGAAAAAACTTGCCGACAACATCCTCTGATGGAACCTCAGCTTCATTTAACACGGTGACAATCTTCTTCACCTCCTCAGCGGTCCCATTCTGCAGCACCGACAAAAAAAGAAGGAAATTAATCTCAATTAAACCCAAAATCCATATCGGAAATACAGTAAGTATTTATGGCGATCAGAAAATAAGATGAAAAAAAAAGCAACAAGTAAATAAAAGTGAGCATACACATTTCCAGTTGCCACCGACGAAGAATTTTCTGGCCATAGTTGAGTCGCTTGTGTTCGGCGATGAAAACGAGACAGGAAATCGAGTAAGAAAAAGAGAATAAGAGAGCCGCTTCCTTTAACACGTCCGTGTTTTTTAAAGATTACTTTAAAGTACCAATTATTAAAAAAAAAAAAAAAGTATTTTGTGGATGATAAAAGAATTAACTAAAATATAAACCATGACGGTGTTTAATTGTGCATTTTGCCACTGTTTATTTAGATACAGTTCAATATAAATTACTACGGTGAAATGATTATTTTGCCCCTAAGATCGAAAATTTTTAGCCCCTAGGAACATGGCTATTTTCAAATTTTTCAGGGAACATAGATGATATTACCAGATTTGTTAAACAGTAAATTGACATAAATAGCCCCCGAAAACGACAAAAGAAGGCATCCCAGACCGGGGGTAGTTCAGAAATTTTCAAGGGACATGGATGGTTTTTTTATTTCTTTGCATAGTAAAAATACGAAATTAACCCCCGAAAATGAAAAAAAAAGGCGTCGGACTCGGGGTATTGTTGTATTTTCAATGGTTGTTTTTTCGTAGTTATTGATAGGTCCAAGGCTGTATAGGTAATTGTGTATTATTTTATTATTATTTCTTGGAGACACTGGAGGCGCGTTGTACGGACACGTCTGCATTGTTTCCTGCGCATGCGCCATTCGGGAGGCGCATGCGCCTCATTACGTCGATCAAAAACAGACTTCAGTCATTTCACTTGGTGTGATGACATGTTCTCTTCATTCAGGTGCGGCGTGTGTCTGGTTACGATGACCGATAAAGCTCCAGTGGACAAGTTTAAGTTCTTTCTCCCTTTTCTCTCTCCTACTGCCCGAAAATTAAGGTTTTTGAAAGTTTTAGTTTGGTCCCTAGGCTACGGATTTCGCTTTTATTACTATTTTTTTCAATATAATTTTTGATTTGTTGCAATTGTGCCCTTCAATTGAAACTGATTATATATGTTGAGTTTCAATTTAGTCCTTATTCTTTTGATTTTCGGTTTGTTTTTGGTTATTTTAATTATTTCAGGATGTAGGTTTTAATTGCTTATGATTGGGTCCTCCAATTAAAATTTGTCATATATTCTATCTTTCATTTCGGTCCTTATTATTTTAATTTTGTAAAAACATTACACAACAACAAAATTTAAATGTCTTTATTTATTTAGGTCCCAAGGTTTTTTATTTATTTATTTTTATTCAGTTAAAATTAATTATATAGTTTGTTTTAATTTGTTTTGATTGTGTCCTCCAATTGAAATTGGTCATGTATGCTACTTTTCATTTTGATCCTTATTCTTTTAATTTTTTTTAACAAGATTACACTGTAATTTTTTTTAAAATATATTTATTTGTTTCAGTCCCAATGTTTTTATTTGTTTCAATTTTATCATTCGATTAGAATTAATTATATGTTTTATTTTTCATTTCAGTACTTATTATTTAATTTTTTTATTTGCTATTAATTTCTTTGGTTTTTTCTGTCATTTTTGGACAACGTTTATTTTTTATCCGTATTTATACATCTATGCTTTTAGTTTTTGCTTTTAACTTTTGTTGTTTTATTTTTTATTAGGAATTTATTTTTATTTGGTTCAGTCCTGAAATTTTAATTTATGTTGGTGATCATTTTCAAATTAACATTGCTCCTTTTTTCTCTTTGTTCTTTTTTTTGTGTTTTCTATTATTTTTATCTATTCTTCGGATTAGATGATTTCATGATTTTATTGTTTGCGCCATAATAAGTTATAGTGATTATTTTTTTTATTTTTTTGTATAAATGTTTTGCTTTTTTATCTTAACAGTAATTCTACATAAATTTATTATTTTACCTAAATTTATATTATAGTAAAAAAAATCTCACATAATTATTATTTTTTTGCGTTGAAAAAAATATAGTGCCGCCCGTGACGAGACGCAGGGGCATTGGCTAGTTATATATATATATTTCTTATCATCTCGGAACACAGGAGAGGAGCATGCTACCTCTTATCATCATCTCTACCCCAAACAATAACAAATGACAATTGGTGTAAGAAAAAGTCAAAAATACCCTTAAAGTCAAGAGTTAATTTTATGTGTGAAGGACAAAATAATAATTACACTATTAAAATTCACAATAATATGTGTCCACTGCTATAATTTTTATCGTGTACATTGTAATTCTTTCTTTAATTACTCGCTCCTCCTTGTGTTTCCATGAACTTAAGTTAGTTTACAAAATCTATCATAAACCTAATAACTCTATAAAAAATAAATTAAAAAAAGTCAAATTAATCCTGATTAATATTTTAAACATGAGCTATAAAACTGAGATAATCACATAAAAAATAATTTTTTTTATAAAACTCAATTCCCGATAAACCTAATATTAAAAAATAAGATTAATAAAAATATAAAAAGAACACAAAAGCCACCCAAGTCAAATCAAGTTAACTAACAAAATCAGTGATCCAGGTCATGAAGTTAGGATAACATAATAGAAAATAAAGTGAAATAAATTATAAATCTTAATTCTCAATTAACCAATATTAAAAATATAATCAAAAAAAAAATTCAATTAAAAAAAACTTGAAGCATTTAGGTTAACTTATAACCGAAGTTATGAGACTATGATAATCCTATAAAAAACAAATAAAACAACATGTAACTTAATTCATAATTAATTCATTATTGAATGATTAAATTGAAAAATAAATAAAAAATATCTTGAGTGAATCCATATTAACCTACTAAACCTTGATCATAAGACCGAGATAACTACATAGAAAAAAAATTATAAACATTGTAAAGTCAAATTCCCAATCAACCCAATATTTTTTAAAGTAATTTATAAATTTATTTTATAAAATATTAATAAAAAAAGAATCTTTTAACAATCCACAATATCGATGCCTTCTTTAACTGTGTTAGGGCATCTCCAACCCACAAACTATATGATGAGGCAAAGTTATTTTTAGCAGTTGTATGCACTTTTTACTTCTCCAACCCAATAGATTTATCAATAGTTAAAATGATATTTTTCTTTTCTTTGAGATGCTATTTTTACATGTTCTTGTAGAAAAACCAAAAATTTAAAAATTATATAATATTGTTTGAGACTAGGAGAAATAGTTGGCAAACAAACATAAGCAAAGAAAGGTGTGGAGGTTTAATTTAGAGGTGTGTCTGATGTGTCGTGCATAATTTGTGACAATAATAATTATTATTTTTAAATTGTTTTTGATTTTAAATGTTTTTCATGAATAAGTAAAATATTATTTTAATATATATTTTAGATAAAAATATTCTTAAAAAAAAATCATTATTATTACAATATCAAATATTATCTAAACCGCCACGAAATTATTTTAATGGATTTATCGAGTCTTTAAATTATAAAAGAATATTTAGGGTGTGTTTGGTATTGTGATTGTTGTTGTGATTGAAGTTTTAAAAAAATAGTTTCATGAAAAACACTTTAAGTTGCGGTTCATAACTGAAATTGAAATGGTTGGTTAAAACTATAGTTGAGTTTGAGGTTTAATATATATATATATATAAAAATTCCATTCAAATAAGAAATTTAAATTATAATATGAAAAATAAAATCTCTAAACTAAAAAAATAGCTAGGATTTTTTCTTTGAAAAAATAGAAAAGGTAGAAAATATAAAAAGTTAGGATTTTTTTTTTCGATCCATTTTTTTCTTAGACACTGGGACCCACACTCTCTAGTTGGAATCTTTGTTTTAAGCAAAATTTGATACTCTTTGCAGGGAAATGGGTGGTTGCAAATCCTTTCGAAAAGCAGCTATTAACTGCTTTTTTTCCACTGATGATTTGTTTATTTTTTCATGTGGGATCCATACAAAATATCTGGATTTTAGCTTTCATTAAGAAAAGAGCTAAAAGAGCTCGGGTTTTGTACTGTTCCTTCAGACTCAGTGGCACTGTGGAGTGGTCTTTTATCCGGCGTGCGTCGCGCGAGTTCGTCCACCCTATTTTTTTTGTTTTATCCGGCTGTGAACAGTGTAATGGCGAAACAACCCCCGATAATAAGACAAAAACACGTTTTCGGGCGAGGGCTACGGTTGTCATTGCACAGGTCCGGTCCGGTCCGGTCCGCCGGAACCTTTTTTTTTTTTAATATTTTTTAAAATGTGTTATTACGTCTGTAGCCCCCGATAAGACAAAATACATTAATTAGCCTCAGGGGTCGTTTCGTAATTGACGCATACGTTACTGTGCGCTTGCGTCAGCAACGGCAGGCGTCCGTACAGGCGCGTCGGAACCGTTTCGCCCCTCCATCGATTCAGGCGGCGCGTGCGGCGTCATAAGGCGGTGAAAAATTTTCCTCCGCCGGTCAGAACGATTCGCAACCCTTCCCTGAATCTTCTGGAGTGGCGCGTGTGATGATATGATCTACGTAGAGACTCATATAGTCGGTTGAACGTTTACTTGCTCTTTTCTCTCTCCTCAGCGCCGGATTCAACATCAGTCCTCCGATTTATTGTTCATGCATTTCAGTCCCTTGGCTTTTGTTTGATTTCTGTAATAGAAGTTTTGAATTCTGTCAATTTCGTCCTTGAATTCAAATTGATATATATGTAGTTTGCATGTCAGTCCCTATTCTTTGAATTTTTCGGTTTTCTATTAGATCCTTTAATGGATTTAGTGCAGCAGCTTATATTGTTTTCAATTTTGTCCTTCATGTCAAATGCATTATATATTACACTCTAATTTCAGTCCCTCTTCTTTTAATTTTTTTTCCTCTTAAAGCTTTTAATATTTTTGGTGCAAAAGTATAAATGGTTGTCAAATTAATCCTTCACTTTAAATCAATCATATATTTTATTTTTATTTAGGGCCTTATGTTTTTAATTGTTCTATTGAAATTGATTTCCTTTATTATTATGTGTATATTTATGCATTATTCCCTATTATTGTACAAGTTTATGTATATATTTTTCTTTAATTCGGTTTTTAATATTTTTTTTATCTTTTCTTTTGTTGGGGTTTCTTTTTATTTAGTCTTCAAATTTTATTCCTGGTAGTAATCATGTTAACATTCATTTATTTTTTATAAAATCACAAATATTTTTTAAATGCTAACAATGATAATAATAATAATAATAATAATAATAATAATAATAATAATGAGAATAATAATAATAATAATAATGAGAATAATAATAATAATTAACAAAAAATTAATAATAATAATTTAATTGTTCAAATATTTATTGGATATTGTCGCCTAATAATAATCACAAAATTTTTATTGAAAGTGTGTTAAATTAATTATATATTTTCATTTTAGCCCTTATAGTTTTAATTTTTGATTTTCATGCCTTGATAAATTGATATTTGTGTTTTATTTTCCATTATTAACATAATAATTATAATAATAATAATAATAATAATAATAATAATAATAATAATCATAATAATAATACTAATAATAAGAATAATCATAATAATCATAATAATAACAATAATAATAATAATAATATTCATAATAATCATAATAATCATAATCATAATAATAAGAAGAATAATCCGAATAATAATCATAATAATAATAATAATAATAATAATAATAATAATAATAATAATAATAATAATAATAATAATTATATATTCTTTTTCTTGCTTACTTTTTTGTTAATGTTTATGAGTGTTTTTTTTTTCGGGATAATTTTATAATTTTAATTGTTTTTGCAATAATAGCAATAGTCATTTTATATCTAATATTACTAGAGATAAAAGACAACTCAAGAACAACAAATAAACAAATTTACCTAGGTTATCTACAATTAAAAAACGATACAAGTAACTTCTGTCTCGATTACACTGTTCCTTTTAAACGACAAACAAGTCATTATTATATGTTTTAATATTTATTTCATATTATCGTCTAAAAGTATATAAAGAGATAAAAAAAATGACCTCGGATTTTTTTGATTAACAAAATTAATATCAGCATTCTTAAATAAATTTAATATAATAATATGATGAATAAATCTTATAAAATAAAATAAAAAATTGGCTTTGAATTTTAATTTTGTGCTCTTTTGTTAAAGTTTATTTCTTAAAAAAATCAAAAAATTGAATTTTTAATATTTAAGATCTAATATTACCCGGGAAAAAATACAACTCAATAAAAGAGCAGGTAAACAAATTTGCCTACATTATCTACAATTGAAAAATACATGAGGCACTTTCCGTTTCATCTACACTGTTCTTTTTTGACGGCAAATAAGTAATTATAGCACGCAAAAAATTTATATTTATTTTTTAAAAATTAACATAATAATAATAATAATAATACTAATAATAATAATAATCATTATAATAATAATATATTCTTTTTCTTGCTTACTCTTTTGTTAATGTTTATGAGTTTGTTTTTCTTTCGGGATAATTTGATAATTTCTATTGTTTTTTCAATAATAGCAATAGTCATTTTATATCTAATATTACTGGGGATAAAAGACAACTAAATAACAAAAAATAAACAAATTTACCTAGGTTATCTACAATTAAAAAACTATACAAGTCACTTTTGTCTCAATGACACTGTTCCTTTTAAACGGCAAACAAGTCATTATTATATGTTTTAATATTTATTGCATATTATCAGCATTCTTAAATACATTTAATATAATAATATGAAGAATAAATCTTATAAAATATCCCTGTTTAAATTTTTAATGCTTATCAAATAATTGTTACGTTTTTCCTAATAACTTTATTTTCCATCAATTTTTTTTTCTTTGATTTATTTCTGCCACTTTCATTAATTAGAATAATAATAATAATAATAATAATAATAATAATAATAATAATATAATAATAATAATAATAATAATAATTTTTTTTTCTTGCTTACTCTTTTGTTAATGTTTTTAAGTGTTTTTTCTTCCGTTGAAATTTTATAATTTTAATTTTTTTTGCAATAATAGCAATAGTCATTTTATATCTAATATTAGTGGGGATAAAAGACAACTCAAGAACAAAAAATAGACAAATTTACCTAGGTTACCTACAATTAAAAAACGATACAAGTCACTTTTGTCTTTTATTTGTTTCTTTTAAGAAACGGTAACCTTTTTTTCACATGTATTTTTGATTTTTTACTGTCCAACTCAGTTGTTCTTTTTTAACCGAGTTTCTTTTTTTGTTTTGTTTTTTAAACCAGAGTATCCGTGACAACAAATTTCTTATAAATCATTTCACCTTCTTAGCAAATTTTCAAGCAAATTTTATCAAAAGTTTTTTAGTAATAACAATATTCAATCACATTTTGGTTGAAAAAAACCCTTTTTAGCATATTTTATCAATTACAATTATACTAATTAAATATTAAAATAACAAAATACAACATTTATAAAATCAATTAATTTTCTACATAGATAAAAATGCCCAGCGAAGCGGGCCCGATCAACTCGTCAAACACTAAAATAGAGAGTTTTTTTTCTAACTCCGTTTGCACCACAAAAACAAGCACTCACTTGGTATTGGGTTAGTTTTTATTTTTTACTCAATTATATATAAAACATTATTTGATTTGCTAAATAATATATTTTTGTAGATGTAATCTTATATAAACTATATTATTATATTTTATTTATTTATTAAGATAATTTATTTATTTGTTTATATTTAAAAATTCATGAAATATATTCAACAAGATATACATTTTTAAAATTAATTTTTAAAAAACTATAATTAAAAATTATATAATATTATCAGATAGCATTTTAAATAATATAAAAAAACAATAAAAAATTATAATATTATTTATTCCTGTAAAATTTATTTTATATTATTGATTGGTACATATTAAAATGTATTCTAAATAACTTTTACTATATATATATATATAAAAAGTTATATTTACATTATTCAACAAACTATTTTATGAATTTGGTTTTCCAAAATAGTATTTTACATTGGAGTTGCTATTACAGTAGAATAGAGAGGAGAGTACTGACTAGTGTCCACATGCAACTGCTAGCGGGCTGCTGCAAACACGAGATTTTTTCAGGAGCCACCTCAAGGATACTCATACACTGAATTAAAAGAAAACAGAAGCCAGTATACAAGAAATAACCTGTAAAAAAAATACACATTCTAATTGTTTATACATAGAACTAGACCGGATCGATTTGATAAAGAAAACTATTTTAATTACTGTGACTAGAGCTAGACCGGATAAATTTCATAAACAGACTCCCAGACTCATAAACTGTCCCTAGATAACACTGCAGGCTGCGTTCTACACGCTTTCAAGTTTCAACGCTTTCTGTTACCATGGCTGCTTGTCGCCAGAGATGCAAAAGCAAAATCCCATTGTTCCTTATCGTATAGAGGTACTCTTTTACCACCAATGAAGGGAGTCCACGTATCTTCATTTGCATTTACAAGAACCCATTCGGTCCTATCAGGAACATTAAAAGAATCAAAGTTCAAAGCAAAACTTGTTTTTGCGCCAGACTTGTTTTTATCGCCCTTTAAATTCCCTGCAGACTTCCAAAATTATACAAGTTAGTTCAGAGGAAAAAGAAAATGAAATGGAGGGGCCAATCCTTCAGACCAAACAGAGATTTCTTGCTCACATTAGTATCAGCATCAGAGTTCTCTGTCAATTTCCCCCTCTTCTTTAAAGTCCCAGTTTCCAAATAATACTGGACCTCTTTCTTGGATCTGAACTTGCGACCTGAGGCAGGATCAATGTAATACTGCACGAGATACAGACCATTTCGTTGATGCTTGGAATTTTACTATCAAAACAAATAGTCCGTTTGTGAAAATAGTAATTTTGATACCACTCTCTCTTTTACCAAAATACTTCTAACTTCTACTCTAGGAAATCAAAAACACAGATTAAAACCACAGCATAACTGCTATTTCAGAATTTACATGTCATAGGATGGAATCATAACAATGAATCTAGCCACACGATAAGAGTAAGATCTGACATTGTAAGGACAATATCAAAATCTAGTCACTCTCAAAATGCTTCTTCATCTCAATAGTAGCATAGCTCTGAATTCTTAACTCTGGCCATGCATACTGAAGCTTCTTGAACCATTCCTGAACATGAGAAATGAGAACAGAAACAGATTGCTTTTTTTTCTACCATGTCATGTCTTTGAGTGTGTTATTCTCTTCTTCTTTTTTCCCCATAAGGGCAGATTGGGGAGCAATAATAACTTTAAACAATTCTTAGAAAATTGGATAAATCTTGGTGAAGGGATTTTTGTTGTGTTTTTTTTTTTTGCATGCAGTGAGGAAGCTTTATCTATCAATATCTTACATTTAATTGATGAAGAGCTACACGCTTGAAGATTATGAATTTTGTGCAAGAAAAAAGGAAATGTGAGACGTGTATACTCTTTTAGCAGTATTTTGGGTTTTGCAAAGTGAGTGAATTCAGAGAGAAATCTAACAAGAAGATATATTCTCAATTCGAAAGAGTGTTTGGGTTAAACAGAGCACTTTTGGCAATTGGCAAACAGAATAAGACTTCTATGCTAATGAAGAGGAGTTCTAAAGTTTCATGGGTAATCTTGTAAATATATCATCTGTTGTATAGATAGTGCATTCGGCAGTTTCTTTTACTTCTACAAATAGGTGGGAACTGTCATCACCTATATTAGCACTCTTTTACTTCATTTTAGAAGGAGAGGGCAAAAACAAAGCTCAAACATGAAAATTCCTATATTATGTAAAGTCATTTATGTGCACTTTGTGCACAAGATATAATAAAAAAATGTTTAAATACCTGGGAAAGATTTTATAAGATTTTATAGTTAAATTTACCCTATAATATATGTACAACATTAGAGTTATTTCCTATTAGTTTTCATATACAGTTAAAAATGACATGAAGAATAAAGTAAGTATAAAAATATAACTTGATGGAAACTATGAAAGAAAACTCTATAATCAATTGAAAAGGAAAAGGATCTTATGATAGATAATTAAAGCTGTTGAGAATGGAAGGAGAAATATATCAAGCTTCAAGGTTGTTTTTAGATAATCCCATTTCAAATTTGCAATCCACTTGGCAGTAAGCATGGCAAGGGAAAAAAAAGACAAGTTTAGAATATTTAAATTATTTATTTATTTGCTCCACAATATCAACGTGTCATTGATTACATGATTTTTAAAATATGATATTCCAAACATAACTTTTAATGTTGCAGGCAGAGAACAAATATTCATGAATTTAAATATAAGCTAAAAGAAATCATAATAGTATGGCATAAATTCTTGCTATAAAGCTTATAACAATACATTTGATATTTTGACTCTAAAGTTTAATGGCAGAAGCAATTGGAATTGGGGGAAAAACACTATATCGTCTTCATTGCCCTTTCTATTGTCACATACTGGATTTTCAGGACCTGAAAGATATGCTTCTACATGATTTTTAGAATATCTTTGTTTGATTAGAATTTTTAATTTGTAAGGCAGTATCTTCAACCTCTACATACGTAGAAACTGCAGAGCTTTTGAACTTACATAAAAACTAAAGAGCTTTTGAACTTAACAAACTTCTGGCCATGAGAAAAATAAAATTAAAAATAAATACGGCCTTATTTTTTGGCCCTGTCTTAACCTCTATGCATTTGCCTTTGCCTTGGAGTTAATTGGCAATTACTTTCTACAATCTCCAATGCCTTTAAAACGCAATATTTGTTTTTATATTCCATGTAATGATTTATTACAAAAACATATGAAAGAGCAAGTCTACATGTATATTCGTTCCTATTCGTCTCCATCACACCTTCCTTCCATGTTTATTTCTCATTCCCTCTTCTCACATCCTCTGTCTTCTCTTTTGTCTTTGTTTCCCCAACAATCCACGTGAATTGGTGGATCAATTGTCCTCCAGACCTCTACTATCCTGTTTCTCTATTTCCTCATCTTTGTTTATTGCTGAGATTTGGCACATCATGATTGAATAAGCAGTTGTGTTTAACCCATGAACTGTAGAGAAAGAACTTTGCATCCAATGTGGTATTTTTTTTACTTCTCTAAATGGTTGGGAACCCTTGTCACCCATATTAGCACATTCTTTTACTTTGTTTTATAGGAGAAAAATCCTGTGTATGCACGCCGGGCATGCATGTGTGAGATGGTCAACATCCCTGAGCCTAAACACAGGGAGTTACTAAAAACATTTGATGCCTACAGAAGAAGTACATGAAGTTGTGTCATGAGCTGTGCTGTTCCACCCTTTTCCTTTACCCATGTCAAACACATATTGGTAGCTAAAACAGAGCTGGATACCACTTGAATACATGAATATAGTTGTTCAAAGTGGCTAAAACTGAAACCCCATTTGAATTTGAACAGGGGCACTATAAAAAAACTTGTGTTTTTACCCTAGCAATCAACAACCCAGCCGCGCCACTCTCCCAGATCTAAACTAACAAAAACTCATAACTAGTCGCCCTCTCAATCTAAATCAATATCTCTGCCTCTCAATCTCTGTGTCTAAATTAAAGCTGCCCTTCCAAGCTCTTTGCTTCTCTCAATATCTCTGGTTCTAGCATGTTGGCTTCCGGGGAGAGGGGAGTATTTGAGCCTTTTGATTTAACCATGGTGTGCTATATCCGTGGCTTGCCATGCACATTGTATACTTAGCTGCAGGTGCTTTGTTGTTGGTTGGGTTGATAAAGTGCACATTCATCTACAAATCTACTATTTTGTGCGCCACTTTTTTCTACTCTGGGTCTATAAAAAATGTCAATGATTCCAGAATTGTTCATATGAAAATGATGGGGTTGTGTTGTGTATAACTAATGGTCCCGCACTTGTTGGTATTTACAATACTGATTTTCCATTTTACACTTGTTAGTTCTTGTTAGTAAACATATCATTTTTTCCTTTAATTTTCCATTTTACACGATTGTAGATTGTTGAACCGCTTCGTCTATTGCAGAAGAAGCACCTGTCAATAGTCTAAACAACTATTTCATTTTTTTTCCGGTTTTAAACCTTAAATAACCGAACTAGATCCAACCGAAAATGTTCAGGTTTAACCGATTTTGGTTTATTTATTAAAATAAAATCAGTTTGGTTGTTTTTATTGAGTAAAAAATGCTCACCCCTAGTTCTCATATTAGTTGCAAGCTACAATGAATGAATGCAAAGAAAATAAAAATCCCCAACTGCTTCAATGTTCGAAAATAAAGTTCCACAACAAAATTCTAGCTCTCACACCCTAAAAGTATTTTCATAAATTAGTGATAATGCTGCAATAAGCCTCGTTCAAATATATGTAAGATATCAGCTGAGCCTATCATTTTATTTTATTTTCATATCCAAGATTAAGCAAGCATGAAGCATTAATGCATTTATCTCCCCAGAAAAGAGAAAATCTAATTTGATGAAAAAAAATGCCTAATTAATTGAGAACGAACTGGAGCTAACCTTATCTACGGTGCCAGCTGTCGCACCAGAGCTCCTAACCCGATCTTCAACAACCCATCCCGGCGGCAACCAATTCGTATCAATGACCGTTTCTGATGATCTTCTCTTCGCTCGAACAGGCGTCACCAGTTGTTGATTGCCTTGGTTGTAAGGTCTGGTTAGGGTTTCACCGGCGGTGGTGTGGGTGTTGGGGCCGATAAATGATCCGTTTGGAAGGAGGGGATCATCTTTATTGGGTACATGCGAGTCCGCACCCGGAAATTGAGCCGGAGTTGCTGACAATGACATAGCTTGAACGTTTTGACTCTGAAAGAACGTACTTTTTCATAGTAAACCACTACTTCTCGGTTTGGTGAGAAAAAAGGATTCAATAATGGATCAAGCCCATTCAGTCTAAAGTCAATAATGGGCTGGAGCAAAAAACCCAAAAGAAATCTGTATCCAAGGCCCGAAGCGAACCAGGACACACCACCATATTCACCTCTCTAATTTTATTTTATTTTAAAAAATAACTGGTCTTTGCAAACACTATTTACAGAAGCATTTTAGCTTTCTACTAAAGTTTTTTACTTTATTACTAATAAGCTAAATTAATTCGCAGTTTCACTATAGCGTATTTATTGTAGAAATAGATATAAATTATTGTGAATTGTAATACTAAAATTATTATTTTACCCTTTAGTGCACAATAATTTTAGCCTCTGTCTCATGAGTATTTTTGTTTTTTTTACATATCTGTGCATAATACAATAACTATGATACCCTTAAATAAGATAAAAAAAATAAGAGTTGTCATCGAGGGTGTCACTGTAATTTCACATTTTCATTGCACAGTAAAATAACTTTTTACCCTCAAATAAGACACAACACAAGAGTTGTCGGCAAGGGTGTTTCAGACATTTCACATTTTTTTGAAAATGTATAAATATGGATTTGCCCCCATATAAGACAAAAACCAAGAGTTAGATGTAGAAGTGTTTAGGTAATTTAATATTTTTTTAAATATTATTTTCTGTCGAATACTGTTGGCGCGTCTGGTAAACACACTGACGGTGTTCGGCCTCACACACCATTTGGGCGGTGCGTGCGGCTTCTTACAGTGCTTAAAATGTTCGTCTGGCATCACACCGGATGCGTCACAATGTCTTCCACCTCATGGTGGTGCTTGTGGCATCCCACGATGGCCAGATACGTGACGGTGATCGGTTGAACTTTGTTTTCCTCTTTTCTCTCTCATGCAGAACAAAGTACATGGAAGTCCAGTTTGTTTTATGGTGTTTTCATTTCAGTTCTCGAGCTTTGGATTGTTTGGTGTGGTCCTGAATTATGTTATAATAGTTTTGATTTGTTTCAATTTGGTCCTTCGATTGAAATTGAGTATATATTGTGTTTTCAATTCCCTTCTTATTCTTTTAAATTCCGGATTTGTTTTAAATCCCTTAATATTTTTGGTACAATTTTGTCTTTCTATTGAAATTGATTTTATTTTGTTTTCATTTCGGCCTCTATAATTTAATTTGTTAATTTTAATTGCTTTATATGTTTTTATATTTCTAAAATAGTCTCTATTTTTATCCATGTTTATATATATATATATATATATATATGCTCTTAGTTTTGATTTTTAATTTTTATTATTTTCTTCTGTTGAGGTAGTATTTATTTGAAAATTTTACTTCTTAAATTTTAGTTTGTGATTATTTGAAAACTGATATTTCTTATTTTTTCCCTTTGTTCTTTCTTTTACTTTTTTTTATTTGATCTTCAAATCAAATAATTTGTTTTCAGCTAATAATTTTTATTTTTGTTTAATCATTTATTTTATTGTTTCGTTTGCTCTTTTGTTAAAATTTTTAGTTTTTTAATTCTTTGATGTAATGTTTTTTTCATTATTTACGCAATAATAATAATAGTTTTAGTTTTTTTTTTCTTCCTCTTCCGTTAAAGTTTTGAGTTTTTTTTATTCCTCGGGGTAATTGAATATTTTTTATTGTTTTAGAAATAATAGTAATGATAATTTTAGGTGTTATAATCATAATAATAATGACATTATTAATCATAATGATAATAACAATTGTAATTTATTGTAATGATTATAGTGCTTATGGTGTTAATAATTATGGTTTTGATGGTAATAATAACAATAAATCATAAAATAATGATGGTGACAACGATTATACAATAATGATGGGGACAACGATAGTACAACCAATAATAATCAGAATATTGATTATTTACAATAATGGTTGTAATGAAAACTATATTAATTATGACAATTTCATAATTATGATAATTACAATGTGATAATAATTCATTAGTCGATGTTATTTTGTTAAAAATTGACTTTTGCAATCTTTTTATATATGATATTTCATATCTAATATCATATAAATAAATAAATAAATGAAGTCACACATAAACAAAACAAATGAAAAAAAACACAACAAATCATTATCAATAGAAGATTCACTATACATGCATAAGAAATATTTTCACTCTCATTTCATATCATCAAAGCTAAACTTACTTTCTTTTTTAATACAAAGATAAATAATAATAAAAACTAAAGTCAAAACTAAAAGTATATGTACATAAATAGAAACAAAAAATTTAGAATTATCCCAAAAGGACCAAGAAAATAAAAAGATCGAAACTAAACTATAAAATAAAATATTAACAAACAATATACAAAAAAAAAACTTATATGTATTAAAACGAGGCAAGAAAAAATTTCTCTTTGCGGCGAAGCGCAGGTAATGGCTTGTGTATTCTAAAATGTGTGAGTATGTTACTATAGAGCTGACACTATATCTTCTTGTAATTTAACGCGGATGACACTGTGCATTGTTTCAAAATAAATGTATTTTACTTTATAAATTAGTGAAAAAACAAATCTAAGTTTAATATTTTAGTTTTGAGTTACTTTTGATTTCTAAGATAATTTCTACGTGTTTTGGATAAAAATAAGTTAAAAATAGTGTTTAAGATAAAAAAAAATTCATAGGCCCTGATTTTTCAGTTCATATAGTGTTTGAAATCCGGGCAACTTTAGACAGCACATCATTTTTGAAAAAAAAAATGAGGTAGATGACATGTCATTTGCTCCAAATGCAACAAAAAAAGACCTCAGTAATGCGAGTCTTTCAGGACAATCCCTCACGCTTTAACCAAATTGAGTTAGACAGGTTGACTAGGTCAACCATGTTTGACCTTTATTTATAATTAAAGCTTCATTTTATGTTATTTAATTTTTTTTAATATTTAGACACCTTTTTTTTTCTTTTTGGCTGAGAGTTTTTTTCAATGACAATTATTTTTGGATTATGCATTTAATTTTTCAGGAGGTTTTTTTAATCTATATTTGTTTTTATTCTTTTATAGACGAACTTCAACATATATTGTTTTTACATTCATATAATATGTCTAATAAGGGTAACTTTATAATTAATCAATTTGATGAATGTGTTTATTTTTATTATTGTTTGATTGAATAAAAGAACTATTTTGATTATGTCTAATAAGTGTAACTTTATAATTAACCAATTTCATTTAATTAGGGCCAAAATAAAATTTAATTATGTTTAAGAATTAATTTAGGGTCCAATTGAAGAATTTAATTAAGTGCAAGAACTTTATTATATTTTAAATGGATCAAATTAATTTTATTGAGGGGTTAATAGGTGGAAAATTAAGTTTGGAAGCCTAATTTAGTTAAATTGAGAAGATTGAAATTTTTAGAGATAAAATTTATTTTTTTTACCAAGTCAATTGGTTGAAATTGGGGGAAATTGCAATAAATTCAGAGTCATCATAAGATAAAGGACCAAATTAAAATTTGGTAGAAAAAAGAGGGTGAGACGACGTGTCATCTATCGATTTTCTTCCCCAAATATTTGCCGAAAAACCTCACTTTGGTACCAACTTTGCAGGCATAGTTAATGCATTTATCCTTCATCATATTTGACAAACATAGCGTGAAAATAATCTCTTGATTCTTGACTATATTAGTGTATGGTCAATTTTGGTTGATTGGCACCACACACGTGTTGGTTTAGCCCCAAAAATAGCAACTCAGGAACCCTACTGTAGCTGTCAAAATCGGCAGTTCATAACACCTATTTTAAAACAACGGTTGTGATGGTTCTATTTTGAACCAATTACTGAAATTTTACTCCAGTATAGACTAGATTACCCTCTTCCTCCAAGTATAAATAGAATAGAAATCAATGGCTTGAGAGGGGGGGGGGGGGGGGGGGGGGATAATAAGCTAATAAGCTAAAAACATTCTTTCCTATTTTTTCACCGAAACAATCTTGTTTTGGTACCAACTTTGCAGGTGCATTTAATGTCTTTATCCTTCATCAAATTTGCGCAAAAATGATCCTTTTATTCTTGACTATACAAGCATATAGTTAAGTTTTTCTTGATTCACACCACATGCATGTTGGTTCAACCCCAAAAGTTACAAATCAGGCAACCCATTGTAGCTATCAAAATTGGAAGTTCATGACACCTACTTTGAGCCAACGATTAAGATGGTTCTGTTTTGAATCAATAACCTAAATTTTAATCCAGTATAGACTAGATTACCCTCTTCCTCTAGGTATAAATAGGCAAAATCCATGGTCTAGGGGGGGGGGGGGGGATCAATAGCCAAAATTAAAGAAAAAACAACTTTCTTCCTGATTTTCCCGCTGAAAAACTCCTTATAGTCATAATTGGATTTTTGACTGTCTAATTTTTAATATTTGTGCAATATTTTTATATTTTCAACATCATCCCAAAATTTTGATTTAAAAAATAAAAACCCTGCTCTGCCGATAACTTACCCATAACCATGCCCTCCAATGGTGATTACCTATAACCATGCCCTGTATTACTTACACTATTTCCTATACGGCAACTCCCCATATCCTGCAACACTTGCAAACTCTATATATAACAGAAGAGAGCAACACAGAAGGGGCAGGAAGAGAAAACAAAAAAGGAGAACATAAAACAATAAAGGGGTGAAGGAAACAAAGAACAAAACACAAGTAATCTATGAGCTCATCATTGGTAGTGCCACCAACAATTTCTCCTTCTCCTCCAATGACAGCGGCATCTAACAATTCCAGTTTTCCTTTCCTCCTCATCGGTAGTACCTGCAGCAGCTCCTTCCTTTGGTAACATAGGATCACCTATTCTTCTTCTTCTTCTTCTTCTTCTTCTTCTTCTTCTTCTTCTTCTTCTTCTCTGATGACAACAACAACAACTGCATTTCTTCCTCTACTCCAGCCACAACAACATCAATTTCACTTCCCTAACAATAGACACAATAATTGCTTCCTCTCCTTTGACGACAACAATGACAGAAGCAGTTGCAACATCACTTTTTCTCTCCACTGTAGTGACTTTCTCCTCTTGCTACAGCAGTCATCAACCACCATTTCACCGTTAGCACCTCCTACGCCAATAAACGATTGTCCTCTCCACGAGAGCAACGCTAGGAAACCTCCTCCTTCTTCTCTGGCCGTTACTATTCACTTTGCAAGTGAACAATTGACAGTTGGGGTGGACGTTGTGTCCATCCCATCCAAGATGATTTTTGGGCCAACCCATTTAGTTGGGTCAGTCCCGATCTGAACATATTAAAAAAATATAAATAAATTACATTTAAAAAAATATTTTTTTCATGCATACGACCGAAACCTAAATTTTTCTAAGCATATTTTTCACAAAAAAAAACAAAAACTTGCATCTTTACCAATGTTTTAAAATGAAAAATAGGTTATCGTAATCAGTTTATGATTATCCATTGGAGTTTGGCCAAAATATCAAAAATCTTTCAATAATCATTTTGTTCATTTTATTTAGTTGTAGACTTTGATATATGAGGTGTAAGACTATATTGTAAAATACAGTCTTAAGTATTAAAAAGATAATAAATGCAGTGCTAAAATTCAAACCTTAGAATGGTTAGGTTTTCGACTGAATGAGGTAGAGATTCTCTCACGAAGAGAGATCTACTTTGAAACTTAGAAAAGACCAACAAATAAAAATTTGACCTAGAAAAACAATCAAACAACAATGCAACTTATCTTAGGTAGGGTGCATTATGGGTGATGCGTCTTTTCCTTACACAACAAGTCTCCTTACTCAGATTTTAGTAGACCATTAAGTTTTCTAGTAACCTTAATACTAGGTCGAGACTCCTAAAAATTATAATCATAATTTTATAGTTATAAAAAAACTTTTTTCCACGCACCGCCTCCCATCTTTGGGGATGACAATGCGCAAAACGAAAGAAAAAATTATTGTCGCGACACTGAGAACCAAATTGTATAGGTTTGAGTAGAATTGAAGTGATTAAGAAAATTCGAGTTAGGGTTCTTGGTAAAAATTTAGGGTTACTATAAAATTGAGGGATATTGATCCATTTGGGATGGAATGGGTACAAAACCCCTTGGAATGGAGGAGCAAATTTGAAAAATAAAGAGTTTTATGGCAGCCAATAGAAAAAAGGAGGAAATTAAATTGTTAGTTTAAATGCTTTTTAATTATTCTGAAGTAATTTATGAGATGAAAGTATTGCTTGTTTAAACTTAATTGAGATTTTAATATGTGTTGGAATTGTAATTTCTTTGAGAAAGTTAGGGGTCAAGGGTAAATGCATGGTTGCTTAGAGTGTTGTTAAACTAATATATAATGGCTATTTACTAGTTAGAATAATGGGGAGCTATGGATAATTCATCATGAGAGATGCGAATGTTAAATGTACTTGCTGAAATCGGAGCAACATCAAGAGTGGGTCAATTAGTGGAGGGAGCGATGGCTATTAGAGAATCAAATAAGTGTATGTTACAGATCCCATTTAAAATTCTAAGTAAACTTGGAGCTTTTGAAAAAAAAAGAGTTTTTGTGTTGTTTTTTTTTCAAATTGATTTTTTTTTTGTGTTTTCATATTGTTTTGATATATATGCTAATATAAAAAATTAACTCTAAGAAGTAAGAATTATTATCTTGATGTATTTACAAGCAAAAAAACTTAAAAAACAATCATTACTAAAATACCAAATAAACTTGTAGTATTATGATCATGCAACTGCAAATCATGGAGGCATCGCCTTGCAAGCTAGAATGTTTAGCGAGTGTTTGGTATTGTGAAAGTATAAGCTCCCATAATATTATGGTTTTTCTCTGTTTGTATCACTTTTTTGTAGTGAAATTTCCAACAACTGTTACGAAAAGAAGTAGAGTGGAAGACGAGCAACTCAAGTTGGTGTGTGTGTGTGTTGAGTTATATGAAAATCTGCTTCTAACAAAATCATGTATCGTTTTTAAAAGTAAATCAAGCTTATTAAGTTGGTTGAAGCTTCTGTCAATAGTTTATTACAAAACATTTTTTATGCATGTTGTGTTTTGTTTTGTTTTAAAAACACCTACATCATCATTATTTTCTTAACGTGAAAAGGAAAAAATCATACAAGAAATAAAGCAGGGTCTGAAATAGAACCTGTAGAAAACAAAAGGAAGTCTTACAATCAAGGAATCATACTAACATAATTTTTCAAAATCAAAATTTGTAGCCCGATTGAACATAACTACAACAAAGTGGGCATTCATCAATGCAGGTTTTATGGTACACGTGATTGCACTCTGGTAGCATCCGACACACGTCTCCCTCAATGAACTGTTCTAAGCACACAACACAGATTTTACCTGGATTCTTGTTAGAAACAAAAGACTTTCTTAAAGCCTCCAACCTTTGTTGGAAGATTGCTTCATGAGCTGTCATGGAACAAGTCAAAGAAGAAGATTTTCCATTCATTTGTTTCTGCTCTGTTTTCCCTCTTTCATGCAAATAATAAACTGTATCCTAGTCTCTAGGAATTAAGTGATCTGTTAGTATGTTAACAGACTGTAGCAGGATTTTATGTTATATTGTTGCATTTCTGTTTTGTTTCTTCAGTATAAATATCTGTAAGGATTGTAACATAAAGTGCAATCGTATTCTTCAATTCTCAGCTAATAGTAGTAAAAACTTCTACTGTTCACATCAAGATTTCTGGCAATTCTCAACAGTAACAAACTGTTACTGTAAACATCAAAACTGTCAATTCTTTCTAGTTTCACTTTTCCTCGCTAAACATTGTCAATTGGTATCAGAGATGACTTCTTAAAGGACCTATGATGGATAATGAAGCAAGTTTTTCTCACATCTCTTCTCCAATCTTCAATGGAGAAAATTATCAACTTTAGGCGATAAGGATGGAAACCTACTTGGAAGTTGTTGATCTTTGGGAGGCTGTCGAAGAGGATCATGAAATTCCACCACAACCAACTAATCCTACCATGACTCAGATCAAGAGTCACAAGGAGAGAAAAACCAAAAAATCCAAAGCAAAGGCATGTCTATTTGCTGCTGTCTCAACAACAGTTTTCACAAGGATCACGTCCATGAAATCGCCAAAGATGTATGGGATTATCTGAAGGAGGAGTATGTAGGAGATGACAGGATTTGTTGAATGCAAAGTCTCAACCTCATAAGGGAGTTTGAATTGCAGAGAATGAAGGAGTCTGAGACAATTAAGGAGTACTTAGAAAAACTGCTTGGAATTGTCAACAAGGTGAGATTGTTGGGCACATATTTTTCTGATTGCAGAATTGTAGAAAAAATCCTTGTTACTGTGCCTGAAAGATATGAGGCATCTATAACTACCTTGGAGAACACCAAGGATCTGTCCAAGATCAATTTGGTAGAATTGATACATGCTTTTTAGGCTCAAGAACAAAGGAGACTGGTGAGGATGGATCATGTTACTGAGGGAGCATTACAAGCAAAGGATTCTGATTCTGACAAGAAAAATCATTTCAGGAAAAATCAGGCTTCAAGAAATTTTTCACCCTGTCAACATTGCAACAAGACAGTACATGCACCATTTAAGTGCTGGAAAACAACTGATGTAAAATGCAGCAAATATAATCAAATGGGACATGAAGCAATCATCTGCAGGACAACAATTCAAAGACAAGATGATGATGCACAAGTGGCCAGTCAAGATGATGAAGATCAAATGTTCGTAGCTTCATGTTTTTCAGTCCAAACCACCTTAGATCATTGGCTGATAGACAGTGGGTGTACGAATCATATGACCCCTGACAGAAGCCTATTTCGAACCTTGCAATCTACTGCGGTTGCAAAGGTTAGAATTGGGAATGGTGCTTGCATAGCTGCAAAAGGAAAGGGAACAATTGTCATCACCACAAATTCAGGTACAAAAACCATTTTTGAAGTTTTATATGTACCTGAAATAGATAAAAATGTATTAAGTGTGGGGCAATTGATTGAGAAAGGGATGAAGGTTGTCTTCAAAAATTATTTTTGCTATGTCTTTGATGCTGCTGGACAATTAATTTTGCAAGCTAAGATGAAAGGAAAGAGTTTTTCATTCCTAGCATTTGAGGAGTATTCAGCTTTTCAAACAAAGCTGACTGATATAGAAGTGTGACATAAAAGACCAGGTCACTACCATCACCAGAGGATGATAAGCATGAAGAAACACTACTATGTAATAGGAGTGCCTCAATTCACTGATTTTCCATCAAATTACAGTGCATGTCAATTTGGTAAGCAAAACAGGAAGCCATTCAAGAGATCAACTTGGAGATCTACATAGAAACTCCAATTAATTCACACTGATGTTGCTGGTCCACTCAGCACACCTTCAATAAAAGGTAACCGATACTATATTCTTTTTATTGATGACTTTACTAGGATGTGCTGGATTTTCTTCATGAAATACTCAGAAGTTGCTGGGATTTTTTTTTCAAATTCAAGAAGAATATGGAAAACATAAGCAATTGCAGAATTCAAGTCATTAGGTCTGATAATAGTAAGGAGTATACCTCATCAGAGTTCAATCTCTATTGTGAGGAAGCTGGCATCGATCATCAACTCACTGCCCTTTACACACCAAAGCAGAATGGTGTCAATGAAAGAAAGAATCGATACATCATGGAGATGGTGAGATGTATGTTGCATGACAAGATCATACCAAAGAATTTTTGGGTAGAAGCAACCAGCACAACAATTTTTCTTCAGAACAGACTGCCCACAAAATTGCTTGACGAGAAGACACCTTTTGAAGCTTGGTATAATTACAAACCTTTATTAAGATTTCTTAAAGTCTTTGGTAGTCTGTGCTTTGTTCATATTCCACAGATCAAAAGAGACAAGCTTGATAAGAAGGCTGTACCGGGAATATTTGTTGGCTATAGTGCTGCATCTAAAGCCTACAAAGTGTTTCATCCACAAACTCAAAAGATGGTTGTTACCTGGGATGTCCATTTTAATGAAGAAGAGCAGTGGGACTGGGGACAATCTCATATAAATGAGCAGCCTCACGAAGAAGAACAATGGGACTGGGGACACACACAAAGAACTGAGCAACTTGCAGATCCATTGTTGGATGAAACATTTGATGATTCACCAACAAGAGGCACTCGATCACTTGAAGATATCTATCAAAGAAGCAATGTAGCCCTCTGCGAACCAGAAGGCTATGAAGAAGCTAAACAAAGTCCAGAATGACAAAAAGCAATGCAGGAGGAGATATCAATGATTGAGAAGAATTGAACATGGGAACTTGTTAACAGACCACCTGAAAAAAACATCATTGACATGAAGTGGATACTCTGGACTAAACTGAATGCTGACAGCACCATCAATAAGCATAAAGCAAGGATGGTGGTCAAGGGGTATGCGCAAATCTATGGTGTTAATTATTCAGATACTTTTGCACTTGTAGCATGAATGGACACCATTAGACTTTTACTTGTTGTTGCTGCTAAAAAAACTAGAAATTATTCTAGTTAGATGTCAAATTTGCCTTCCTCAATGGCATATTGCAAGAAGAAATTTACGTTGAGCAGCCTCCTAGTTTTGCAATTCAAGGGAAGGAAGACAAAGTGTATTTACTGAAAAAAGCTCTCTATGGGTTAAAGCAAGCACCTAGAGCATGGTATGGTTGGATTGATGATTATTTGACAGGTGTTGGCTTTCAAAAGAGCTTGTCTGAAGCAACTCTTTATGTGAAGAGAATCAATAATGATGTGATTATAATTTCACTCTATGTTAATGATCTCTTGGTGACAGGAAGCAACATAAAACATGTTGAGCATTTCAAGCTGAATATGATGGAAGTTTTTGAGATGACTGATCTCGGTCTAATGAGCTTCTTCCTGGGAATGGAAATCTTATAGGGCAAGGATGAAATCTTCATTTGTCAAAAGAAGCATTCAGTGGAAATTTTGAAGAAATTCCATATGGAAAGTTGCAAGCCAACAACTACCCCAATGAACCAAAAGGACAAATTCAGCAAAGAAGATGGCACTGCCAAAGTGGATGAAGAGAAATTCAAAAGTTTGATTGGGTGTTTGTTGTATTTAACAGCAACCAGACCCGATATACTTCATGCAACAAGTCTTCTATCTCGGTTTATGTATTGTCCAAGTGAAGTTCACATGAGAGCAACCAAAAGAATCCTAAGGTACATCAAAGGGACTTGCAGCTATGGAGTCAAATTTTTGAAGAGTCGAGAATTAAAACTACATGGATTTTCTGACAATGATTGGGAAGGATCCATTAATGACATGAAAAGCACATCTGGATTTTGTTTCAACCTAGGTCTACTATATTCTCATGGTCATCAAAAAAGCATGACACTGTGGCTCAATCTACTGCAGAGGCAGAATTTATTGTTGCCACTGCAGTAGTGAACCAAGCACTCTGGCTCCAGAAAATTGCTACGTGATTTACACATGGAAGAAGAAGAAGCATCTGAAATTTCAGTTGACAATCAAGAAGCTATAGCAATCTCACATAATCCTGTGTTTCATGGGAAAACAAAGCATTTTAACATCAAGCTTTATTATTTTGCGTGAGGTGCAGAAAAATGGTGATGTCAAGTTGATTTATTGCAAGTCTGAAGAACAATTAGCGGAACTGTTTACTAAACCACTTCCAGTAAATAGGTTTGAATTTTTAAGACAAAAGATTGGAGTTTACAGCTCCTAAAGCAAGGAGGAGTGTTGGAAGATTGCTTCATGAGCTGTCATGGAACAAGTCAAAGAAGAAGATTTTCCATTCGTTAGTTTCTACTCTGTTTTCCCTACTTTCATGCAAATAATAAACTGCATCCTAGTCTCTAGGAATTAAGTGATCTGTTAGTATGTTAACAGATTGTAGTAGGATTTTATGTTATATTGTTAGTATAAATATCTGTAAAGATTGCAACATAAAGTGCAATCGTATTCTTCAATTCTCAGCTAATAACAGTAAAACTTTTACTGTTCAAATCAAGATTTCTGGCAATTCTCAACAGTAACAAACTGTTACCGTAAACATCAAAACTGTCAATTCTTTCTAGTTTCACTTTTCCTCTCTAAACACTGTCAACCTTGATTGTACCGTCTCGGCCTGTTGGTTTCTGTTTCCGGTTCCATTGCTTTCAAAATCATGATTATTTCCTGTTTCGGCTTTCGTCTTCGGTATCATCATGATCTTCATCGTCAACACCAGGTCCAGAGCCACAGACTATGAACAAAAGGCTACAAAAAACGATTCCAGTAAGGAGTCCGCTAGCTGCTATGATCTGGATCATTTTCTGAAATGGAGGGAGTGAGAAAAGAGAGCAGTTGCTCGCCCTATGACCTATCTACATTGTCTATTTTGGGATGTAATTCGAGCTGCTATATATATATATATATATATATAGTTGTTTCAAGCTATATAAAGAAGGTCATCTGTTATATAATTACAGTTGAAAAAGTAAAGCATTTAAAACTTGAACTTGAACCCTTTTTAATGTCGATTTCTTCAGTTCATTTAAAACTTGAACTTGAACCCTTTTTAATGTCGATTTCTTCAGTTCATGGTTTTTTTTTACTACTGGTGAAATCAAAACTTTCTTTCGTGAACCTGGTCAGTTAACCTAGTGATCCAGAACCTGATCATCCACGCCAAATCTCACTTCAAGAACTTATTCTGCATGTACACAAACTGTTGGTAGCTTATACGTTGGGATGGAAAATATGAAATGGAGAGAATTCGTGGCACTGAAACTGGGCATGTTATTTATACATTACTATTTGAATTATAGTCTTAACGAGGTCTGAGCACAGTCATAATAGAATTCCACGCATGATCTTGCTAGGCTTTTTCTTTTTATGAATTTCAAAAGTGAGGTATTTGTATAGTCATAAGAGGATTGTACACAGAAGGTTATTGATCATTTTTTTCTGGATTTAAAATGAAACATAAAATGGCGTTATTGAAGTCTTAAATATATATTTTTAAAGTACAAAGAGAATGGTAAAGACCTACCAGATGACTCGAAAGAGGCAGTTGAGACAAGTTCTTGCAGCCCATTTCACCCATTTGCTTCACTAGGCGCATGGCTTCCTTGTGGCCGAAGGTCGAGGGTGCTAAGAATCCAATTAGGTTTTGATTTAACTTTAATAATTATTATTATTATTTAATATGATATTGTTAGCAATTACTTTATAAATAATTACGTATTAATCTAATATCATTTTTACTCAAATTTCTTATAAATATTCAATGAGTACAAAATATCTTATTTTTCTGAAGTTTTTGTACAACTTTCCAAATTAATCATTCCTTTTTTCATACAATTGCATAAAAATTGGGCAGGCATAAGTCTTTCTCTTTTAGGGAAACTTGCTTCTCAAATCATGAAAAGCTTTTATTAAAAGTCATGCCATGAATAAAAAAAAATATTATTTTCTATATAAAAATATAACTGTTTTAACCTAAGAAGCTTATAGCAAATATTCCTAAAAAAAAGACTATTTTCTATGGAAATAATTTGACTTTGATAAATCTACTACGTAAAATAAATAAAAACAGCTTATACGCATGCATAAATAAAATCCATAATAAAAGTTTTTTAAAATTAGATAAATACTACTCATTCACCGGGAGAAACTCGGAACGTTGTTTAAAACATTGATGAATAAAATTGTCGGCAGCAACAAATAGAAAACTGCAATAGGAGCAGCTCAGAGCACTTGTGGTGAAGAAAAACACAGGAAACAGCAGTTATCAGCCCACAATCATATCACAGCCCCATCAGAAAGCCTCCAATTGCAGAAAACATGGTAGAAGCATTATAGCAGCAGCTATTGAATGATCCGACCTTCAATAAAAACATTCGGAGTCATCACTTGCACCACCGTCCCTTAGCATTATTGACTTCTTGTTTTATCTCTCCACCACCACTGGACTATTCCTTCATGCCATACTGTCGTCTATGAAATCTTCTGACGGTCACTAAAATCAACACAGTAGAAAAGTCAAATCCAAGTTAACTATTCATAAAGAGAAAGCCAAGGCTGGGAGAAAGGAACATTTCACAGCATTTTTCATGGGTGATTCTGATCGAAGGTTGTTTGCGCTTGAGCCCTTTTTAAGAGACTCTATCTTTTCTTACATATTATAATAAATACAAATAAAAATTGCAATAACTGAATTTCCACTAGGCATAACAATCACGAAAAGAAGAAAAATTAAACCAATTGTTAACTGGAGTAATCGCATGGGCATTTTTTTTCTTAGCATAAAGAACGTATTGGTGAAAGGCACTTTTAGAGATGCATAGTATGAGAGCAAATGAGGTCCTACAAGTTCAAACATATTTAATTTCTAGAAGCAAGTAGTTGTGAGTAGAACACAGTTGATGAGAAATACAGAAGGAGCACCATTTTTTGTTATCAACAAGACCACACAATTTCTTTCATGTCATTCACCTTTTGTTTCCACGTATAATTATTGATACATTAAACAACTATCATTTTTGTTAAGGAAAATGAATGAAATGTAAGAGAACAGCAATTACAACTTGAGCATACCAGCATCAGGTCGACACTGCTCAGCAAGTTTCATCAGGCTATATGTCCCAGCATCTGGCATGGCACCCCCTAAAATATCCTTCTCAAGAGATGATTGTTGGCTTTCACATAAGCCTTTATTAAGATATTCAATACAAAAGCATCCCTTGTGTACCCTGCTTTCTTAAGTTCTTCAAACTCCTTGTCAGCATTAACTACATCACCCTTTTCTGCAAAAAAATCAATTATTAAAAGAGTATTCTCCAACCACGGTTGAATTCTTTACACCTATTGCTTGTTGTCAAGTCTTTACAAACTTGAGCATATCAAAATCAGGGTCGAAACTGCTCAGCAAGTTTCACCAGGCTATATGTCTCAGCATCTGGCCTAGCACCCCCTAAAATCATCCTTCTCAAGAGATTTGGACTGTAAATCTTGGCTTTCACGTAAGCCTTTATTAAGATATTGAATACAAAAGTATGCCTTGCATACTTTGCTTTCACAAGTTCTTCAAACAACTTCTCAACATTAACTACATCACCCTTTTCTGCAAAAAGCTCAATTATTGATAGAGTAGTCTCCAACCACGGGGTTGAATTCTTTACCCTATTGCTTGTTTTCAAGTCTTTCCCCATTTCTAGAGTCTTTAAGGCTTCCTCCACTAAGTTAGCCTTTAAACAACCCAATGCAAGATGTCGAAAAGTTATGGAATTTGCTTTGCACCCATTGATCTCCATTTCCCTAAAATTCCCAGTTGCTTTCTTGATAAGCCCATGTTTACAATACACGGATAACATGGAATTGAACTGCTCAGTTGATCTCAACCCATGTATTGACTTCATCTCTAACCAAAGCTCCTCAGCTCGTCTAAGCTGTCCAATTTTACCAAATGCTTCAATTGCAAGCATGTAACTTTTAGACCTAACATGAGGCAGTTCTTGTACAATGCCCCAAGTTCTTTCTAGTTCCTTCTCCTTTCCTAAATGTCCGTACAATATGATCAAAACATCAAGTGTTGACCAGTTGTCTCCACTGCATGACTTCTCCACAGCTTCAACATATGCTTCAGCCACAGTATACAACCTTGCCACTGCATGCGCAGTAGCTAATATGCAGAAAGATACCTCATTCGGCTCAATTTCAAATCTCTTCATTTCATTGTATACCTTCACTAACCCATCAATATTATGTTCATTTGCTTCAATCTTCATCAGAATATTATAGGTTGAGACATGGGGAACCACCTTATCAGCCCTCATTTGAGCAAGGATTTTCGGGATCATTTTCCTACTGCCAGGTGAGGAATGGAGGATTATAAGGCGGTTAAAAATCAAATATGAAATGGGATGACCATGTTCCCTCATTTTCTTCATGTAATCAAGTGAAAGTCTAATGACACCCTTTTCCAAGCATGAAATTACAAGGTTGTTATACAGCAACTCGTTCTGAAACTCAGACGGGACACACAAGAAGAGCTTTTCGCCATGTGATATCCCATGGTGTTTGGTTGTGAATTCCAACAAATACGAGTAATCGAGTTCCTTGAGCCTGTAGGGTCTCTCCCGTACTACCCATTCCATCACCTGATAAAATGTTGTAGTGTAACTTGTTAAAGCATTTAGAAAAGGACTAACATTGCTATTTAAGTTATGTTCTCAAAGAACTATAAAGACAACTCTAATAACACACCTCAAGTGCGCGTTTGTTTAATCTGAGCTTCCTTAAGCGATTAATAGTGTGAAAAATATCACCTCGATGAATGGGAAAACCCTCGCCCATCCAGCTTTGAAAGGCATATCCAACTGATTCTCCTCCTGGAAGTTTCTCAATTCTCAAAGATAAGCACTTCGGTGCTTCTGGGTCTAAGCTTTTCTTGGGAAATTTATCAATTGTGTGGGTATTTAGAAAGTTGAAACAAGTATAAGGCGTTTGATAGACAGATAAAGAGGGGATAAAAAGTGTTTGATTAATTGTTTGAGAGAACCGGTGATGCCTCAAAAGAGCTAGGACCTGCATGCTTTTCTGTATTTCAGGACAAGTGGACTAGAAGAAGAGTATAAGGGTTTTTCCTTTTCTCCAATTGGATACTAGCGCCCGAAAAGGTTAACAGGGGCAGCATAAAATTAAACCCAAAAGTCAGCCAGCATCAAGATTTTGACAAGGATATATCCTACTTGAAAGTGGAAGCAGATAATATAAAATCTTCTTGCCAGATAATGCTGGTGATTCTCTCTGATGAAGACAATAAGACTCAACTCAGTTACCATTGCCTCCAGAACAGCTTCTGCAACAGATAGTAGGAAACATAAATAACTGAAGCATTGACCTTTGTTCCAGCTGCTTACTCAACATACTTGAAGCAGGAATTGCAAAGTTTTCTGCTTGACCTTGACCCTTCTGTGGTGTTATGCGATCGACCTACTTCAATGAAACAGTAACTGGAAAATTAGTAAGATCTCTATTTAGGTAACGAATTCTTTACAAAATTGACACGCATAAGTTTCTCAATTGTGTTTAGTTCTGTCTGTGCACCAGCTCACCGATAGCTAAAACTGAAACAGATACATACAAAGGGTGATTCTATATCAATATGTTACACATTTGTAACAAGTCACTGATCAATCCTGAAGGTTCACTCCTATCACATTAAACCTCTCACTTAACCCAGAAAAAATCCATAATGACTAGAAGAAGCCCTTGCCGGATGGCAACCCCGATAAATACTCTCTCCTCTGTAAGAGCACCACATGAGCTCATTTACACCACCCAGTCAGAGCCCGAATTCACATATCCCAGAATCCCACCAAATCAGTTAAGTTTGGTCACAGTGCACAAAATAAAAGCAAGCACACGCAAAACATAGGGAAGCAAGTTGTTTTCCCTTCTTATGAATAATGAGATTACAGAAGCAGGGAATCCCAATAGGATCATTATTGAAAAATAAATTCCAAGAACAAATACATAATTTGCACTACAATTTTTGACCGCTAGACAAAACATCAAACATCTTATGTGCATAGACGCAAAACACACACGAAGCAATTATAATTGTAATCCAAGCATCCAATAGTCGATTATTAATAAGAGCAAACGCTAAACATGGAAAAGAGAAAACGACGGAAAAGGATAGCCAAGAACACATATAAATGGACAGAAAAAGAAAGAAATTGTGGAGATAGGAGCGAACCTAAGACTTTGCCATTGGGTTTCTATTCGAATTATAATAAAGATGATGGGCTTCCATGGTTTTTGTGGCGCTGCTGGTTAAGTGCTTGTGCTACTGCTGGATATGTAGCGAAGAAGGCAGAAAGTGCAAACGGGTTTCAGCGGGGGAGGAGGAGCTTATTTAAATTTACGGTTAGTTTAATTCAAAATCTGATTTGATTTTAAAAAGAAAAATGAAATGATTTTGTCGTTTTATATTTCTGTTTTTTATTTCAATAAATAAATAAATAACATGTTATTTCATATTAACTTCCATAACTAGGGCCTTGTTTGTTTCAAGGACATTTTCCAATGTTTGGCAACCATCCGGAAAGTTAGTTAAAGAAAAGTTAATTCCTTAACTTTCCGGTCAACAAGAAAATTGAAAGAACCCGCAGGAAAGTGTTTTCCTTTCCTTATCAAAAGAAAAACACTTTCCTTCTCCTCTCTGTGTCCGAAGAAGATGACAGTGCATGCTTCACCTTCACGACGAAGAAGATGACTCTGCATGCAACTCTCTCTCTCTCTCTCTCTGGCTCTCTCTCTCTCTCTCTCTCTGCCCAAAACAGAACAGCCATGGAAGCCGAGAGCTTCCAACGCTGCCTCCGACCACCACAGGCCATCATTTACGATGAAAACACCACAGGAAGAACCACCTCGCCCTCCTCTACCCGTCGGTATCCTCCGTTGAAGCTCTCGTCGTGGTCGGTGAACAGTACCACCACCTTCCAACGCTGCCTCCGGCCACCACAGGCCACCATTTCAGACGCCACCACCACAGGAAGAACCACCTCGGCCTCCTCTACCCGTAGGTATCGGCCGTTCACCCTCTCGTCACAATCGGTCATGTTACTGTTCACGTGAACAGTAACATGGCAGAATAAATTCTTGAGAGAACGACGGGTGCAACGCACCGTTTTTGCGTTTTGAGCGTTTTATGAACTGTTGGGCTGGGCTGGGCTGATCCCGGCCCAGCCCAAGTCCAGCAGAGTTGGGCCCTTTTGGCCCACATTGGTTGGGTCGGCCCATTTAGTTTGGGACAGGCCCATTCCGAATTTTTTTAATTTTTTTTTAAAAAATTATATATATATATATATATATAAAAATTTGTTATGATGAAAAACAATGACGCGTGACTTCATATGAAAAAAAAACTTATTTTAAGCTTTTAAAATTGAAAAAAAAATATATTAATAAGTTTTACTTAAAAAATATTTCACAAGCTTATTTCTCTATAATATGATATGACATATATTGTTATATTTTATAAAATAAGCTATGTATGAATATAGGATATAATAAAAAAATTCATCATTATACTTTTTAGATTTCATTTTTTTATTTTAAGTGATTAAATATTTTATATATATTAGATAAACTTGAAAAAAAATTAATTTATTAATAAATTATTTTCCAGTTCATTTTCCATAACACAAATAAACACTGGAAAATGTTTTCCAGTTCATTTTCCATAACACTGCCAAACATCGGAATTCACTTTCCAGAAATTCACTTTCCAGGATTTCACTTTCTCTGGAATTCACTTTCCAAAAGGAAACCACTTTCCTGCAAACAAACGGAGCCTAGGTCTTGAGCCAGGGGTGTTCAAGATTGAGGTTAAATTTTAATATATTTTTCTAAATTATTTTTTTAATAATTTTATATTTTTCTAATATGGTGATGCTAAAATTTAATTTTAAAATTAAAAATTATTATTTGGATGTATTTTCTTGCAAAGACAAAAAAAAAAAACTTTAAAAATCAACAACTACAACACTCTTAAATACTCTCCAAGCCATGAAAGTAGTCATAGGGTTGGGTTGATCTACCATAATAAGGTGATGTTTTGCATTGCTCTCCAACTGTACTTTTGAATTTTTATTTTCAGTTTTAAATTATTTTTTTGTATGTAATTTTATTGTTTTGATATACTGATATAAAAAATAAATTTTAAAAAATATTAATTTGATATATTTTCAAACAAAAACAATTTTAACACACTATTAAACATGTCTTGAATCAAGTTTAAAAACACTAGTGTTTCTCCTTTTATTTTTATTTTTTCATATCTTGAAATAGTATCATGGTTAAGTGAATAATTAGAATGATATTTCAAAAATTATTTAATTTTATCGATATTTTTTTAACAAAGTTAAAAGATTTTATGGCTATATTTTCAATTTGTTTTCACATGATTATATATAAGAATAATATGCACAGTCTTTATATATATATAAATTTGTATGAATATTCAATGAGATAAAGTACCTTTATTCTCATTTTTTTTTAAATATTCTTTTTTTTTTCTTACGGTCGCTTAAAGAAAAATGAGATTTTTTTTAGTTTAAAATTGTCTTGCCAGGTATATGAAAAACTACACTTGTAATAAAAAATTTTTTATCAAAATCCAAAAAAGGAAATAAATAATTTAAAAAAAGAGTGGTTTTTTTTCTCTAAAAAATTATATTTTTATCTTGTATAATCATTTAAATTCTTTAAAAAAATTATTTTTATTGCACTAAGTTTTTTTTTGTAAGAAAAAAACACACTTTGTTTATAAAAAATAGTCATGCTTTTGTTAAATAAGTAAGAAAATATTATTTTATTTAAGACATAATTTTTTTATTTCAGGATTTAAATAATTATACCTTTTCAAATATTTATTTTAATAATTACAAAAATAAAAAATAAAAAAGTTTTGAGAATGACCGCGACACCAAACTATTTACTTTTATACTATAGAATCATTATGGAAGTTCTCCGAACAATAAAGCTTTTCTTTCTCTTTTTCCTTTTCCATTCAGCGTCATGTTTTTTACTTTTTTTTAATTTGCCTTCCTTTCTTATTTTAATTTTCTTATTTTTATTCAATTTTAATTCATATTTTTTTAATAATATCTTGGGTTGGTTTTAGACTAACCAAGTTGATCCAGTAATATCAAAATAACTCTTATACCTTTTAATTTTAAACTCTAGTCAAGTAAATAAAAGTTTTTCCATTTAATTTCATTTTTTTTACTTAATCTCATCTTCAAAAAACTTAACGATCAACTAAGTTATTATATGATTGATTAAGTTGACTAGGTTATATCATGGTAAGTCTTGAATAATTTAAATTCTAAACATAAGCTAGGAAAAAAGTTAGGTTGAAAGAGTTTTTCTATATCAATTTTATCCTTAATATTTTTTTTACTAGTTAGTTGTATATCTTTGAATTAGCTAAGTCAACTAGATTAATTCAAGGTAAATTTCAAAATATTTAATTTTAAACTTAATTAGGTAAGAAATCAAAATTGTTTTTTAAATTGATATATTTAATGGAGTTTAATAAAAAAAATCAAATGTAGCTTGAATATTGTTTTTAGGTTTAAAAAAATATTTAAGTTGGCTGCCCCACTGCAAATCGTAATACTAGAGAATGGACTCGAGTTACCTCCTCTCTTCTTCGCCGGGGACCTTCTTCTCTTTGCGTAGGGCAATGCTTATCGGGCAAGTAGTCCCTTGATCCGGGGGTTGGAAGGAGCTTAGTTCCTTTCTTCCTCTTCTGTTCCCGCAGCAGAGAAGCCTCGAGCCCTGCCCCTCATTCAACCTCTTAAAAAAACAATCTTTCTAGAATTGGTGGAGTTGCGCAATCATATCTTTCTTTTAAGCAGGTCAAAACGGAAGCAACTCATGTTAGGACTTGAATTTCATAGCATATAGAAATTACATTCAGAAACGTATCTGAAAATCGTTTTTCAGAGTCTCATGGATGACTTTCCACAACACGTTCTCCTTTGAGAGCCATTTTATTCTCTCTACCTTAACCTTAATTTTCTCTCTGATAATGAGATGTTTTTTTTTTGGTAGAAACCATCCGGTAATCCGGCCACTGCCGACTAATCCGGATTCGAGCCGGGTAGGACCCTGAAGGGCGGCAAAGCTCTCCCAAGCGAGTTTTAAAGCAGCTGCATACCCAAGGCTCGAACTCGAGACCTTGGTTAAGCTGGGAGGACCCCTTACCAGTCCACCCACGCCCCCGTTGGTGATAATGAGATGTTAGTATGAGAATGAAGTAGCACGTATAATCTGGAGACAATGATCCTATATATAGGTAACCGGATATTTTTTGGTATTCATGTCTTTTGACATTCTCACCCTATGGTATTCCTATTTTAGCCTATCACTAAAATAGAAATAACATTTAATCTCTACACATTAAAGGTCCACATCCTATTAGATACATCAGCAACCCAATAGTCTAAAAATACTTAGTAGATTATTTTTAATTAGACTTCACTTTATTTGACAGCCTACAAACACATAATTATTTTTATATAAGTCCAACGTTAAATTAATGATCCAAAAGCTCACACAGCAAATTCAGCTCGGATTAGCCAATTCAATAAGAGGTGGAACACTCTGTTGTTAAGACCCCAATTGAAGAAGTCTCGGGCCAACAAGAGAAACTAGCTTGCCGTTCATGCATCGCTTATATATTCAGCCAGTTCATTCCCATTCCCTTGATAATTAATAAATATGCTACAGTATCATCGAATGAGTAATGGACCCTTATCGACTGATCGGCTGAACTCAGGGAGTGGGTGCCCCAATTTAATACCCCACTTCCTGCCCCAATTATGGCAACGAAAAATAGCCAGATCAATACCCCACTTCCTGCCCCAATTTAAGAAAGAACAGTGCTAGCTGGAGTCGCGTCTGCGACGATATTTAGCAGAAGTTTGTGGGTGACCCACTGACCCTCTTTGACACCAACTTTTGTGCTAAATTAAGACGTAATGTGCAGCCGATATGGCTGCGAAGCAGGAGAGAGTGGCTAAGATCTTGGATGCGTGGTTGATGTTTTTCTGCTTCAAGGGAGGAGAGAATTATTACATATGATAACGTTACTGTCCAAGATAGTCAACGATAGGAATTGCGTCATTAGCTTCAGATTGTTATCGCATCACGATTAGGAACGACAAGGTCAATCAACGGTGTAAAATGTCGACGAAAAGTCCATGAAATGAAACGATAGAGAAGAACAAAGTTACTAAAAATAAAAGCAGAACCAAGCATTAATTAGGAGCATTTAAGTCAACGCACGACAGATTCAAACTTCCAATTAATGATACAGAAGAACTCCATGGAACCAGCAAAGCAGCAGGAAACACAAGACATGTACAGATTAGCAGCCATCGAATGAAATCCTATAGAAAGGATTTGAGGAGGCCATGGCTAGCTAACTGTACTTAATATGCAGCAAACAGTACTATATTAGACAAACATGGTGCGACCAGACTTCTTTTTATTTATTATAGTCCCATAAAACTGCTTGCTTGGAGCCATGCTGCAACGTTTTCTCATTTGCAGGAGCATGGATCACAGGAGCAGTTTGATCCACATTTGCAGTCATTCTCCGCACCGAAGTTCATCTTCGAGCTCTCATAGAACCTGCAGCAGCGGTAGCTACTAATTAGTACGGACTTAATCCCCTACAAATTCTAAAACTATAGAGTTCAACTGCAGTACTGTGACTGACTGGCACGTACATCCTAACCGGAGCGACACCGGCAATGCTCGCCGAGCTTGTGGTGGTCTCGGAGAAACTCAGGTCTGGGTACATGCTGCTGCATCTGCCATGTACGTGAAGAGGAATAGGATATTACAGAAACAAAAAAGCAGTGTCAGATTCATCTGAAACTTTAGAAGCACTGCAGAAAATAACATCCATTGCGAAGAAAGAAAGAAAGAATTACCCATTGCAGCCACTGCCGCACTTGCAGCCGGAGCCGCAGCCACAGTTTCCTCCACAGCAAGACATTTTCTGTTGGAAAAGAGAGAGTGTGATAAAATTAAGGGATTTCTTTTACTTGGAAGAACTCAAACAAGCCAAGCACCCGGGATGACTTATCAGGCCTGCCCTCAGCTGCCTTTTATAGTGTAGTTCAGGCAAAAGGTAGTTAATATCCACCGTACACGTGGTTATATCATAGGTTGATAGCGTCTGGCTGTTTATAGCCTGTGCATGACATCGAATTGTGAAACAATTTTCACATTAATTTCCGGTCATCAAAGTTATAAATCTCATATAATTTGCTTCACAATCTACGGAAATTATACTTAGGGGCTAAAATTTTCAAAAAATATTTAAAAAAATATCCTTATTTTTTACTTTAAATTAGATGTTTTTGATGTTTTTGGATCATTTTCATGTGCTGATATCAAAAATATTTTTTAAAAAATAAAATATATTTTAATGTATTTCTAAAAAAAATCACTTTAAAAAACAATTTCAATCAAGAACTTAATTCTCATACACAAATATTGTCAAAGATATCAATCAAGTACAAATAATAATAATAATAATAAGAAGAAGAAGAAGAAGAAGAAGAAGAAGAAATTAAATATTTGTATCATTGGTCTAATTACAACTTAGAGTTATTGAGTTGAGAAATTCAATTAAAAAGATGCATCATATAGGATAAAGAGCTGCATTTTTAAAACAATTAAGAAAAATTCAATGAAATTACTTCTTTTTTTCAAGGGTTTAAAGCAAAGTTGTCAATACTGTTCCGGTCGCCGTTCCGGTTTTTCAATTGGAACGGAACGTTCCGGTTTCGGAGCGTTTCGGCGTGCCGTTTCGGTGTCGTACTGTTCATATATAATTAATTATATATATATGAAAAATAATAAAATATTAATTTAACAAGCATAATTAAAATTTGAATTCTTTTTTATTTAAAATATTTTGGTGTTTTTAAATTATTTTGATGTATAGATGTCAAAAATAATTTTTAAAAAATAAAAAAAATAGATTTTGAACCCGGAACGGCATGCCCGTTATGGAACCGAGGCGTTCCAGCCGGAATTTGGCCGGAATTTCCGGATCGGACCGGAATTAAAACCGAGACGAAAACAACGCCGTTTTGTCCCGGTTTGTTGAACGGAACGGAACGGAATTAACAACTATGGTTTAAAAGGTGTTTATTTTGCTCAAAACATTTTATAAATAAAAAATATTTTACACCTAATTTTTTTCCTACTCGGAGAATGTTCGAATGTAATGTTATGGAATGTTTGACATTGTTGTCGTTTTTTTATATATTTGTAGTTTTAAAAAATAGATTTTGAATATATATATATATATATATATATATATATGATTAAAATTAATAAACGATAGATTCTTATAAGTAAAATAAATATGCTATTTTATTTTCTTACAAAATCAAGATTTAAATAAAATTATGTATGGGATAAAATAAAAGAAAACATAAACTATTTAAGCTAATCAAATAATATTTTTTCTTTATTATTAATTAGAAAATATAAGTTATCACGTAACAAAATTGTTTCTAAAAATACATTAAGAGTATGATAAATATTACTTTTCCAAGATATTTTTTAATTTAAATATATATTAAAATGATATTTTTTTTTAATATGGACACATTAAAATAATGAAAGCATAAAAATAATTTAAAATAAATTTAAAAAAAACCACAAAAACAAACAATACAATTAATAAAAATAAAAATAAAAATAAAAAAGTGATTGAGATATTAACGAAAACTCCAACAAGAAAAGGTCTTAGCCGATTGAGTGAGGGGTCTAATCATGGTGAGAGGACCGCTCCTTCCCACATAATCTCAGTTATTATTTTATTCATCCACTAGGGGAATCGAACCTCTGTGGGTCCAGATGAAAAAGATTCGTCGACTTAGCATACATAGCTTAATCAAATAATAGAGGATTATTCTATTAATTAATCTATTAATTAATCACAAAACCATCGATCACCTTCAAGAAGGCATGGTGCATGCTGCTTTGGAGAGAGATTTATTCGGCATTTTCCACCATTTGACATATTCTTTTTTTTTATTATTATTATTAGTGTGTCTTATATATTCTAAAATTAACAATTATATAAATCTCTATTAATCATTATATTACAATCACTTGAACATAAAATGAGAGAAAAGCTTTTCCACCCGTAGTCTCAAGCTTTCCCTTTTGATTTAGACAGTGGATGCCTTGATCGACTTCAATAAATATTCTCAATCATGCTTCATTCATTTTTTTTCTTTAACTACTTTTTTATATAGTTCATCAGTGTCGTTCACCATCTCGGTGAAGCAAAAATTATTTTTTTTATTGAATTCAACTTTTGTTACAGCTTGTCTGGATATTTTTTTTTGTTAAAATAAAATATAAATTATATTATGAATAACTTAAGTTTTTTAGGTGAGATAATTATTTGATATGGTATTAGAATCTTATTAATCCACTAATTACGAGTTTGAATTTTATCACTTTCATTTTATTTTATAAAAAATCAAGAACAAAATAATTTGTACAAGTTTTAAGTGTAATTTTTTTTTATTTGAAGAGATATATTAAAAAATAATATAAATTATGCTATAAAATATTATCTAATAGCTTAAGTTTACAGGAGAAAAGATATTTGATATCCTTGTGGTGGGATCCCAGTCTTCTTCTCTGCAAGGACGTACTTCTATTTCAACCATGGATGGGTTGGTGGGCAATCATGGAATGCAAGAAACGAAAGGATAGTGGAGTTGTGATTTTACACAGATCAGCTACACTTCTGATCGGAATCAGAGATCTTCTGGTCCCGGAATCCACCATCAGAAAGACTGGATATGTCTGATCGTTGATGTTTTCTCATCTTGGCACACCGAAAGCATTAAAACAATAATATAGCTTGAACATATTTTCCGTACGGGCACGTTTTTTATTTATTTTTCTTCCCTCATTTCTTGATCTTATGAGATCACCTTATCTCCCCCTTCTTTCATAAAAGATTAGATCTTGATAAGATTTTTGGTTGACTTTTTTTAGGTTAATTAATTTGCAGAGAAGGATATTAATAAACAGTAGTTATCTCAAATCCAATAATAACTGTGGACAAATACAATGTTTTTTAAAAATACTTTTAATCTGTTTTCTTAAAAATCATTTTTCACTCTTAAAAAGCAAATAGTTTTTATCCACCATTTTCGTGATACTTTTATTTGCTTTGTTTAAAAATAAAGCAGCAAAAGCTGGAAAAGAAAGGTGAAAGAGAGTCGAGGATAGGTAGATGATGTGGGCGCTGAAGCGACATGACGGGCGGCATGATAGGATTGGACAAGAGAGGCAATGGCTTCCATTGTTAGTGTGCAGTGGGGCTCGAATGCCCTGCATGTGTCTTTCCAGGTGGAGATTGCTTTTTCCGGCGAATTGTTCTCTTCAAACTCCAAATTCTGTCTCCCACTATCAAAGGTCTGATTTGTTTTTCCCTTCTGCATTATATATTCTTTTGAAAGCTAGATTTTGCTTAGTTCTGTTTATTTTCCTTTGCCTTTTGAAATATTAAAGAGTTCAAATTGAAAAGTAATGCTCATCACCATTGTAAAAGCAAGAACCTAGGATATTGGAAACTCAAGAAAAACTGAAAATCAGACAAAAATCGAGGAGCAATTGACATCAAACGCTCTCACCCAGAGGCAGAAACCTGGATGCAGACCAAGAAAATCTGTCATGGCGCGTTCTGCTGCCTTCTCTTTTAAAAGCTATGAACAAAACTGGTGGGGGACAGCAGATCTGCACAGGCATATTACACGATTGTATGCACAGAGACGATGAAAGATGGCTCTTTTATCTAGTGGGCAGAGTTTAATAGCTAATTGTTTTGAAATTTATTGTTTATACGTAACTTCTTGGAAACATGATGTTCAGTTCGATGATAAATCACTAAGAAAGTTACAGACTTTATTTTCTTCATCTCCATTCTCTCTCTCCATCAGCTCCTTTTCTTCCAGTTCTTATTTTACCCATCTCTCAACTTTTGTCCCAAATCATAAACTTTGCAGGACCAAGCACCAATAGTGAAACTTTTTTCCATGCTAATAAAAATATGGAAATATATGTGGGCTGTCGCAGATAAAGAAAGTATATGTCATGTAGAAACCTTGGAAGCAGCCGGGAGGTAATTTTTGAATCAATGGATCTGCATTACATATGAAGAGAGTGTCGATTAGGCGGATGACCTTGACAGACACTTGATACAGATCCATGTTTCAACTGATAAACAATCAAAAGAGAACCAAAACTCATTCCAGAAGAACCAAAACTCATTCCAGTAGAACCTTCAATCACCAGCAATCTATACAATGAGTTCCAGCCAAAAAAACAGCACTTTCGAAGAAACCCACGAATTCAGCTGCTACTGAGCACTTGCTGGGCAAATTTTTCTGTGGTAGGCTGTTATAAATTTTGATTCAGTATCTCCATCAAACTTATCAAGAACAATCAATATTTTCTAAACTCAGTCTCTGTGATTCTCCACCATCCTAAGACAAACTTTCAGCTCTGGCACCCCTCTTCCAAGACAGCACGCACTGGATACACTGAACCCTTCCTTGCAATTCTTCATGCACATCGTCAATTTTGATTCCACAAGTAGCGATGTAATTTATTTGCAAAACAGTTAAAAGTAAAACTCTAATGTCAACACTAACCTTAAGAAGTTGGTTTAATAACACTAATAATCTTTTTATCTCTAACCTAACAACTTCAAAGCTTATTCTTGACCCCCAATTGCATAATTTGTTGAAAAGGAGATTTTTATTTTCTTCAGTCGGTAATTTTCACGAACAGTTTGTGCTCTATAGGTGGAATAGTTTCTACAACTTCGTAAGCCATATAGACGAATGGAAAAGAATACAGTACAAATGCAAGATGATGCCTTGGAGTTTGATTTGAGAGAGGGGATGTTAGCGCAGCCTGGAGAACGTGTCCTACAGTACACAACGGAGCAGCCGGAGAGGGAGGCGGAGGTGAAAATAATAATTTAGTATTGTATGAAATCTCAGATTTATTTTTCCAATATGGATTTATGAAAATAATTATTTTTACATAAAAATGACTGATATTTCAATTACAAAAATCATGCAGCTCCAAACATGGAAACGTTTCAGAGCTAATAATGGTAGCCCTTAATTCTTCTCTCGAGGCAATCAAAAAACCATGGAATTCATAGGCAAAAGAAACTATACTATTATGTACAGAGCCAGCCTTGAGGCAGAACGTCTTCTTGGCAAGGCTGATTCATCTGACCTTAACTGTCTACCGAATATATGAACATACAGCTTCATCTACAAGCTCATCGAAAATCAAATCTTCCAGGTCTAGTGCTACATCCTCAGCATCCAGTTGAAGATTCATCCAACCATCACCTTTTTCGCAGTCTCGAGCTACTATATCTTCTATTGATTGCTCCATTTCTGAGGCCGACCTCCTGTGCCAGCTAACTCTTTTCCAGACTTCATCAACAACATTATTTCCTCTGGGCAGTGGACGGGCCCGTTGAGTGAAAGAGAAGAGCTTGGGGAAGTAGGCTAATGAGCTCTCATATATGTCGAGCAGTTCCTCATTAATCAAATCAAACAGAAGCTGGTGATCACAATTGTAGGCAACATCTTCCGAGGAAGATTCGAGTCCCTTGTGCAAGTAAGCTTCCAAAGCCTTAAACAATGTTGGACTCAAGGGCTGCTCTAATGAATACCATGTTCCAAGGAGCTCTGGCCCAGTGAAGCCGGACACCTCAAGCACATCTCTCACATAATTGAAATCAGCATCATCTTCTGGCCTGTTCAATTCAAAATGAAGGAACCGAGCCCCTACCACTGTGCTTGCATTTTCTGCATTCGCATGGCTGGCAAAGCTGCGAGTTTCTTCTGGGTAGTCTCCGGTTGACCTGTCTTGTAAAGTGACAGGAGAATCTGGTTCATCAACACACATGTGCCTAGGATCCAGCTCTGAACCTGATGCAATTTAGGGGAACCAGTTAACTGCCAATACAATCATTCTGCCAGAAGAATAGTATATATTCTCGGGGAGAGTTTTTTATGGACATTTTGTTGAAATCAAGTTCGATTATAGAAAGCTTTTATGATAAGTATGTCACATTCGTCTTTATTAGATGGTTTTTTCAGAAAAGTAATTTCAATAAAAAGAGCGGTCAAATTAGCAGGTCTATAGAATGTTCTTTCACTAAATCTATGCAATCAGTCCTGTTTCACATATCTCGCAAAGCCAATATAATACATGGTATTGGTTCAACAAAATATCCCCAGAAAAAAAGGGCGAAATTTTAAGGCTTGTATAAAAGTATTTTGTAAGAGGAGATAGTATGCCATACCTTCTGACATTGGGAACTCTACTTGGCAAGTTATATCATCTCGAAAATGAGTCTCAAGAACTGAAATTGGACTTTGTTGCTCTCTGATGGAGTTGATTGCTGAACCAATCCCCTGATTTCTCTGAGAACTCTGATCTGCTCTTTCAGGACCCATTGTATCCTGTTTTGTTTCACTTGTAATAGCACTTCCTTCGTTGATACTTGCCATTAGAGCACCTGAACATTCATCATTGTCCATGCTGCCAGCTCTTCCTTCTATGTTGCTCTGAAGTTCAGTTTCTTCAACAGTATCTAGTCGTTTGAATTGTTTTCTAACTTCAGGAGTGCTTACGGACTTCAAATCATTGAGAATTTCAGTTTTAACATTTGCATCATAATCCATTCCAGTCGTAGTTGACATATTTGAACTAAGCTCAGCACTTGAGGGCTCGATTGGAATGAGATATGTAGATTCGATATCTGGCAGAGAGAGTCTCCTTCTGAAGGATTTCAGACCACTTGGTTGAGATTTATCTTCACTCGACAATTTTAAGCTTTTAGATTGGTACTGGTTCCACTTGACCTCTTTACCGAAACTGTACTCATACAATCGAGCATAACCATCCAGTGACTCCTTTAGAGAGGATTCTCTTCTTATGCGAGGGGCTTGAGCTCTGCTAAGATCATCATCGAAACTATTCGTCTCTTGAAAACTTGTGGGATTTTCTACACCATCTTTATGAATTGTAATTTCCTTCATCTTCTTTGATGTCTCTTCCTCGTCGATGGAGAACTTGTATCCGGAAGGAACTCGATAGAGACTCGCATTTGTTGATTCATGGTCACTCTCCCTTTTTCTCTCTGTGAGTACATACTTTATTTTTCTCTTAAGACCTTTGAAAGGACTCGTGAGTGAAAGAAGCCACTTGTGTTTATGTAATCCCCGGGATGTCTCGAGAGTAGTAAACTGTGTTTCTTGATCAATAGAAGTGACTCCATGATTGCTAACCTTCAAATCTATTGACTTATCATAAAAATCTTCCAAAGACTTGGATGCAGTAGACCTTGGTGCTGGATTCCCGATGGGTGGATTCACTCCCTTTGGAAAGGCCCAAATATCCCTCTGCTTGTGCTCAATTGTACTAGGCCTAACAAATCTGATGTGTGAACAGTCAGCTGAAGGAAATGATCCTGACCTCCTTAATCTTACCCTGGCTTTTGAAGTCTTCTGGACATGGCTGTTCTGAACGTCTGGATCCTGCAGGATTTCCAACAGATTTTCATTTACCTTAAGGATCTCCATAAAATCCACCCTCTCCCTAAACTGAGGGCATGGAACTTCTCTGTTGAGACGCTTAACATGTGAAGGGTTTAATAAGTTATCACAGTTCTCTAAGGAAAATGCATCCTCATCGGCATTCAGAGTGCCAGGCAGATGGTACGTGCTGTTATTGTCTGCAACTAGTTCTTCAGGTGTCTTAGACACTGATGGAACCTGCAATCTGGAGGCAGCAGTATCAACACTTTTTTGAAGAATAATGAATGGATTTCTCCAATCACTATTTATTGTAGCAACGCGATTTTCTGGAGGTTCTAATTGGTGGACCGGATCAGTTTTCTGTGACCCAGTTCTTGAAAGTTTCTCCCTGGCAATTAAAGCTTTTATCTGGGCTTTTCTAGTAATTCTGTTGGTTGAGCTAGTCTCCGTAGTTTCCCGCTCAACCTGGCCAATTTATTACCAAGTTGTTGTCAGTTTCATAGTTTATATACAAAAGAAGCAATTTTCAGGAAAAAAAAACAACATTCATTCATCAATACCAACCCATACACATGCATTTTATCTGTACAATGGACTTACCAGTAAGGGAGATGCTTCAGCACTCGAATATTCTTGTACTTCATCAGTGTAATGATCAAAAGAGATTGTTTTTGGATTTTTCCAGCCTGCAAAAGAAGGATATAAGGTTGCTCAGACCATAAATAAAAGGGGATGAAAAGCACATTACACATCTTGACAAGGATATAGATTTCTGATACTCCAGAAAAAGGAAAAAATGATGTCATTTTCTGGGTGAAGGAACACATCTTTCCCAGGTTGAACCAGCTGCCAAAGCCATTCAACCCTCCAAACCTCGGTCGTCAGAAAAACTATGTTGAATTGGTTCTGGATACTTTCCATTATGGAGTCATTTATTGGATCTAGTAGTGTCAGTTTGGTGGCGAGAATACTACTTATCAGGGCGGAACCGGTGGATGTCAGACCAGCATGGCCAATTGAATAGGTTTTACTGATAAAACAGGATTGGGCCATTCAATATCAGGAAAACAACAGTTTACTATGTGTGTGCTGCAGATAAAAGCATCCTTATATCTGACCATAAACTAATCACATGAAGTTTTCTGCGTAAAATGATTTCCAAAGCTCTTCGAATCTTCAAGATAAAACCATTTCCACCTCCAAACAGGACAATTTCTTTTCTTATACCATGGCATGTATCAATGAACTCTGTCGAACCTAATTCTACAATTTCGATAATAACATGGATCCAATACTTCACAAGTACCTATAAAAAATACTCCCTATTTAATCTAGTCAAGATGGCAAAAATTAAGTGAAAACGTGGAGACAGGACGAGGGCACGAGGCAGATTAGGATGGCTTACACCTAACATGTTTTCCTCTGCCATGCTTTCTGCGCACAGGTGTTTTTTTAGGACCGTGCCAGTAATGGTAGTCAAGAATATGAAGTATTCCCCACATCAACCTGGATGATAGTTCTCAAATCCAACACTCGACACTTGGCGCTCCAACTGTCTTCTCATATATAAATAGATCTCAGACAAGATAAAAACTGTTAATCCTCCTGCTGTCTGTATTTCCCACAAGTCGCGATTGATTTTAGCCACAAAGACACCTTTGATATCCTGAAATGACATTAGTAACCATGTAAATCACGCAGAGAGATGATCTCGAGTATAGTCTAGAGAATATTTAGGATTCGAACTCCGAGTACACTAGTTGAGAAATTTCTGTTTAGGCTAAAAACCCATGTCTCAAAATCCTCTCAAATCTTTATATTTTATCAGAATAAGCATCAGACGCCATAGCTATTATACATACATGTGTATATATATATATATATATATATATATTTGCAAACAAGTTTCCCTCGCAAATTATTCTAGGCAGAAGATTTCAATTAACAAGAACCCATCTTTACAAAGCTAATTAATTAGCAGTGAGGTTCAGAATCCAAGGCTGGAAAATCAACAAGGTTAGCTTAACTTAAATACATGCATGCAGTCTCCCAACTTCAACAGGCATGTCCATAATAAAAGGGGAGATTATTTGAATACCCCAATACAAGGTGTAGAACACAAAGGTGGGGGGGAAGGAAAGAGAAGAGGTTCTGGTAAATAAAAATGAAGTCGATTGTATTCAGAAAACTAATGAAGTCAGTCTCTTATGCTCCAAAACACCATCTCAAACTGCTCTTGAATTTAACTCTGACATGCTAATCAACAAGAAGAAAGAAGAAACAGAAACAATCATGGGAGCATGAAAAGCCTAAGAAAACTAACCTGATGAAGGAGAAAAAGCTTGGAGACAAACACTGGAGTCAGTTATGGAAGGCTTGGAAAATTTAGAGAGAAGTGACTAAGAATATCATGAAAGCGGCCACCATGGACTCGGCAAGATATTAATCCAAAGTCCAAGAAGAAACAAGAAGTCGTTGGTCTTTTTGTACCAAAAAGGGATCAATCAAAGGAAATAGTATACAGGGAGAAGAGCAAAAAGCAGTTTTAGACGCAGTTTACCCGCCAGGACAGGTCTTTTGTCTCTTGTTTATCGAAGACTGGTCCAATTTCTGGTATAATTAAAAAATAAATAGCCATTCAAGTAAGCTTGCTGCCAAGGATTGAATGACCACAAATTTTGAGCACACTTATAACCAATTGGGTTGTTATTAATCGGGCTAATCTTGGTTTTAAGTAATTAATGGAAAAGAGAAGATCGGCTTCACATGTCGTGACGTAGAGGGCTTGTAATCTTTACAATAATTCTCGAGTTTGAGTAGAGCATGTATTCTTTGTAAGAGTCTAAATTAATCAGGGATTTACTCATTCACTTGAAATCATAAAATATATTTTTTAGGAGATGGGTTTCCTCGCACAATATTGCTTGTTTGTTTTACTCCAAAATAAATACATTTTTTACTTGAAAAATATTTTTTTAATATTTTGGATGGATTGATGTTAAAAATAAAAAAATAATTTATTACAATATTTATTTTAGAAAAATATTTAAAAAATATAATACATCACATTACCAAACATGTAATTAGAATTATTTATTAACACAATACAACATGTTAAGAACATGTATTTCATGTCTTTTGTATGGTGCTTCGAGGAGTGCACCACACAATTAGAATTATTTATTAACACAATACATGTTAAGAGCATGTATTTCATGAGTTCTTAGACACCTCACATGATATTTTTTGTTGGCTATATCAATTAAAAGAGATTTTTAACATATGTTTGATAATATTTTCTAATTTTTAAAAATTTTAATATTGTCACATTAAAACTATAGAAAACCATTAATTTTATATTTTTTAAAAATAAATAAATAGCTATAAGGTAACTTGGAACCCCAAATGTTTCTCGAAACATTCAACACCTTAAACGGTAAAGAGGTGTTGGTAACCAAACCTCACTTTGGCATGCAAAAATAGATACTGTTAATTAAGATAAGGAACAGTAAAATAAAATAAAATAAGATAAAATAGAAATGGAGTCTGACTTGGACCCATTTATAGTGGCATTGGCAGTTGGTCTGCCTCATATTTGAAGATTCGACTATAGTTTGAAGCTGGTAGTTACATTCCCATTTTTAAGTGGCTCCTTTATTTATTTTTCTAAAAAAATATATGATAAGTTTTCTTCTTTTTTTATTAACGTGGTTGTCCGAAACAACTTGCGTGTACCTTAATTAATCCCACAAACTATAAAACTAACGACCATATAAGCCTCAAGTAGTCATCCTATTAGCAACTATATAATTTAAACTTAAAATCACAAGTGAATAAATCTCTCGGTCTCAAAGTTTTTACCAAAGACCACATCTTGATGATTAAATTTGCTCTTTACTCTGGACAAAATGTGTGTGTGTGTGTGTAATGGTTGATAAATAGATACTTTTTTTTATAAAGATGTTTATAGTTAAGTTGAATTTGGAAGTTTAATGGTATTTGATATAATTTTTATATTTTACAAGTTGTAAATAAAATTCACATAATTTTTTAAAATAAAAAATGATTGGATATATCAGGTAAAACTATTTTTTTATAGATATCACAAACATTCAATGGTATCCCCAAGTTATCCCTAGTATTAGATCTAAATTTATATTTATTGCAATATCTTTTTTTTATGTGAGTAAACTTTACCTCTTGGAAAACAGACTTTGTGGATCTAGATGAGAGAGTAAAAGTCTGGTTATCATAAGCTCTTATAAAGAGTGTATATTCTGACTCAAACTCAAAATCAACTGTTCAGATCACAGTCTTTCTCCTCTTCTCTCTAACAAGTAGACAAAAAAAAAGGTTAAAAAAATATAGAAGAGATATAATATGAAGTTCATCATATTAAAATTGTTTCACTAATCTTGGTTTTTGCGTACCACACTATTCGTTGAACAAGCTTGATTAGCTTTTGAATTAAGAGGATAACACATAATTTATTCATAAATTAAAAAAAAATGTCAAAGAAACAGTGAGCTGCCTAGTTTTCTAGTATTTCATGTCATTGTAGCCGCTCAATAGTGTAGGGCAGCATGCCATTGCTTTGAATGTTCTAAAAACTTGTTTGACACTGAAGATGTCGACACATGGAGCTTTGAATTATTATATGGTGACTGCTTCTAACCTGCTTCCCAGCCCTTTACACGTTATAGCATAGTTGTTAATTCCGTTCCGTTCCGGCCGGAACGTTCCGTTTAACAAACCGGGACAAAACGGCGTCGTTTTCGTCTCGGTTTTAATTCCGGTCCGATCCAGAAATTCCGGCCAAATTCAGGTCGGAACGCCCCGGTTCCGTTTCGGGCGTGCCGTTCCGGGTTCAAAATCTATTTTTTTTTATTTTTTAAAAATTATTTTTGACATCTATACATCAAAATAATTTAAAAACACCAAAATATTTTAAATAAAAAAGAATTCAAATTTTAATTATGCTTGTTAAATTAATATTTTTTTTTCATATATATATAATTAATTATATATGAACAGTACGACACCAAAACGGCATGCCGGAACGTTCCGTTCCAATCGAAAAACCGGAACGGCGATCGGAATGGTATTGACAACTTTGCGTTATAGTATTTAATTAATTAATATAAATATTCAATTTGACCCTGTAGTCTTCGACATTTAATGCTACCGTGCCTCGTCCACTTGGTGTGTGAAATTGTACACCACCACCATCGCTGTGGCCTCATAGAGAGCTTCAGCAATATTGATGTTGACCATTGATTATCTTCCATTAAAATCCAGCAATTTGAAAATATATTCCGAATCAACTTTCATATTTGACCAGAATTTAAGTGGTTGTGATACCTAATATATAATTTATATTATTTTTTAATATATTTTCTCAAATTAAAACTTTTTAGTCTTGAAACCTGCATAGACTCATATTATTTTGTGTTAATTTCTATCGCATAAAATAAAGATGGTGAGATTCGAATTCGTGACTGCTTAGTTAACAAAGTTATCTCATCTTCTTAAGTTATTATACAAGACCCTAAAATAAAATTTATATTATTTTTTAATAGCATTAAAATGAACTAAAACGCTAAGAAAACTTTAATTGGATGAAAAGAATAAAAAATTAAGAGGAGATAACTTTCTTAATTTTCTTCGAAAACAACTTTAAAACGTAAAAACAAAACTATAAAAATTCTGGCTATAAAAAATAAATGGAATGGGTCAACGAGGAGCGATCAACAGCCCATCTCTTACAGGTAACTCGAAAGAATAGCGGTGGGTGGATAATCAAACCTGGACCGCCCGACGGGTAGGCTGAGAAATGCTAGTTTCTTCTACAGGCCCAAATCTGGACCGGCCCATCATTTGCTTTTCTTTCGATCACCAGCTTAGAAAATAACTTAAAACCAGTTATCGCATGGACATATCCATCACAGTATCACACGTGGATAAAAACACTATAATTATCCAGCAGATTAATTATTAAATCCTAAAAAAAACTCTAATTAATAATTATCGCCGAACATTCCAACCACCCAGTTCAAGACATGAATGTCACAAGAGATGGATAAATTATTGTTCATTCATATTTATTGTAACGTGGATTATAATAGTAATTCACTAATTCATGCTTTTTTTCTTGAATTTTTTTATTTTATTTTTTAAATTTTATTTTTATTTATTTTATTTTTCAATATTATGATGATTGAAAAATGAGTTTTGTAATTTATTTATCTTTCTCTTACTATTTTATAGGGTTAAAGTGGTTTATGAATTTGTTAGGATAACATTAATAGGTTTGATGAGTATTTTTTTTTAAATTGAACATGATTTATCATCTATTTATTTCATATGGTTAAAAACAAATAGTTTTAGAGAGAGAAAAACAATGCTATTAATTTTTATAAAGTTCATGGATATATTCACATGTTTGATGGGTTTAACTTTTATTTATTTATTTATTTTATTGATAAATATTGAATTAATTGAGTATTTTAATAATTGATAATATTATTATGGTCTCAAAAAAAAATCTTGATGTTGGGTTAGTGTTTGATTTTGCAATCATATATTTTTATTATCACATAACTAAATAATAAATAGTTTTTTAAAAAAAATATAATATCAATATAATCAATAATCCGAATCACGGGTTTGGTGTACATGCCTAGATTAACAAACTTATTTGTTTTTGATGCTCTGTTTTTTTTAATTATTAATATTAATATTAGATTGTTAAAATGATTTGTTTTATCTGGAAATCATGAATGCAATTTGTAGACACAGAGCATCCCTTACTATAGTTATCTTTAAAAGTCATTTGATTACTCATTAAGATTTGTAACGGATTAGCAACGAGGAAATGGATTGTTTTTATTTAAAACCAAATTATTTTAAAAATAATAATAATAATTTCGATGTGGCAGCATCAAACTTGCAACGAAATCCGTGGCTAATTTTTAAAAATAAAATAAAATTTACCTTTCCCTTTCTATCTCCTAAGTGATAGTCTCAAGAACAGTTTTGACAATGAAAGAGTAAATGACTCAAGAATTAGATGATGGAAGTTCAAATGTTTATTGAACATTACCACTGGCTTTATAGCCATTGCCAAAATAGTTCATCATGCAATAAGCATGTGTAACTGATTCGTGTGCATGCAATACATGTGAAAGAAATGAATAACAGAAAATGCAACTAACAGAAAACAGAAAACTGGAAATAACAAACATTCTTCAACAGCTGCATGATGACGTGGATAGTTGTGTATGACGTGGACAAGTGAGCTTGATGACTTGGACAATTCTCCTTTCAAACCCTCCCTTAAGCTAAATTGTTTGTAAAACAATTAGCTTAATTCTGCAACATCGCATACTCCAAGCAAACTTCTAAGCCTTTGGAAATCATCAGCCTTTAGTGCCTTGGTCATTATATCAGCCAACTGATCCTTGCTACCACAATGAACCAAGTCAATCAAACCTTCCTTCGTGAGATTTCTCAAGAAATGATACCTCACGTCTATATGCTTACTGCGTCCATGCATCACCGGATTCTTTGAAAGTTTGATAGTAGAACTGTTATCACACCAGATATGAGTACAGTTCTTATCATTATATCTCAGCTCCTGTAAAACTCTTCTTATCCATATGGCCTGACATGTACATACTACAGCAGCCACAAATTCTGCTTCAGTCATCGACAAGGTGACGATTGGTTGTTTCTTCGAACACCATGACACCGCTCCAGAATTTAATAGGAATACGTACCCACTTGTACTCTTCCTATCCTCCACATCTCCAGCATAGTCGCTGTCTGTATACACTCGCAATTCACCATTTCCATCTCTTCTATAAAAAATCCCATAGTTCACTGTCCCTCTGAGATACCGAAGAGCTCTCTTCGCAGTTTGCAAGTGTAGATTTGTGGGTTTTGCCATATACCTGCTCACAAGGCTTGTAACAAACATCATATCCGGCCTCGTAGCTGTCAGATACATCAAACTTCCCACTAGTTGTTTGAAGTATGTCTCATCCACCAAAGTCCCATTTTTGTCCTTGCTGACTTTAAAACCTGGGATAATTGGACTATTTACCTCATTACTCTCCAGCATCCCAAACCTCTTCAGGATTTCCAATGCGTATTTTCTTTGACATATGAAAATACCATCCTTTCTTTGTAACACCTCAATTCCAAGAAAGAAATGCATGCTTCCCAGATCAGACATATCAAATTCTCTCATCATAGAATTCTTGAATTCACACAGCAAATCACTATCATCACCAGTGAAAATAAGATCATCAACATAGATACTGAAGATAATGATCTTACCCTCGCTGTTTTGCTTAGTGATCAAAGTCGGTTCACTCTCACATCTCTGAAAACCTTCTTTCAGAAAATGAGCTTCAATTCGATTGAACCACGCTCGGGGGGCCTGTTTTAAACCGTACAGGGCTTTGTGTAATTTGTATACCAAATGTTCCTTCCCTTTCTTTACATATCCCTTGGGCTGTTCAACATAGACATCTTCATTCAATTCTCCATGAAGAAATGTTGATTTTACATCTAACTGCCCAATTTTCCAACCCTTCTGCGCTGCCATGGACAAAATTATCCTTACTGTATCCAGTCTGGCTACTGGTGCAAATACTTCATTATAGTCTATTCCAGCCTTCTGCGAATAACCTTTTGCCACCAAACGTGCCTTGTATTTGACAATCTCCCCCTTTTCATCATACTTGGTTTTATACACCCATTTAACACCGATTTTCTTTGCCACAGCTGGTAATTCAATCAAAATCCACGTATTATTTTTTTTAATGGACTTAATTTCACTGTCCATCGCCTTTACCCATTTATCATCCTTCACCGCGTCTTCAAAAACAACTGGATCTTCGGTGATCTGTGCAACATAAGCTTCTTCTTCATCTTCACCGTGATTTTCCCCAATCACGTAATCACTCATCCACGCTGGCGCGTGTCTCACTCTTCCTTCAGCAAACACACTTTCATTTTCCCTTTCTGCCTCAACAATTTCTTCTTCCCCAACTGGGTCTGCACTCTCTACTGATTCACCATTTCTCACTTCATCTTCACTGGACTCATCTTCTTCTTCACAATTATCTTCCCCACTGTCAATGGACTCACTTTCCTTATCATCACTCCTTTCGTGTGGCTCACCCCACTCCAAATCAAGCAGGATCTCTTCCTGATAATTTGCTCCCCAATTCCACTCCTTATCCTCTTCAAACACCACGTCTCTGCTCACAATCACTCTTTTTCCAGCTGGATCGAAGAGCTTGTAACCTTTAGTTTCTTCACTCAAACCCAGTAGAACACAAGTCACGCTTTTATTGTCCAGTTTTCCCCTTCTTTCATGTGGAACATGGACGTGTGCAAGGCTCCCAAAAATGTGAAAATGCTCCACTGTTGGCTTTACCCCATTCCAAGCCTCTTGTGGCGTTTTCTCCTTGACAGCTGCTGTTGGGCATCTGTTCAAAATGTAGAAGGTCCAGACAACAGCTTCTGCCCAGAAGCTTTTAGGTATTTTCTTGTCTGTCAAAACACAACGCACCATATTCATTATTGTCTGGTTTTTTCTTTTAGCCACGCCATTTTGCTGTGGCGTGTATGCAGCAGTTAGGTGTCGTTTGATTCCATTTTATGTGCAATATTCACTGAATTCTGTTGAATTGAACTCTCCACCCCTGTCTGTTCTTAGACATTTCAGTGGCAATTCCCTTTCTTTTTCAACCAACTTGTGAAAGGCCTTGAAACACCCGAAGGCTTCACTCTTTTCTGCCAATAGAAACACCCAAGACTTTCTGCTAAAATCATCAATTAAGCAGAACATGTATCTCTTTCCCCCATTTGACTTAGGGGAAATTGGACCACATAAATCCGCATGTACCAATTCTAATGGCTGCGATGCTCTCTACACACTCTTCTTTGGAATTGCTTCTCATTTCTGTTTCCCTAGATAGCAATTTGTGCATGCTATATCTGCCACTTTGAAGTGGGGAAGGCCACACACCATCCCCTTTTGTTGCAATTGCTGCATTCCCTTAGCACTTAGGTGTCCATACCTTCTATGCCATAATTGTGACAAATTTTGAGAATTAACATGCAAACATCTCTGCACATTTGTTGTTCTGTGAGCTTCAGCCAACAAAATAAACATTCTGTTGGCACTCATTGTTGTCTCAATTATCAATCCCCTCTCGGGATGATAAATTCTACACATTCCCCCCTTGATTAGGATTGCCAAACCATTTTCTTGTAATTGTCCAAGACTCAACAAGTTATTGCTAAGTTCTGGCACATAGTACACTTCATTTACTACATGATTCATGCCATTCAGTATCAATTCAATACTTCCCTTCCCAGTTACTTTCATTTTGCTGCTATTTCCCAACTTTACTGAATGCTGAAATGTGTAATCTATGGTTTTGAAAATACCTTCTTCTCCACTCATGTGGTTTGAGCAGCCGGAGTCCAAGAACCAAGCATCACTGCGGTTTTTCTTCTGTTGATTGACATGCACCATCAATGACATCTCATCTTCTTCACTCAAGTTCATGTCAACATGTGCCATTAGAAGCAAATCCTCTTCTTGATTCACTTCAGCAAAGTTTGCTTCTCTGTTGGAACTGGAACACTCATATTGATAGTGTCCCAGTTTATGGCACCTAAAACACTCAACCGTGGCTCTATTATATGCTTGAGCTCCTCTCCCACGGCCTCTTCCTCTGTAAGTATTTCTCCCTCGATTTCTACCCCCAAATCGATCCTCATAGACCCTTAATGCTTGATCATCCTCTCTGCTTCTTCGAAATTTCTGCTCATGAACCAGTAGTGAGCTCTGCAATTCATCTACTGTAATGGAGCTGATGTCCTTTGACTCCTCAATTGAGCAGACAATATAGTTAAAATTTTCAGTCAAGGTACACAATATCTTCTCCACAATCTTCTCACTAGTCATGTTTTCTCCAAAATTTCTCATATCATTTGCAATCAACAGCACCCTTGAGAAGTAATTAGTCACTGTTTCTCCAGCCTTCATCTCCAATACCTCGAAATTTCTTCTCAAGATTTGCAGCTGTGCTCGTTGAACTCTGACATTTCCTTGATACTTTGTCTTCATTGAATCCCAAATTTGCTTTGCAGTGTCCTTTTGAGCAATTGTCTTCAATATTGACTTGTCAATTGATTGGAACAAGTAGTTCTTGGTCTTTAAATCTTTCAATTTAATGTCCTCCGCAGCTTTCTTTTGCACTGGTGTCAACACTTCTCCAGAAATTGTTTCTCCACAGCCTACCTCAATAACACTCCAGTATTCCTTTGATCTCAGTAGATTCTCCATGAGCATGCACCAATGATCATAGTCCCCATCAAACTTAGGAATACATGGCTGTGCAAAATTGTTTTGATCTGTTGCCATTTCTGTGAAGAACACACCTCTGCAATTCTTGGCTTTAGCCTTGTTAAGGCTCTGATACCAATTTGATAGTCTCAAGAACAGTTTTGACAATGAAAGAGTAAATGACTCAAGAATTAGATGATGGAAGTTCAAATGTTTATTGAACATTACCACTGGCTTTATAGCCATTGCCGAAATAGTTCATCATGCAATAAGCATGTGTAACTGATTCGTGTGCGTGCAATACATGTGAAAGAAATGAATAACAGAAAATGCAACTAACAGAAAACAGAAAACTGGAAATAACAAACATTCTTCAACAGCTGCATGATGACGTGGATAGTTGTGTATGACGTGGACAAGTGAGCTTGATGACTTGGACAATTCTCCTTTCACTAAGCACTAACCAATATATTAAAAACACTTGTAATTAAATTTTTAAAATCTATTTTATTATATAATTAAATTAATATATATATTAAACCCAATATAGTTCATGATCCAGGAAATAGAAGGACTACGATTGATTTAATTTGTTATTGTCTCTATATTTCTTTTAAAAGTTGTTAACTTAAAGATTTAAAAAAAAAAATTAAATTATATCTTTACCATCATTCAAGTTATTTTTAAATTTATAAAATTTATTAATTTAAATTAGATTAATTTTCAGACAATTTAACTGAAAAGTCGAGATACATAAGTTGTTGAAATGAGAGTTTTAAAATTAACTTATTCCACAAAGTTCAATAACATTATATATATATATATATATACAACTCTTTATATTCCTAACATTTTTTTATTTTTAAAAAAATCAATCTGACCATATATCATAAATTAGTAGTTAGTACGACTGGATAAATTGTAAAGTATCCCCTGAAAAAACAATTATCCCCTGGAAAAAAATCCCTGATTTTTGAATGACCAGGTTAGGGTTTCATTGAAAAGCTAACGGCAAAATTCAAATTTTAATAAAAATAATACAGTATATATAAAATAAAATAAAAATTATTTTAAAATAATTGAATTAATGCTCCTATTAACAAAATGGAATGAAATAACAAAACCGAACGTCGTCGTTAACAATCAAAATTCATGCTAGTTAAATTGAATAATTAATCTTTGAAACAAAAACTAAAATTGTGTCTTTGGTTGTAAATAACAAAACCTAATTTGCAGACTCATTTTCATCTTCGTGGATCCCAACATGCAAACTCCTAAAATTGTAAGAAACCTCAACAATTGTTCGATCTCCATTCACTATCCCCTCTTGTTTTTAATGTCTAGTTAACACAAAAGGCTAAATAGCATTGGAATTCAAGGTAGATCTACGTAGTGTAAATTTTTTTTATTGATAAAAATTAATTTTTTGATGGGGTGTATTTGTCTTTTTCAAATTTTAAACACCATAAATATTTTTTTGCATTAAGAGTCAACAAAATTTAAAATTGTTCATCAAGAGCTTTCTTGACTTTTTAAAAGATTTATAACAATAAAAGTATTTTTTTCCCAATTTTAGAAAAATGTTAAATTGCTTGGTGTTTCGGGTTTTGCATTTTTTATGCATTGTGAAAGAGCAAAATTCACCTTAGAAAATACAAATAAAAGGTTTTGTTTTTTAGGGTATTTTTATATTTTTATATGGAATTTTGTTGTATTTAAGAGGAGAAACCTTATAAGTTTTTTTTCTTTCAATCTTGTTCTTTAATTGTAATTTCTCATGTAATTATTTTTTTCATTTCAGAACTTATTCTTTTAATTTTTTATTTGTTTTATAGTTTCGGATCTTATAAAGCAATTCCTATTTTCTTGTTAGTATTAAAGAATCTATCCTCTTAATTTTGGTTTTGGTTTTGGTCCTCTTTTATTAAAGTTTTATTCGTTTTCAATTTAATCATTTAATTTTAATTTATGTACTTTTTCTTTTGATTTTATTTTTTTTGCTTGGCTTTTTTGTGAAAGTTTGTATGGTTTTTAATTTTTATGCTTTAAATCAAATGTTATTTTTTTCAATAGTGATAATATTTATTTTAATTTTTATTATCTTCCTTTATTTACTTGTTTTTTTGTCAAATATTTTATGTTTTTGATTTTACCCTCCAAAAAAAAAATCATTTTATTCTAGTTAATAACATTAAAAAAAATCATCAGGCTCGTAATTAAAAAATATAGTTCAACTTCAACTTGCGGCGAAGCGTAAATAAATGATCTAGTCTTGTATAAAATTGACAAGTCCTTCGAGCTCAAACGCTTAAACAATCTCTTGAGGAGGCCAGGTTGGTCAAGTATCCGGTTCACCAACTCCCTGGTTGAATCAATAGGTCCGATCCGGTTTTTGATAACATTTAAATAAAATAATACTCATTACTTACCCCGTAATAAGAGTTCTGGCAGGTGGTGGCATGGGAAGGTTTCTCCATTCCAGCATTGAATGATGACAGTTTTGAAATCTCAAACGTGATTATTATTATTATTATTATTATTATTATTAATTATTAATTATTATTATTATTATTATTATTATTATTATTATTATTATTATTATCTCAAGAGTCGCTTCATTAATCTTCTCAAACACCATCATAATCAAAGGCATTTTTGAACCATTGCTTTTGGTTGTGTTGGACGCAATCATTTTTAAAACCAATTTACCTTTACATGCCACACAATTTTACCGAGGCAATCCTTGAGTAGGAATTTTTGGACTTTTTTTATATATAAGAAAATAGAAATGTTGAGGTTATTATTTGGAAGTGTAGTTAAGGTAGTTTTTTAAAATAATTTTTATCTAAATATATATTAAAATTATTTATTTTTTTTATTTTTAAAAAATATTTTTGATATCAGCATATGAAAATTATCTAAAAATATTAAAAAAAATTATTCTTTTTGAAAAATATTTTTGAATTTTAGTAACAAACATGACCTAAAAGAGAGTAGGAGTTCAAAAAAGAGTCAAAATGTTTTTATCTCTTTTCTCCTCCTATTTGAACTTAGTTGGGGTTGTGTGGGATGTCACCAAGGACTACATTAGAGAGTTATTAGAAAATAAAAGACTAGAGTAAAAATAAATAAATTAGGTCGAACTGGATACATTTAATTTCGGGACTTAATTAAAGAGATATTTATAATTTATTTTAGATTCTTACAATTTTATTTTAAATTATTTGATTTTATTTTAAGGTTATTTGTTTTTTACTTTTTAGGCAATGATGAAGTTGATATAGACCAAAATAAAATAAAATAAAAAATTAAATATTAGTTGTGTGCTAGAGATTTAAAAAAAAATATTAATTTTATAGTTTTTCATATAATTCTCAATTAATTTGCGTGTGTGTATTTACGTGCTTAATTTGCACTTATAATTCTATTAACTAAAACAAAAGCTTATATATATATTACTATTACAAACCAAATAAAAGGCGTGGGGGTGTGCACTGTGCATCCTCTCAGTAAACACTGTGGATTGCGACAGTGTGGAGGCGATTTTAGCCTTCATCCGCGCGGCAAAAGAGGCTGATCGAACGGGGCCATTTTCGGTTTTTCCTTCTTTTTTTAAAAAAAAAAAAATCAGCCGTGAACAGTGCATTGACGATTTCGTCCCCGGTAATAAGACAAAATCAGGGTTCCGCCTGAGGGGCACCGGCGTAATTGCGCGCGGCCGGACCGGCCCGGTCCGGTCCGCCGTAACTTTTGATTTTTTTATTATTTTCTTAAATGGCTAAAGACGGTTTTAGCCCCTAATAAGACAAAAACATTGAATTGGGTACAGGGACAGGACGACAATTTTCACTATTTTTTAATTTTTTAATCCCGTGTCTGTCAGGGCGTGAGTCGCACGCGCCATCCAGTTTTCCGCCTCACACCCTGTTTAGGTGCCGCGTGCGGTGTCATGCGGTGGCCAGAAATTGGCTACCGGAGGCTATCCCGATGAACCGCCGCGTGGTCTTCCTCCTGCGGTGGCGCGTGTAACCACCAAATGTCCGTGGACGCGGCGGAGACCGGTTAAAGCTGCCGGCCATGTTTCTCTCTCTCCTGCACGTAAATGTGCAGGAGAGTCCCCCAGTTTGTTTTACTTTTTATTTCGGTCCCTGTACTTTTAATTTCGTTTTTGGTCCTGATTTCTGTTATATAAGTTTTGATTTAGTTCGATTGGGTCCTTCGATTTTAATTAATTGAATTTGACAGATTCACTTCGGTCCTCCTACTTTTGATTTCCGGATTGTCTGTAAATACCTCAATGAATTCGGTACAGAAGTTCCGATTTTTGCAATTTTGTCCTCTGATTTTAATTGACAATAAATGTAATATGCATTTCAGCCCTTTGACTTTTAATTTTTTAATTGAATCCCTATATATTTGATTTTCATTTCAGCCCTTATACTTTTATTTTTTTATATTTCTAGAATAATCCCTACTTTTGTCCATGTATATATAAGTGTATTTAATACAATAATAATAATAATAATAATAATAATAATAATAATAATAATAATAATAATAATAATAATAATAATAATTTATTTATTTTTTGTTCTTACTGTTCTGTTTTTTTTTTCTTTCTCCTGATAATTTGATAATATTTTTTTCTTTGCCAGTATTAGCAATCATAAAAAAATATATATATATTTTTTTTATCTTTTGTTAAAGTTTCTTGGATATTTTTAGTCTTTCATTTATTTTTGTTTCTTTCATTATTAACATAATAATAATAATAATAATAATAATAATAATAATAATAATAATAATAATAATAATAATAATAATAATAATAATAATAATAAATTATTTTTCTTGCTTGCTCTTTCTTTAATGTTTTTTTTCCTTCCGGATAATTTGACAATTTTTGTTGTTTTGATAGTAATAGCAATAATAGTTTTTTTTTTAAATCTTTTGTTAAAGTTTCTAGGATATTTTTTGTCTTTCATTTATTTTTGTTTCTTTTATTTTTAACATAATAATAATAATAATAATAATAATAATAATAATAATAATAATAATAATAATAATAATAATAATAATACTAATAATAATAATAATTTAATTATTTGCACAATAATGATTTTGTTATTAATTTTTTTTCCTTATTAAAATATTTTGCTCTGGTTTTTAAAATGTTAATTCACGCTCTTTTGTGATCTTTCATGACATAATATTTGCATTCTAAAAGATGTAATCTATGTTTGCGCAATAAACTGCACTTAAATTTTTTTACATTTTATCTCCTAATCTATAACTTTTATTTAATTATATCATATAAATTTATCATTGTTGATTTAATTATGTTAAATTATATACATAAAAATGCCTGCGGCAACGCGCGGGCAATATAGCTAGTATATATATAAAACGAGTGAGATATTTGTTAAGGAACCATCTCACCTAAAAGCTTAAGCTGATAGGTGAGGCTCCAGAATATGATTATATTATACTCTAACACACCCCCTCAAGTGAAAGCCCTTTGGCCTTGAAACTTGCACAGGCCCACATTACCTTGTGCTTGGTTTTTTTTTATCAAACCATTTCACTGTAGCGCAAGACACAAAGCACTGTGGACTCGCAATTTGTCCCAGTGCTTCGCGGGTGTATGTCTACCCTTTTTTTTTTGTCTTTTCCGCCTCTGAACAGTGCCTTGCCGATTATAGCCCCCGAAAAAGACAAAATAATGCACAGGGGGGCAGGCTCTCTCTCGGTTTTTCCATCTTTCTTTACACAGTGTGCAGACGAAATAGGGCACGGAAAAAGACAAAATAGCTAACAGGAGACAGGGGCAGGGCCGTCCTTTCCCATCAGGTATTTTCGTAATTATGGGTGGGGTCAGGGGCGTATCGGTCAATCGCCCATTATTTTATTATATTTACGCGCGGGCGGCTGGTGCGTCGCCGGTTCGCGCCAGCGGGGTTCCCCGCTGACGCGCCTTCTTCCCGGCGTCCAAAATTGGCTTTCGTCGTTCCAGAATATGCGCCTGAAGGTCCTATATCCGCCGTCGCGGCGCGTTCCCTCCACCGATGTTCGGTTAAGCCGGGGCGGACGGTTTTCTCTCCGACGTCCCTTTTCTCTCTCCTGCCGCCCCCAAATTCAGATCCGGTCCCTGATGTTGGTGTGAAGTTCCATTTGGTCCCTGAGGTTTTGATTGCTATTTAATTACTGATTTATTCAAATTAAAGTTTTATTGTTTTCAATTGTGCCCTTCAATTAAAACTGATTATATAAGAAAGTTTTATTTCAGTCCTTATACTTTTGATTTTGTATTTATTTTTTATTCCTTCAATTATTCCGGTACGGATGTTTTGATTTCTTTGATTTGGTCCTCCAATTGAAATTGATAATATATACAAAGTTTGATTTCAGTCCCTCTTCTTCTGATTTTTTTTTTATAAAATGGCAGCAGTTTGCATTATTTATTTTTGGTCCTCAAAATATATTTTTTTTCATTTTATCCTTCAATTGGAATTAATTTAATATATGTTATTTTTCATTTCGGCCCTTATTCTTTTAATTTTTTATTTTCTATTAATTCTTTTTTTTTCTTATTTTTTATTAATTCATTTTTTTATTGTTTTTTATACAAATATTTTGCTTTTTTGTAATAATTTTTCAGGGCAATTTAATTATTTGAATTGCTTTTTTATTAATATTGCTCATTTTTTCTCTTTGTTCATTTGTTTTGTTTTTTGCTTCTTTTTTTTTTCTTCGGATTGGGTGATTTTTATGATTTGACTATTTATGCAATGATCATGATAACTTAAATTGTTGTTTTTTTAATGGTTTTTCCAGATCATTTTATTATTGAGATTGTTTTGACAGTAAAGTTGATAATAATTTTAACTATTATAGTAATGATAATAAAAATCACATAAGGACAGATTTTCAATTAATGTATTCATCTTTTTGTGATAGAAAATTACAACTTATTTTATACTGGTTATTTCATTGAAACCTACTAAACAAATAAATTTATATTCATTTAAAATTTATATATTTTATGCAAAACTTGCACTTCATAAAAATTATATACAGATTTATTATTTTTTCTAAATTTATTCTATGATAAAAAAAATCATACATAATAAATATTTTTTTACATTAAAAAAAATATGATTTCGCCCGTGACAAGGCGCGGGTGCCATGGCTAGATGTTTTCTTTTATTTTTATTTGTTCTTTGGATTAGATGATTTTTATAATTTTATTATTTGCGCAATAATAATTATAATTTTAGTGATTATTTTTTTTATAAAAATCTTTTGATTTTTTTTTAAATTTTCCTTAAATTTAAATTTATATCGGTGATCATTTTAAAAGTAATATTACTTTATTTTTCCCTTTATTCGTTTTTTTTTTCTCTTTCTTTAGTTGTTCTTTAGATTATATGATTGTTATGATTTTATTATGTATACAATGATAATGATAATTTTATATATTATTTTTTTTATTGTTTTTTTTATAAAAATCTTTTGCTTTTTTTATTCTATTTTTCAGAGCAATTTAATTATTTCAATTGTTTTGACAGTAATGTTAGTAACAATTTTAGCTTTTATAGCAATGATAATGGTAATAACGTCAGGATGAATTTTCAATCTATGTTTTCGTCTTTTTATTGATAGAAAATTAACAACTTATTTTTGTAAATTTTATTATTGTGGGTATTTTCACAATTTAGATTTTATTTTTGTTTTATTTAAATTGAATTATAAAATGAACTAATCTTAATACAGTGAACTGAATAATTCAGATATCCGACTTCTCTTGCTTTTTTAATGATGATGATAAATTTATGCTTCTTTATTTAAATTTATATCGATTTTAAATTCATATATTTTATAGAAAATTTGCAATTGACATGAATTTTGCACAGATTTATTATTTTAGCTAAAGTTATATTATAATAAAAAAAATAAACACAATAAATATTTTTTACATTGAAAAAAATATTATGCCACCCACGGCGAAGCGCAGGGGCATTGTCTAGTATATATATATATATATATATATATATATATATATATATATATATATATATATATATATATATATATATATAATCTAGGAAAAGAAATTGATCTGTGTCAGACCACAGGTGAAATAAATAATTTCATGATTTATTTTATTGTATAATGGCACTCTAGTAAATCAGGAGTTTCAACATTTGCAATAGTTGATTGTTGAGCTCCTTTAGTTTTACTTAACTTGATATAGTCAAGTAATAATGATATATAAAATAATATATTTAATTTAATTTTTTTTGAGATAATTACACATTTGATCAGCCCATGCAGGTAAATTATAGTTAACCTTTGAAACCATCGATCTATGACAAAAGATCATGAAGCCACCCATGGAATTCAAATCAAGACAAAAACACATAATTCTTACCAACCAAACATCAAAGATAAAAAAAATTAAAAGGGTATTCAATTAAAAAAATGATTCAAAATAAATGACTGAAGTAAACTAAATTAGTGGCCTATGCTACGTTGTTGGTCAAGCTAATTTTTTTATACTGTAAAAAAAATGCTAAAGTGATGGTAGTATTTTTAAATAAGCAAAAACATATGAGACCAAGTTATTCATGTTGCTAGACTTAATAAACCTTGTTAAACCACCAATACGATGAAAAAGACAACTTAATTAAAAAAATAATTTTATCAAATAATGATAAATTAAAAATTTAAGATAAGTATTGCCAATTTCAAAATTAGTGAGAATCTTATAGAATACAAATAATACTAATAATAATGATGATAAAGCCTAATCTCCAACTAAATTAAAGGTCGAAGGATAAAAAAAACACAGGCTTAAAAAATAATAATAAAAAAACAAGTTAATCTTCTAAATTCATAACCCATTAAATCCTAGACTTAGGGCTTAATAAAATGTCTCAACCATTATCCAATTTAATATTAAATTATTTTTTTTGAAAAGAAATATTCAATTAAAAAAACAAGGATAAAATATGACACGGAAAAATTGAGAGGGAGAGATTACAATAAATAAATAAAAATTATCTCAAATCAAATAAATAGCGATAAAAAAGAGCTAAATATGACAGATAAGAAAATTAAAGGAGGATATAATTGAAAACAAATTTCAATTTTATAAAACTAATTAAAATTGAAAAATAGTAATTAAAAGAATTTTAAAAGAATTTTTTTGAAAGGCTACTATAAAAAATAAAAGATTATAATTTAAGGAGTAGAGAAAAGAAAAATCATATGAAGTTGTTAGTAAAATCTCAATATTTATAAATTTCAAGGTATTTTAAAATATTTATTAAAAACCCCATTTTCATTCTAAAATTCAATGATTTAGTATATACAACATTTTAATGAAAACAATTATTCAAGAATCCTTATTTTTCAGCTCCCCGGGAAAAATAAGTTAGCGTGGCCACTGTATGAACTTATACGAGTGTTGGAGTTTGTTTGATATAGTAGTAATGATTATTTTCTAAAACTATTTTACTTTAAAAAACATTACAATAATATTTTTTTTAAGAAAATATATTTATGATATTATCATATCAAAATGATATAAAAATACTTAAAAAAATTAATTTAAAATAAAAATAAAATATTTTATTTTAAAAATACTTTAAAAAAAAAATAAAAAATTATGTTGCCAATAGCTTTCATAAACAATGGCCAAGCTATTGAAATTAATCTGAACTAATTATTTCTCGACTAATTAGTTGAAGGTTAAAACTAAAAAAAAAAATCTAATCTAAAAAAATGTCAAGATAAAAAAAATAGCAATTAAAAAAATGAAGCTTAAATCAAATAAAAGATAAAAAAGGAGATTGCGTGTATATATTTATAATTGTAAGGAAAATATCAAATAAAATAAAAAGGATGAAAGTGTAAATAAATTTCAAGTTGATAAATTATTTCATACAAAGCAAATAATAATTAAACTAATATGGACCAAATGTGAAGGATAAAATAATTGAAGGGTTGCTTTGAATTGTTAGAGGGTTATTGTGAGAATCGAGAAAGAGAAAAAAAAGATCATCAGTGTCAAACTAAAAACTCATTTTGGTGTTTGATATTTTGTTTTAAAAGTATTTAAAAAAATGATGTTTTTTATTTTTTATTTTAAATTAATTTTTTAATTTATGTTTTGGGCTACCAATGACTTTTTGTTTTTGATAACCTAGTCTCTGTAGAGAATAAAACAATGAGCAGAGAATATTGAATTGAATAGATAATTATTGAATGAAAGTGGCTAATAAATAGCCTTACATGGATAACAAATCAACTGGAAAATAGCACACGTTTATAGTAACGTGGCATGTATATTAGCTAAAAATAAATAACTAAAATCCTTAACTAGTGCTTGACCATGAATGTCTTCCTGAAGACCAGGGACTCAATGGACTTATTCAAATGCTAAAATAAACCCCTTCATTCCTTCTCTTAAACTTACTGCACTATGCAGTTAGTTTACATCAGTAATTTCTTGAACTCCCAGCAGTGTTCTTAGTTCCAGAAATGCATCAAGCTTTAAAGGCTTGGTCATTAAGTCTGCCACCTGATCCTGACTTCCACAATGAATCTTTTGAGGAGGCCAGGTTGGTCGAGTATCCGGTTCACCAACTCCCTGGTTGAATCAGTAGGTCCGATCCGGTTTTTGATAACATTTAAATAAAATAATACTCATTACTTACCCCGTAATAAGAGTTCTGGGTTCTGGCAGGTGGTGGCATGGGAAGGTTTCTCCACTTCCAGCATTGAATGATGACAGTTTTGAAATCTCAAACGTGATTATTATTATTATTATTATTATTATTATTATTATTATCTCAAGACTCGCTTCATTAATCTTCTCAAACACCATCATAATCAAAGGCATTTTTGAACCATTGCTTTTGGTTGTGTTGGACGCAATCATTTTTAAAACCAATTTACCTTTACATGCCACACAATTTTACCGAGGCAATCCTTGAGTAGGAATTTTTGGACTTTTTTTATATATAAGAAAATAGAAATGTTGAGGTTATTATTGTTAGAGTATAGAAGAAGAATAGTCTAGAATAGTGTAATGTGTATAAATAGAGAAGTGCACACACAACAAATATATGCAAAAACAGAATTCAATACAATGTAATTCTAAATTTCAGTTTCCCTCTCTTTTCTCTCTTATCCCTCTCTAAACTAATTCTTCTCTCTTTCAATTATCTGCAAACTCTCAATCCTAACATGGTATCAGAGCTTAAATGATTCAATTCTCTGCTTCCGCAATCTAATCCTAATGCATTATTCAAAAAAAAAAAAAAAAAATCTCGGCTGAACCTGTTTCTTCTGTTCTAGATTCAAAATTCAGAGATCGGCAAGTATCATAAGTGAGAAGACAATCTCGTTCAGCAGCAGGAGAAGCTGTGAGTTGCTACAGAAAAAAAAAATCTTCGTCTTCTTCACTCCAAGCTTGATGATCGGAGCAACCTGAGCTCAAAAATCATCGCCGGTCAGAGCTTCCTCATCTTCTCTATGCTCATGTTCAGATGAATAATCTCTGCAAACCGATATCGCAGGGCGGATCCTCTGCTCAAAAATCTGAAGCAACACAATCACATATCGTCTCCTTCATCTAAGAATCTTCTCAAAATCAATACATAAATGGAGGAGAAGGAGAAGGAGAGCTCTGTGATTCAACTGACTGATTTGAAAATCGAGGTTCTTATTCATCCACTTCCTCAAGCTGCCAAAGACCTGCACTTCGCCGATATACGATTGGAAGCGCACGACGTGCCGTCGAACCAAGCAAAGGCGATTACTGCTATGATGACTGGAGTGTTGAATGATAGTTTGGAGAATGTTGCTCATTCTTTTGTTTCTAAGGCAGAAATACAGAAGAGTGAAATGATTCAACACGCAAATTTGTCTAAGTTTAAGTCTGAAGCACAGAGTTCTCAGGAGCATCATTTTTTTCTGCGACAACATCTCTCACTCTGTCATAACCAGCTTCTTGCAACTTGGCAGCGATTGGAGAGAGAGCAGGCTGTTGGATTCTTTGTGGTGACAGCTGAAGCCGTGCAAGGTGGAGCTGGAACAGGGGAAGAATAAAATCGATTTGGCAGAGAAGAGAGACGCGCTTGAGGCGGCTGCTGAGAGAGAAAGAAGTTGAAAACCTAGATTTTATGTTTGGGTGTTGTGTGATGCCGTTTTGTGTGTGCTGTGTCGTTTATGTTGTGGTGTGCCGTTTTATGCCTAACCTTCCACTGTTTTGCAAAAAAAAAAAAAAAAAAAAAGATTAAGAAAAACTTAATCCAATGAAGAAGAAGAAGAAGAAGAAGAAGAACATGAATTCTTACACAGATTAAGAAATTCATCGGCAAAAACTTCAGAAAAACTGAAGAAAAACTTTAGAAAAGCTGAAGAAGCCAAATGAAATCCTTCAGAAAAAAAACTGAAGTAGATAAATGAAATTCAAACCCATTCTATCACCTCTCTTACCTCCCATTTTTTTTTTCTCATCCCTCTCTTCTCAAAGTCTCACAGAGACAAATGAAATTCTGGTCAAGAAATAGACCAATGAAATTCCTTCTCTTCTCTCGTTTACATACTGTTTGTCAAAAGACTTAAGTACTCTTGTATTTCATTTTCATTGTTGCAATCTCATGCTTGGTTTGTCAAAGCATGAGATTGAGGGGGGATGTTAGAGTATAGAAGAAGAATAGTCTAGAATAGTGTAATGTGTATAAATAGAGAAGTGCACACACAACAAATGTATGCAAAAACAGAATTCAATACAATGTAATTCTAAATTTCAGTTTCTCTCTCTTTTCTCTCTTCTCCCTCTCTAAACTAATTCTTCTCTCTTTCAATTATCTGCAAACTCTCAATCCTAACAATTATTTGGAAGTGTAGTTAAGATAAATTTTTATCTAAATATATATTAAAATGATTTATTTTTTTTTATTTTTAAAAAATATTTTTGATATCAGCATATGAAAATTATCTAAAAATAAAAAAAAAATTATTCTTTTTGAAAAATATTTTTGAATTTTAGTAACAAACATGACCTAAAAGAGAGTAGGAGTTCAAGAAAGAGTCAAAATGTTTTTATCTCTTTCTATTCCCTTTCTCTTTTCTCTTCCTATTTGAATTTAGTTGGGGTTGTGTGGGATGTCACCAAGGACTACATTAGAGAGTTATTAGAAAATAAAAGACTAGAGTAAAAATAAATAAATTAGGTCGAACTGGATACATTTAATTTCAGGACTTAATTAAAGAGATATTTATAATTTATTTTAGATTCTTACAACTTTATTTTAAATTATTTGATTTTATTTTAAGGTTATTTGTTTTTTACTTTTTAGGCAATGATGAAGTTGAGATAGACCAAAATAAAATAAAATAAAAAATTAAATATTAGTTGTGTGCTAGAGATTTAAAAAAATATTAATTTTATAGTTTTTCATATAACTCTCAATTAATTTGCTTGTGTGTATTTACGCGCTTAATTTGCACTTATAATTCTATTAACTAAAACAAAAGCTTATATATATATTACTATTAACTAAACAATAAAAGCCGTGCCTGTTTTACTGTGCACCAGTGCACTGTGCACACAGACACAGTGCACTGTGGATTGCGACAGTAACTTTTTTTTTTTTTTTAATTATTCTTTTTCTTCTTTTTTTCCCTCCGTTTTTGCTTCTTCTTTTTTTTGCCTTTTTTTTTGTATTTTTTACTTATTATTTTTTTCGTTTTTTCTTATTATATATATATATATATATATTTTTTCTACTTATGTATTTTTTTTGTTTTTTGTTTTTTAATAATCGGGGTGTCCAGACCAACTTATGCATACCACAACAATCCCCGGACCCACATTTTTTTTCTTTTTTTAATAATTTTTTTTATTCACTTATTTTTTTTATAACCGGGAGCTCTGACCAGCTTAGGCACACCACGACTAATTCTTGGGCCCAATTTTTTAAAAAACAATATGGATTGCTACAGTGCTTTCACGCTTATACTTTTTTTTTGTTTTCTTTCGCTTATACATTTTTTTGTAACCATGGTCTCTCAGCCAGCTTAAGCTCTTTTTTTCACTTATATATTTTTTTCACTTATATATTTTTTTTATAACCACGATCTCCGGGCCAGCTCAAGTGCACCACCACTACTCCTCAGACCAAATCTGTTTTTTGATAATCGCGGTATCCAGGCCAGCGTGGACACACCATGACTAATCTCCGAACCAATTTATTATTATTTTTTATTTTTTTTCCTTACACGTTTTTTTGTGCACCAGTGCACTGTGCACACAGACACAGTGCACTGTGGATTGCGACAGTAGTTTTTTTTTTTTTTTTTTTTGCTTTTTTGCTTTTTTGCTTTTCTGCTTTGTTTACTCTTTTTTTTTCGTTTCTTTTTTTTTCTTTTTTTTCTAATTATTCTTTTTCTTCTTTTTTTCCCTCCGTTTTTGCTTCTTCTTTTTTTTGCCTTTTTTCTTTTATTTTTTACTTATTATTTTTTTCGTTTTTTCTTATTATATATAGATATATATATATTTTATTTTTCTACTTATATATTTTTTTTGTTTTTTGTTTTTTAATAATCAGGGTGTCCAGGCCAACTTATGCATACCACGACAATCCCCGGACCCACATTTTTTTTTCTTTTTTTAATATTTTTTTTATTCACTTATATATTTTTTTTATAACCGGGAGCTCTGACCAGCTTAGGCACACCACGACTAATTCTTGGGCCCAATTTTTTTAAAAACAATATGGATTGCTACAGTGCTTTCACGCTTATACTTTTTTTTTGTTTTCTTTCGCTTATACATTTTTTTGTAACCATGGTCTCTCAGCCAGCTTAAGCTCTTTTTTTCACTTATATATTTTTTTAACTTATATATTTTTTTTATAACCACGATCACCGGGCCAGCTCAAGTGCACCACCACTACTCCTCAGACCAAATCTGTTTTTTGATAATCGGGGTATCCAGGCCAGCGTGGACACACCATGACTAATCTCCGAACCAATTTATTATTATTTTTTATTTTTTTTCCTTATACGTTTTTTGTTCACTAATCTCCGGACCAATAATAATGATAATTTTAGTAATTATTTTTTAATAAAAATCTTTTGATTTTTTTTAAAGATTTTCCTGAAATTTTAATTTATACCGGTGATCATTTTAAAAGTAATATTACTCTATTTTTCCCTTTATTCTTTTTTTTTTGTTTTCTGTTTCTTTATTTGTTCTTTAGATTATATGATTTTATTATTTATGCAATAATAATGATAATTTTAGTTATTGTTTTTTTATAAAAAATCTTTTGCTTTTTTTTTTAATTTTTCATGGAAATTTAATTATTTTAATTGTTTTGGAAGTAATGTTAGCAATAATTTTAGCTTTAATAGCAATGATAATGGCAATAACGTCAGGATGAATTTTCAATCTATGTTTTCGTCTTTTTGTTTATAGAAAATTAACAACTTATTTTTTTTATTTGATTATGGTAGGTATTTTTACAATTTATATTTTATTTTTGTTTGATTTAAATTGAATTATAAAATGAACTAATCTTAATACAGTGAACTTAATAATTCAGATATCCGAGTTTTCTTGCTTTTTTAATGATGATGATAAATTTATGCTGGTTATTTCGTTTGAAACTACTAAACAGATAAATTTATATCGATTTTAAATTCATATATTTTATAGAAAACTTGCACTTGACATGAATTCTGCACAGATTTATTATTTTAGCTAAATTTATATTATAATAAAAAATACACACAATTAATATTTTTTACATTGGAAAAAATATTGTGCCGCCCGCGGCGAAGCGCGGGGGCATTGTCTAGTATATATAAAAGGCGTGGGTGTTTCACTGTACACCCACTCACTGTGCACACAGACTTAGTGCACTGTGGATTGCAACAGTGTTTTTTTTTTTTGCTTTTTTTTTTTTTTTCTGATTACGTTTTTTTTTTCTGCTTTTTTTTGTTTTTATTTTATTATTACCTCCTCTTTTTTTTTTCGTTTCTTCTTTTTTTTTTTTTGCTTTTTTTTCCTAATTATTCTTTTTCTTCTTTTTTTTCCTTTGTTTTTTGCTTCTTCTTTTTTTGCTTTTTTTTTTGTATTTTTTCCTTATTATATTTTTTTTCATTTTTTTCTTATTATATTTTTTTTCTTTTTCTACTTATATTGGTTTTTTGTTTTTTAATAATCAGGGTGTTTGAGCTCGCTTAAATACACCACTATTAATCTTCATATCCAAATTTTTTTTATAACCAGGGTGTCCAGGCCAACTATTGCATACCACGACAATCCCCGGACCCACATTTTTTTTCTAAAGTGCTTTTCTGTTGGTACATTTTTTTTTCTTTTTTTTTGTACTTTTGTTTTATTCATTTATACATTTTTTTTATAACCGGGATCTCCGACCAGCTTAAGCACACCACGACTAATTCTTGGGCCGAATTTTTTAAAAAAACAATATGGATTGCTATAATGCTTTCACGCTTAAACTATTTTTTGTTTTCTTTCGCTTATATATATTTTTGTAACCATGGTCTCTCAGCCAGCTTAAGCTCTTTTTTTCACTTATACATTTTTTTCACTTATATATTTTTTTTCCAATTATATACAGATTTATAATTTTGTCTAAATTTATGCTATGATAAAAAAAAATCATACATAATAAATATTTTTTTACGTTGAAAAAAATATGATTTCGCCCACGACGAGGCGCGGGGCGGGTGCCATGGCTAGATGTTTTCTTTTATTTTCATTTGTTCTTTGGATTAAATGATTTTTATAATTTTATTATTTGCGCAATAATAATGATAATTTTAGTGATTATTTTTTTATAAAAATCTTTTGATTTTTTTTTTAAAAGATTTTCCTAAATTTTAATTTATATCGGTGATCATTTTAAAAGTAATATTACTCTTTTTTTCCCTTTATTCATTTTTTGTTTTGTTTTCTGTTTCTTTATTTGTTCTTTAGATTATATGATTTTTATGATTTTATTATTTATGCAATAATAATGATAATTTTAGTTATTATTTTTTTATCGTTGTTTTATAAAAATATTTTGCTTTTTTTTTTCATGGCAATTTAATTATTGTAATTGTTTTGGCAGTAATGTTAGTAATAATTTTAGCTTTTGTAGCAATGATAATTGCAATAACGTCAGGATGAATTTTCAATCTATATTTTCATCTTTTTGTTGATAGAAAATTAACAACTTATTTTTTTTATTTTATTATTGTATGTATTTTCACAATTTATATTTTATTTTTGTTTGATTTAAATTGAATTATAAAATGAACTAATCTTAATACAGTGAACTTAATAATTCAAATATCCGAGTTTTCTTGCTTTTTTAATGATGATGATAAATTTATGCTGGTTATTTCGTTTGAAACTACTAAACAGATAAATTTATATCGATTTTAAATTCATATATTTTATAGAAAACTTGCACTTGACATGAATTCTGCACAGATTTATTATTTTAGCTAAATTTATATTATAATTAAAAAATACATATAATTAATATTTTTTATATTAAAAAAAATATTGTGCCGCCCGCGGCGAAGCGCGGGGGCATTGTCTAGTATATATATAATCTAGGAAAAGAAATCGATCTGTGTCAGACCACAGGTGAAATAAATAATTTCATGATTTATTTTATTGTATAATGGCACTCTAGTAAATCAGGAGTTTCAACATTTGCAATAGTTGATTGTTGAGCTCCTTTAGTTTTACTTAACTTGATATAGACAAGTAATAATGATATATTAAATAATATATTTAATTTAATTTTTTTTGAGATAATTACACATTTGATCAGCCCATGCAGGTAAATTATAGTTAACCTTTGAAACCATCGATCTATGACAAAAGATCATGAAGCCACCCATGGAATTCAAATCAAGACAAAAACACATAATTCTTACCAACCAAACATCAAAGATAAAAAAAATTAAAAGGGTATTCAATTAAAAAAATGATTCAAAATAAATGACTGAAGTAAACTAAATTAGTGGCCTATGCTACGTTGTTGGTCAAGCTAATTTTTTTATACTGTAAAAAAAATGCTAAAGTGATGGTAGTATTTTTAAATAAGCAAAAACATATGAGACCAAGTTATTCATGTTGCTAGACTTAATAAACCTTGTTAAACCACCAATACGATGAAAAAGACAACTTAATTAAAAAAATAATTTTATCAAATAATGATAAATTAAAAATTTAAGATAAGTATTGCCAATTTCAAAATTAGTGAGAATCTTATAGAATACAAATAATACTAATAATAATGATGATAAAGCCTAATCTCCAACTAAATTAAAGGTCGAAGGATAAAAAAAACACAGGCTTAAAAAATAATAATAAAAAAACAAGTTAATCTTCTAAATTCATAACCCATTAAATCCTAGACTTAGGGCTTAATAAAATGTCTCAACCATTATCCAATTTAATATTAAATTATTTTTTTTGAAAAGAAATATTCAATTAAAAAAACAAGGATAAAATATGACACGGAAAAATTGAGAGGGAGAGATTACAATAAATAAATAAAAATTATCTCAAATCAAATAAATAGCGATAAAAAAGAGCTAAATATGACAGATAAGAAAATTAAAGGAGGATATAATTGAAAACAAATTTCAATTTTATAAAACTAATTAAAATTGAAAAATAGTAATTAAAAGAATTTTAAAAGAATTTTTTTGAAAGGCTACTATAAAAAATAAAAGATTATAATTTAAGGAGTAGAGAAAAGAAAAATCATATGAAGTTGTTAGTAAAATCTCAATATTTATAAATTTCAAGGTATTTTAAAATATTTATTAAAAACCCCATTTTCATTCTAAAATTCAATGATTTAGTATATACAACATTTTAATGAAAACAATTATTCAAGAATCCTTATTTTTCAGCTCCCCGGGAAAAATAAGTTAGCGTGGCCACTGTATGAACTTATACGAGTATTGGAGTTTGTTTGATATAGTAGTAATGATTATTTTCTAAAACTATTTTACTTTAAAAAACATTACAATAATATTTTTTTTAAGAAAATATATTTATGATATCAGCATATCAAAATGATATAAAAATACTTAAAAAAATTAATTTAAAATAAAAATAAAATATTTTATTTTAAAAATAAAATAAAAAATTCTGTTGCCAATAGCTTTCATAAACAATGGCCAAGCTATTGAAATTAATCTGAACTAATTATTTCTCGACTAATTAGTTGAAGGTTAAAACTAAAAAAAAAAATCTAATCTAAAAAAATGTCAAGATAAAAAAAATAGCAATTAAAAAAATGAAGCTTAAATCAAATAAAAGATAAAAAAGGAGATTGCGTGTATATATTTATAATTGTAAGGAAAATATCAAATAAAATAAAAAGGATGAAAGTGTAAATAAATTTCAAGTTGATAAATTATTTCATATAAAACAAATAATAATTAAACTAATATGGACCAAATGTGAAGGATAAAATAATTGAAGGGTTGCTTTGAATTGTTAGAGGGTTATTGTGAGAATCGAGAAAGAGAAAAAAAAGATCATCAGTGTCAAACTAAAAACTCATTTTGGTGTTTGATATTTTGTTTTAAAAGTATTTAAAAAAAATGATGTTTTTTATTTTCTATTTTAAATTAATTTTTTAATTTATGTTTTGGGCTACCAATGACTTTTTGTTTTTGATAACCTAGTCTCTATATTTCAACAAAAAAATATCTTTATTGGTTTAATTTATTATAAATTTTATTTATTTATTTATTTTTTATTGTTATTTTGGGTCACGAGCTGTGTTTATGATACAGGAGACAATATTTTTTATTTTATAAGTACCTAATTTATAACAAGAAAAAGGACAATTTTTTGTTTCCATTTCAATACACATGTAATTTTACACGCGGTAAAAGAAAAATAACACACATTTAAAAAGTTATATTCACAGGTAAAAAAAATACAAGTTAAGACGCTACGATCCATTATAGGTCACTTCTTATTGACAACATATTTGATCTTATCCCCTCTCATTACGTAACATAAAAGTTATTACTATTATTGTTTTTTTTTTTTTTTAATAAACTTCTCACATTTATTTATTTTTACTTTTAAATTATTTTTTATAAATATTTTTGAATTATTTGGATGGGTAAGAAATAAATTTTAAAAAATAATAATGTATTATTTTAATATTCTAAAAATAAAAAAAAGTTTTTTAAAAATAATATTTATATCACTATCAAATAAAAAATAAATATAATTGTAATGTAGCACCAAACAGTGGCCAAGTGCATCCACTCACCTCACCAAAATTTAATAAGCTATCATCCAAAAACAAAAACAAAAACAAAAACAATATAGCACTGTTTAAGGTAAAGTCAATGAGAGCTTGCGGAGAACGTACCCAGAAAACCTCGAGTTGACAAAATAGACAAAAGTCAGGCCACCATAAACGCCAGGTGTCACCATACCCTTTGCCTTTACAACTTCTCCACCTGATCCAACGGTCACCATGGCACGTCTACCAGGCGTGTTTAAGAGCTGTCCCTTTTTGACTTTTGATATTTTCAGAATTTATTGCCCCCTTTCAATTTTAAGTTTTTAACCCATCCACTTGCTAATACGACTCTTACCGCCCTCTACAGCGCGTGCGGCACTCACTCCATTCCACCTGTAGATAATTTTATGTTTTCTTTAGCTTATTTTATGCACGTAGATAAATGAGACTTGATCGCATGATAAGGTCGACTTTTAAATTATATTAAAAACAATAGTGATATGGTTACTTTGATTTTTCTATTCGGGTCAATTTTTATAACTTTATTTATTACAAAAATAAAATAATATTCTTTTAACAAAATTTATTAATCCGAATTGAATCCAAGCTATTTTGAAATTATTTACTCTTTGTTTTTTTTATAAAAAAAATCAAATAAAAATACACTCACACTTGTATTTATTTTTATTTGACCTATTTTTTAAATTATTATTGTTTATCTAAAAATATATTAAGTTCATGTATTTTAAGTGTTTTTAAATGATTCTGTGCTAATACAAAAAAAACTAATTTTTTTTATATATCTTCAATTAAAAAACACTTTCAACAAATTCACTATAAAATAATAACAAACACTCACATGAAATGAAATGAATTAGGGGCGTGGAATAACAAACAATGATAATTTTTTTTTAAATACTTTTAATTTAAAATAAATATATTTTTTATATTAACATAATAAAAATATCTGAAAATATATAAAAAACTGATTAAAAAAATAATTGTTTAAAAACTTTGATTGAAATGCACCATGATCCCCCTAAGCTGAAAATAAAAGGTTATTTCATCATTACTGCTTGACATTATGGTTACAATTATTTTTTATTTAGAAATATATCAAATAATAATTTTTATTTTCTTAAAAATATTTTTAATATTACGACTTAAAAAAATAAATTTAAAATAAATAATAATTTGATTTTCAAACAGGCCCATCATCTCTGTTCTTGTTCCACTCCATCGTCATCCGAGCGTGGTGCTACCATATATATCTTCCCAGATTTTTGCCCACTTGAAAAAAAAAAAAACCAGAGAGAGAGAGAGAGGAGAAAATAAAATAAAATGTAGAAGCGTCCGTGATTTAACGCTCTTCAATGAAGTTGATTATTAAATTAATGTCAATAATTAAGAGATTTTACTTAGACCCGCAACTTTCGTCAACGCCTCCGCACACGCACGAAAAGAAGAAAACTAAAAGCGGACCCACTTTTGTTCTAACAGTTAAGGTATATTCCGACACCAGATTTTAACATGCATTAAATATAGATAATAAGAGAATTAAAGTCTTAAAATCTGATCTGGAAGCATATTAATCTCTGTATAAAATTATATTAGAGACTATTTATTAAAATAATTTAACTTGAAAACATCATATCAAAACAATAACAATAATAATAAAATAGATTAATTTAAAGCTAAATAAATTTTAAAGCAGGGTCCAGCCATAATGCTCAACACTATCTAGAATAAAGCAAAGGTCAACCGAGTTGATTTTAAAATTTGTTTTTTTAAATTAAAATAATATTATTTTGACTATTTTTTTCTTTTAAAAAGCTAATGAATTCTAAATGTGTTTATAACTGAATTAAATTAAATTAATTTTTATTTTATTTTTATCTCTTAATTCAAACCAATTTATAGAATCAACTTAGGTTTCAAGCTAACTTGGTCATAGTCTTATAAGACTGAAGATAATTTTATTTTTCACGTTCCATTTAATATTTAAACTCATTTACTTATTTTTATTTAAACACAAGTGTATCTTTAAACTAATTTAAGCTTTAATAAAATTAAATCTTTAACTAATTATCTTAACAAGACATTCTTGTTTTTGATATGATATATCAAAAGAAAATAATTTTTTTGGTAATACTAAATTTAAAATTAAACTAAAAAACTATACTTTTATCTTAAGATTTTGACACTTTATGCAATATTTTTAATTTTTATGTTATATTAAGTTTTTTTTTAATATTTTTAGATTATATAATGATATAAAAGATAATATTTTAAAAATAAAAAATATATATTATTTTAATATTTTTTCAAATATTTAAAAAAATAAAATAAAAGTCGGGTAGGACTTAGGAGGTAAACACACCTTAGCTCCTAAGGTGAGACCCCATTTTGGCATTTTCTGTTTCCTAAGCTGATAAAAAAAAAAAAAACATTTCTAGGTTTCAACCAGCCTTTTTCTTACAGAAAAGTCAACGCATCTGTGTCTTTAACTCTCTCTCTCTCAGCTTAACCTCTGCTTCTCTTCTTCAGCTGCTCTCTTTCTTCTATCTTATGCTAATGAATTACTATAACTTACAGTGATTCAGTTTGTACCAAAAAAATTCTAATGGGAAACGGTTTTGGTAAACTGACGGTCTGTTTCACAGGAACTGGAGAGGCTCACCGGGGAAAGGATATATCGGTACTAATATCCGACCCATTAGACGAAGGTCTAGGTCACTCCTTTTGCTACGTGAGACCTGACCCGGCCCGATTATCCTCCTCCAAAGTACACTCAGAGGAAACAACCACCTTCCGTACCATATCCGGTGCCTCCGTCAGTGCCAACACGTCGACGCCACTCTCCACTGCCTTCATCGATCCTTATGCTTATAACACCTTCGATCGAGCTGCTGCTTTTGAGAGCTCAACTTCTTTTGCTTCGATTCCTCTGCAACCAATTCCCAGAAGTCTATATGGGTCCATCAATTCTGGTCCCTTGACAGGAAACTCGGCTCTGATACCTTGTTCAGTTCCGATGGAGAGAGGGTTCTTGTCGGGCCCGATTGAGAGAGGATTCATGTCAGGTCCGTTGGATCGTGGGTTGTTCTCGGGTCCGCTGGAAAAGGACAGCTCTGATCAGTTTCAGAGAAGCTTTTCCCATGGTGGTTTTGCTTTTAGATCCAGATCAGGAAAAAGGTCGCTGATTCGAGTCTTACAAAGAGCAATATCTAAAACGATAACTCGTGGACAGAACTCGATTGTAGCTCCTATAAAAGGAGGGGTTGGTGTTGGTGTTGTTAAAGAGCCTGAGTGGATACTGAGTTCAGAGAAGCAGAATGAGTTGACAGTGAGTAGTCTTAATTTGAGCAGTGATGGTAGTTTAGAGGATGACGATTCCTTAGAGAGTCAAAATCTTCAATGGGCTCAGGGGAAAGCAGGGGAGGATAGGGTTCATGTTGTCGTGTCAGAGGAGCATGGTTGGGTTTTTGTTGGGATTTATGATGGGTTCAATGGCCCTGATGCGCCTGATTATCTTTTATCCAATCTCTATTCTGCTGTGCATAAAGAGCTTAAAGGTTTGTTGTGGGATGATAAGTATGATTCTGATAAAATATCCGCCCCTGCATCTTCCCCTGTTCAATCAGATACCAGTAGCTCTGTTGAACGTGCCAATTCAAGAATGGAAAATGTGTTACATAACAGCGAAACTAATGGGAATTGCGGAAATGATGAATGCTATTGGAATCTGGACCAAGATAATCATCCGAGTGCGAGTGGTGATGCTGGTTTTGATATGAATTTGAAGAGAAAAAAGAGTAGGAGTTCCAAACGGAAGTATAGAGGAGCTGCTAAAAAATGGGAGGAGAATCAGAGGAGATGGAAATGCGAATGGGACAGGGAAAGAATGGAGCTTGACAAGAGATTAAAGGAGCAATTGAATCGATCTGGATCAGATAGTAGCCCAATAAACCATGAAGATGTGCTGAAAGCTTTGTCTCAGGCTTTGAAGAAAACAGAGGAGGCATATTTGGATAATGCAGACAAAATGCTAGTGGAGAATCCAGAGCTGGCTTTAATGGGTTCTTGTGTTCTTGTTATGTTAATGAAGGGAGAAGATGTTTATGTGATGAATGTGGGTGACAGTCGAGCAGTATTAGCACAAAAGGCAGAGCCTGATTATTGGCTTGGGAAGATTAGACAGGACCTGGAAAGAATTAATGAGGAAACATTGCATGATCTTGAAGGTTCTGATGGAGAAAGATCAAATTCAATGCCTGGTTTGACGGCCTCACAGCTGAGTGTTGACCATAGCACCAGTGTGGAAGAGGTATAATTAGCTTTCAGTTTGTGGTAACGAAATCTTGTTCTGACCAGTTTAACATCTTCACTCCCTTTTGTTTTCCTTGCACTGGTATGAACTATGTCTGAATGCTGTGTTTTCTGCATTTCAGGAAGTGCAAAGAATAAAAAATGAACATCCAGATGATGCCTGTGCTTTGTTGAATGACCGTGTGAAAGGCTCATTGAAGGTTACTCGGGCATTTGGTGCTGGTTTTCTCAAGCAGGTGTGGTCGCAATTTAAGCATTCTAACTTTTTTTTTTTTCTGGGTTAAGAAGCTCAATTATTTTGCTATTCTTTGGTGCCTAAGCTGTCAAAAGGCTATATCACTAATAATGTTCCTCCTAATTTCATCTTTGAACTGCAAATTATACCATTAATAATGCATTTGAGAGAGAAAGGTGCACCTGCCTGTACTCCTGCCAATAATACAAGGGAAATATGGTTCAGTGATACTTGAATTTGAATTAGCTACATCAAGGATGCCAAGATGCCTATCCCTCGTGTTCTCATTTTAAGAAAATAGCAGGGGGACCAGGGAGGGGGAGCGTCCAGAGCATGTGATTGCTTAGAACTATAATGTGTTAGATTGTCCATCCGAGAGGACAGAATATTTTGGGGATGCAGCTTTTGTGTGCTTTTTACTTTCGAAACGCCGCCGCGCCACTTCTCACTTTTGATTTCCCTTCTGCAGCCTAGATGGAACAAAGCACTTCTGGAGATGTTCAGAATTGACTTCATTGGCAATTCCCCGTACATAACTTGTTTACCATCGCTCTACCACCATAGACTCGGCCCCAAAGACAGGTTTCTGATTTTATCATCCGATGGGCTTTATCAATACTTAACAAATGAAGAAGCTGTTTATGAAGTTGAGCTTTTCATCACATTGCAACCGGAAGGAGATCCAGCTCAACATCTGGTCGAGGAAGTTCTGTTCCGCGCAGCCAAGAAAGCTGGTATTGTTAAAGTATTAGCAAGAAAGTTGAGCTGTCTGTCTGCAGCAATTTTTTTCAAGGAAACTTAAAGTGAATTGCTTATGGTGAATTGCAGGTATGGACTTCCATGAGCTGCTCCAAATACCGCAGGGGGATCGACGGCGGTACCATGACGATGTTTCCATCATTGTTATTTCTTTAGAGGGAAGGATATGGAGATCGTGTGTATAATGAAGTAGAGGAAGATACAGGTAGAAGGTATAGAGACATCTGCGAAAAAACCAGGCATTTTCTGTTTGCCTTTTTTCATTTCTTTTCTTCTTTTTCCCGGTCACCTTTGTAACACACATGACAATCAAGCTCAGGGCATTCCATCCTGAGAACTTAGCTGTGCGATCAACTTGGGTGGTGGGGAGTGTAAAGGTGTAAAAGCTGGTTCTCTTCTTGATTATAAGCTGTCATAGAAAATTGTAATTTTCTAAGAATAAATGGCATTCCTTTTTGGAAAGGGTTTTGTTCCATTCCTTCTTCTTTTTCACCTGTACATGGGATTGGTTTGGCAACAACAGCTACCTTAGCATCTGCTTCTCTTACAGAAATCAATACTTTCTTGAACATAATATTTTTGTACGAGAATCTGTGATCAGTGGCCTTGCTGTTATCAAAGCTGAGAAGCACTTTGGACGGCCATGAACTACCTTGTTGCTTAAAGATTGATACAGATATGGCTAGGACTTTGCCTGCAGGGTTAGAATCCTTCAATTTGGTCATAAAGATCTTACAAATAAGTGCATATAATTTGGTATTTTCCAAATTGCAGTCGGTCAACTTAGCTTTCAGTCAATTCTATGGAATTCTCCGGTCATTATCTCATGATCTTTAACTCAATATGCGGTGGTTAGTTGTGTGAGGGAGGGAGTGCTAGTCACAAGCAAATCCCTTGCTGACCCACTATAAAGTCAAGGAAACCCATTGCTCTTCTTCTTCCTCTTCTTTCTCAGCATTAACAATCAATCACCATTAAAAACCCTCAAATTCTTTGACCATCCACAGTTTCTGTACATGTCTCCTGCTTATGCCACGCAGCAGAACAATAGCCCTGAGATGAGGTTTCATACAGGGGTGGTGGTGGTGGCTTGTTTGGCTGACCAGGTCATAAATCTCTTTGAAATTGGAGGGTAAATGCACTGCAGTTAGGAGATGGCGAGGTTGCTGTCAAACCTCATCGGTCATAAATACCTGTCGTTATGTCATTTATTTCAAACCACCATTTTTTTCCAGCAATGATGCGCGGCTCTTTTGGCCTATCCCTTTCATTTTCTTGTAAATTTTGTTTGTGATGTCAGGCTTGGAGTGTTTAATGTATTCATCCATGTCACTGACGCATGTCGATTCATGCAACAAACAAATTAATAACAACATCAACTAGCTGGCAATAGATAGGACATCAACTAGCTGGTAATAGATAGGTCAAACTTTTTTCAATATTAAAAAAAAGTCAATCAATGATAATTTAAAATAACCTCGGTTAAACTAACTAAAACATGGGTTGAAATATAAAAACACTAATAAAAAATCCTATTCAAGGTCTAATAATCTAATACAAAAGATAAAAAAAAAAACTTTTAAGAGATTCAAAGCTTAAAAACAACCCTAAGTCAGCTCACAATAACTTAACAAATCAATAACCTATGATATGAGATCGGTATAAAAAGATATTTAAGAAGGATGACCTAGTTAAAAAAAATCAAAGTTTAGTAAAAAAAACAAACTAAAAAACCCTAAGCCAATCCAGGCTAACTTTATCAACCCACTCTTGAAATAGCCAAACAATAAGAAAGTGAAAAATGATAAAGTTTTAAGGGCAAACAATTTTATGCAAAGCGATAAAATTACAAAAAAAAAAAGGCATAAAAAATCAATGGAAAAAATATGAGTAAACCCGGGTTAACCCGACTAATCCACCACACGCAATATAATATCAAGATAAAAAAATAGACCTCCAAAATAAGGGTCTAACAAAAAGGCCCAAGTATTTTAAAATATAAAATTTTGTTGATGAAAATGCAAGTTGACCTAGGTGAACTTGATCAACTCACTCTTGACAAAACTAAACAGAAAGAAAATAGAATAAAATGAAAAGCTCAAGATAAAACAGTTTAATAGAAAATGATGAAATTAAAAAAAAAGTCATAAAATAATTAAAAAAAGAAAAACCGAGTCAACTTGACCGACTTGACACTTGTTACATGAGATAAAAAACCTAACAAAAAATATCAAAGTTAAATAAAAAATATCGGAGTAAAAAAATACAAGTTAACCCGAGTTAGCTTGATTATCTCACCCTTGAGATAACCCAATATAAAAAAATTTAAACAATGACGTAGCTCCAAAGACAATAATTTAATGCCAATGTTTGAGGTTGTTTAAAAAAAGACAAGTTTATAGACAAAAAAAAAGGGAAAAAAACATGAGGCAACAACAGTTAATTTGACTAACAGATGAGATCATGATAATTCAAAAACAAATTGCACAAAACAGTGGAATTAAAGGCTAAATGTCGTCTGAATTTGAAAAAAAAATCAATTTCCAATAAAAAATTATTCTGTTAAAAGACAACAATAAAAAATAAAATAAAATAAAATATTTAACTATAAAACAATTTAAAATTCAAAAAATACATCATCAGTAATGAAAAAGATACAGAAGTAATACACAAGTAGATTCCACGAATGGATCCCTGCATGAATGAATACTACGGATAGCAAGTTGATAATCTGTAACACCATCTCCGACAAAACTTTGACCGACAACATGTTTTTGATGGTAACTCCGTCTACATATAAATATCCAACATAATGATATTTAATTGTTATTAAAATATGGATAAAATGAAATGATGAATCAATAATAACTTATTCAATATTACGTTCATATTTGATATTATTTCTCCAAAACATTTATTACTTGGGCCATGCCCGAGCTGCATGTACCCCACATATTTGGGCCAGGCCGGAGCAGCGTGCTGCCTTCCACGCTGTTTGGGCCACCCTACATGGGCCTAGCTCGAACGCCTTGTCCTTTCGGCTCGAAAGGCCTGCTCCAAAAATCATTCCGGCCATTGCCTCATCCAACCTCACGCCCACGACTCAGCCGCTGTGGGTTGTCTAATACCTACTGGACACGCATTTACTAGCTATTTGATTGCTGATAAGATGAGATTTTTTCACAGTTTTTTTTATTAAAATTATTTTTTATTCAATCAAACGATATTCAAAATTCAAAATAAATGCGAATATTAAATTGATATAATATACTAAAGAGAAAAGACTATCATTTAAGGTTGCATAAATTATAAATATTATTTAAAAATAAATATTGTTTTTATTTTTAAAAATTAATTTTATTTGTACAAAATAGATGAAAAAGATATTAACTAATTAGAATAATCTTTTCAAAAAATTATATACACACAACACCATCAAAATATTTATCCAAAAAAGTTAAACAAGCAACAAAAAAATCATAGAGGCTGAATGTTAATATATATATATATATATATATATATATATATATATATATTAACTAATATATAAACGGCGTGGACAATTCACTGTGCACACACGCACTGTAGCTTCTGAGTAAAATGACTGTGGATTGTAATAGTGATTTTTGGGTCGGTTTGGTTCTCGGTTCGGTTGGGTTCCTGGTTTTCCCATTTTTTTATTGTTTTTTGTACAGTGCAATTGTGATTTTAGCCCTCGAAAAAGACAAAAACCCGATTATAGGTGGAGGGGCTCCGCGGTAATTGCACAATTTCGGACCGGTCTGGTCCGGTCTGCCTACCTTTTCATTTTTTAATATTTAACCGGAAATGGCTAATTACCGGTTTGGCCCCTAATAAGACAAATTAGCTGACTTAGGCACAGGGGCACACCGGTAATTGACCATGCTTTTTTTTATTTTTTTTCTTTTTACTGTCGGCGCGTTTGGCCATGCTTTTTTTATTTTTTTTCTTTTTACTGTCGGCGCGTGTGTCACACGCGGCCGACAGTGTTCCGCCTCACGCCCTCTTTGAGCGGCGCGTGCGTGGTGATGGCGTCGCCGGAGATGTGCTACTGGCGTCTCGGTCGATGAGCCTCCGCCTGGGCTTCCTCCCGATGCAGCGCGTTCTGGACTCCGATGGCCGGTTAAAGCCGCTGCAGCCGTTTCTCTCTCTCCTGCACGTCAAAGTGTAGGGGAGTCCCCTGATGTTAATGCTTTTTCACTTCGGTCCCTGTACTTTTAATTTTGTTTATGGTCCTGTTTTTTGTTATATAAGTTTTGATTTAGTTCGATTGGGTCCTTCGATTGAAATTAATTGAATGTGCAATTTTCACTTCGATCCTCCTTCTTTTAATTTCTGGATTGGGTTTAAATAACTAAATAGATTCGGTACAGCAGTTTAAATTTTTGCAATTTTGTCCTTTGATTAAAATTGATAATAAATTTGATTTTCAGTTCGGTCCTTATACTTTTAATTTTGGATTTTAATCCCTTTATATTTGATTTTCCTTCCGGGCCTTACACTTTTAATGTTTTTTTTATAATCCCTTGATTTCTTTTTATGATTTAAATTTTCTTAAAGTTTTTATGGTTTTTTTTTCTTTCATTTATTTTATTTTTTTCATTATTAACACAATAATAATAATAATAATAATAATAATAATAATAATAATAATAATAATAATAATAATAATAATAATTTAATTGTTTTTCTTGCTTACTCTTTTGTTAATGTTTTTTTGTTTTTTCTTCATCGGGATAATTTGATAATTTTTATTGTTTTGGCAGTGATAACAACGATAGTTTTTGTTTTTGTTTTATTCTTTTGTTTGATCTTTTGTTGAAGTTTTTAGGATTTTTTTTCCTTCCATTTTTTACCTTTCATTATTAACACAAAAATAAAATAAATAAATGAAAATAATAATAATAATAATAATAATAATAATAATAATAATAATAATAATAATAATAATAATAATAATAATAATAATAATAATAATAATTTAATTGTTTTTCTTACTTAGTCTTTTGTTAATGTTTTTGAAGGTTTTTTTTCTCGGGATAATTTGATAATTTTTATTGTTTTAGCAGTGATAACAACAATGATTTTTGTTTTTGTTTGATTATTTTGTTTGATCTTTTGTTTAAGTTTTTAGGATTTTGTTTCCCTTCCATTTTTTCCCTTTCATTATTAAAACAAAAATAAAATAAATAAATGAAAATAATAATAATAATAATAATAATAATAATAATAATAATAATAATAATAATAATTTAATTGTTTTTCTTACTTACTCTTTTGTTAATGTTTTTTAAGGTTTTTTTCCTCGGGATAATTTGATAATTTTTATTGTTTTATCAGTGATAGCAACGATAGTTTTTGTATTTGTTTTATTATTTTGTTTGATCTTTTGTTCAAGTTTTTAGGATTTTTTTTCCCTTCCATTTTTCCCCTTTCATTATTAAGACAAAAATAAAATAAATAATAATAATAATAATAATAATAATAATAATAATAATAATAATAATAATAATAATAATAATAATAATAATAATAATAATAATAATAATAATAATAATAATAATTTAATTGTTTTTCTTACTTACTCTTTTGTTAATGTTTTTTAGGGTTTTTTTCCCTGAGAACAATTTGATAGTTTTTATTGTGTTGACAATGATAACAATGATAATTTTTAGTTTTTATTTTATTTTTTTGTTTGATCTTTTTTTGTAGTTTTAACAATTTTTTTAATCTTTCATTCATTTATTTATTCTTTCGTGATAATATGATAATAATATCAATAATAATAATAATAATAATAATAAGAATAATAATAATAATATTTTAATTGTTTTTCTTGCTTGCTATTTTGTTCATGCTTTTTATTTTTTCCCTCGGTTTAATTTAATAATATTTATTGTTTTGATAGTAACAGCAATAATAATTTTAGATGTTAAGACTCCAATATTGCTATTGTTATAATATTTTAAATTAATATTATTTCCTTTTCCCCTTTATTTCTTTTTTCATTATTATTTTTATTTGCTCATTGTATTAAATGATTTTTATATTTTTACTATCTGCACAATAATGATTTTAGTGATTTTTTTTTCTTATAAAAATATTTTGCGCTTTTTTTTAATGTTAATTCGCGCTCTTTTGTGATCTTTTATGATGCAATACCTACATTCTAAAAGATGTAATATATGCTTGCGTAACAAACTCTATTTAAATTTTTATACATTTTATCTCCTAATCTATAAATTTTATTTAATTATATCATATAAATTTATCATTGTGGATTTAATTATGTTAAATTATATACACAAAAATGCCCGCGGCAACGCGCGGGGGCACGTGGCTAGTATATATATAAAGAAAAAAAGAGAGTCCAACCTCTTAGGCCTATGACCTAGTGCATTTAGGCTATTGTAATGAAGAGCTTATGAGCGTAGGTTGACCTTTAAACTTATATTTTTTTTAATAATAACTTTTTAAAAATACGAAAGACATTTGGAAAAAAAAATACACACGATATATTGCCCACAAAGGAAATCGACGTGTCGTCCACATGCTTATATTTCGGCCACCTTTGTGGTGACTAGAAAATCAAGACAATGTTTTTTGCCTAACCCCACCCCACCCCAAATTTTAAGATATTTTAACCCCAAAACACCCCATTAAGACCCTTAGAACACCAACAAACCAATTTATCAAGTCAAAATACCCAAAAAAGATAAAAAAAAAAACATGCAATCAAATTGAGGTAGTTTTAGATTCCCCAACTTAGATTTGTATTTTAAGAAATATTAAAACTCAAAACAACCACCATCAAATCCCTTTCATCTCATAAAACCAATAGACACTAAGAAAAATATTATGGTCAGAAATGACATGAACGATGCATTTCTCTCTCATCACTAGAATTTGAGAATCTCTCTCTTTCATCTCTTTAAATTGGATTAAAAAATAATACATATAAACTTTATATTAAAATTATTTTTAAAAAAAAATTAATGGATCTAAATTATGTTATTTTTAAAGATTAAGAACTTAAATGTATTTTTCATGAAATCCTAGCATGCCACTTATGTCTTACCTTTTTTTCCGGTCAATCCTTTTCCAATTCCATAATTTTCTAATAAATAAAAAGCAATTGCTTAAAAAAGTTAAAGGCAAGGTGACAACCCAACCAAACATATATGGATTGAGCAGAATATTGAGCCTAAATAACATAAGTCTAGTTTGTTTTCAGGCCCATCATTTTTGGGTTTATTAACATGCTGAGCCTAAATACATATAGGTATGGTAAATTGTTAGACTCAATATCCTTTAGTTTACATACATGCTTAGCCCAAGTACATATGAGGTTGATGAGGTGCCTAACCCAATATGCTTGGGTTTCAATTGTACATTGAACCCAAGTGCATATAAGTTTAACGAGCTAATATACCCAACATCATTGAGTTCAACTACTTGCTGATATGAGTCTAGGAAGCTATCAAACCCAATATCATTGGGCTCATTTATGTGCTGGGCCCAAATACATATGGATATAAAAAGTTTCTTGACTCGATATCTTTTGGTTCAACTAAACCTATATACATTTGAGTTTAATGAGTTTCCAGACCTAACATCTTTGAGTTTAATTATACACTAAGCCCAATACATATGAGTATGATAAGTTGTGAGACCCATCATCCTTGGGTTTAGAATCATCCCAAATCTATGTGGGTACGAAACTGATGATCGTTATTCACCTTATGATGGGTCACAATATGTTGTTTATTTATTCTTATAACTTTTAGCATGAAATGTTAAAAGTTAAGAAAATCATCTCTCTATATCTCTAGGTGTATAAAAGTCTTTTAAGAGTTTACCATAATTTTATCAATATTAAAATTATGTATAAGATATTTATCCCTCATTAATAAAGTATAAGAAATATTTATTCCCTATTAATTATATAGAGAGAAAATAACACATCAACCCTTCTGAACCATCGAAATAAAAATATTCATAATTTCTAGTCTCTAAGTATCTGTACTTTAATTTTCAGAGCATTTTTTATACAAAAATAAAAGTAAACACTCTTATTCTTAAGATTTAAAACTCATTCTTTTAGTTATTACAACTCCTTATTGAAAGTCATTGACCACATTAAAGGATTATTGTAAGCCTTCTATCATCAACCATTAACTTCATGAACTCGGAAGAATAAAATATTTATGTAAATATAGGATTAATTATTGTCCAAACACTTAAAAATCTTATTTTGAACACATTATATTTTAGAGCATCATGAGATTACTAAGCTAGATTTAAGTGTTTTTTTTTTAAAGAGAGAAGATGATGGCAAATCAAATTGTTGATGTTGGGAGGTGAAGGTTCCAAAGAGGTTGAGAGGTGACATAATTACTTTTATTTATCTATTTTCTAAAATTCAATGTTTGATTATGATTTGATTTGCTTTGGTTTGAAAGTAAAAGCTGTAAAACTTTTAATAAACAACGGCTTGCTTTTGAATAGAGATAAGGTCAAGAACGTTAACATGCCCTTTCCCTTTAATTTTAATCGTCCAATTTTTTTAAATAATGATATTACTTTCAAATTTAAACATTTGACCGATAATTGTATTACTAGAATAATCAATTAATTAATTTCGTAAAATTACAGGGACTGATAATTTATTCAAAATAAACCTCCAGCCTCCTCCAAACGGTCAAAATCACCCCGCTCCTTCCAAGAATCCAAGTACATAGAAAATGGATGAGGACAAGGACATTTTGTTAGACACAAAATTGAAATTCAAACTGGGAACCCACTGTCCGTCATGTTTACTGTGGAGACGATGACTTGACATCCATTTTTATATAAAAAATCTAGATATCTTTTTCACTATTTTTGTTTTACTTTGAAACAATCGCTCTTAACAATGTTAGACACGAAATTCCGTCCCTTTCATTAAATGTTTTTTTTTGAATTTGTCCACTGTAATAACTTTAGCTTTTGTGTCCATTTTCTTGCGCCCGTTTGGTTATGTGGTGCAAACCGTGTTTTGTTAAAAACACAGTTTGCACCTATCTTTCAGTGTTTTTTGTTTCCATTTGAAACGTAAAAATATTAAATGAATCCCATAAAAAAAATGAATGAACTAAAAAAAAAAGATAATTGTTGCTTTTTTCCGCGTAGTTTGGGAGAGAAAGGATGGGTGGGGTGGGGGGATATATATATATAAATATATATAGGTGGGGTGGGGGGGATATATATATATATATATATATATATATATATATATATATATATATATATATATCCCCCCCACCCCACCCTCTGACCCAAATATATATATATATATATATATATATATATACACCCCTATATATTACTATAATTATAATCTAAAAAAATAATTATAATAAATAAATATATTAAAAAAATATCACAATATAATTTTTATTTTGCAATCTTAATTTTGTTTCAAATGATATTTTATTATATATATATATTAAATTAATATTTCTAAGTGTTTTTTAATAATTTGGATATAAAGATGAAATATTTAAAAAATGTTTTTAATATATTATTAAACAAAAACATGTTTGTAAAAAATAATTAGTATATTACTCTATGCCTTTTACAGTAATTTTACAAGTTAAAAGCAATATAAAAATCTTGGTAACCAAACACACAAAACTGCTTTTTTTCAACCTCAGACTGAACCACAGTTTTAACCAAACACTTCACTGCTTATTTTAAACTGCAGTAAAAACGTTTTTTTTTAAAACTGTTTTTTTTTAACCTTAACCACAACAACAACTGTAATACCAAACAGACCCTTAACTTCTTGATGAACTTCATTTATTAGTCAGGGTGGCCCTGATGTAAGAATAACTTTTAGAATTTTCCAATTTTCCTTTTCTTAGCTGATTCTGAATCCTGAATCATGTCTGTCTTAAGCAAAAGCAATGGCAACTACAGTACAGGGACACCTTCATTCCATGAACTTAAGAAGCAAGCTTCTTTCTTCTTCAAGGGAAAGATCAAGAGTGCTAGATTAGCTCTCACTGATGTCACACCAGCAGAACTGTAAGACTTCTGTTAATCTATGGGATAAGCTTTTAAGCACCAATAGTGATTTATTTCAACTAGGGTTTGACGTGATATTGGATGTATTATTATGTCCTTTTGATATGGGTTATATGTGTGTTCTTGATGGTGCTTGAATAATATTTGGAAGGTTGACTGAAGAAGCTACGAATGGGAACTCATGGGCTCCAGACAACCCTACCCTTGGATCCATTTCAAGGGCTGCTTTTTGTAAACAATATGGATTCAGCAAGAAAACGTGATACAAGGCTCTGTAATCACGTGTGTATTTATAGTGAATTACATGATACAATTCAAAGCAAATAAGGTTGCTTTACATGATAAGAATACAAGTAAACATTCCTATTGTAATTGTAATACTGAGTCCTTAGGAATATAGGAGTCCTGCGTGGGAGTGTCTCCTGCTCTGTCTTCTACTTCTGTTACAGCCCCTCTCAAGCTGATGGGAAGGGACCGAACCATTAGCTTGTCGCGCAGCATGAGGAAACGGGTCGTGGTGAGCCCTTTTGTAAAAATGTCTGCTATTTGATCTGTTGTGTGAATGTACTGTGTTGAAATATCCTTAATAGCAACCTTCTCACGGATAAAATGGTAGTCAATTTCGATATGCTTTGTCCGAGCATGAAACACCGGATTTGAAGCCAATGCAAGAGCCCCCATGTTATCAACCCACAAAGTTGGAGGAGTTGGTAATGAAATCTGTAAATCTTTAAATAGCATACGGAGCCAATAAAGTTCAGCAGTAGTAATCGCCATGGAACGGTATTCCGCTTCAGTACTTGAGCGGGAAACAACAGGTTGTTTCTTCGCCGCCCATGAAATCAGACATGGACCAAGAAATATGCCGTAGCCAGTTGTGGATCGCCTATCATCAGGGCTTCCAGCCCAATCTGAGTCACAATAACCTTGTAACTGTAAACTGCCTTTTGAAAAATAGATGCCATGTTCAACAGTGGACTTCAGATATCGTAGCACTCTCTTTGCAGCTGTGAAGTGTGTAGTTGTTGGATTATGTAAAAATTGACAGAGTTGATTCACACTGAATGCAATATCAGGTCGGGTTAGTGTGCAATATTGAAGTGCCCCTACAATGTGGCGATAAAGAGAGGAGTCAGGCAGTGGATCACCATCGAATTTTGACATTTTTGTTCCAGAAACACATGGGGACTGATAGGGCTTGGCACCAGCCATATTTGCACGATGTAATAGGTCAACAATATATTTAGACTGATTGAGGTGTAGCCCTTCTCTGTTACGGCAGACTTTGATTCCCAGAAAATAGGTAAGTGGTCCTAGGTCCTTCATTGAAAATTCTTGTTGAAGTTTTGTTGTAAGATCAGTAATTGCAAGTGGTGTATTACTTGTAACAATAATATCATCCACATAAATCAAGACATAAATCCTCACAGTTTCTTGAACAAAGATGAACAAGGATGTGTCAACCGTAGAACCCATAAAGCCAAGATCAAGGAGTACCTGAGATAGGCGTTGAAACCAAGCACGTGGGGCTTGTTTTAAGCCATAGAGTGATTTCTGCAAACGACACACAAAGTCTGGCTGAGAAGAATCCACAAAGCCTTGTGGTTGTTCCATAAATACCTCGTCTGTTAATTGCCCATGCAAGAACGCATTAGATACATCCAATTGCCGAATAGGCCAAGCATAATGCACTGCAAGAGCAAGAATCAATCGAATGGTTGCTGGTTTAATAACTGGACTAAAAGTCTCAGTATAATCAATCCCATCTTGTTGCTCAAATCCCTTGGCAACGAGTCGCGCCTTATATCGATCAATTGAGCCATCTGAGTTCTGCTTGATTTTGTAGACCCATTTGTTTCGAATTACATGTTTGTGGGCAGGTCATGGGCACAAAGTCCATGTTGCATTTGAAAGCAGAGCATCAAATTCGGCTGCCATAGCATCTCGCCAGTTTGGGTTTTTTGAGGCTTGTGTGTAGTTTGTGGGTTCTGGAGGGAGAAGTCTTGCGTGGAGTGCTTTGAGTGGGTGTTTAGTGGAGCAATAAAGGTGATAATCAGGGAATTCTTTCGGCTTTAGTGAACTGGTGATGCTGCGAGTGATGATTTGTCGGGGAAGAGACGAAGATGTCTGGTCTGCAGTCAATATGGAATTGCTTTGGGAGATTAGAGGAATGGGTTCTTCTAATTGTGGATGTGGTGATTCTGAAGATGTGGGTTCCAACGGTGTCCTTGATTGTGGAGAAATTGGTGGAGAAGGTAGTGGGTCTTGGCCGTTGATGTCTGCAAAGTCAGAAATAACGGGCAAAAGAGGAGTAGACAGTGTTGATTGTAGTGGAATGGAGAATGACTTACTTGGCACGTTTGTGCTAGGAGAAGCAGAGTTCGAGTCCTGTTGCGAGGTAGTAGGCTGGATTATATCCTTGGCTGGAAACACCTGTTCATCAAACGTGACATGACGCGAAATATAGACTCGGTTTGTGAAAGGGTCGAGACATCGATATCCTTTTGAATTAGAACAATAACCCAAGAAAATACATCTTTTGCTGCGAAAGCATAATTTATGATTATTATAAGGACGCAATAATGGATAGCAAACACAGCCAAAGACTCTAAGAATGGAATAATCGGGTTCTATGGCGAACAATTTGGTATATGGAGTATCGTTATTTAGTATTGGAGTGGGTAATCTGTTGATTAGGTAGATAGCCGTAAGAAATGCATCTACCCAATATTTGCTTGGCAAATGTGAATGAGCTAGGAGAGCTAAACCAGATTCTACCACATGACGATGTTTGCGCTCGGCTATACCATTTTGTTCAGATGTGTATGGACAAGAAATTCTATGGAAGATGCCATTTTCTTCGAGGAACTTTTTAAATTGAGAGGAAATGAATTCTCCACCCCCGTCCGTTTGAAATTGCTTGATTTTCCGAGATAAAAGATTTTCAACTAAGCACTTGAATTTAATAAAGCAGACAAAAACATCTAACTTGTGTTTTAACGGAAAAAGCCAAGTGAAACGGGAAAAATCATCAATAAATAAGACATAAAACTTGCAACCACTTATTGATGTGACGGGGGATGTCCACACATCGGAGTGTATAATTTCAAGAGGAAAATTCGATACACGACTAGAATTTGAAAAAGGGAGTTTTTTGCTTTTTGCTAGTTGACATGGTTCACATAATGAGTTTTTATTTTGTGGACCAGAAATAGATAACTGAGAATGTCGTAGCAAAATTTGAAATACTGAAGAAGAGGGATGGCCGAGTCGATTATGCCACACTGGAATTGAAGTTTTAACACCGACAAAGGCAATTAAACTTCGATTTTTATTTGCCGAAGAGAGGTGCCTTAAATGGATTGGATATAATCCAGCGCTACTTGGTCCCTGCAATAGGATCTCTCCCGTCTGCAAATCCTTCACAATAAAACGTTTAGAAGTCAGCACAAAATAACAATCATTGTCAACACAAAATTGATGAATAGAGAGAAGATTAGCCGAAGCCGATGGACAATGAAGAACATTGTTTAAATGAAGAGTAGAAGTGGGTGTTTGGAGAAGTGCAGAACCAGTGTTGGCGATTTGCAATCCTCCTCCGTTGCCGACAGTCACTGTCTCACCCCCTTGATATGGTTGTTGGAGAGACAAATTGTCCAGTGCAGTGGTGATGTGGTTGTTGGCACCACTATCAGCAAACCATGGGTCATCAGCGTTGAAGTCATTAGTGTGGGCTGCCATTGCAGCAAGCTGAGATGGTGGGTGCCGTCCTTGGTAGGAGAAATCCATGCGATGGTAGCAATCTAGGGCTTGATGATTGGGCTTGTTACAAATCTGGCATGGGGTGCGATTTCTGTTGAAGACTGTCGATTGCGATTGATTCTCATTCCCATTCCCATTCCCAGAAAAATTTCGAGAACTGGTGTTGTCAGTTCTGGATTGATGCTGTGGTCGTGGGGAAGGAGAAGGGTGCTGTGTGCGAGGAGAATACTTAGATTGCCCATACCTGTGTTTTTTGTTAAACCCAGATGAGCCTCGATGTTGATACTGGTTGAATAAGGCAAATTGACCAGCTTGTGGAGGCACTGATTTCATCTGATTTTCTAATAGAGCTTCATAGCTGAGAAGCTCGGACTGGAAGTCATTAAAAGAGAGGGAGATGTCTCTTGTTGCAAAAGAGAATGAAGTGATGAAGGAGTTGTAATCACCACTGAGGCCCCCAATGATGTAAGAAATCAAGTCATCGTCTTCAATTGGCTTGCCCACAGCCGCAAGTTGATTAGCCAATCCTTTGGCAATTTGAACATAATCTGCACATGTTTTATTTCCTTGCTGTAAATTTTGAAGTTGTCTCTTCAAATGTGAGATGCGAGATCGATTTTGGGCAGCAAATCGATTTGCCATTGAATCCCATACTTCCTTCGCAGTGTTCAACCCAAAAACTGTTGGAAGGATTGATTCTGAAAGAGTTGCATTTAACCAGCTAAGCAAGTACTGGTCTTTCTTAGTCCAAACGATGAATTTTGGATCTACTGTGAGTGTTTCTTTCCCATGCGAATCAACAAGGAATTTGTTGGGACAAGAATCTGAGCCATCAACAATACCCAGAAGATCATTGCTCCTCAAAACTGGTAGAAATTGAGATACCCAGCTGAGGTAATTGGATCCATCTAATTTGACGGAAATAAGATGATTAATAGATGGAAAAGTAAATGATATAGGGGCAGTGTTTGATTCGATGATTGCACTGGAAGAAGCCATGAGTAAGGATCTGTTTATGGGCGTGTTAGCCAAAGTGCTCTGATACCATGTAAACAATATGGATTCAGCAAGAAAACGTGATACAAGGCTCTGTAATCACGTGTGTATTTATAGTGAATTACATGATACAATTCAAAGCAAATAAGGTTGCTTTACATGATAAGAATACAAGTAAACATTCCTATTGTAATTGTAATACTGAGTCCTTAGGAATATAGGAGTCCTGCGTGGGAGTGTCTCCTGCTCTGTCTTCTACTTCTGTTACACTTTTGAAGTTGATGATTATTGGAGAATTGTGGGGATCTTACACAAGAGGTTTTCATTTCTGGTTTCATGGTTTTTTCTCTCTTTAAAACCGTTTTTCTTTTTCATGAACTGCATGATCTTGATGCATACTAGTTTGTTTGAATCTTTCGGCCAAATCAGATTATTGAGATTTGAGAGAAAGAACTGGAGGCCCTCTTACAATTCCCTTATTGTGCTTGAACACTTGTTGACTCATGGACCGGGGAGTGTGACAGGGGAGTTTCAGACTGACAAAGATGTTATTAGGGAGATGGAAAGCTTTCAGTGCATAGATGAGAAAGGGTATGGGATTCTATTTCTACTTGTCTTCATGTATATTTCTGTTATTCTGATCATCTTTGGATGAATACAGATTCGTTATAAGCATTTTTGGCTTTGTTGTCACAAAAAATGAAAAAATATGTGCAGATTCAACTGGGGTCTCGCTGTTAGAAAGAAATCAGAGAGAATCTTGAACCTGCTTGAAGAAGGACCTCTTCTCAAAGAAGAGAGAGAGCGAGCTAGAAGGGTGACTAGAGGGATTCAGGGATTTGGTAGCTTCTGCCACAGTTCTTCATCAGCGCGAGGCATTCTACAGGAATCTTCTAATGGAACATTTGCAAGAAGTAATTCTCAGAATGATTTCTGGGAAAATCAATTCTTGTCCACGAAAGAAGAAAACTCGATCCAAACATTTCAAAAGAGCGGAAATGACGCGGATTATGGGGTGAATCTGGATTCTTGTGATACTGTCAACAATTGCCAGTTGCTCGAGAAATCTGGAACACATCTCAAAGAAAACTTGGCTCCTACAAAGGAAATGGTCCATTTATGGAACGACACATGGGACGCTAATCCACTTTTGGCTGGCAGGAGAGATGAACCAAGGATCATAGAGGAAGATCACCCCTTTAGTGATGCTGAGAACCAGACTACTGCTTCCCTCCTTTCAGCTAGAGATGGGATAATGCAAGGATGTTAGGTTTTCAATCTAGTAAACAAGACGCCCCTGCAAATTTCTTTGTAAAATTTGATATTTTTATCCCTACCATACCTGTTCCGGGTTTGACAGTTTTATACCCCACAGAAGAATCAGGCGAGCATCGAGTTTCTGCTATGTGAATGTATAATGAGATAAGATGTGTTTGCTCGGCACTTTTTGAAACGCTTATCAACAGTTTATGAATACTTGGACAATGAAGACTGTCCTCTGTTACCAGCCTGCGAATTCCAAACTCACATATCTCGCTGCTGAGTTCAGAATTTAGGAGGATGTTTTGTGATTGAAGATCTTCCATGTCGAAATGTTGCTTTTCTGGAAAAGGCTGTCTTGGAGGCTCCCGCTGGGCAAGTACTCGTATACAGGAGACCAGGCTTCTGGACAGGCACCAAGCAATGTCACCAGATGAGGATGCTGCAGTTTGCTCAGAACTTGGACCTACTTCGATAAAACTACTGGTTATTTCAGACATATTATGCCAGAAGCAATGCAATTTTAGCATTTTAGATTCTGAATCAGATGGTTTTTTATGTGTGTTTATCATGTGTCTCACGGATTACAGCATCATTCTGAACCAGTCTGCTGAAAATGCCCGTTGTTTTCTGATCTTCTCAAACACCATAATAATATTTTGAAGAATATATCTGACTGTGGATTTCTCCAAGTAATTGTCAAGTAACCAGGGACGCTCAAGGCATGTATGTAAGAAATTTAAAGGATTATTAGTGATATTTTCAAGTAAAGACTTCTAGAAGATCCTGTGAAGAATTATTACCTAATATATAATAGACGTGGGTGTTTTACTGTAGAGTGCACTGTAGCATGTGAGGTGATTTACTGGACTTCAGCAGTCTTTTAGCCTTAATGTCCCCGGTGCTCTGTGTTCTTAGGTGAGGTTGTCTTTGGTTTTTCATTATCTTTTATTTTTGTGTATATAAAAAAAATAGATAAATCTCTTTAAGTTTAATCTGGTTATTTAAGATGGCCAAACCCCAGAAACCTTCCAATCTCGAAAATAGATTTGCATCTAACAAATGAAACAACAAAAAGACTAAAGAAACTAACTTTCTGGGAAAGAAAGAAGAGAGAATTTTTGCTTGACTTTTCACAGCTTTTTTATTTTGACCCAGCTTTTTTTTTTCCCGTGTTTTGTATTTTGCAGAAGTTCCTAAGAACAGAAGCCAGGCTTCAGATGTATAAATGGATGAAGAGAGGGAGAGGGAGAGGGGGAGGGAGAGATGACGGGGGTTTCATGAAAACTTAATGACGCCGAGTAGTGTCACGAAGTTTAAGAAATGGAGATGGGGTCATTGATGGACGAAGTTGAGAGATTGTTAACGATTGAGCTCTTCGTCCATTTGTGACACCTACTGAGAACATTCTTTGTTTGTCTTGACCGTGCTGGTTGAAAACGTCTACCATCGCTGTGTTTACAAACAACTTCCAGGCAAAATCTCAAGCATGTGTGCCGTTTGCTTTTGACTCTACTGGAGCTGTAATTCCAGGGGGGGAGAGAGAGTAGGGGTTGCCAAGTTGAATCTCAGAATGCCAAGTCATACTCATTGTTGGTGGTGAACAATTTTTAATTTTTTTATTTATCTATCTTTCCTTTTTCTTTTTTTAAAACACCCACACAATTTATACCCTTAACATTTAAGACACCCGCACAGATAAAAATTCTTTTGTTTTTTCTGTTATTATTAGACAATATTTATTTTTTATTTGTATTTATATATTTATATTTTTAGTTTTTATTTTTATTTTTATTTTTATTTTCTATTGTTTTATTTTTTGTTGAGTTTTTTTTTATTCAGTTTAGTCCTAAAATTTTAATATATTTTGGTGATCATTTTAAAATTAATATTTATCTCTTTTTTCTTTTATTTTTTTTTCCGTATTTGTGTTATTTTTATCTGTTTTTTGGATCATATGATTTTATGGTTTCATCGTTTGTGCAATAATAATGATAATTTTAGTGATTTTTTTTTGTAAGAATATTTTGCTTTTTTTAATTCTTCGGGGCAATTTAATGATTTTAATTGTTTGGACAATAATTTTGATAATAATTTTAATTGTTATAATCATGATAATGATGGTAACGTGAAGATGAATTTTCGATGATGTTTTCTTCTTTTTGTATATAGAAAATGAACTACTTATTTTTATTATTTGGTTATTATAGGTGTTTTCACAATTTGTATTTTGTTTGTTGTGCTTAATTTAAATTGGATTATAAAATGAACTATTTCTAATACAGTGAATTCCATAATTCAGGTATCTGAATTTTCCTGCTTTTCTAATGACGCTGATAATTTTATTTGATGATTTTGTTGAAATCTACTATATAGATAAATTTATATGGATTTAAAATTCATATATTTTATAGAAAACTTGCACTCCATAAGAATTCTACACGAATTTATTATTTTGACCAAATTTATATTATAATATAAAAAATCTTACATAATTAATATTTTTTTTCCTTGAAAAATATATAGTTCCGGCCGCGGAGAAGCGCGGGTAAATGGCTAGTATGTGATATTTTATGTGCTTTGTCCACTCGGCGCATGTGACGATTGGCTTTCTTTTCTTCTTCTTTTATTCTCTTTCTTCCTCGGTTTTCATGCCTGCCCTAGTTGGAACATCTCACAGCAACTCTTCTAGTTTTATTCACATAAGATTTTGTCTTTTAATTGTTATTTCTTTTATTTGAATTAATTTAATGAACTGAATTGTTTTTTTAATTTAATCCTTCATCATTTTTTTATTTTATATTTTTTCATTATTCTTTTGATTGCTATTTATTTTCTTTTGGATGATTTTTGAAACTAATTGTTTTTTTTACAATTTCATCCTCTTTCATTGTATTTACATATCAATTTACCCCATTCTTTTGATTGCTATTTTTAAATCTTGACAAGTTTTTAAAATTATTTTTTTATTTTATGTTTCGACCTTAAATTGAGATTGTTAATTGATCTCAGGACTAGCATTTAATGATTTGTGAATTTGAAAGAATAATCCACGTTTAAGAGAATCTCTCAAAAAGATTTTTAAGTTCATGTTTTTCAGTTTTATCACTTGATATTTGATTTAATTGGATATAGGGCTCCATAATCTTTTTCTTTGTATAAGATTTTTCATTCCTTTTAAAAATAATATGAGCTATCTCACCTGTTTTTTTCTTATATATTTTTTAGCTTCTGTTTAAAGAGATTTTTTTAATTAAATTAAATGAATTTCTCAATATTTATTTTTAAACATTTATCATCTAGTATGTCATTATCTCCATTCATTTTAATATTTTTTAAGGTTAGAAATAAAATATTTAGTTTGCAAGCTTAGAGCAAGGTATTAAATTATTTGATTTTTTTTCTAAGTGTATGTTTTTTTTGGTTTTACCATTAAACATTTGATTTGTTTTGTTTGTAGATTAGGCTTTTTTTTCTTTTCAGACTCTATATGATTTTCCAGTATTTTTAAAAATAACATGAGTTATCGCAAGTCTTTTTATTTATTTTTATTTTCTAAATCATATTATTAAATTAATCCTACTTGATGGATCCAATCAGGTTAATTACCTGGGTCTTGAATTTATTTTAAAAAAACATCAGTCTGAGTCGCGTCATAACACGAAACATCACTGTAGATTAATTTGAATTAGGATTTCTCATTTATTTTAATTTGAAAACCTTGTTGTTGTCACCTATTCATGTCTCGTATCAAGAGTATTAAAGGTTAATCATGATTGAATTCCTAATTTATTTTGATTTGAATTTCATATTGTTGTTGATAGTTCATGTTCCATATCGAGAGTTTCACAAGTTAAACATGGTTGACTTTAATCGATCTAATATATTAGTGCTTAATATTTTTTTCTTAAGAAAATGACTTCTAATGTATCATGATATCGATATTTAAAAAAATCTTCATTCATTGTACATCAAAATTTAATTTCCTACCATTTTTATATTTTTTAAGGTTATAAAAATAATAATTCAACTTCATCATACAATGCAGGTAAGAAAAAAAAATGAGATTAAAGAAAGAGTTAATCCGTGTGGGATAAATACAGTACACATAAATTACTGTAGATTATAATAGTATAATTATCATTTTACCCCTCAGTGCGTTAAAAATAACTCTCGTGCTCGAGGGTATTTTCGACATTTCCATGGGACTAAGTGGCATTTACCAGTTGTAATAGTAAAATTGTATTTTTACCCATGCCAACATACAACAAACATTTGACAACTCGAGTGTGTTTTTGATTTTTTACACTGTTGTAAACAATAAATTAACCAAAGCAAAAATCGAGAGTAGCCGTTGGGGGTGATTCTGATATTTTAATATTTCTAAAGAGTGACTACATTTATACCGTTCGATAAGACAAAATCCAGGCGTTGGTTGCAGGGGTGTTTAGGTAATTGTAGGTTGTTTTTTGTTTTTTTTTTGTAGAAAACTGCACATGCGTCTGCCGGACGCTCCGACGGTTTCCTTCCTTATATGCATTTAAGGTGGCGCGTACGATGTCTTGCAATGGTTAAAAATATTCATTCAGCGTCTCACTAGAGGCGTCGCCATTTCCTCTTTCACATGGTGATGCGCATGTCTTCTCAGGGTGGTTAGACAAGTGACAGTGGTCAGTTAATCTTCTGTGTCCTATTTCCTCTCTCTCTCCTGCATCTGCAAAATACAGGTTGGTCAGCTTTGTTTATATTGATTTCATTTCAATCCTCGATCTTTTTATTGCTTTTTTTTTCATCCTTATTTCTGTTATAAAGATTTTGATTTATTTCAACTTCATCCTTCAATTGAAATTAATCAGAAATATTATGTTTCATTTCAATCCTTATTCTTTTGATTTTTTTTTTGTTTTTCATTCTTGTTATTTTTTCGGTATTGAGGTTTTAACTGTTTCAATTTTGTCATTCAATTAAAATTGACCATATATTGTGTTATTCATTTCAGCCCTTATTCGTTTATATTGTTTAATTCTTTCAATTTTTTTATATATATTAATTTTATATTGGATAAGGTGTTGAAAATAATGATAGAGATTATTTTTATAGTATTTGTTTCTGAAAAATATGTCAGGTTAATTATATATTTTGATATTTGTTTAATATTAACATACTAAAATAATATAAAAAACAAAAAAAATCTTTATAAACTCTATTTAAAACTGAACAAACACTACAACTAATTAAAAAAATCAGTTGTTATTTTTCATTTTAGTTCTTATTCTTTTGATTTTTTTCATTCCTTTTATTTTCTTAGTGTTGATGTTTTAATTGTTTCAATTTTGTCCTTCGAATGAAATTGCCCATATATTGTGTTATTCATTTCAGCCTTTATTGCATATTTTTTTCTTTCAATTATATATATATATTAATTTTATTATGGATAAGGTGTTGAAAATAATGATAGCAATTATTTTTACAATATTGTTTCTTGAAAAATATGTTCGGCTAATTATATATTTTGATATTTGGCTAATATTAACACATTAAAATAATATAAAAATTCCTTCTAAACATTATTTAAAACTCTGAAAACACCGCAACTAATTAAAAAAATAAGTTTTTTTATAATACAATGTTGATACAAGCAACACCAATAAAAAAAATTAAGCTAAATTTTTTTTCACATTAATTTAATTTCAGTGTTCTTAAGCCATACGTGAACAAAATGAGTGAAAAAAACACATGAATAATAAATAACTAACAACAAAATATTACCTATACATGCATAAAAGAGAGTTTTGATCTCCTTTCACGTTGCAAAGCTAACTAAATGTGCCTTTTGAGTCATGTTGCATTAATGCAAGGATAAATGACAATAAGAAAATCAAAATCAAAATTAAGAGTATAAATACATAAATACAAATGAAAAATAGGAACAATCCCAAAAGAGTCAAAAAAATTAAAAACAAATTGAAATTAAACAAAAATTAAAAAGATAAGGGTCAAAATGCAAAACAAAAAATAAATAAGACATTTTTTTTTTGTTTGATGCTAATGTTAAGTGATAAAATTTTAAATAAATAAGATAAAAAAATTCAAGACAATATTAACCCACATAAGTTTTCCAGATCATTAATCCGAGATATTGGATTTGAAACATTATATATAGAGAAATTACAAAACTTAATTCTTAATAAATATAACATCGAATAATAAATTACTAGAATTATTATTATTATTGTTATTATGATGACGACGACGACGATGACGATGATTGAAGATAAAACCAAAAAACTATTAGCAACATTAAAAAAATATTATTTAATCTGAAGAACATACGAAAATAATTAAATGATAAAATTAAAAGACAAAAAACAATAATAGTATTTTCATTATGAATATAATTATTCTAATCATTTGGATTATAATAGAATTTGTTATTATTGCTATTGTAAATATTATTTTATTAGTTATTGATACCATTAACACCATAACCATAAGCACCATAGCCATAATAAATTTTATTATTTTGTGAGTTACTATTATTGATATTCTTAATATTATTTTATCACAAATTGTTATTTTTAGAACCATAACTATAATTATTAATATCATAAGTACTACAACCATCATAATAAATTTTATTTTTATCATTTTTCTAGGTTTTGTTTTTATTCAATTTAATCCTGAAATTTGAAGTTATGCTGGTGATCATTTTAAATTTGATGTTTCTTCTTTTTTCACTTGTTTTTTATTTTTCCTTGGTATTTTCTGTTATCTTTATTCGTTTGTCAGATCATATAAGTTAATTTTTTCTCATAATATATTTTTTGGTTTTAATTTTAATTTTAATTTTGTTGTTTTTGTTTGCTCTTTTCTTAAAATTGTCATTTCTTCTTCTTTCACTTTGTCACTTTTTTTCCTCCTTTTGCTCTTATTTTAATTTATTCTTCAAATCAAATAATTTTTCAAATGCTAATAATATTTATTTTTATTTTTCATTTATTTTGATTGTTTTTATGTGCTCTTTTGTTAGAGTTTTGCTGTTTTATTTTGTTCTTCAATATAATTTTGTGGTTTGAATTGTTATGCTTTGGGACAATTTCATAATTGTATTATAATCCAAACAATTATAATAATTATATTCATAATGATAGTAATACTATTTTTTTCCCTTTAATTATTTTCATTTATTCTTCAAATCGAATAATATTTATTTTACATTGCTAATATATTTTTAAATTTTGACCTCAATCGTAATAATAACAATTTTTAAGAAATTTAGATTTAAAAATTTACAGCAATTAATCAGTTTGCTGCAAAAAAACAAATAATTCATCTTTAGGAGATTTTCTCAATTGCAATTTTATTATCTGTCAATTAAATATTTAGCCAAGCAATTAAAGCAGAGAACACAATCAATCAATTTGTTGTAGAAAATAAACAACTCATTTTTAATGAATTTTATCAAATATCTGCTTATAAATCTACTAATGCAGTTGTCGTTAAGTTTTTATCTTATTTGTGTATATTTATTTTACTTTACATTATTATTAAACACAAAAAATAATCTGATAAATATTTTTTTTGGCTAAATATTATTTAACAAAAATTCTGTCAAGATTAATTATTTGGCTAAATATATAACATTATATATATATATATATAAACTCTTACCATTTATTTTTCATATTTTTTTAAAAATGTTTTTTCCTGGGAGCGCAGCCAATGGCGTGTCTACTACTAAATCAAGTTGCCATTAATTTTATTTTATTGTATTTTTTAAAAATAGTTCCTAGAGAGCTTGACAGCAGTGTCAAAGGGAAAGCTGCATTTTTTTAACAGCAGATTAAATATTTTTTTTAAATACTTTTAAAATACAATATAACCTAATGCATCATGGTATAGTGATGTAATAACTATTCAACTAATGTTATGGAATTAAATCATATCCGATTATTATAATTCTTTCTAATAAGTAATGAATTTTTATTTTGCAATATTATTTTCTAAAAGTTAAAACTGGATATTAAAATGATTAATTACAAAGGAACTAATTTATAATTAACTCCAAGGATATAAAATATACCTTATAATTTTTCTATCAATATGTATTTTTTTACCTTATATTATAATGAATATCTAGTTTTCCGAAACGAATCTAACTTAGGCCTTGTTTGTTTCAAGGAAAGTGGTTTCCAGGAAACCACTTTCCAAACTTTCCTGTGTTTGTTTGCCTTCCGGAAAATTGGTCAACGAAAAACACTTTCCAGTCAAAGAAAAATTTGGCTTGGTTTTCAGGAAAGTGTTTTCCGGAAAATTTGGGTGGAAAACACTTTCTGGAAGTTGTGAAAAATTTAGAAATGTCATTATTTGCTGATTATATCAAATTTGATCCTCAAACTTTTGATTGCTATATATAATTTGTTTTGAATATTTATTTTTCAATTCCATCTCTTAAAATTTAATTTTTATATTAATTTTGGTCCTTATTTTTATAATTGCTATTTGCTTTTTTCTTATCATTTTTTTATTGAAATTTTTTATCTATCAAATTTGGTCCTCATTTTTTTTATTGTTACTTATTTTATTTGAAATAATTTATGAAATGTTAATTATTATTATTTTAATTTATTCACCTTTTTTTTTTTTTTTAGATTTGATCTCTATTATTTTGATTATTATTTATTTTATTTGAGATAATTTATGAAATTATATATTTTTTTCAATTTCATTCTCATTCAACTTTTTAATTTGTAAGATTTGTTCCTCATTATTTTAATAAACTTGAAAAAAATAATAATTTATTAATAAATTATTTTCCAGTTCATTTTCCATAACACAAACAAACACTGGAAAGTGTTTTCCAATTTATTTTCCATAACACTGCCAAATATCGGAATTCACTTTCCCCGGAATTCACTTTTCAAAAGAAAACCACTTTCCAGCAAACAAATAATTATTTTTATTGTTTCAATGTATAATATCATGTCCTTTTTTGAATGGAACCAACAAAATTTAAGGAAATAATCCTTTTTTTAATATTTATTAATTAAAATAAATAACATAGATAAATAAAATTTATTATTTATCTAAAAATACTGAATAAACAAATAGTTCAATAAACAATAACATAAAAAAGGAAGCAGAGCAGCTCGATCCAGGCTAGTGAGGGTGGGCTGGCATGCCAGGTCTATGCTCCGGGGCTGGGCTACAAGCGCCTAAAATGCTTTAAGAAATAAATCACATGTATTTTTTTTTAAATGACGTGGTTTTGTAATCCCCTACTCTCTTTTAATGTTAATTTCTGCACTATAGATAATCATTGTATTTTAAAAATATTTTTTTAAAATTAAAATTTTTTATTTTTATTTTATTACTTTAAATTATTTTTTTGATGTTTTTAAATTCTTTCATGTGCTGATATCAAAATTTATTTTTTTAAAATAAAAAAAATTATTAATATATTTATGAATACAAAATACTTTTAAAAGCAAGCTTCACCAAACTCTCATACAGGCAATAAATAAGCATATGTCGTGTAAGGTTACTACTACTTGGTATTATTCACATTTGGTTTTAAGTAATCTAGAACAGGATTGTCAATATCGTTCCATTCCGGCCGAAATATTATGTACCATTAAAAAACCGAGAAAAAACGGCATCATTTTCGTCTCGGTTTTAATTCCGGTCCGTTCTGAAAATACCGACCAAATTCCGGTCGAAACGTCTCAGTACCGTTCCGGATGTGCCGTTCCGGCCTTAAAATCCTCCTTATTTTGATTAACTTGTGATTGTGTTTCTAATTTTAAGATTATGTTTGTTTGACTTTGTGTTTATATTGTATAATTTAAAGTTAATTTATCTTGAATTTTAATTATGCTTGTTAAATTAATATTTTAATTTTTTTTATATATATAATTAATTATATATGAACAATACAACCCCGAAACGGCATGCCGAAATACTCCGAAACCGAAATGTTCCATACTAATAGAAAAACCAGAACGACGACCGGAACGGTATTGACAACCTTGATCTAGACCCAAAATATATATAAGAAAGATAAATTAATGAACAAACAATTTAATGTTTTTATGATTAAGAAGAAATCAATAAGAGTGATAATTATTGTCAATGAATTATCTCATCTAATTATATTATTTTCTAACATATCTTTTCAAGTAAAAGTCATTTGAATTTGATACTTATACAAGTACACGCTATTTTATGCTTATTTTTTTTTTATCAAATAGAATAAGAATGTTGTAATTCAAATCTGTGACCATATGATCAATAAGATTTTGAAATTATGTTATTGCCTAAGAACTTAAACTACTATATGAAATTTTAAGATATGATTTATATTGTTATTTATCCACTGTGATTTAAAACATGCATCGAAATCAAGACCTAGATGGGATTTGATTGTACACTTGGCTAATAATATTTTGCTGGTCATTGATAATTGCTTTTAAGTCTTTTATATTTGTACTTACACAAAATTTACCAATTTGATTGATTTCATTTGCATAAAATAAAATCTTCACAAATTTCTCGAGTTTATATATATATATATGTCGTCATCTACGTCATGTGGACAAAATAGTATGATTATAAGTGTTTTTTTTTTCATGATCAAGCTGACAAGTCCTCCTATGGATTTCCTATTGAAAGAAAAAGAACATAGTTTTTCCTCTCGGCATCTTGTAGTCAAACAAAGGGCCGGCATGCCATGATCATTTGACGTTGGGTTTTCATTCTTGGTGGAAATTAAAATAGGATGACAATGGCCTGCCGGCTCCTATTTTTTCAAGAACTATAAACATTTTCTAATCAGTTGCATCTAATAATTCTCAGCAATATTCTCCTCGAAAGAGAATTTCCAGTGGGGTCAGTCGGGGGCCTTGATTTATTATATCAAATTAATTAACTATCAATTTTTTTTTATTAATAAGAGTGTCTAAGCCAGTTTACGTGTACCTCGACCAATCTTACGGGTTCTATAATTAATGATCATGTAAACCTTTAGTCACTATCATATTAACAATAATATTGTTCAAACATGAGATAAAAAAAAAATCTCTTAATTTCAAGCTCTTACTCCTGAGTCAACTACTAGATTATTATGAACTATCAAATTTACTACTACTACAAGTGTGAGAGTTTTTTTTCCAACTCTTTGGTTCATCAAGAGGTGTGTAGTGACCTGACAAAATTTAAAATTATTTAATTTAAAAAACTTTCAGATACATAACTGCTAAGCTATATATATATTGGCAATTAAATTATAACATAGTGATTGAACAATCAATATAGCTAGCAATGTATATCACAAAAACCTAAGAGTGATAAATAAACAATCGAACCGAAACCCTAGTCATTTAAGATAACAAAAAAGAAAGGTTGGGGGGACAAGATATCCGGAAAGTAGGAAGACGAAGGATACGAAAATGGGGAGAGATGATTGCTGGAGATGGGACATGATGATCGGAGATGGGAAGCAGAATCATTAAGCATGAGGCTGGGATGCAATTATGTGCCATGAGAGTGTGTGTGTGTGTGTGCGAGTTCACTTTTCATTTGAAGAATCATACCCCACGTCATCATCACCATTTCCACTCCTAATCACAGCATGCAGCATAATGTAGCATCTAAGCATGCAGTAAACAATTTTCTGTAATAATATTTAATGAAACCCCGGCAGCGGGGCTGCCGGGAGGTTTTGCTGTATTTTCTTTCTCTCTCCTTTATCCCAGCAATTTGACTTTTTATCTTGAGGGGTGAAATTATAAATCACAGAAGAACCGGGGGCAGAAAGAGAAGACAAAAGGGAGACATGAGGGGGCCCGCCACAAAATTAAGCAGACCTTTTATCATGTCTATGATGTGATGAAATCCAAGCAATCTAATCGGGGCCCCCACTTTCCGCTGGAGAGAGACAATTCAAGTGATCATATACCGTCAATTTATCATTTGAAGGGATGTAAATGATACACCGTGAGGCATGATTTCAGATTTCATTCTTTACCAAGAAAATAAAAATCATAGTTTTTGATCCTTCACGAAGTTTACATCCAGAATCAGGACCGGGACGGGTTAGTCAAGTTAATAATTAAAATAAAATATATATGTTGTTTTAAAAGATTAATAAGGTTTAATTGAATTATAAGCTGACTTCTCAAGTAAATTATATCCCATCAAGTTAAACTTATTTTTACAATTAGTTTGAATAAAGACTATTTATTTTATATTTTAATTTATTTTTTTGTGCTTTCAAATTATTTTAATTCACTTGTGTAAAAATATTATTATAAAATTAAAAACAACTCTATAACAAATCAGCTGCTCTAAAATACTAAAAATAATTACGTAATATCTAAAAATAATTACGTAATCTCGTAATCTATAGCAGCAGGAAGGAATCCAAAGTCTATGAGCATGAGGAGGGCAGCATGAGAATGCAGGGCTGCAGCCACAACATTGGTGGGGCCACAGCATGAAATTAATTACACTCTATTCGGGACCCATGTGAATAGTGCCGTTCTAATACCGCCGAGGCAGCTTTCTGGGGCAACAACAGTGGATATAGGCTCCTCATTTTAGATATTTGAATTTAATTTTAAATGTTGTTGTTTATTTCGAAGATTTGATATTTTTAAATATTAATATATCAAGATTATTCCAAAAAAGCTGTTAAATTAATATATTTTTAGTTTAAAAAACACTTTAAATACAATTAAATGTCATCTTAAGAAATGAATCTTTATTTTGGTATTCCCTAAGAAGATTAGCCTTCTTCCTTCTCTCTAGATAGGGTGCCCAAAAATAAAATCACATGATGATGGGACCTGGGTAATTTTGTAGCGGTGTAACTATATTGTTTGATATTGTGTTTTAAAAATATTTAAAAATAAAATAAAATTAATGTTTTTTATATTAAAGTAATTATTTTTAGATTATTTTTATATGTTGATGTCAAAAATATTTTTTTTTAAATAAAAAATATCATTTGATACATTTTGAATAAAATAACACTTTAAAAAATAACTTCAATCACGGTTCCAAACAGATATAACGTGTCATTTAACTCATAATAAAATTGTTGCTCATACAAATTTGGTAGGTAAATTCGATGTAAATATAAATAAATAATTTAATCTCACTCGCTTATTTGTTCCAAAGAAATCCCCTCACATATATAATCTTATTTGTTTATTTTATTAATCGGAGAATAAAAAAGATAATAAAATACAATATTTTGCGTATTTTGACTCCAAAACAATTGCTAATTCAGTTTAAAATCAGGATTATATTTCTAAATAAATAGATTATCGATACGTAGTTGAAAAAAGTGTTTTAGATTGATGGTGAGAATGAAAAATCACAGTTAATTAATAACAATGAGAAATATGTAATTAAGGTGGCCTTGGGCATCAAGAGTTTTATCATGTTATCCCTTTCCGTGACATGACATTAATGTTGTCAAATAATTTGGGTTTCGTCGCAGGTGACTTTGCTGCTTCGCCAAATGATCAGACCCAACATGCTCAACGCGGATCCCATCAAACATCGGACGGACAACTTGTCGTTTGGCGCCCAGCTTGAGAGACAGCAGCATTAACACCCACAAAATTGTTTGGCTAGTGGGAAAGGAAGAAATTAAAAAGCATTTTCGAGCCCTGAGTAACTAGTTTCGGCTGTGTTTTTTTATTGTTTTTGTTTTTGTTTTTGTGGTTGAAGTTTAAAAAAAACAGTTTCATAAAAAACACTTTAGCTGCGGGTTTAAATTTTTTTTGAAGTGTTTGGTTAAAACTGTTTTTGAGTTTTAGATTAATGAAAAACAATTTTATGTGTTTGGTTACCAAGCTTTTCATATTGCTTTTAACTTGTGAAATTACTTTAAAGTTCATATATATATATATATATAATTTTTTAAATATTGTAGATTTAATAATTATAATAATATAATGTAATTAATAATTCAAGTAAATTAGACATTTTTTTTATTCTCTCACCAAATTACTTGCAATGTCATCACGAACAATATTTATACAAAAAGGTCATAATATAAGAGGTTATAACAATATAATATATTTTAGAACATCGAAATAACTCAATACCAAATTACTTCTTACGTTACAATTCGAAGGAAGAAAAATATAAAAACCAAAGAGGCAAACAAATTCAGAGCATTGCAGTTAAGCGTTTTTTGGCGCGTGATGTTTCGCTGAAGCCAATTGTATTTTCTTTCAATACTGGTGATGCTAGCCCACATTTCTCTATTTCTTCGCACACTTAGGAACGCAGTAGCTAGGTCAAAAAAATCATCGTCATCTGTCGAACCAGGTATTGATTGGAACTCAGCCATAACTTCACGAATACTGCAACCTGGCAAATCCCTATTCGCAGAAGTGGAATCACTCCTACTAGACATGCTATCGAGGAGCTGTTGCTGCATTGATACTAGTTGAGCACCAATTCCAGATGTCTTTTTCTTTCTAGCTCTCGGCTCCGGGTGCTCTTTTTTTTTTTGCCACTGCTCTTTGTGTTGCTACTACTAGACATATGCACCCCCCAACGCCTCGAGAAATATGATTTTCAAAATCCTCATTGACATTCTCCTCTAAATCCCCGTTTCTTTCTTCCAAATCATCACTTTCTAGACTGACATTACTTGAACCCAAATCGAATTCATTGGCACCAACTGCACCCGACGATGGTGCCCATGCATATTGTCTGGTAGCGATGACTCCAGAGAGCATTATATCAAATTTCGACTTCAACGAAGGCTCAATATCGGACTGTCTGAATTTTTTTGTCCCTCTTATTTCCTGCATATAACAAATAATTCTCTTGTAATTATCTTAACAAAACATAAAGAATGACATGAAATAGTTACTTTGATGAAAATTCACCTGAATTTTAGAATTCCACCACTCATCGTTAGCCGCAATTGTCCCTAATTCGTAACTCCAACCCACACCAGTTTCAGCAATCAATTTGGTCCATATCCTTCAATCTTTTTTAAATGCATCCCATTTGTTTTTCAACTGCGTTTTGGAGAACGCATGACTCGTTTGTTGTTTAAATGATGTCAAAATAAATTGTCATCCGTATATATCGAAATGAGTATTCGGTCTCATTCCCATGTCAATTGCCTTAATGCATATATCACAAAATATATGCAACATTTCTTTAGTCCAAGCATCTTTATCCATAGATTCATGATTATCCATAATATCTTGTAAAACTTTGAAAAACAAAAACAAATCAACATTAAAACAAACAATTAAATACTATAAAGGAACAAACTTGGTCATGCCACGTTTAACTAAATGTCAATAAAAAACATGTATTGTACAATACAACATGAATCCAGGTTTAGCATGTACAGAACATAACCAGCAGCAATACATTCAAATCGTATCAAAGAACAAAATTGCAACTAATGGGAGATCATTGGAGGAGAATGAGGACGAAAACACTGATCTCTTCTTTTCTCTATCTATGACAAGCATAGTCAAGCCACAAAACAAAGTGTGCAGCCATGATTGAGTGCACAAATTAACATCCTAACAGGGTAGCAAAAACCGAGAAGCAAATCACTCAACTAGAGACTGCTACCACAATTCAGAGGATTTTAATACAATTACATGGTTTATTTCAATACCGAGCAGTGTAACCATTGTTGTATTTTGGATTTTAAGACACTTATCATGGAAACCATGATAAAATTGCAATTGGAATAGCAATTACCATCCCCATCCTAGCATCACACATCTTGGCAAATTCACGCATTGAATACCACAAGCCTAAACTCCAAACTATCCTTTTCCATGCGATAGCAACCATAAAAACTATCATTTTTACACAAATCACACTTTAAAACCAACACAACGGAAACATAAAAACTCCAGCAATGAAACCCCATGATCACAACCATTTTTAGAATAATAGCACATAGCTCTAAAACTCATAAAACTTACATCAACATATACAAATCACACTTTCCCTAAAATCAACACAACAACAACATAAAAACTCTAGCAATGAAACCCCATTATCACAAACTAGCTCAAATTCTGAACTTTTATCTTTCTCAGTAACCAAACAAACATTAGGGAGAACCTTATGTGATTGACAAAGCAGAAGAATTATCTTCTAAAGAGCATCATAGAGCATTAAGAATTATCTCTTTAGAGCTATGTTGGTTTTAACGATGAAAGGAGAGAAAACTTCACTTAATTAAACATTAGGACATATAGCCTCTCAAAACAAAAGCGTGCACAAACCATTTCCTCCAAGTCTCTTAGGAAAAACTCCTGTACCTGCTCTTAAATTTCAATGGTATTTTAATTTCATACAACGGTAGATTGCAAATAATCATTTGTTCCCATCCTCTAGATGAAAAAGAAAAGGAAAACATCTAGGATTAAGTTCAATTTAGAGCAGTAGAGCAGAGAAAGGAAAAATCCCTTTAATAACATGATTTGTAAGTATTTTTATAATTGTTCGTGTAGTGAAATCAATAATTAGGTAAACTGAGAGACCATAAGGTCTGAAACTCTAGTAACAGTCTCAGTATAATTTTCTCCTTGTCAAGTTCAATGACGAAGTATGTGACAATATTAATGTTTACTTTTCTGATATCATTAGCATATTTAACTGAGATTAAAGTTTAAAATTTTAATAAAGATCAAATTTTCCCGACATGGGTGATTGATGCCTCCTCATATCATAACTTGTTACAAGAATATCTTTCAAATTGTATGTGCATGTGTGTTCTTCCTAAACCGTCTGATAAAAGGGCTCCATTCTTCAAGGAATAATGACTGCAATCACATCAGAGCTAATAGCACAAAAAATGAGAAGGAAATAGCTCCTTAAGGAAATTAGACCTACAACAGAAAATACTCCCAAGAAGATTAATGCAAAGCCATGGTTTCTCTCAACCAAGTATAATTGCAATGGAGTAACAACACTCAAGAGTTGTAGACTCTTGGTGCGGTGAAAAGCAATCACAAGATACAACTAATAACAGTGGAAAACTTGCCAAACCAAGGATTTTCAATTAAATTTATAAGCAGAATTATTTCCTAAAGCCTTAAGATAACCTAAATGATCTGTAAATAAAATAAAAAACATAAAGAAAATAAAATTCAGAAGTTCGTATATTCCCTCCTCCTCCTCCATGATCTGTAAATAAATTGTTGATTTGTTTGATAATCTATCCGCATATTTAGATCAAATTCCCAAAAGGAAATGAAGAGGCAGGGTATTATCAATAACATGAGCAACAAGATAACTCTACGAGTGTGTTTGGTATTGCTTTTACTTTTGTGGTTGAGGTTTGAAATAATCAGTTTCAAGAAAAGTATTTTTGCTGAGGTTCAAAATAAGTTGTGAAGTGTTTGGTTAAAACTATGGTTGAATTTGAGGTTGAAAAAAAGCAGTTTCAAGTGTTTGGTTACCAAATTTTTCATATTGCTTTTAACTTGTGAAATTACTTTAAAGGACATAGACATATACATACACATTTATTTATATATATTTATGTATATATTTATAATGCATTAATAATCATAATTTTATAATGTAAGAATAATACACATCGAATAAAGTTAAGCATTATCAATAATTTATTTGGAATCCGACTATTAAAATCTTTTAACTATACATGAACTTACTCTATGTCCTCTCAAAGTAAACCTAAAACATCCCAAAAAATCCAACTCTCCGCAACCCATAAAAAAACAACCCCATTTATTAAAATCCAAAACCCTAAAGCCCCTCTCTCTACTTTCACTTCCCTCACAGCAGCCACTTAGCCAGAGCAAGCAGAGGCACAACTACAATGGTGTCTGGGTCAAGGATCTGTGTTAAAAGGTTGTCGTTGATGCAAGGCATCACACGCAGGGCGTGGAGGTGTTCTGTGAAGGAGAAGGGGAGCTGTGGGTCGTTGCAAAGGAGAGAAAAGTGAGAGACGGGAGGAGGCGCAGATGAGAAGGGATATTGATGGTGAGGATGTTTTAGGGTTTTTATTTTCAACGGTAATTTTTGTATTTAAACATTGAATCACCATTTCTGTGTATTTATCAAACTCTGAATCGCAAATAGAAAAGCATGTATTTTCAGCTTTTCTTAAAACGCTGTTTTCATCAAAAATTTATGTGGGTCCCATGTCAAAATTATGCTTATTACACTTTACCAAACACTTATTGAATCAGCTTATTTCCAATTGCAGATGACATCACAATGCCAAACGGGCACTACTATGACTACTGCTACAGCTATCCTCCATCTCGTACCACTGCAGTGTTAAGAAGAAAACGTACCATTTTGACTCTCCTCCCCAGCTCTGGTTGCTAGCTTTGAGAAGATGGTGCACGGATCTGTTGCAGAGTTTTGGTGAGGACGAGAAGTGAGGGACGATAGGGTGTTCTATGAAGGTGATCTGTTGCAGGGATGGTGAGGACGAGAGATGTGAGGGACGGGAGGGTAAAGGAGAAGGGGAGACCAGATAAGTGTGGATGATTTGCAGAGGAAGGGAAGTGAGGGACGAGAAAAGGGTTTGCTAACGAGAGAAAAGATGGGTAAAGTGTATGTTTGCAGTTCTGGTGACCCTCAGGGACGGGATGGTGGAAAGGAGAAGGTGAAGGGGAGATGGGTTGCATATGTGAATTAATTTTTGTGTGTGATTGCAGTTCTGGTGACCCTGGCAGATGTGAATTATTTTGGTGAGGTAGTGAGGTGAGGGACAATGTGAAGTAAAATTAATCTAACGGTAATATTTTTGAGATAATTAAAGCATCAAACAAGCTGCTTCAGCTTTTGTCACTCGTGAAAATTGCTGCTTTTCACGCAACTGCGTTTAATAACTTTTTAACATGGAGTCCACACCACTTTTTCTAATTTTTCAGATAACCAAACACTAAATTTACCTGCATTTTTTAAACTTATGGCGTGACCATACTACCAAACGCCCTCTTCATCCTCGATCGATTAGGGTTGAGAAAATGGAGAGCAAAACAGTTCGATGAAACTTCCATGTAGCTAGGCTCAATTCGAAGAAGCAAAATAAAAATTAATGAGACCACTGTACGTTAATTCTAAATGCGAAAAGTTGTCCCTTTGGAGTGAAAAAGTATTATAAGAATTTATAGTTAAGGGATGAACAACCTTCTATAAAATATAAAAATAAAAACTAGCGTATGCAAACGGGACTTCTCTCTCAATTTTTTTAAGGTTATTTTTTTTTTAAATAAGTTTTTTGGCCTTTTTTTATTTTTTATTCTTTTTCAGCTCCATTATTTAATATGAGATTTTTATTTTATTTAAATTTTTGAAATACCCCCGGTTCCAAGCGTTATTTTTTGTCGATTTCCGGGGCTTTTTTTGTTGTTTTCATGTGCAAATAATTCAAAAATACCAACTATGTCCCTTGGAAATTTCAGAAATAACCCCGGTCCCGGGGGTTAAAAATTTTCAATACTAGGATAAAATAATAATTTTATTATAGCAATACACAGTAAACTATGTCTAGATAAACAATAAAAAATTTTAGGAATAAAACATCCACGGGATTTATATTTTAGTTTATACACACACAATAAACCAACACCAATCTGAAAGAATAAAAAAAATCGATGGAGAGACGAGAAGTTGATTGCACAGTCAAAAAATATGGCGAGAAATGAGAGTAAGGTTGCGAGAAGAGTTAAATGAAATGGTGGTTACCACGAGATGTGTTTTTCCTGTAGTAAAGCACGTGCATAGGTGCCTCAAAGTTTGTAGAAAAAGCGATCGCTTTGCTTAAGCCACAGAGTTTATAGTAGTTAGTTAATGGCTGACCCGGTAAAGTCTGCGAAAGACACCATTGTAAAGCTTAGCTCCCTCATTTTTTAAGCTTGAAAGCGATTTTTTTATTTTTGGATAGAGCCGAGTGAGTTCATTTTAATGTCTGGCTCTATATAGGTTGCATTGGATCCTTCGCCCAACTGTGTTTCTAAGTTTCCTACATTCTCTCTCCCCCCCCTCCTCAAGAACATTTCCATAGCTGATACCCAAACAAGCTCAGAGACATTAACTAAAGGTGGCCATTTCATATGTATGATTGTTTTTGTTCCATTCTTTTCCCTGCTAGTTAGATCGCTATATTTCTTCTTGATCCTAGCTTGCTAGGTTTCTCAAAGTCTAGCTCTAGATTTCAACGGTTTTGTCCTTTGTTTGCTTTAATTAATCAAGAGGGATCTTTTGTCATGTTCTCCGAATTGAAATCATTGTCGTTAATGGAATTGTCCACCTCTGAGATGTTTTTCTCTGAGAAAGATCTGAATCCCAGCATGGAATTCAATTTCCTTGTGAGATCTGCATTAGAACTTGGAGATGACTGTGAAATTGAACCCCAAGAACTTCATAAGGAAAAAGAAGTTGAAGAAGAAGAAGAGCAAGAAGACGACTGCGAGGTATCGGTACCTACTTTGAAGATAAAACTGCCGTCTGTAGAAGCATTCCAGATTGAAGATGATAAAGATGACGATGATGATGGGTTCAAGACTCCAACTTCTTTGGATCGCAAAATCCCTGTCATTTTTCAATGTCCGCCTGCACCCAGAAAACCTAAATCACTCCCATCAACCAAACGAAAATCGGCTCAACGGAGAGTCTTACTTGATCTGTCCAATGAGATCGAATCATTGTTTCCTCCCGCTCCTGCTGGGGATCTTGGTGGCAAGATTAAGAAAGTTAGGCATGGCAATGACACCAAATAAATAACAGGTCAAGCTATATATATTTATGTACTTTCGTGAAGTTAAGTTTATAGTTACATTTTTCTTAATCTTATCCTTTTTTTTTTGTTTATTATTTGCCAAAATTTTCTTGACTAGAGAAACGTATTCAGGAACCTAATCTCATCAACGCTATATCTCAGATTCATATCATTTCTTTCTTTACAAGGCAGGTTCATGCTTCTTCTTTTTCAACCCCTCTTTCTTACAGGCATGGATTCTGAATCTGTAACTCGTTATGTGCAAAAGATCGATTTACGCACACAGCTTCTTATTGACTGCATTACTCGATCCTAGGATTATAGCTAGTGCTAATTTACTGGACACCTCGAGTTGAGCAAACCCCACCAAGTAGTTATATGCTGTTTCTTGAATATTGATTTCATATCTGCTAAGAAGAAGAAGAAGAAGAAATTTATTATATCCAGGAATTTGTTCAATGAAAAAAAAAAGAAACTCTAAATTTCTCGGGAACATAGATATAATTTCATTGACATCTTTTTTAAGCGATTGGTTAATGCGTTGACCTTCCCGAGGTAAACAAATATGCTCCACATTGGATGCCATCAGGGTGGAGCAAACCCCAGGGAGATATATATTCCCTCGTGTGACAGAGAACATCAGAGATTCACAGCAGAAATTGACTGAATACTGTCCTCACCGTCTGGCCTGCCTTGAGTCCTACTGGCTTTTCATTGTTTGAGATGACATACACATAGATCATCGGAGCTGTAAGATTATGGGGGTGTTTTTACTGAGTTTCATAAATGTTTTACATTTTTTTTTAAAAAACATTAGTAGAAAAATTAGTTTTATTTTTTACTTTAAATTAAATATTTTTAGTTTTAGATAATTTTCATGTATTGATATAAAAAATAATATTTAAAAAATAAAAATATCATTTTGATATATTTTTGAACAAAAAACACTTTAAAAAATAATATCAATCAAACTCTCAAACAACATTAAGAGCCAAAGGCTCGTTCTAATTATATGTATTCGGGCCTAACATTAGTTCCCCTAAATTAAATAATAATGAGAATTAATTTTTATATTTATAATACTTTAAATCCTCTTTCTAAGGATGCCAAAGAAAAAAATTAACAAAAAAAATCAATTTATTTTCAAAATTACCATAATATTTCATCTAATAACTAAAGAGCTTGTTGCGACGGTGTTCTCGGCCTCTTGGAGATGGGATGTATGGAAAAAGAGTTTTGTATAATAATAAAATTATTATTATTATTTTTAAGAGCCGCTATCTAATATCAAGCTTATTAGAAAACCTAATGATATACGAGAATTTGGGTAAGAGAACTTGTTGTGCAATGTGAAAATGAATCACCTTTAGTATACCCTACCTAAGATAAGCTGCATTATTGTTTCTAATGGTCAACGAGAGATGCATCACTCGTAGTGCAAGGGGAAGATGATCACTCGTAGTGCACCCTATCTAAGATAAGTTGTATTGTTGCTTGATTGTTTTTCTAAATCACATTTTTTATTCATCGATATTTTCTAAGGTTCAAGATGCATCTTTAGGTAAAAAATCTAACCATTCTAAAGTCTGAATTATAGCATCGTAGTCTTTTGTATCTTTAATATCTGAGAGTATACTCTACAATGTAGTTTAACACACCTAAATATTAAAATATACAACTAAATTCTAATAAATATAAAATGAACACAATGATGGCTTAAAGATTTTTGATATTTTGGTTGAACCCTATTGGATAACCGTAAACTGATTGCTATATCCATTTTTGCATTTGAAAACATGAGAAAAAAATACTTTTTTTTTTTTTTTTTGTAAAATATGCTCATGAAAATTTTAGGATTTGACCTTATGCAAGAAAATAAAACATTTTTTATGTTTAGAAATAAGGAGTTATTATTATTATTATTTGGAAATTTTAGAGAAAATCATATATTTTGTGTCGACTTCGTATATTACAGTGCATGTCTATAGACTGATATTCAACAAGATTGATGGAAAAACACGAGATGAAATAAAAAGATTTTGAAATGACCAAGGCTGTCAAATCATGGTTTTGATACGATACGGAATTGGTTTTTGAACTCGGATCGTAAAATCATACGTAAAATATTTCTGTACCAAAATAGTAAAATCACAGTTAAAATCGTGTAGGTAGAAAAATAGTAAAATCATAAGTAAAATATTTCAGAATACAATACAACATAATTCTGTCCATAAAACTTCATTAGTTAAGGTTCATCCATGATTTAAAATAACATAAAAATACATTACAAAACAATTATGTTCATAGAATTTCATTAGGTAAAAACTAATAAATTTAAAACAAATATTCTACTGGCGTGGTATGTAAACTAAAATCAGCCTCATTACCGTCATCTTCCTCGCTATTTCTAATACATTCATCAAAAGCATTACTATTGAAAGGATTATTAGTATTACTATTGGTACGAGCACCGATATTGCTAGTTCTAGCTCCAAGTTTAACAAATTATTTCAACATCAGCACATGAAAATAATCTAAAAACACCAAAAAAATTCAATTTAAAGTAAATAATAAGAAATAATTTTTTTTCAAAAATTTTAAGTATAAATTTTAAAGTTAATATTTAAATCAATACATGAGAATCAAGACATTTTTATTGTGTAAGAAATGGTCTATGCGTGCATTTAAAAAATACTGTTTTTCTTAATTTGATTTTCAAACCATAACAACGATTTATAAGAAGAGAGAAGAAAACATGAATTATAAGTGATTCCACCTTTGGAGAGAGAGGGAGAGAGAGAGAGAGAGAGAGAGAGAGAGAGAGAGAGAGAGGGACAATAGAGATGACAGACTGACCAATAGACTGAGATAGAAAGAAAGCATAATGATAGGGAAAAGGAAAGTTAAGTAATTAAACTGACCGATAGCCTGAGATCGTAAAATCGAACCGACCCGGGCCAATTTTATGATCCTGACCGATTTTGATGATTTTATAATTCTGACTGATTTTAATGATTTTGCTCTGATTTTACCAGGTTTGTTCTTTTGACTTGTCAAATCGTGATTTTGACAACAATGGAAATGACCCTTGATTTTTTTTTGAAGTTTTAGAGAATATTGAATATTTTTATACATGGTTTGTAACTTACAATATAAATAACCCAATATTATGCAAAATTGTTGGGAATATTTGTTATAAAATCATATTTTTGTTTAAGTGAAGACTTGGGAGGCATTAGTGGTGACAACGGTGACCAGAAAAAAAACAAAGGAAAATTGCTGGCAAAAGAGAAAAATAGGGGAGGGGAGGTAACTTTAGCTTTTGGTTTCTTCATGCCAAGGTCAAGAATTTCACTTCTATTTATAGGCAATGAAAGAATGTATTCTCTTCTTTGTTAGTATAAAGTTTTCAATCTTTTATTCAACCCAAAAACATTTTAAATGTTGGCTCAAAGTAGGTATTCCAAGTTGTCAATATTGATAGCTCATGATTGTCTAAGTTGTTAACTTTGAGATATCTTCACCATGAGCATGGTGTTAGAACTGAGTATACCACATGATAAAGAAACATCACAAGATGAATTTCATTCAAATTTTGTCAAATTTGATGAGGTATAAGGCAATAAAAGCACATATGAAGTAGGTAAGAAAGTTGTCACTTCAGGCAATTTTTGAGAAGATAATGAATAGTGGAAAACGACGCGTCACCTGACCTTTTTTTTCTTTATTCTTCACCAACAGATGTCGGCTAAACCTCAATTTGATCCTCCATCAATTAATTGCTCTAATTCACCCCTAATTGACCCATAACTTTTAATTTTATACAATTTTACCCATGTAGAACTTCAATGGATGCAATAAAGTTACATACTCTTTTTATTTTGGTTTTTGGTTTTTGATTTATGCAATTTGACGCTTAACTGACCCTTAAAATTTCAATTTCACATTTGATTTTGGTTCATTAAGTCCCTATAGTTAGACACCTTTTATAAAATGATCTTTAGATACAAATTTATCCAATTTAGCCTTTAAGTGATCCAAAACATTTATTTTCTTTTGATTTCACCTAATTTCAACTAATTGACTTGGAAAAAAATAAATTTGGTCACCAAATTTAAATTCTTCCAAAGTAGGCTCTAAAACTTAAGTTTTCATATTAAGCTATAATAAGATTAATTTTACCCATTTAAAGTATAATTAAATTATTATACTTAATTAAATACTTCAATTGAATTGCAAATTAATTTTAAAAATAATTAAACTTTAATTTGACCCATGATTAAATCAAATTGACCTATTAAAAATATAATTATGCTTTTGAACTTAATGCTTATGCAAATTTGTCCAAAGATCATTTATTTTTAGCATCGAATCTGTATTTTTCTTCATTTTTAGGCACAATAGGGATGCAATAATGCTCTTGAATCCGTCAAAAATTTCTAACTTGATTTTTCCACTACGTCAACCTCTTCTTTTTTTTGGGTGAATTTAAGAATAACCAAGAAATGAATTATGATAGAGCCATTGAAATATTAATATTATAACCTTGTCATTAAATATATAATTATAAATTTATCATCAAACACATGATTTGCAATAGAGAATCAATTTAGTAATTGATTTTCTTTTTTGGTATTTAATTCCTTTGTTCAATAAAGCATAAATATCTAACCACCATGGTCATCATCGACACCTACTTCCCTACTTTCATAAGCCACTACAAACTCTGTTTTTTCACCAAACACCAACTTTTTGTCATGCATTGGAAGTGTTGCACCATTCCTTTTCTTTTGGAGCGACATGGTTCGAGTAGGCAACACAATTTTACTCTTGCAATGCTTTATTTTTTCTCCTATTTTCTCTCATTCTATAAAGATTCATAATGCCCACGCAAAATTTCAAAGTGAACCCCTTACTTATTAAGTTTTTAACTTTGGTCCTTATGCTTTTAATTTTTAAATTTTGTTCAATTTAGTGCTCATTCTTTTGATTTTTTTGGGATCCTTTTGTTAAATTAATTTTTCTTCTCAATTTCATCTTTTAACCAAAAAATTATAGTTGTCTTCTAATATATATTTTCTTTCAATTCTGATCATTATTCTTTTAATTGTCCTTTTGTTAAATTAGTTTTTCTTTTCAATTTCACTATATAATAGAAAGATGTTTTCCTCTATTTTATTTTATATTTTCATGTTCATCCTCATTCTTTTAATTGCTATTTTATTTTGTCTCAGATCCTTTTGTATAGTTTGTTTTTTAATTTTACCATTCAACATTTGATTGATTCAATTTCACCTTTCAATTAAAACAATAGTTGTCCTATAATTTATTTTATTTCAATGTTAATACTCATTCCTTTTTTTTTATAAATAAAATCACGTGTAATTTGGAAAGCTCATGCATACATACTATTGAATAAATCAAGAATTATGTGTGTTAATAAACAAAATATTAACAGTAACTAAAAAAAAATAAAAAATCAAGAGATTAATATTTAATCATGCAAGATGAGATATTTACCTAGTTGTGTTTACTGAATTTGTTTATTAAAATTAGTTATTTTAATGTGAATGTTTATTTATATAATCATTAGATTAAATAAAATAAACGTGAAAAAAAATATTATACAATGGTGCATATATTAAAAATGTTATCTATCTATCTATATATATATATATATTAAACAATTGTTGTTTACAAAACATATATTTTTTTTTATAAATGATCCACAATAATGTTTTCAATAATTAACATGCAAACACCATAAAAAAACAATTTTTTCCCTTTAAGGTTTTACTCAATCTAAAAAAAAGGCTAAAAAGAGCCTAGAGTTGTAGGCATATAACCCAACTCGTTTGGGCCACTGCAATAAAGATCCTATGAGCTTTGGTTGTCTTTCAAGCCTAAACTTGTTTCTTTTTTCTTTTTTATTTTGCATTTTATTTGAAAAATAAGCTAGTAACATGTTGCCCGCTAAGGCAAGTAATATGTCGTCTGCAAGACCATATTTTGGCTACCACTGTGGTGGTTGGAAAATTAGAAAAATAATTTTTTAGCAAAACAAAAATCAATTTTAAGTTATTTAAGCCTTAAAACACATCAGCAATACATTTATAACACTTAAAAACCATTTTATCAACTCCAAATACCTAAAATAGGCTCAAAACCTAAAATTAAATTGGATTAGTTTGGGCTTTCTCGGTTTATATTTGTTTTTCATGCAATACTCAGTCTACAAACAACCATAATGAAACCCCTCTCATCTCTTGGAACCCGTGGATATGAAGACAAGTCATTTTAATGGTAAAAAATAGAATGAACAATGACTCTTTGTCATCATTGGAATTTAATAACCCTTCTCTCTCTCCTCTCTTTTGCCAAGGAACGAAAAATAACATTAATGAAGTTGTGTACTAAAAGTAATTTGTTAAAATTAGGATTCAATTGCATAAAATAAAAATTTGAAGACCAAAATAAATCATTATGAAATGAATAGTAAGCCCACAAAGTTATGTTAGTGTGTTAATTGTGACAAGATATTGTAAAAACCCCACACCTTTAGTGTATTGAAAAATAAATAAATAATAAATATGTCATTTAAACATTTACCCCATATTACAAAAGTATTTCTCGATAAGTGGTATAGATCTAATTTCCCCTCTTGTAAGGTGTTTTGACATCATTAAGAGCTTAGTATTTAAATTAAAGAAAATTTGAAATTAAATCCAAATAAAATACAAGTTATGGTGTATATAAGATATGGCATCAATGAATAAATTTATCAACAACATTCTTGAAATATTTTTACAACAACTAAGGGATCATAAGAACTAATCAATTAGATCTATGTGTCAACACGTGCTTGATTTTGAATTTATCTTCATAAATTATTTCGGTTTGCTTTTTATAAAGTTTTCACAATCTAAAACAAACATCCTAATATTTTGTTTATGTTTGGCTTTTGCTTGAATATATATTTTTTAATTTTTATTATTATATAATTAAGTAAAAAAAATACTCTTAAACCTAGTTGAAGTCTATAACCTAGATTATAAATTTCTAACGTTAAGCCAAAAAAACTTGGGTTGACCAAAATGTTACGACTTAATATAAAATAAAGGTAATCTTGAATTTTTTTTTAAAAAAAACATGAAACTATGTTTTTACCTATCATCTAGGTTATCTTGGAACCCGTCAAGTCAACTGGATCATAATGAGACAACTCTCACATTATTTAATTTTAAACTCAGGATAAAAAATGAGTTGGGTCATGAGGTTTTAAGGTTGACTCTACAAACCAGGTTTAATAACAATATGTTATCTATAACATATATATTTTTTTACGTTAAAAAGTTTTTTAATTCAAGCCACAGTGTTATGCGACCCTATAAACTAGTAAATGCTATTAAAATAACAAAAGGAAAATATATACAGTGAAAGTCTTTTGTTTTCTCTAGATCATGTCATCTATGACTATTATCTCTAATTAAGGTTTTGTTTGGTAACACAACTAATCGTGTGATTAGTTGTATTCTTAAATGACCACTAAGTCACACTGACAACCATGATGTAAACCAAGGGGAAAAATGATACACTTTCAATGAGAGTAAGAATTTATAGAGTGGATGATACATATAAGCATTTTGTTAGTGTTTTAGAAAAATCCAAAAGGTAGTGACAACATTGTGAATACTGTGTTAGGTGTCCTTGATTTTTTTTATACAAAATATTTCAATACTTTTTTTTTATTATAAACATTATGTTATTGAGTTACTATAATAATATATAGAATATTTTTTATATATTTATTATCTTAAGTTTTACATAATATTTATTTACTTAAACAAAAAAAATATTTAGAGATGAAATTGATGATATTAAAAAAAATCAAAGGTGCTTAGGAATAAGACTTAAATGGTTGGATAATAACTTGATCATTTAGTTCTTGAAATTTAATTCATTCTTCCTAGTCAAGGTGGCTAATCGCTAGTAGCTTAAGTTGGTAATTTTGTAGGGAGAAAAAATACAACAATATTTTAAAAAGAAAGGATCTAAATATATGTGTGTGTGTGTGTTAAAAATATTGAGAAAACAAATATTGTGAACCTCGTACATAGGTGATTCATGAGGTATTTATACTATATAAATCTTATTTCCTTGTTTGAGTGGAGGGTCTTAAATGTAGTTTTTCTTTAATAATATTAATAAAGATATCTCTTACACATGCATTAATAAGAGATAAATATATTTTATATAAATATTAGTAAAATAAAAAGGTGTTAGGCCCTGAAAGGTTTTTATATATGTGGGGGTGTAGTGAGAATAAGATCCAAAATATATTTTGGGCCAACAAAAAATCTTGAGGGACTCAAGTGGGATCTTATAAAATCAAGATTAGAGGTTTGAGTTAGATCGCATTGCTAAGACTAACAGGTGTTAAAAAAAGGCTCAAAGCGATACCTAGGCCAAAAGACGATGGACATTATGCTTAGGAATGTTGGGTTTTTCTCCTTGGCTAAAATCATGAAGGTTAGTCTCTTTCTCAAGACTGAACTTATAGAGCGGGTTTTTACCCAAGGTTAAGCCTATAAAAGTTAGGCTTTTCGCTAAGGTTGATCGTATAGAGAGTAGACTTTTGTTTTAGGTTGAGCAACTTAGGGGTGAGCTTTTCTCTCTATTGTGAGTTCTTCCTATAAAATGAGTGAGTTTTTACCCTAGGCTGACCTCATTGGCTTTGGATTTTTTCTTAAGGCTAAACCCACAAGGGATAAGCGTTTCCCTTAGGCTAAGTCTATGAATGTTATACTCTTTCCTAAATTTAAACCCTTATATGGTTGGTACCATGCACATTGCCTAAACTCATGCTTGAGCTTTATTAAAAATCTTATTTTAGAAATTATTGATAAATCTTGATCCATTAGTAGCCCCTAAATCCTTATGATATTGATATGCAAAAACTTTTTAAAAAAATTTAATTATCATAATGTATTTATTTACTAGAAAACCTATGTGTATGGGTGTGCACCATGATGGAAAAATTTCTAAGTATGCAAAGAGAAACTATAGAGAAAACCATACCCAAAAAAACTTTCTAAAAAGGTGAGGGGAAATCATTCGAGGAACTCATAAAGAAGGATCTTATACTTGGAAACATTTTTAACAGGCTAAAAAAATACAGACTCATGTCCTTCTAATCGATGATATGAGTCTTAAAGCCCCTATCAAAGAAAGATCACACTATAGTAAAAAGCATGTGACCTCTTTGATGAGGGTATGGGGCTTCATAATTCATAGCAAGAGAAAGGTCTCATTAAAGAATAGAAATCATGTGGCCTCAATGATGTTAGTATGGGGTCTGGGAGCCCCAACTAGAGAGTGGTCATAGTGGAGTATGAGAAATATATGACCTCATTAGAGATGATATGGGGCATTAAAGCTTCTATTAAAGAGTGGTCGATAAAGTGTGGGATACTTATGGCCTTCATGAAATTTTTATAAAACATGAAAGCTCCCCTACTAGAGAGTTATCATTTTTAGAGAGTGAGAGATCTAATATCATATCTGGAGATAATATAAGCCTTGAAATCCCTATTAGAGAGTCATACTAGTCCGTGACTATATTAGAGAGTGAGAGAAATGAGATCAAACTTTATAGACTATATACAACCCAAGAGGCCTACTAGAAAGTTATACTAATCAAAAACTACATTAGGGTTGAGAGATCCAAGATCAATCCTAAAAGATAGAGTAAATCTTAAAAGCCTCATTGGAGAGTCATGTTAATCCATGATTGCACTAGAGAGCTGGAGATTTAAGATCAACCCCTAAAGATGGTGTAGCATCATCTAAAGCCTTACTAGAAAGTCATGTTAGTCCAAGATTGTACAAGAGAGTAGAATATATGAAATTTATGTCAAAGATATAATATTTTTATTTTAGAAATAACCTTACCTTTATATCAAGCATAAAATATCAAGACATGATCTGAGTGTCCAATATGAGGGAAGTTTATCCCATCCTTATTCTAATAGTACTAGGTGTTTATCTTGATTATTTTGATAACTTTGAATAAGTCTTCTACTTTGACTCAAAGGTATAGTATACATTTAAGATACATTAAAAGCAAATAAGTTGATCATTTTTAGTTTTTTCACGCTTCGCGTCCCACAATCCTTGGAGGGGGGCAACGCGCGGTGAAAGGAGATTATAATTCTCAGGTATCGCCACCTAGTATTAAGGTCAATGAGAAACCTAATGGTTCGCGAGAGTCTAGGTAAAGTGACTTGTTGTGCAAGGGGAAGATGCATCACTCCCAGTGCACCCTATTTAAGGCAAGCTGCATTGTTGTTTGATTATTTTTCTAAGTCAATTTTTTATTCGTTTGTCTTTTCTAAGGTTCAAAGTAGATCTCTCTTCGTAAGAAAGTCTATACATCATCGGGAGTCTCTTTGTTTGTCATTCTAAAGTTTAAAAAAATTTACACTACACATTTTTAAAAACCTTTCTTACTATCTGCGAATGTACTTTACAATGTAATTTACACCACAGATAAAAAAAAACCATTTTTTACTACCTGCGGATGTACTTAACAATATAATTTTACATTGCGATAGCTGAAACAAAATAATTTTTATTTTTTTTGATATTTTTTCCAAATTCCAAAGGATAATTATAAATTGTTTACGATATCCAATTTTTGTTCAAAACATGCAAAAGATGCAACATATATTTTTTTATGAAAATATGCTTGGAAAAACCTTGGAATTCAGCCGTTTGCACGAAAATAATACATTGTTTTTTTTAAAGTAATTTTTTATATTATTTATTTTTTAAAAAATTTAAAAAATAAAGAAAAAAATTGGACTAGGCATGACCTAACTAAATTGGTCGGCCAACCAAGAAAGGCCCAACTCTATTGGGCTTGGGCCAGACATGACTCAGCTAGCAGAGGTGGTTGATAACACTATGACCCAAGACCAACAAAAACAAAGAAAATTATGTGCATAGTGAATTAATTCACTCTGCACTGTTCACGTATTGCATGAACACTGTAGAGTGATCTACTTCACTTTTATGCTCACGTATTGCATGAGTATTTTAGAGTGAACTACACTCTTGCACTGCTCATGTATTATGTGAACAGTGGAAGAGGGTCGACCGACGATGACGAAAGGCTCACCTGCTACTGCCACTGGGTAGAGGAGGATGAGGTGGTTGTTCCTATGGGGCACCATCGGAAATGGTGGCCTATAGCGACTGGGAGGAGCACCAGAAGCTTGATTGGTCTGCGTTGCTGCTTTGTCGTCTGAGCTTGTTGCTGCTTCCAGAGGTTATGGTGGAGCTGCTGGCGTGGAGGCGAAGATGCTGGTGCTGAGGGGGTGATGTTGGTGCTCACCGGGAACTGGCTGGAGGAGAGAGGGAGAGCTGCAAGTGTCTGTAAGGGCGAGAAGAGATGTTAATGACTCTAGGAGAGAGAGAGAGATGTCGATGTGCTTCTACCAGTATCGAGGAAGAATGACTGTTTGTTGTGTTTTCATGTGATTGTCTATAAATTCGACCGTCCCCCCTCTCATCTATGTATCCTTTGTTATTTTTCTACAAATTTTCCCCCTGTGTGTTTTATTTTGTTTTGCCACCATATTTCCACTATTATTTCATTTTCTTTGATGCAACCATATTATATGACAGTTTCACCCATATTTACTTAGTGTTTTGCATATGTTTTGTTTATAAAATGCCGTGATATTTTTTGTTTTATATTTTGAAGGCATTTTTGGATGAAAGATGCAAAAAAGAGGTAATTAGAGTTGATTAACAAATTTGACCTTCAATCAATATTTTGTGTAGAGTGGAAGCTATAGAGATCAAAATGAAGTGATTTCAGTGGAATTAAAAAGCTAACATCCATACCTTTCTGAAAAACTAAGGCAAAAGAAATAAAATAAGGATGAGCATGGAAATTCCAGCATTCAAAGCCAAATATTGCAATTTGCCAATATCGACCTTTGGACGTTCCAACTCACATATCTGGAGCTACAAAAGTCTGATTGATGTAAACACAGTTTTGTTGGATTCAAGACTCAAAGAACTATAATCAATATAAATTCTATATCAAAATGATGTCTTATGAAAGAGATATGAGTTTTACAAGATGACAATAAAATTCTGCCAACTTAAGGAAATACTATTTTGTAAAATAGAAACTAGGGTTTCTAAGCATATATAAAGGAGGAGAGGCAACAAAGGACTTCGGCTATCAACAAATAAAACACAAATCTTCCTCCTCCAACCCTAAATCATGTTTTCTTCCATATTTTTAATTAGTTGTTCAACAAACATTCAAGGCTAAACTTTTTTGCTTGGTTGCAAGGACAAGGAAACTTTCAGATTTCAAGAACTGTGAGATCTATTTTACCTTTCTTTTTCAATTTATATGATGAATATATTTGTTCTCCTATACTTATTTTTCCTATGATTGTTTATTTAATTGCTAAGAGCGGACTCTAAGTTATTATTGTAGACAATTTATTGCTAAGTTTGATATCAAAACCGGAGTTTGTGGTATATGAACTTGTAAAGCAACTGGGTTGATAATTGTGGCGAATCTACGTTGTTAATCTTAGGGAGAACATTCAATAAAATCAGACATAGATTGCGGACAATTATGTTTCTTGATTGATCAATTTATCTAGTTTTTAAGGCTACCATTGAATCAAATTACTAGTGCGGACACTGTGGTTGTTTGATGGTTAGGGTAAGTTATACGGCGGATCCGTTAACGAACCAATGTTAAGAAAATATAAATATTCTGAATATAAATTGATGTTTCGTTTCCATGATTAGTTCCGATTTCTGTTGGTGGATGTTGACTTGCGACCAAGATTTGTTTTATTGATAAATTTATATTTTATATAATTTTAGCGTAGGAAAACGCACTCAAAGAGGGAAAATAAGGCTGAAAAACACACTATTTTAATTTGGTAGAGGGTTAAAAAATGCACTCGATGAGGGAGAAAATAGGGCTGGAAAGCACACTATTCTAATTGATGGTTTAGGATTGGAAAAAACCATACTTAAAAGAGGAGGGAAAATAGAGTTGAAAAAACACTATTTTGATATGTGGTTAAGGGTTGATAAACGCACTCAAAGGAGGAGGAGGGATAGAGTTGTAAAGCACGCTATCCGAATCAATTGATGGCTAAAAGCGCCTTTGAATAAGGATGAGGGAGATAAGATTGAGAACACGCTATCTGAGTTTATGAAGGGCTTACAAGCACACTCATGGAAGTGAAAGTGGCGAGGCTCGAAGGCACATGTAAAAATGATGAAGGTTTATGAATTACAATCCCTCCAAAATGTTTTTTAGATTCTTAGCAGGGATGCAATGTATGATGCCACCCAAATTCAGAAAGAGATATGAAAGAGGTGAGAGCTCAAAGGTGTACATTGAAATGACGAATAAAGGTTCGTAAATTATGATCCCTCCAAAACATTTCCTAGATTCTCAATGGAGATGCAATGCATGATGATGCATTTATACTTACTTGAGAAATATAGGTTTCGTAGATTCTTTAACGGCTTCTCACTTCTGCTTGCTCGAGCCACAACTTATGATTTTGACCACTGGAGATGGTAGATCTTCACCATATCGATATACCCCTTTGCTTAAAGACCCCAGTTTTGTTCAACATTTTGTCTTCTTAGGAAAGAAACGATGAAACTTTTTAAATTGCCCCTCAGTTTGGTCATGCCCCATAAATGCTTTAGGCTTCAAGTGTTTGCACGAAAAGGTTGGTTGTTTACAAAGATTGGTTTCATGTAATATTTTGAAATTTCAAAATCATTCCAAACACAAAAACCATTTTGATATTTGTTTAAAGAAACTTGTTCTCGAAAGAATTTAAGTGATTTCATTGTCAAGTTTTATGTTGACATTGACAAGAATGTGAAATTATATTTGCATGTCAAAAAGCTTTGATGAAGTCCATAAGTTTTTGAATGTTATGATTGATTTGCATACCTGACATGCCCCCTATCATTTGTTTGGGCTTTTATTATGGTTTGTTTAGCACCATCATTCATGTTGACTTGACATGCCCCCTAGTATTTTGTTTGACCTTTTTATCATGGGTTTTTAGCACTAGTACCATGTTGACTTGATTTGTTATAGTGTACTAAAATCATTTTTATGTTTATGCCCCTAACTTTGTTTGGGCTTCTTTTGTTTTTTAGGACTATTTTGTAGATTAAAAGCGTCTTTTGATCCTTGCACTTGCCCCCCATTGTAGGGTGTGATCGTTGTCAGAGTTAATTATCGAGAAAAATTTATTAGGCTCAAATAGGGACTGGAATGGGGTATTTAAGACTTTGTGAAGGAATATCAAAGATGATCTCTACTCATTTCAAAAATATACATTGGTAAGCTTCACTTTTCCATGCAAAATGATTTTTTAATTATTTGTTTAGCTAAGAGCTTAACTTTATTATGTAGGTTTTGGTGGTATGAGATCACCTTTCAATGAAATCCTTTGAATTCCCAGAACACATTTGTTAAACAAACATCAATTTGGCATTTCCTTTTGTACTAGGCCTTGATTTGCCAAAAATCGTTATGGGATCATGCAAAATTTAGATATAAGGCATGCTTGTGTTATTTAAACAAAAAACATTAGCATGTCATAAGAACAAGGAAATACATGATCTTATTGAAAAGAAAAACTTGTTTAACAAAAGGTCTTGTGACATTACTAGCAAAACCTACAAGTCAAAATGAGAACATAATGCGCGGACATGACCACAACAAAAGGCAATCATGGAAGCAGATTTCATCTTCCAATACCGGCACACTCTCTTTTTAAAAAGCTTTTGCAAGGGTCACTTTAATGGTGCAGACACTTGGTACCCCATTCCCATGAAGCTTAATTGGGCGTAAGACTTAGATTTTCTTCAAATGTTATCCACCAGTTTCAATTAATTATTGAAAGCACCACAAGTGTGAATGCTATGTCATGCTGCACCAACATGATATTCATAGGTGAGGTCGGGTTTATACCAATTGGGGTAAGGTGGTTGCAAAGGTGCCTGAGGTCAAGAGCTACTTGCTCAATGCTTATCAACTTTTGATACACTCATTTAAGGGCAATGATAGCAGAGGTAGCTGTTCGTGGGTTTTCTGGTAATTTCTTTTAAGGAAATTGATAGCTTGGTCTTTGGCTTGAGGATTAATTTGAGATGAAGGGTTGTGGTAGCATTGGAATCAGTTTTGCCTACCCTTATAGTCTTCTTCAAAATGCTCAACCTTTTCTCTTTCCTTCGAAACCCTTTTTCTCCACAGATGCATAAATTCTACCACTTCTGATTCCCTGCTCTATTGGCTCCATCACGGCTACAACATCCGTGAATTGTTGTGCCTAACTGCCCATCACATGTTTGTAATATGATGCTTTCAGCGTGTTGGTGAATACTGTCACCATCTCTTTATTCAAAAGCAGGGAATGTACTTGTGAAGTGAGATCTCTTCATCTCTAAGCATATTCTCTTATGTTTTTTTTGTCCTTCTCCAGGTTGGACAAACTTGTTCTCTGAGGAGCAATGTCAATGTTATATTTATATTGCTTAATGAAAACATTTACCAGATTTTTTCAGCTATGGATCCTGATATTATCTAGTCTCATGTACCAATTCAAAGCTGCCCCACTCAGATTCCTAGAAAAAATGCATCAACAATTTTTTTGTCAAGCACTACTTTCGCCATTTTGTTACAGTACGATTTTAGATGAGTGACGAAGCATTGTGTCCTAGTGTACTTGATAAAGTCAGGAACACGAAATTTCTTTGGTACCACAACATTCAGCGCTAAACATATTTTTGTAGCTTGTACCAGGTCATATAAGTTTACCCCTTCAATGGCCTTTATCCTGACTTCTATTATTGTCATCTTATCTTGGTCGATACCCTTAGATGCTTTTATAACCGTTGAGGTTGGCACGGGTACCAACACTGCTGATTGTATGAAAGATGGATTTTGTTGCAAACCTGAACCCCTTCTTTTATCACCTCTTCAGGGTGGTTCATTGCTTGTGTTTGAGCAACTACTGCAGAACTTGTTCAAGGACCCTGTTTGAGACATTTCGTATTGCTTGCTCGAGTAAGCTGACAAGATGAGCCACGCTAACTTTCAGAGAATCCAGTTTTTCTTGAAAATGAGAATCACGGTGTGCACGTTCTTCGTCTCCCATACTTCTTTGGCAGAGTTGAGTGTTAGGAGCTCTTCGTGGACCTATATTTCAATCTGTCGATGATATGTTATGCATAGTGATGGATGCATATGGATGCGAATATATGTACATACATATTAGGTGTGAATTATCAAGAAGTTTAAAGACAAATCTAGGTCATTACATGATAGGTAAGTTTTTTACATGGTTTCAAAGGTTTATGAACTACCCAGTGGCTACCTTACATGAAAGTAGTATAGGGGTTTACAAGAAATGATTGAGACACAATGTGACCGCCATGATCGAGTAAACTCTCAACTAATAGTTGGACGTTTCACGAATCTAACCCCGACTGAAAGTCATAAGGTAGACCGCTACTCTCCACCTAACCTAAAATTTGGTTTATTCGTGAACTTAAAATGCATGATGACATTAATTCAAACCCGATGTTATGCGTGAGTTAAAAGTAAAATGCATGCTAAAGCAGTAAAAATGCGTGTAAAAAAAAAAGAATAAACAATCAAAGAAACAAAGCTTAGTCCAGCAACTTCTCTAGTGGAGTCGCCATCTGTTGCGATGATATTTTTTCGCGCTTTGCGCCACGCTATTTGATGGGACCATATTATTTGATAATTTCATCCATATTTACGTAGTGTTTTGCATATGTTTTATGTATAAAATGCCTTGATATTCTTTGTTTTATATTTTGAAGGCATTTTTGGATGAAAGATGCAAAAAGGAGGTAATTGGAGGTAATTGACAGATTTGACATTCAGTCGGTGTTTTGTGCAGAGTGGAAGCTCTAGAGATCGAAATGAAGTGATTCCAGTGACATTCAAAAGCTAACATCCATAAATTTATGGAAAGCTAAGGAAAAATAAATAAAATAAGGAAGATCATGGAAATCGCAGCCTTCAAAGTCAAATCTTGCAATCTACCGATATTGACCTTTGTCCATTCCAACTTCAATATCTCGAGCTAAAAAAGTCCGATTGATGCAAACTCAATTTTTGTGGATTCAGGACTCAAAGACCTATGAACGCTCCAAATTTAAGCTCAACACGATGTGATAGGAATGAGATATGAATTTTACAAGGGACAACTAAATTCTGCCAACTTAAGAAAAGACTATTTTGTAAAATAGACACTAGGGTTTCTAAGCATATATAAAGGAGAAGAGGAGCAAGGAAGTGGCGGCCAACACAAAAGAAAACACAAAATCTTCCTCCTCCAAACCCTAAATCATGTGTTCTTCCATCTTTTTATTTAGTTGTTCAATAAACATGCAAGGCTAGACTCTTTTGCTTGGTTGCAAGGACACAAAAACCTTCGGATTTCAAGAACCGTGAGATTTATTCTTCCTTCTATTTTCAGTTTATGTTATGAATGAGTATGATTGTTTTCCTATGCATATTTCCTATGATTGTTGTTGATGATTGCTAGAGCGGACTCTAAGTTATTGTTGTGAACAATCTATTGCTAAGTTTAATATCAAAACCGGAGTTGTGATATATGAACTTGTGAAGCAACTAAGCTTGATAATTGTGGCGGAACTGCATTATTGAACTTAGGGAGAACATATGAATAAATTGACACAAGTTGCGGACAACTTGTATGTTAATCTTGATGAAATTATCTAGTTCTTAAAGCTACCATTAAATTGAATCATTAGTGCGGACACTTTGATTGTTTGTTGGTTAGGATTAGTTATACGGCGGATCTGTTAATTAATCACGTTAAGAAAAGATAAAATTTCAGAACATAAATTGCATTTTTTTGTGTGTTTTAAGCTAGGGTAATTAATTTGTGCGATGTATGCTTGTGACCAAGGTTTGTTTTCTTGATAAGTTTCGGTTTTAATTGATTTTGTTTGCTAGTTTAATTGCTGCCATAGTTTAGATAATCACAAACCAAATCCACCCAATCACATAACGTACAACATAAAAATCTGACTTGAAACTTCCTCGTGGGATCGACCCCTTGCTTGGTCTATACTATCTTGTGTGTTTTAAGCTAGGGTAATTAATTTGTGCGACCGCGACATCGCAATAAATTTTGGCGCCGTTGCCGGGGAGGTAATTTTAGTTGATTGTTATGCTTGTACTGTTATTTTTATTTGTTGTGATTCAAAAAAAAAAAAACAAGAAACAGAATTTTTGCTTGCGACGGTACTGTTCACTTGCGGCAGCAGTACTGTTCAAAACAGAGTTTTTGGTGGAATTAGGTATCGATCTTTTGTTTTCTGAAGGGAAAGAACGTTCTGAACAAGACTAGTGATGTATCACTAGCCCTACCCTATTGAGGCCAAATTACGCTGTTTTATAGTGTTTTTAGGCTGTTTTAGTTTTCTACCGTAAAATTTTCGTACAATTTGCATTGTTTTCGATCTCTTGTGTGGGTACTTTCTTTTGAGTTTTCTTAAGAATTTATGCCTGTGACCCGTTCAACTAATCAAAATCAAGTGCAGATTGATCTTGAAATAGAAAGCACTTTATGCAGGTTGAGAAAGGAAGCTCGCCTCAACACCATGACTATTGCACGACAGCAAACTCTCAAGGAGCTTGCTGCTCCTAACGTGGAAAATCAACCATTGTGCATAAATATTGACAATAATGTAAATCTTGAGCTCAAATCTGGTTTTATACATTTGTTATCAACATTTAATGGTCTTGCAGGAGAAGATCCTCATACTCATCTCAAAGAGTTCCATATGGTTTGTGTTGGCATGAAACCGAATGAAGTTGATGAAGAACAAGTTAAGTTGAAAGCTTTCCCTTTCTCTTTGAAGGGGGCAGCAAAGGCATGGCTTTTCTCTATTCTCCCAGGATCTATTGGAACTTGGAATGCTATGAAGAAGATTTTCCTGGAGAAATATTTTCCAGCATCTCGAGTTGCTAATATAAGGAAAGAAATATGTGGGATTCAACAATCTCATGGAGAGACACTTTCCGAGTATTGGGAAAGATTTGAACAACTATGTATTCAATGCCCTCATCATCAAATACCCGATCAGCTGCTTATTCAATATTTCTATGAAGGATTGATGCCTACTGACCGTAGTATCATTGATGCTGCAAGTGAAGGCGCATTGGTGGATAAGACACCCGAGGCTGCACGCCAATTGATCTCAAACATGGCAGCCAACTCAAAACAGTTTGGCACTCGTGGAGACCTCTCCAACAAACGAGTAAATGAGGTAAGTATTTCTAACCTTGAAAATAAAGTTAATGATCTTACTTCTCTTGTGCGTTCTTTGGCTTGTGGAAATGTGCATCAGGTGAAAGTTTGTAACATATGCTCCTTACAAGGACATGCTTCAGATATGTGCCCAACAATGCAAGAAGATTACATTGAACAAGCTCATGCAATTGATGGAGCATTTAACGGACAACCCCAGCGTAAATATGATCCCTTTTCCAACACGTACAATCCCGGATGGAGAGATCATCCCAACTTACGCTACAGCAACCCATCCCAACAAGGCAATCCAGACCGACAGTTCCATCCACATGGATTTCAGCCCCAACAAAATTATCAAGCAAGACAACCTGCTCCATTCACAAACTCCAATGTTATGGGGTCGTCATCCAATGATGATCTTCGTGAGATGATGAAAACTTTGGCTTCTAATATTGTTACCTTGCAACAAAATGTCATGTCTTTTCAACAGGAAACAAGGTCAAGTATTCACAACTTGGAAAAGCAAATGGGGCAAGTAGCTTCAAGTGTAGGGAAATTGGAAGCACAAATAAATGGAAAGTTGCCCTCCCAAGCATTGAATCCAAGAGAATGTTAGTGCTATCATGCTGCGAAGTGGGAAAGAACTTGAAGAAAAAAAATTGAAACAAATTGAGATGGAGGAGGAAGAAGAGATAGAAACTGAATTGAGTACAAAGAAAGAACATCCTCCTCCTCCACAAACTGAAACAAAGACAAACACTCCAAAGGTAACTTTTCACTCAATTAATTCCAGTTTTAAAACAAATCCACCCTTTCCAGTGAGTTCTTCTAGGTCAAAGAAAGAAGACAAAGATAAAGAGATCTTAGAGGTTTTCAAGAAAGTGGAACTGAACATTCCTTTGCTTGATGCTATAAAGCAAATTCCCAAGTATGCAAAATTCTTGAAGGAGTTGTGTACTACCAAGAGAGCTTTCAAACTGAAAGGTCATGAAACAATAAGTATGGGTGAAGTTATATCTGTCGTTGTTCAAAAGAATCTGCCTTTGAAACAAAAAGACCCAGGTGCGTTTACTATCCCATGTGTTATTGGTAATGCTAGTTTTAAAAAAGCTTTATGCGATTTAGGTGCATCCATTAGTGTCATGCCCAAACATGTTTATGATTCTCTTAGTCTTGAGCCTTTGAATAAAACTAACATTGTAATACAACTTGCGGATCGTAGTTTTGTTTACCCACTTGGTGTGATAAAAGATGTCCTGGTCAAGATTGATAGTTTGGTTATTCCATGTGATTTTTATATTCTTGATATGGAACATGATTTTTGTGATTCATCAACCAGCACTCCTATATTATTTGGGAGACCATTCTTGAAAACCACCAACACAAAGATTGATTGTGGTAAGGATATCTAGTCTATGGAGGTAGGAGATGAAAAAATTGAATTCAATTTTCATGATGCAATGAAATATCCTTATAGCAATGTTTATTCTATCACATGCTATGATCAAATTGATAAGTGTGTGCAGCAAGTTTGTGATTTTGATTGCGAAGACGGATTAAGCATAGCTTTAAGCTATGGCTATGATTTCACCAAGATAGAAGAGATGGAGAGGCACGTGTGTGTTCCCCAAAACATGCACGAATCAGTATTGGCCTTACAGCTTTGCAAACCGTTCTCCATGGTAATGTCTTTGTTGATTTAGTATTCTCACATAAAAAGCTTTTACCATCTATTTTACAGGCCTCCAAGTTAGAATTAAAACCTTTGCCCGATAATTTGAAGTATGTATTCATTGGCGACAACAATACACTTCCCGTTATCATAGCAAAAGGTTTGACAAGTATGCAAGAGGAAAAACTTGTGAAGTTGTTGTGTGATCACAAGACGGCCATTGGATGGACTTTAGCCGACATCAAGGGCATTAGTCCCTCAATATGTATGCATCACATACTATTAGAGGACAACACAAAACCAACAAGAGAAATGCAAAGGAGGTTGAACCCGCCTATGATGGAGGTAGTGAAAGCTGAAATTTTGAAACTGTTAGATGCAGGAGTCATTTACCCCATCACTGACAGTAAATGGGTCGCGCCAATCCATGTGGTGCCCAAAAAGACCGGAATCACGTTGGTGAAAAACAAAAATGATGAGCTCATTCCTACTCGCATCTCGAGTGGATGGAGAATGTGTGTTGATTACAGAAAGCTCAATCTTTCTACACGCAAAGATCATTTCCCATTACCATTCATGGATCAAATGCTTGAACGCCTAGCAGGTAAGTCTTTTTATTGCTTTCTTGATGGATATAGTGGATACAATCAAATTGTTATTAATCCTGAGGATCAAGAAAAGACTACATTTACATGTCCATTTGGTACATATGCATATAGAAGAATGCCTTTTGGTCTCTGTAATGCTCCTGCAACATTTCAAAGATGCATGATGAGTATATTTTCTGACTATGTTGAAAGAATAATCGAGGTTTTTATGGATGATTTCACGGTGTATGGTGATTCTTTTGATAGATGTCTAGAAAATTTATCTTTGATCTTGAAAAAGTGCATTGAAACTAACCTTGTCTTGAACTATGAAAAGTGTTATTTTATGGTTGAACAAGGAATAGTTCTTGGGCATGTTGTGTCTTCACGTGGATTAGAGGTTGATAAAGCTAAGATAGATGTTATTTCATCATTGCCTTACCCCTCATGCGTGAGGGAGGTTCGTTCTTTTCTAGGCCATGCAGGTTTCTATCGACGCTTTATCAAAGATTTCTCGAAGATTACGACACCCTTGTGCAAACTATTAGCCAAAGAAGTGGATTTTGTGTTTGATCAAGCTTGAAAAGATGCCCATGATGAGCTTAAGAGACGTGTCACATCTGCCCCTATCATCCAACCACCAAATTGGGATGAACCTTTTGAGATAATGTGTGATGCGAGTGACTATGCGGTAGGAGCTGTGCTTAGGCAAAGAATTGGGAAGAATTTGCATGTTATCGCCTATGCTTCTCATATGTTGGATGGAGCACAATGCAATTACCATACAACTGAAAAGGAACTTTTTGCAGTGGTGTTTGCTCTTGAAAAATTCAGGTCATATCTACTTGGTACAAAAGTCATTGTTTTTACTGACCATGCAGCTCTCAGGTATCTTTTGAAGAAGAAGGAGTCCAAACCAAGACTGATTAGGTGGATCTTGCTTTTACAAGAATTTGATCTTGAGATCAAAGACAAAAAAGGTGCTGAAAACCATGTGGCTGATCACTTGAGCTGACTGAGGACCGAGGATATACATATCGAAACAATAAGAGAGACATTCCCTGATGAGTAGTTGTATATGTTGCATTCCTCTACAAGACCATGGTATGCTGATTTGATAAACTATTTAGTCACCAAAGAATTCCCTCCAGATTTGTCTAAACCCCAAAAAGATAAGTTACGAGCTGATGCTAAATATTATTTTTGGGACGATCCTTACCTTTGGAAATTTTGTGCGGATCAAGTAGTTAGGAGGTGTGTACCACAAGATGAATTTCATTCCATTCTCACCTTTTGTCATTCTCATTCTTGTGGTGGGCATTTTGGAGCAAAAGAACAGCCCACAAGGTACTTGAAAGTGGTTTCTATTGGCCTTCTATTTTTAAAGATGCATATCACTTCTGCAAATCATGTGAAAAATGCCAAAGAACAGGTAATATCACTCATAAGAATCAAATGCCTTTAACGAATATTCTTGTCAGTGAAATTTTTGATGTTTGGGGTATTGACTTTATGGGTCCATTTCCTTCTTCTTTTGGCAATCTTTATATTCTTCTTGCTGTTGATTATGTGTCTAAATGGATTGAGGCGAAAGCCACACGAACTAACGATGCTAAGGTTGTTTTAGATTTTGTTAGGACTCACATATTTGACAGGTTTGGGATCCCTAAAGCTATCATTAGCGATCGTGGCACTCATTTCTGTAATCGTTCCATGGAAGCATTGCTACGCAAATATCATGTGACTCATCGAACTTCCACAGCATATCATCCTCAAATGAATGGCCAAGCTGAAATTTCAAATCGAGAAATCAAGTCCATTTTGGAGAAAACAGTGCAACCTAATCGGCGAGATTGGAGTTTACGTCTTGGAGATGCACTTTGGGCTTATCGGATTGCTTATAAATCACCTATAGGAATGTCACCTTAAAGAATGATTTATGGGAAAGCATGTCATCTACCGGTGGAGCTTGAACACAAAACTTTTTGGGCCATTAAACAATGTAACATGGATTATGATGCTGCTGGGATTGCAAGAAAACTGCAACTACAAGAGTTGGAAGAGATTCGAAATGATGCTTACGAGAATGCAAGGATTTACAAAGAAAAGACTAAGAATCTTCATGACCGAATGCTTACAAGAAAGGAGTTTCATGTTGGAGACAAAGTCCTTCTTTATCATTCGCGTTTGAAACTTTTTCCTGGAAAATTGCGCTCTCATTGGATTGGACCCTTTGTTGTTTCTAATGTTTTTCCTTATGGTGCAGTTGAAATTACAAGTTTAGAAACCAACAAAGTACTTAAGGTCAATGGGCATCGTTTGAAACCTTTCTATGAAGGTTGGATGACAGAACTCAACGCTTCTATAGAGTTAGCTGAACCAATCTATGAAGAATGAGCATGCCTCATGTCAAGCCAATGACATAAAACAAAAGCGCTTACTGGGAGGCAACCCAACAATAAAAAAATATCAGATTTGCTTTCTTTTTCCTTATCTTTTATTTTTTTGCATTTTAATTTATTTTCTGTCATTCTCTTATGTTCCTTTGCTTTTATTTCAACATTGAGGACAATGTTGTGTTTTAAGTGTGGGGGTATTGGGAGAATTTTAGTTTTCTTTGTTGTTCTAAAAAAAAATTTGTTGCGTTTTTTTTAACTCCCATTGGTTTTTGAGAATATGAGTATTATGTATGAGAATTAAGTGAGATAGATGAATATGAGTATTATGAATGCTCAAATGAATGAGTGTGCATGCAAGTTTTAATGTTTAATTGGTTTAGGGATTGACTCTGAAAATATGCCATGTTGACTTTATAGTGTTATACCAATGTAAGCTTTTGAGCATTCAACATTATATTCTTTGATTGTTCTTTCTTTCAATGATATGTATCTCTAGAACTTGCTTCATATCTTATTGAGATTACATTCACATTACATAGATGCATGAAGATGATAAAGGCATTAGGAATTTGAACTGCTTGAGCCAAAAAGCCAACCTAAAGCATATTATCTTTAGTGAGCCCCTTTTGAGCTTGTTTATCTTTTCTTTGCTTTACCCATGTATAAGCCTTAAACTTTTTATATTTTTTCCTCTTTTCCCCTGGCCAAGGATTAGTAGAGCATATACTTGTGATATCTCATGGAATTATGGTTGGAAATTATGTGAAAAGAAAGAAGAAGTGATGCTTGATGAAAAGATGGGCAAAGTTGCCAAAGGTGAAAAAAAAAAGAAGTGAAGAACAAAAAAAAAAAAAAAAAAGAAAAGAAAAGAAAAAAAAAGAGAAAAAGAAAAAAAGAAGAAAAAAAGAATAGAAACGAGCTTGAAATCGAAAGTAGCTAAGCATTGGTGCTTAAAGATTGAAAATTGATGTGTTTTGATGGAATATCTTGGTTGAAATTTTTTTTCTCTTCAGAATGCTCTACTTTCTATCCTTTCTCGAGGACGAGCAAGAGCTAAGTGTGTGGGTATTTGATGCGACCATATTATTTGATAATTTCATCCATATTTATGTAGTGTTTTGCATATGTTTTGTGTATAAAATGCCTTGATATTCTTTGTTTTATATTTTGAAGGCATTTTTGGATGAAAGATGCAAAAAGGAGGTAATTGGAGGTAATTGACAGATTTGACCTTCAGTCGGTGTTTTGTGCAGAGTGGAAGCTCTAGAGATCGAAATGAAGTGATTCCAGTGACATTCAAAAGCTAACATCCATAAATTTATGGAAAGCTAAGGAAAAATAAATAAAATAAGGAAGATCATGGAAATCGCAGCCTTCAAAGTCAAATCTTGCAATCTGCCGATATCGACCTTTGTCCATTCCAACTTCAATATCTCGAGCTACAAAAGTCCGATTGATGCAAACTCAATTTTTGTGGATTCAGGACTCAAAGACCTATGAACGCTCCAAATGTAAGCTCAAAACGATGTGATATGAAGGAGATATTAATTTTACAAGGGACAACTAAATTCTGCAAACTTAAGAAAGGACTATTTTGTAAAATAGACACTAGGGTTTCTAAGCATATATAAAGGAGAAGAGGAGCAAGGAAGTGGCGGCCAACACAAAAGAAAACACAAAATCTTCCTCCTCCAAACCCTATCATGTGTTCTTCCATCTTTTTATTTAGTTGTTCAATAAACATGCAAGGCTAGACTCTTTTGCTTGGTTGCAAGGACACAAAAACCTTCGGATTTCAAGAACCGTGAGATTTATTCTTCCTTCTATTTTCAGTTTATGTTATGAATGAGTATGATTGTTTTCCTATGCATATTTCCTATGATTGTTGTTGATGATTGCTAGAGTGGACTCTAAGTTATTGTTGTGAACAATCTATTGCTAAGTTTAATATCAAAACCGGAGTTGTGATATATGAACTTGTGAAGCAACTAAGCTTGATAATTGTGGCGGAACTGCATTATTGAACTTAGGGAGAACATATGAATAAATTGACACAAGTTGCGGACAACTTATATGTTAATCTTGATGAAATTATCTAGTTCTTAAAGCTACCATTAAATTGAATCATTAGTGCGGACACTTTGATTGTTTGTTGGTTAGGATTAGTTATACGGCGGATCTGTTAATTAATCACGTTAAGAAAAGATAAAATTTCAGAACATAAATTGCATTTTTTGTTTCAAGGATCGGTTCTAATTTCCGTAGGTGGATGTATGCTTGTGACCAAGGTTTGTTTTCTTGATAAGTTTCGGTTTTAATTGATTTTGTTTGCTAGTTTAATTGCTGCCATAGTTTAGATAATCACAAACCAAATCCCCCCAATCACATAACGTACAACATAAAAATCTGACTTGAAACTTCCTCGTGGGATCGACCCCTTGCTTGCTCTATACTATCTTGTGTGTTTTAAGCTAGGGTAATTAATTTGTGCGACCGCGACATCGCAACACTATTGGCGGAGGGGAGACGACATAAAATAAAAGGAGGGTTTTATAGTCGTAAATATTATGATTATAAATCTCAGGAGTCACCACCTACTATTAAAGTCACTAGAAAACCTAATGGTTGCGAGAGTCTAGGTAAAACGCATCACTCTCAGTGCACCCTACCTAAAGCAAACAACATTGTTGTTTGATTATTTTATTCTAAGTCAGTTTTTTATTCATTTGTCTTTTCTATGGTTCGAAGTAGATCTGTATTCATGAGAGAATTTCACCATTCTAAAGATTAAATTTTTTTACATCGTATGTTTTTAAAAAGCTTTTTACTATTTGCAGGTGTACTTTACAATGTAATTTTATACTGTAGTTAAAAAACCCCTTTTTTACTACCTACGATGTACTTTGTAATGTAATTTTACACCGTGATAGCTAAAACAAAATAATTGTTAATTTTTTTGGATATTAAACTTATTACGATATCCAATTTCATTAAAAACATGTGAAAGATGCAACATATATTTTTTTTTACAAAAAATATGGTTGGAAAACCTTGGAATTCGATCGTATGCATGAAAACAACATATTTTTTATTTGTTTTTTTAAATGCAAGTTTTTTTATTACATTTAAAAAGAATTAAAAAAATCGGACTAGGCCTGACCCCACTAAATGGGTGGGACAGCTAAGAAGGGCCCACCTCTGCTGGGCTTGGGCTGGACATGGCCTAACCAACAAGGTTGGGACAAGAAGAGTCAGCCCAAGACCAACAAAAACAAAGAAAAAAACATGTGTGCAGAGTGAATTAATTCACTCTACACTGTTCATGAATTGCATGAACAATGCACAGTGAATTAATTCACTCTTGAATTATTCATGTATTACGTGAACAATGATAGGGGGTCAGTCGATGGTGATGAGAGGCTCACCTGCTACTACTTTCGGGTAGAGGAAACCAAAGTGGCTCTTCCCATGGTGGTGGCGTCGGAAATGGTGGCCTGTGGTGGTCGGGAGAGCGCCGGAAACTTGGTTGGTCTACGGTGTTGTTGCTGCTGCTTCATTGCTAGAGCTTGTTGCCGCTGTTGGAGGCCACAGTGGAGCTGTTGGCATAGAGGAGAAGGCACCGACGTTGAAGGGGTGATGTTGGTGCTCGCTGAAAGATGGCTGGAGGAGAAAGGGAGAGCTGCTAATGACTGTAACGGAGAAGAGAGAGAGACTGGTGACTGTAAGGGAGTGAGTGAGAGAGAGAGAGAGAGCTAGCAGCGTGCTTCTTCTGGTGTCAAGGAAGAATGATAGTTTGTTGTGTTTTCACGTGATTGTCTATAAATTCGATAATTCCCCCTCTTGTCTGTGTATCCTCTGTTAGTTTTCTACAAATTTCCCCCTGTGTGTTTTACTCTCTTCTTCCCCTGTATTTCCAGTATTATTTCAAGCTCTCCCCCCTTGGTCTGTAAATTTTCTCCCATTTTATAGACTCAATGTGTTCAATTTACAGGTATGGGAGTGGTGTCTGGAGATGGTTTGTTGCAGTGATAGGTTGCAAGGCATGACTTTCATCATAGCACAAGTATTGCTGCCAGCAAGGTCTCGGCAAATTTTTTTTTCAAAATAACAAAAATGGGTTGAAACAAAAAGGAGTTTTTTGGAGGGAAAAACGGGAAGAACAATGCTTTTTCTTCAATTTAGCTTCTGATTCACCCTAAAAAGTTTAGTCTCTGAAAATTCTGATCTTCTCAATTTAACCCAAATTAGGCTTCCAAACTTAATTTCTCACCAATTAAGCCCTTAATAAAATTATTTTGACCCATTTAAAGTATAATTAATTCCTTGCGCTTAATCAAATCCTTTAATTGGGCTCTAAATTAATTTTTAAACATAATTACACTTTAAATTGACAGATGATTAAATCAAATTGGCCATAAAAATATAATTATACTTTTCGACTTAATTTTTACACATATTTATCCCATAATAAATTATTTTATCCTTGAATCTGCATTTTTCGGCACAAAAAAGGTATGATCAGACTCTCGAGAACTTCCAAAATTTTCACCTTGATTTTTCCACCAACGCCAGCCCTTTTATTTTATTTTTGATATTTTTGTTTTATGCTGGATAGATTTTAGGGAATGACACAGAAATGGGTTATGACACCTACTATGATAATAATTCTTCTTTGAAGGGCATTCATGTTGGCTATCATTGTAAGAATAAAAAGGCTCATACATAGCAAGTTTGTTTTTTTTTCATATGTATATGATTTTTCATTACTTGTTTCACATTCCACAAGCTTTTATCCAGTAAGAAATAAAGCTTTCTCCAAATAACATGCTATTTAACCTCACCTAATAGGGCATTTGAGGCTACTACCTCACGAAAATCTCTCACCTTGAGTGACTCCTCATTAAACCTCTTCAAGTATACTCGCGTGGACTCGCTCTCTAACTCGATAACCTTAAATAGCTTTGTAGAGATTTTCTTGGAATGTATCTTCGTGCTAAAATACGTCACTTGCTTGCATAAAGGTCATTGAACCCTATAATAGAGCCTTACTTCAAATTGCTATACCAAACACACATAAACTCTTTGAAGGTTGTAGAAAGGATTTGACATATTACGTCATTCCTTTGGATGACAACTTTAAGGTGCTACATGTATTTTCCACATGTTCCCTTACATTGGCAATGCCATCATAGTTGTTCAAGCTCATTTTTATAGAAATATAATCATAAAAGATTCATGTATTCAAAACTCATCAAGATAAGAAAAAGCCTCGAACTTGATGAGGGCAATAGGCATTTTCTTAAAGGTGTTAGAATATAAATTATTTTTAATTCATTGTTTGTTAGGCTTTAGAGAGCTTAAGGAGTTTGACATGGAATGGCGAGTTTGATAATTGATGTTTATCCCATGGTAGCAATTAGAGTGCATCTAAATTGCTTGTTATAAGCAATCGTTTGAGGGATTTTAGACATAACGAGGCAAAATACTTCTATAAATGTCATTTTTTTAATACTTCTTTAGGTAGTGCAATTGTTTATTAGTGTTGGGAGTGGTCGCAAGTGGTGGGACTAGGCATTGTATGTTGTTGAGGGTGCCAATTCGGGTGGCAAGACCTTGTTTTGTACTTGGGTTGCCAATATGGTTTGAATAAAAACTTGCACCTAATTGATTAGTTGTTGAAAATCCAGCTTGGTAGATGTGCCTGCGGTGATTGATAAATTTGTCTTGCATCATAGCTCAAGTGTATCTTTATTATCTATCATAGAATGACCTAAAAATGTCAGAAACAAGTTATATAAATAAGTTCAAGGATTTTTAATCAATTCTCCACAAATTATGTCAATTTATGATGTTAAAAAAATATAAACTGGTTAGGAATAAGGTTCATATAATTGGATAATAGGTTGATCATATAGTTTTTGCAATCTAATTCATTTTTCCTAGCTAAGGTGGTTAGTAACTTGTAGCTTGATGTGGGAAGCCAATGTGGCTGGTAGCTAGTAACTTGATATAGGAAGTGAAATACTTATAACAAGTCTTTTTTAATGGGGATGTGGAGGCTCTCAAATACTTAAGTTAGTAACTTTGTAGAGAGATAGACTCTAGAAATATATATGCTAAAAAAAATTAAGAATTAAGAGATTGTGAATCTCTTTAAATGATGATTCATGTAGTATTATAGCTCACATATTTTATCCTTACATTTGAGTGGAGGGGTTTGAGTGTATTCTTTTTATAACATGAAAGAGGGATAATATTCATTAAACATGTGTTGATGAGAGATCAAAATCCTCTAATAAGATAAAAATAAAATGTCATAAAAGATTTTTATATACATAAAGGTATAAAGGTATAGGAAGAATAAAATCCAAAATATATTAAGACAATAAAAAATATTAAAGACCTACATGCGATCCTAAAAAATGAAGCTTAGAAGGTTAGGCTTGTGCAGTTAAACTAGAGAAGAGTAAAGAAAAAGCTCTCATGCGATACCTGAGTCAAAAGATGATAAAAGCTATGCCCAAACACACTAAATTCTAAGCCCATAGGGTCTGGGCTCCTCTTTAATATTGAGCCCATACTGTAGGCTCATATCTTTTCTTAGATAGAGCCCATGACATAGGCTTTTTTCTTTAGACTAAGCTTATTATACTCTAAGCTGCACCTGGAGGCTAGGCTTTTTTCCCCAATGTTTGTAGACTTTGTAAATCACTCTAAAGACTCTGGTTGTTTGGGAATGTTATTGTATAAAAAAATTTAAAAAAATTAATTTTTTATTTTAAATTAAAAATTTAGGTATTTTTAGGTAATTTTATGTTGATATTAAAAATTATTTCGATCATCCCTCTCTCAAAATTGTTCAGCATCTCTTTCACCCCGCAAGTTGATTTATCCCAATATCCTCCAAGAAGTCTACAAGCACCTGCATATCATCATGCCATATTAATAAATCCCACAAACTACCTGTCTTCTGCACATCACTTTCAATCCATTATTCACTTGAATATTGTCAGGATTGGTTTGATCCTTCTTTATCATACAAATATGCCACTGTCCCAGTAGGCTCACGCTATTAAAACTGCATTCTATCTAATAAATATATTTTCTACACCTGTTCTCGACATTTTTTTTATAACCGGGATATTTGGGTCAGTTTGCGCGCAGCACAATTAATTCTTGAAAGGGTACAAACCTCTAATAAATATGCCACAGAGAGGCTCGAACCGGGCGCAGAGGAAGGGTACTTAGCCTGTTCTTGACATGCTAAGTCCTTTTGAGAAACTTTTTCATCCAACTCCCAGTCATCTCAAGCTCTGCAATTTCAGTTGTCTTTGCTTTCCTTGGCTAACTCACCAGATGACCACTCATTCCGTGAACAATATATATCGCCCTAACCAATTTTATCCTGCCACTAAACATTATGCTTCCCTTTTATTTGAACCTATATGTGTTTCTCAAGCTATCAGGGATCCAAATTAAAGACAGGAAACGTCTGACGAGTTCACTGCACTGGTTTGATATGGCACTCGAACCCTTGTTCCTCCTCATCCCTCTCGGAACTTTGTGGGTTTTGTTTTTACTAGTGGCCAAAGGCTTTCATCAATGCCTTTGCCTTGATTATAATGAAACATTGTGTCTGATAGTTGAGCCCGCTCACTAGCATTGCAGCACAATTGGCCTCTATTTCAGATTGATGTTAACAATTCCTTTTTACATGGGACACTTGATGAAGATGTTTCTATGAAACAGCCTGCAGGATTTGTCGACTCCTCTCACCTATTCGCTCTGTACAAACTTCGTAGATCGCTTTACAGACTCAATCAGGCACCATGAGCCTGACAAGCTGCGCGCTATTTCGACGAAGTCTGCTGCACTTGGGGATCCACAACTCTACATCAGATTGTTCTCGATTCATCAATCATTCTCGTACGTGGCATCACGTTCTATATTTTAGTCCATGTTGATGACTGGAGACTTGTAGGGAATAACAATGATCATCTACATGGTTTTATTCAGCAACTTGGTGTTGAATATTCCTTGAAAGAACTACAACCTCTCAATTATTTTCTTAGAGTCAAAGTCATCCCTACCATTGATCTTATTAACACAAAAACGATATGTCCCAAGATCTTCTTGATCACAAATGCATATCTCGAGTTCCACTCACTAGCAGGCCACTAAACAACTGTTACGCTACTTGAAGCACAGCATTCACCGTGGTATCTTGCTTTGTCGCTCATCCCCTATACATCTTCGTCCCTTTTTAGACGTTGACTTGGTAGGTAACCATGATGATCAGACGTCAACTATTGCTTATCTTGTTTTCCATGGTTCAGACTCAATCTCATGGTCAATCACTTGTGCTTAAACTCGGTGTCTCACTTTCAGAACCACCCTAGCTCGCTACTTTTTGATAAAGTGGGTGCCACTCATCTCAGTCTAAGCCCCGTCATGCATTCGTGCATGAAACATATTGTAATTGATATATATTTTGTAAGCAATTATGTCACTCGTGGAGGCTTGAAAATTTGTCCCTGCTTAAGATCAACTTGTTGACCTGTTAACTAAGTCAGTACTATATCACTCAAGCTTCCAACTATCCTATATTCCAAGATTGATTCTTGTATATATTCCTCTTATAGTTTTTTCTCTTTATAATATATATTAACGACACTGAATACAATACAACTAAGCTTTTCAATTCTCTTCAATGACATGTGTATATGTTTTTTCTTATAAGAATGATTCTTAAGTTAAACATAAATAAACAAAATGATAATATATGGTATCTATATGCATAACTTTCAGCAAAATCAATAATATACATAAAAAAAGAAGTTTGAAATAGAATTACATAAAACAATAAGCATCTTTGGTATGTATAATTGAGGGAGAGAATTATTAATTTAACTAAAATTAAAATAGACTCCATAAAAAATAAGTTTCTTTTAGGTTAAAAGCAGGGTTACCCTATTTCGTTAAAAATAAAAAAACGATGTCTTTTTAAAAGTTATTTTGCTTTGATTTTTTTTATAAAAAAACATCTATTAAGCAAATATTATTTTTTTGATAAAACAAATAGCTAAAAATAATTGTGTTTCAAAAGTACATCAATATCAAATAATCACCTATTATTTTTCTAATAGGATATCAAATGGAAGCAACTAGTACATAAATTCTCACTTTTTTAGTCAAATGATAGCATCAAATGCTTTAGGGTTAATCAATCACATTTTCTTGGTTTCTTAATTATTTTTCTTATATGTATTGTTTTATATCTTATATGCTAAATCACATATCTTGACATGTTTGTATAGTTTGGCGGACTTGGACAGAAGAAAATACCTTTATTAGAACTCACGAGTCATTTGCTCTGCGCTCCGCCGCAGGGATAAAAGTTTTTTACCTTGTTTTAATATATGTAGTTTTTTTGTTTTGCATTTTGGTCTTTATTTTTTATTTTTTGGTTTATTTTGATTCCTTTAATTTTTTTGGTCTTTCCAGGATAATTTTATTTTCTGTTCGTATTTATGTATCTATACTCTTAGTTTTGACTTTTAATTTTTATTGTTATTTATCTCTGTATTAAATGCAGCTTGAATTAATAAACAGAGTAAGTTTAGCTTTGACGGTGTGAAATGAGAGTTAAACTCTCTTATGCATGTATAATGAATATTTTGTTGTTAGTGATTTGTTATCTCTGTGTTTTTTTCATTTGTTTTGTCTATGTGTGGCTTAATATATTTTTAGTTTAAAGCGATTTTTATTTAAAATATATTAAAATATTTTTTATTTTTTAAAATTTATTCTTGACATTATTATATTAAAAGTATTTCAGAACATTGAGATTAAATTAATTTGAGATTATCTTAGTTTTTTTTTTATATTTAATATATTAATATTAAACAAATACCAAAAAATATAATTAGCTTAACATATTATTAAGATTAAATACTTTAAAAATAATCATCATTATTATTTTCAACACCTTATCCATAATAAAATAAATATATAAAAAACTAAATAATTGAAAGTTTTTTAGGCAAATAGGGGAAAAATTAATAAATTAACGTAGATTATGGTTGATAGTCTGATAATGTGTTATAATGATAACGAGCGGTATACCCGCGCGCTGCGGCGGCTTTTTTTTATCGATGTAGAAAATTTATTGCTTTTATATGTATTGTATTTTATTATTATAATATTTATTTAGTATAATTATAATTGATAAAATCTATGTAATCAAAATGGAAAGTGACCCGTATATTTTGTAATTGCAGCTAACCTAAGTAAATCTGTATGTTTTTTTTAGTTTAATTTTTTCCCCGACAATATTATATTCAAAATATTAAAAATGAAAATATTGTAAATTTGTTTTTAAGGAATAAACTTAAACAAAAGAGTACCAAATTTCAATATTAATTTTAAAATGATAGTAATTTTTTTTATTTAAAAAATCCTAGGTCATGTTTTCTTCTCCCTTTATATATTCCTATGAGATAATATCCAAAAAATATTAGAACATATAATTAATGAAAGACTAAAAATATCCTAGAAACTTTAACAAAAGGAAAAAAATTAATATCACTGTCATTACTGTCAAAATAATAAAAATTATTAAATTATACGGAGGAAAAAAAACATTAACAAAAGAGTAAGCAAGAAAAATAATTAAATTATAATTATTATTATTATTATTATAATTATTATTATTATTATTATTATTGTGTTAAGTACAAAATTAAAATTTGAAGGCAAATTTTTTTTATGTTATCCGATTTATTAATTATATGATTATATTAAATGTATTTAAGAATACTGATATTAATTTTTTTTATTCAAAAAATCTTAGGTCATGTTTTCTTCTCCTTATATATATTCCTATGAGATAATATCCAATAAATATTAGAACATATAATTAATGAAAGACTAAAAATATTCTAGAAACTTTAACAAAAGGAAAAAAAATAAACATCATTGCCATTTCTGTCAAAACAATTAAAATAATTAAATTATACGGAGAGAAAAAAACATTAACAAATGAGTAAGCAAGAAAAACAATTAAATTATTATTATTATTATTATTATTATTATTATTATTATTATTATTATTATTATTATTATTATTATTATTATTATTATTATTATTATTATTGTGTTAAGTACAAAATTAAAATTCGAAGACAAAATATATTTTTTTATCTGATTAATTTATTATATTATTCTATAAAATGTATTTAAGAATACTGATATTAATTTTTTTTATTCAAAAAATCCTAGGTCATGTTTTTTTCTCCCTATATATATTCTCATGAGATAATATCCAATAAATATTAGAACATATAATTAATGAAAGACTAAAAATATCCTAGAAACTTTAACAAAAGGAAAAAAAATAAACTTCATTGCCATTTTTGTCAAAACAATTAAAATTATTAAATTATACGGAGAGAAAAAAACATTAACAAAAGAGTAAGCAAGAAAAACAATTAAATTATTATTATTATTATTATTATTGTGTTAAGTACGAAATTAAAATTCAAAGACAAATTTTTTTTTTGTTATTTAATTAATTCATTATATTATTATATAAAATGTATTTAAGCATACTGATATTAAGTTTTTTTATTAAAAAAATCCTAGGTCATGTTTTCTTCCCCCTATATATATTCTCATGCGATAATATTCAATAAATATTAGAACATATAAAAATATGTTTTTACATGTATTGTGTTTTGTTATTTTAATATTTAATTAGTAAAATTATATTTGATAAAATCTGTATAATCGAAATGGAAAGTGGTTTGTATATTTTGTAATTGTAGATAATGTATGTAATATTTTTTCCCTGCCAAAAAGGAACAGTGTAATCGAAACGGGAAGTGACTCGCATATTTTTTAATTGCAGATAATGCAATTTTTTTCCCCCGGTAATATTAGATTTAAAATATGAAAAATTAAAATATTGTAAAATTGTTTTTAAGAAATAAACCTAAACAAAAGAGTATTAAATTTAAATTCAAAGGAAAATTTTTTTTGGAAGATTTATTAATCATATTATTATATTAAATGTATTTAAGAATATTGATATTATTTTATTTTAAGAAAAAAATCTTAGGTCTTTTTTTTTCTATATATATATATTTTAAGGCGATTATATTCAATAAATAGTAGTCTAACATTTTTTTGTTACCAGATTTATTCATTATATTATTATATTAAATATATTTAATGATACTGATATTAATTTTTTTTTATTCAAAAAATCATAGGTCATGTTTTTTTTTCTCTATATATATTCCCAGGTGATAAGATTCAATAAATATTGGAACATATAATTAGTTTAAAATATTTTAATTTGACATAAATATACAAATATATAATTAATTTGACATACTTTAAATAATATAATTTATTTCAAGAATAAAATTGAAGCAAATCAAAATATTGAAATTAAATAATTAAAAACAAAACCTGGAATTAAAAGATTTGGGACCGAAATGAAACTTAAATCTATAATAAATTTGCATAGAAGGATAAAATTGAAAGAAATTAAACTTTGATACTGAAAATATTAAGGATTTATAATAAATTTGCATGGAAGGATGAAAATGAAATCAATGAAAACTTTGATACCAAATAAATTCCGGATTCCAGGGCAATCCACTAAATTAAAAGAATGAGGACTGAATTGGAACTCCAATATATAATCAATTTCAATTGAGGGACGTAATTGCAAGAAATTAAAACCTATATAATAGCATTAAGGGCAATAATAACAAATAAAAACGTTCAGGGACTGAAATGCATTTTGGCAAAAAACAGCTTAGCTGACGTCAGCTGGCGCAGGCAGGAGAGAGAAAGTGGGGGTGAAAATTCAAAGGACATTTGACACGTATACGGACATGATCGTGATACACGCGCCGCCCCATGGGGAAGAGAACATGCCTGAAAATCATTCTAGACGCCGGTTCGTCATTTTTGGACGCCGCACGCGCCGTCCTAAAAACGCGTGAGCGCTGGAACGGACGGCACGTCACGCGACGCGCCAAAAGTTTTCGGTGAAAAATAAAATAAAAAATTGGCTAATTACCTTAAGGTCCCTCATCCCCAGGCCGTGTTTTTGTCGTTATCGGGGGGCGAATTCGTCTCTGCACTGTTCAGTCTAATGTTAAAAAAATAAAAAAACTGGTCGGCTGAGCCGGACCGGTCCGGGTCGGACTGGTCAATGACCGTCCAGCCCTTGAAAAAGACGGCGTTTTTTGTCTTTTTCGGGGGCTAATTTTGTGCATACACTGTTCATTTTGAAAAAAAAAAAAAAAAGAGGATGTACACCCGCGAAGCAGCGGGTTAAATTGCAAATGAACAGTGGGCATGGGTCTGGAGCTACAGGAATGAGCAGTGAACTGGCGACCTCATTTAGTTTCTTTAGTAATAATACTAATTTTTCCTTTCTCCTTTAATTTTGTTTTACAACTATTTTCATTTGTTCTTTATATCAATTTTTTTTCCAAAGCTTCTAATATTGTGTTTGGTGTTATTTTTAATCATCATAATAATAATTCAAGTAATTTGTTCTTTCAATTTTGTAAGTTTTTCAATTTCTCTCCATATTATAAATTAAGTTTTTCAATTTCTCTACATATTAAAAATTAAGTTTTTCAATTTCTCTATATATAATGTTTCAAATCTAATATCCTTAACTAATGGTTTGAAAACATTTTATGGCTCAATATTGTTTTTAATTTTTTATCCAAGTGATTATAATAATTATATTCATAATGGTAATAGTACAAATTTTGTTTCTATCCTTTAATTGTTTTCATTTGTTCTTCAAATCAAATAAATTTTTTTTGCCTTCAATCATAAGAATAACAATGAGAATAACAATTGAAATAATTTGTCATCCAATGTTGTATTTAGTAAGAATTATTTTTTACAACTTCTCTATATATAATGGTTCAAATTTAATAATTTATCATTTGATGTTGTATTCGTTAAAAATTTATAATTCAATGTCGTCTTTAACTTTTTATCCTATTTCTTTCAAATTATATTACTTAACATTAGCATGAAAGACAAAAAATATTGTCCTATAATTAGTTTTTTTAACATTACTTGACAAAATTTCTACACAAGTTAATTATTTTACTCAGATATATAGCATTATAAAAAAAATTCTAGCACTCTTAACTCTTTTTTTTAAATTAAAAAAAAATTGGTTCTAATTGCGGCGAAACACAGGACAAGTGACTCGTTAAGCTTTTAATCTAGATCATTAGCCCTATTTTTTCCACATGTTTTGTCTACATGTGACTTGATATAGTTTTTGTTTCCGTGATATTACATCTGAAATATCATATAGAGAAAAAGCCATATAAATCAGTCTTTAACAAATATAACATCGACTAATAAACTATTTTTATTATTATTCTCATTGTTGTTATTATAATTTTTCAATTATCACAATTATTATAGCTGTTATTATAATCATTATTGTAAATAATCAATATTCTAATTATTATTGACAATATTATCATTGTCACCATCATTATTTCACAATAATTATTACGACAACTAATATTATTATTGTTATTAATATCATTAAAATTATAACTACTACTATTATCATTATCATTATTAATATTATTGTTTTTGTTATTATTGATATTCCTCATGCTATTTTATGAGTTATTTTTAGTATTATTATCATCATTAAAGTCATAAGCATTATAACCATTACAATAAATTACTATAGCAATCATTATTATGATTAGTAATGTCACTATTATTACCATGATTATAGAACCTAAAATTATTATAACTATGATAGGTAAAACAATAAAAAATAATAAATTATCATAACAAAAAAACATAAAACCCAAGAAATTTAACAAAAGAGTAAGCAAGAAAAAAAACTAAAACTATCATTATTATTAGGTTAACAATGAATATCATAAAATTATATTGAAGAATAAAATAAAAAAACCTAAAATTTGAACAAAAAAGAAAAAATAAATGACAACAAAAATTAATATTAATAGCATAAAAATATCTTTTGACTTGAAGAACAAATAAAAATACTAAAAAAACCTAAAACAAACAAAAAGAAAAAAGAAGAATTGTACAAACCGTTAAAAATACATAAATACCCCCGAACACAACAACTATATTTTATGAACTGAAGTGTATAATAGTAATTACAATGTTCCAGTCAACAATAAACTATGTTTATAGCCACAGTGGAAATCCCACATGGTTTAACTTTTTGTATAAATGGGTTGATGCACGGTGGATACCAGAATCTACACAAAAAAATAAAAATATAATCTAAGAAAAAATGATTATGTTTTTTTAAAAAAAAAATAAGAGAGATTCCAAATAGGGTTAAACATGAATTAATTTTAACATATGAAATTTATGACTTGAACATGAGATATGTCTAGATTGGATGTTAGTTCACAAGATCAAAACAATGAAATAGAAAAAAAAATAACTATAAATAAAAACAAAATTAAAAAACATAAGAGACAAATATACATCAATATATTTAATATCACAGAACTATTTTTTTATCTGGTTATGTTTAATATTTTTTTTTATTAAAAATTAATTTGTAATAGGAACTTAGACGAACATAAAATTTATTGTACAAAATAAAGGAAAAGTATATTATACAAATCTAAACATTTTAAAAAATTTATATAAAAAATAAAATTTAGGTTAATCTATATATATATTATAAATGGTTCATACCCTCTCCAAAAATTAAACATGCGCAATATAAGTAAAAAATATATATTATTATTTTAAAAAAATGAGCCAAAAATACATCACGATGAATATTGATTAAAATAGAAAATTAAAAACTATTTAAGAAATATAAAATAGATATTAATTAAAAGATAATAATGGCTTGCATGGGGGCCTTTAATTTGTTTTGAAGTAAATGGAGTGGATGACATGTCATCAGTTTATTTTATTTAAAAAAAAAAAATTACGCATTGCTTAGACTCCATTGATTTTAGCTACTATGGTAACTGATGTCGCGACAGTGTTTTTTTTTGCGCTTCGTGCCCCGTCATCCCCTTAGGGAGAGAATGGCGCGCGGTGAAAGGAGGTGTGTTTTATAGCCGTAAAATCACGATTATAAATTATTTGGAGTCGCCACCTAGTATGGAGGTCACTATAAAACCTAATGGTCTGCGAGAGTCTGAGTAAGGGGACTTGTTGTGCATAGGGAAGACGTATCACCACCGCTTCAGGCTTACCGTACTTATTACCATCCAAAGAGTTCGACCCCTGTACTGCGCCTAGAAAGTTTTCCTGAGGTTTAGACATATTAGAGCTACCACTAGTGCCTCCCCTCTAGCTCTAGGGTGATTGAACTAGCGGATATGCCGATAAAAGCAAAGCGGATCTTGGGATCTTTATAACAAATAAGCATCTCTTCAGTGCACCTTACCTAAGGCAAACTGCATTGTTGTTTGATTGATTTTCCTAAGTCATTTTTTATTTGTTGGTTTTTTCTAAGGCTTGAAATATATCTCTCTTCGTGAGGGAGTCTCTATTTCATTGGAAACTGAAAACCTAACCACTCTAAAATTTTAAAATTTTGACGCGACATTTTTTTTTTAAAAAAAGGCTTTTTTTACTATTTGGGGATATACTTTACAATGTACTTTACTATTTGTTATTTTTTTGATATTTTGACAAAATTTCAATGGATAATGCTTACGATATCCAATATTCATTCAAAACATGTGAAAGATGCAAAATATATATATTTTTATGAAAATATGCTTGGAGAAACCTTGGAATTCGGTCGTATGCACAAAAACAATATATTTTTTGCTTGCTTTTTATGCAATTTTTTATATTTAAAAAAAATAAAAAAATTCGTACTAGGCCTGACCCAACTAAATGGGTTGGCCCCGCTGCTGGACTTGGGTTGGACGCAGCCCGGCCAACAAGGTGAGGCCGCGAGCAGGTCCAACCCAAAAATAAAAACAACAAAACAAAAAGAAAACAAAAACAAGGAAATCGGGATGCGCACTATTCACGTAGCGTGAACAGTAACAAGGTGGTCGGCCGACGGTGACGAGAGGCTCCAAGGTGGTTCTATCTGTGGTTGTGGTGTCATAAATAGTGGTCTGTGGTGGTCAGGAGAAACGCAAGATGCTTGGCTGGTCCGCGTTGCTGTTGGTACTGCTTCGTCGCTGAAGCTTGGCTGGTCCGCGTTGTTATTGCTACTGCTTCGTCGCTGAAGCTTGGCTGGAGGAGCGCAAGAAGCTTGGCTAGTCCTCATTGCTGTTGCTACTGCTTGCCGCTGGAGCTTGCTACTACCACTGAAGGTTGCAATGGAGTTGTTGGCGTGGAGGAGAAGTTGTCGGTGCTGAGGAGGTGTTATTGGTGCTCACCGGGAGTTGGCTGGAGTTGTTGCAAAGGAAAGGGAGAGACAAGGAGCTGTTGCAAAGGAGAGACAAGAGAGAGAGGGTCGGCTGTGCGTGGTTGGTTGTTATTGTCGGTGCTGGTGTCCCTCCAACGCCGAGAGAGATGGAAGGGTGGCTGTCGTGTGCAAGTTTTTAGTCACGGTGTTTCTGCCATTTCCCCCACTGTGTGTGTTTTTTTGTTCTGCTTTGTTTTTTTGTTCTCTCCCCTGTGTTTTGTTTTGTCTTCCCCCAGTTTTTTCAGTCTACTCCCCCTGTTATATATAGGTGAAGGAGGTAACCCGTCAGCGCCATGCTACAACTACGCGCAATTACGGGTTGCCTCCTAAGCTACAACTGCGTGTAGTGATGAGTTGCTTTCTACAACGGCATGCTATAACTGCGTGGTATGGGTTGCCTTCTACAATGTTAGAGTGCCTACAGCAGTATAGTGCCTCCTGCAGTGGCGTGCTTGTAGTGGCATAATTGCAGCACATTTTGTGACCTGGTATAATAGCATTTTGATCCTTTAATTTGTAATTGTTCTAATTGACTCCTAATTGGTTTTAAACTTTTAAATGTGTGCAATTGTATCCCTGCAAAAAACTTCAATACCAGACTTAACTTTGCGCGCCTTTTTTATTCTGGCCCTTGGTTTCGTATTTATACGATTTGACCCTCAATTGACCATTAAACTCTCAATTTCTTCAAGTTTGCACCTGACTTCAACACAATAATTGGCTTGGAAAAAATTCAATTCGGTCTTCGAAATTCTAATTTTCTCAATTGAGCTCGAATTATGATCAAGAACTTGATTTTTCATCAACTAAGACCTTAATAAAATTAATGTGACCAATTTAAAGTATAATTAAGTCCTTGCACTTATTTAAATCTTTCAATTGGATCTTAAATTAATTCTCAAACACAATTACACTTTAAATTGGTCAATGATTAAATCAAATCGGCCGATAAAAATATAATTATGTCTTTCAACTTATTTTTTACACAGATTTATCCAATAATAAATTATTTTTGCTTTGGATCTGTATTTTTCTTTATTTTTAGGGACAAAAGAGATATGATCGGACTCTCGAAAATATCCAAAATTTTCACATTGATTTTTCTACCAACACCAGTCTCTTTTTATTTTAGTTTTTTTTCATTTTTGGATAAGTTTGGGGAATAACCTAGAATTGAGTTATGACAACTGAAAAAACAAGATTCATGTTTTTTTATTCAAAAATCTATTTTTAATCTATCTTTTACATAAACTACCTAGAAAACATTGTAGTAACCTTTTTAAACCAATTCATGGCCTCAAAAAAAAAAAACCCTGAAAACTTGAAGTCAACCTAAAATAAAATAAAAAAAAAATTTCATGCTAAGTTTTTTTAAGGCACTTTCAAGATAAAATAAAACTAATTCAAACTTTTCTCGTCATATAGAACTATTTAACATAAAAATTAATTGTTTTAGTAGCTAGAGTTGCCGCTTACAGCAACTATCTCTCTCTAAGTTAGAATACAATGAGTCCCCCCTTTATTCTCACAAAAACTAAAAAACTAAAAAAAAAAAATATATGGTATTAAAATTATTTTAAAAAAAATTAAAGATTAAAGGGATCGGTTATGTAAGAGCTAGAAAAAATAGGACTAAATTGAGCTTTTCATAAATTCTAAAGTTGCCATCTACTTCATATTTTTCCACTTAAGTCATGTGTTTTTAAATTAAACCCTCTCTTCCAAAAAAACAAATATGCAATTAAATGCTGATTTAAGCTAAAAAAACTAAATTATATAAAATAAAAACTCAAATATCAAATTAATTTTTTTAAAGAAATCATTACTCAGCGGATCTAAGAGATTGTGAACAATAATAACACTACAATAAAAGCAAAGCCCATTTAGTTTCTCTTAGTTATGATTCATAACTATATTTTACATTACATAAATAATCAATTACACCAGGTCTATCTAATTGGATATCAACGCACTGAATTCACATAAACAAATATTTATTTTTATTATTATTTGTTTTTAGAAAACCAAAAGTAACACAGTTGTCACCACGTTATACATATTTTCATCCACCAAATCCTAAGGTGCCCCCCCACCCTATTTTCCCGCAGTGATCTTCATTGGATCCTCCCTGGATAAGAGGTCTCATTATGGCCATGAAATCTCGGTGGATGACTCTATTTTCCATGTCCTTTCTCTCAGATTGCCGAAATGTCTTCTCAGTACGTATTCAGGAATGAAGGCTACGCGAAAGGATTGTGAGGTTTCCCTAAAAACACCAATATGTTGTCGTTATAAAAATATGAAAAAAAGACTAAATTATAAAAACATGTATGAACACATGGATTTACTATGTTTATAATCAATTATTTCACCTAAAACACTTGAAATAGGATTATCGAAATCACGAATTAACTCTTAAAATCTTGTAATTTTATGAGTCAACATGTATTTACATGTTAAATCGGATTTAAACTCGAAAACTAGTAAAATCAAACTTAACTCGTGCAAAATCAGTCTGATTTTAAGAGTTTACTAAATTTGTAATATGAACCAAGTTAATTTTGAATTTGGCCTTAAAATATTTGTTGATGATTTTGTGATATCAAATATATCCTTCAAACTATATATTGGATTTAGTTAAAATTTTATAGAAAAATATTAGATACATGAAAATACATTTTAATAAATTGTTAGATTAAACAAAGTTCATAAATATATTGTTTCAAATAGTTAAATTTACTAGATGTACCTTGTCAAATTTATCAAACTAGACATCCATGTAAATTGTCTTGGACATATCTGAAGTAATTTACGAGGTTCTTCTATACTTATTATCATTTAGTAATTTGTCTACATTGAAAAATTTTATTTTGAGATATTTTATTTTTTCATGTTATTGATTTCTTGATTTATATTATTTATCTTTTTGTATTTATTCAAATCAGTAATTAATTATAATATTATTGACTCTTTTTATTAGATTTTAATATAATTTAATTTATTGACTAAATTGTCAATATATTTATAATTTTACAATCCGATATCATATTTTTCGTGTAATATTAAAAAAGCTGACAGCTGCTTGGAACAAAGTTAATTGAAAACTTCGACATTCGTTCTTGCCATGGTTAATAAGTATGTAGGGTTTGTTAGGTGGTTTTCAAGAACACAGTTTCTGATCTTGCAATGTACATCAGCCAAATGTTGGGTTCACTTTAATCTTCTTTTCTTTTCTTTTTTTACAATATGATTTTGTTTCCTCTTTCTAGTCAACGAAATTTCATTAAAGCAAAGAAAAGATGGCATACAAATGATAAGTCATTTTTCCTTTTGACCCTCCTCTCTTGATTTTTTACTCTCCCACACGTAACCATGGCAGTGTAATGAAATTTGGATCGGCTTAACAGGGTTATGACTTATCACTGGTTTTCAAAAATATATTTTAAAAAAAATTAATATTTAATTTTAAATTAAATTTTTTGGTATTTTTAGATTATTTTTATGTGTTGATCTCAAAAAATAATTTTTTAAAAAAAATATTATTTTTAAACGAAAAATATTTTAAAAAATATTTCAACCACCTACTAACTTGGAATCTACCTGATCAAGGATTCTAATTGGGTTTCAAATAAATAAAACTTGAGTAATTTGTTGAGTCAATCGAAAATCTAGATATAAACTTAAAATAAAGTAAAATCAATCCCTTAATTTTATATATTTTTTATAGTTTATATCTATATAAATTAGTTTTAACTTTTCGATGTAAATTAACAATATTACACTTAATTATTTATTTTTCTTATATAATCGACATCATTGTTTCTTAATATATCGATGTGAAATATTTATATATAACTTCTTCCATATTTATATAAATTTATTTCTTAATTGTTTTATGTAAAATAATTATATATAACTTTTTATTTATATAAATTTTTAAATTAAATTTTTTAGTATTTTTAAATCATCTTTTATATACTGATGTAAAAAATAACTTTTAAAAAATAAAATAAATATTATTTTAATATATTTTAAAATAAAAAAAAATTAAAAATAATCCTAATCAACTCAACTCATGCTTCATGCACTCCTGTACAAGTGAAGTACATCTATTTTGGATTTACTTTCTAAACTTCTCAGAATCTATCACACTCGTTAGTTGTCTTATCTAATCTTGCAGGGTGGAAAACACAGAGGAAATGACCTCCTCACTGTGACTTTCTTTTACTTCATTTACCATATTTATACAACGATCACAATTACTCTTGGCAGATATGGCTCAGCAGGTACAGCTTTTTCCTTCTTTTTCACTTCTTCTTTGATGATCCCTCGTGGATTGTCTCTTTGATTTCTATGTTTCTCCGAGTTTCCGATTCGAGGGTGTGTGTTCTTTTCCTATCATTGACCTGATTAAAGGGTCTACCTTTTCATTTTCAAGCTGTTCTTGTTTCTGATTAAAGTACAATGATCTTCTTTATTTTCTTGTCTGTTGAGGTTGAACTGTTTCGAATAATGCCAATGACTGATTTGATTGCAGCAAGAAGGATGGCCTCTGGGTTTGCACCCGCTGAATGTAAGAGTTGGGATAGCTAGAAATGGTGATTTCTCTGGATCAATATCGCTCTACACTTTACTTACTGGTTCTCCAACTTCCTCGACAGATTCCTCGTCAGATTTGGACACCGAGGTCAGTGAAATGACAAGACTTCACTGTGAAATCTTACTTTAGTACGTCTTTTTTCTATCACAATGTACCTGTTTTTTCCCCCTTTTCTTTCCAGTTTGCTTTGTTCACATACCTTAATCTGCTTGGTAATTATGGGATTTGACAAGGAAATTTTGGTTTCCTGATTTTTCTTCCCCATTTTGAAATATTGCAAGTGAACTTATTGAACAATGACATTAATTTGAGTGAAGACTGAGTTTTTTTTGAATGAGTAATGATGCAGCATTGAAAAACTCTTTTCTCCATACCATAAAGTATGGTAGTGGTTATGGTTGGTGACCTAGTTTATCAAATCTTGTTTGTTAATTCGCTCTCCTTTCTTGTTTTAGAGTGCAATGACCGACAATTAGGTGCCTTTCATAATCAGTAGTCAGTTCAATGCACCAGCACTTCATAATTGTCATATCAGGCATCCCTTTTGATATATATTACAGAAGAGGGCACAAATTAACCTCTGCCGATTGAATTCTGCTGTTCTGTTTGTGCTGACATATTTTTCACATATAGCCATCAATTTCAGGATCAAAGCTTGAATTTTGTGTTAATAGGAGCAATAAAGCACTACATATATAAAAAAAAATAGAATAAGAGACTCTTAAGATAGAATTCAATCACCTTGTTCATGTCCATCTGAGCCAAAACCCAGCTTCCTAGCTTTACAGTCCTTGATGAACCTATTCTGTAGAAGCTGCTACCTGGTTTGCAGTTTTCAATCTTCTGACTTGGCCGAGTAATTAAATTAGATAAACTGAATGTCTTATCAATCTAGAGTTAATATGGCTCATCTATATTATGATTGATTTCAGTCTACAGGATCTTTCTTCCATGACAAGAGCATTTCACTGGGGAGTCTCATAGGTGCTTCCAACCTACTAGAGCTCTCTAGAAAATCAACAAGGACAAGGAAAGTTGAAGTGGTTGAAGAAAAGAAGAGCTGCAAATCCAAAACATGGATTTTCTCTTTATGTTCAAGAGACACTACTGATGCCAAAGTTGTGAATGACACTCCATCTCTCGGCCATTTTCTTGCTGTGGAGAGAAGAGCATCCAGTGAATATAGAAGGAATCACAGCCCGATTATTTATGGACCTCATGATGAGCTTGAACTTGCTCAGCCTGTTGCGGAACCCAACTCACTATTTGTTAATGGCCATGTTGCTCCTCCCAGACCAAGTCAAAGCTGCAGCGCCGAAGCTGAAAGAAGAGGAAATGAAGAACAAGAGCACTGCGGTGAATATGCAGTGCCAGTTCTATTTTCATGCATGTGTGGACAACCTTCTCTTTGAACCACCTTCTCCTGCTGTCACTTTTGATGATTGAGTTTCATGTCCCGCGTAGAAAACTAAAAATGAACCTGTAATTTTCATTGGTTTCAGGCGTAAGGGAATCTATTTCGTGTCTATGCACTTCATCTCCCTCCATGGGGTGGTCTCTTGCTTGGTTTTGAACAGCAAATCCAGAGATTTCGCGAGATTATCAATCTCTTCGTGACCATGATAGTGTTGCCAGCATTAATGCAAACTAAGACCTCGTCAAGGTGTGTTCTTCTTTTTTTTATATCAAGACCAAACAATTACCGGATGAATCTAGAGGCCTTGGCTGCCATCTTGTAATACTTTTTGCAAGAGCATGATAACTGGAGGGAGGTTCCATTACGAGAAAAACAGAGAGAAAGATGGCAGTGCAGGACTAATCAGATCCAACCTAATTTGCGGGACTACAAGGCAGGATTGGATTTGAGAGTGTCAATGAGATTACTGTGCACGGGTAGAAAAAACTAAGATAATTGATTCACACTAAGTTGCAAGTCGAATTAATCAAGTATTACTATTATTATTATTATTTTCATTGAATATTCATGGGTATTATTATAAAAAACTTTGCACATTAGGTTCATATATAATTATTTATAATTTAATTATTAATATTACCATAAAAAACTATAATCTTGTGTGAAAAATATAACATGATTAAATGAATTTTAAAATATCATTGTAAATATTTTTATTAAAGAAAATTTTATTTCATATATAAAAAAAAAAAAAAAGAGGTTGAAAGGCTACAAAAAAGAAGAAAAAAAATGGAAGTGGACAACACTTCGTTTGTTAGGTCAAACGATGTGTCATCCATTATCACAATTCTTAACCACTTTAGATAATGGTATAATCAAGTTCTGGGTTTTTTTTGGCACTCAAACCTAAATCTTAATATATTTTTATCTAGAAATACTAAAAAAATTCTATGATTTTTAACCACACTTCCAGCCTTAAAATACCTTTTAATTAGTCTGAAAATCAAAACAAAACAAGCTTTTAGGATTCTGATATACTTTTTCTCTTATGATTAAAGGTCCACGTCACATTCATTGCATTTTCATATTCAAGACGAACTCTTTGATACCAATATCATTTTTTTTTGTTGTTGTAATGTGGTTGGCCCACTTTCTCTCTTTTATTTCAATATTTATCGACTAAAACATAAAAAAAATCATGATCCCATTGTAAATGTTGAAAACTACAACCACTAAAGTTTAAAGAAATTTCCTTCAATATTCAATTAATAGCAAAGGTGTCAATACCGTTTCGATTGATGCTTTTTTTTTCAATTGGAACGTAATGTTTTGGTTTCGGAGCACTTCGGCGCGCCGTTTCGATGTTGTACTGCTTATGTGTGTGTATATATATATATATAATTAAATATATTAATTAAAAAAAATAGTTCAAATCCAAAAATAAAATTATTTAGAATTGTGCAATTTAATCTAAAAAGACAGAATAAAATGATTTTTCTGAACTAAATTATGAACATGTATAATATTACGAGAATGTCATCATCAATCTCGCAAGGTCATTATATTCTCTGATTGCTTTGATATTTTAACATAATATATATAAATATGCCTAGAGACTCCTCATAAAAATTTATCTTAATTTAACGGTCGGATTAAGAGATATGATTGATATTGTAAAGTTATTTATTATTTAAAAACACACTATTTGGCTTAAACATAACGGGCGGAATGAAATCAGAATATTTCGGCCGGTATTTGGCTGAAAAATTCGGAACGGGCTGGAATTTTAACCGAGGTAAAAACGACTCTGTTTTGTCTCGTTTTTTATAACTAGTACGAAACATTTTGGTCGTTTCGACTGAAACAAAACGAAACATACACCTATGATTAATAGTGTGATGAACAATAAATTGCAAGTGTGTACACAAAGTATGTGAACAATGAAATGTTGTTTTGTTTTAAATTATCTTATGTGAACAATGAATTGTTGTTTTGTTTTAGATTATCTTACCTTTAATTATGTTATGTTTAAAAGATAAAATAATCCGGAAAAAAAAATATCATTTTTCTTTGAATCTCGACCCATTATGAATTTCTCAGCCAAACTCCAACTAAGATGTTCCAATTTCATTTTGTTCATTCCATATCATGAACAATGTGGTTTTTTTTAAAAAAATATATATGTTTAATTACATCCTTTATCACTTAATTTGTTAGATATTGAACTTCATAATTTATTATGGTTTGTTTTTTTATGGGTACCCCTATCCCATGATTCATTCGAAGAGTTTTGTGGGTTAACCCAATTGACTTAATTTTTATTTTTTATTTTTTTAGTTTTATCATTCAACATCTTCAGCTTTTGGTTGATTATGATTAGGCTTTATCATTTTTTTTGGTCTGTTTTCTATAAAATTATCACAGCTTCATGACTCAAGTTATAGGTTTTGCGAGTTAGCCTAGATAAACTTGATTGTTTTATTGTGTTCTTTTTTAGATTGATTTTTTTTCTCAATTTCATCATTCAATAATGAGTTTATTAAGGATTGAGCTTCATAATTTATTTTGATTTTCTTTATTTAGGGTAATCATGGTCTCATAACATGGATTATGAATTTGAAAGGTTAATTAGGGTTGATCCAATATATTATTTTTAAAATATCTTTTAAAAAATGATGTTCTTGTTATAAATTCATAATAAATTATATTTATATGTATTGAATGTCCATTACTCTTGAGTTTAGTCTCTTGGATTTCCATAACCCTTGAGTTCATTTCCTTCTCCTATAAATAGACCACTTGTCTTGTATTCCTAACACCTTTGGAATAATAGAAGAACTCATAATAAACAAGGTATTTCTCTCTTGTCTCTTTTGATTATATTTTGATGTCTATGTTCTTCTATGTGAATTATTTATTCTTTTTTAACACGTTATCAGCACGATGCTCTAACCACCTTATATTAATTTTAATATCTTCATTTTTTATTATTGTAATTTATTTTTGGTAAATTTTCTTTCACTATTATTCATAGAAATATATTTATAGTTCCCGAAGAACGAGTATTACAAGTTCCTGAAGAATTAAATAAATTAAAAATAGTTCCTGAAGAACTACTTCACAAGTTTCTGAAGGACTAGTATCACAAGTTCTTGAAGAACTAATATCACAAGTTCCTGAAGAATTAAATACAGTTCCTGAAGAACTAGTATTTCTAAAGCTAAATAAATAACAATCTAAAAGGATTGATTTTATTTTATTTTATATTCATGATTTTATTTAATAATTTATTTCTTGTTTTCATAGATAAAGATAATGTCAAATCTGGCGAAACTTGAATTTTCCGCTCTCGATATCTCTGGAAATAATTATTTGTCATGGATCCTTGACACCGAGATTCATCTGGAAGCCATGAATCTTGGAGAGACCATCAAAGAAGGAAATAACACATCCCTGCAGGATCGTGCAAAATCAATGATATTCATTCGTCACCATCTCCATGAAGGATTGAAAAGTGAATATCTCACAATAAAAGACCCTCTTGTTATGTGGCAAAATCTAAAAGAAAGATATGATCACCAAAAGTTTACCATACTTCCTCAAGCTCGTTATGATTGGTTGCACCTGAGGTTGCAAGATTTTAAATCGGTTAGTGAATATAATTCAGCTCTTTTCAAAATTACCTCACAACTGAAATTGTGTGGTGAAAATAACACAGAAGACCAAATGTTAGAGAAAACTTTCTCTACTTTTCATGCCTCAAATATTGTCCTGCAGCAACAATATAGAGAGCGTAATTTCAAAAGATACTCGGAATTAATTTCATGTCTTCTTGTGGCTGAACGGAATAATGAGCTTTTGATGAAAAATCATCAATCCCATCCTACAGGTTCTAAACCATTCCCTAAAGTAAATGGAACCTTTGTCCAAAAGACAAGAAAGAACCAAGGATATAGGTATGGAAAAGGTCAATGGAGAAGGAGAAGAGATAACCCTTTTAAAAGCAACCCACCATACCACCAGAAGTGGAGACACAATGAACTCAACCAAGGAAAGGGCAAGAATTTGCATAAACCAGAAGATAAGTGTCATAGGTGTGGTATGCATGGTTATTGATTGCGTACCTGTCGTACACCAAAACATCTTACAGATTTATATCAAGCCTCTCTAAAAAAAAATACAGTTGAGACTAATTTCATTCATAAAGATGGTTCTGAAAATCATAATGCTTGTATTGATGTCAATACTTATCTTGATGTTTCTGATTTCTTTGAAAACTCGGATAAGACAGAAAACATGCTTAGTGGTGGAATCATTATAGATGATTAAGAGTTTTTATTTGTATTAAAATATCGATGTTCTTATGTTTACAATAAACATTTTCAGTTTGGCTCAAGTTAAATAATAAATTTTGATTATCTTTTGAATAGTGCATGGCTTTTCATGATGGAGATTTATGTCTGGCAGACAGTGCAACAACGCACACAATTCTTAAGGAAAATAAATACTTTGAGTATTTGACATTAACCAAAGCTAATGTCACTACAATATCAGGTTTAGCAGACATGATTAAAGGCTCTGGAAAAGCTAATATTGTGTTACCAAATAACACAAGATTGAGCATCAAAGATGCATTATATTCACCTGAGTCCAGAAGAAATTTACTCAGTTTTAAGGATATACGTGCTAATGGTTATCATATTGAAACAACAGATAAAGATAGAAAAGAATATCTTTATATTACTGCACGTATTTCAGGCCAGAAGCTTGTACATGAGAAACTACCTGCTTTCTCTTCCAGAATTTATTATACGATCATGAAATCTATTGAATCAACTGTTGTGATACACCAGAAGTGTTCCGACCCAAAACAATTTATGCTTTGGCATGATCGACTTGGACATCCAAGATCAATAATGATGAGATGAATTATTGAGAATACACATGGGCATCCTTTAAAGAACCTGAAGATTCTTTTACCGAGTGAAAATCCATGTGCTTCATGTTCTCAAGGTAAATTAATTACCAAACCATCTCCATCAAAGGTTCTTATAGAATCACCATCTTTTCTTGAAAGAATTCAATGAGATATATGTGGGCCTATCCATCCACCATGTGGATCTTTTAGATATTTTATGTTATTGATTAATGCATCAAGTAAATGGTCACATGTTTGTTTGCTTTCGAGTTGAAATATTGCATTTGCTAGATTAATTGCACAGATTATCAGACTACAAGCATAATTTCCTGATTATTCTATCAAGAAAAATTCGACTAGACAATGTTGGTGAGTTTACTTCCCAAGCATTTGATAGTTTTTGCACTTCTATTGATATTGATGTTGAACATCCTGTTGCTCATGTACATACTCAAAATGGTCTAGCAGAATCATTTATAAAGCGACTTCAATTAATTGCAAGACCATTACTTATGAAATCAAAATTGCCTACATGTGTCTGGGGACATGCTATATTACATGCTGCATCACTAGTTAGAATTAGACCAAGTGCTTACCATAATTATTCTCCTTTACAACTTGTTTATGGTATACCACCAAATATATTTCATCTACGAATTTTTAGTTGTGCGGTATATGTGCCTGTAGCACCCCCACAAAGGATTAAAATAGGTCCACAAAGAAGAATAGGAATTTATATTGGTTTTGATTCTCCATCTATTATTAGATATCTTGAACCTTTGACTGATGATGTTTTTAAGGCACGTTTTGAAGACTGTCATTTTGATGAGAACATTTTCCCATCATTGGGGAAAGCAAATTCAGTTCCTGAAGCACGAGAAGAAATCACTTGGAATAACCCGAAGTTATCTCATTTTGATCCAATGACAAATCAATGTGAACTTGAAGTTCAAAGGATAATTCATTTACAAAATATTGCAAATCAATTACCGGATGTTTTCAGCAGTAGTGAAAAGATAGTTAAATCTCATATTCCTGCTACAAATGCTCCATTTAGAATTGAAATTCCTGAAGAGAAAAAGGTCAACATAGCAGCAAATGAATCTATATCACGCCTGAAGCGCGGAAGACCTATTGGAGCTAAAGACAAAAATCCTAGAAAACAAAAATTCCAACGAATAGATGATGGTACTCTTGTAGAGTCCTCATCCATAAAACAAACATCAAATCTTGTGTCCAAATCATCTCCTAATACTGATCCTCCTGAAGAGGGACCTCTTGAAGAGAACCAGGTACCTGGAAATAATAAGATCTCCATAAACTATGTTCATACAGGAAAGATTTTGGAACGAGATAAAATTATCATAGATGATGTATTTGCATTTAAGGTTGCTTTTGGCATCACCAGAAGTGATGATGAATTTGAATCATAAACTGTTAAAGAATGTTGACATAGAAATGATTGGCCAATGTGGAAAGAAGCAATCCAAACAGAGTTGAACTCACTTGCAAAACGTGAAGTATTTGGACCTGTAGTCCATACACCTAAAGGTGTTATACCCGTTGGATATAAGTGAGTTTTTGTTAGAAAACGCAATGAGAACAATGAAATTGTGCGATATAAGACACGACTTGTTGCACAAGGTTTCTTATAGAGACCCAGCATTGATTATGAGGAAACTTATTCTCTAGTGATGGATGTAATCACTTTCAGATTTTTAATTGGTTTAGTGGTCTCAGAAACGTTAGATATGCGTTTAATGGATGTAGTTGCATCATATCTATATGGAGCATTAGATAAAGACATCCATATGAAAATCCCTGAAGGTTTTACAATGCCTGAAGCTTTTTGTAATGAACCCAGAAGTGTTTATTCTATTAAATTACAAAAAACTTTATATGGGTTAAAGCAATCTGGTCGAATGTGGTATAATCGTCTTAATGAATACCTCTTAAAAAGAGGGTTTGAGAATGACGAGATTTGTCCGTGCATTTTTATTAAGAAAACAATATCCGAATTTGCTATTATTGCAATATATATTGATGATTTAAATATTATTGGTACTCCTGAAGAGCTCACAGAAACTGCAACCTATTTGAAAAATGAATTTGAGATGCAAGATCTCGGAAAGACAAAATTTTGTCTTGGTTTACAGATTGAATATTTTTCAAATGGAATATTTGTACATCAATCGATGTTTACAGAAAAAGTCCTAAAGCGTTTTTATATGGACAATGCTCATCCTTTGAGTATACCTATGGTTGTTCGGTCACTTGATACGAAAAATGACCATTTTCGACCTCCAGAAGAGGATGAAGAAATTCTTGGTCCTGAAGTACCATAACTTAGTGCTATTGGAGCACTTATGTATCTTGCAAATTGTACAAAACCAGATATATCTTTTGCAGTAAATTTATTGGCAAGATATAGTTCCACTCCCACAAAAAGACATTGGAATGGAGTCAAACATATATTTCGCTATCTCCGCGGAACAGCCAAAATGGGGTTATTTTATTGTGAATCAAATTCACAATTGATTGGATATGCAGATGCAGGTTATCTCTCTGATCCCCACAAAGAAAGATCACAAACAGGTATCTATTTACTTATGGCGGTACTACAATTTCTTGGAGATCTGTCAAACAATCATTAGTGGCTACTTCATCAAATCATTTAGAGATTATCGTGATACATGAAGCAAGTCGAGAATGTATTTGGCTAAGATCAATTATCCAGCACATTAAGAGAAAATATGGATTGTCAACCATTGAAAATAGTCCCACAATATTATTTGAAGATATTGCTATTTGCATCACTCAACTCAAAGGAGGCTATATTAAAAGAGACAAAACAAAGCATATCTCACCAAAGTTTTTTTATATTCACGAGCTCCAACAAAAGGGAGAAATTGATATCAAACAAATCAGATCAAGTGATAATTTAGCAGACTTATTTACAAAGTCTTTACCAGACTCAACTTTCCATAAACTTGTCCATAATATTGGAATACGTCATCTTAAAGATTTGTCATAAGACATGTACTTTTGAGGGGATGTCAATGCAAATTGTACTCTTTTTTCCTTCGCTTAGGTTTTTTCCCACTGGGTTTTTCTTTGCAAGGTTTTAATGAGGTAATTTGACATTGTTTTAATGAATCCTGAAGTATTCATATATGGATCTTGAAGTATCTATATAAAGTCCTCCATTGAATTTTAAAGTACATGGTCATTCAAGGGGAAGTGTTATAAATTCATAATAAATTATATTTATATGCATTGAATGTCCATTACTCTTGAGTTTAGTCTCTTGGATTTCCATAACCATTGAGTTCATTTCCTTATCCTATAAATAGACCACTTGTCTTGTATTTCTAACACCTTTGGAATAATAGAAGAACTCATAATAAACAAGGTATTTCTCTCTTGTCTCTTTTGATTATATTTTGATGTCTATGTTCTTCTATGTGAATTATTTATTCTTTTTATAACAGTTCTCTTGAATTTCTTGAGTAAGACTATATTTTTATCAGTTATTTAGGTTGTCTTTGAAGTTGTTTAGTCAATCAGATCATATTGGATCAACTCTCACGTGGTTTTAAAAAAATCTACTAGAAAAACATTAGCTACGCCTAGATATATTTTTTTTACATTAACAAAAATTATCTGACCCACAGTGTAGCATGAGTCAATGATTCAGTAGTTAGTAAATAATGTTTAATTTTTAAAACTATATTTAGATACTTAATATTATGTTTAAAATTTGAATTCCATAATTTTAAGTTAATTTACTTTTGAATTTTAATTTATATATATGTGAATGAATGGTACAAACCTCTCTAAAATCAAGATATATTGTTTTAATTAAAAAAAGTAATTCCGATCACAATTTAATTGACAATCTTCAGTTCATAGTAATATAAAATATTTCATTAAAAAATTGGCTAATTTATTCTAAGTTGATGTTTATGCTACATCTAATATTTTTCCAATACTAAACAATATTTTTGTTTAAAATATTCAATGGAAAATTAAACAAAAACATTAAGAAAAATATACATATACAAGTCATGATCTTATAATATATTATAGGTAAAATACATTTGCCAAGAAATTGTTAATTTCCCTTTGGATATTTAGAAAAAGAGAGCCACTTGGACTACAATTAAGAAAATATTATAATCATCTAGTAGGTGGTCCAGTGGTACAATTTTGCAACTAAGAGGTTTGCTCCCCTGTGGTCTCAGATTTGAGTGTAGTTGCTAATATGATGATTATTGAAGGTTTACATGGTTGTTAACTTCAAAATCCGTGGATTGATCAAAATACACGCAAGGTAATCCAAATATCACATTAATTAAAAAAACTATTATATAAAAAAGATTAAATCACCATTCAGCATGTTTACTAGCATCTAAAAATATCCAACGTATTCTCTCTATCTTGCTATCACCCACCCTCGTATAGAAAATTGACTTGATCATCCACGTATCCTTCTAGAAACACAGTCGTGCCACCAATTTTTTTTTTTTTTTTTGTAGGTCCTAAACCAACTACCATAGCCGAAGATACGATAACCAGAGCTCATCTTGTATACAAATGGCCTTCCATATTTATAGCAAGATTTATGCAGCAACATGTTATATACAGCAATACCACATGAAATAATAAAAAAAGGTTGCAAGATTAGAAGATTCGTTTCGTTTCTAAAAAGTATGATGTGGTGACAAAAGGTTTGTGATCTGTACAGTAGATTTAAAATTAAAGTCAAGACGTGTATCCCTTATAAAAACTTAAAACAACTAGAATTTTCCTCGTTTATCTGGAGCTACAAAATATATTTTCTAGAAAATAAAATTTAACCGTATTCAAAAAAAAAATTATGGAGTTCAAGCCAGCTACTTTTCTTTAAAGAAATTTACTAGCGTGGAAATCTGGGGGTGCTATAATATTCTATTGTTGAACCAAAAGAATTTAATCAAGATCCTACCAAAAGCATGGTCATAAAGCATCGTTTTTTTAAATTTTCTGTACATGGCTTGAATGCCTGCAGCCTGCGAGAGGGAAAGAACAGCTCTTCTGTGGTCTAATCCTTGATATATGGAAATTAAATGGTCTAATTCTTGTGGCTGCCTGCCGAGACTGCGAGTTCCACCAGTAATCGGCTGCTATCTCTCTTTTATTGTGCGTAAACAACACGTTCTCAGAACCCAATAACATTCTTTGATGGGAAATTTCGGTCTACAATTCACTCCATTCTTCTTTTATTAGTCAAATTAATCCCACTTTCTTGTCTATTTTTTCTACGAGGTCATAAAATAATACTTGTTAGCGAGAAGACAGGGACTAATCAGGGATCTTTTTGACTGATTGATAGCAAATTCTCAATGACACCCCGTTGGTGGGAATAACGAGAAGACAAAATAGCATTTGCCGGGTAAAAGAAGCATGATTTTTGTTACTTTCTCCATTCTGCTGATTTATAATAATAATTTTTTAGATTTATCGTCGTCATCGGTTGCTAGCTAAGGTTAGGGGAAATCACTTTCAAATCTAGCTAATTTTATTATTATTATTTTTAATTTTTTGGTTACAAAATTAGCTGTATTAATACCTCCTCCCAAGCTTGGAAAATACGCAACGAAGGACAGTCGATGTTGCCTTTACGGTTGGAGGAAAGTCAAGAATGTCATGCTATATCGGTTATATTATAATTAAAAGAATATCATTAAAGTGAATAGTTAGGGTTTGACCAGAGTATTAGAAACCCTTCACCAATTATTTTATCCACGTTACATTTAAAATTAGGATTTAATTGAAGATTTTAATATTTAATGGTATAAACCTACATTCTAGAATACGCTATAAGGTATTATATACAAAAAAAAATAAACGCGATGTTAAATTTAGATTTTTGAGCATTTAGGTTTTGACTGATGCAGGGAGTGAGTTTCTCATAAAAAGATATTTATCTTGAACTTTAGAAAATATCTACGAATAGAAATTTGAACTAGAAAAACAATCATATAACAATATCTTATTATATTGTTGGGGTGATATTCTAGGTCTTTCCATAAGCTAGAGCGATTATTTAATAAAATTATATATTATGATATGTTATGAGAATTATGAATATATGCATAGTTTGTTTATAAAATATTATATTATATTAATCATCGTTCTAATTTTATTATTTATGATTAAAAATGTGATATGTTGCTTATGTGAATTGTATTTTAATATTAAAAAACTAGAAATTTGAATGTGAATTGCGGGTTTTTAAAGTAGGGAATTAATGGTATAGAAGATTGTCTTGTGATGTGTCTCTTAGTCGAGTCACGAATAACATTAGCAACTCAAAAGTGATAGATAATGAAATGATTCTCTTGTCGTAAATATTATATGAGACTTGATCAAGTGTGTTATATTTCCATATATTTCTTTCATTATGTCAGTTTATAAAAAAAAAATACATTGTAAGAACTAATCGATAACATGTTTGCGTATCATATGATCATCACTTTGGAATAAAATGTTTCTACAAAAGAAATCAAAGCAGCATGAGGTACTTCGTAGTTGTCTGAAGAGTCATCACATATACCAATAAAACAATGAAAAACAATAGCAAAGACAGCCAATACGGAGTCATTTAGATCTTGTTTGACTTCTTAACATGTTTTTAAAAAGAATTATTTTAAAAATATATTTATTTTTAATATTATTGAATCAAAATAATCTAAAATATATATATATTAACAGTAGAAACAAAACAATTTAGATTTGTCTCGATACTCATGTCAGATCTATGTTCATCGGGTCCCTACCCTTTTGCCCTACCACCCTGACACGCTTGAATTTTTTTTGTATCTTTCATTATATCATTGGAGTTTTCTCCTTCCAAAAGTTTTCGACCAATGGGGGCATATCACAGATTCACATAACCAGACAAACATGCATTGCTTTATCACGACGACTACCATCAGTAGTCCTAGTTTACAGAGCCACATGATTGAGGCTGTACTTGACTTTTTTTTGTTAGAACATGTAAAGGAGCAGCGATTCAGGAAAGTGGAGGCTTTATTTTCCAGGAAGAAAAAAAATATTTCTTTTATCAATTCAGATATTGAACAGACCGACCCTCAAAATAATAATGAATGCTCCTTCAATCTCAAGTAAACAAAGATTACCACAGTATGACCACCAGCAGTCATATAAACCAAACTTAACAATCCAAACCTGAGACTCACGTCTTTACTTAATTTTTACACTACATTGCCAATGGGGCCATATCTCTCTCTCTCTCTCTCTCTCTCTCTCTCTCTCTCAATATATATATATATACCCGATTGGGTCCAGCACCGACGCTGATTCCTTGATAATTTTACCCTTGTTTGGGATTACAAGGAATTCTTGATTGCTAAATGGAATCTTCGATTTCCAGATGCTACCAAGTATCGTCAAGACTTGTTCATCCACTCATTTTCTGCAGCAATCCTTCCTGAGCCGCGGCCACCCATTTTTCCAAATGTTGCTGATAACCCCTTGAAACTGCTGCTTCCCTCGCTGAAGTTCCGTGACTTCCTTGATTTTCTCAGCTTCGGGGAACCAATCTCCCCAAAATCCTGATCAGCATCATTGCAGTTCTTTATTTTAGCAACCACTAGACGAGCAATGTTGCTTCGACAGAATGGACAAACTGGAGGGTTGAGGCATGCGGTTGTAGGGTTGGGTTTGTTATGGCAGCAGAGAGCTAGCGTGCACTGTGCACACATCTGATGGCCACAGTCTTGGACTTCAATTGTACAAACCTGCTCGAAGCATATGCAGCACACCTCTGTATCGCTTGCCTGCATTATATATGTTACCAAATAGACACGTCAGTCACATTGTCAAGCCATCTGCTACCCTGGTTCCAAGTAGTTTGGCCAAAGCGGAGCTTAATAAAAAAGTTGCAGGGAATTTTTATTTTTATTTTTATTTTTTGATAAAAAAATAAGGAATTTGGCAGCTAAAACAGGAAACAATTTAACAGCCAAGAATTCTGGAGAAAGTCTTAAGCTCAGCAAGACACCACTTTTTGACATGTTTTGCTTTCATCTATAAGAATGTAAAGCTCCAATCTCAGACGAAGAATCAACTATAAGAACCATATCCATACCTGTGCTCAAGCATAAATAGTATATCACAATCTATGGCAGAATAACAAATAAGCTGTCACGTATATTATTCAGTTTAAGCACATCACCGATTAACAGGTGTGAAAGATTCATCAAGAGGTTGAATCAATGTTATTTGTGTCTTAAGTAGTTCAGAAAATAAAACATGAGTTCACATGAAATCTTGAGACTTTTGAAGTTTAAGCCTTTAAAACTAGTTTTAGTTTTGAAACACTGGCCAAGCTCATCCATTTTCTGTGTAAAACTTTCCAGCTCCAGTATCTGGTTGTTTAAATTTGTTTCCTGTTGATTGAAAGGAATAAAATTAAACACGATCCCATAAGTACAGATAAGCATCAAAATTACCTCAGATATATTGGAATCTGTCCCGTCAACAGAATGTGATGGAGATGGAAGTGAGTGCCCAGTTCCCTTCAAGATGTTCTTTTCCCTCTCCCTGTTGGCCTCCATCAACGCACACTCTAGTAGAGTTTTGGTCTCTTGACTCAGCTCACTGATGAACTTCAATGGCGACGGCCATACAAGAGGCTCTGCTGATGTGGGATTAAGAAGGGCTGCACATGATCCATTTCTGTACTTCAAAGCAACTACATAGGGTATTCTCCTGCATTTGGATGACCATATAAAAATAAGAAAACGTTCAAGCTATAAAAAAGACGAGATCAAGAGAATGATGACTATACCAGTTCTTAATTAAAAATAAAGCAACAGCTCTTATAACATTAAGCTCCCTGATTCTATGTTGCCTATTTGAAATCATTGGAAAACATTTTATAGAATACATCAAAGAACAAGACAACCACATGCTTTGTTAGCCAATATTATTACATTATGAATGTGTTGTAGCTTCTAAACTAACGAAGGATGGAATCAAGTAATACCCAGTTGCATCTCTTTGAAGACGATCTGCCCCCCATGCCAGCAATTTACGGGTACAATCAAGAGATCCCCCTCTGGCTGCCAAATGAAGAGGAGTGCTCCCCGGGGAACTGTAAGCAGCAATACATCAACAAAAATTAAAACAACAAATCTTATCAAAGGTAAGAGATAAGTGAGAAAATCAATATAATTATTACCCATATCCTTCTGTCGAAGCACAAACAAGAGCACCATTGTCTAACAAGATATGTACACATCCAGGCCGTCTTTGACGAGCTGCTAAATGCAATGGTGTTGCTCCTCTACCATCTCTGATATTGACAAACCGTGCAAATCCCCTAGATTTCAATTTCCACAGAAGTTATTATCATAAAAACTAAAAGGCAAAATCATCAAAAGAGAAGAAAAGAAAAAAGAACAATAAAAAAACATATAAATCTTTAGAATGAAACATGTAGTTACCAAGAAACAGCAACAGGGCTTGATTGAGCAGCAGAAAGAATAACTTGAAGGCAATCCGAATGGCCATAGTAAGCAGCATAGTGCAAGCAAGTTCTTCCATTAAGTGAATCAAACTTCAAAATCTGATAAAAATCAAACAGATAACCTTATCAGTAGATGCTAATTCACAATTTCAAATAAGAATAAATTAATCTCTAAAATAAAAAGCAGGCGGAAATTTTGAACTTTGACATACATTTGCCCCTGCTTCGATGAGCTTTATCAAACATGAGATTTTGCCATGCATTGCAGCCAACATAAGCGGGGTCTATCACCATTCACAATCAACAAATCAAAATCACTATAAAGTAAAAGGTGCTAGCTATACCACAAGATCAAGGAAGAAAAGAGAATTCCCATTCACACAAGATTACCAAAATATTACCTGCTTGTGACGATTCACCATATCAGGATCCACAGATCGCTCCAAAAGCATTGTTAAAATCTACAAAAGACGTCACAAAATCCATTCTTATCAGCATTCAGCAAGACGCAGAGACTTTCGCCAAAAGGAAAAGTCAAAAGTTCAGACAGCAAAATAAAAAAATAACCCAGAAGAGTAATAACCAGTATCAAAAAACCAAAATCAATGGTAAAAAGAGAAGCAAGAAAGGGACCTCGATCTGGCCATTGGCAGCAGCGATATGTAACGGATACTGGGAATCATAAGTAGTTTGATGAAGGAGAGATGGGTCTCTCTCAAGCATAGCATTTACTGTGTCTAATTCACCAAGCTGCACAGAAGTGAAGAACCCATGCTCTTGACTCGCCGCGCAACTCAGTCCCTGGCCCATGATGATATATCTCTCTGAATGACCGACTCCCTCCTCTATTTAAAAAAAAGGCGCGCACTTCACCCTCCGTTCACCGGAGAGAAGCTGCACCGCTACCTAACCTCCACCTTCCCTGACGAGAGGCAGCTCTCTTCTCACGAACTCGGGTTTGCTGAAAAGTAGTTATTGGGCACAAAACAAAACTTGGTCTCTTTAAGCAAGTCTAGAGAGAGGAAGGGAGTTGTAGTTGTACGAATAGTATTGTCATTTTTATTATATTTTTTATAGAGAGAGAAAGTCTTTGCATTGGAGTTTGGAGCTGCCCGGGAGCTGACCGTGTCAGGGAGGAGAGGGCGCGTAAGTGAAAGTGTGGGCAGCAGTTAAGTCTTTGTCCGGGCAGTTTGATTGATAGATTCCGTAAACAGTAAATTTTGGCTAGCTGGGCCTTCTCTCCTTTGAAAGAGTCCTTTTCTTGTCTAAACATCCTTAGTCTTGGACTCATCCCAGCCATTCAATCCCGCGGTGGTTTCCTTTTGTCCGTAGGATTGTTAGCAGGCCAGCCAGAAATGGATTTCTCATGTTGATTAATAAATTAAACTGAGATTGAGATTCGTTTTTAGTTGGCTACTTACTGACTAGTATTAAATAGTTGGCTGTCTTTGTGGTAATTTTTGTTTTTTTTAAGTATATTTTATTTTAAAAAATATATTTTTGTCATGTAAAAAACAAAGATGTAAAATTTTGAATAATTATTTTGTAAATCGTAGAGAAAGTGCTCGTGGAAATTAAGCCATGCATGTGAGGCTTGAAAGCATGCAACACACACACACAATTAGTTTGCACGAGAGCATCCCGGACAAGAGCATCTCTCTTTAGAATGACTTCACTGAGACCTTGAATTGAATCTGCAAACATTTGGAACCTGCTTTTTGATGAAATACTTAAAGCTGCGGTTTCCAAGCCAAAGCAAAGTATAATACAATGAACACAGAATTTGGAACATTGGCCTGCCATTTATACGCAATCGCCATGGAAGCATCGCACTTCCTCTTCTGATTATGGAAGCTTTGTTTGATTATCACCGAATCAATCGATATATAATGAGTTGTTAAACATTAGGAAAACCCTAGAGATAATCTTTCCACAGTATTATATATATATATATATATACTACAAGAAATTAAGCATGTTTAGGAGCGAGATTGTTTTTAAAAGTATTTTTCGTTCATAAATTCATTAAAATGATGTTATTTTATTTTTTAAAATTATTTTGACATCAACACATGAAAATGATCTAAAAATATCAATTTTTTACAAAAGTCAAAATGCAAATAAAAAACTATGCACAAATCTTTATTGAAGAAGAGATGAAATGGGACATCAAAATAGAAGTGAACTACAAGCAAAAAGTTTCGTAGCAAATGGGTTTCCCTACGAGCATTAAAAGAATTTACCAAAAATAAATAAAGATGTGCCAATATTCAATAATAAAAAGAGGAAAAAAACAATCAGAAAATGAAATGGCTTTATTAGGAATTCGGTATACCATTTTTTTTGTCTACAGATAATAATTACTTACATAACCATACATGTACAGAGAGTGAAGAAGACAATATCATACTGTTTGGAAAGCTTCATCTCGATTTACTTGTAATTGTTATACGAGTTCAAGTTAATTCTTAGCATAATGGAACTTCTATAGAGTGATTTGGTAACAAATATGAACGAATATATCAAGCTTATTTATATTAGCCTCTCAAGTTAAGTATTGCTTTCGTCATTTAGGACGAGAATTAGCTTGGGCACGGGCTCGCTTAATCATTTTCTTTTGGATTTACGTGTCTAATCACCTATGAATTTAGGTGTCGGGGGCACGAATTTATTTATTTTTAGTGGGGTTAAGATTAGGGGGGGAAATCCAATGGTTAATTGTTGATGGATTCGGATTTTATATATATAATAAACTTGAATAATGACATTAATACGAGGGTAGTTGTAGCTTGTACGTTATTAGCAAGTTTTTGCTTCAACTTTGAAGATTCTAATGTGGATTCCATCAAGAGCCCACATAGATAACAATTTATTGGTAGATTACAGATATTTATGCTTTAGCTTTCACGGGAACATAAAGTGATGAAACTACCAGTCCAATTTAATTAATACAATATTAATTATTCGTAGAAAAAATGGTTTGTACGCCATTCTATGGACCCGTAGATGTCTATGATACCTGGAATCGGATGTGTGTGCATCCATGAATTTATTACTCTCTGAGAGACCACTTGCCTCGTTTGTCCTGTTAATTGCAGAAAGCATATTGTTTAGCGTCATGCTTCACCTCATTAAGAAACACGACAGCAAGCATGGCATATATGTATGGGTCCATTTTTGAGCGATCAATCTTTCGTGAAGGGTTTGGCTGCAGGGTTGGAATATATATATATATATATATATATATATATATATAGTTTCAGTGCGCAAAAGCTGCTTGATAATACCATTATGATACATAAAGGAGTTTTTGTTTGTATAGAACGTTTGCTATTATGAAAATATTTAGACATTAATAAGTGAAATTTAATTAACCGGATTAGAGACAGTAAGATATTAAGCCAAATGAAAACATTAACGCACACCGCTTGTTGCATGTTGAGTTTTGAGTTGTCCTGCTGTATTTCTTCCAAGTATTTTGGTGAGCTTTGGGAGCTAAGTGTTAAGTCCAGCAATGGATGGTATGGTTCAGCAACCAAAAAAGAAGAAGAAGTCGAGAGAGAGAGAGAGAGAGTCATCTTCTGCCAAAACCTGTTACAGCCCTATAAAAGCTATTCCTTCTATAATAGACTCCTGAGCTCAAGGAAATAAAGGAATAGCAACACGCGTCCTTCTGATTACAGATGCAGGATTGAAAGAAAATGAAAGAAAACAGTGTGGAAAAAAGTGAAACGGTGCTTACATAACAATTGCCTAAGTCTATAATGCTTGTGTTGTGGTTACGTATATTTCAGCTAACTTTATGAATTATGAAATTAATAATTAGTTAAAATCTTTAATAATCTTAACTGATATCAGGTTCGAACCGATAATCTCCAGAGAACAAACTCAAGACCTGACCAACAAGTCACACCCCTCAGGGCTCACCCTTGGTTTATGATCTCACTGTTTTGAATTTTGAACTTTCGTGGCTTTTATGAATGTTAAAGTAGTTATAGTCTCTCTAGTGATGAATTCGTGAAAAAGATTATTTAGAAATATCATGACCTTAACTGTACACGTAAAGCAAGTTTCTCGTGAAATAAGAGATTCTCATATTTAAGCAAGTATTTGATTTTGTTTTATAAATGAAAAGTAGATAAAAGTTCACGCGGTTGAAATATATATTTTTTATTTGTAAAGAAGAAATATGTGTTCTCTGGTAAATGTAGTTTTCTTGAATGAATTGTTTTATGGATCTACCCCCCTGGAATCAAAGAATATATAACTTCAAAAATATCTATAAAAAGTTTTAAGAAAAAATAATAGTACAATGTAAATAATATTATTCATCAAGTAGTATTCATTTATTTATAATGAAAAACCTCACTGCCTTTTATTTCTTTTATTGAAGATAAGGAAAGAAGAAAGGAAAGAGAGTGTTTGACCGTGTTTGGAGACTCGAGATTCGTTCCACATGAGCTTTTGAATAGTAAACAAGATTATATCGAGCTAAATGATAAGACAGAAAGTGAGGAGAGACATAGGAGGTGAAGGAGCTTGGCCTGAATGACAACAAATAGAATGATCGAGCCCGTGACTCGTTTGGAATGAGTTTTATATGATACATATTACTCTTGAATAGTAAATGAGACCGTATTGAGCAAAGGGATAAGAGAGAAAAGAGAGAGAGAGTTAGAGCTTAGTTGAGTTATGGTCCAACCAAAAGTGTTACTCTATGGAGCCCAGGCTTGACCAAGCTGCTTCTTTCTTCTCTTTTTTTTTTCTTTTTTGTTGTTTTATCAAATGGCTCCACCTACGGAATTAGAAGAAGAAGAGACCCTATTAATATAGATGTAGATTATAATATTTATAGCTATGTGATGATTGGAGCGACGAGGTACAGGAATGTTTTTCTTTTATCACAAAGCAAACAATTCTCACTAGTTCAAGCATGCTGTCATGCTTTCTCTAGACATTTGGGATCCTTTCAAGGGCCACATTGGCGATGTTCCTGCATCAACACAGGAAACATCAGCTTTTGTCAATGCAAGAACCGATTGGAAAGAGACTCCAGAAGGTCACATTTTCAAAGCTGGCTTTCCAGGGTTAAGGAACGAGGAGGTGAAAGTGGAGGTGAAAGAAGGTAGAATCCTGCAAATCAGTGGAGAGAGGACAGGAGGAAAGGAATGAAACGTGGCATCGAATTGAGAGGAGAAGCGGCATGTTTTTACATAGGTTCAGGTTGCCTTGAGAAAGTAAAGATGGATCAAGTGAAAGCCAGAATGGAGATTGTGACCATTCCTAAGGAGGAGATAAGGTAGCCGAGGGTCAAGGCCATTAAGATTTCTGGCTTTTAGAATTCAAGGAAAATATCCTAATGAGATCATAATAGAGCATATGATAAAAAGAAATTTGAAGCTTTTATAACATTATGTACTAGCAATATAGGGTTTGTCAAGACATCGTTGTGTTGTGCATTGATTCTCTCGAGGAACATATGCATGGAGGTCCTACTCAATATGTGCATTAGTTGAAGGATATCAACTCAGTATGTAAGCAAACTAAACTCCCCTTAGCAGCCAAGAACTTAGTGAAACTCCAATCCGTATCCCCCCCCAGTCTCCCACTAGAGGCCCATTCATTACCTGAACAATGGCAGTGGTTGCATGAAGAGTTCAAAACCTCAGGATATCAGCCAAGAGCAATTAGAGGAAGTGGGCAACTCCACACGATGAAAAACATGCATCGATACTATCAGCCTTTTACTGATAAAAACTCCTTCACGTTTTGAAGATAGCCATTATCATATGGATTTTTGAACATGACCCTAGTAAAGCTTTCCCCTGGGTCAGGAAGATAAAATTCAAATTACACATGAGGCTATGGATATTAATCGCCAATAACAATATGGAGATATATATATACCTGGTTGGGATTGGATGACAAGTTGAAACTCTGGGTATTTCTTCCAGTTTATCTGAAGAAGGATGCATTAATCATAAATATTTATATTGCAAATGAACTTTCTCATTTATAGCATCACAGATGAACTTACCCATTCATCAGTCCTGATGTTGAAGCATATACAATACAGATGCCATGTGAAGAACACCAACTGCATTTACAAAACAAAAAATATTATTTATAAATGTGAAGCAGCTCTTTTCATTTTCTGTTACTACAGCTTTAGGAAAGTAACAGAAGGAAAAATTAGATGAAACATAGAGGAAACCTGCCATGTCACTTGGAGAAGAGAGAATAACATTGTGCTAACAACCAAGCTGCCAGCTAGATCAGTCTACCAATGATCACATACATAAATGCATAAACAGTAGAGGACTAATGGCTTGCTTGAAAGAAATTTAGAATCATTGGACAATAAAACAGTAAAACTAACATCTGGTGCATGTTGACTTACCTCAAACCAAGTTCCATCTAGAATCTGGGATCCTCTGGAAACTGAATAAGGGATACAGGAAAAAACAAATTAAATGAGTTTACACCCTAAACTAAGCATGCTCATCAATCTGAATTATTGATCCATGATCTATCCTTGGGGACGGTCAAAAAACTGTAATCATCATAATTTGAAACATAAAAATGTAAGGGAAAATACAAGTACAATTCCATACAAGATCAAGGAAGCATGAGCTTACACTGGGATAAGCAACCTATGTAAGAAGCCTCGGTAGTAAGGAATCCAACTAGAAGAATCATGAAGAGGACATAATTATTCTGTCCTGCACAGTATAGTGACATTTAATGATTAAAAAAGTTCCAACATGTAAAAACTAACAGATCTTTGACAAGAGAGACACAGCATGCTTATCAATTCAACAAACCGATGGATAAGTTACATTGGAAATTGTGTGGATCAGATAAGAATTACCTATACAGTTACCAAAAGCAGGACAATGGTGATCGAATCCTTTTATATATGCTTTGCAACTCTTACAATATCTCACCCTCTTGAGTAGAGCAGAACTCTGTGATAGAAAAGGCACCATCCCATTACAAAGCAACAGTAAAGCATGAATTGAGCAGGAAACATGTAGATTGAAAGTGGTGACTAAATATCAAAGTTTGAAATAAGTTAAGAGTTAGGGAAAGAAGAAGGACCAAATAAGAGCTAGGGGTCAAAAAAACCAATGAACAATAACAGTCCAAAGAATATACTGGCATGTAAATGTGAAGGAATAAATTTTAAAAGTTCAAACAAAGAAAAGCCCTTCAGCTTAATCTAGTTGAGTAATGCGTAAGTGGATGTTAATGGAGAAACTGCGAGCTCCAAATTTATATAAAGCAACACTAGTACGGATCCAAAAGAAGCAGTAAATTGTTGATGATCAAGATACATTATATTAAAAGCATTGTGTCCAGCTTTCTGCTACTTGGACCTTCCAAACCATTACATTTCCTTGAAAGCATGTTTCTGTCTGCATTTAGAGGCAAATATAAATGAATGAATAAAAAAAAACACAACGCTATCACATCTCCTTTTGAGTTATTGAGATTTAAAAATAAAAATAAACAGGATAAGAGTCTAAGACGGACATGGTAACAGAAATCCTAATGAATTCAAGATTATAAAAATAAAATAAAATGAAATTGCAAGTAGCCTATATAGTATAACCCTTGTTCTCCAAAGTATGTAAGAAAAAAAATGATCTCCATGCAGGTGAAGTTCCTTTCATTTGTAGTTCAGTTAAAGCTTATAACCTCATAATGAGCTTCAACTCCGAAAGCTTTAGTTTCAATGAGCTTGTTTGCATCTGAAGATCCATGAGTTACCAAACCCGGATCACTTGATAGGATACTGTGATTAAGACACAGCTTGATGATCAAATGACCAGAAAAAACTTCAGATAGAAAATTTCTTCCCCTGTCCCGGACAAATATAAGAGGTGAAACTATGCAAAGGATAGAGAGAGAAAAACAACCTACATACACCAAGAAAAAGCAGGGTAACCTCTATGTTGAACACAATATTGATGAAATATGGAATGGCTGTGAAACAAGGAAAACAATGAAGTCATAAATTTGCAAGAATCAGCTAACGATTTTAAGAGTTAGTTTCAGTAAATATATAATTGGATTAATTCCCAGACAATCACCACTATTAGTGCATATACATCAATTATCCCATTTGTAGCACTTCATATGGCAGGCCTTGTCATAAGCATGCACCTGAACCCCACGTCCCTGCCTTTTCACAAAAACAATTGCAATTTTTCCCCAAATACACCAGATAGTCACTTGGTCAAACTTTAGAATCCAAATCTTTATAGAGTTAAGATAAGTGAGAACATTTATGTAGGCTTAGAAAGTCTCCCTCGATGAAGTGAAGTTAACAAAAGAAATTCTGGAGCTTTTGGCTTAAATTGGGATTTTCTAGTACAATCCTAACTCCAGCCATGATGCAAGTGGAACATTCAGCCATCCTTCACTGTGAAACCTAGCGAGTTGCCTTTTTTTACCCCAAACCTTGAATACATTCCTGTTAAAGTTATATTACATTTTCTATCCTAAAAAATATAGAGATGTTTCCTTTAAAAACCCTAAACTTGCTACTCACATTACCAAAGTTGCTGCTGTGAACCGCCCCTGAACTTGATGGTTCTGATATTAAACATCTTCCATCTTTAGCTCATATGAACCCCAGTCCCTTACACATTCCAACACCATTCAGCTTTTAAAAAAAAAACATCATCCTTCAGCTCTCTACATAAATTTTTGACATAAAATAAATTTCTCCAAGTTGCCTAAACCCAAAAACCAAATAATGAGACTCAGATGATTTAAAACCAATTGTGCCTGTGCAGATATCAGTTCTTTCACTATAAAGATAGAGGGGATATAGCATACAACTACGACAAAAATCTTGCTTCAACAATTCAAAATCAAAAACCCCAGAAATTATGAACAAGTAATGAAACAAAGAAAAGGTAGAAACACAATCACCTTGTCTAACAATAAAGATATAGACAGCCCAAATAAAGATTATATTAAAGAGAACGAGAGCTGGAGCGGATGCGTACACACCAACAATCCGCCTACACCATCTCCCTAGCCCCAAAACAAACACTAGCACCACGACTGTCAAAAACCAAACAAGATTTCAAATTTTCAAGTAAAATAAAATAAAAAAATCCATGCAACAGTAAATACGTGAAGAGAGAGACCTGAGAGTGTCAGTTGAATGAGTAGAGAGGAAGCAGGGAAGAAGTGGGGGACTAAAGTCAGAGCAAATTGAGTAAGCAAAACCAAAATGCACGAAACTGTGCATCGCCCAATTCGTTTGAAGCAACTTGCTAACACCTTCTTTCTTTGATCCTGGATTTGATGCATTTCTGCTTCGCTTGATTTATTTTACCTCTTCTTTTCCTCCCCTAACTCTTTGATTCTTTTTGCTGCTGGTTTCATGTAAGCTTGTGGCTGCCCATATGAACAGGGCCCATGGACTCTATGCCCCCGTCTGTCATCACCAGCAGTTGAGCTGTTTTCTTAAAGCGTGTTTTGCTTCAAAATATATTATAATATTTTTATTTTTTAAAACAACTATATCAAGTATTAACACGTCAAAATAATATATAAAAAATAAAATATACAAACTAATTATTTTAATTTTTTAAAGAGCACGCATGAGGATCTCGGAATGGTAGCCGTGGGCGTGTAAAGTTCTTCACCAAATCTGATCCAATTGATCGGATAATGATTGTGACCGTTTCAGATCTGAAATGGACAACATGGAAAACTTTTAATAAATTATCTTATCTAAAAGTTTAAACTTATAAATGAGGTTTCATAATATGATTTATATTATTCTCTAACACACTCCTTCAAGTGAAAGTCTTTTGGGCTTGAAACTTGCACAGGCCCACATCATCTTGTGCTTGATTTTTATCAAATAGAATGGAGGTGGTGAGATTCGAACTCGTAACCGCTAGGTCAACAAAGCTCTGATACCATGTTAAGGAACCATCTCACCTAAAAGCTTAAGCTTATAAGTGAGGCTCCATAATATGATTTATATTATTCTCTAACAAAACTTACTTCGTGTGATGAAATTGATACAAAGTTTAATACTGTTTTTTTTATTTATAAAAAATATATTTTAATATTGTAAATGTATTTTAGAATATTGTGTTTTTTTTAATTAGTAAAGAAAGATATGTTGTTTACACAAAAATAAATATATATTTTTTACTTTAATTTTTTTTAAAAATGGTGTTTTTAGATAATTTTCATGGGTTGATATCAAAAATATTTTTTTTTAAATAAAAAAATATTATTTTGATGCATTTCCAAACAAAAAACATATTTAAAAGCAATTTCAATCACGCTTCCAAATAGATATAAAATGTTATTTATATCACAGGTAGGATTTTAAGTAAATTTCTAATGTGAAAAAAGAAATAGTGTTATTGACATGCTTTCATGAATTATATTAATTTAATTGAAAGAAATATCATAAATAAAACAAGATATATGAAATGATAAGTCAAAAAAAACATATTCAAGTAAAAACTAATCTTTATACTAAAGATAAAAAAAACCGTATATTTGAATGTTTTACACCAACTATCATTTTATTTTAAATTTTTTCATTCATTTTATCTTGACAACTAAATATCGTTGTTAATAACAAATGATTTCTGTTTTTATGAGATCTTCATATAAATACAATTAATTCCTATAAAGTATAAGAGGAAATAAATTATTATAAATCAAATTAATCTCTTCAAAATATCATAAAACTTTAAAAATATAAAAAAATCAATAGTTAAATAGAAATAATTAATTAAAAGATATAAAAATATATCAAGAAAAAGCAAAAAAGAAAAAAAAAGGTTAAGAATTGGTGAGTCATGTTGGATCATTAATTAAACGTTGGGTTTATATGAGAATAATTATGTGTTTGTGGATTGTCAAATAAAGTGAATCCTAATTAAAAATGATCTACTAAGTTTTTTCAGGCAATTGGGTTTTTGTTGTATCTAATAGGATATGGACCTTTAATGTGTAGAGATTAAATGGTTATTTCTATTTTATTGATGGGCTAAAATAGAAATACCAAAAATTGAAATATCAAAGGGTGGGAATGTCAAAAGGCATGAATTATCAAATGATAACTTGTTACCTATATATATGAATCATATGGTCATGATCCCCAGATTACACGTCCTGATTTATTTTCATTCTGACATCTCATCATAAGAGAGAAAATAAGGTTACAGTAATGGCTCTCAAAAGAAGAACGTATTAATTTGGAAGGTCATATGTACGACTCAAAAGAGTGACTTTCGAATATGGATTCAGGTACGCTTCCGCTTAATTGTTTATGCATTCTTGATAATTCGACATCAATAATTTCTATATGTTATGAAATTATAGTCCTAACAAGTGGTATCAGAACCACTTTATGTTGAATTATTAAGAAACTAAAATAAACACTCATTAAAGATTTACTGGCAGCCGGTTGTAGGCTGCTGGTGTTATGGTTATGAAAATAAAGTGGCAGCCCGTATGTTTGTGTGTGTGTCTACATATATATATAATCAGTTTTGGTTGGCAAAGCCAGCGCTGGTGAGGAAATTTAACCAACACTGGCAAATTCAACTGGCAGCCTGTAGGCTGCCAGTGTAAGAAAAAAATCAGCGTTAGTAAGCCAGTGTTGGTGAAGGAATTCACCTGCAGCCCTTAGGCTGCCAGTGACTAGTGCGAGCAATGGCCAGAAAGAAAAGAAAAAAAAAAGGAAAACATGAACGATTGCACTGACATAATTAAAGGGGCAACTGTTACAAATCTTTTATAACAGTTGTCAGTGGTTGCAACAATAATTCATTTCCCAGAGGTTGTAACCATTGGGGTTACCTCTTCACAGCCCTAACGGGCCTGTGGCAACTTTCTTTGGAACTATAGGTTTCGACCCACAACAAATAAACAAGAGTTATGGGCTTAGGCCCATATAAAATATTTTGTGTTGTAAGCTTCGGCTCATAGCAAGTTTTAGCTCACATCTAGATTATTTGATCCATAGCTGTTGGTTTAGGATCTGAGTTGGCCCGACTCAGTCTAGTTGCACAAATCAATAGTCAAAGTCAACAATTTACTTTGATAGTTGACTTTGTTAAAAAAATGGTGTAAATTTATTTTTCAAATATTGGTATGTTTATATATATTTTGCAATGAATTAATTAAACTAATATGTCACCAACGTGACCTCTCTTGTGGATATTAATTTCATTTTGAAATATAAATGGTTATGTGTATGCAATTTATGTTAATAGTGACCGGCCCAAAGAAATATCAATATTTAAAGGAAAAGCATGTGCACATGTGGTAATTAACATGTGGTGATTATTTAGTTTTACATGTGAGTAATTAATCATCCCAAAGGACGATTTATTTTTGACATGTTATTATCAATGTTTGATTACTACATTAAGATATCACTTACAAATTAATTTTTTATCCAAAGATAAACAATTAATGGAGTGCTTGATAGCTTAAGATGGATTTACCTTTATTTGAATTATTTTTGCTCTTAAGATAAGTCTTATACATGAGCTTGTTTTCATTGTTGTTGTTCTCTTTTGAGCTATTAATCCTGTTAATATTACTATCAGTATCAACTTTATTCCTATATTTAATGGCTCTAACTTCAAGTCTTGGAAAGACAATCTTTTGATTGTTCTTAGAGTTATGTATTTTAACCTTGCATGAAGGACTTATTCTCCCTCATCTCTTACGGATGAATGTACCTCTAATGAAAAGGGAGATATGGAAAGGTGTAAGAAATCAAATAGTATATGTATGATGATCATGAAGAGAGCAATTCCAGAAGCATTCAGGGGCACAATGTCTGAACAAATCACTACGGCTAAGGCATTCTTTTCCAATATTGAAAAGAGATTTGTCAAGAATGAAAATGATGGAATAAGTATGTTATTGACAAGTCTTATTTCATGAAGTATAAGGGCAAAGGTAATGTAAGGGATAACATCTTAAAGATGTCTCATCTTGCTTCCAAGTTAAAAGCACTTCATCTTGAGCTCTCTGAGGACTTATTAGTGCAATTGGTTTTAATATCTCTTCCAGCACAATTTAACCAGTTTAAGGTGAGCTATAACTATCAGAAAGAGACTTGGTCTCTGAATGAGCTCATCTCACACTATGTTCAGGAAGAGGAAAGGCTTAAGCAAGATAAGACGGATAGTGCTCACTTAGCCTCTATCTTTAAAGATAAGGGAAGGAAAAGAAAGAACAAAATGGAAGTTGAGGGTATAGAATATAGTACCTCAAAAGTAACAATTAACGAAATCACATGATTCAGTAGATACTAGTTGTTTCTTTTATGGTGTTGAAGGGCATAAAAAGAAGCACCAACTATCATGCTTGATGTGCTAAGAAATGTCTGCTTCTTGCTTCGGTTTGTTCTGAAATTAATTTAACTTTGATACCTAGACACACATGGTGGTCAGATTTTGATGCAATAACTCACATTAGTGTGTCTATGTAGGGTTGTCTGAGTTGTTGAAAGTCAAATGATATTGAAAGATACATATATGTAGGCAATGACAAGATGATTCAAGTTGAGGCTATTGAAAATTTTAGATTATTGTTAAAGACTGAACTTTATTTGGATCTTGATGAAACTTTTATTATACCGTCTTTTAGGCAGAATTTGATTTTTATTTCTGCTTTGGACAAATCTGGTTGCTCTTGTGTCATTCGGGAATGGAAAACATAGTTTGTTTTATAATTCAAATTAGCTGGTTTTGGTTCTTTATCTGGTTACGATAATTTCTATTTGATTAATAACATTGTTTCATTTAATGAATCCCTACAATTAAGTACACGAGATACCAAGAGAAAATTAACTAGCAAGAATTCAGGTGTATCATGACACAAAAGATTAGATCATATCTCTAAAAGAAAAATAAAGAGACTTGTGTCAGATGAAATTCTTGATCCCTTAGATTTCATATCCCTTAGTCATTCTACCTTACCAAAATCACCATGGGGAGAAGCACTTAAGATTGCAACATATATCCTTAATCGAGTTCCCACTAAAACCACTACCAAAACCTCTTATGAACTTTGAACATGTAAGAAACCTAGTCTAAAACACTTGTATGTTTGGGGATGTCCAGCTGAGGCAAGACCTTATAGGCCTAATTGAAAAGAAATTGAACTCTAGGACAGTAAGTTGTTATTTAATTGGATACTCAGAAAGATCCAGGAGATATAAATTTTATGATCCCACAACTAAGTCAATTTTCGAGATGAGAAATGCCCAATTCTTTGAGCATGTCAAGTTTGCGGGAGGTGATAAAGATAGAGACTTTGTCCTTGAAGAGGAATACATTGATATTAGGTATTATTAGCATTTGTCAAGATTCCAAATCTGACCTTGTTCAAGACACAATGAATCAAGACAATGTTGAAAAACCTCATATTCAAGAAATTATTCCAGAAGAACAACCTCAAACACCTCAAAAATCTATGTCATTAAGAAAATCTACTAGAGAGAAGAGAGGTGCAATATCAGATGATTACATTGTATTTCTTCAAGAACATGAGGTAAATATTGGAGTGATGGAAGATGATCTTATCAACTTCCATCAAGCCATTGGAAGTTCTAACTCTCAAAAATGGATTTATGTTATGAATGAGGAGATTAAGTCCATAAAAGACAATAATATATGGGATCTTGTCCCATTACCTGAAGGTGTGAAATCCATTGGTTGCAAATGAATATTTAAGACCAAAAGGGATTTGAAAGGTAATGTGGAGAAGTACAAGGCACGTCTTGTTGCAAAGAGTTTTACATAGAAAGAAGGCATCGACTATAAAGAGACTTCTCTTTGATATTTTTGAAAGACTCTTTTAGAATTATAATGATATTGGTGGCACATTTCAATCTTAAGTTACATCAAATGGATGTAAAGACAACATTTCTCAATATAACATTAATGAGATGATCTATATGTTGCAACCAGAAAACTTTGTGTCTAGAGACCCAAATAATATGGTTTGCAAACTTAAGAATTCCATCTATAGATTCAAACAAGTATCTCAACAATGGTATTTCAAGTTTCATCAAGTGAACATCTCGTTCGGTTTTAAGATGAATTTGGTCGATGATTGTATATACAATAAGTTTTGTGGGAGCAAATATATTTTTATAGTCTTATATGTCGATGACATTTTGCTTGCCAGCAGCGATATAGGCTTATTGCACGAAATCAAGAAATTTCTAGCTAAGAATTTTGAGATGAAAGATCTTGGTGAGACCTCTTTTGTATTAGGCATTCAGATACACCGAGATCGCTCTCGAGGTATTCTTGGATTGTCACAAAAAAGCTATATGGAAAAGGTTTTGAAGAGATATGACATGCAAGATTGTAGATTAGAAGATATCCTTGTGGCTAAGGGATACAAATTTAGTCTCAATCAGTGCCCTGAGAATGATTTTAAGAAAAAAAAATTCAAAATATTTCCTATACTTCAGTAGTACGGAGTCTAATATATGCTCAAGTTTGTACGCGTCCGGATATTGCATACATCACTGGGATATGGGTAGATATTTAAGCAATTCAGGAATAGATCATTGGAAAACAGTTAAACGGGTCTTGCGGTACTTACAAAGAACAAAAAACTATATGCTGGCTAAGTTAGAGATCATTGGGTATAGCGACTCTGATTTTACTGCATGCCAAGATAGTATAAAATCTACATCGAGCTATCTTTACATGCTAGCTTGAGGTGTTATCTCCTGGAAGAGTGTTAAACAATCACTTATAGCCTCTTCCACCATTGCAGCAGAGTTCATAGCATGTTATGAGGCATCCAATCATAGAGTATAGCTGTGAAATAGCTCGTCCAAGTCGAAGCACATAGACATTAAGTTCCTAGTTGTTAAAAGAAAGAGTAGTGAACAATTGTCTATAGAGAATATTAGTACAAACTTCATGGTTGTGGATTCACTTACTAAGGGATTGTCACCCAAAAAATGTCATAACCATACTGCTCGTATAGGTGTTTTGGCAATTGATAATATTTAGTTTTAAAGGGAGTTTGTAATTTTAGATGTTTTTATAATATAGATATATTTTCAGTTTATGGACATTTATGAGATTATTTTCTGCTTGGTTTAATTTACACTCTGATTTTAGTATGATTTGATCTCACTAAAGTTTAAGGGTGGACAAGTTGGAAATAGGCATGTTAAGATCATATTGCATGAAATTTCCATGCCACACATCCACATCATGATCCATGTCATTTATTTATATTGGCATATGTGACCTTTGATAGGTTGAGTTATGATATATGTAACAAAAACTGCTTTAATCCTATGCTGGTATGATTACTGGATCAGATTGATTATAAATACATTTGCTAATGACAACAAAGATTGAGCTCATTTTTATTATTTTTGCAAAATATAATTATAAGGTTATACATATAGACCAAGTGGGAAATTGTTGGATCATTAATCCAACGATGGGTTTATATAAGAATAATTATGTATTTATGGTCTGTCAAATAAAATGAAGGCTAATTAAAAATGATCTGCTAGGTTTTTTTAGGCAATTGGTTTTTTGGTGTATCTAATAGGATATGGACCTTTAATATATAAAAATTAAAGGATTATTTCTATTTTAGCTGTTATTTCTATTTTAGTGATGGGCTAAAATAAAAATACCAAAAAATAGGAATATCAAAGGGTGAGAATGCCAAAAGATATAAATATCAAAGGGTAACTTGTTACCTATATATATTGTCATAACCCAATTTATGGGTTACTCCCCAAAATCCACCCAAAAATAACAAAAATAAAATAAAAAGGGTCGACATTGGCAGAAAAATCAATGTGGAAATTTTGGTTGTTTCCGCGAGTCCAATCGTATCTCTTTTGTCCCAAAAAAATAGAGGAAAATACAAATTTAAGGCGAAAATAATTTATCATTTGATAAATCTGTGTAAAAATTAAGTCGAGAGATATAATTATATTTTTATAGGCCAATTTGATTTAATCATCGACCAATTTAAAAATATAATTATGTTCGAGAATTAATTTAGGGTCCAATTGAAAGATTTAATTAAGTGTAAGGACTTAATTATACTTTAAGTTGGTCGAAATAATTTGATTAAGGGCTTAATCGATGAGAAATCAAGTTCTTGAATTTAATTCGGGTTCAATTGAGAAGTTTGGAATTTTCGGAGACTGAATTGAATTTTTCCAAGCCAATTGTGTGAAATCAGGGGTCCAATTGAAGACAATTGAGAGTTTAATGGTCAATTGATGGTCAAATAGCATAAGTTGGAAGCCAGGGACCACAATAAAAAGGGCGCGCAAATTTAAGACTAACATTGAATTTTTCACGGGGACACAATCGCACAAAATTAAAAGTTTAAAACCAATCAGGGGTGCGATTAAACCAATTAAAAATTAAGGAACCAAATTATATTATTTCTCTCCCTCCTAAAATCATCACGCGTGACTGCACTGTTCAGTCACCTCAACAGTGCAGGCACGCCACCTGCGAGCACAGGCACACCCCCTGCGAGCTTGGGGCGGCAACCCATCGCTGCACGCAATGGGCAGCCGAAGGATTGCCGTCCTTTGCTATAAATAGCATGCAAACAGAGATGATAAAAAAAGGGAGGAAACCAGGGAAAAATTGACGTAGAAGAGAGAACGAAACAGAGGAAAAACGTAGAAAAACAAAGAAAGAGAAAAAGAGAGAATTACGTGAAAGAGAAAGAAGAAAACAGAGGAAAGGGGAGGAGAAACCAGAGAAAAAAAACAGAGGGAGTGCAACCAACGACAACCATCTCCATCTTCCTCATCTCCGACAACCAGCCTCCCTTGCACAGCAGCAGCTCCTCCTCTCTCTTCAGAAGCAGCAACCAGCTCTCTCTCTCCTCCAGTAAGCGTTTTCTCTCTCTAAAACTAGTCCGGCCAAGCTCTCTCTCTCTCCACCGTTGAAGGCCATTCAACCACCCAACACTCTCATCATCACCGGGAGCTTACCCTTTACACCAGCAACCTAGCCACACTCTCCGGCGAGGAAACAGAGACAGTGGCAGTAGCAGCGACGTGAACTCGTGAAGTTTCGACGTCTACTCCGGCCAGCATAGGCCACCGTTGACGACGCCACCACCACAGAAATCATCACCTCGATCTCCTCTACCCAACGGTACTAACAGGTACACCTTTCATCACAGTTGAAAAATTCCCCTATTCATCATCTTCTTCCTCCCGCTGCATGCAGGGGGACGCAATTTGCGTCCCCTGTTCATGTAGGCCGGGTTTGAGTGAGCCGGGCCGGGCTTTGTGCCCGGCCCAAGTGTATAGGAGAGGTGGGCTGGCAGCCCACTGGACTGGAGGCCCAGCCCACCTAGGCTGTAGGCCAGCCCATTCAGAGATGGGCTGGACAAAATTTTATTTTTTTTATTTAAAAAATAGCAAAAAATATAAAAATACAAAAATTTAAAAAACATAAAAAGGTTTTGTTTTCGTGCATACGGCCAGATTCCAAGATTTTTTTCATCATATTTTTCATAAAAAAATATTTTGCATCTTCCTCATGTTTTAAAACAAAATTGGATATCGTAACTGGTTTATGATTATCCATTGGAATTTGGCCAAAATATCAAAAATAATTATAAATATTTTTGTTTTTATCTATTAGGGTGTAAATTTACATTATAAAGTACATCCATGGATAAAAAAAGGGTTTTTAACTACGGTGTAAATTTATATTGTAAAGTACATCCGTGGATAATAAAAAAGATTTTTCAGATACGGTATAAATTTACATTGTAAAATACATCCGTAAATAAAAAAGGTTTGTAGCTGCGGTGTAAATTTACATTGTAAAGTACACCCGCAGACAAAAAAAAAAGGTTTTTGAAAATGCAATGTAAAAAGTTTGACTTAGGAAAAAACAATCAAACAACAATGCAGCTTACCTTAGGTAGGATGCACTGGAGGTGATGCGTCTTCCCCTTGCACAACAAGTCCCCTTACCTAGACTCTCGCAGACCAATAGGTTCCTAGTAACTTTAATACTAGGTGGCAACTCCTAATAATTATAGTCGTAAATTTTACGACTATAAAGCACCTCATTTTCACCGCGCACCGTTGTCTCTCCAGAGGGGAGATGGCAGGGCGCGAAGCGCGTAAAAAAATCGTCGTCGCGACATATATGATCATAGTCCTTAGATTACACATCTTGCTTCATTCTCATCATGTCATCCTATTATCAGAGAGAAAATAAGGTTATAGTAGAGATAATCAAATGACTCTCAAAAGAAAAACATGTTAATCTAGAAGGTCATCCATATGACTCAAGAGAGCGACTTTCGGATATGGATTCAGGTACGCTTCCGCTTAATTGTTTATGCGTTCTTGATAATTCGACATGAATAATTTCTATATATTATGAAATTCCAATCCTAACAAGTCAAGCCCATACCTAGTTTTATTTTCATAACATGTCATCATTTCATGTATTTTTTTAAGAAGGTATATGTCATGTCACTTGTCACTACAAACAACCTTTTATTGGATGGTTTTTTATCCTTTCACATTTAGTGATTGAAACATCAAGATTCATGTTTTTGGATCTTATAGCTTAATTTTAGCTCATTTTACCATTAAAAAAATCCTCAAAAAAGACTATATAAACTTTAAAAACTACTTATTAATCTTAAAACATTAAAAAATCATTCTAGAAAACTAAAATCAACCAAATTAAGATAAGTCAAACTAAACTTGATCAAATTTTCTCATCATATCTAAAGAGAAAATCATTTTCATTGAATTCCTCTAGAGAGAGAGAAACTAATTAATACAAAGATTCTATTTCTAGGCGGTTATAATGTGGTCAATCAAAATATTCTAATTGGGTTTTTTTAATGGTTTGATTTTTCTCAATTATTTTTTTGGTTTAATCTATTTTTTTCTTACCCCTACTTTTCACTACAATTTAAACACTTATCTTGTAGAATTGGTCACGAAAAGGTTAAATAAAAAAAATTAAAGATAAAATTAAAAAATGGAATAAGAAAAAAAACTTCACTTTTCAAATAAAGCAAATGAAATAAAACTCACTCTTCTAGTTGTATTGATAATTATATATATAAAAATGGTCATTTGAAATTCAAAAATACATTTTCACTCACTATTATTAAACCTAGCACTAGCATGGTAGATTGACTCGATAACCAAAAGACTTGTCTTTGTGATCCGGTTAACCAAGTTAAAAATTATTATTTTTTTATAAAAAAAATATTTCAGTTAGATATTTTTTTTAAATGATTGACTCATTACATTGTACTTCAAAAAGAATATCCCCGATCATAGCTAATTGATATTTTGCTTTTAAATGTATTAAATTAAATTTTATGTGCATGTTTTTTCTTATAAAGACATCGTTATTAGTTTTAGAATGACAAATGAATCATATAAAAATAAAAATCTACCTTGAAGATCCGTTCACTAGATGTTTTTTAGGAATAAAAATATAAATTCACTAATATAATCAACAATGATTCATGTCTATTGTATATATTTTTATATAAATTTATTTTATGAAAATAAATAGAAAAAAAGTGAAAAACAATTCTGAACATCAACCATAACATGATTTTTGAAAAGCGACAATGGTTGTTTGAATGGAAAAAAGATCAAAGTGTAAAAATAAAGGGCGTTGATGATTTTTTCTTGTTCAGAGGAGCAGCGAAGCATGCTTTCATTTTCAAATCACCATACATGCACACACACACACACTTACATACATACATACATACATCCAATGATAATAAAATTGCTGCTTATATCTCGACTTAGCTGTCCTTGACGCGGGTCACATGGCTGTCCATGACGGCGGGTCACATGCGCCGGCTGAAATTGTGCTGGTGGTCCTAAAGGAACGCGACGGCGCATATTATATGACTAGATAATTGCCCGCGCGTTGCCGGGTGTATTTTTTTATATATAATTTAATACAATTAAATCTACAACGATCAATTTATATGATATAAGCAAATAAAAATTATAGATTAAAATATAAAATGTTTAAAATTTTGAGTTGAGTTTATCACGTAAGTATAGATTACATCTTCTAAAATATAGGAATTACGTTATAAACGATCACAAAAAAACGTGCACTAACATTAAAAAAAAGAGCAAAATATTCGAATAAGAAAAAAAAACTTACTGAAATCATTATTGTGCAGATAATAAAATTATTAAAATCAATTAATAGAAAGAACAAAAAAAAAAACAGGGAAAAGGAAGCAATATTCATTTAAAATATTATAACAATAGCAACATCGGAGTCTTAATATCTAAAATTATTATTGCCGCTAGAATAAAACAACAAAAATTATTAAATTATACCGAGAGAAAAAAATAAAAAGCATGAACAAAACAGCAAGCAAGAAAAACCAATTAAAAATTATTATTATTATTATTTTTATTATGAAAGAATAGATAATCACTATTATTATAATAATAGAATACATAAGCACTATTCTTATAATAATAATAATAATAATCACTATTATTATTAATCTTATGATAATTATTATTATTATGTTAATAATGAAATAAACAAAAGTAAATGAAAGATTAAAAATATCCTAGAAACTTTAACAAAAGATAAAAAAAAAAATTACCATGGCTATTACTAGAAAGAAAAAAATTATCAAATTATCGGGAGGGAAAAAAAAAACAAAAGAGTAAGAATGAAAAATCATTAAATCATGATTATTATTATTATTATTATTATTATTATTATTATTATTATTATTATTATTATTATTATTATTGTGTTAAATACACTTATATATATATGGACAAAAGTAGGGATTAAAAAAAAATCAAAGTATAAGGGCTGGATTGAAAATGATATATAAAGGGCTTAAATTAAAAAAGTAAAAGTCAAAGGGCTGAAATGCAACTTACATTTATTGTCAATTGAAATCAAAGGACAAAATTGCAAAAATCGGAACTTTTGTACCGAATTGATTGAGTTATATACAGCCAACCCGGAAATTGAAAGTAGAAGGACCAAAGTGCAACTTTGACACTCCGGAGAGAGAGAAACGTGGCCGGCGGTTGTCACCGGCCTCCTACGCGTCCACGGACTCTTTTAGGTAACACGCGCCGCCGCGGGAGGAAGAACACGCGGAGGCGCATCGTCCTGGCATCCGGTAGACAATTTCCGGTCACCGGAGGAAGCCGCACGCGCCGCCCGAAGAGGGCGTTAGGTGAAAAACCGCCTGGCGCGTGCGGCGGACGCCCTTCCAGACCAGATTATTTAATTGTCAAAATAGGGACAATGACGGTCCTGTCCCTTGACCGAATGAAGTGTTTTTGTCTTATTAGGGGCTAAAATCATCTTTAGCCATTTAAGAAAATAATTAAATATTCGAAAGTTGTGGCGGACCGGACCGGTCTGGCCGCGCGCAATTACGCCGGTGCCCCTCAGCTATAAACCTTATTTTGTTCTATTACCGGGGACGAAACCGTCATTGCACTGTTCACAAATGAATATTTTTTTTTTTAAAAAAAAAAAGGGAAAAACCCAAAATGGCCCCGCATGCCAGCCCCGTTTCGCCGCGCGCCCGAGGGCCATTTTCGGGCGTGCACTGCTCGAATCCACAGTGATTCTAGAGGTACAGTGGAAAATCCACGCGGTTTAGTGTTTTGGTAATGTATATATACGTGTGTGTGGCTGTCAGTGCTCTTTAATTCCTTCTCTTGATTCCAGATATTCATTTGTTTTATATTATTCGACATGAGTCGGGTCACAATGTTTACAAGTGTTTCGCAAGTTATTTTATTATAATAATTAAAGAGTATTTCTTTTTTATTAAAATTCATTAATCTCCTATCTCATTTGAATAATCATACTTCTCTTAAATGATTTTGAATATTTATAAAATTATTTAACAGCAACATATTACAAAACAGCTAAAAGGCGTGGTGTTTTTACTGTGGACTGCTTCACAGATCACTGTGGATTTGAGCAGTGTAGGGGCGATTTTGGCCCTCGGCCGGGCGGCAAAGTGGGGCTGCCAAACGGGGCTATTTTGGGTTTTTCCTTTTCCCGTCCTTTTTTTTTAAAAAATAATCAGCCGTGAGCAGTGCATTGACGATTTCATCCCCGGTAATAAGACAAAATAAGGGTTCCGGCTGAGGGGCACCCGCGTAATTGCGCGCGGCCGGACCGGTCCGCCGCAACTTTTTTTATTTTATTTTCTGAAATGCCTAAAAACGGTCTTAGCCCCTAATAAGACAAAAACACTGCCTTGGTTCCAGGGACAGAACATTAATTGACCCTATTTTTTCAATTTAAAATTCGGTGTCTGTCAGGGCGTGAGGCGCACGCGCCAGACGGTTTTTCGCCTCACGCCCTGTTGAGGTGGCGCGTGCAGCGTTATACGGTGGCCGGAAATTGGCTACCAGCATCCAACCCGATGCGCCGCCGTGTTATCTTTCTCCCGCGGTGGCGCGTGTAACCTAAAAAAGTCTGTGGACGCGGAGGAGGCCGGTTAAAGCCGCCGGCCACGTTTCTCTCTCTCCTGCACGTCAATGTGCAGAAGAGTCCCCCATTTTTTGTTTCTTTGCAATTCGGTCCCTCGACTTTTAATTTTTTTTTTGTCCTCATTTCTGTTATATAAGTTTTGATTTAGTTCGATTGGGTCCTCCGATTTTAATTAATTGAATGTCAAAGTTTCACTTCGGTCCTGCTACTTTCAATTTCCGGATTGGCTGTATATAACTCAATTACTTCAGTACACAAGTTCTGATTTTTGCAATTTTGTCCTTTGATTTCAATTGAGAATAAATGTAATTTGCATTTTAGCCCTTTGACTTTTAGTTTTTTAATTTAAGCCCTTTATATTTGATTTTCATTTAAGTCCTTATACTTTTATTTTTTTATATTTCTAGAATAATCCCTACTTTTGTCCATGTATATATAAGTGTATTTAACACAATAATAATAATAATAATAATAATAATAATAATAATAATAATAATAATAATAATAATAATAATTTAATTATTTTTTGTTCTTACTCTTCTGTGTTTTTTTTCTTTCTCCCGATAATTTGATAATATTTTTTGTTTTGTCGGTAATAGCAATAATAATTGTGTTTTTTTTTTTAATCTTTTGTTAAATTTTGTTGCATATTTTTAGTCTTTCATTTATTTTTGTTTCTTTCATTATTAACATAATGATAATAATAATAATAATAATGATAATAATAATAATAATAAAATTGTTTTTCTTGCTTGCTCTTTCTTTAATGTTTTTTTTCCCTCTGGATAATGGGATAATTTTTTTTTTATTTTGACAGTAATAGCAATAATAGTTTTTTTTTTAATCTTTTGTTAAAGTTTCTAGGATATTTTTAGCCTTTCATTTATTTTTGTTTCTTTCATTATTAACATAATAATAATAATAATAATAATAATAATAATAATAATAATAATAATAATAATAATAAAATTGTTTCTCTTACTTATTCTTTTGTTAATGTTTTTGAGTTTTTTTTTTCCATTATAATTTAATAATTATTTTGTCGTTTCCGAGGGGTTGATTCATGATTACACTGTGCACATTGCGGCTAATTAAAAAAAAAAGAAGCCAAAAATCGAAAACACCCCCAACACGCCTGATCACCAAGTCCATTTTCTTTTGTGATCTTTTATAACGCAGTTTCTTTATTCTAAAAAATGTTATTTATGCTTGCGCAACAAACTCTACTTAAAAATTGCTATATTTTATCTCATAATCTATAATTTTTCTTAATTATATCATATAAATTTATTGTTTTTGATTTAATTATGTTAAATTATATACACAAAAATACCCGCGGTAACGCGCGGGCAATATAGCTAGTCTATAGTAAACCATGTACACATTCACACACATATATGCTCTGAAATATGTATTAATGGTAATTATTTACTTGGCTAAGTATTAAGTGTGTGTTTTTATGTGAGTAAACCTCATCCCTCGGAAAATATAATTTGTGAAGTCAGACGAGCGAGTAAAACTTCAGTTATCTCATGTTCTTATAAGGGGTGCACACCATAACTCGAACTCGAGACTTGTTGTGCAAATCATAAACCCTCTGTCATCATATCTCATCCATTGAGGACAATTGGTTGTATAAAACTCACTTGAGACCTACTGTGTAGATCGCAAACCTTTTGCCCCAGAAAGTGTGTTATTTATGCAACATAAGATGATGAATGGATTTATAAGAAAATAAATAACACATATATATATAACATTTTTTATATATATTTTTATTGTATAAAATGATTCATATTCTAGGTTCAAACCTCTTTTTCAAAGTGAGAAAAAAAAAAGATTCTCTTGCAATTATATAATATCATAATGATTTATGGTTGTGATTGCCTCCAAAAAATCAATATAAATGTAGAACTTATTAGAACTTATGGTTGTAATTTCTTTTTTTAATCAAGTTATCAGGTCTTCATATTCTGTTCTTGACATTTCTCGTCATTTTAAGCAAATTGCTTAATCAATGGTCCTAGATGGTTAGCAGTGTCGAGCACACTATGTTTTGTTTATAGAAATCTCGAGATTTGCTTGCAATTTATGAAATGTGAATCTTATTTTATAAATTTATTAGCTAATGAATCACCAATCATAAGTTGTCACGTTATCAATAATAAAAAAAATTCTATCATTATTATTTACTATGTTCTTGATGCACATTAAATTTCTAATAAACCAATCATTCTATTGTAAGTTATTCAGATTATATGAGTTTGGATTCATTCTTTTCCTTTTCTTTTCTTATATGTTTTTATTTAAATAATTTTCTAAGTTTATGTTTTAATTAATAACTATTATTTGTGACTTTTGGCTTATTTAATATTTTTAAATGGTGATTATTTTTTCTGAAGTTAGTATGATTCATATATATGTTTTTATATATTTTATAAAAAATAAACTCATTTCTTAAAATAAAAATGTTTATTTTCTTATAATATTTTTAATATGCGCAATCTTGCATAATATTTATTATTATTATTGTTTTATTCAATAAATTTTATGTATGTTGATTTCTATTACAAGTTGATTTTAATAAATAAATTCATTGAACAAAATCAAGTAAATGATTTGTGTTATAATATCTCAATATATATATATATATATATATATATATATATATATATATCTTAATATAATGACTTGTGTTATAATGACGGCTCAATATACATGTATCCTGTACTTATCTCATGTAATTGCCAAAGATAATATTGTTTTTTGCTTTTCTAAGGCTACTTTTATTTTTATAGTAATTTATTAAAAAATCATAATTAACTTTTCTTCTTCTTCAAGCTAACAAAATTTGATCAGCCGACCGCATCGCGCAGTTCACAAAAATCTAGCATGAAGCTTTATGGATTACATAAGATTCCAGTCACCACCACCACCACCACCACCACCACCACCACCACCACCACCACCACCTTGCAATAATAATATCTGGAGTTTCCCCCACCCCACCCTCTCACCTTGCATTTCCAATTTTGAAGAATCGCATTAAATTAAATTATTGTGAAAAAAACTTTTCTTATCTCACCTATCGTAACGCCGCCGTATAAAACAACAGTCACTGTCAGCTCTCTAAGCTCTCTTACCTTGTATGTGTTTCTCTTGACGCTTGTTTAACCGAATTAACCTTCCCTCGTTTTTCTTTTTTCTTTTCTTTTTTATGGTAAAAATGGAAAAATAAAATAAATACGCCGCCGGCCCTGTACAGCACAAGCTGACTCGCCAAGCCAGCAAACCCCCACCCACCACATTTGAGTCATTTGACAGATTTGACCGTATCCATATCCTTTAAATAAACCCAACCCCGGCTTAGCTCACACAAGCCGCGCCAAAAGAGAAAAAAACACAGAGAGGCTCTCTCTCCCCTGTAGATTGACTGACGACTATGGGTATTGGTCTCTACTAATATTTAAGTAATCCGGTTGAGCAGGGCAGAGGAGTATCGTCTGGTAGCAAGGTGTGTGCAGTGAGAGATCTGCTTCGTTTTGTTATCTGGGTTATAGTAATGGAGGAGGAGAACGGAGGTGTGGTAGTGCAAAGTCTGATAGAGACAGTGAACGAGATAGCTTCGATCTCAGATTACAGATGCGCGGTCAAGAAGCAGTATTGCAATCTAGCTAGGAGGTTGAAGTTATTGACACCAATGTTGGAAGAGATTAGAGACAGCAAAGACTCCATCATCCCTCAACAAACTCTCAAAGCTCTTGTTTTCCTCAAACAAGCTTTGGATTCCGCTAAAGATTTGCTTAAATTTGGTAGTGAAGGAAGCAAGATTTACATGGTCTGTATTCCCCCTTCTCTTCTTTGTTTTTTTCTTAATTATTCCTTCTCATTTTCTATATATATATAGGATAGAAAAATCTATCGATACTGATGCGGATTTTGCATATGATCGCGCGGAATGAAGAAAAAGGATCCGTATAGCCGGCGACTCCATACAGTCAGTCTGTTTTTTTTTAATAAAAAAGTGTTATGGATTTTTGGGAATTAGATGTCTGTTGTTTTTGTTAAAATTGATGTTTGTTTATCTTAGATTCCATCGAGATGCATTTATTCGAGTCCGAGTCATTGACTTTATCTCTTCTTATGTTCTGTTTAACCGGCTTTGTCCCTATTGATTCTGTACCTGGTGAGGAAGTTGCAAGGATGAATTCATGGGCTGCAACAACAACGAAGAAACATTAATATGTTGTGTAGCTAGACAGTTTTTGTAGAGACCCTATTGATGTGACCTTGATTTCTTTTTGTGGAGCTGTTTCATGGGGTTTTGGATTTTGATCATGAGTACAACTAAGATGAATCTTCTGATACGGCATAAACTACAGAGTACAGAATTGATTTTGTTTTTTTGGCAAATTATTGTGTTGGACCCTTGTTCTCAAGGTCTCTGAACTCAGTTTATGTTATGCTACAAAATCTCGCTAATCATTCGCCGCTGGGACTTTGATACGGGGGTCATAGACAATTTGTCACGCAGGAAAAATAAATTAATAGAAAAGGGGAGCTAGAAAATTGGCAACCATGAAAGAAAACTCTGCGGCATTTCTAAATAGGAATGTTTTATGCTAGTCTATGTTTCTTTTCCCTTGACAACTGCTTTGTATCAAAATATTCAGCAGAAACGTGTCTAAAAATTTTAAGCTGATGTGGTTCATTAATAGAATGGTTTTAAGCACTGGTATTTTTGGTTTATCTTTACATATATGACCACTTCCTCAATGCTTGTGTACCTGTACACTTCCTCTTTCCTAACCTATAATGTACATTCTATATCTATTGTGTTTTTTGCATAGTTTTATATCTTTTAGCTAAATGTTACCATGCCTCGGTGTGATTAGACAAAAGTTCTTTTGTTATTCTAATTGCAAAAGAGTAGAGGCAAAATGCTATTTAGTTTGTGTTTTTCATGGTCCCATCAAGATACCTAGTTTCTTGTTTTATTTCCCCCTTCTAAATCACTGTTTATTTTTCTTTCAGGTCCTAGAGAGGGAACAAATTATGAATAAATACCATGAGGTGACAGCTAAATTGGAGCAAGCTCTAAGTGGAATTTCCTATGAAATCCTTGACATATCTGATGAAGTTAAGGAACAGGTAGAGCATTTTTATTGTTTGTTTTTAATTGGGGACGTAGATAACTGAGAACCCAACAACTTAATATTCTGTCCCATGCTATTTGTGATTTTATAGCATTTGCATTGCATAATGTTGAGGTGATTTATTGGGTATCATAACCGTCAAAGGAGCTTAGTTAGATACCACTGTTTTTCTTCTTGACCATTTTTAAATTTGTATGTTTTAAAAGATCCTAAGATGATCCAATCACACTTCAAAACCACACCTGCTTTCTTTCTAGAATGTGTGGTTTAACAAGAATATGAGTGGTTCCAACAGCTCTTTGCATTAACTTATCCATGGTATTGTATTTGTTTTATTGTACATCTCTTTTTATTTTATTTTTTTTAAAAAAAAAACACTGGTTTCAGGTTGAGCTTGTCCTTGCTCAATTTAGAAGAGCCAAAGGAAGGGCCGATGCTACTGATGTTGAGCTGTATGAAGACCTCTTGTCCCTTTACAACAACACTGATGATTCAGCAAAAGATCTAGCTGTCCTAGGAAGGTTGTCTGAGAAGTTACAGTTGATGGGAATAGCTGACCTTACACAAGAGTCTTTAGCTTTGCATGAGATGGTTACTGCCACTGGAGGAGATCCCGGAGAGAACATTGAGAAGATGTCAATCCTTCTGAAGAAAATTAAAGATTTTGTGCAAACAGAAAACCCAAACTTGGATGCTCCAGCAAAAGAAAAGAATGTTCTCCCAAGTGGCAGTGGACAAGCTTTTGCTGATGGAAGTCACAAGACACCAGCTATACCAGATGATTTCCGCTGCCCAATATCCCTGGAATTGATGAAGGATCCTGTCATTGTTTCGACAGGGCAGGTACATGGATCCTGAATCTTCTACCCTATAGTATTTGAAACAATGGGTGAAACTTAGTTTTTCTGTTTTTCATTTTTTTTTGCCTGCAATTTGATGATACGAAGTTTCACACATTACATCCATCTTCCATTTTTCAATCCTGACTGTAGAATGTTTACAGAAACTGCCATATGCTTGGATAAAACTTGTTAGCGCATTGGAATATTTAGGTCACTTTTCATCAAGGAATTAGGATCTCATCCTTTTGATGAGGCCTATATCTGAGATTTGGACCCTGAAAGTTATACCTGTCCTCCATAATTACTTTTATGATGCTTAACAAGGATGGAAACTTGCAAAACAAATCTAAAAGCTTACTGCTCAAAAGATAGGATTGTAACAAACATCTTGGTTATTGATTGCTGATTGGTCACTTACTAGATTTCTTGCATGGTCCTTGCCCTGTATGAACTCAAGGGGTTGTTTAATCTTTCTACGTCTGTTCTATTTTAAAATATCTCCTTTGCATCTGTTATAGACCTATGAACGTTCCTGCATTGAGAAATGGCTGGAATCAGGGCATGAGACATGTCCAAAGACACTACAGAAACTCACCAGTGCTGCTCTGACACCCAACTATGTTCTACGCAGCCTCATAGCCCAGTGGTGTGAAGCCAACGGCATTGAGCCACCAAAAAGACCCACCAGTTATGGGTCAAATAAAACTGCATCTACTTACTCACCTGCTGAGCTTACAAAGACTGAAATTCTCCTTCACAAGCTTGCATCTGGCAGCCTCGAAGACCAGCGGTCTGCTGCTGGTGAGATCCGTCTTCTTGCCAAGCGCAATGCTGATAATCGTGTGGCTATTGCTGAAGCTGGTGCAATCCCTCTCCTTGTAGACCTCCTCTCGACTCCTGACTCTCGCACCCAAGAGCATGCAATTACAGCGCTTCTTAACCTCTCCATATGTGAAGATAACAAAGGAAGCATTGTATTAGCTGGGGCAGTTCCTGGTATAGTGCATGTGCTCAAGAAGGGCAGTATGGAAGCTCGAGAGAATGCTGCAGCCACCCTTTTCAGTCTTTCAGTTGTGGATGAAAATAAGGTTACAATTGGTTCCTTGGGGGCCATCCCACCACTGGTGACTCTTCTAAGTGAAGGAACACAAAGGGGGAAGAAGGATGCGGCAACTGCACTTTTCAACTTGTGCATTTATCAGGGGAACAAGGGAAAGGCAGTGAGGGCGGGGGTTGTGCCCACATTGATGTGTCTTTTGACAGAAACAGGAGGTGGAATGGTTGATGAGGCACTGGCTATACTAGCAATACTGGCTAGCCACCCTGAAGGGAAGGCAATCATTGGGGCTGCTGAGGCTGTCCCAGTTTTGGTGGAATTTATCAGGAATGGGTCACCCAGGAACAGAGAGAATGCAGCAGCAGTGCTGGTGCATCTTTCTTCTGGAGATCAAAAACATTTGGTAGAGGCGGAAGAGCATGGAGTGATGGGGCCGCTGGTGGATTTGGCACAAAATGGCACAGACAGGGGAAAGAGGAAGGCTCAACAGTTGATGGAGCGTATAAGCAGATTCTTTGAGCAACAAAAGCACACTCAGGCGCAAGCCGAGGCTCACATCCAGCAGCCTCAGCCATCCGCCATGGCTAATTCTGGTGACAGCTGACATTTTTGTTTACTGTTTTGTTGATTTGGTTTTTGTTCTGTTTCATGATTCCAAGAGGCAGCTTTGCTTTGGAAGAGGAATGTGGAAGATCACCTGCCTCTTAAGCTATTTATTTGTTTGTGTGGGATGAGGACTGCTCTTTCAGGAGATTACTAAAGATGCAAGGGGAAATGGAGAATGAAGAGAACTCCAAAACAAATTCAACTGTGAATGTGAAACTGTACCATGTAACATACAACCATCCTCTGTTTTTATTGAAGAGATGTTTTCTGAACTCACATCAAGTCATATATAAGATTAAGATACACGGTTCACGTACAGAAACGATTGATATGGAAATGAAAGAATGAAAGGATATCGTCTATCTAGCAGTTTCTTGTGCTAATATAATAGCTTGAGAGCTTTTATTTATTGCTTTTTTTATTTTATTTTCTCAATAAGAAAGGAGTAAGAGAAAGATTTATAATGGTCATTATCTCTCTATATCATAGTTGTGTAAAAAGTTTTTTGAGGGTTATTTATGCGTCAATTAATATTAATGTCGTTGAGAGGGATAATCTTATCGACATTAATATTGCATTGATTTCGGACCATTTTCTATAAATATATAATATTCCTATCAATATTAATGTTAAAGAGACTTGTAATTAATGTTGATTGTAAAGGGTTTTCCCTTCTTAGATCTAAAAAAAAGACATGACTTTCTGAGTAAGAAGAAAGAAAACTCATAACTTAATAATTTGAATGTCCCTAAAAAGACATTGTTTTGCAGGAAAACCAGTCTTTGTCACCATCCCTTGGAATCATAAGTTATGTGACAGGTCCTCTTAGATCACAATGAAAACACACAGTAACTTTATTTTTTTTTGGTGAAACACAACCACAAGTTTGAATAAAATTCTTCACGTACCCTGTTATTCCAAATGAACAACTGGACTTCAGCTAGTCAAGACCATGACTTGGGTATTATTCTGGAGGTGGCTAACCACCTATGACCAACCAAGCAACAAGACTAATTCAAAACAATAAATTCGAAAAGAACACTTCAATCTTAAGCTAAAAACTTGGGGCTTTTCTCAAGATCTTGGAGGATCTTCTCGATGTATCATTATGGAATAAAATATTGACATGAATATGTGATTCATCGTCCAAACACGATGAAAAATATTTTTCTTAGAATTTTGAATTTTGGAGCATCATCAATTTATAATTTGTTCAACAATTCCTTAAGCATGAAAAAAAAGTGTTAATCCTAAGAATATGACCAACCATGTTTTCTAGCATTTTAATCGATGATTAATTATGATATATTATTTTCATATATAGTTACTTGTTGCATTCTACTAGAGATATTTATTTGTGTTCAAGAAAGATTGAAGAGTTGCATGACTTCTATATAAGTTGATGTTATTATAAGTTCATGAGGATCATGAAAAACAGAGAAAGAGTTCCAAAATAGCATTCTTTGAAATTGATATAGATGCAAAAAAATATGTAAGAATGGATATTTGAAGGTTAGAAAAGAAGATGATTTCTATCAGGTATCGAGTAACGTGTGAAGTTTAATACATCAAAGCTTATCACTTTCACCATTATTGGCAATGCCATTAGCAACTGAAAACTGAATATGTTCATTCCTTTTTCATGTCTGACGTGTTATGTTTCCTGAATATTATACATGCAACTGAAACAATAAAACAAAATTAATCGGGAGTCCCTAGGATCTTGTTAGACATATTTAGAGTTGTTAAGAAATTATCTAATCTTCTTAGACTTTGAATAATTCTTTAAAGCTTGGATTGTCTCAAATCACAAGTTATTCAATTATCCAACCTCCAATAACAATCCATTTGAACCTCCAATGAGAAATATTTTAAATCTCTATTTAAGAAAGAAATATTCCTATGCCTAGAGTGTTAACTCTATATTCTATTACTTGTGTTGTGTTTGTGTCTAACAAGAAACCATAAAACAATAAAAGGCATAACTTTTTACTTATAGAAAAAATTGAAAAACCTTATAAATTGGCAAAATATCAATTTGCTTCTAGAATGAAATCCATACATTAATTCAAGATAATTTCAATCAAGTCCTCACTTGATTTTTCTAGGACTAGAAATATAATCCATGTATTAATTATACTTTAGTATTTAATTTCTAAAATATATTTTAATCAAGTAATAATTAATTAAATTATCTTAGTTTAATTTCTTATTAATTGTTTTTAATATGTGTGACCCGTTAAAATTCTAATATGTTGGCCCAAATATAAATATAAATACAAATTATAATTATAATTATAATTAAATAAATTAAATTTATCATCAATTCAATAATTGATTAATTTATAATTAAAGATCAAGTGCATCATCTAACAATGTATCATGATCCTCTAAATATTAGAAAAGTCATTAATGATTTGATTTAACCTCTTAGTGACCGATTTCTTAGTATGATCAATAATATTTTATCAATAATATTTTAATTTAACATTAAAACATGTAGTATACCTTCCATGTTAATTCATATTTGTTCTCTATATAATAGTCATTGATCATTTGAGTAAGATTTAGATTTTTTTTCAAATCTCGTTCCACCTTGTACAAGGACTTCTCAAACAATATTATTTGATAACATATATAACATTTTTTTCTAATTCACCTATGATGATGAATCATCTCTTAATCACTAAAGTATCTTCATATGATTCATGTTATATCCGATGTTTACCTCTTCGTTATCTCGATTAAAATAACATATAACATGATCAAAGTATAATATTTTCTATATAAGATAACTTAGTGATTTTAAGTCTAATGATTACTTTCTTAATCGTCACATGAACCTTTCTATAAACATAAATAATCTTTCTATCTTTGATAAATACCTACATATTAGATCTATGTATCCCTTATACCTAAGCTTATGAGAACAACTGCTTTATTTCATAAAAGAAAAAAATATAATATGTATTAGTCTCTACAACTTTAATAAATATACAATATTTAAGAGGGCAACTACCTTGAATGTTTTAGGAACAATGATTTGATGCATTATAAATTCTATAATTATAACTTTATAATTTTCTTTGTAAGATATTTTTGTCCAATGAACTTTATCTTTACTCTAGATTTTTAAATAAAATATTTGATTTATTAATACAATATTATATAAATATTAAAGACAAATTAAGTATTTATTAATAATAAATATATATTTGAATATGAATATAAGAATACCACACATAACCAATCAATTGACTACTGGACATATTAAACCAATAAAATTCACCCCATCACAATGATAGGTGGCTAAAAATTATATATGCATAGCAAATAATAAGTTACGGGATAACAATGGAGATATGGAGTATTGATAGTTGCATCTTAAGTTTCAGTTAATACTAGTTAAATTGTCCGCACTACGTTATAGGCCGAGCAAACAATTTTTATAACTATTGGGATTGAAATAATTAATAGATTTTGCTAGTTTAAAAATAAAATATAACATCTATACATGCAAGGTTTGATATAATGAAATACATCAACACACCATATTATAACAACAACAACATCGAAGGCTTAAAATCTAAAAATATCATTATTATTATTGCTAAAATAATAAAAATTATTAAATTACCCCGAGGAAAAAAACTCGTAAACATTAACAAAAGAGGAAGCAAGAAAAAAAACTAAAATTATTATTATTGTTGTTGTTGTTGTTGTTTTTATTGCATGAATAATGGGAAAATAAATTTAATGAAAGAGTAAAAAAGCTCAAAACCTTTAACAAAAGAGCAAACAAAAAATAATAAAAATATTAGCTAAAAAAATCATTTGACGTGAAAATATAATAATAAAAAACTAATAAAAAACCAAAAGAAAGAACAAAGGAAAACAAATAAGAAATATCAATTTTAAAATGATCATAAACACAAACTAAAATTTAATAACAATTTCTTTAAAAAAATGTTATCTCAACAAAAGAGAAAATAATAAAAATTAAAAGCAAAAACTAAGATCACACATATATAAACATGGACAAAAATAAGGACTATTTAAGAAAAATAAAGGAATTAAAATAAAGCGAATAAAAGTATAAGGGCCGATATGAAAATCAAATATATTATCAATTTCAATCAAATAACCAAATTGAAAAAATCAAATCTTATGTACCGAAAACATTAAGGGATTGAAAACCAAACCCAAAAAAAAAAGGACTGAAATGAAAACGTAATATATAATCAATTTCAATCGAATGATAAAATTAAAACAAATCAAAACTTAAATAATAGAAATAAGGATCATACAGAACAATTAAAAGTACAGGGACTAAAATGAAACAGCCATAAAACTGGGGGGCTAAAGTGTGGTTTAGGGTGAGGGAGAGAGAAATGGGGGGGGGGGGGGAGTTTAATCGTCCATTGTCTCGTCTCCAGCCACCGTGTAAGGCCACGCGCCACATCATGAGGAAGAGGACACAACGACATAACCACGGAGACGCTGAATGGATATTTTCGACCATCGGAAGAGGCCAAAGCGGCGTGAGGCCAAATACTGTCGACCACGTGTGTCACATGCGCCCACAATAATTGGAGAAAAAAAGAAGGTCAATTACTGTAACACCTCTACAACAAACTCTTCAATTTTGTCTTATTGGGGGCATAAAAGTATTTAGCCATTTTCAAAAAATGTGAAATTCTCGTGGCACCCCTCCCGCCAACTGCTTGTTTTTTCCTTTTTTGAGGGATAAAATGGTTATTTTATTGTGCAAAGAAATATAAAAAATCAATAAACCAGTTACCCAACCAAACCGAATCGAAAATGTGCAATTACCGTGGCACCCCTCTCGGTAGGACCTGTTTTTTATCCTTTTCGAGTGACAAAAGAGTTATTTTACTATGCAAAAATATATAAACTCAGTAAACTGGTGACCGAACCGACCTACACCGACCTGCACCGAACCAAAAATTTAGCAACACTATTGTAATTCATAGTGATTTGTTTCACAAGTTTCAGTAACTGATTCATGACCTCTTTTAGTATATAGTATAGTATCTGACAATGCGTGTAATAATTATTTTATGAGTTAAAATATTAAAAAAAAAATTTAATATTTTAAAATTAATTTCAAATCCATACATTAAAACTATTATAAGAATATTTAAAAATAATCGTATTTCAGCCTGAACCATGACAACAAAGAATTATAAATCATGGCTGCCGAATCACCATTCATTGGATTTTTTTTTGGAATTTAGTACAATATTGTTTTTAGGGAAAATAACAAGTCCTATGTGTCGTGTGTCGTTTAGAGGTATATTGAAACTTTGATAATTACATCAATATTATTTAGAAGATCTCAATAAAAAAATCATCAACAATGATCAGAATAGGACATACGAGCCATCAAAATACGAGTCATCTACATCTACGGATAGCTCATGCGGTGCACTCTAGTTACTGTTAGTGAACTTCTTTGGAATTGTTGAATTTTTCCAATCAAGATGTCGTCAACAAAGTTATTCCAATAGAATTGTTATTGGAATTCCAATATATCTCTACTGTCTTTTTTTCTCTCTCTCCTATTTTTATATTGTGATTTAAATGAGCCATCTAACAATCTGATAGAGTCATATATGACTCTTTAATTATGTTATATTTTAAAATATATGTTATATTATATTGTTTTCTTAATATTTTTTAATGACAAGTTATATATATATATAAAAAAACTCCTATTTTCTAACAATTTTAGAGAATGTCATTGCGCCTCCTTTTAAATTCGCCGGAACTCCTCAATCATTTAGAGGTCAGAAGCGCATGAAATTTAGCGGTCACTAAAGTTGAAGGGCTTTAACTAAAGTTGTCAGTGGAAGATATGTGTTGATCTTATTAAAGGCAATAAATTAGAGCCAACTTCATGCGGTTTCATTTACTGCATAAATACCAGCTTATTGACAATGGATTCCGTGGCTAGTGCTTCATTACGATAATATTTTTTTTATTTTTTTGTTAAAGAATAAAAATATTTTTTATTTTTTTCATTTTAACATATTATAATAATCTAAAAAAACTAATTTAAAATATAAAAACTTGACTCTTTTTTTTTAAAAAAAAAAAACTAATTCAACAGATAATATCAACGATGATGCTGGCTTAAATTCTCTAAATGCTTGGTTTCTTAAGAGGATCTCATTAAAGTTTATAAATCTTAACCGATGTAAAACATCGTGTCATCCAATAAGTGTTTGCATCTTATAATTTGTAAATTTTTTTGGAGTACTACAGCTATATATACTTGTGTCGACAACCAGGCTCCCTAATTAAAAAAAATTGGCTTGTTTAACCATCTATTAGGTGGTCTAGTGGTAGGAGATTGGGTGCTTTATTGAGGAAACCTGCACAAATTCTGCTTAGCTGTTACAGATCCTTCAACAACATCAATTATGCTCAGTCAACACCTCACCTTCCAAGTTTAGCATTCTTTTGTTACAAAATTGTAATCTCTTCATTTATTGTAAAAAAATTGTCCTTAAATTACAGCAAGCACACAGGCGTATTAGTTGATTCTTTTTATATATATATACTGCATAATTCAACAATAAAAGTGATGCAAATCAAGAGGCAGGCGCATATCATAATCAGGAGGCAGGTCTCAGGAGCAAGAGGATCAATTCGAGGCAGAACAGGGGATTACAAAGCTTCCAATTATGGATAAAATTGCTGGAGTTTTGGAGAATAACCGTTACAATTGAGACAGATATGGACATCAATCCAAGCTGGAATCAAGAAGCCGATCGTTGCAAAGAAAATCCAATTCCTTTAATTGTTGATTGTTTTTTTTAATTATCTGAATTTTATTTAGTTTCCTAATTTACTGCTTTCCTTAGTTAAGTTTTATCATTGTGGTGTTGCATCTATTTAAGGGGAACGTTTGTAAGGGATAATCAGTTTTTTGAATTCAATAAATTTTCATTGAAGAAATTCAGTGTTTTGGAGAGATTCCAATCAATTTGCAGAGTGATTCTGCACAAGCCTGGTTACATTTCATTGAGATTTTGAACCTGTGACCTACGACACCAATAAGTGTGGTGGAATTTCATTGAAATAACATGTATCAAATTCTTATATAGTATCAGAAGAGCCCCTCTCCAACGAGCAAAAAATTCCTCTTCGTTAAAGAAAATGACAACCTTAGCAGATTAATTTTCTGCCCAAAACCCAACATCTCATCCTCTCTCTTCCACAGACAACACCCTCATTGTACTCAATATTGCTACACAAATCAATGAGAAATTGCAACCATCCACCTCTCCATAATGGAGAGCACAATTTGAAGCACTCCTTATAGGATACAATCTCTTTGATAATGTTCATGGAATTTCACAGTGCTCATCTCCTGCCGACACCTCTCCTATCGAGTTAAATAAAACATATTAGGTCCATCAAGACAAACTAATTATGAGTGCTATTCTGGCTTTAACATCAACCACCATTGCTCCTCTCATCACCATTGCCAAAACCTCTCATGAGGCTTGGAAAAAACTTCATCACATGTACCCCAACAAATCCAGAACCAAAGCCATGCAATTAGATAAAGAACTCACCTTAATTTGGTGAGGAAATTGTTTTGTTCCTAATTATCTACACACAGTGAAAGTCCTTGCCGATGAAATCGCTCTTATTGATCATTCAATAGCAGATGATGATCTTACTCTTTATATTCTAAATGGATCAGGTTCTGATTTTAGGGACATTGTTGTATCAATTTGAGCACGGACAACCTCTTTGGACTTCGAGGAGCTTCATGATCTTCTCGTGGGATATGATAATTATATGTGATAGTTGGAGTCTTCTACTCAGCATATCATTGCCTTTGTCAATTACTCTCATTGTCACTGATAGTCCATCAATTCTCACAATGGGTCTTATCGGAAAGGCACATATAAGCCTAATGGGCCCTCTCAATCCCCAACCCAATTCACTACTTATCCAAACCCATTCATGGACAATCGCAAGTTTCTAAAAAAATTGGCCCACTCAGAAACGGTATCAACTGAATGTTAATTATGTGATTAAATAGGTCACAAAGCCAAATCTTGCTCGCAACTTTGTACATCTGAATTCACGGTCAACTGTGTTACTACAACCAGTTCAAAAGATCAAAAACAGCTTTTTGATTTTGTTCTCTCATAATATTACTGGTGACTAGCCAATTTTTTATTCATTCTGAATATGATGGCACCGATGAAGTTGTTATCGGTGATGGGTCAGGTTTGTCGGTCTCTCATATTGGTTCTTTGACTTTAAAATCGCTCACACTAACACTTGTTCTTCATGATACTCTTTGTGTTCCTAATATCTGCAAAAACTTAATTTACATTCATCATTTCACATCTCAAAATAATATTTTTCTTGTGAAGGATCGGACTTCGGGGGTGATCCTACTAAGAGATGCATGTGAAGGCAATGTCTATCATTTTCCAAATTCACTGATGGGCTCCTCCTCCAAATTTGTTTCAAATGTGTATGAACGGACCTCGGTTAATGGATTGCACAAGCATCTTGTACATCCGTCCTTCAAAGTTGTTCACGGCTTTGTTAATCATTTTCCCCTCTTTATTGACAAAACACATAAAAAAAAATAGTTCCTTGTGTTCATCTTGTTCTATTAAAAAGGAAATCAACTTCCTTTACGGCCCACAAGTCTTCAAAGTCATGCTCCCCTTAATATTATTTATTCTGATGTATGAGGAACTACTTATTGTGTTGGTCTAAATGGTTCTCACTACTATTTAATTCCTATAGAACATTACACAAATATCTATGGTTTTACCCTATCAATGTAAAATCTTGCGTTGAAAGTATTTTTCCCTCAATTCAAAAAACATGTTGAGAAACACTTTCAAACCATCATCAAAAGTATTGACTCTGATAATGGTGGTGAATTTATCAGTCTAAAACCATTTCTTTCCCTACATGGGATTAGCCACTACACGAGTGCTCCTCACACACCCAAACATAATGGTGTATCTTAGCGTCGTCGTCATCATCTAGTTGAAACTGGTCTCATCTTGATTCACGATGCAAATCTTCCTCTCTCATATTGACCTCATGTTTTTCATACTACCATGTATTTAATAAATCATCAACCAACTCCTCTTCTTCGCAACAAATCACCATTTAAAATTCTTTTTTGCCAAAAGCTGAACTACCTCAAATTAAAAACTTTTGGGTGTATTTGTTACCCATTAACCCGTCCCTACACCACACATAAACTACAACCAAAATCCACCTTGTGTGTCTTCATTTGGGTATTCCCTCACCTAAAATGCCTACCGCTATTTAGAGCCCAACACAAACATAATCTATATCTCTCAGCATGTGCCCTTTGACAAGACAAAAACCCTACCCTCCCTTGAGTTCTCTTCCTCTCTGCCTGCATCCTCACCTTCAACTCATCTCCAGCCAGTATTTGCTACAGCATCTCCCCCTGCTACACTAGTGTCTTCGAAACATGCGCTCGCCACCGATCCATCTCCTTTAAGTACACTCTCTTTTAATCCCTCATCGATCTCTTCGAGTTCTTAAAATACTAAAAATCCAGTTGTTCCCTCTACATCTTCCAACACTTATGCATATGCTCATTCATCTTCTCCTGATCTACAATCAGATTCGGTAGAACCATCATTGTCCTCCCTTTCTTCCCCTGCGTCTCCCTGGTGTTAAGATGACCCACTGAATTGCTAACACACCCCATGACAACCCGATCTATGAATCAAATATTCAAACTCAAACATCTTAATATTGTTCCTAAGCATCCCCTACCTTAAAGTCTAGAACCAACTTGTGTGACCCAAGCCTTATCTATGTCGTAATGGCGTGCTACCATGTCTGATGAGCTTACTGCTCTCATACGACATGGCACTTGGGACCTAATTCCACCCCCAACAGGATGTAATCCCGTGAGTTGTAAGTGCGTTTTTCGTGTTAAGCAAAAAGCCAATGGCTCCATTGATCGCTTTAAAGCTTGGCTTATTTCCAAAGGATTTCATCAAAAACTTGGGATTGATTACACAGAAACCTTCAGTCCAGTTGTAAAACTAGCCACCAATCAGATTGTTCTAATTATTGTTGTCATGCAAAGTTAGCCTTTAAGGCAAATGGATTTTAACAATGCATTTTAACATGGTCAACTCACTGAATCTGTTTATATGAGCCAACCTCCCAGGTTTAAGGATCACTATAAACCTTACCATGTGTGCAAGTTACGTAAAGCTATCTATGACCTTAAACAGACCCCTCAGGCTTGGTATTGCACTCTTAAGGCTGCTCTTATTGATCTTGGCTTTCTTATATCTAGAGTTGACCCCTCTCTGTTTATTTATCGAAGTGGCTCAATTGTCTGTTATTTATTGGTCTATGTGGAAGGTCTTGTGATTACTTGGAATGATTCATTCTTTATGCAATCCATTGTCAAACAACTTGGTACAAAAAAATTATTGAAAAATATGGGCAATCTTCATTATTTTTTGGGTATGGAAGTTCTCCCCACTTGTGCAAGTTTATTCTTATCTCAGCATAAATATGTTTGTGACTTACTGTCCATGACTAACATGGTGGATGCTAAGGATGTTGTCACTCCCTTATCTACTAGTACATCTCTCAAACTAGTTAATGGTTCTGTTGCTTTTGAAAGTACTAAATTTTGTCATGTAATTAGAAGTCTTCAATATCTTTCACTTACTCACCCTGACATCTCTTTTGTTGTTAACAAGTTATCTCAATTTATGCACAAACCCATATATTCACATTGGACAGCAGTCAAACGATTACTTCATTACCTCAAGTAGACTATATTTCACGGTATTCATCTTAAAAAGAATACCTTTTGGCACCTCATAACATACTCTGACGCTGATTGGGCTGAGAATATTGATGATCGTACCTCTACTTCAGCTTATATCAGCTTCCTTGGTCACAATCCCCTCTCCTGGAGCTCCAAGAAATAAAGCGCTATTGCATGATCCTCTACCAAGGCTAAATACATATCACTAGCCAATGCAACCTTGAAAGAAATAATGTGGTTACTTGGTCTTCTCAATGAACTTGGTTTTCCCTTCAAAATTGTTCCTTCATTAATGTGTGACAACCTTGGTGCCACTCACCTCAGATACAATCCAATCCATCACTCTCGCATGAAGCACATTCAGATTGATCTTCATTTTGTACGTGACTTAGTTCAAAAGGGAACTCTCACTATCCAGCATGTTCATACTCAGGATCAACTTACGGACTTGTTGACAAAACCTTTGTCTAGGCAGCGCACTGAAGTTCTCAAATCCAAGATTGACCTTACATACAGTAGCCTTATCTTGCATGGGTGTATTGAGGAAACCTACATAAATTCTGCCTAAACCGTTACAAATCCTTTAACAACATCAATTATGCTCAGTCAACAGCTCACCTTCCAAGTTTAGCATTCTGTTACAAAATTGTAATGTCTTCATTCATTGTAAAAATCTTCTCCTTAAATTACAACAAGCATATAAGTGTATTAGTTGTTGATTCTTTGTATATATATACTGCATAATTCAACAATAAAAGTGTGATGGAATTTCATTGAAATAGAGTGTATCAAATTCTTATATGATTCCCCTATGGTATCACACTCGAGCTCTGTGGTTGCTAATATGATGGTCACTGGAAGCTTACATGGTCATTGTCCATAAAATTACTTGAGGTATGCACAATCTAGCCCAAATATCTATATTAATAAAATAAAAATAAAAAGCTTTTATCATAATAGTGTTACAAATATCAAGGATTCCATGCGCTTTAAACCATAAATATTATCAACAAAATATAATGCACACCTAGCGTGAGAAAATTTCAAAAGAGAGAGAAGGTTGTTACAGCGCTTAGCACACTTCAAACTATGATTCACATTAGGTTACAAGTATCATAATTTTTTTTTAAAAAAAAAAGACTCAAATTTATATGCCTAAAGGTGCCTCGATCGAATCTCAGGAAAAAAAAAAAGTAGCGAGAACTTAGCCCGCTGTTATTAGCATTACTGTTTCCATACAAACAATCTAGAAAGAGAAAATTAAGTCAAAGGAACAGTACACTATCAAGAAGAAGAAAAGAGTCAAGGGAATCGTACCGTCTACTTGAATTTATTGGCGGTTTAGCATGCGGCTGGCCCATCCACCAGGAGTTTGCCGTCAAAGAATTTCCATGCAGTAAACAAAAACACATAAGGTCAACATAATAGTATATGAAAGGCAAAATCATATATTATCATGTAATTTCTATATATATTTCATGTTCATTAACCGAGTATATATTTTTATATATATCGAATAATTTCAGACAAGTTATAGCAAACTTTATAAGAATAAAAAGATAAAATAAATCATTACAGTTGTTACTATTATATTTATCATGTAAAAGTTGTTATATTTAATTATTGGGATCGGTAACTAAGGACCCAATCGTTCAACTCATGAAAAAAGCTAATCAAATTCTAGACCGGTCCAGGTTAGTGATTAGGGTTTGTTTATGCATTTAACCTGGTCCGTCAAACCATGCATTATGTCGATCAAAACTAGTAAATAACCGAGATTGGTCCTATCGGAATCGGGTCGACCTGCCTCTAAAACAAGAAAAAAGAAGTGGTCCTTCCCAAGAGCTGATATTTCCATTAAACCATGCACTTAGGTTATGGAACACACACACACACAGGATCACCACTGACGCCTGCAGCCACAGGATAACTTTAGACAAAGTGTTTTAGCAAATATATATATATATATATATATATATATATATATAGACACTAGCTAGCTGTGACCTGGCCGTCGGGCCGGCTGATAACTTGCAAGCCAGACTACTAGCCCGACCAGCGATCGATCAGCTGATCGGAGTTTAAAGATTCTGATATATATAATAGCACTGGTTTGATATTATCATTGACGAGTTAAGCTTGATAGGTAGTTGGAGAGAGAAAAGAAAGGGAAATTAAGACGTGGAGGCAAAACTAACATCTAGAGAGAAAGCATTTCACGTCAATCTATGTGGTCTTAACAAGCACGAACTCAACATTAAACGTGGGTCTCCAGTCGCTCTTCTTTCTTGTATTTTAACATTCAGCGCGCACCACCTTGCCATCACATCAGCAACAGCAACCACTCCTCTTTTTCTCTTATTTGCTTTATCGACTTTTGTATCAGCTGGAGCATTTCTATCCTCCTAGTTTTGGTATCAAAATTTAACTGTTTTCACTTTCTTACGTTCCATGTCCAACTGAGTACATGATGGGGGGAGAGAGAGAGAGGGAGAGAGCTAGGGTTGTGCGCGCTTTCTGGCTTGTGTCTGTGCAGCTGGTTCGATTGTTTTGCTTTATTCGTTCTTGCAAGGCAGCAGTCTTGGTCCTTGCAAAAGCTAGAAAACTATCCTCGATTCCGTTCTTTTTATATGAGACCACGGAAACCCAGTTGGATTATAATACTATACACCATGTAGTATGCAATCATCAGCGTGGAAGAGTTTTGCACTTACAATGATAACCTTCTTTTTATATTGCATTCGGTTTGGTCTGGAGAGAGAGGGGGAGGCGCAAACCAATCTAAATAAAAGGTGCAAAAGTGTTACCACTTCTTTTGACCGAGTAGCTAGGTTTGAACTTTCATTATTGTTCTGACGAAATTCTAGGACACTTCTTTTCGCACAGATTGATTTGGTTGGGAATGGAATCGCATGGTTTTGAGTGGGATTCTTGGCATTTTCTCAGATCGTGTATGTTGTTTTTCACTTCATCCCGGCCAAAAAGAAGCAGTCACAGATAAGCAGGAAGTACGTCCTTCGCACATAATTATGAAATTATTAAACTGTTACGCGATGATCAATATTCTCTCTTTCATTCTTTCTATGCACAACATCTCTTAGATGGCATGGAGTTCTAATGTAGTAAGAAACAGTTTTTTTAGGGAAGAGAGGTACAAATCTCCTAGATACAATTAATGCAAAGAGCATTTTTTAGGGAAGTGAAGACTGAAAATTAGAGGAACGATCTCCACAGATATATCACCTAGAAAATATGAGACCATAAGCAGCTTTCTTGGAAACCAAGTTTTAATACATATATAAATAGCTATGGATATGAAAAGCATGCGAAATGTCGAGTTTCTGTCACCAATTAAGTGGTAAGGATTTCTACAGAGCACTGAATAGCTCATTTGATCAAGGACAATATAGCGAGTTAAACCTTTTGGAAATAATATTTTAAGCTTTCATAAACCAGAAATTAACTCATTTATAGGAATATGGATTGCATGCAAAATGGGGGATTGATCAGTGACTGTCATAAGACTCTGTTTGTTTGTATGCGGTGTGATATGTTATTTTTTATTATTATTTTATCTATTTTGTTGATCGACACATATTATTATTTTTTTTCTGGTTTTTTATTTAAAAAATCCTGAAATAAACAAAATACAATTATAGCTTTACTTGAACTTACTGTCAAACTATAACCACGAAATCAGCTGGAGTTGATGTCAAACACACATGGAGTAGAATAGATTTCTAGAGAGATTAATAGTTCAATTGATTGGAGAATTCAACCATTTCGAAATAATATTTGAAGCTTCTATAAACGAGAAACATGTCATATATAATTAACTAACTCATTTACAAACGTTTAAATTTTGGTTTGATGTGATTTTCTTGACATATCCATTACCAAAACCTGATCAATGGCTAAACATTAAGGAGTAAAAATCCTATTTCTCTAATTAAATTAAAGTGCAAGCTCATTGTAATTCTATGAAGACTTCTTCCTTAGAATTTCTAGACTCTTGTGTTCCTTGGTAACTCATATAAACATCTACTTTCGGTCGGACCTGGGGAGTTTTTTTGTACTCATGGATCATTTCTTGATCATCCGAAGATGCCTTCTTCTTGATTATGCAGCTACTACCAAGTTTACCACTCTCTTTGTGTCCAATGTAACTTGACTTCCTTTTAATTTTTTTAAAAAAAATCCCCCCGAACACATAGAAGAAGAAGAAGAATTTTACGTGATGCAGGTTGATCTACCATACTTGACTTGAGATGGTTCTCTAATATAGAAATTAAAGACTTGCGCTGATCAGAAACTACTTACATTATACAGACGTATATACTGAGATGCATCCGATCGAAAACTCTACCGTAACCTCAATGTCCTTACTGTACTCGTTGAACTAGCTAGCTGTTGTTCCGCCATTGCGTAACTAGTTTCCGAGATTTCATACTCACCACGTAGTGAAAGATGATCGTATACACAATACAAAGCTAGCTCGCTAGCTTAATGAGTTCGATCAAGATAAAGAAGACCAGTTAACCAGAGAAGTAGAAAACAAGGTCAAGTTTGAATATCCATCTAACCATTAACCCACAGCAAATTGTCGACTAAGTTTTATTCCATTTTCTTATTTTATTTGAAGATTAACCCTAATTACGCAATTTACATAAATCATTCAATTTTCACTTCAATGAACCAGCGGATAGCGATGATGCTCATTAATGCATGGAGAAAAATATATGGAAAACTGTGATAATAACTTGAAAACAATCCATACATACAATACAGACCAAAACCATTATCCAAACACACGAAAAAAATAAAATTTAAAACAAATTGTTCTACCAATATTTCCCGGTTCTCAACCGGGTTGGAGCTTGCCAGTCAAGGTAGTACTTCAGTAGAAGATGCATGCAACTTAGTGTCAATTACTAGCTAATGCCTTAGTGATAAGCTTCATGGTGCTGATGATGGTTTCCTTGAATCAAGAGATCAAATATGATCTATCATAAGAAATGGCTGGTGGAAGAAGAGTTGAGACCGGATAAATCTGTCCAGGTATTTCCACCCCAGTAGTACTGACTATTTTCTGGGATACCCAGATAAGGCTTCGATAAATTTAACCCTGGGTTTCCTTCTGACTTCACTGGAGCTAACTGAGAAACCCTAGAGCTTGAAGCCATAGATCGAAGCTGGTTGCTTTCCCCAGGAATGCCTGTCGGTGTTTCAGCACCTTCACTTTGAAACGGGTATAAACCTGTGGGTGGCGGCTCAAAGAAAGGAAATTGTTGCACTCCTCCAGCTGATAAAAAGGAACTGCTACCCATTCCTGAACTGCTTCCTATTTGAAATCCCATGTCAGCCTGTCCAACAGCATGACCACTTGTTGATCCCATTTGTCCCTGAATTCCACCAAAGTTTAATCCAATGTTTGCCACACCAAACTGAGTCAGATTGTGTAAAGAGGTCATGAAGGGAAATTGAGTCTGTTGCTGAGGAAAATGACCAATAATCTGCGATGGAAGTGCACTCGTGGAAGTGCTGGAAGTTGAACCCATTTGCCTTTCACTGGAAACTGGAGACTTGGAGCTACTTTGGCTTTTGGTTTTCTTGTTTCTACGGCATCCACCTCCCACAGGAACACTTCTAAGAGCACCCCCTCTAGTCCAGTAGCGCCGACAGGTTTTGCAAAAGTGGCGGGGCTGAGAGAGGCTATAGTTATTGAAGTAACAAAATTTGGTGTTTGTAGATTCACACCTTGGGCACTTTAGAGCTGCTTCTGGCTGAGGGATCTTGGCCAACCGAGCTCGATCAGACATCGAACCAGGTCTAATCGAGCCAGCAGTGCCACTACCACCAACATGAGGTAGCGGCGGTAGAGGTGGAAGCTGGGGGCTTTCATCGCTCGATCCTAGTTGCTGGCTTGGCTGCTGCTGCTGCTGCAAGATTGAAAATTTTAGGGGTTGCTAAAAATATTAAAGAAAAAAAAATACATCTGGTATATTCAATAAAAGATCACAAAGGAATAGGAATAATTTTCTTTTTGACATGGTTCCTTTTCTTTTGAGGTATGGGTGGGGAGATGCTAAAGAAGCTAGCTATGTGGATGGAAATTGAAGAAAACCTTACCTGCTGCCAGCTGTGAGGATCTAAATAGACTGGAACTGAAGAGAACACCATGGTTTTTGATCGTCTTCTTTAATAAAGTTAGAGACGGGTCTTTAAGAAAGAAAATGAGTTGAAGAATCACTCTAAGAGAATACAAGAGCAAAGAAAGGAAAAGAGAAGACAAATAAAGGCAAGGCTGGAAGGAAAGATAGAGGAGGCTTTTGCTTATATTTTTTTTATTTTTTTTTACTTTATTCCCTCATTCCATCTCTTTTTGTTTTTGTTTTTGTTTTTGTTTTTTTGTTTTTTTTATATATATATACTTTTAGGGTTTGAGCTAATGGAGGAAGTTTCTTTGACAATAAGCTTTCTTTAAATCTGTGATGCTACTGTCTTTGTGATTGTAGCTAGTGTTCAAAAAGAGGGCTGTGACTCATGCATGGAAATAGAGGATAAACACTGCTTTTTACACAGAATCCATGTTTTTTTTTATGCAGTTAATTTTTAAAATCATTTTCAAATTGTTTTCATATAATGGTGTTACTAATAATAAAAGAAAAAAAACATTCAAACACACATTAATGTAAAATTTCAATGCAAAAACTTGTGTTGTGTCTTATTTAATTATCAGCCTATTTATTTCAAAAGAAGTAAAAGCTATGTTTTTATCAAGTATATTCGTTTTAAATTCTATGAATATAGTTGTATTTGGATCATGATCTCTTTTTAAAATGGTCCATCATGCATGTTTCGAATTTTTATTTTTTTAGATGCGAGGAAATCTCATTATCTAGAATATGTATTTTATGGGCTCAGATTAGCAAATAAAACTCTGATTGTTCTAGATCTTACAAGTGATACACGTCCTGACTCGAGCTCGAGACCTACTATGCAGATCACAAACCCTCTACAATCACGCCACGCCCCTTAGGGACATCATGTTTCGAATGTTAACATTAAATTAAGATTTTATAATTTAAATTAGGCAAGAGAGAAAAATAATTAGAGGTTAAATTCTTATCGTTTTAACATAACTAAAATCATATTGCTCTTCTAAACTTGATCATTTAAATTTTCTTAAAAAATATGAGTGAACATAATAACAGAAAGGAACAAGTTGAGAATAATTAGGAGGCTTAACCTAATAGTTAGCCAACCCTTTCTATATATATGAGTAGAGCAATATACAATAGTAATGGTAAAGATTACCACATAAGAGTATGACTACAATATTTCCTATATAGTTACATTCTATAATACGCCTCCTTAAGCTGAGGGTGGAGGATCAACCCAAAGCTTGAATCTAAAAAGCAGTAAACGAAGAAACAAGAAGTGGCTTAGTGAAAACATCGGCAAGTTGATCCTGAGAGGAAATAAAATGAATATGAATCTCTTTCTTCGCAACTCTATCTCGGACAAAATGATAATCAATCTCAATATGTTTTGTGCGAGCATGAAATACAGGGTTTGCGGACAAATACATGGCACCAAGGTTGTCACACCTGATAGGAGCAGAAGCAGTCGGAATTTGAAGATCCGTTAATAAGTACTGAAGCCAGATAACTTCAGTTGTGCCATCGTCTAAGGCTTTGTACTCAGCTTCCATCGAAGAACGAGCAACAGTGCATTGCTTACTCGATTTCCATGAATCGATGTCTGACCACAGAACACAAGGTAACCACCCGTAGATTTTCTATTCTCAATACTACCTGCCCAATCTGCATCTGTAAAACAGTGTAAAGCAAAAGAAGAGTTACGTGTAATATGTAAGCCATGTGATGTCGTACTACGAAGATAACGCAAGATGCGTTTCACGGCAGCCCAATGAGATTCTATAGTAGCATGCATAAACTGACATACCTGGTTAACAGCAAAGCAAATATTCGGGCATGTGAAAGTGAGATATTGTAGAGCACCAACAAGTTGCTGAAAACAAGTAGCATCAGAAAACAATGTATCAGACATAATGGTGGCTTTGGATGCCGAAATAGGAGTATCAACTAGTTTACAGGATAATATACCAGCTCGTGTGAGAATGTCAAGTGTATACTTATGTTGGCAAAGCATAAGTCCCAGACCAGTAGACCGAACTTCAATACCCAAAAAATAATGAACATCACCCAAATCCCAAAGTTTAAATTCTGAGCTCAGTAGGTGAATGAGGCGTTGTAGTAGAATAGCATTATTACCCATAAGTAGAATATCATCAGCATACACCAAAAGATAACAAATGTAGCTACCAACCGAGAAGATAAACAATGAGGTATCCACTTTAGAAGCACGAAAACCAATGGATAATAGGAAATCATTCAAACGAGTGTACCAAGCCCGCGGAGCCTGTTTCAACCCATATAGAGATTTATGCAATCGACACACATGACCTAGGAGAGCAGAATCAACAAAACCTGGAGGTTGTTTCATGTAAACCTCTTCATCAAGGACTCCATTTAGAAAGACATTATGGATGTCAAGCTGATGAATTTTCCAACTACTCGAGACTGCAATGGAGAACACTAAACGGATCATTGCCTGTTTGATAACAGGACTAAAAGTTTCAGAGTAATCAATACCTTCTTGCTGAGTGAAGCCCCTAGCAACCAGGCGTGCCTTATACCTCTCAATGCTACCATCAGATCTGCGTTTAATTTTGTAGACCCATCGGCTACCAACAACATTCATGGATGGATGAAACGACACTAAAGTCCATGTTCTGTTTACGCATAGTGCCTGAATTTCCTCACACATAGCATTATGCCACGCCTCATATCTGTTAGCATAATGAAAAATAAGTAGCTCGTGCGAGGGAGGAGAAGCTTCCCGACTGAAGGGGGTAGCAGATGTGGTTGCCGTGGTGGTGGACAACGTTGTCTTGGGCTGTCTCGGACGAAGAACCATGGGGTGTTTAGGAGCAGCAGGACATGGGGCAGCATTACCTATACCTGAAATGTGCTGAAGAGGATAAGATGAGAGGTCAACACAAAGTTGCAGACCAGGAGGTGAAGCCAGGGAGGTGCGGGGCAGCATTGCAGATGGTGGTGAAGCTGCGACAAAGTCTGGAGATTTTAGCTGCAAATCGTGGTTGTGCCACTACTGAATCCTGCAATTCAAAACCTGTTCCTGCACAATAATCATTGGAAAGACAAGCATGTGGTGACAGTATGGCTGTGTGGGGGTGGTGAGGCAGGGGCAGCTGAAACAACGGGTAAAGGGGCAGGCTGGGGAGGTGCGGTAAAGGGCAAAGGTGGGGTGTGGTTTCTGCCGATTTGGGAATGAATAGGCTAAAAACATGAAGGGGATGCAAGGATGGAAGATAGGTAGGTGGAGTGGGAGGTACCGGGGGTGTTGTTACCTGTTCAGACTTCATAAAAGGAAAGACACTTTCATGAAAACAAACATGATGGGAGACATAGACACGATCACACTCTAAATCAAGACACCGATAACCAAGATGAGACGAGCTATAGCCTAAAAACACACAAAGAGAAGACCAAAAATCTAATTTATGAGCATGATATGGACGTAAAAATAGAAAACAGAGACACCCAAATGTATGAAGGAAGTTATAATCAGGGGTGCGATGAAACAGACACGCAAAAGGAGATTTATTTTGAAGAACATGAGTAGGCATGTGATTAATAAGATATACCGATGATTCCATAGCATAGTTCCAAAAACACAATGGGGCATTACATTGGCCTAAAAGGGTTAGGCCAGTTTCGACAATATGTTTATGACGACGTTCAACTGTGCAATTTTGTTCATGAGTATGACGACAAATTAATTGATGATGAATACCGATGGTTTGAAAAAATTTATTTAATTTTCGATATTCACCACTTCAATCAGTTTGAACAAATTTAATTTTAAGAGAAAAATGACGCTCAACAAGTGTCTGAAAACATTGAAACGTGGAAAATACATTAGATTTCATAACAAGCAGATAATACCAGATATATTTAGTGTGTGCATCAAAAAAAATAACAAAATAACAAAAACCATCAAAAGAAAACATAGGAGCAGGGCCCCAAACATCACTAAAAATTAATTCAAGTGGGGTAGAAGTTTAGTGACCCGTCGGTCATAATGACAAACGGGACGACTTGCCTAAAGGACATGCTTGACATTGAGTAAAAGATCATCTAGAGGTACAAATAATTTTATTTTCAAAAACTAACAAATTCAGAATGCGAGGAGTTGGATGACCTAAATGACGATGCCACAGGTCGGCAATCACGGAAATGCAAGGAGACCAAAAAGCTTGAGGAACTGATGTAGCTGAAGACTTGGAGAGAACATAAAGACCATCATAACTCCGACCGGAAAGAAGAACTTCCTTGGTGACAAGGTCCTTAACATAAAACATAGAATCGTGAAATTCAAAATAAACATGATTATCACGACAGAATTTCTGAACAGATAACAACGGTTTGGTAATATAAGGCACACGAAGAACATTAGTTAATGTAAACATGTGTTTTGGGGAATATAAAGTAGTATGTCCACCATGGGATATGTCAAGGGCCTAACCATCACCAACATGCAAGAAATCATTACCAATATAAGGAGCAAAATCAATTAGAGTTGCAAGATCAGGCGTCACATGTTGATTCACGCCGATGTCTGGAAACCAAGTCGTTGCAGTAGAATCATTCGCAACAACAAGGTGAGCAGAGGGCTGTTGTGTGCTACTGCGAAATTGAGAGCATTGAAGAGATGAATGGCCAAGATTGGAACATAATTGGCAGTGTACATGTCCAGACCACTACCCCTAATTCGGCCTGAAATCTGTAGCAGAGTTGCTCCTGTTCTGCCACTGATTCTGCCTCTAATCTACAGCAGAGTGGCCTCCGTTTTGGGCTTGAAATCGATTGCTATTAGGACGCCAATTACCCCTATAACGCCCCCTGTTTCTGTTGTGATTAGTCATGGCATGATGAGCAGATATCAGAGGTGTTGGCAGTAATGGTGGCTGCTGCGGCAGAGAAGAAGAAGACAGTAGAGGCGAAGAGGATGAACCGACAACCATGGAGTGAAAAGAATTCTTGTGCAGAAACTCATGGGTAAGGAGATGGCTGTGAAGATAAGCATACGATAGCGGTTCGGCCTTGGTTATGAGGCTAGTTACCAAGTCTTTGAACTCACCGCGAAGGCCACAAAACACATAGAGATTGAAATCTTCAAGAGACATTGGGCGACTAGCAGCAGCCAATTCGTCAAATAACGATTTGGCTTACTGCATGTACATACTAACTAGTGCATCACCTTGCCGAAGGTCTTGAAAGGAGCCATGTAGTTGCATGATCCAGGAATTAGATGGAGAGGCAAGTGCCTTCTCAAGAGTGCGCCAAACACAATGTGAAGTAAAACAATCTACTACAAGATGCAACACATCCACAGAGAGAGAAGAGAGTAGAGCACTCAAAATAAGCTGATCTTATTGCTTCCAAGGAAGAAAAGAAGGGTTGATGGCAGAGGAAGAACTAGCCGAAGCATCAATCATATGAGCTGGAGGACACGACAAGGAGCCATCAACAAAGTGAAAAACACCTTGACCAAGGAGATATGGCTTCATCTGCATTCTCCAATAGAGATAGTTTGTGTTCGTAAGTTTCAACGAAATAATTTGATGGGTGTTTGATAGAGGAACCATTGCTGAAGTGTGTATTCCCATGAGAGGCAAAGGAACGGCAGAATCATGAGAAGAAGAATCGACACATGCTCTACATGTGGAAGTTGTTCTCGGCCAGCAACATGAGGATGGCTGGCCGGTGATGTTGCAGCACCGGTGGGAGAGATGTCAACGGCGGCAACAGGAGAGTCCATGGGGGAGAAAAAAAATAGGGTCGGCTGCAAAGGGAGAAAAGAGTTTTGACGGCCAAAGGCTCTGATACCAAGTTGAGAATAATTAGGAGGCGTAACCTAATAGTTAGCCAACCCTTTCTATATATATGAGTAGAGCAATATACAATAGTAATGGTAGAGATTATCACACAAGAATATGACTATAATAGAACATTAGAAGATCTCAATCTAGTATTATTATTATAATGCTATTAATGTAATTAAATGGAATTACTATACCTGATACATGTTTTTTATATATATTTTTTTAGCACTGGCTTTAGTAAAAAGTAGTATTTATACATACTGTAGGACTAGAATATTTCGTAATTAGATTATAGGGTCAATTAATTTCCTTATCAACAATTGCACACAAAGTGGATTCCCGATCGAATCAATAGACATACTAAGTAATGCTTCACCTTCATGTTGACAACCAATAATAGAAAAGTAAACAGTAACGATTAGTCTAATTTGCACAGCTTGTAATAACAGGACCAGATTCCTTAATCCAGAAGAAAATTATGCATGCTGATCATGATATGTCTCCTTCCCTTTTGGCCGAGTATATATATATATATATATATATATATAACTAGCTAGTTTCTTTACCTAGGACGTCCCACACGTACAACTATCAAAACATCTTAATCTGGGAAAAGGGTGAGAGTGTATGAGTAAAATACAAATTGAAATAGAATTCATATAATATATATTTTAAAGATAAAAGCTAAAGACAGCCGTGAGGGGAGATTTTTCGAAGCTAAAAAGTTGATGAAGATATTACATAAGGTAGAATATGCTGCGTATCAGTAGACTCTTGGGTAGGAAAATAAAAAAGAATTATCATTGATTTCGTTTTTTGAAGCTTTCTTTCAGTGATGACAAAAGCTTGCTTCATGAGTAAATTCTTTTCGGGATAGAATCATCGGTGGAAATTCTCGTTCAGCGATTTCCTTAATATTGACAGAGATCCGGTGACAGAAGTGTTCTGTTATATATTATCATGGGAATAACTCAAGAACTTAAGTATATGGAGTACAGAGCGGTATGTAGCTCTAAAATATTATAGTTATTTCCCGAAAACCATCAATTTCCTTAGAAAAGGAATATAAAAAAGAGAATTTTAGTTGATATTAACGTTATTAATAGTGGAAAAGCTTTTGTCAAGCTTTTCTGTTGATGAAAAGGTTCTTATGTTTATTTTCAAAGCATCTTCTAATAATTCAAAAAACAATTATGCTATCCATCTAGTATATGAATAGCTAATCGAATTTTTTATTCGAAATTCATATGGGGTTGATGCATAAAGAATTGATAAAAAAATATATAGTTAAATAATCAATAGTTAGATAATATTTGTGTTTTGCTAAAGATGATAAATGACATATGTAAACCTTATGATTAAAGGTATTGTGGGGGCAAAGGGAATGACGTGATGGTAAAGAGTTTGAGATTTATTTTGTAGATTTTGAGTTTGAGTTAGGATATGCTTAATTTGTAAGGGCATGTGATGATTAGGGTTTTACTCGGTTAATCTAAACCTTTAAAAAAATATATAAAAAAAATAAGGTTTTTTTAAATAAAAAAAAAAAGTAGTGTGGGGCGCGCTTAAAAATTAGCTTAACGCACAAAATGAGCATGAGCTTTTAATTAGCTCCTAACTATTAGGTTAAAAAAAAAAATTCCATGACATATCATATAATCAGCTAACAAAAATTTAATTTCGTTAAGTTTATCTGGCCGTGAAACCACATCTTGCATTAAGTTTATTATTGGCGATCTTCATGGGCATTGGTGTTCGAGACAATTTTTTTGAAAATTTCGATGTTGAAAATATGTTTGCGGTTAAAAATGGTAGGCAGTATGGTTGCTTTTGGAGTTCTTCATTGTTTGAGTGTGATGGTATGTTCTGAATCTCTAATATTGTTTTCAAATTCTTGTTTGTTTATGGGGTTAGAAAATATTTTTTTATTAAATATTTGCCTTAATTTTTCATTATTTTAAAAAAGAGTTAATACCCTAATGTTAAAAATAAATTTTAAAAAAATAATTTAATGTAATTTCAAATAAAAATTGCCCCCTCTTTTTTAATTAATAAGTTCTCAAGATGGTCTAATTTCGAATGAAATTGATTTCACAGTCTAAAGAGATTGTGTCTTATCAAACGAAGGACATCAAGATGATTTATTAATGGCATCTTTCATGGAAACCAGAATTTTGAAAAAATATTTTTTTATTAGAATAATATTATATTTATTTTAAAATAGATTGACCTTCAACCTATGAAGGATCATGTTTTGAAATTATAATTAAGGTGATGAGTGGTGGTTTGGGTGAAGTATATGGTAATTAGACTTGGTTTTAGGATGATCATTTAAAACATCACTTATTTAAAACATCTAATTAGTATCATTGACTTTTTTTTATTTATTATCATAATTTAAAAATAAATAAAATCTACTAAATGCATTATTTTTTTATTAACGTGGGTGTTCGGGACAGCTTGCGCGCACTTCGATAACTACACAGACCCTAAAGTTAACAACCATGTAATTTTTCAATGATAATCATATTAGCAACTACAGAACTCAAATATAAAACCAAGCAAACATTTTAGTCTTAAATTCTTATTACTAGATGATTACAAGTGTTAAGCAAATAACAGTTTAGCCATTAACATTTGAAAAATCTTATTAAAAGTTCTTAGATTCGTGTATAGTATACTCAAAAAGCACGTCCAGAAGGATTAAAAAAGGCTGGGACGGTGGTGAGATTTAGTGTTGGTTTAAAATTGTGTTTTAAAAATAAATTATTTTTTTAATTTAAATTATTTTTTTGTTTTCAAATATTTTGACATTATTAATATTAAAAATATTTTAAAAAAAATAAAAACTTTATTATTTTAATAATATAAAAAAAAAACTTTAAAAATCAATTTCAATTATAATCTCAAATACAACTGTACAGAAAGAAGAATCAAATCTTTATCATCTGATTCTCATGGTCGGGAATTAAAGGCACCACGTCAGCAAATGGCAGGTGTTACCTACAAGAACCACTTTACTAATCCAAGTCCTACGGAATATATACGGGCCTGCAAATCTGGACCATGGCGGTGGAAAAGAACTCCCTCTCTCCCTCTCTCTTTTCTTTCTATATTAACAATTATTATTGCTGTTGTTAAATTGTTAAGAGAATATTAAAAGAGATGATACCTTTTGATTTCTGTTGTGTAATATCTTACAAAACAATTAGTTTGCTTGTTATTAAGTTTTATAATTTATTTTAATTTTATTATTTGATCATATGTTTAATGAATTATTCTGATTTTTTATTATTTTAATATTTTATTAGCTTAGAATTATATCTCATGATTATTTTTTCATGAGTCAGATTATTTCAATTTGATCCAATATATTGTCGTCTTAACATTTTTTTAAATATATATTATTTTAAATTTTGTTATGTTAAACTATATTTTTGTAGATCTTCCAAATAATCTTTGGATTTATCAAACCAATTAGGTCATATAAAATAAACTCATGTAAAATTATTGTTTTTGTAAGAAAATTAATAAAAATGCATAATATTTATTTTACGTTATTTTTTTTTTAAATCCTACTCACGTACAAAATTATATTATTTTTTGCTTATGCTTGGTTTAATTAAATTTTTTAAATAACTTTATTAATTAAAATATAAACAATAAGATTTGAATTCATGATCATTTAAACTATTAAAATTGTGTGTGTATATATATTATCTAACAGCTTATTCACACATACCGATGCGTGCGTGTGGCAAGAGATTGGAAATTAGATAAATTAGGTCAAAATGATATTACCATGGCGAGAGAACGCTGACAGGCATGTGAATATGAACTGCAATATTATTGAACGTGAAACTCGTAAGATTTTCCAATTTAAACATTAATATATTGATTTGCATGCATCGTGAACCCAGCAGCTTATTTTAACTCAAATATTGTCGACGATTAGATTTTTTTGAGTAGTGAAACGACGTCATTGAACGCTGATTGGGAGTGTGGTTGAGTTTGTTTTTAAAGTGTTTTTCGTTCAAAAATACATTAAAATAATATTTTTTTTATTTTTAAAAAATTATTTTTGATATCAGCACATCAAAATGATCTAAATAAACTAAAACATTTAATTTACAATAAAAAATAAAAATAAAAAAATCAAATTTCTTGAGAAACATTTTTCAAACTCATTCTCAAACAATTCTTGGTGGTGCCGGGACCCAATTCCTTATTTTCAAGAGCAAAGAAACCTCCTGATAACTGGAAATTTCTAGTCGTGGAGGAAGCAGACTTGCTGCAGCCTCAACACTTCCGCTTGTCTCCTCCCCACCCAGCCCCCCTCTCCGGCCTCTCGTTGACAGGCCAATCGGGCACTATATTTTACAACATATTAATGCATCCTGAGACCCGTTATTGTCGTCAAAAGAAGAGTACTACAAAAATATTATACACTTTCAGTTGGTCCCAAAGCAATAAAACAAAAGAAAACATTCCCCATTTATTTGTGCTGTTTATATGATGATATAATGGAACTTACTTTGATGTCTAATATATAACTATCACTAGTTTATACTGAATCTTCATATTATGCTTATAGCTAAATAAGATTGTGAAATCACTGTTCATTCATACTGATTTTTTATCGGGATTTGAACATAGGATTTAAATTAATTATATCATAATTTAATTTGCTAAACCAAAAGCAATGTTCATGCTAATTAATTAGCATGAATAATGTTTTTGATTTTTCTGTGACTGTTCCTGGTCCCTGATTTTTTTAAAACTAGTAATATTTATTTATTTATTGTCATTTATTTTATTTTTTTCTTACTCTTTTGTTATATTTTTTATTTCTTTGATTCTTCAAGGTAATTTTGTTCTTTTCATTATTTATGAAATAATAATAATAATAATAATAATCATTAGAGATGTTTTTTTCAAATGATTTTGTTAAGACTAATAATATTTATTTTTCTTTTGTTATAATTTTTAGTATTTTTTATTCTTTTAGGTAATTTTGTTTTTTTCATTATATATGCAATAATAATTATAATTTGAGATGTGTTTTTTCTTGCTTACTATTTTGCTAAAGTTTTTGAGTTTTTTTATTCCTCAGGGTAAGTTAATAATTTTTATTATTTTAACAATACTAATAATAATAATTCAAGGTGTTATAATCTTAATGATAATAGTGACATTATAAATTATCATGATAATAGCGATTATAATTTATTGTAATAGTTATAGTGCTTATGATGTAACTAATTATGAATGTGATGGTAATAATAACAATAACTCATAAAATAATATAAAAATATCAATAATGAAAAAAACAATTATAATAATGATGATAATACTAATTATAATTGAAATAATATTAATAAATCGTAATGATTATTGTCGTAACAATGACAACAATTATAACAATATTGTCAGTAATAATCAAAATATTAATTATTTACAATAATGATTATAATAGCAACTATAATAATTATGACAATTTAAGAATAATGATGATTAAAATGTAATTGAAATTATTCATTAGTCGATGTTGTTTTTGTTCATAATTGACTTTCACAATTTTTTTATATATGATATTCAGATTTAATATCATGTAAGCAAAAAATATAAGAAGTCCTACATAGACAAAATAAATAGGAAAATTGGGCCAAATTATTTACAATAAAAATATATATGAGTTACTTGTCATGCACTTTGATGCACATAGACAATCTACCAGTTAAATAATTATCTAAATATTTAGAGCAATAACAATATTCAATCACTTCAATGCACAAAACAAAAAACCCATTTGAAATGGATTTTATCGATGATAATTTAACCAATTAAATTTTTATTTAATTAATGAAAACACGCACAATAATCAATCAGTTTGTTGTATCAAAAAATCACAGCGCAGTGCGCGGGCAAGACAACTAGTAAACATCTAATATATAACTATCATTTGTAATTCATAAGAAAATAATATGTATATATTGTATTATATAAAAAATATATTATATATTTTAAGTTAGGTTTAAATCGGGTATGATAATATTTAAAAAATAATGATTATCTAAAAAATATTTATATGTTATTAATTTATTTATGGCACATGCAACTGACATACAGTAGAGGCTACAAGAAAAAAGACAGCTAGCTAACTTAACCTTTATGCCTTGCAAGGCATGGACGAGACAAAAGCAACTATATGATTTGCGGGCGCCATGCGTCCCCATATCCTCGTCAACTAGGCAAGATATCACGTCCAGGCTCATCCAAAACAGTAGAATAACAATGGGTAAATTACGTGCCCGTTTGGTATTGTGATGCCATTTGCGTTTAGAAATAAACTGATTGAATAAACATAAGTTTGGTGTTTGGTAAACTTTGATAAGTAGAATTTTGACATGAAACCCACAATGCAATTGGTGTTTCAGAGAAAGCTACAAATACATGTTTTCTCTGCAATTTAATTCGGCGATTCAATTGTTGGGTGCTTGCTTTTCTATATATATATATATATATATATATATATATATATATATATATATATATATATATATATATATATATATATATATATATTAAATTAATCTAAAAATTAATTAAAATATAAATAATTTTTACATAATATATGTTTATTAATATAAAAAAAATATTTTTAATATTAAAATAATCTAAAAATTAATAAAAATATAAATAATTTAATCATAATATATGTTTATTAATATAAAAATATATTGTTAATATTAAAATAATCTAAAAATTAATTAAAATATAATTAATTAATTTTACAGAGCATGCCAGTTTATCCATGTAAAACACAAGTAGAGATTGTTGTTGCATCGATGACACTATATAACTATATTAGAAGGAGATCGCAAGATAATATTTTTTTTGTTTAATATGATCATAATCCCAATTATATCCCAGATGGTTTTTTACCAGATATTATAGCGCACGAAAATAGTCAGGGATTGCAGAGACCTTCACGTATGGATATTGTTTGTGATGACATTGCAAATAGTTTGATGAGAGAATAAAAAAAAGTGTTTATTTTACTTGAATTATTTCTTATATTATGAAATTATGATTATTAATACAATATATATATATATATATATATATATATATATATAAATGTGTGTGTATATGTCTATGCCCTTTAAAGTAATTTCACAAGTTAAAAGCAATATGAAAAGCTTGGTAACCAAACACCAAAAACTGCTTTTTTTCAATCTCCAATTCAACCACTGTTTTAACCAAACACTTCACAACTTATTTTGAACCGCAATAAAATCGCTTTTTTTTAAATTGCTTTTTTTCAACCTCAACCACAAAAGCAAAAGCAATGCCAAACACACTCAACATCTTCTTTTTCATTTTTGAGTTTGATGTATCCTTCCTTTTTTTAAATTACATTATTTTCTAGATTTTTTAAAAATAAAAAACCAAAATTTCTTTATATAAAATATTAACTAAAATATAATTGTTGTCACTCTTTTACTATAGCATTTTTCACTCTATATACAGACAAATTATTGTGGATTGCGACAGTAAAATTATCTTTTTACCCTAGGGATGGAAAATATAATCTCCGAGACTAGGGCTATTTTTGATATTTCCAAGGGAAATGTATGGTATTTCTAATCTCTTTGCACAATAAAACTATTATTTTACCCTTAAGAGCTGCCAAAAAGACACGAAACAGTGGAGAATGTTTTTGGTTTTTCACATTTTTATGTACAGTGAAAAAACAAACATAACCCCCTAAAAAGACAAAAAAAAAAAAAAAGCCTGGAGTCGAGGGTAGTGTGGTACTTTTACCCCCAGTTTTTTCATGATTATCATTGGGGTCAAGGGTGTATAGTTAATTTACCATTTGTTCATTATTTCTTTTTTTTAAACACTGCAACCACCACTGTTTCATGCGCACGCGCCATTTTGACTACGCATGAATGGAAATTGCCCTTTCGTCATGTCACCAGGTGCGCCACCATGTCATCTGCTTCCCGGTGAGACACGTGTCGATGAAAGGTGGTCGGTGAATCGTTAGTGTGGTTTTTATTTTTTCTTCCTTTTCTCTCTCCTACCGCCGGAAATTACATATAAGTCCTTCATGTTTGTGATTGTTTTATTTTAGTCTTTGATCTTTTTTTTCATTTTTATTCCTGATTTGTTCAATTGAAATTTAGATTTTGTTCATTTTTGTCCTTTATTTGAAATTGATTATATATATTAGGATTCAATCCAGTCTTTATTCTTTTGATTTTTGATTTGTTTTAAACTCCTTTAATTTTTTTGGTATGCAGGTTTTAATTAGTTTTAATTTTTTCCTCTAATTGTTGGTCACATATGCTACTTTTTATTTTGGTCTTTATTTTTTTAATTTTTCAACAAAATTACACTATAAATTTTTTGAAAAATATATTTATTTGTTTCAGTCCCAAGGTTTTTATTTATTTCAATTTTTTTGTTCGATTGTAATTAATTATGTATTTTATTTTTCATTTTGGCTCTTATTTTTTGAATTTTTTATTTGGTATTAATTCATTTTGTTTTTTCGGTCCTTATTGGACAATATTTATTTTTTACTTGTATTTATGCACTTATGCTTTTAGTTTTTGTTTTTAATTTTATTTTTATTGGGGTTTTATTTTTATTCGGTTTAATTTTGAAATTTTAATTTATTTTAGTGATCATTTTAAAATTAATATTTCTTCTTTTTTCCCTTGTTCTTTTTTTTGTATTTTATGTTATTTTTATCTGTTTTTCAAGTTAGATGATTTTATGATTTCATTGTTTGTGCAATAATAATAATAATTTTAGTGATTTTCTTATTGTTTTTGTAAAAATATTTTGCTTTTTTATTTTTATTTTTTTGGGCAATTTAATGATTTTAATTGTTTGGGAAATAATATTGATAATAATTTTAGTTGTTACAGTTATGATAATGATGATAATATAGGGATGGATTTTCAATGATTTTTTTTCTTTTTTTGGATAGAAAATTAACTACTTATTTTTTATTTGATTATTGAAGGTGTTTTCATAATTTATATTTTGTTTATTGTATTTAATTTAAATTGAATTATAAAATGAATTAATCCTAATACAATGAATTCGATAATTCAGATATCTGAATCTTTTTTCTTTTTTAATGATGATGATAATTTTATGCTGGTGATTTTGATAAAACTTACTAAACAGATAAATTTATATTTATTTAAAATACATATATTTGATAAGAAATTTGGACTTCACAAGAATTCTACATAGATATATTATTTTCTCCAAATTTATATTATAATAAGAATATCTCACACAATTAATATTTTTTGCGTTGAAAACATATGGTTCCGACCGCGACAAGACACGAGTTAGTGGCTAGTATCATATAAATAATGACGAGTCATTCTAATAAAAAAAAATACTTAATAGAAGAAAGATAATTCAAAAGATGTTTTTGAAACTTTATTTCTTGCTTGAATGAATGTTCAATGTGTTGGATTTTTTAAAATATATATAATCTCAGCAAAAATAATGATATAAGATTTTTTTTAGGAGTTTCAAGAATCTTAGATAATCTATAGTCAATGCTCTGGAAACATTTAAGATTTAAGAAAAAAAACTTGAAGATCATTTTTTTATAGTTTTGATCAATTATATAAGGTTTATTTACCTCAAACCATAAAACTTATATTTGTTCATTCTCAAACAATAGTTTACACAAAATGTCAAATCAAAAATCTTCTAAAACCTTTTCTAAGAAAGAGAGTTTGATATGACTTAGTGCAGTGCTAGCCTTCTGTTTTGAAGTTTCAATGATCACATTGAATCTTCCATTACCATATTAATAAAAACAAAAATAGGATACAAAATATTATATTTATAAGAAACACTTGGTAGTCATATAAAGACCAAAATATCACTTCCCTCCTAAAAAACAATATATCACATATATTATCTTATGATAGTTTTATAAGTTTATGTAAGCAAGTCACTATTTAAGTTTTCTATGTCAAAAATTATAATTCATTGTTTAAATTTTATTATAGTCTTTAATTTTTTAAATTTATCTACAATCAAGACCTACTTGATTAATGGATATCCTAATTTGATTTTATAATAATATTTTTAATGTGTGTTACTTATTAGATTTATAATATGTTGATCGAAATAAAAAAAAACATATTTTAAATAAATAGGATTAGATAAATTAAGAAACTTAATTTATTATCAATTCAATAATTAATTGAATTATATTTAAAGACTAAGTGCATCTTCTATCAATGTATTGTGATCACTTAATATTATATTAGACAATTTAACTAATTATCAATTCAATAATTAATTGATTTATATTTAAATATTAAGCACTTCTTCTATTAATGTATCATGATTCTTTAAATATTGAAAAAATTATATGTGACTTGATTAAGCTTTTTATTGATAAGTTTTTCAGTATAATAATAGTTATTTTTTTTTTTGTCAAGAATATTCTGATTTAGACATTGAATTATCAAGTGTGTCTATATTTGACAGGTCATTTGTTTTAATACCACAATCATTGTTATTTTAAATAAAATCTTATTATACATTACACAAGGATTTTACAGTTAATACTGTTCAAGAATACATAAAATATTTATTTTAATTCACTCAGGATAATAAATCCTTTTTTGATCACTAAAACATTTTCATATATGCCTATTTTGTTACATTTGATAAAGGTAATGTATAGTTAATATCAAAACATATCTCTCTCTACATAAAATAATTGATACTTTAGTGATCTCAAATCTAATAATCTCTTACATAATTGTCACATTAACCTTTCAATAAATATAAGTAATTTTTTTAATATAAAATTCTCATGTTAGTTAGTTTAATGTACATGTTATTTGACAAACATCTACAAATTAGTTCTGAATTGACTTAGATTTTTTTTGTGTTTCTGTTTTTTAATAGATTTTTTTCAATCGCACCTTCAATATTATGTTGATCAAGAATTATGATTCATAATTTATTTTAATTTACATTTTCATGGGATTATCTTGATTTTATGACTCAGGTTGTGGGTTTATGAGGTTAACTTGTGTGTGACTCAATTTTTATTTTATTTTATTCATTATTCAATAATAAGTTGGTTGAGAATCAAGTTTTATAATTTATTTTAATTTATCTCATGAACCGAGTTGTAGATTTGACAATGTAACTTAAATTGATCCAATATATTATCATCTAAATATTATTTTTAAAAAAATATTGTTTTGATATTTTTTATTCAAACTATATTTTTATTTGTCATTTAAGTTGCTTTTAAACATGTTAAATTGATAAGGTTATATTGAGTCATTCCCTACACAATCCATTTTCTACCAAAAAATAATTTTAGCAACATGTTGATATATATTTTTTTAAAATAATCTAACCTATAATATAACATTAATCAATAATCTAATCTATCAATAAAACTTTAGTACTTGCTACAAAAAAGTTCTACCAATGAAATTGTTACATATCAATGAAATAAACACAAAAAGTCTCTCTCTCTCTCCTCAAACAGTAAACTAAAAAACCATACAAGAAAAGGCAAAAAAACAAAAGAGAAAAGAGAAAAGAGAAGAAAAAGAAAAAAGAAGAAAGGAATCCAAGAAAACAATAATAAAAAAAAGTGTAAGAAAGAATAAAAAGCAAGGAAGAAAAACTTAAAAAAAAAAGAAAAAAAAGAGGATATACCTAGAAATTCTTCACTAGAAAGATCAGGAAGCTCTTGTAAGGCCCCGTTTGTTTTTGGGGCTCCCTCAAACCATTTTTTACGCTGCAGATGCACTTCATTAACAAACGGTGCCGAACTTTGAAAAAACACCCTTTTATGCACAAGCCAAACACACCCTAGGTTAGGCACATTTAGCAAATATTTTCTACACTCACAGGAGCTGCCGCACTGTGCCCTCTTCGCCGAACCTCTTTCTCTCTCCATCACATTTCCGACCACCAGGCGCCACCAGCAGATCCGATAAAGCGGCTGCTGCGGCTTATATCCGGAAAAAATCACGGCATCGTGCCTCCAGCAACCACATTCACTCGCCGTCGCACACCTCCATTGATTCTTTGAAGCAGAGTACAGAATAATGGGTAGAAAGATTGGTGGATTATTTTTTAACCCAAAGAAACGTAGAATTGCAGCGAAACCTTGCATGCAGGAGATGATATCATTTCTGAGTTGCTTGTCACAAAACCAGATGAATGATGAAAAATGTCTTCATAGCAAGGAACTTTTGAAAACCTGTTTGGATGATGAGGTAGGTGACGATGCAATTTGTATATTATTATTGTATAATAGGCTCAGAGTTAATTCTTTTGAAGAATGTATTGTATGCTTTCATCGAGAAATCATCTTCTTATTGATAGTTTGGTTTTTCTATTTTCAAAAGATTGAATTCATCATCTCTCTGGATTTTGACCTCCACTGTGCAGACTGCGAAAAGCAAAAAGAAAGGGGGAAGCATGAATTACCACTTACAGAGGCTTAACAAGAAAATGAAGTAAGTTTTTAGATTGACATTTCACACTTGAGATTCTTCCCTTGAGACGATTAGCATTTGAAGAAAATCGTTTCGGTATTAAGCAAAACAATCGTTTCATGTATTGTGCTTTGTGGCCGGGAGTTTTTTAATAAATTTTCTATCAATAGGGAAACAGAGAATCAAGATGACATTTACTGTGCAATGTAAAACTTTTGATTTGTTGCTTGCCCATAGAAATCAGAGTTTGAAATGTTTTCTGATACTTCTATTTGAACCCTTGATGATGATATTGTTATGGTAACGAGAATCTTTTTCAGTCGTTACAGATGATCACCATGCATAATTAGGATTTACTGTGAATGCAGCAATAACATAAAAATTGGCGATCAAAATATTAGCTTTCACACTTGGTATGCCGAAATCTTAAATGATGGATCGCTTTCACACTTGTTAACCTGGATTACCTTATTTTGTCACTTCCATATTCTTCCCATTGTTTTCTTAAGGCTATTGCAGCATCACTTCAATTGAATTTTAGATGTTGTAGCTGTTGCCTGTTCATCTTTCAGAATGTACTAACTTCCCATTGTATTCTCTTACACACGAATTTCCATTTTTTAGATTTTCTCTGAGAACCTAAGCTACTTGCTACGTTAATATTCACAAGATTAGAACTCCTGATTTTAGAGAGATTAATTAGAATTTTGTAGATGCTAAGTTTTGGTTAATGTTCACAAAATTAGAACTCCTGATTTTAGAGGGATTAATTAGTATGATTGAGAAATTTGTAGATGCTAAGTTTTGGGTGGTCTGTATCCAAACCAGCGACCATATTATTTAATGCATTGTGCTTGCTTTGGAAGATAAAAAGCTGGAAAGTCGAATCACAATAGTCAGCTGTAATCCCTGGAAAGTTGGTTAAAACACACCATCAGGTTTCATTTGGAGCTTTAGAATATATTTATAGCTTCCCTTAGTTCTTACATGATACACACAAGTTACTTGCAATCTTTAACCAGGATTGTGTTCCCATCAGCTGCGAGAGATTAAGCCAATTGTTTTTGGCTGTTTGTTGATATGATTCTCATAGTACTGTTGGATACAGCTCACTGCTGTTTATCCAAATTTTTACTTTGAGAATGCTTTTGTTGAGATGGTAGTGGTTTAGCTAGAGGCAGGTAATATCAGGACACCAGTTAATATTGATGCTACAGAGACATCATACGGAACCTCATCTTTAGTCTTTTGGCACCCCTATCATTCTGCCGATTGAATTCAATAAACTTCTCGTCTTTGAATTGCACACTATTCTAATCTACCATATCATTTTAACCCTAAATGTTTCATTGGAGTTAGGCTCATGTGCAATTCACCTGCCAGAGGTTATTATAGTTTGAATGGAAAATTTTGACGGGTTTTTCTTGGTTTACAATTAGAGATTGGGCGATTTATTGAGACTCCTTCCATTATTACAGGACAGATTGAGCCATTAATAAAAGATCAATGTTTTATGATGTAGAATGAAGCCTCTTTGATTATACTATCAAATCCAACAAACAGGCCTATAAAAGAGAGAGATTAAGAGCCCGTGTGGATATCCATTTTTCGTATATATATCTCGAGGAAAGAATTTCGAATCCAAAACCATGTGAATCTACTATGCTAATAGAGTTTAGGGTGTAGGTATTATATAAAATATAAACACAATCAGGAAAGAATAATAATTGTTCATGAAGAAACATAGGAAAGAAAGTTGAAATTGATTGTGAATAGCTGAATGAATTGAATTGGAAATCTTGATCGACTGCAGAGTAAAAGGTGTAGTCAGCCAGTTGATTAGGAGTCATTCCTAATCATTATTGATCAAGGAAAAGCTATCAATCACATGAGTTAGAATTTGCAAGGATAATTAGAAGGATTAATATTATTAAGAGCAGGAGTCCTTAACAAAAAAAAACTGATCAGAGCAACTTATCATCCTAGTATTCACGTGGAGGCTAGCAAAGCTGAAGAAGGACAAGGTTAGTTAGTTTGTATTTGGATTTAATAGTAACAAAAACTAATCCTTGTGGGGGATAGTAGTTTGTATTTGGATTTAATAGTAACAAAAACTAATCCTTGTGGGGGATAGTACTGTAACTAAAATCACTGTTTATCATCTCACAAATCACCATGTGTCGAAACAATATGTTTTTGTTTAAGGTTTTTAATTTTACTCTTAAATTTTTTCCTTGCATAATTTAGGTTTTTTTTTAGCTCAAGTTAACCTTAAATTGCTTTATATTTCTTTTTGAAGAGGATTTTCAATTGAATGTCATAGAATTATAGTAAAAAATACGGGTAAAAAAAGTGGCAGCTCTCAAATTTATTTGAAAAGTACATTAGAATCCCATATTATTTTTAGTAAGTGCATTAGAATCTCCTATTATTTTTGGTTATCCAGTCACTCATCAATCTCTCTAATTTTAAAAAATAAATAAATTTGGTTTAAAATTTTATTCTTATCATTTTAAGTTTTTTTGGGTGGGAGAACAGAGAAGATTGTCGAATTACGTCTAGGGAGAGAAAATAATTGTTGTTTATTTTTATGAAGAAAAAATTATATTTTTTTTAAAAATAAACTTTTTTAAAAGTCTTTTCTTAAAAAATTTTTATTTTATTTATTTTGCTTATTTAGTTTGTTTAAATAGTTCTTATTTATTAATTATATTGAGACGGATAACATGCTGTCCGTCTTGTTACCTCACAAAAAAAAGCTCTCATGCGGGTCCTTTTATTAATTGGTCGGGCGCTTGACTTACTCTTGTTTTTCTTCTTCTTTTGTTATATATATATATATATATATATATATATATATATATATATATATATATGTTAAATCTTGATATGTATTATTAAATTATTTTATTATATTAATCAAAATCTACTAATTATCAACTATCTTTCACTTTCTTAAATATATAATAGTCTATAGAAATTTCTTTTTTGTGTGTGAAAAAAAGCTGGTGTCATTTGCAAGGCCACCAAACTAAAGTCGAATATTACTATTCATTCACTCTTATTGCACCGAGGGTTATAATAGTAATTTATATTATTTTATTTTTTTGTAATTGAATTTCTGTTATGACTTTTTTCTCAAAATTGTTTTTGTCAATTTTATCCTTAATATTATGGTGGTTGAGAGTTTGGCTTTGTATTTTTTTTCTTTTGCTTTTCTGTAAGGTTAATGTGGTTTGGGTTTGTCAAGACAACCTAGATTCTGATATATATAACTTTGATGAAGTGTTTTTTTAATCGATCTTTGTAATCCACAAGTTTAGCTCCCCCCCCACCTTTTTTTTTTGTCTGTCATTTCTATCCGTAACCAAATATTACTTCCTATAGAATTAGAGTTCATGCTTAACAACTATAGTAAGCAATGAACAAACTCTACACATGTAATTTCACACCTTTAATGTCTCTATAACAATTCTAGAATATTTTTACTTTTAAATAGAAAAGTAAAAGGAGATGCAATTTCACAACTTTAATAAATTTGTCTGTTTTAGAGAATTTTCACACTATTAAAATAGAAAGTACATCTCAATTGTCCTTGTCACTGATTAACAACCAAATATTACTTGGAATAGAGTTACGTATATACATAAACAATTCCTCTAATTTATTTACTTTATCTTTCATTCTTGAACTAGTATTGTTGTTTGTATATTTATTTGCTTTATTTACAAGTTTTCCTCAATAATTCCCAGCAACTCTTTTTTATTTTTTTGGCACTCGCTGCATTGCTTGCCCCCGAACTTTTTTTCCGGGTTCAAGTTCTTGGTTTCCTCACTCTTACCTAAACTGTTACCTGTCTTTGTTAATGATTAAGTTCTCATGTTGCAGTTTCTCTTTATTAAAAGGTAGAAATGATAAATAGGTAGCATAATGGATTCCACGAGTAATTACACGTGCTAGATGAACACAAAAAGTCTGCCCTTCCCCGTCCAAGGGTTACTCCGGCCACAATCTCCCACCTATCAGTGTCAAAACCACCACTGGCGGCAGCCCGGCCTCGTGATTTCGATTGATCACCATCAAATCCAAAACACGCAGCAGCAAATCACAGCTTCTGAACCTCTCCAAGACGCCTCATTAAAAAATTTGGACGCTGCGAATTTATAATATACAAATACTTTCATTCATTACACGCTAGGCTAGGCCCGCTCGTTTTGTCGGGATGGGTGAAAACACTTCCCTTATCTCGAAATAAATGGAGGAGGGAGACAGAACGGTAAGGGTGTAGGACCAGTGATAAAATTTCCCTCTTCGATGAATTTTGTACTTCTATTATAAAATTTGATTTTTTTTCTTTCAAACACAATGGAAATGACACGTGTATTTCTCCAAGTGATGCGATATTACCGGTGGTTACATCAAAACTTCTCAATCTTCACTTTTATACCATAAATTACGTGACTTTTCACCATCTTTCTCAGATGAGAGAGATGAAGCTACAAAAGTAGTTGTTTGTAGTTGTCTTGCAGGACCTGCGATACTAGGCAAAGTTTTGTTTGTGTTTTTTTTTTTTTTTAGTTGTTTTTGCTATCACATGTCTGCTTTCTCTCAAATTATTGAAACTGACACTGTACCAAAAAACAATCACCATTTCCTTCCGAATGGTCATCCTAATCCCAAGTCACTCTGTTCAAAATTCATGAGAAACGTTATCTGCAATTGCTTTCGAATTGTAATGCAAAAATCTCAATTCAGCAAGACTTTGTTGTTGTTGTTGTTGTTGTTGTTGTTGTCGTCTTTATACAATTTCCTATCTTTCTTGGTGTCACGTAGGATTTTCAATTTTTATTATGTATAAAGACAACCTTAATTGTTTTCCCATGTATTCTAGTATTGATAATTTGACCATTTGGGGTTTTGATTGCTTGTGAAAATATGATTTATGGTCTGAAAATAACTTTTGTAATTAATGCTTGCCTATTATTTAAGTGGGTTTTTCCCCCCAAACATCATCCCATGTATACGATTCGTGTATACACACACACGAATGAAGAATGTAAGTAAAGAAATGGGCAGGAAAAAAAATAAATTTAATTTTTAATATAACCACTGGCCTCATGTTCTCCCAACCCTAAACTCTTTTGATCTCATTATCCATAAAGAACCATGATTTCCTTATTCTATCATGAAAAAAATTAACAACGATATGGGGTTTTTTTCATCATGAAGGAATTTGATCGGTTAGAGTTTTCTTATCCATCGACGGCAATCCACTAAGGGTGGTGTATTTGATATTATGATTGCTTTTGTGGTCGAGGTTTTAAAAAAAATAATTTCATGAAAAACACTTTTAGTTGCGGTTCATAAATAAAATTAAATTGTTTGGTTAAAACCGTGGTTGAGTTTGAGGTTAATGAAAAACAGTTTCATGTGTTTGATTACCGAGCTTTTCATATTACTGTCAACTTATGAAATTACTTTAAAGGGCATAAACATATACACACACGTTTATATATATATATATATATATATATATATATATATTGTAGATTTAATAATCATAATATTATAATATAATTAATAATTCAAGTAAATTGGGCATTTTCTTTTCTTCTCCCAACAAACTATTTGCAATGTCATCATGAACAAGATCTATATGTGAAGGTCTCTGCAATCCCTGACTATTTTCGTGAGCTATAATATCTGGTAAAAAATCATCTGGGATATAATTGGAATTACGATCATATTCAACAAAAACAACATCATCTTGCGATCTCCTTCTAATATAGTTCTGTAGTGTCATCGATGCAACAACAATCTCAACTTGCGTTTTGTATGGATAAGCTGACATGTTCTGTAAAATTCTCTACCTTTGCTTCCATACTCTAAAAGTACGTTCTATCACATTACTCCAATTATCATATTTTTTGTTCTCTACAAATTATTCAACATTATATGTCATATTTTTTTTTTATCAATTATCCAAGATTCTAATTATCATTTTTTGATAAATAATAATTAAATCATATAATAATAATAATAATAATAATAATAATATAAAGACGTCTCTCAACCTCAAAATCTAACCTTGTATATTTAAAATGGACATCCCGAAAAAACTACCAAGTTTCTCTACCGCGAGTATTATTACACAGGCAAACAAATTCACACTAAAAAGAGGCTAATATTTGTTTTTTTCAAAAAGATGGTTTAATAGTTTTTTCATGTAGGACCGACATGAAATTTTCAGTGTTTTAATTTTAATCAAACACCAAAACATCAATTTTTTTGCCATCCCAGTTCAGATCACACTATCAAATACCTACTTAATATAATTAATAATATCACACTAAACGAGAACTCAAATTTATGCTGTCTAAGTTGAGCTCAAATTTATTATAACTAAGAAATATAAGGATAACACCACGGAATAAGTTTTTTTTGAAAGTATAGTTGATATTATATTTGAAAGTTTTTTTGTTAAAAAATATATCAAAATAATTTTTTTAAAAAAATATGAAAATAATATAAAAACACTAAAAAAATTTAATTTATAATAAAAAATAAAATAAAAATATTTTTTTTCAAAAACACGTTTAAAATACAATGAAAAACACCGCTTTTAGTCTAATTCCCTTCTCCATGGCTTGTTTTCCTCCTTCAATGGCGCATGCAGCGGCGGCTTCGGCCTAGCTACACACAAACTTCAAATTTGCCTGGCACCATCTCACTCAGGTTTCATTTTTCTCTCTTTTTGAAACGAACAATTTATTAATTATTTTGAGAAGCGATACCGAAAATTACCTGACCACCTCTTCTCCTACGTGCATACGTGAGAGTATTTCTCAGACAACAACCCTTCAGAATATCTGATAGGCCAACAATAATCAATGGTGTTGAAGTGGGCTATCTGGATGACACACGTTACAAACCTCATATCCAAATTTCTACAATGATATTATTCCAAGAAAAATGAAAATAATACTGCAACTTGCAAAGAAATAGAGGACAAAAATTAATAAAGAACAGGAACCATAAGGAATTTGTTGTTCTTGATAAAATGGACCCTCTGAATTGACTTCCTTCGAAAGGTCCCCCAGAGGGTTTGGTCTCACATGGAAGCGTGTTACAATCTATACCGTCATTTGCACAAGTAAATCTCAACATGCCGTTTTCCAATTTAAATTCTATACGCTAGAGCTCCCCTTCCTCTTACGCCAATAGGGTTTATAAAATGATTTCAAAATCTTTTTTCAAATTTAAATTCTTTACGCTAGAGCTCCCTATCTTCTTAAGCCAATGGGGTCTGTAAAATGATTGCAAATTTTCAAAATCTTCTGTCAAGTTGAAATCATTTAACACTTCTTTCTGGAGGCAACTTTCGGTCGAATCGCGTGATAACAATGACATTTCTTGTCGTTTAGGTAGAAGCTCATAAACCACTGTTATCTACTTTGTCACTTTTTCTTGAAGACTTGTCTGAGGGCAAATTCAAATGACTTCTCTTTAACACTTTGAGGTTGTTTTGTTTTTTGGAAATAATTTTTTTTATTTTTTATTTTAAATTAATTTTTTTAATGTTTTTAGATATATTTTTAAACTAAAAATATTTTTAAAGTTTTTTTATCTCAAGCAAGCTAATGTTTCCTTCATTAAGTTTTGTAGATGATCACCCGGCATTTACAATCATATTTCCTTGCCACTTTCTTGAAACCAAGAACTAGAAATCAAGAGGGAATCTCAGAAGGGAGAGGGAGAGAGATGGGGTGAAGTCCCGAATGTTTTTCTCAGCAAAAAATAATATAAAAGGAGTCGCGAAAGAGAGAGTCCATTGGGATGTCTCAAGTTTCAAAACCTAGAAAGAGTGAATAGAAATTCCAGAATGGAGGAGGACTGCCTCTGATTATAAAACTCAAAGCTCGGTAGACATTCTAGAGAAAAAACTGCAGGCCTGAAATGAAGAATTTCATGAGCCGAAAAGTTTTCTACCCACCCTCCACCTGTACTATCTTAACTTCCAGCACAACGTCTAGCAGAAATAATTAGCTGGACACCACTGTGTGTTTTGCCGCGTAGGAGTGCTCATTTTTACACTCCTTCTTTCATGCTTAATCATACTCACATTGATCTTCAGTGTACATTAATCTTTTTGACACCAAATCCAAGTCATTGTTAGCATTTTAGTATCCATTTTTCTTTTCAGTGGAGAGCTTAGTGGAGAACAAGCCCTTATCTCAGCTCTTATTTCTGGCCTAAATAACATTTCCCAGAAATTCAACTAATTTTAACAATTTACCAACTAAATGATAAGCCATGTGCCGAGAGTGAAAGTGAGCATGAAAAAAGAAGCAAGAGTAATGATTAGAGCACCATCTTGATCGAAGAAGAATTACAGTGCCCCTTTGATGATGAGAATTAGTGGCCCAATCTACCACACGAATGATTACTAGTTTAATGAGTAAGCTTAGATGACTGGAGACATGGATCATGACAGAAAACAGATTACTACCCCACAAGACACCCCACTTAACCTAACCAGCATCTGAACAGAACAGAAGCAAGCAGAAGTTGTCAGTCTGCCCCGGAACACTCAAGGTTCCATGTCTAAGCAGTATATTGCAGACTGGCAATGGCTATCCATGGACGATCCATATGAAACACGAACACAGAATTTTGAAATATTAGAGCACAAATACTCACTTTGAAAAGTAAACTGGTACCAGGTTTAGAGTAGAGAAAGTAGATTGCCTATGGTAAGACTATAGCTTGGCTTCTTGGCAAGTAAAAAAGAATAACTAGGCCTCATTTCATATCAATTTAAAAGAAAATTAAATTAATGCAGAACGGGCTTCTTGTCTACGGGTCTGAATGTTGTAGGGGAAGAAGCCAATGGGAGTACCTGAGAAGAGCTTGAATGATGCTGTGGTAGATGATGTCGAATTTCACTCTCTCTGTTCTTGCCAACAACAAAGCCTAAAAAAGACCCTTCTGTCTCTTCTGCTATCATGGTTGAATTACACACCTTAATCTCTGGTGAATCTTGAACAGAAACACAGTTTTTAGATGCCCTTTTCTCGGCTTCGTCCATTAACCTTCTAAACAGTTTCGCCTCCGCATCCCTCAGGAACTTGAATTTTGGAGGTGGGGAAGAGCTCAGCCGGCTAAGCTCTGCTTCCACCGATGATTCAAAGAGTGGATTGAATCCATGGTGATGATAAGAACCCAGAGCATTGGAAGGAGGAGATTTCAAACGTGGAGAGGCCAGAGGAGAAAAGAATGGGGTGTCAATAGTCACCATAAGATCACTCATGCTTCTTGTCCTCGACCCTTTTCTGCTCCTATCGCCTCTAGACTTCCCATCATCAGACTCCAAATCCTCCTTTGTTTCCTCTTTTATAGTGAAGAGAAATCTCGGTGGACCACCAAGGTTGTGCAGCCTCATGATCTCAGACTCCACACTTTCTTCACCAAATGCCATTATAAGCAAATCTTTGCTTGTGCCTAATTCTTGGTCTGGTTCTTGGCAAGGGGCTTCTGGATCTCTAACACCATCTCGAGTAATGTTACTTCTGAGAGAGGCGGGTTTTTTCCAGCAGATAAGATGAAGGAAGCCCTTGGCATAGTTGCTGCTATAATCATCATCTTCTTCAACTTCTCTGTTGCTGATTCTCTTCTTCCACCATAGCAAGTAGTATAGCTCCGCAACAAGTGCTAAAAGAAGGCAACCGATGACTAGGCCTAAACCAATACCTAACTCACTGAAAGATGTCATGCTGGAATGCAAATTCACATCGCCAAAACTACTAATCTTTGGTTGAATTTCCCTCAACTTTTCCTCATCTGATATTCAACGTAAACTATCAGAATATTAAACAAATATAAACCCTTCTGTATTCTATCAGCAGAACTTCTATGAGGAATTCACAGAGAACCAAAAACCCATCATAGCCAAAATAAAATAGAGGAAAAACGCAGTTCTACTTATGTTGGAAAAACACCAAAACATTTACTAGAAACAAAAGGGAGACTCCTGGAAACAACCCAATTAATGAAGTAAAAGGCCTCCTGGGGTGAAATGTAAGTCTCAAATCAGAAGTTCAGGCCTGAGAGTTCTCAACATGAACAAAAACAAGAATTATAGGTATCTGCTATAAAATACACGCTACAGAGGAGTGCAGAGAGAGCATTTTTTTTACAAGTTCAACAACCAATTGCAAACTCAAAACCCAAGACATGAGAAAGCATTACATGATTGATGGCATAGGCAAATCTTGTAAAATGTGTGTGGAATTTAGCTGGAGAGGCAATTCACATGGGCATGCCATAAGATATGCATTAAATATCAAGCAGCCAGGAAAGGAAAATAGAAAGAGGAAAGTTACCAAAAAGGCTAGTGAATTATTCTTTCGCTCCTATCTTTTGAGACTTATTGCAGCTCAGTCCTTTTTTGTCAAGAAAACATAAAATGTACTCTTTTAAATCCCAAATAACATTTAGTTTATAAGAGGAAAACCAATATAGTGGGGGTTTAGAGAAAAATGAAAACGTTCTAACAAGACAACGATCGACGAGAACCAGGGGGTCAAGTTATAGATTGTCAAAAATGAAGGACCAGGTTATAATACTTTAAAAAATAAAAGACTAAAGAATAATTGTCTCAAAAGGCTTAGATTCTTGGTCCGCATAAGAACAAAGGGCAGTGATTGCATCATCAACGGAAGCCACGTGTTCTAGCTGCATTGGAAGACCCTGCCATGGAAAACACTCGGCCACCCATGTCCTTTTTAGCTGGGTGTCACTTCATTAAGGTTTTTACACAAATCTAATTGGCCATATGCGAATGGGAGTAATACCTCTACAGAAATAATGTTTTTTGTTTTGTTGAGAAATTATGTTACAAGCACGCATTTGTTGATGATTGAAGAACATGAATGCTTATAATTGAAGTGATAATAATTCTATAAGCGAAAAAATCGAAAGAGAGATTTCAATAGTTTTTAAGAAGAATTGACAGTAATTTTTTTAATATAAGGAAGAAATGAAAATATCAAATGAGGATATCATGAATATATAAACCATAAATCTCCCAAACTAGAAAATGAATCATACACATAAATAATAATCACTATAAAAAGTGTTGAATATAAATGGAAATTCTGATGGAAACAATATTGTTGACGGATTATAGTGATATTTATTAATGAAAAATATTTGTTGTTAATTCCCTTGATAATCAATAATATAAATTATAGGCCAACATTACAGATGAAATTACAGATAAAATATATCTTTCATAAACACCCATAAATAAATTAGTCCATAATATTTAAGTTATAACTTGTCATCCCCCTCCTTTATTTCTTATTCTACTTTAATTTTATTGTATAGAAAATAATACTCAATACTCTTTACCTTTTATTTTTTCACAAATCAAGCTTCTCCGCCCATAAACACAACACTTAACCCACCACACCTATCTCAACTCATCCAATGATCACCCAGTCCAAAAACCATATCTTTAAACCCCGACATCTTAATATGACCACCAAACATCTCTTCCCCCTCTCTCTAGAGCCAACTTGTGTCTCTCAAGCCCTTCAACTTCCAGAGTGAAGAGTTGCCATGTTTGCTGAATTTAATGCCTTAACAAGTAATGGCACCTGGGAATTGGTTCCCCCCTCTCCGAAATAGAATTTAATGGGCTGCAAATGGGTCTTTAGAATCAAAAGAAAACCAAACGGCTGCATTGATATGCACAAGGAACGCCTTGTTGCCAAAGACTTTCATCAACGTCCTGGTCTCGATTACACTTAAACATTCAGTCCGGTTGTAAACCCTACCACAATTCGAGTTGTCCTGTGTTTAGCTCTTCGGCATGGTTGGCAAATTAAACAACTTGATGTTAATAATGCCTTTCTCCAAGGTTCTCTTTCTGAGAAATTTTTCATGGCTCCACCCCAGGGCTTCATTGATGATCAGCTGCCACATCACGTTTGTCTCCTCCACAAAGCCATATATGGCCTCAAACAGGCTCCATGAGCCTGGTACACTAAGCTAGCAACCTTCTCTCTTAGTAGTTTATTTACTCCAAAACTAATACGTCGTTATTCATCTATTATCAGGATGGAATCCGTGTGTATTTTTTGGTCTATGTTAATGACCTCCTCATCATCGATAACAATATCAGTTTCTTAAATTCCTTCATTGCTGCCCTATCCTCCCGATTCTCTGTCAAAAACATGGGTTTTATTCACTACTTCCTTGGTGTTGAAGTTATTCCAACTTCAACTGGTCTTCTCTTGTCACAGCGCAAATATATATATGATTTGCTTGTTCGGACTAACATGACAGGTGCCAAGCCAACCTACACACCCCTCTCTACATCTACCAGTCCCACTCTCACTGATGGGTTTGCCTCCATGGAAGCTACTAAATTTTGCAGTGTTGTTGGGTCTCTTCAATACTTCTCACTCACACCTCCAGACATCTCATTTATGGTGAATAAACTTTCTCAATTCATGCATAAACCCACTCAAATGCACTGACAGGCAGTTAAGCGTCTCTTAAGATATCTCAAGGGTACAATTCACCATGGCCTCTCCCTCACAAGCAGTTCTTCCACTGCCTTATCTGTTTTCTCTGATTCAGATTGGGCGAGCAATCCTGATGACCGCACGTCAACCACCACCTATGTATTATTTCTAGGAGGAAATGTTATCTCTTGGGCCTATCAGAAATAACACTTTGTAGCTTGCTCTTCCACAGAGGTTGAATATAGGGCAGTTGCTGCCACTGCTGCTGAAGTATCCTAGGTAAACAACTCTTGGGAGAGTTGAACTCATCTCCTCCCATTTCACCAAATTTTTACTGTGATAATGTTGGTGCAACCTATCTTTGCGTTAATTATGTCTTCCACTCTCGCATGAAACATATAGCTATTTACTTTCATTTTGTGTGTGATTATGTAAGCAAGGGTCCGCTTCGAGTTTCTCATGTTTCTACTATAGACCAGCTGGAAGATGCTCTCACCAAGCCTCTCTCTCGTCAACGATTGACTCTCCTTCGAACCAAGATTGGTGTCTCTGATGGGAGCACCATCTTGCGGGGGCGTATAAGAGGAAATGAATTCTTAGCAAGAATAAGATAAAAATCCACCAGCTGTAAACTCCTCATGTATGATATGCACTTGTTGTTACCTCCTCATGTATGGCATGTTGTAACCTTTTGTATGCTTTGGAATTATTTTTTCCTTATGTTTAGGAAATCTGTTTCTTTATTCTCTTTACATTCTGTTATTTGTATTCTCTATAATTATACACTACAACATAATGTAAAACTTAACTTTTTAATAAACTCTTCATTTACTTGTTTTATAGCCTTTTTCTATAGAAAGTTTCTGTATGGATGTATGATTTGTACATGTTAAAGAAAATATGAGATTTTGAAAAATTATATTTGTTTTGTCACTCAAAATTGAGTTCGATATTCTTACTTCACAACTTTCTCCTCCTTCACTTCTTCTTTCACTTACCTTTATTCTACATAAAACAAAACTTAACACCCTTTTCTCTTTATTTTATCACAAATCAAGCTCTCATCATCGCAACACCTAATTTTTCAGTATCCAAGTTTTGGTTCAATATTTGTTGTTGAATATTCACAAAATCAAGTAATCAAAACTACCTATTTTTATTGTAAAAGATTTTTAAATTGTTTTTGGTATCTTTTTATGTAGTTTGCGATGTGTTTACTTGTTTTATAGCTTTTTAATGTAAACATTTATAGTATGAATGTATGCTTTATACATGTTAGAGTCTATTAATGATTTTGAAAAATCCTATTTGTTTATCATTTGATGAAATCAAGTTGGATTTTGTAACTTAGTTTTTTTTTATAATAAAATAAATAATGACTTATATAATGAGTACATTTCACATTTAATCAATTTTATTGCTTTAATCAATTTTATTGCTAAACTGACAGTTTTAGAAAATCTGGAGAAATTTGATTTTTTGAAGATAATTAAGAATGATTTTGTAACTTAGGTGTTTTATAATAAAATAAATAATGACTTATATAATGAGTACATTTCACATTTAATCAATTTTATTGTTAAGCTGGTAATTTAGAAAATCTGGAGAAATTTGATTTTTCAGAAGATAATTAAGAATGATTTAAGGACACAATCGACATAGATTGAATAGGTTTGAATCAACCAATGATAACTAATTAATTGGGTACCAATAATTTGTTAGTTTATATTATTAATTAATATATGTTATCAATATTCTATATAGATTCATATAAGTAATTGATGTATCAAGTTTCACCAAAAGGTTGGGCAAAATGGATTATTACAATGAGATTGATAGTTTTATTAATTACACACTATCTAACTGAAAAATTATTACTGAATATGGTGTTATATGTCTATGTAAAAGGTATAAAAATAAGAAATTTCTCGATCTAAATGTTGTTATGATGCATCTTTTATAAAAGGGTTCAGAGTAAAATACTTGTGTTAGGTTGCACATTGAGAACCATACATTCCTCACAAGACCATGGTATAAAGGATGGTTGAGTCAACTTATAGTTCTTGGAATGTGCGTGAAGTTATAGGTGATAATAATAATTCTTATAGGAGTATAGTTATGGATGCAATGATAATAAATTAGGGCAAATTTTATTTAATCATGAGCAAAATTAAAGTATCATTATATTTAAGAATTAATTTGGTCCAATTAAATGATTTAATTAGGTGTGAGGACTTGATTATACTTTAAATTGGTTAAATTGATTTTATCAAGAACTTAAGTGGCGAAACATTAAGTTTGGGAGCGCAATTTAGATTTAATTGGGTAAAATTAAAGTATCATTATGTTTTAGAATTAAATTGGGTGCAGTTAAATGATTTAATTATGTGCACGAACTTGATTATACTTTAAATATATCAAATTAACTTTATCATGGGCTTAATTGGTGAAACATTAAATTTGAGAGCACAACATAGGCTTAATTGAGAAGAATGAAATTTTAGAAGATCAAATTTATTTTTTTAAAAGCTAATTGGTGGAAATCAGAGATAAAATCACAAGAAAGTCCAATCTTAAGGTCATATAATGGTTAAATTGAAGAAATTTGCAGCAAAGACTAGTATGTGAAAGGCATGAAACTATGAGGGCACAATTAATATTTGTCTTGGGTGAAATTGAAGAAACTTAAAAGTTTAATGGTCAATCTAGGTTTAAATTGAATAAATATTAAACCAAAGACTATAATGAAAAAAACACAAATCGGTTGACATTAAAGTTTGGCGAGGGTAAAATTGTATAAAATTAAAAGTTTGGAGCTATTTAGGATGTAATTAAAATTAACTACAAATCATATGACCAAAGTAAACTTTGTCCAAACCCCAAAATTAAAAGCTGAAAAGGCTAAAACAACACACTTTCATTTAAATGAATGAAGCATTTTTTTCCTAAACAACACCATTTTGACAAAAAGAAAAGAAAAAGACAATGCATCACCTGACAATGTTCATCTTTTCATGGCATTTAATGATTTATATCTCCACCAAATATGATAAAACTTGCTCAAAATGGATTGCACTTGACCATTCCTTAACATGGCCCTTTCTAGCCGATTGTCACTACAATGACCTGAGTGCCTCATCAAAATAATCAACTTAGACAATCTTGAGTTGTCAAAATCTAGCAGTCCATGATAACTATTTTGAGCCAACAACTGGGATCAAGGTTGTTAATTCCGTTCTGTTCGAAATGATACCTCGTTCTTTTTTTAAAAAAATAGAACAAACTAGAATAAATTTTATCTCACTCAGAATATCGGTCCGTTTCAGAATTTTTCTGCATGGAACATTATTATTCCATTTCATCCGTTCCATTCAAATAGTATTTTTAAAATAATGTCTAGTTTTACAATATCAAATATATCGCGTAATCCAACCATTAGATTAGGAGTCTTAATATATTGATATATTTCAGGTTAAAATTTTAGAAGAATCAGAAGATATAAAAGCCTTAAGAGATTGTTGATGAGATTCTCGTAATTTAATTTAGATTCATAATTTTGTTGAGAAAAATTATTTTATTGTGTTCTTTTTTTATAATTTTTTTTTTCAATTTCATTATTCAATAATGAGTTTATTATGAATTGAATTTCATAATTTGCTTTGATTTTTTTTATTTAAGGTTATCATGGTCTCATGGAGGTTAACCCAAGATGATCCATTATATTGTCGTTTCAATATTTTTCTAAGAAGATGTCAACTTGATTTTTTTTTTCAAATGATATTTTTATCCATTTTCCATGTTATTTTTGGACCCATCAAGTCGATCGAGTCATATCAGTTGAACTCCCACTTTTTTACTAGTATTTGAGATTTCAATTACACAATATCAAATTAGTTTATTTTTGGATTTAAACTAAATTTTTGTTTGTTGAATTAATATCTTGAATTATATATATATATATATATATAGAAACACTTTGAAACCAAAACATTCCATTTCAATTGAAAAAACAAAACACTAAGCAAAATAAAATTGACAACCTAGGCTAGGATCCTTCCCAGTTGAATCAAACCAAGATTTGTCCCTAAAAGAGACAAAATATCCCTCTTTCACCCCGATATAAATATTGGTGAATTCCATGCCTCAAGGGAGGAAAATTAAGAAGTCAACGTTGAGAAAAAACATTTTTGTGCCTAACTTTTCTTTCCCCCCCGATCACCACTTGGCCATTTCCTCTATTGTGTCTGAACTTACCACACTTTGATCTTCCCTGCAATACCAAGAATGACTACAACAAATGTTTTCCTCTTAATAAGCAATGTTTTTCCACCTCCTCATGTTTTTCTCATCCCTCATTTTGGTCATTGCTTAATTTTCATGGTTATTGGGCTAGGCTAGCAACCATACAAGTCGGGTTGGGTCAGCCTCAAATAACTGTATCGGACCAAACCCAACAAAAAGAATGATGTTGGGATCACAATCAACCTAACCCATATAATATTAGTATTTTAAATATTAATAAATAATATTAAGTAAATAAAATCAAAAGGCCATTTCAAAAGACTTATGGTTTTCTCGCATAGTTTCTCAATATTTTTGCATAATATTGGGTTATAGACCTACACTACAAGATATAGACTTAGTTTTAAAAACATATGATTTTCTCCAAAATTCTAAAAGAAAACAAAAAATGAAATTTTTTTTATGTCAAATACACAAACAAAATTTGTGTTTCCATGCAAATGACCAAATTCTAAAATAATTTGAAGCATGTTTTCAAATATATAAAATAAAATTAATTTTTTATCATGTTTTAAAATGCAAAAATAGATATCTTAACATTAATATTTTTGCTAAGATTATCTGTTAGGATTTGGTTAAGATTTAAAAAATTCTTCAATAGTCATTTTTTACATTTACATTTAAAAAGTTATAATTTTTTTATAGACATTAATATTCAGAGGTGTAAAACTACATTGTATAATATATCCTCAAATATTAAAGATGCAAAAAAAAATGATGTTATGATTTTTAAAATGTTTTTGTTTTGACCAAATAAGGTAAAGACTCCATGAAGATAGATTTAACTTGAACCTTAGAAAAGACCGTGGAATAAAGATTTGACCTAGAAAAGCAATCAAACAACAATGTAACTTATCTTAAGTAGGATGATACATCTATCTCATTCATAACAAGTCCCCTTACCTAGATTCTCACAGACAATTATATTTTCTTAATGACCGTAATACTAGATGACAACTCCTGAATTATATAATCATAATTTTATGAGTATGTCTGTCATAAACCATTTTTGGGTTATTACCCAAATTATACCCAAAATGAATAAAAATAACAAAAATAAAATAAAAAGGGTTCGATCGTACCTCTTTTGTGCCCAAAAAAAATGCACATTCAAGGCTAAAATAATTTATTATTGGATAAATTTGAAAAATTAAGTTAAAAGGCATAATTATATTTTTATGGGTTAATTTGATTTAATCGTCGTCCAAATTAAAGTGTAATTACATTTAGGAATTAATTTAGGGCTCAATTAAAGGATTTAATTAAGCACAAAGACTTAATTATACTTTATACGGATCAAATTAATTTTATTAAGGGCTTTATTAGTGAGAAATTAAGTTTGGAAGAGTAATTTGGGTTAAATTGAGAACATAATTTTCAGAGACGAAACATTTTTGGTTGAAATCAGAAGCCAAATTAAAAAAAACACCATTCTTCCTGGGTTTTCTCGTCGAATAACTCCGTTTTGTTTCAACCCTTTTTTTATTGTCTATTTTATATTTTTACAATATTTTTGAATTTTTAATGTTATTTCAAATTTTTTATTTTAAAAAAAACTGGCCTGCCGAGGCCTTGCCAATAGCCATACCCTATAACCCATCATTTTCTGCACTGCAGCACACAATCTCCTGGACATCACTCTCATGCCCCACAGCCTGCACATTTAGTCTATTAAAGGGGGGTAGATACACAACGACAAGATTGGGGGAGCATGAAATAATACGGGAAAAAGTGCAGACAACTTAAAATAGCACACCCAGACAAGGAGAATATATAGAAAATTTGGACGAGGAAGACAAAGACACACAATGCAAGAATTGCAAAAAAAAAACACATACATGCATAACCACCAGCGGCAGCCACCCATCATCTTCTTCGGCGCTGGCAGAGCCATCGTCGGTAGCTTGTGTTTTTAGTGTTCTCTCTCAAAAAGATCCAAGTCAGCCAGCCACCATCATCCCCCTTAGCATCGACAACTTCTCCTCCATGCGAGTAACTCCAATGGCTGGCCCAACTCTTCTTGTCTAATGCCGACAACACAATAATAGAAGTAGCAGCGGTAGCACAACCCAGCATCCCTTTCTGACACCTCTCCTGGCCACCACAGGCCACAATTTCTGAAGCCACCACCACAAGAATAACCACTTCGACTTGCTCTATCCGGCGGTAGTGATAGGTGAACCTCTCGTCACGGTCGAGCAACCTTCTTGTTACTGTTCACGTAACATGTGAACAATGTAACTTCTTTTTTTTCTTTTCTTTTTCTGATTATATTGTTGGGTTGGACTTGTTCTCGGCCTAGCCTAATTGGCTAGGTCAGGTCCAGCCCAAGTCTAGTAGCTAACCCATTTAGTTGGGTTAGTCCGAGTCTGAATTTTTTTTCTTTTTTCTTTTTAAAAAATAATATAAAAAAATTGCATTTAAAAAAACAAACAAAAAAGGTGTTGTTTTTGCGTATACGGTCGAATTCCAAGTTTTTTTCGAAGCATATTTTTCGTAAAAAACAAATTTTGCATATTTCTCATGTTTTGAAACAAAAATTAGATATCGTAACCAGTTAATGATTATCCATTGGAATTTGGTCAAAATAAAAAAAAAATTAGCAATTATTTTGTTTTAGCTATCACGGTATAAAGTTACATTGTAAAGTACACTCGCAGATATTAAAAAAGATTTTAAACACGGTGTAAACTTACATTGTAAAGTACACCCTCATATAGTAAAAAAGTTTTTTTAAAATGCGGTGTAAAAAAATTTAAACTTTAGAATGGTCAAGTTTTTGACTCTAGTCAGGTAGAGACTCTCTCACAAAGGGGGATCTACCTCGAGCTTTATGAAAGACCAACAAATAAAAAATTGACTTAGAGAAAAACAATCAAACAACAATGCAACTTACCTTAGTAGGGTGTACTGGGGTGATGCGTCTTCCCGTTGCATAACAAGTCCCCTTACTCAGACTCTCGCATACCATTAGGTTTCCTAATGACCTTAATACTAGGTGGCGACTCCAAAGAATTATAGTCGTAACTTTATGATTATAAAATCCTTTTTTTATCGCACGTCGTCTCCCCCTCCGGGGATGGTGGGGCACAAAGCATGGAAAAAATATCGTCGCGATAATGTCTATAGCTGTTTCCATATATTTAGGAGGCAAACTCACTATCTGTTGTGCCACGCATATCGCAACAGGTATCAATATTTATTCTTGTGGCAACATGCCAGAATCTTTAATAGAATTATTGACAAAATGGTGCTGATATTTTTTGTTTGGAGTGTTTTATTTGTCTGTAAGTCCATTGGTAATTATATTACTAACCGGAAATAAATCACCAATGATATGTTTTTCAATGACCAATTATCTTCCATGATTCCATCAATATTTTTTAGTTATACACATAATATTCAATCAATATTATACAATAATCTAGTATGAATAAACCTGATAATAAAAAGTGACAGTTAAAGCAATTCATTTATGGAAAAAGAAGCAATATGGATTACCCATTAATGTCAAGTAATACAAAACAATCAAAACAAATAAATTGTTTGAAATTATAAATCCAAGCATCACATTCATATTGTTTTTAGAAAAAATAACTTTGTGATACTAAAAGTGGTACTCGGCATAAAAATATGTGTTAGATTGAATAAAAGGTCAAAATCAAGTACGTAGGTTAATTCTAGTAAACTTGAGCAAAGATCCAACAATTGTAATGGTATCCTTTTATTTTCCAATTCTGTTTCTCTTTTTTTTAATTGAAAAGTTATTGGTTGAATAATAATTATTTTCGAAAAATACATAACAAAGTTGTACACAAAATGTTTTAACATGTTTTTGTAATTAAAAATATTTTAAGTGAAAACAAAAAGTTTATGTATACAGGTAATAAATAAATTAAGAATTAGGTGTGTTAATTAATTAAAAAAACATAAATTGTGATTATAAAATTAAAATTGAGTGACATATGTAGATCAAAATATTTAATCTTGCAAGCCAAGATAATTACTTAATTGTGTTAATTTATTTATAAAAACAATTCTTTTATTTAAGAAAACAATAATAAAAGTAGAGACTCATATTAAATTTATTGAATAAATAAAAGAAAAACAATATTATGCAAGATTGTACATATTAGAATATTATCTGATATAACTTTTAAAAAATTAATTTCATTTATAAAAAACATGAAATAAAAATTATAGATGAATCAGAAAAACTCTTAAAAATTTAAAGCATAATGAAACACAATAATCATCATTTAAAAAAGGTTCTCTAAACAAAATGAAAGAGAAAAAAATATTACTCTAAATATATATAAAACAAATTGAGAAAAATAAAATAAAATAATAATTACATTAAAAATAAAATCAGAAAAATAATAATTTAGAAAAACATTTTTCAAAAAAATCAGATGACGTTTACTCTATGAGGCAGACAATATTATGGTGGATGGAAAATCAGAGTTTAAGTTTATTTTATTCTAAACTTGTTTTTCAACTTATTTTTGACAGAAAACACCTTAACAATTATGAAAAACATATCAATGGCCTCAAAAATAAATAAAAAAAGCATCCAAAAAACCAAAACAAACCTAAAACCATAAATCAAACTGAGCTTAAATCTATTTTTTTTCATAAACTTTAAATGTAAAAAATACATAATATGAACTCCTCTTACTAAATAATACCATTTGACACTACTGAAATCCAATTGCCTCTTTTTTTGTTTTTTTCCCCTTGATGAGGACTAAAAATACATAAAAACAAGCCCCTATGCCAAAATTGAATTTGGAAAAAAACAAATTAAGGCACTGTAATCATATAACTCATGCTATTTTTAACTTAAAGTTCCAAAATGTATATTTTTCAAAACTCCTAATATACCACCTATGTTTGTCTCCTTTTTTTCATTTTGATCCCTATTATTCCACTTTCATCTTTTACTAAGAAATAAGAAGCAATTAACCTGAAATTAGAACATGGATATGTTCATGAACATTGATGCACTTTGTGTGTTCATGAAACTTTGAACAAGGTCATCTATAATGATTTGTGTGTTCATGAACATTGATGGCTTCTACAATAACAAGCCCGCATGATTAATTTTTAGGTAACTAGCATATTGGTTTGTGTTATGCCAGGATTCCATCATTTTTTTAAAAATATATCAAGAGCACATATGAATATTTAGCAATATCATTAAACTTGGGCAAACGAGTCAATCTTAAAACTTCCCAACCCAGTTCCTTACTTAGATCGAGTTTTTAATTAAACCACATCATACTTGGCCCAATGTGAAGCAATTGATTTTACAGGTCTATAGATATTAGGATGACAGATAAAAACCTAACATAAGTTTTTTTTAAAAATGACGTGACAATTTAAAGAAAACAATATTAACACAATGACATACTGAATTGACCTTGATCACCCTAGAACCCAAGTTGTGAACTCTAATAAGTTAATAAAAAAAATTAAATATTTTTTATAGTTATATGATAAAACAATATATGCTCTCAATATTGAACATAGATCTTAGAATAAATGTTAATTTAAGACCGTGAGAACCATATATAAAGTAGACAAACAAATCATGAAGTTAATTTAATATTGAAGGATCAAATGAAAGAAATCAATTAAAAAAAATAAAGGACCACAAACTAAATAAGATTTAATAGAAAAAACTTGCCAAATTAGTGAATTGAGTAACCTTGACCAACACACCAAACTAGTGACTCGAGTCATGGACTTCACTTTAATAAATTACTTTTTTTTACAAATGATAGTGAAATATAACACCAACACAATAATAGAATTTTCTTCGAGGTTGCAATAACCTCATAAAAAGTGAAATAAAAGAAATTGACAATACTAGAAATATAATACCAACAAATAATCGTGAAAACTTAATCCAAAATTGATTAATAAAATAAAAAAATTATTTAATAAAAAAAGAATAGTTAAACATACCAAACCTGTAAACAAGTTTACAAAATTTATAAAGTTCAATAACATGTTTTGTTTCTCTAAAAATAGTTTTAAACTATATGTGTGTGTGTATGTGTAAAGAAGACCACAAAATCAAGTTCTAGTAAAAAGAAAAGAAAAACAATGTATCCCACCAAACCTACAAACCAGGGATACCCATGTTACTCCGCTAAACCTACAAATCAGTTTATGGACTTCATAAAATTTAATAACTTGGTTTTTTTCATAATCATTTTTATTTAACTAAATAAAAAAAATTGATTATCATAAATCGATAATAAACTTAATGTCAAGATATGTTTTTACTTCATGGTAACATGGTAACCCTATAAAAAAGCAAAATGAAAAGAAAATAAATATGAAGTCCAATTATAAATTAATTTAATGTTGAAACATGAAATTAAAAAACAAACAATGCAAACAATATCTCATATAATCAAATATCAATCCAATGATGGGATATTTTTCCAAAATTATTACAATGATATAAAATGCAAGTTAAAATAAATTATCAATTTTAAATCCCAAAAAATACATAAGGACTAAAAATAAAAAAAATATATTTAACAGCCAAATAAAAAATAGAGACTAAAGCACACAAAAATGCAAGACATTATGGATTATTTTGTTAATCTATAATGTTTATAGGTATGTAGGAACAATAATTTCCTTACAACCTTTAGCTTTTGCAGTAATACTCGAGTTATTGGACTGAAACTTGTATTATCTAAAGTTAGAAATTATGATCTTATTCCTTACATGTCCTTGTTTATTGAGGGCACCAAATTGGATCTTAAGCACATTGAACCTTATCCTTGCTCGATTACAAAATACCCTAGAACAAACCCCGAGTAACTTGGGTCCAATGTTTTCTTGATCTCATCTACATTCTTGAGCACTATAACTTTTTTCTTAACTTTATCCTCAAATGATATAAACTCAATCCAATCCTAAATCACAATACCTCAAACTTGACCCTATCTTAATCCTCTAATACGTTAAACATTAATGTATCTTTGACCTTTAAGCTCCCCAAACTTGAAACCATTGTGCCCCAAAACCAATGTATTATAGACTGAACCCTAACTTGACTTTTAGATGCCCTGATTGGTCTCGACCCCATCCTATGGTACCTTATACTCGACAATATTTTTTGATGGCTTCACACTCACAAGTCTAAAACTCAATCTTAATTCAACCCTTAAGTATCTAAGACACGATCCTAAGTTGAACTTGACTTGACTTGACTTTTAGAAATTATGAACTTGACCCTAACTTGATTTCTAGGCTTCTTTGAGCATATTGAATTGAACCTCAAGTCCTTGAACTTAGTCCTAGCTAGACCATCTAACACATCAACTTGACCATGACTCAACCTTTATATACCCTTAACTTGGCTTCGACCAAAACATTTAGACACCTTGACCTAGCTCGATTTTCAAGCATTATAGATTCTCTCATGGCCTAATCTTTATGCTCATTAGACATTTTATTCTACTTGAGTCCCTAGGCTTCATAAACCCAAACCTTCAATGTTTTAGGTCAAATTGTAGACATTATAGACTAGAATCTTTGATCTTGGTCCTAGCCTATCCTTGTGCACCATATACACAACCTCTTTCCAAATTTTAAACACCCTGATATCAGAATAATAGCTCGACCATGAGGCCAGGTTGTCACTGATCATCCCAAGTCTAACCTGGACATAAACCTCATTTGTTTATTGATATTCTGAATAATAGCTCATGACTTTCAAATTCAATTATAGGCTCGGAGTGTAAAACAAATCAGTTTCAAAATATGTGACAATATTTTTGTCTTAAAAATTCATTGCTAGTTTTTATTTGATTGAAGATATAAAAAAAAAACAAGTTTTTATAATTAATTTTTAAATTGGAAACAAAAATATAATAAACAACCCGTAAACTTTTCTTTCTTGAACGGAGTACGATGAGGCCATCCCATTATCAAACTTCACTGGTATAAGACTCAAGATTCCCATCTCAGTGCTGTTATATTATACATGAATTTTGAAGGTGTGCTCATGGAATGTATAGTTTAACAAGGCAAGAACTTGATTTTCATATTCACTTTAAGGATTGATTTTCAAAGCTTTGGTTGCGATCGATCGGTCCAGCAAGGCGTGACTAGCCAGATAGTTTGTACTATAGCAAAATGGAGTTAAAGCTGGCATGTCTTGCAAGTGTCAACTGGATTCTTTATCCACACCGTCTTGCATTGACCCCGTGATTCACTAGAAAGGAAGAAAAAAAAACACTTCAGCCACGACTCGTAAGAAGAAAAAAAAAGTTTGCATGAAAATCCATGAAGCCAAGAACCATCACAATCATAAACATCAATATATTCCTCCTGATCACAACAATGGAAATGTTCTACTGGCCCCTTGACCACACTATTCCTAGCTCTAGTACAATGCCACGACAAAAAGAAAGTGGCTTATACTTCTTCACATATGTAGATATGGACGTTTCAACTTCACACACTATTCCAGCAAATCGACCAGGCTCTTACTTCAATTCCCAAAGCCTAGGCCTTACCTAGCTACAACCTTACAACCCACCGGCTGTCGTTTTGCTCTCAATGACATTAATATCCATCCTTTCCTTCAATGGCGTCCACCTATCTTGCCAGCGTTCCCAGTCAGTATCTGTCATTCCCGAGATGTGTAACCACTGGGGCAACAAATCCACGACCGAAAAAGGATTGGACAGAGAGAAAAAGGATTGCCTGCGGGCATTATTGTCTTTCCCGAGTTATCCTGATTTTTGAACGAAGAAGACGAACGAAACCAAAGCCTCTCTCAGCCGCTACCTGCCATGTTTTCAGAGTTTTTTAGCACCAAAAACGATACGCATGTCAAACACCGCTTCTTCTTTTCATCAAAAAAACAAAACAAAAAACTCTTCTTCCTTTTATTTTTTTCTCGTCATTTTGTTTGACGCGGGCCTCTATCCTTTAATAATCTCTATATAAATAGAGTACAGAACCCATGCAAAACTTAACCCTATATTTTCTCTATCTCTCTTCCTCTCCCTCGTTGACTCGATCTCTATTTGTCTTTTAAAGCTCTTTTAGAAACCCTATATTTTCTCCCTTTTCGGATCAAGAAATTATAAAAACTTTTAGTAAATCTTTACAAGGAAAGATATGGACAGTGATGATATGGACGTGGCTGGTCCTGTTGGAGCTCCAGGGAGTTCAAGATGGAACCCAACAAAGGAGCAGATTAGCATGCTTGAGAGCTTCTACAGCCAGGGTATACGGACCCCAAGCACTGAAATGATAGAGCAAATAACGAGCAGGCTTAAAGCTTATGGTCACATAGAAGGGAAGAATGTATTCTACTGGTTTCAAAATCACAAGGCAAGACAAAGGCAGAAGCAGAAACAAGAGAGCATGGCTTATATCAATAACTATCTTCACAAAGTTCATCAACCCGTGTTCGCACCTCCTTGCGCAAATGGTTTGTTTCTTAATCTTATCCATCTCAGTATCATACTAGCTATTATGGCTGTCCTATACAATGCTTTTTATTGATCCTTAGAACTTAGGGATAGGTTTTATTGAATATTTTACGAATAAAATATGGATCATTTTTCTTTTTAATTTGAGGTATTTTCCTTGTTTGTGCTCTCTTGCTCACATTAATTAATTTATTCTATTTTTAGTTTCATCATTCGTAGCTGTCTCTCTTCATGCAGATAAACTCGGTATCAGTGTAAACAAAAGCAAAATAAAGAAAGTATTCTCTTGAGAGTACGTGTTTGTTATCCATGAGGAGATTCAGAAATAAAATACAGATTTCCTTCTCTAACTTTTCAGATAGATTTGTTCTCTTGTTCACTGCATCTTTTATGATTGCATTAAGCTTTATTAATAACTTTTCAGATAGATTGCGATTTGCTGCCGCTGTTTTTTTTCTTCCTCTTTTTAATCAGTCCCACATGAATAAGGTTACTATTCTTCAAAGCACACTCTCCCGGTTCCTTCTTCTTCCCTCTCCCCTATCTCTTCCATGAATGCAGAATGCATGCGTTATAAATTTCGCTGTCACTTTATTTTCATTGAAGCTTTCCCTTTCCAGTGGTCTGCAGCCCATACTACCCACAACAGAGCGAAGTAATGAGGTTTCGTCAACAACATCCGAGAATGCTACTCCCTGCTAATTTCAAGATGAGGCCGAGGTCTGAAGCAAGAACCTATGCTTTTCATGGATATGAACCAGCGGTACCCTATGAGTACCACAATCGTCTCACGATGAACAAGGGTGACCGGACCCTGGTAACTATCAACCACAAGCGCTGCAGTGATCAAGAAACTTTGCCTCTCTTTCCTTTGCATCCAACAGGATCTTTCGAAGGAGCACCTGCTGAGAACTCCATCGACACTCCTGGTTCCTCTGAGATTTCTACTGTCATTGAAGAACATTATGGTGATTGCAAACCTTTCTTTGATTTCTTCCATGGAAAAGATTCTTAATTCAGAGGGCCATCATTGCATGCGAACTAACGTTGAAGTTTGTAATATTGTCTTTGAAATGAGATTTGTTATTGGGTAAGCCGGGTTGACGATCGCTCCAAACTTCATGCATGCGGGAGTGATAGATTTGGCTAATGAGTGCTCAAGAGCGCATTCAATAATATGGCTGTTAGTATTTAATTTTCTATAGGGATTCACAAATTATAATTCTTGTTTTTTTTATTATAATAATTACTTTCCCATTCTTAAGTTAATTTTTTCATGCAAAGTCTGACACTGATTAACGAAAACATTTATTGAATACGCTTATATTCTCTCAAAACACGCGATAGATTATCAAAACATAATTAGAGCTCTTCAATATATCAATGAATTGTAGCTGATTAAAGTTAGTATTTTTTGTTCTTTTTATTAATTTTTGAATTCCAATTTGTCAACAAACTCGGGTTTACCGAAATCACAAACACTAATCAAAGTCTTGCGATTACCAGTACAATCCTTAGCACCGCCGCCACCTATGACGTTCATCATCCTCTTACCTGTATGGGAGTATAAGTAAAATTATTTTAAAAAATATTTTTATTTAAAAATTTATTAAAATAATAATTTTTTATTTTTTAAAAATTATTTTTTATATCATTATAATAATCTAAAAACACTATTTTTAATATAAAATAAAATAAAATATTTTTTAAAAAATACTTTTGAAATGAAACATCAAAATTACCTCAATACAAACTCATATTGTGAAGGTGTGACAAGATGTTTCCTGAAAGGTTTCTGGAGAGAGAATTGAGTCATGAATATTATTAGGTTATTGAATTATAATATGGTCATAATCAAGTTTTAAAAAATGTAAACAGAAAAATAAAAGTTAATTTTCAAATCAACTAGTAAAGCTAAATGATGTGGAGTATTCACTCAACACAAAAATAATGTTTATTATCTTATTTCTATAATGGATGGTTGAATTGAAAGAAAGGAAATTGAAGTGAAAAAATGAGGTAATATAGGTGGTGAATTGAATTTTTTTTGTCACATATTCATTTGAATCCCTTCTTATTTTTAGGTATTAGAAGTCCGGTCTCTTTAATTTTACAAAATTGAATTTTGATATTGTACTTCATTTTTCATTTTCATTTTTTCTTTTAGGAGAGACAAGAGGTCATTGAATTCCGACTTAGAGAGAAAAAAATGGTGAGGAATCCAATCATCGAAATGCTTGTTTTTTATCAAATAGTTTTATATGATGAGAGAAGTTTCAATTAGGTGTTGTTTTTTACCTTAATAATATCTTGAAAAACATATTCGAGCTAGAGAAAAAAAGGGTTTCAGGTTAATTCTCGGTTGTGGACCTTCTTTTTTTACGCTTTGGAGGTTATGTGATAAAAGGATTGTGAGGGTGATTTCTAGGTGCTTGGGGGTACAAAATAGGTTGAAAATTGATTTTTACAGAGAAAAAATCAAGAACCCTAATTTTACGACCATCATAGTGACAGAAATCTATGTATGCCTAACGACGCGGAGCCTAGTGATGCAGACGATGTGACATGTTTTCCACCCTATTATCTTACTAAAAAAGGCCTGCGTAACTGGGTCTGAAATTGCAGGCTCGCACACGGTCCATTTAGTGATGGGCCAATCACTACACATGCCCTCATTATAGCTTCTTCTTTTTTGTTTGTATAATACATTTAAATTATATTTGTATATTTCATTTCATTTATCTAATATCTTTATTTGATATTTTTAATTCGTTTTATTTTAATATTACTCAGATTTATATTCATTTAGAAATTACTAAAAAGTAATTTATAATTTCTTTGCATTTATCATTCTAAATTAGAATTTAGAATTATTTAATATTACCACCACCACCACCACCACTATTACTGAAATAAAAATAATTAATTTGAAGGATAAAATTAAATACTATAAAAACTTTAACAAAAGAACAAAGGAAAAAAAATGAAATAATAAGAAGAGTGAAAAAGTTAGTATTATAAAAATCTATTGAAGAAATAAAATTAAAAAAAAAACTTGTTGTGAGGGATAAAATAAAAAAAACATAAAAAATTTAATAAAAAAGAAAAGAAAAGAAAAAAAATCAAAAGTAGAAGGATCATTATCATTATAACCACCACTACCATTGTCATTATCATCATCATTATAACCACAACAACAACCACAACTATTATTATTATTATTATTATTATTATTATTATTATTATTATTATTATTATTATTATTATTATTATTATTATTATTATAAGCTATTATTCTTTCCACTATTAGTGGTATTATTAGTAATATCATTATTATTAAAATAATAAATTATTGTTATTGTTACTACTACTACTACTGTTATAATTATTGCCATTACTACCATCACCACCACTACTATTATTATTATACCAAACACCATCACCACTATTATTATCGTGTCTTCTTCTGGGTAAAGAAATGTTTTACCGTTCAGCTATATTTTTGTTTTGATATTGACATGCACAGTCTAAATTCAATATCTGAATAACTACATCAAATATTTTTTCCCAGACCATTGCTAGTATACTTTTATTACCTTTATATATAATATCTTCTTATTATATTTAATTAATAAATTACATCTAATACATTTTATTTATATAATATTTCTATATATTTAATTTTTTAATCCATTTAATTTGAATATAATTCAAGTTTATATTCATTTATAATTTATTAAACATTTAATTTATAGTTTCTTATAATTTATCATTTTAAATCAGAATTTAGAATGATTAAATATTATTATTATTACAATTATTGAAATAAAATTACTTATATTTAATTGAAATTAAGATTAAAAAGAAAATTTAATTTAGCAAAAAGTAAAAAAAAAAAAAAAAACTTAAAGCAATGATGATCAAAATTAATATATAAAATAAATAGTATCTTAAATTGAAAGGTGAAATAAAAAAGAAAAACAAATCTAGCAAAAAGACCCCCAAAAATAAAAGAAGAAGGATCAAATTGGTAGAATAATATACCATTAATTTGGATAGAAGGATGAAATTGAATTTTTTTTGTAAAAGTGTCAAGAACAAAAAATCAAAAGAATTGGAACCAAATTAAAAAAACATAATATATATCATGTTGTGATTGAATGATGACATAAAAAATAATACATGTAAAAAGGGTAGAAAAAATTAGAAATCAAAAGAAGAATTACCAAACTTAAAATACCAATAACAAATAGGATCATACTGTTATTTTAGAGATGAAAAGAGAGAAAATAAAAAGGAAAAGAAAGACATATCAACGATAAACCAACCACCCAACACTAACACATTAAAAGGAAAATGACATGGCGACACCTTCAAAGATACGACATTAAGAAATATATGGATGATGGGAGGCACCAACACTTTCATTATTATTATTCTCTTTATTTATGAAAAGATCCCATTACCCTTAAACTAACTTTATAATTAAAAACAAATTTGTAAAAAGACAAAAAGAACCCTTTTAAGAACATTTTTTTTTTATATTTGACTTCTAATGTTATTTTGATCATTTCTCTATGCATTTGTTTTTGTTTTTTATATCTAGTCAAATATCAAAGTTCCCTTCATCTGATATGATAATTGTAAAAAAATATTTTGAAAGTACCAAATTATCCCCTAAAGTTAGGTTTAAAATTTATACTTTTAATGGAACTTTGGTTGTTTCACAATGATTTTGAAATTATAAAAGACTGGCAACTGATTAATTTGATAATAACTAATATGCCTTGTGAAAATATTTTATTGCCTAGAAATGCTAGTTTTAAAGTGTTTTAATGTTAACAACAAAACTTACACTATATTGTTCTAATGATTAATGCTTATAAGTCTACAAGTATAGTGTTTTATCAAGGCCTTTTAGCTTTTGTTAATTAAGTTTCAATAATTATCAAAATTATCATGTATTGTTCTAATTTATCATGTTTATGATTCTAGAGCATCATTGTTTTCCTAGGACCTCTTAACTTTTTTAATAAAGTTACAATTACTACCTAAAATTTACTTTTTTTTTACAAAACCACCCCTTGAGTTTAAGTGAATATTACAAAACTTTTTGTATCCAACATACCTTTAATATCTTTGAATTACCCCTCTTAAAATTAAAGATATTTTTGGTATAAAATGATTTTTTTATAACATTTTAAATTCTTTGATGGTCATTGTAATTTCATATTAACTTATCAACAACTTTTCATTAATAATAGTATTTAAAATAACCAACTTTTCTAATTGTATACATTGAAGTATTTCAAATATTAAAACAAACACTTGATTTAGCTATTTAAATAACTTATTTTATTTTTAAAGAATTATTTTTGCATTAAAAACTTTGTTTAATAATATGTGTAGCTGATTTAATTTTCAATTAAATATTAATATGAATTTGTCTAACATGAATATTATCAATTAAAAAAAACTCAACTACATCATAATAACAGAATTGTGATAAATATTTTGATACTTTAGAAAAAGATAAATTTCTAAAACTACGTATACATGTCTATAGATATATATTATTTGTTTATGTTATAATAAGTTTTTTGTAAACAAATTTTCTTACAAAAAGAATTTGTATAACTATCTATAATTATCATTTCTTTCAAATACCACACATAACATGGAAATAAAAAATCAATCATTTGCTAAAAGATTTTAAAGGTCTTGTTTCTAGAAGGGTTAAAATTTTGTAACAACTAGACATCGGTGAGTCCTTGCAATAAAGCCTAAAAGTTTTTATTCATGATTTGCAATATTTTCCTAATTGATTTAGTTTTTTTATATATTTTATTTAAAAAATTGTTATTATTGTTTTAGCATATTTTGGAGCATTTTACCTTAGTATATATAAAGTTATTTAACTTGTATTTGATTGATTATTCATAAAGAAAACTTGTGAGTGAGAGGTTGCTTTTACTTTTGGTTCTTCATATAACTTTCAGAACTTATCAAATATTATTTTTTTATGGTGTACATTTTTATACCTTTGTTTTTTGATTTATTATGATCAATAGGTCAAGGTTTTGATCTAATAACTATTGTTCTTAGGTTCAAACAATCATTGTGTCAAGTTCTTTTTAACTTGATTTTAGCTTTCTTGGATCGTGTTGAATCTTAGTTGTATGCTATAAGATTTTCACCCTTCATATTTGCATCAATACAATATCAATATAATTGAAAAACACATAAAAACATATTGATTTAGTATCTCAGGTAAAAAGCAATTTGAAAAAAAAACTTTAAAATACAAGTTGAATGATATTGCCAAACACATAAAAACATTTAACTCTTTGTCACATAATTAATTTTTGTCAAATTTAATATAACACTTTAGCTATGACTAATTTAAAAGGTATAATTAAATTTTGCTAACACAACACAACACAACTACAACAATGAATATATAGATGTTCCTACTAGATCTGCGACTCACACTATGTCATAGGGCGATAAAAAAACTAGAGTACAAAAGGTATGCTCAATCAATGATAATATTTTTATAGAAACAAGAAAAACTCAAAACGCAAATCATTAACTCGATTTGATCCAATAAGATTGAGTATTTTAATAATTTGATTCAAACTATAGGCAACAATAACAAACAAACTGTTAAAAAACATTTGGCAACAATCTACTAAAACAAATGAGTCACCAATATCATACATGTAAAGAGAAGAAAAAAGATTTATGGAGACCCACTATCACTTCATTGTAGACATCGTTCATTGCTAAATGAGTGTTTTTAGACGGTTCAAACCCTTATTATAAAAGTCTAGAAGACAACATTAGAATAAGTCACATAGATCACTAGATAAACATCACAGGAAACCAAACCAAACAAAATAAACTGAGCATCCTTGTATATTCAATCATTCAGTTCTGTTTAATTTAAGAATAAAATAAATTTCTTAAAATAAATTCAATAAGGGACAACAAATAAAAGAATTTGAGATAACCCAAATAAATCTTTTTTAAAAAGATATTATAGGAAACATGCAAAAAATCTAAGCTCAGTATCCAATTAAATAAATATTGAAAGATGAAATACAATGTATATAAACAATGATAAAAAAAGAAGTCAAAGCAAACTAGGCAAACCTCACGTAGCTAGGTTAGTTTCTACAGTTTACAACCAATGAAATCCTAGATATGGGTTTAACCAAGAAGCTCAAATTCAAACCAATTAAATGTTGAAGAATTAAATTAGGTTAAGAAATATCAATCTAGAAAATTTTGCAAAGCAAGAAATATAAAAATTAAAAGAATAAGGTTGAAATCTAATATGTATTTTCTTGATAAATGGTGGAATTAGAAAAAAAAACACAATTCTAAATGTTATATCAAATTATAAAAATAACAATTAAAAGAATGAGGATTAAATCTAATAGAGCAAAGTTGAATGAGAATAAAATCAAATCAAAAATATAATTCAATGAATTATTTCAAATGAAAAATAATAACCAAATGAACATGGGCTAAATAAAAAAAAAAAAGTTTAGGGATTAATTTGAAAAATTAAGGCGCTGGGCACAAAAACCAAGGAGAGAGAGGAAATAAAGAAGAAAAAAAGATATAGTCGTTGGTGCCAAACTAGAGTTCTCTTAGTGCGCACACTACAAATTCATGGAAGATAAGTTGAGACGAAGCAAACATCACCCCTAAAATAACTTTTTTTACCATTAGAATCATTAGCATGTGTCGTTCAAAGATAACAAAGTGATTGACACATGCTCAATATTTTATTTTTAAATATTATATCATCTCTAGCCCAACACAATAACAATAACAAAAAAAAACTCATTAGTACAATGATTAAAATACCCTATAGCCTTATATTTAAGAATATAAACTTTAAAGGCATGAAAGTCTTTTTTTGTGTGTTTATAAAAATAAATAGATAAAAATCTCCTAATGTCAAATTTTTTTTTCCTTAATCGTAAGGGTAATATGATTGTTTTATTTACGCATTCAAACAAAAATATAAAAATACTCCTCTATGATAGACTAACAATTTTTTTAAAAAATAACATTAATGTAATTTTACTATAAAAGAAAGTAAAATATCCATTTTAGTCCTATCTGAATTTCAGAATGCCAAAATAGTACATTTCAAAGACAATTACTATTTGTGTACACTTTGTTTTTACAAGTGCAAAATGGCGAATTCACTAGTCAGACCATAGTGTAATGCATCTACAACAACAAATTCACCACCCCTTATGTTTTTTTTAGAGTGTGTTTGGCATGATTGTTACCATTGTGATTGAGGTTGAAAAAAAACAGTTTTATAAAAAGCACTTTTAGCTGCGGTTCATAATTAAAATTGAAGTGTTTGGTTAAAATTATGGTTGAGTTTAAGGTTTAATGAAAAACAGTTTCTAATGTTTGGTTACCATGTTTTTCATATTGTTTTTCTAAGAATAAGTTATATAATTAAAAAATTGCTTTTAAAAAACCCCCAACAATATAATTATTAATTTTTTAATTATATTTAAATAAAAAAAATTGAATTTAAAATAAAAACGACACTGCCCTTTTTATACACACAATGCCTTTTTATACACACACATGTGTATCCCTTTCTAATGTTTGGTTTTTAATGCGCTTCGCGAACCTAATACAGAAAAGCGTTCTTCATTCTTAAAATCTCCAATTTCTCTCCTAACCATGGCTGCCCAAATCAGTAAGAAACGCAAGGTAATCTCAAATTTCCCTCTCTTTTCTTTGATTTGCAAGCTTGAAATTGAAGAAGGTATTGAACCGGTGAGCGAATTCCAGCTCATGTTCAAGGTTGACAACAACTGTAATCGAGTGATCTTTGAAGGGATATCTCCACTCAAATTGTTGAACTGAAGCTTTAAAACTTGAAGATCGCTGAGATTACCCAATAGTGCAGGTAAAGGGCCTATAAGGTCATTCTGTGCCAAATTCAATAGGGCCAACATACGGCAAAAACTCAACTGATGGGGTATCTCATTGGTCAAGTTATTGTTATCCAGTTCCAAGTAAGTCAACTTATCGAGTGTCTGGAAAGAAGGAGGGATTGGTCCACTGAGTCAGAATGTGGAGCAGAACGTGAGAGCTGAACCAGCCAAAGCTCAAAACAAAGGCGTTGGACAGAGAAAGAGGATTGACAATGATTCCAACGGTAACAAAACGCAGCCAAAAACATCAATTTTCTACTTCTTGTAAATGATGGTTCAACCGTGATTTTGGTGGGTTTCACCGCAATTAAAATTATGGTTTTCTGATTACTAAATAGGTGTAAACTGTGTTTTAAGAAAAATGCGTCGTTTACGCCGCGTTTCCAAACGACATCGCCGTGCACTTGTATGGTCCGGGGAGGCTTATTTGTCTTATAGTTTAGATATGTATAGAAAGAGAGACTTCCTTCGAAATAACCGTTAAACCCTCCCCCAATTAACGCGGAACTTTTTCATTCGCTAATAATCAACCGCCTGAATATTCTCAGTTCCACTTTGCCGATGTATCAAAATAGAGGATAATTGAAGAAATATAAATAAAAAGAATATCTATCTCCCCCCTCCCCCTCCCCCCTCTCCAAACTCCACCCCCCCTTCGACTCTCATGAGAACTTGACCTCCCTGCGACCACTCTCCTCTCCCCTTCCATGGCAAGAACTCTCCTTTCATCTCCACCGTTCATCGCCGCATCTCTTCCCTCTCTCTGTCGCCACACTCTCACTACCAACCGTCGTTTCATTTCCACAAGAATCAAGGCAAGCTTACACGACAGCATTCCACCAATTCATCATCACTTAGACTCCTCAATTGATTTCACTTCAATTATTAGCAGAGCTGAAGGATTTCTCTACACGCTCGCTGATGCCGCCGTTGCAGTAGATTCCGCTGCTTCTACTACCTCAACTGATCCTTCTGCTGCTCAAAAGAGTGGCGGTTGGTTCGGTTTCATCTCTGATGGTATGGAATTCGTTCTCAAGGTGCTGAAGGACGGACTATCGGCTGTACATGTGCCGTATGCATACGGTTTTGCCATTATTTTGCTTACTGTTCTTGTTAAAGTTGCTACTTTGCCTTTGACCAAGAAACAGGTGATTATCTTTTCTTAATCTTCATTTTTTAGTAGAAAAAATATATAATAATTAAATCCGTTATTGTTAAATTTAAATAAAGTTTTATTTTATTGTAATCAATTGTTTAGGTGGAATCTACACTGGCTATGCAAAACCTGCAACCTAAGATAAAAGCTATTCAACAAAGGTATGCAGGAAATCAGGTGAGGCAGCGTTAAGTATAACTTATTGAATTTCCAGGTTTATTTTAAGCACATGAGTTTCGTGTTCTAAGGAATGTTTGATTTTTATTTAATTTAATTTGTAGGAAAGAATACAGCTTGAGACATCACGTCTATATAGGCAGGCTGGAGTTAATCCATTGGCAGGTACTGCTTTAAAACATTGCATCTGTTTTGGTATTCAATCAATTGAAAATGGTTTCTAAATATATATATATTTGTGTCTTAAAGTTGCTATAGTATGTTCTTTTGGATTTTAATTAATTCACTCATGAAAGTTGGTCGCTGACTAAAAGTGTTGGCCTTGACTAATGCTTGTATCGGTTCTGTCAGTTTACTTGGTCTCTGTGTAGTATATGGCTTGTGGTGCTGATCCTGAAGAACTTCTCATTTTAGGTTGTTTTCCAACTCTGGCTACAATACCAGTATGGATAGGTCTATACCAAGCTCTTTCAAACGTTGCAAATGAGGTATTTAATAGGTTGACATCTTGTTATCTTTTGTACAACGATGATGTATGTTACGCTGATAACTGTAAAAACTTCCTTGAAGGGACTGTTGACAGAAGGTTTCTTTTGGATCCCCTCTTTGGGTGGGCCAACTACAATTGCAGCTCGACAAAGCGGATCAGGCATTTCTTGGCTTTTTCCATTTGTGGTAATAGAAATGTTTCTTTCATCATAATCTTGATGCTAACAATTATGATGTGACTTTACCCCTTTTGAAAGATGCTCATGTCTGCAAAAGTGGAGAGCGAGATTGATGTATTACATTTCATTTGTGGTTTGATATGCACACAGTTTGTTGTCCAAGTCTACTTAATTAGCTCAGTGGATATTAGGTCTCGTTAGTGAGTATCTTTAGAGTAGTTGTCTATGGTGTAGCTGAGATATTGGAGATCATTTGTATGACACCATAAACCAGCATACAGTTTATTTCAGATGATTTTGGTGGGGACATGAGGTTGTAATGACATGGCTGCTGGAGTGATAGTTTATATCTCTTTCCTATGGTTATGGTGCACTGTATTGCTCCATTAGCTCTTAGATTGCCACTTTGTTGAGGTGATTTCACTGTTAGCCGCAGAAAGAGGAAGAGGTGAGGCAGCCTTAGGTCCCTATCTTAGGATTTGATTCTTTCTATGGTGGGGCAGTATGCGAGACATCATTTATACATTTCTTAATTTCCTTTCAAGAGATATATTTTGTTCTTATATTCATCAAGGTACATGTTCAGCAATCGACAGCTCTGTTTTCTACCAAAATTCTCAATCTTGGTGCATCTAGTGCTAATTGTAGAGCGGTAAATGGTTAAATCCAGTGCAGGTTTAGTAAGATGCTAACTTTTTATCTGTTAAAAGGACCGAAAGAAATTGTAAAACACAATTTGAATAAATGAATATTCTGTTTAGATTTTTGCAACTTAATACATGTGTACAATTCACACACACACACGTATATGTGCACATATACAAATATATTTATATAATTGAATTCTCATTAGTTGGATGGAATCAAATCAATTTGAGTTTGTCCATTTGTAATTGATTAATCAGTATTGGGTCTATAAACCAGTTTTGGATTTAAGATAATGGGAAGTATCAAGGCTGACCCAACCAGCTCACTTCCCTATTAGAGTTGCTTGGAGCAACAACAACAAAGCCTTAGTCTCAAACTAGCTGAGATTTTTATTCCTCTATTACCACTTACATCCATGTTAACTTAGGTTTCCCTCTTCCCCTTTTTTCCACTTTCTTTTAACAACTTGCTACTTCTCCAAACCAGGTCTCTTGTGGCCTACATTCGACATGGCCAAATCAACCATCATTTCCCCTTTGTCATCGATTGGCATTTTCAAGAGCAAATCTAAGCATGAAATATAGGTCATGCAGGTACCATGGGTGCCTTTTGCTGCGCTTGATTGAACCTTAAGAAATGACGATGATTGGCTAATCCCTTTTTGTGCCTCTATTAGTGGTTGGTGTCATGTTGTTCATCAAGAAAAGAAAATGTTGTTTTCTCCACATCTTTGCAAAAGCTTTCACTTGCCAATGGAGCTTCTTCAATATATGTTGAAAAAACATTCATTATCGATCCTTGCTTGTGCTTAAATTGGATCTTTCTGTTGCCATGTCTTGGTTGAAGATGCAATATACTTTATTTATCTGATAACTATTTTAATGTCTTCTTTCCTTGGAGCTATTATAGGGATCCACCTCCGTTATACTAGAATATTCATCTCTCTATGTTTCTTGCACTGATAAACTTAATTTTTACTATTTTCTTCAAAAGTATCATTTCTCAAATGCTCTAGCCATGATTTTTGAAAGAAATGATTTAGTGGTTTGAAAGCTATTTTTACCTTTTCAGTTTTGCCTGTTTGCTTACTTCATGTCCTCTGGAGTCATCCAATTGGTATGCTATGGATAAATTAATGCATGCCATGGGTAGTCTTGATGTGAAGAGATGACTAATTTACACTCCAACATGCAAATTAGATGTAACTGCATTAGCTGTTGTTTACAATTTTACTATTAGTTAGGTGATGTGCAGTCATATTTCTTCCCCAAGACTTTGTAGCGGATTCGGATAATCTAATTCCATCATGCAGGATGGTCATCCACCATTAGGCTGGACTGACACTGCAGCATACCTGGTTTTGCCTGTCCTCCTTGTTCTCTCTCAGTATGTATCAATGGAGATCATGAAGCCTCCCCAGGTAGAGAAATGAATCTCTTCATTGGCCTTTTCTGCTTGTCACCATTATTCATCCAAATGATTCTTTAACCCCGAATTATTCTGGTTCGACAGACAGATGATCCAACTCAAAAGAACACACTTCTTGTTTTCAAGTTTCTACCTCTTATGATTGGTTACTTCTCTTTATCTGTTCCATCGGGATTATCTATATACTGGTTCGTTTCTCATCATCAGTGTCACTCAACTGAATTTATCCATGTTTTGCATCCATGTGTTTAGTTTCATTGATTGACTTTGAGGAAGCAAGAAGACTGTCAATTTATGGTTTTTTGCCATCAATAAAAATCTGACATCATATTGTCATTGTGGAATATCATCAGCATGAATTGCACCTGTTGTTTTTATGTTATGTATTCTTGCCCGTGCTGTCATATTTGTACCATCCCTCACATGGAAAAAATTATGAGCAATATTCATTGTTGGTCATAGTGGCATTCCAACTGGTGCATTGACATAAGTTTCTTTTTAGGGTAAATAAGCTAGCATTTATCATAACTTAGTCATTGCCCATAGTTCAAATTCATACCCATGTAAACTAGTCTGTACATTTGTGTGTGGTTTCAGATGTTTCTCTTGCTAGTAATTCCTCCAACTTGTGGAATGCCTCCACATTTTCTTAAAGTGAGATTTGCAGCTGTCCTTTAGATTTAAACACAGGCATCAGATTTTTATTTTTTAATATATATTTCATCCTTGTCAAGCTGAGTAGTTTCTTAGTGTGTGCGCGTGCGCACGCGTGCATCAGTATTATCAAAATGTATATTTGTGATTTATAGGTTCACGAACAACGTCCTCAGCACAGCCCAACAGGTATGGTTACGCAAATTAGGTGGTGCAAAGCCTGTAGTTAACGAGAATGCAAGTGGAATCATCACTGCAGGGCGTGCAAAAAGATCAGCTGCACAACCAGGGCAGCCTGGTGGCAGGTCAGTGTTCTTCCTTGCGTTACTGTTTCTTAATTCAGCATGTCCAAAAGGGTCTCACAAACAAATATGGATATTGACAGGTTCAGGCAGTTAAAGGAAGAAGAGAAGGGCAGAAAATTGAGCAAGGCATTGCAATCAGAAGATGTTCAAGCTCAGGATTCTGCATCTGATGAGGATTTAGATGAAGAGACTAAAGACAAGGTAAATCCTAAAATGTGGTCCTTAATTGTTTTCAGTGATGCAAAGAAAAATTGTATTTACTCTCTGGATTTTACAACTTTTTAAATCACGGTGATTGTTTAAGTGATGCAAAGGAAAATTGTAATGATAAATGAGACAACTCATATTACTGTTAGAATTGCTCATCTCAGCAACTAATCTCAGCCCTTCAACAGGGCGAGGAGGTTCTGGAAGAAGCTTATGCTTCTAGTGCAAGCAAAGAGGTCCCGGATATTTCTCGGCCAAAGAGAAGCAAGCGGTCAAAGAGAAAGCGGGCTGTATAAACAACTTTACACTGATGATTTTAGTTTTTGGCGAGTCCTGTATATCTCAGGTGTGTTGTAGTTGATATGTAGTGCCATCTTCATGCTAATGATGTAAATTCTGCCAATTTTGAACTCTTATTCCGCCTGATTTATTAAGCATTTTCATGTTCTCATGCCAGCACCCTAACAGAGTCATCAATGGACACGGCAAGCAGGTTTTATCATAGGGGTAAAAGCATTCTACTCGATAGAAATTAATCACAAGACAGTAGAGTGGGTCTATAAGGTAAAGGCAAACAACAACACCATGAGAAAGTTTATGTTGCCATCTCAATTTTATCATCTTGAATTATAAATATTATCTTGACTTGCGGTATACAGATTAACTATTTCTGAAAAAAATAAAAAAAAGTTATATATACAAGCTTTTTCAACATGATTTTGTAGTTTAAAAAATTCAAGTCAAAATTAATTTTTTTTATTTATACATGTAATTAAATAAATTGAGAACTATGTCTATTAATAAATAAAAAGAAAACAATAAAAAATAATTAGAAATAGAAATAGAAAAATTAGAAGATAGATATAGATCAAGATATTTAATTTTGCAAGTTGAGACATTCACTTGATCGAATAGAATAAAAAGGAAAAAAAAAATACTATGTAAGACTGCACAGCACATATTAGAAATATTAACCAATTTATTTTATTCTAGAAAAAAAAGTTTATCTATAAAAAGACAATATTATAGATGAATCTGAAAAACTCTTTAAAATTTAAAAGTACAACAAAATAATAATAATTATCATTAAAAAGATGTTTTATAAACAAAATAAAAGGTTAAAGTGTATTAATATAATTATATAAAAAATTAGAGAAACAAAACATGTAAGAAATAATTAATTTTTAAAAATAATTAGAAAAAAAAGGATTAGACACTACTGGTTTGTGAGGACAGACCTATCCAACTAGGCTTTTTTTTTTTCATTGCATCTATGGTGTGCCCTAAAATGTTTTTTTTTTTTAAAACAAACGATGTGTCGTTTGATTTCCCAGGATTCTAGCCAATGTGGTGGCAAGAAAATCATGGTTTGTATTTTCTTGATCTAAAAATCTGTTTTCAACCTATTTTTTACCCAAACTATCTTAGGAACAATTACGAGCGAATTTGCCTGCCCAATGCGCTGGGCTTTTTTTATCTATTTAGAAAATTGATTGATTTTATAAATGTTGTATTTTATTATTTTAATATTTAAATAGTAAAATTGTAATTGATAAAATCTGTTAGAAATAGTTTTTTCCACCAAAAAGTGATTGAATGTTGCTATTGCTAAAACACTTTTGATAAAATTTGTTAGAAAATTTGCTAAGAAGGTGAAATGATTTATTGGAAATTTGATGTCACGTATACTCTGGTTAAAAAAAACACAAAAATAGAAACCCGGTTAAAAAAGAAAAACTGACTTGGACACCACGGTTACTAAAAAATAAAAAAAAAATGTGAAAAAAAGGTCACCGTCTATTAAAAGAACAAAAAAAGAGTATAAAATACAAATTTAAATTCAAAGCCAAAGTTTTTTTTTATAATATTTATTCATCATATTATTATATTAAATGTATTTAAAAATACCGATATTAATTTTTTTTTGCAAGAAATCGTAGGTCATTTTTTCTCTCTCTCTATAGATTTTTAGGCGATAATATTCAATAAATATTAAAACATATAAGTAGTCTCACATACTTTATAGTGTAATCGAAATGGGAAGTGGTTCGTAGATTTTTTAATTGTAGATAATCCAGGTAAATTTGTCAAAAAAATTTTTGAGTTGCCTTTTTTCCCTTGTAATATTAGATCTGACACATTATAAATAAAAATATTGTAATTTGTTTTTAGAAATAAACCTAAATTTTTTGCGTGCTATAATTGCTTATCTGCCGTCTAAAAAGAACAGTGTAATCGAAATGGGAAGTGACTCGCATATTTTTTAATTGTAGATAATCTAGGTAAATTTGTCAAAAAAAAATTTTGAGTTGTATTTTTTGCCCAGTAATATTAGATATGAAATATTAAAAACCAAAATATTATAAATATTTTTTAAGAAATAAACTTTAAAAAACAGAGCACAAAATTAAAATTCAAAGACAAATTTTTTTTATAAGATTTATTCCTTGTATTATTATATTAAATGTATTTAAGAATACTAATATTAATTTTTTTTCTCTATATATACATTCTTAGGCGATAATATTCAATAAATATTAAAACATATAATTAGTTTAACATACTTTAATTTGACATAAATATACAAATATATAATCAATTTGACATACTTTAAATAATACATGTAATTTTAAGGACAAAATTGAAGCAAATCCAAACATTCAAATAAAATAATTGAAAACAAAACCTGAAATTAAAAGAAATGGGACCGAAATGAAACTAAAATCCATAATTAACTTGCATAGAAGGATAAAATTGAAAGAAATCAAACTTTGGTACCGAAAATATTAAGGATTTATAATAAATTTGCATGGAAGGATGCAATTGCAATCCATCAAAACTTTGATACCAAAAATATTAAAAATTCCAGCCCAATACACAAATTTAAAAGAATGAGTACCGAATTGAAAGTCCAATATATAATCAATTTCAATTGAAGGACAAAATTGAATCAAATTTAAACCTATATAATAGCATTAAGGGCAAGAAAACCAAATTACAACGTTCAGGGACTGAAATGAACTTTGATAAAAAACAGCTTAGCTGACGTCATCTGGCGCAGGCAGGAGAGAGAAACTGGGGGGAAAATTCAAACGACCATTGACACGTCTCCGGACACCATAGTGGCACACGCGCCGCCCAAGGGGGACAAAATGGTTAATGAACTGTTCAATGAAATATTAAAAAAATAAAAAACCGGTCTAAGGAACCGGACCGAACCGGACCCGAAATGGTACATTACCGCGGAGCCCCTGAAACCGGCGGCGTTTTTTGTCTTTTTCGAGGGGTTGTTTCGTTAATACACTTTTCATAAGCCGGAAAAAAAAGGTGGACGTGCGCGCGCGGAGCACCGGAGCAAATTGCCAATGAACAATACCTAGAGTTTGATAATATTAAGAATGATATCACCTTGTAACCTTTTATAATTATCCTCTGATGAGGTTTAAAGACTTTATTCACCATACATTGATAGATGGCTCATGGTTTTTTAGTCCAAATGATATCACCTTGTAACAAAATATTTCTTTTTTCATGATGAATGGTGAATGGTGTATTATCGTCATTATCTGGGTGTATAGGGATCTAATGATACCTAGAGTTTGGATTTAGAGAGATATACAATTCAAACCTACAATAAAATCCACTAATATATCAACCTTAGAAAAAAGAAACAATCTTTATTGAAATATGTAATGTCTACACATATTTGTTATCTATCTACCATTACGATCTTTGTTAGTCAATCTAGGTACATCACTTCACGGGTAAAATTAGTGGCATGCAATCATCCTACTTTTTATGTGATTGTTTTTTTTTATCCCTTAAAATCTTTTTTCTTCCAACAAGTATAAGGAATGACTAGATTAATATTTAGTCGATGTGTACTTGATGGTTGATCCTAGGCATATATATATTTATTCAAAGAAAAAAAGTTGTATTTTAGGTGATAAAAAGTTTTTGTTACATCTTGCTCTTGAGTCAATTGTTGAGTAAGGCCCATTTTAGTGGCCACCCTTATATCCCTAAAAGGTATATCTTTAAACTATTTAATGACTTTTGTCTTTACTTTGTTCTTTCTCAGGACCTTGTGGTCTATTGTCAATGTTTTTTACCTTTGAGATATAAAAGACATGTTATTTTTAAGATGTTTGGTTACTACATATTGTGGTCACACCCTTATGAGTAGGGAATTTAAAGCCCTAATATTTATTGATAGAAACATTAATTTGATAGAAAAGAGGTCTTCCTATGATGACATTATAAATCAAGTTCATGTCAATGACCATGAAAGTTTATTGTTTCTATCAATAAATATTAGGGCTTTAAATGTGACCTTCATTGTTGTCATAACCCCTTTTATGGGTCATTCCTTAAAAAATAAAAAATAACAAAAAATAAAATAAAAGGATGATGTTGAGAAAAAAATTGAAAATGCAAGGCAGGTTTTAGAGACTGATCGTACCTCTATTGTGCCAAAAAAATGAGGGAATACAGATTCAAGACTAAAATAATTTATTATTGGATAAATCTGCATAAAAATTAAGCTGAAAGGCATAATTATATTTTCATAGGCCAATTCGATTTAATCATGGGCCAATTTAAAGTATAATTGTGTTTAGGAATTAATTTAGGGTCCAATTGAAGGATTTAGTTAAATGCAAGGATTCAATAATAATTTAAATTGGTCAAATTAATTTTATTAAGGGTTTAATTGATGAAAAATCAAGTTCATGAGCCTAATTCGTGTTTAATCGAGAAGATTGAAACTTTCGGAGACCAAAGTCAATTTTTAACAAGTCAATTGGATGAAATTTGGGGTAAAATTGAAAAGAATTGAGGGTTTAATGGTCAATTGAGGGTCAAATTGTATAAATCTGAAACCAATGACCAAAGTAAAAAGAGCGTTTGTTAAGGCTGCTATTAAAATTTTAGCAGGGATAAAATTACATAAATTTAGTTTAAAGCCAATTAGGAGCGCATTTAGAACAATTATAATTTGAGAGACCAATTTGTACTTCTACCATCTTGCAGAATTTTCAGGCAGCCAATACAATTTTTTTATGCACTGGTATGTAACAGTGCCCGCCCACCACCATCTTCATCATTGTAGAAGAGAAAGAGGTAACTTGAAAACACACGCAACGGTAGCTGAAGTGTTGTTGTATTCTTATAAATACTTGCGATCAGAGAACAAAAAGAGAGGAACACAAGGGGAAAGAAACAGAAAAAAACATAGATCAAAGGGAAAAGTAAAGAACCAAACACAAACATTAAGGAATAAAAAAGGGGTAGAAGAAGAAAGGGATACCGAAGACAGCACAAAAAAAAGCCGTGAGAACCTGCCGAAGCCACTAACTCAGTCTTCTTTGTCCTTATCGTCGGTAGTAGTGCCTTCTTCAACACCAGCAGCCTCAAATGTTTCCTTCTCCACAGGTAGCCTTCACTTTCTCTTTCCCCGTCGTTAGTCACAATCCTGGTTTTTCCTCTCTAGCTGCTAGCCACGATTTTAGACCAGCAACAACCTCGTCGTCTCCTCTCCCTCAGTAGCAATTTACCATCTCTGCATACAACCCATTATGCTCCTCTAGCCGCCACCACCATCCCTTTGGCACTGATGACAACTCCCTTGTGTCCTCCAGTAGCATCAGCAATAATCTCCTCACCTCCAGCGATAAAACCAGCAGCAATGTCACCTTCCTTCTCCATTGTAACAACTTTTTAGTGCCTTCTACGACCACCACAGACCACCATTTTCAACGCCATCACCACCGACAAAATCATCCTAACCTCCTCTACATGACGACAACGACATGTAACCCCCCACTTTTCCTCTATTTGTTACTGTTCACTATGCAAGTGAACAACTACTTTTCCTCTTTTTGTTACTATTCACTATGCAAGTGAACAGTAGGAAGGGCTAGACATTCTGTCCAACCTGACTCGAGAAAGATGTTTGGCCGAAATGGCCCAACATGGTTGGGGCATCCCATTTCGTTGGACCCGACTCAGTTTAATTTTTTTTAAAAATAAATAATTACATTTTTTAGAGAAAAAAACAAAAAAAAAAGTGTTGTTTTTGTGCATACGACAAAATTCTAAAACTTTTCTAAGCATATGTTTTCATAAAAAATCGCATTTTTTCTCATGTTTTGAAATGAAAAATAGGATATCGTAACCAGTTTATGATTATCCGTTAGAGTTTGGTCAAAATATCAAAAATCTTTCAACAATCATTTTGTTCTTTTTTTTGTAAAATTTAATTATTGGTGTGTAAAATTACATTGAAAAGTATACACATAGGTATTAAAAAGATAATAAATGCAATGCTAAAATTTGGATTTTAGAACTGTTAAGTTTTCGACCTAGTATGGTAGAGACTCCCTTACGAAGAGAGAACTACTTTGCACCTTAGAAAAGACCAACGAATAAAAAATCTGACTTAGAAAAATAATGTAACTTATCTTAGGTAGGGTGCACTAGGGGTGATGCGTCTTCTCCTTGCACAACAAGTTTCCTTACTTAAACTCTTGTAGACCATTAGGTTTTCTAGTGACCTTAATATTAGGTGGCGACTCCAAAAAATTATAGTCGTAATTTTATGATTATAAGTAAAACTATTTCACATGCGTCGTCTCTCCTCTCCAGGGATGGCCGTGCGCGAGGCGAGGTGAAAAATCATCGTCACAACAATTGGCATATATATACTTGTAGTCCCAACAAGAAGAGTCTTCATGAGGATTAGTTTTAAAGGATTTATTCTCATTTATGCCATCACATCACCTGAGAGAATATTGATCACACTATCATCATTAATTAATACCTTTACGGACATGATGATTAGCTAACACGAGCTGTATGCCCGCGCGATGCGCCGGGGTTTTTTTTATCTATGTAGAAAATTGATTGTTTTTATATGTATTATATTTAATTATTTTAATATTTAATTAGTATAATTATAATTGATAAAATCTGTATAATCGAAATGAAAAGTGGTTTGTATATTTTGTAATTGCAGATAACGTATGTAATTTTTTTTTCCTGATTTTTTTTTCTCAGTAATATTAGATTTGACACATTATAAAAAAAATTCCACAAATAAACTTATATTTTATGTGTGGTATAATTAGTTATTTTAATGTTCAATTACTAAAATTGCAATAGATCAAATATGTTAGAAATGAGTTTTTTGCGTGGTATAATTAGTATGCTTGCCCGCGCAATGCGTCAGGGTTTTTTCTATGTAGAAAAATAATTGATTTCTTACATGCTGTAATTAGTTGTTTAAATATTTAATTAGCAACATTATAATAGATAAAATATGCAACAAATTAATTTTTTACCCGCCTAAAAGGAATAGTGTAATCGAAATGGGAAGTGATTTGTATATTTTTTAATTGTAGATAACCTAGGTAAATTTGTCAAAAAAAAATTTAGTTGTTTTTTTTCATCAGTAATATTACATCTGACACATTAAAAATAAAAACATTGTAAATTTTTGAAGAAATAAACTAAATTTCTTTGCGTGCTATAATGACTTATTTGCCGTATAAAAGGAATAATCGAAACGGGAAGTGATTCGCATAATTTTTGACAGGAATAGTGTAATCGAAATGGGAAATGGTCCGTATATTTTTTAATTATAGATAACCTAAGTAAACTTGTTAAAAAAAAATTGAGTTGTTTATTTATCCCAGTAATATTAGATTTAAACTATTAAAAATGAAAATATTGGAATTTTTTTTTAAAGAAATTAACTTAAACAAAAGAGTATCAAATTTAAATTGTAAGCCACAATTTTTTTATATAAGGTTTATTAATCATATGATTATATTAAATATATTTAAGAATATTGATATTAATTAAAAAAAAAAACAAATGCTAGGTCATTTTATTCTCTCTCTATATATTTTTAGGCGATAATATTAAATAAATATTAAAACATATAATTAGTCTCACATACTTTATAAAGTAATCGAAATGAGAAGTGGTTCGTATATTTTTTAATTGTAGATAACCTAGGTAAATTTGTCAATATTTATTTTCATGAGTTGCTTTTGTTCCTCAGTAATATTCGATCAGACATATTGAAAATAAAAATATTGTAATTTGTTTTTAAATATGAACTTAATTTTTTTGCGTGCTATAATTACTTATTTGCCGTCTAAAAAGACAGTCTAATGGAAACTGGAAGTGACTCGTATATATTTTAATTGTAGATAATGTAGGTAAATTTGTCAAAAAAAAAACTTTAGATGTATTTTTCCAGTAATATCAGATCTATAATATTAAAAATCAAAAAACTGAAAATGTTTTTAAAGAAATAAACTCAAACAAAAGAACACAAAATTTAATTTTGAAGCCAATTTGTTTTTTATTTTATAAGATTTATTCATCATATTATTATATTAAATGTATTTAAGAATACTGATATGAATTTTTGTTCTTCAAAAAATTCTAGGTCATTTTTCATCTCTCTCTATATATTTTTAGCCGATAATATTTAATAAATATTTAAACATATAATTAAATTAACATACTTTAATTTGACATAAATATACAAATATATAATTAATTTGACATACTTTCAATAATATATTTAATTTAAAGGACAATCTTAGGTCTTTTTTTTTCTCTCTATATATATATTCTTAGGCGATAATATTCAATAAATATTAAAATATATAATTGGTTTCACATATTTTAATTTGACATCAATATACAAATATATAATTAAAAAATCAAAACAATGAAAAAATTTTCCTAGAAATAAACTTCAACAAAAGAGCACAAAATTTAATTTTGAAGCCAATTTATTTTTTTATTTTATAAGATTTATTCATTATATTATTATATTAAATATATTTAAGAATACTGATATGAATTTTTGTCCATCAAAAAATCCTAGGTCATTTTTCCTCTCTCTCTCTATATATTTTTAGGCGATAATATTCAATAAATATTTAAATATATAATTAGTTTACAATACTTTAATTTGACATAAATATACAAATATATAATTAATTTGACATATTTTCAATAATATATTTAATTTAAAGGCCAATCTTAGGTCATTTTTCTCTCTCTCTATATGTTCTTAGACGATAATATTCAATAAATATTAAAACATATAATTGGTTTCACATATTTTAATTTGACATAAATATACAAAATATATAAGTAAAAAATCAAAGCACTGCAATTTTTTTTCCAGAGATAAACTTAAAAAAAGAGCATAAAATTTAATTTTGAAGCCAATTTGTATTCATCATATTATTATATTAAATATATTTAAGAATACTGATATGAATTTTTGTTCTTAAAAAAATCCAAGGTCATCTTACCTCTCTCTCTCTATATATTTTTAGGCGATAATATTCAATTAAGATTTAAAAATATAATTAGTTTAACATACTTTAATTTGACATAAATATACAAATATATAATTAATTTTACATACTTTCAATAATATATTTAATTTAAAGGACAATCTCAGGTTTTTTTTTTCTCTATATATAAATTATTAGGCGATAATATTAAATAAATATTAAAACATATAATTGGTTTCACATATTTTAATTTGACATAAATATACAAATATATAATTAATTTGAAATATTTTAAATAATATATTTAATTTAAAGGATAAAATTGAAGTAAATGAAAAAATGAAAATTAAATAATTTAAAATAAAACCTAGAATTAAAAGATTTGGGACCGAAATTAAACTGAAATCTATAATTAACTTGCATAGAAGGATGAAATTGAAAGAAATCAAACTTTGGTACCGAAAATATTAAGGATTTATAATAAATTTGCATGGAAGGATGAAATTGAAACAAATCAAAAAATAAAAGTAGAAGCATGGTTATAAAAAAAAGTGCAAGGGGAAATCACCTTTTTAAACAGTAATGAGAAAAAAATTGTGGTGCGCATAAGTTAACCTGGACACCCCGGTCACGGGAAAAAAAATAAGCGGAAACAAAAAAATGGAAAAAAATATATAAGTTGAACCAAAAAAGGGAAGAAAAAGAAGAAGCACGGTTATAAGAAAAAAAGTGCAAGGGGAAATCACCTTTTTAAACAGTAATGAGAAAAAAATTGTGGTGCGCATAAGTTAACCTGGACACCCTAGTCACGGGAAAAAAAAATAAGTGGAAACAAAAAAATGGAAAAAAATGTATAAGTTGAAACAACAAAGAGAAAAAAAAGAAGAAGCACGGTTATAAAAAAAAGTGCAAGGGGAATTCACCTTTTTAAACAGTAATTAGAAAAAAATTGTGGTGCGCATAAGTTAACCTGGACACCCCGGTCATGGAAAAAAAAATAAGCGGAAACAAAAAATGGAAAAAAAAAATAAGTTGAACCAAAAAACGGAAAGAAAAATGGATCCGGAGATTAGTCATGGCACGCGTAAATTGCTATTGATATCCTAGTTTACAAAAATAATAATAAGAATAATAAAAAATCAGTAATGAGAAAAAAATTGTGGTGCGCATAAGTTAACCTGGACACCCCGGTCATGGGAAAAAAAATAAGCGGAAACAAAAAAAATGGAAAAAAATATATAAGTTGAACCAAAAAAGGGAAGAAAAAGAAGAAGCACGGTTATAAAAAAAAAAGTGCAAGGGGAAATCACCTTTTTAAACAGTGATGAGAAAAAAATTATGGTGCGCATAAGTTAACCTGGACACCCTAGTCACGGGAAAAAAAATAAACGGAAACAAAAAAATGGAAAAAAATGTATAAGTTGAAACAACAAAGAGAAAAAAAAGAAGAAGCACGGTTATAAAAAAAAGTGCAAGGGGAATTCACCTTTTTAAACAGTAATTAGAAAAAAATTGTGGTGCGCATAAGTTAACCTGGACACCCCGGTCACGGGAAAAAAAATAAGCGGAAACAAAAAAATGGAAAAAAAAAATAAGTTGAACCAAAAAACAGAAAGAAAAATGGATCCGGAGATTAGTCATGGCACGCGTAAATTGCCATTGATATCCTAGTTTACAAAAATAATAATAAGAATAATAAAAAATCAGTAATGAGAAAAAAATTGTGGTGCGCATAAGTTAACCTGGACACCCCGGTCACGGGAAAAAAAATAATCGGAAACAAAAAAATGGAAAAAAATATATAAGTTGAACCAAAAAAGGGAAAAAAAATGGATCCAGAGATTAGTCATGGTACACGTAAACTGTCATTGATATCCTAGTTTAAAAAAATAATAATAAGAATAATAAAAAAATAAAATAAAAGGGAAAGCAAATTTTCCAGACAGTTATTTTCAAAATCAGGATTATAGAAGAAAAAAACAAAAACACAGTAGTTTAAAAAAAATAACAATAATAAAAAAAAAAGGGAAAGCAACTTTCCAGTTGCTTTAAAAAAAACGGATTTCAGAAAGAAAAAAAAATAAAATAAAGGAAAGCAAATAAAACGGATTTTAGAAAAACGGAAGCAACTTTTCAGTTGCTTTTCAAATAAAACAAAAAACGGATTTTAGGAAAAAAAAAGGAAAAAAAAAGAAGTCAAATTTGTTGGTGAGAGGTTCGAACCTCTGCACGCTGGATTTCCAGCGCGCAGCGAACCGCTCGGCCACTATTACTCATCTGTCAATTTCACGATAAAAAATACAAAAAGAAGGCCAGTGTAAAAAAAAAAAAGAGCACAAACTCGCGCGAAGCACTGGAGTAAAGTGCAAGTCCACAGTGCCAATGTGAGTGCGTGAACAGTAATGAATAGGAAATGTGCGATCTGTTTTAGTTTCTTTAGTAATTGTTGAGATGACAAGAGCATCCTCGTGTGGAAAACTTACCCTTTCCTTAGATTTTATTGTAAATATAAAGGGTTCATGCCATATATTAGGGAGGCAGGTAGTAAGGATTTTCTTCTTGGTTTATTCCCCACTCCTTTTGTTGCCTCCTACTAAGGTTCCACCAAATATGACATTGATATTTAAAAATACCTGGTTAGATTGGTTAGACGTTTACCTGACTTGTTCATACGAGTATGTCTCTTTATAAAATGTTGAATATAGATCTTAGCCATTATTCAATCTCCTTCTTTAAAGTATAATATGATTCGATATCATGTCATTTGTCCTAGTAAAACATGTAATACTTATTAGAAGTGTATGTGTAAGGAGCAAGGAAGTTAATCTCATTCCGTTTCAACTGAAACGACCGAAATGTTTCATACAAGTTACAAAAACCAAGACATAACGATATCATTTTTATCTTCAGTTAAATTTCAGTCCATTCCGGATTTTTTGGCCAAATTCTAGTTGAAATGCGCCAAAATCATTTTGCCAATGCTGTTTTGGCCAAATAGTGTTTTTTTAAATAATGAATAATTTTATAATATCAATAATATCTCTTAATTTGACTGTTAGATTGAGATGAAATTTTACGAGGAGTCTCTTGACATATTTATATATATTATGTTAAAATTTCAAAGCAATTAGAGAATATAATGACCTTGCGAGATTGATGATAACATTCTCATAATATTATACATGTTTATAATTTTGTTTAGAAAAATCATTTTATAGTATCTTATTTAGATTAAATTGCACAATTATAAATAATTTTATTTTTGGATTTGAGCTAAATTTGTTTTTGAATTTATATATTTAATTATATATATATATACACACACACACACACACATAAAAGTACAACCCCGAAACGGCATGCCGAAATGCTCTGAAATCAAAACATTCTGTTTCAATTGAAAAAAAAAGTAACAACCGAAACGTAATTGACAACTTTGATAAGGAGTGACTTTCATTAGTTAGGGATATTGTATAAAATCATAACCTTTAATGACGATATAAACTTTCATGATAGTCTTGTTTAGAGGTATTGAAATCTCTCACGATATGATTGATGATAATTGGATGACCTCTTCGTTTTGTTTATGGAACTCAAATTCTATATCGAAGAATGATTCTATCTAAAGGTCCTTCAAGTCAATTATTCTTATAAAAATAAGAAGGTTAGTGTCGTAACACACTTTTCTCTTTCAACGATATATGATTTCCCATAACTTTCTTAATCTTAAACAAGTTTTTGTTAAGTAAGACATACAATCATACATGTATTTTTTTCGTGAAGGGGATGACGAGTAATTTCACTATGACTATATTTTTATGGGACAAATATCCCTTATACAGACATTAATGAGAATTAATGAAAAATATTTTTTTACACACAAAAATTAATAAGCATTAATGGGGATTGATATCTCTTACACAAAGATTAATGAGTATTCATGGAGAAAGAATAAAAATGTTTTAATACATTTTTAGGATTAAAAAGTATGCTAAGATAAATCGCTACAGGGTTGGGCTCAAGTGATGCACTTGAGTCCATAAAGAGGTGTTGGGAGTGCCCAACACCTGAGCTCAACCTGCAATTCAAGCCCACAAAAAGGTGTTACTTAGATGTTCAACACCCTGACTTACGTTGGTTCTTGAGCCTACATAAGATGGCGAGCACGCCCAACACTTAAGCTCAGTTTTTGACCCAAACCCAATCCCTATAAAAAGTATAAATAAACCAAAAATTTTTTTGGCTAATGACCATTATAGATTTGGTGCTAAAAAAAAACGGGGGGGGGGGGGGGGGGGAGTTATTATGCAATTCAAATTTTGAAAGCTTTAAGACTTGTTCAATAGGACAATATTTAGAAGGCGAGCGTTTTAAAAATATTTTAAAAAATTTAAGATTTATTTATTTATTTATGTTTTCAAATCGTTTTGATATGTTAATGTCAATTTTTTTTAAATAAAATATTATTTTTATATATTTTTATATAAAAAATACTTAAAAAACAAATTATATTATCAAATTAAATAGACTCATAGTACCGGAAGTTGTTGTTGGATATTAGAGAGCAATTTCATAGGGACTAGGAGGTCATTCATCAACACAATAAAAAACAGCTAATTTATATTTATATGACCCGGCTAAGATTGGTACTCATCGAATGGTTGAGTTCAAGATTTGGGATTACAGCGATGTCCCATCTTCTTTTAATCAACTCTACGGGGCTTATCACAGGGGAGGCTAGTTCTTTATTTTTCCTTCCACTGTAAAAAAAATAATAACTTGGGTTTTCTTTTCTCTGCAATGCTCTCTTCTGCAAACAAATTCTTATATAGTTGCAATTTAAATATAGATAAGGTAAAATGATTTCAAAAGATGACAAGCTTAAAGAAAAAGCACATCTAAAAAAGAAACAGACAAAGGTAGGATAAAAAGAGAAAGCGAAAGGATTGCGATTGTGAATTGAAAGTGACTGCCGGCCATGGGAGATGCCAAGACAACTTCGATTAGGTTTTTTTTCTTCCAGAGAGCAGGTACGTTCAGTCCGGCAGGGACTTGGGACAAGGTGCTATCCTCTTTCGCCAACGTGTTCGTCGCCACCCACTGTTACCTCGATCTAAACACTCCTCGATAAATAATAGAAGCTAATATAGTTATTAGTTTTAAACAAGATTGTTAATTCTGTTCTATTCTGTTCGAAATGACCGGAAAATTCCGTGTCATTAAAAAAATCTAGACGAAACGGTGTCGTTTTCGTCTCGGTTTTAATTCCGGTCCGTTCCAGAAATTTCAGCCAAAACGTCTCGGTACCGTTCCGGCTCAAAATCACAATATCTCTTTTATTTTAGAACATTTTACTATCATAATATTTTGGAATTTTAGAGATCTTTCTAATTTTGAGATTATGTTTGTTTGACTTTGTGTTTGTATTGTATAATTTAAAGTTAATTTATCTTGAATTTAAATTATACTTGTTAAATTAATATTTTAATTTATATATATATATATATATATATATAATTAATGATATATGAACAGTACAACCCCGAAAAGGCACGTCGAAACGCTCCAAAACCCAAATGTTCCGTTCCAATAAAAAAACTGTAACGATATTGACAACTTTTGGTTTTAAAGATTAATTTACTGATCGGAATAACGACAATTTTAATAAAATAAAGAAAAGGAATTGCCCACCCAACTCCCGAGGGGGTTTGTAGGATTCTGCATGTTCAATAAATATACACGTATTGCTTTTTCTCCTCACTTTGCCCTAATGTTTTGCCTTTTTGTTTTAAGTTTTAACGTGTTTGTGTTTATCGAATTACCCTCACAGTATGGATTGTGCTAGAAAAGGTGATAGATATCTAGGGTTTTGCACGGTCCACAACAAAGTATGAAAAAAGTGTGGGTGATGTTGTGTATAACTAAGTTATTGTTTCAGATTCTGTTTTAAAACTATTTTTTTTAAAAATTTTATTTTTATTTTAAATTAATTTATTTGGTGCTTTCAGATAATTTAATGTGTTAATATAAAAAATAATTTTAAAAATTAAAAAATATCATTATAATACTTTTTTAGATGAAAAACACTTTAAAAATAACTTTAAAAACAACCTCAAATACATTATCAAATAGATCCTAAGCTGAACGGAACTTCAATCTTAAATTTTATCACTTAAAATAAAATAAGGCTTTTTATTTTATGTGGTGTTTAATCGTAAATTTAAAAGTATTTAATTAATTAATATACATTATTTTTTATATGAGAACGAGCCATATGCCCGCGCGATGCGCCGGGTTTTTTTTTATCAATGTAGAAAATTGATTGATTTCATATATATTATATTTTGTTATTTTAATATTTAATTAGTAAAATTATTATTGATAAAATCTGTATAATCGAAATGGAAAGTGGTTTGTATATTTTGTAATTGCAGATGATGTAGGCAATTTTTTTTTATGAGTTGTATTTTTTCCTCAGTAATATTAGATCTGACACATTAGAAATAAAAATATTGTTATTTTTTTCCCGAAAATAAACTTATATTTTTTGCAAGCTATAATTAGTTATTTTAATGTTTAATTACTGAAATTGCAATAGATAAAATATGTTAGAAATGAGTTTTTTGCGTGATATAATTAGTATGCTTGCCCGCGCATTGCGTTAGGGTTTTTTCTATGTAGAAAACTAATCGATTTGTTACATGTTGTAATTAGTTGTTTAAATATTCAATTAGTAACATTATAATAGATAAAATATATAACAAATAATTTTTTTCCCAGCCTAAAAGGATTAGTGCAATCGAAACAGGAGGTGGTTCGTATATTTTTTAATTGTAGATAACCTAGGTAAATTTGTCAACCTTTTTTTTTAGTTGTTTTTTTTCCCCAGTAATATTAGATTTCAAATATTAGAAATGAAAATATTGTAATATTTTTTTTAACAAATAAACTTAAACAAAAGAGTATCAAATTTAAATCCAAGGCCAAAATTTTTTTTATAAGATTTATTAATCATATTATTATATTAAATGTATTTAAGAATATTGATATTAATTTTTTTAAAAAAATCCTAGGTCAATTCTTTTCTCCCTCTATATATTTTGAGGCGATAATATTAAATAAATATTAAAACATATAATTAGTCTCACATATTTTATAGAGTAATCGAAATAGGAAGTGGTTCGTATATTTTTTTAATTGTAGATAGCCTCAGTAAATTTGTCATTTTTATTTATATGAGTTGCTTTTGTTCCTTAGTGATATTAGATTTGACACATTATAAATAAAAATATTATAATTTGTTTTTAAAAATAAACTTAATATTTTTGCGTGCTATAATTATTTATTTGCTTTCTAAAAAGAACAGTGTAATCGAAACGGGAAGTGACTCGCATATTTTTTAATTGTAGATAATGTAGGTAAATTTGTCTACCTTCTGTTTTTTTTTTTTTTTTGAGTTGTATTTTTTTTTTGCAGTAATATTAGATATAAAATATTAAAAAAGAAAACACTGTAATTTGTTTTCCATTAAATAAACTTGAACAAAAGAGCACAAAATAAAAATTTGAAGCCAATTTGTTTTTTTATTTTATAAGATTTATCCATCATATTATTATATTAAATGTATTTAAGAATACTGATATGAATGTTTTTTTCTTAAAAAAATCCTAAGTCATTTTTTCTCTCTCTCTCTCTATATATATTTTTAAGCGATAATATTGAATAAATATTCAAACATATAATTAGTTTTACATACTTTAATTTGACATAAATATACAAATATATAATTAATTTGACATACTTTAAATAATATATTTAATTCAAAGGATGAAATTAAAGTAAACGCAAAAATTGTAATTAAATAATTTAAAAGAAAATCTTGAATTAAAAGATTTGGGACCGAAATGAAACTGAAATCCATAATTAACTTGCATAGAAGGATAAAATTGAAAGAAATCAAACTTTGATATCGAAAATATTACAAAATCTATGTAATTTTTTCTCTCTTTCTGTCTCTCTCTATATATTTTTAGGCGATAATATTCAATAAATATTAAAACATATAATTAGTTTAACATATTTATTTGATATAAATATACAAATATATAATTAATTTGGCATACTTTAAATAATATATTTAATTCAAAGGATAAAATTGAAGTAAATCAAAAAAATTAAATTAAATAATTTAAAACAAAACCTGGAATTAAAAGATTTGGGACCAAAATGAAACCAAAATCTATAATTAACTTGCATAGAAGTATAAAATTCAAAGAAATCAAACTTTGATACCGAAAATATTAAAAATCCTAGGTCATTTTTCTCTCTCTATATATATATATATATTTAGGCAATAATATTCAATAAATATTCAAACATATAATTAGTCTCACATACTTTAATTTGACATAAATATACAAATATATAATTAATTTGACATACTTTCAATAATATATTTAATTTAAAGGACAATCCTAGGTCATTTTTTTCTCTTTATATATATTCTCAGACGATAATATTCAATAAATATTAAAACATATAATTAGTTTAATATATTTTAATTTGATATAAATATACAAATATATAATTAATTTGACATACTTTAAATAATATATTTAATTCAAAGGATAAAATTGAAGTAAATCAAAAAAATTAAATTAAATAATTTAAAACAAAACCTGGAATTAAGAGATTTGGGACGAAAATGAAACCAAAATCTATAATTAACTTGCATAGAAGTATAAAATTGAAAGAAATCAAACTTTGATACCGAAAATATTAAAAATCCTAGGTCATTTCTCTCTCTCTCTCTCTATATATATTTTTAGGCAATAATATTCAATAAATACTCAAACATATAATTAGTTTCACATACTTTAATCTGACATAAATATACAAATATATAATTAATTTGACATAATTTCAATATTATATTTAATTTAAAGGACAATCCTAGGTCCTTTTTTCCTCTTTATATATATTCTTATGCGATAATATTCAATAAATATTAAAACATATAATTAGTTTAACATATTTTAATTTGACATAAATATACAAATATATAATTAATTTGACATACTTTAAATAATATATTTAATTCAAAGGATAAAATTGAAGTAAATACAGAAATTAAAATTAAATAATTTAAAATAAAACCTGAAATTAAAAGATTTGGGACCGAAATGAAACTGAAATCCATAATTAACTTGCATAGAAGGATAAAATTGAAAAAATCAAACTTTGATACCCAAAATATTAAGGATTTATAATAAATTTGTATGGAAGGATGAAATTGAACTAAATCAAAACTTTGATACCAAAAATATTTAGAATTCCAGCCCAATCCGAGAAATTCAAAGCATGAGGACAGAATTGAAACTTCAATATATAATCAATTTCAATTGAAGGACGAAATTGAAACAAATCAAAAGTTATATAATAGCAATAAGGGCCAGAAAAAAAAATTATACAGTTCAGGGACTGATATGAAATGTGAAAAAAACAACTTAGCTGACGTCATCTGGCGCAGGCAGGAGAGAGAAATTGGGGGGGAAATTCAAACGATCATTTACACGTTTCTGGACACCGTAGTGATACACGCGCCGCACCGGGTGGAAGATAACATGCCGGAAAATCTTTCTAGATGCCGGTTGGTCATTTTTGGACGCCGTATGAAGCCGCACGCGCCGCCCTAAACACGCGTGAGCGAAGTAACGAACGGCGCATCCTACGACGCGCCAACAGTAATCCGACGAAATAAATAATAAAATATTGGCTAATTACCGTGAAGCCCCTCCCCCGCAGGCGTGTTTTTTGTCTTTTTCGAGGGACAAAATCGTTAATCCACTGTTCAATGAAATATTAAAAAATAAAAAAATCGGTCGGACTAACCGGACCGGACCGGAAATGGTTAATTACCGAGGAGCCCCTGAAAATGGCGGCGGTTTTTGTCGTTTTCGGGGTTTTTTTTTTTGTTAATACACTGTTGAAAAAGCAAAAAAAAAAAGTGGACGTGCGCCGCGATGCAACGAGTGAAATTGCGAGTGAATAGTGACTATGAGTCACGGTGCACAGTGAATCAACAGTGAAAACCCAAGCTCTTTTAGCTCTTTTCTTAATGGTTAAAAAATAATTTTCGATATTTTAGTTAAAAAAGTATTATAATTTACAATTTTTTTAAAACCATAAATTAAAGCAAAGCTAATACACCCACTAACTAAGATACCATTCATTTATTAATGAGGTGCCGCGTGGGGCTATGAGAAAACGAGGCCAATCTTAATCAACTTTCTTTAAAAAAATGGATGCAATAGTTAAAGTTTCACCACAATCCATGCACTTTATAATGCTTCTTAATTAATTATTTAGTTGCTTTGTTTTATTATAATTTTTTATTATTATCATAGTGTCGAGATAATTTGCGCACCTCAATTAATTTCACAGATTTTAAAATTAATAACTATATAAACTTCTAGTAATCATCATATTAATAACCATAAATCTCAAATCTAAAATTATAAGGAGAAGCAAACCTCTTGATTTCAAATTTATATCACTGATTCATCTACTAAATTGTTATTTTATTATAATCTTAACTTGTGTTATGGGTGTGTTTAAGAAATAATTAAAAAGTATCTTTTGAAAAAATTAAATTTATTTTTACTCTAAATAAATTCTTTTTTGTACGGTTAGATATTTTGAAATAATAAATAATAATGTCAAAAATAAATTTTAAAAAATCTATATTGTGAATTAAGGCACAGGAAACAAAATTTCTCACGCTAAAATCAACACGCGGCCATTAACCAGTAGCAGATCTTTTATTTCACATTCAAACTTGACATTAGTTCCTTTCGATTTTTCACATTTTTTCTTAAATGACCAAAATGCCACCACCTTCAAGGTGACTTCATAGGTAGTAGATGCACAAGCTACAGAGTAATAATGGCCTTTTCAAATGACCCCAAAGCCAGAAGAATCCCCCTCCAGTTTGCCTTTGGCAGATTTCGGCTCCTGCATAATTTCTATGACGATTCAATCCTTCAAACCAGTAGTATTCTAAAAATTAATTGTAGCTGGCAGGGGAAAGCATTCTGACGGCTCAAGCCCTCAGAATTCGAAAGGAATTCAAAAGGGCTATGAACGTGCAACCTCATCAGAAAATACACAAAAGCACTCCAAAAAGCATATTCTCACCTTCCTCCCTCCCCATTCAACTTTTAAGGAGAGGGGTATGTATGGAATTACGACATCACCCACAGAGGAAAAGAGAAAAGCTCGAAATCCTGCATTCTTATCTCAAACCCTCGATGATTATAAGTAGGACACTTCTGTCGCACTTTTCTCTTAAACCAAAAGGAAAATGGCTACTACTGGCTCGATCTTCGCGTGTGCTTTCGTTATACTGTGCACCCTTTTCCATGCAGCCCGCCCAGAGCTCATCTTAACCGTAGTCAACAACTGCCCCTTCACTGTCTACCCAGCAATACAGCCCAACGCGGGGCACCCCGTCCTCGAAAACGGAGGCTTCCCTCTCCAAACTCTCACCCACCGCTCCTTCCGTGCACCAGACCAGCTCTGGTCAGGCCGGATCTGGGGCCGCACTGGCTGCACCCACTCCAACGGCAAATTCCAATGCGCCACAGGTGATTGCAACAGCAGAATAGAATGCAACGGCCTCGGAGGAGCTCCCCCTGCCACTTTGGCACAGATCACCCTCCACCACGGCCAAAACGACTTCTCCTCTTATGGAGTGTCCCTTGTAGACGGTTTTAACCTCCCAATGACTGTGACCCCACATGAAGGCAAAGGGGTGTGCCCTGTTGTAGGTTGCAGGGCCGATCTGCTGGCCACGTGCCCAGATGAGCTAAAGTTCAGGTCACCAGCCGGTGATGTTGCGGGATGTAAGAGTGGGTGTAAGGCATTTCGAACGGATGAGCTGTGCTGCAGGAACCATTACAATAGTCCACAGACGTGTAGGGCTTCGAGCTTCTCTGAGTTCTTCAAGCATGCGTGTCCTGCCACGTTTACCTATGCTCATGATAGCCCATCGCTCATGCACGAGTGTTCTTCGCCACGTGAACTTAAAGTTATCTTTTGTCACTAAAAGAGTCTAGCACGCAGTAAAGCCGAAGGATGAATTTCATATCTATGTTTTGGTCTTCTGTATGATCTGTCCTAATGCTCTCTCTGGCCCTGCCTGGAATATTAGGAAAGACTGATAATGTCATAATCTTGTCGTCCTAGTGTTGTGTGGACGAGGATGTAATGTTTGGGGTCCTGTTTAATCAAATCTTAATACTAGATACTTTCGTCTTGCTAGCTAGTTTCCAGGTTATTATTTTCTTTCTTAATTATCCTGAAAAAAAAATAGGTTTCAGGCGATTACAGATTTTGCAAACTGATTCCTAGAATTGCAAACTCTGTAGTTGATTGGATAGCCAGACCCAACCAGGTTATCTTAATTTGTGTCCAGTGGTCTGGGTCGCTAATTGACCTTCATGAGGACTGCTAAACCTGAAAACAGATTGCTAGTACTCCTCTATATCTTATTTTGTGTGAGAGGAGGATCACATGCATTCATAGTTTTTTTCTTCTACAGATCACTGGATCATGGGGCTGATATGAGTTGGATTAATACAAAAATATTATAATCCCCAAATAAAGCAAAATAAAATAATTTACTATTTTCGAGGCATGAAAGAACCCGACATGTAGAGCAACACAAAATATGAGGACTATTATATGTTTTTACATTTTTATATATCACATACCTATCCATCCGAGCGAAAAAGCTTACTTTATTGGACGCCCACCCATTGCTACGTTCACCTGTTTATTTGTTTCCGTGCCCGTTTGTAGAAGAAAAGGTTGTGCGTGCACCTGCGGTTTGCAATCTCATTACGTAACTGTTTGGCATTGCGATGCCATCAACGTTTCCAAATCAGCTTATAATGGTGTTTGGGACTGCGGTTCAACGTGTGGTTGCGTTGAATTGCAGACAATTACTACCAAACAGGACCCCAATATTTTACTATGGTCCCACCATTAAATCAACGTTCTGGCCGCAACTACAAAAGCATATGAGAGATGCTTTTGTAGCTGCGGCCAACGTTGTCTCTGCCTTAAAATCACGCTACCTCTGCCTTCTCCCTCACGATACCACTCTCCGTCAGCCATCTCTCTCATCAAAGCAGCCATATCCACCGTCCCTTCCCCCTGGATCAGCTCCTAGCCCAGTCATCATCTGCTTCTGTTTCTTCTTCCTTTTCATCCCCATCCGTTGATGAGCTTCAAAAGCTTTAATGGAGTTTTCTCTTGAATCTGCAATTTTAGATTCCACGGGAAAACATCCAACACAAAAGGTGAGCTTTTAAGAGCTCTATCAGAAACCAGAGGCTGAAAATGAGTTGGTAGTCACTCAAGTTAAAGCAACCATGAATCATCGATACAAAGGAAAAGAGGAGGGAGACTAAAAAGCAGATGAACAAACAAGCTTCTTTTTTAAGATTTCCATCGTGCTGTCAGCCGATGGCAGCGTTAAGAGGAAGGTAGGAATGGGTGGTCGTGGGGTTGGTGTCTTTGGGTGGTATTGGTGTAATTATGTGGTTTGAAATAGGAGGATGCAGAGGCACGTCTTGAGCAAATGAAGAGCATGGACCCTGGAATGAGAAAAGGCGGCTCTAAAGTAATTCTGTTGCGTTAAACAAGGTGGGTTTTTTCTTTTGTTTTGCTGGTTTAATTTGTTTTTCATCTAATTATGTGGGTTTTTGCAGGTTTTTCAGTTAAAAGTTGATGGTGTGGCATTTAGGTTGATACCGGAACCTTCCAAGTCAAGAATGCACTCATGGTGAGTGTTCTGTTTTGCAACAAGGGTGCAAATTTGCTTACGAATTCACCGTTAATTTAAGGGAAAAGAAGAAAAAAAATCTTGGGGCGTTTTAAATTTGGTTCACTTTACTTCAACTTGGATTCTGCTTTATGAAACGAAAGCAATACATACTTTTTTTTCATCTGGATTATTACTGGGTACATATGTGATCAGTGATTGATGTTACACCGAAATCAAATTTCCAGCAAATTCACCTTAGCAGCTACATGCATTTGAGAATGCCTGGATCTCAACCTGTGGATGTTTGCAAGTCTGTAACGACTAGAAATTATAAGCTTTGATCTTCCTTTATTTGATGCATTCAAGGGGAAGGAAGTTTAGAAATCAGTTTACTTAATCCATGATCTAACTTTTAGTTCTGAATCAATTGGAAGAGATAAAGAATCTGCTAAGATACTTGACAGTGAAAGGGGGTTTATCCATGTACTATAAAAAAAAAGAGCATAAGCCATACAGTTGAATGAACAAAATGACAATCCGAATTCTAAAATTTACACACACACATATATATATATACACTTTATATCTCATTATTAATTCCTAACCCTTGTAATATATATATTTATGTGTATGTATTTTTAATTAATTTCATAAGTTGACAGTAATATGAAAAACATGGTAACCAAACACACAAAACTGCTTTTTATTAAACTCAACATCAACCACAGTTTTAACCAAACACAAATTTCAGTTACGAACCGCAGCTAAAAACACTTTTCATAAACCTTTTTTTCAACCTCAACCACAACAGCTGTGCCAAACAGGCCCTATATGAATATGTGTTTGGCAAACTTTTAAACGCAGATTACTGACATGAGACCCACAGAAAATTGAAGAAAACGGTGTACATGCTTTTCCAATGGCGATTCATGTTTTGGGGTCTCAGCTTAAACGACGATTCAATTTTAAAAATACAAAACTTACCGTTGAAAAATAAACCCTAAAACATTCTCACCTTATCCTCACCTTATCATCATCTGTGCCTCCTCTCTCACTTTCTCTCCTCTAACGACCCACAACTCCCGATTTTGCATCAAAAACAGAAACCCTAATTCGACTTTCTAGCTACCACACGATCTCAGAAACTTCCAAGCACAACAAAGCAGCTCCATGTCCTCGAAATTCGAACGATTCACTGATCAGAAGCTTCAAAAATTTGCAAAAGAACCCGAAAACCTAGCTTCGCCGAATCGACAACGTCTTAAAGGTGCAATTGACTTGGAGGGAAGTTGACGTAAGGAGAATGAGTTCAAGCGAGTTGAGAAACGTCGAGTCGAGGATCGAACATAGAGAAAATCTAAAAAACTAGGAGGGAGAGGTGTAGGGAAGTAAAATCGTTTTGAGAAAAGTAAAGTAAAATAAAAGGGCTCTTACTCTTGTATTTTTTAGATTTTTAGATTATTATTATTGTTCATCTTTTATTTTAATTTGTTAATGTTGTTGTGGCTCGTATGTTTGATTACTTCACTGACGCTACTGCTGTTGATTGGTGCACCCGACTGTGGTTTACCTTTGATCGAGCGTTTTCAGCCGTCCGATCTGCAAGGTGGTTTTTGAATGTTTGGTCGGGGGGCTCCAGATTAAAAGGAAAATAAATGTGTGTCTATGACTATGCCCTTTAAAGTAATTTCACAAGTTAAAAGCAATATGAAAAGCTAAGCAACCAAATACTTAAAACTGCTTTTTTTCAACCTCCAACTCAACCATAGTTTTTTAACCAAACACTTCACAACTTATTTTGAACCGCAGTAAAAACGCTTTTTTTTAAACTGCTTTTTTTCAACCTCAATCGCAAAGCAAAAGCAATGTCAAACACACCCTACATCAAAATGATTTTCAATACAAGAATCAAATTAGTATCTACAAAATAGAGATGTTTTTTTTTTATTGTTAAAAAAGTGCTAAAAACTTCAATTTGATTCATTAATTTTATTTTATATAGTTATTTTATATAGTTGATCCCTTTTATTTTAGATTTTTTTATCTTAAATTTTATTTTTTTACATTTCTATTTATAAGTGATGACAAACAAGAAAAAAATCATAAAAAAGATAAAATGTTCAAATAGTCGTATTTCAACCGCAAAAATATCATTCTTAATGTCAATGTATGGATATTCATAAAAATGGTTAGGTCGGGTTTAGATCCATAATTATATTCAATTTAACTTTTAATAATTTACAAATTACAAACTTAACCTATATTTTTTTTTTTACCCAAATGTGAGTTCAATAGTATAGCCAATGTTTTTGCGAATGGATATTTATTGGTTAAGCTTGTGTTTGTTGATTTTCATGAATCCATATTTAGAAGCTAGCCTACAACATGGATTGTAGGTGTCATTATACCTTCAATGTAAGATATGATTTTTTATATCTTACACCAACATTAAGTTCTTGTTACCACCTCATCCCTCCAAAAAAAGATATATATTTTTTTGTTATATTAATGAAATTTAATACGAAACTCACTAAATAAATAAAATAAAAATAAATATTTAATCTACAAACAATCAATATATAAAGATAAGAGTACAATGTATATTGGTTGAGTCAGGTTGAATGAGTTTTAGAAATTCTAACTTGCCACTAGCCCATGACATCAATTTATATGGGTTTTTTTTTTTTTTTTTATATAGTTTGTAATATCTATATTATCATGACATATCTATAGTTTGAATATCATAACAGCATTATTTTTTAAATGAAATCATTAAAATAATAATTTAATAATTATCTATAATTTTCAAATAAGATTAGAGGATTTTATAGTAATATTAACAAGTATTTTATAGGATTTGGCTTTGATTTTATATTTATCAAGATTAATCAAGTTCAATTTAAATTAATAAATTTTTTATTCCCCATTTAAATAGTATTTGATTTAATAGATCTCTTACCATTAAACTTTAGTTTATAATATTTTTTTATAATTTTGTTTGGTTTGATTTTTTTATTTTATTTCTAAACTAAAACCAATTAAATTTATTTTATTTAAACTAAAAGTATTAAAAAAAACATTCAATTTGTTTGAATTTAAATTGTTAGTTTACATATAAAAACCATTAATTGTTTTTATGCTTTCCTATTCCATCTCGTTCAATCTCCGCAACTTATACCTATCCCTTGCTTGGATGATTTTTGAGGATCTAACCAAGGTAGTCAAAATCGAGATTTTGACACGGATCGGAAAGGGCTCCGAAAAATCGGATCGTAAGATCGGATCGTAAAATCGTAGAAAGATCGTAAAATGTCCGTACAAAAATTATTATTTTTAATTATATTTAAATTTAAAAAATGAATTTAAATATAATTAAAAGACCCACAGTATTTGAGATTTGAAATTTAAACTATTTATTTTATGTTTTTCAAGTAATTGTATATTTTTTTTATGGTTGTTGTATTTGAAATTAATTTATGTTATTTATTATCTTAAATTAATAGGATTTTTTTAAAATTATTTTTTATGCTAATTATTATTATTATTATTATTATTATTATTATTAATTATTAATTATTATTATTATTATTATTATTATTATTATTATTATTATTATTATTATTATTATTATTATTATTATTATAACCCCTCCTCCCCCGTATAAAGTACCTAATGAATATAATATTAAATAATTATGGCCATAAAACTTCATTAGTTAAGGTTCATGCATGATTCAAAATAATTGAAAAATACATTACAAAACAATTATGTCCATAGAATTTCATTAGGTAAAAATTAACAAACTAAAAATAAATATTTTGTTGATGTGAAATATAAATTAATTAATGTTATTTATTATCTTAAATTAATAGGAGTTTTTAAAAAATATTTTTTATGCTAACTATTTTTTATGCTAATTATTATTATTATTTTTTTATTATTATTATTCTACGATTTTTCTACGATTTTGAACGATTTTTCTACGAGTTTGACCGAGTTTGACCGGGTTCGGTTTTTCTACCGGTTCAACCAGGTTTTCGGAGCCAACTCGCAAAATCGTACGATTTTGCGAGTTGACTCGCGATTTTGACTACCTTGGATCTAACCAACAAGCTCTAGCTGACAAACTTGCACCTGATAATTTGGGAAGCTAAAATAGTCATAGGTATACCATATCAAGAGAAAACTTGGTCAATATTACAAACACCATTATGTTAAAAAGACAGAGAACAAAATAAAAATAAAAAATGGAATCGAAGTCAAATATTAAAAATGTTGGTTTTCAGACAATATTTATATTTAGTTATTATCTCATAACAAAAAATAAGGAGACAACAGGGATATATATGACATGTTTCACGGGGACAATATTTTGGTCGCACACGTGTTGTGCTCTCAGGAGAGCTGTAAGTGGCGCCCAATCTGGGTCCGACGCTTTGTCTTACTATTTCAGTTGCTTGATTTCAGGGTAAACTACACGCTTACCCTTTAGATTCATCAAGTTTTCACTTCTAGTTTCATAGTTTAAGTTTTATCAATATCACCCCTGTAGCTCTTTAAGAAGTTTCAGTTTTACCTCTCTCTCCCTAACGAATGCTAACAAAAAGCTAACTTCTGTATTACTTTTATTTCACGTTCATGCTATTTAATTTAATGGTGGGGTAAAATTGGAAGCATAAAAGGGTGATATTGAAATGTTCCAAACTATAGGAGTAGAATCAGAACATTGATAAATTTATAGGCTTGAGATGGAAACTTTACCATTTACATGTAAAAACCTTAATATAATCAAAACTTTATACTAGAAAGCTATCTTTCTTGTTTCCCATTCTTAGTAGCAAAAGATGGAACAAAAAAGCCGTGCCTTTCCTTCTCTTCTCCCCTTTGACTCATCTTTACGTCGTTTGATCAGATCCATATGAAGATTTTCCGGTATTTTTTTTCTTTTCCTTTTGTTTTATCAGGTAGGATTTAATATATTATAGATGCTGAGACTGACTTGAGGAATAGTTTGATTTGATGTCAATAATTAGCAAGTATTGCCAAATAAAATGTGCTGATCACGTTCATGCTATTTTCAGATTGAATTTTGCACAAAACCCATTTGATAAAATGCCTCCAGTTTAAACAAGGGCAATAAATTGGGTGAACCCGCTTCCATGGGATGGGAGACCAACTGGAACGGCAGACTGCTGTTTATAAGAGAAATATAGTTCCCTCTAGTCCTAAAGCATTTCCTCTGAGTGCTTACAACCATATAGTTTCTTCAATTCATGGTACTGGCCTGGTTGGTCAGGTAGCAATATTTCTGCTCAAAGTTGCTGCGTTAGAGACGGTGCGAAGGGTTTCGAGGTCTAAATGTCCCCATGTATGGAATGGTCTTCAGGCTTTGCAACTTCTTTGCTATCCACCTTTTAAGTGGATTCAAAGATGGGCTCCCTTCAAGGGTTTGGTTAAAGGCGTACAGGTTGTTTCTTAGTACTTGCTTATTCTCTGTCATCGCAATCAAATATAATTGCTAATGTTTTGTCAATTGTTTCACGCATACACTAGTTATTTACATCCTTTGCAATAAGGTAGACATGTTTGCATTTATACTGAGGATTTTTATATTAATTTTTTGTTTTAAGTAATTTGTGTAGTTCAAAGTTTGGAAGTGAACAAATATTTACAGAATGCACTAGCTGTGTTAATGGCGTGTTTGTCTTTTATATGTATGTGTTTCTTTTAATGAATTACTTATAAATAAATATAACATGAAAAGAAGCACTTGTATATAAGTAATGTTATGGAGATAGAGAGGGTTGAGAGAGTAGAATCAGGCAGTGCTCTGGGAGTTGAAGTTTTCTGCAGTTGAAAATGCCAAGGGCTCCATGGAAAAGATGAAGAATTGAGTGAGCAGGTGTAATTGTAGAGTGATAACTGGTTAGGATTGGGAAGGTGGTTTCATGGATGATGTGATGGTGAGAGTATTGAGCCGTAGTGAGAGAATTCAGAGATAATTCCATGTGTTTAGAATGAGCCAAGGGTCTATTCATATCCAAATGATCTTGTGGTTATATTGAAGGCAGAACTATCACAAATAACAAAGTGACGCAGATAGGAGGGAAGGAAAATGAGGTTTGGAGCATGTAAAACCCCTCATAGATCAAAAACACCATAGTGTAGGGAGACTCTCAAAATACTTAATTTTATTCATTCATGTCTCTATTTGTCAATAGACTATTACAAAAAAAAAAACAAAACTAGAAAACCCTCATAATACTGAATAAGAAAAATAAACTAGGAAAAATATACCCTTCAAATAGGAAAAAAATCTAGAAAGGCATCATAACATAGAATAGGAAAATATCAATTTTCCTAAAAAAGCTCCCGCACCACAAAGCTTCGAATTTGATCAGTAAAATGAAGACAGATGGTGCTGACTGTCTGATCTTGGCAGATTAATGTTGACAAGTAGCATTAGTTTGGGGATAAAAAACCCTGAAGGGGCATTAGTTTAGGAAAAACAAACAAACAATAGGAGGAGGATGTGTGACAAATGACATGTGGTTGAGATTTGAGAATCCCTAAGTAAGGTCAAGGAAGTTGTGAGGCTAAATAATTAATCCAAGCCCTACCAACCAGATCAATTCTCTCTAATAAGACATCTTATCAATGGAGGACTAATATGGCTTTATGATCCTGCCACATATGTTTGAATATTTGTCATTTATGATATGGACCAGATATTAAAGATGATAGTAACTAAGCTTTGATCTGTCTATGGATTTCAACTTTCACCTAATAAGGAGGCCTATTGATTTTTCAACAAAATAGAGTGATGCTTTATTTGAGGTGCACAAAAATTGTTTTGCTCCGATTTTTATGCCATTTTCCATACAAATGAGGCATCCTTGTTGATCTAGAAGCCATTGAGGGCTTGGCGAGTGGCTCATCTTTAGAAGAAAAATTGCAATAATGACTGACATCATCCACACCGCACTACTGCCACTCAAAAAGAGAGTTCTGGTTTAGCTCACTTGTTGTCTGCGGCAGCCCAGTCAGCCATGTCTTCATAATAAGAAGCAATTATTAAGAACTAATTTTTAAACCAATTCTATCATTGCCTGGTTATCAAATATCTGCTACTATGATCTTTGATAGTTGGTCTCATCATAAGCGAGAAGTATAATGAACTGGAATTATGTGCTACATATAATTTGGGATAGTCATGCCCTTCAGAAGTTTTGCATTAGGGGGTTGCTGTCAAGATTTAATGTGCACCTTTGTGCTTACAAGTCCAGTACTTTCAGCATCATGCCTAGAAATGACTCTTAATTGAAAATTTGTTTAATTCATAATAATATTTAACTCTCGGGGCTCTTTCTTCCACCAGCTATTCTCACAAACTAAAATTGCATTACCTGTAATAATCTTTTCTCTGCATTTTGTTGTTACGGTTGGTTGAGGTCATAATGAATAATTTTCTATTATCTTGTTGTGATCATACATGCTGTTTATATTTAAATATGATTTCTTGGAGATAATTTTAGTTGCTTCCTTCCTTGCTTATAGATGTTTTCAAGGCCATTATTAGTCCTTTCGGTTGCAACAGCTATTGCTGATCAATCCAACCACAACGGTGAAAACTCAAATGGCGCCAATGATTCTCATGCTGATTCAGAAACATGTTCTGAGTCGCTCTCTTCACATTCTTCTTTTGAAACTAGGTAAATAGATGATAAAAAATTTCAATGATTTAAATATTATAATTGTGAAGATCATAAGATTTTTAATTTTTTGTATTTTTTATAAAGACTTTTAGTTCTTTTTATACTTTGTTAATGGAAGACATTAATTAATTTTCTCCACTTTGATGTGAAACTTTTACATTTAAACATCTTCTCACTTGGTGAACTGATATCTTAAAATCAAACCTTTTGGATTCTTACAAAAATAGTTTAAATTAACAATTTAATCAATGGTAAAGCTTGTATTGCATCATGTTGTTGTTCGGTTTATTATTATGTGAGAGGTAATTGTAAGTTTGTGACTTACTGTTGAAGGTTAAAATCAAATGCTGGGTATTTTATGATCGTAAGTTGAATGCTAATGTTCAGTTTTGGGTTTATGGGGTGTCACATCTAAAGAACAAACTATGAATTGTGCCTTGCTGGAATCGGTAATTGCAGATAAAAGTTGGCTAAATTGTGACTGGATACTACTTCCTTAACTTTGACTAAGGGCTTTGGTTGAGCTGTCAATGACACATAAATAATAAATTTATCGTACTTTTCCAATTTCTATATGTTTCCTTCACCACATCTGTATGTGGCATTTTCATCCTTCAACTTGTCCATGAAGAAATTGTTTGACTTCAGAATTATCTTAGAGCCTGCAACCTCGATTCTTGAATCTTAGTTCTGAAAAAAATTACTTTACCGTCTGAAACAATATAACACAGTTTCAAGTTTGGGTAAAGGATATCTGTACAAAAACTTAATGGAAGCGGCTGGGTTTTTGAGCTGGATTTGGCAATTGATAGTTTGGGCTCTATTTTTTATGGGCTCAGCAAGTCCATGAGGAATCTGTTTTAGTGCTTTCCGTGACAAGGGTATTTGTTTTGGATGTTTTTGGTATGCTTGCTAGCTGGATACCTCCCTGACTCTGTTGTTGATGTTTTTTCTGTCAGTCATTGTTCAATGAGGTTTTGGCCTATGGTCTTATTGTCTCTCTTGAATATGGTCTGCTGGGTGTGTAGTTTATATTTCCTTTATACTTTTTTGGTTATGATATTTAACTAAAGAAATTTGTTTTGGGACCTGGAACTACTTCTGGAGGGTTTTTACAAGTTTATGGCTTTCATCTGTTCTGCAGGATTTCTGGTGGGGTCTCTCAAAGTCTAGCATCTGAAAATTGGTTGATACAACTGCTTACAGAACTAGAAAATCAAGGAATCACGTTACCAGAAAGGTGGTCTTTGACTTCTAATGCATCAATAATGTGAATAGATGAGCAGTGAGGTTTTCATGTTATGGGTTCTAGTATTGTGATCCTGCTAATTACTTTACAGAAAATTAGTAACATTGCAGATCATTCTGCATGCTTCTTTATCAAATGAAATGTGACCAGGCTCTGTTCTGAAGACCTCAACATGCTTATTCATTGCATACTTTTGTTCTGGAACCTGTTTTTGAGTTCATCATAAACTTGTCTTACAAAATTGACAAGCTCTAAGTAAGTTCGGGTCTCTATTTGCTTCCTGGCTTTCAGCTTCACATCGATGTCTAAGAAATATGTCCTATTGTCTAGTACTGAGAATGAACTTCTAGCACTATTTTTTTCTCTTCTGTATTAGGTCTCAAAAAAGTCTCATATACATCACCAATGAGCTGTCCATTTTGCTTCCTTTTCCTCTCTCAAAAACGTAACTTATTTGGAAACTCATTTCATAATCTTAAATACTTTGAATGTCTTGGCTTTTCTTGTTGCAGCAGATCATGACATAAATGTTTGTGCAGAATTGACGAGGATGAGCTCCGTAGATTTTATACTGCTGCAAATGGGGACTTTTCATGCCTTTTATTGTCAATTAAGAAGACAATCCGTTGGAGGGAGACTTATAGAATTCTTTCACAACAAGAGCTTGAAATGTGGTCAAATATGGTCTTTTGGCATGGCCTTGATGTGCTGAACCGACCTTGCCTCATTGTGCTGCTTGGTCTAGCTTGCATCAACTTGTCATCTCATGATAGACCTCGATTTGCTCAAGCAATCAGTAAGTTCCTTTATTTCGACTATGTTATTTTTGCTTATTGCCATATAGGCTTTTGGATGCTGGCATTTGGATAATAAGATTTTCCTCACCGTGGATAACAGAGTAAACCGCTGTTCCATTTAAGCCGTACCTCACTTTTAAATTCTGCATCAGATGCAAATCAATTTTGTTTCTCACCATCCAAGTTTTGTAAGCTGTTTGTTAGCTAAAACTGCCCAAACCCTACTCCCAGACAGGTCTTTATGGATGAACACGGATGAACCCATGAACATATGTCGAGTTTTGTGTAATCTTGACTATTGATGCTTTTGTATATTGTCTATATTGAAAGCATTACCCTGCAAGTTCAAAAATAGTAGCTGGTTACTTGCAATGCTAAAAAAAATGTAATTTTTCTGATGATGTAAGGATGGGTTTTGATATAAGCTGGTAATCTTTTGGTATGTGTGCTCTATTTGTTTGTCTATTTTGACATTTTCTATGCGTAATGTCAATACCAATGGAATGGATATGCTCCAGTATCCCAGGTAGAGTATGGAGTCCTGCATTTAGTTGATGAAGATGGTCCACAGATTACAGTTCTTGTGGATTGTGATGGCATATCACCGTCGAAAATTCCCATGCAAATGATGAGATCCTGCGCTTTACTTCTGCAAGATAACTTCCCCAACAGTCTTGGCCTTTTGCTTGTTATACGGCTTCCTCCTGCAGTTCAAGTTATTGCGCAAACCTTTATTCAAGTAAGCATAATCTCCCATTAGAATCTGAATGGCTGGTCATCCAGCAATACACTTTCCTTTTTTGTTGTTTTGGATTGTAGAAAGGAAGGGGTTATCTCTTTTTTGAAGTCCTAGCCATGATTTCAAGTAAAATCGACGCGGGTATTCTCTCTTTTGTTTGTAAATATGGATCTCTGGTTCTGTTCAGGTTCTACAACCTGTCACGAGGAAGAAGCTGAGAATTGAAGGGAACATGAACAACAGGGTTCTCTCCAGGTACCTTAAGACACTTCCATCATACTTTGGAGGCAACTGCACGTGTGAGATATGCTCAGACATTCACATTAGGCAGCAGCCTGGATCTACAAATGAGATCGACATGGCCAGGTCTTATTTTAGTGATGATGAGGATCTTCCTTCACTACGACTGGCTAGCCAAGCTGATGTTCACGTGAATGATAACTGGAACCACTTGTTGAGAACTCTTGTAATTGGCATTCTTATGTTGTGGGTTGTAGTAGCCCTCATTGCGGGAATATGTGATCCTGAAAGCCGTCCCTTCTAGTCTCCTCAATGCAGAGTAAAGCTGACCTTCTGTTTTTGTAATTTTCAGGTTAGTTTTTATTGTACACGCCATAAAAAATGTCGAGATATTGTTATTCAGAAATTGTTGTTACCGCTAGTTGGATCCATCTTTGTTCTTGTAATCGTAGTTTGAATATAAATTATTCTTGTATTCCTAGCTTTGTATTTTTTTTTATTTGGCAGGCTGTAATCTTCTAAGCATGCAATTCTCGTACTTGGCATGATATAACTGGTTAGTCTGCCTCATTTTCAGTATGAAGGATGGATGAAGGTGTCAGAACATGCAACCAGAAGCAGTTTGGGATGCTTTTGTTTTCTTAGTGCCTGTTTTGGGAGAGTTTGAAGTTATTTTTTAAAGTGTTTTTCGTTCAAAAATATATTAAAATAATTTTTTTATAATTTTTAAAAATTATTTTTGACATCAGTACATGAAAATAATCATTTTTTTTAATTTAAGTAAAAAATAAAAATAAAAAAATTTCATTTTTCTTAAAAAATATTTTTGAAACGCAGTACTAAACATCTCTTAGTATTCTCTATGAAATCCTTTGTCAATCTTATTTATGTGTTTACTGTTCCTATTGCTCTTTATATATATATATATATGGTAATCAAAATAAATATTTGTAAGAATTAGAGTGATTTACACTTTAGAGGAAGAGAATGTATTTCTTTAATCAATTATTTTTGTTTCTTATCACTGTATTTCTCTCTCTCTCTCTCTCAATGAAAACATGATTTTTTTTACAAGCGACATAGCTTTTTGAATGAAAACGTAATGTAATTATTTATTTTAATTACATAATTAAATGTAATGTAATTAAAAAAGAATAATTGCTAGAGTTCAGATGTTTAAATTGATGAAAACATATTTTTTTTTATTAGAAGCATGCTTTTTTAAATAAAAAAACTTATAATTATCTAAAAAGCAAAATTCAATAAAAATAATAATCAAGCTGTGATAATGTTTACTTGAGATCAATATTTGGAAACATACCAGGTCGATTTGAAATTCAACACTCTTTATTTAAATTTAATGGCTTGAAGTCTACGGGCATAAGTCATGTCATTGAAAACCTTGCTAATTGGATCGGGCGGTTTAATTTTAATGAACATGATCAGTATTTATGTTTTAATTTCATAAGAAAATCTAAATCCATTTCCCCCTATAAAATATTTACTTGTTGCATATCTTTATAGAAAGTTAAATTTGTTTATCCTGTAAGATGGGAATCCGTATTTTTTTTTTCTCTGTTTTTTAATCATAGTGAAATATAATATAATTAAATCATTCAAAATTAAATATTCTAAGCAGTTGAGTGAGGAACTACAATAATTATATAAGTATTTTTATAAATTAATAGAATAAACCTAGGTTTAAAAAAGGACTGGTTGAGTGCATAATATTTTTTTGTAAATATATTTTTTTATCTGTATCGAGAAAAAGCTGGATAGAATATGAAGCAACGAATGCTTTAGAGTGCAGACATAATTTTTAAATCCCATTTTTAATTTGGCTGATTATATATATATATATATTAAAGTATGATATATAAGTCTTCCACCTTCGTGATCACCAGGAAAAATTAAAGATTATATATATATATATATATATATATATATATGAAAACGTTCTAAAAGAAGGGGGGGAGAAAAAGAAGAAGAAGAAGAAAAGGTGATGAACAAGTTATTAGTGCATGGTACGGTAGCAGCCCAGCCACGTGAATATCTTTGACGGATCACGAAGGTGGAAGACTTATATATATATATTAAAGTATGATATATAAGTCTTCCACCTTCGTGATCCGTCAAAGATATTCACGTGGCTGGGCTTCTACCATGCACTAAGAACTTGTTCTTCACCTTTTCTTCTTCTTCTTCTTTTTCTCCCCCCCTTCTTTTAGAACGTTTTCATTTTATTTATTTATAATCTTTATTTGGATTTCCTTATGTGCGTGAGGGGAGGACAAGTAAAAGTGGCCTTTCTGGTTCGGAACAGTTGGGGCATGCGATATGTTATCACTCACTTGACTTGTTACAATTTTTGGATGCTCATTTTTGTGCTAATATCATCAACAACAAAAAAAAACTTCCACCTTTATCTCGAATTTGTTTATCATTTTCTCCATCTACCGCTGCCATTAATCTATTAAAACTATATTTCATCAAGATAATCAAGTACAAAACGTGAAAATCCACTAGCATAATGCGCGACAAACAAGGTGTCAGCGTATAACGAAGAAATTCCGCATATCCCACCACCACACACCGGGGACATCGCAGTGCCACCGTCTCTCCATGCTCCTTCGACTAAGGCAACTAAGGCAGGTTTGAGAGTGTTATTATTGTTATTTTTCAAAATGTTTTTTATCTGAAAATATATTTTTTATTTTCTTAAAATTATGTTTAATATCAGTACAACAAAACGAACAAGTGACAAACACCGGTTAGACTAATGGAAATGTAAGAGAGGGATGGTATGCATGCAGCAACAACAACTCGATCTGCTTTAACGAACTGGAAGCACTCATATCTGATGAGTGCATCTTGGCCCTTCCCCTTCTACTCAAAGAGCACTGATCACTAGAATAAGGTGGCCAGCCGAAAACATGCTAAGTGGACATCGATAGAAACCTCACTTAAAGTATGATGTATTTGATGTGATATCCATTAAACTTTACGTTTCGTGGGACTGTAATAAAGTTAATTGCTAGCTCCTTACATGTTCCAATGAGTTGGTTTGTCTGATTTAGCCAGTCTCCTTGTCTTTGACTATTTGACATTGTTTGATATTATTTTTGAAAAATTTGAATTTATTTTATTTTTTTATTTAAAGTTTAATTTTTTTTGGTATTTTTAAATCATTTTTATATAGATATCAAAAATAATTTTTAAAAAATAAAAAAATATATTATTTTCATCTATTTTTAAATAAAAAATATTTTAAAAACAATATCAATCACACTTTTCAAACAGAAACGCTATTATTGGAAACTCGTACCCTGATTTCTCATTAACCAAGCATTCTTGTGCCATTATTTAGACACGACAAAACACACACTATGTTCAAGTGGGCAGGTTAAGGAGACTAGTTTAGTTTAAAAATTCGGTCTGTACCAAGAAAGCATACTTTCCTGCTGTTTCCATGGATGCTTCTGTAGCTAATTCTTCATTTGGAATAATATGCCTTGTCTTTATCATTATCTGATCCTCCTCGTTTCCAGAATATTCAAGTTTGATATTCATATAGCAAGTGTCTTGTAATTTAACCCAATTATTATCGATCAATGAAAAATATTTATTTTGAACGTCAATTGGATAAAATATATTATTGGTAAGAATTTCAGTTTCTAACATTTATTTTATATTTGAAACTTATATATATATATATGTGTGTGTGTGTTTGTGTGTGTTTAATTTATTATTATATTATTTTAATTTTTTAAGTGATGCATAATTTTATAGGTATTTGATGGATCAATGTATTTTGTTTTTACATAGATCATCTTTTTTAAAGAATAATCATAGATAGGATAATCTAACATCCTCGAGCTCAACGTATTTTATTTTTACATGGACCATCATTTTTACTGAATAACCAAAGATAGAGTGATAACATTATATTTTTAGACTCAACTTAGTGCTAAATTGAGGTATATATATGAGTTCAACGAGTTGTCATACTCATTATCTTTAAACTCATCTAAGTGCTAAACCTAGATATCTATGGGTTTGGTTAGTGAATTGTCAGACCCACCATCAGCAGGCTCATCAAAACGCTGAACCCATGCTCTTTTTGACTCATACAATCTTAGGTAACATGAATAGACAATGAGTCAGAGATGTTTTACTTAGACTATGATTACTTCTTTTTAGAAAAAAAGATGAGACCATAAGCTTTAAAAAGGACCATGAAAATCCTTCAAGGGCATGCTCAATTGTTTTTATTTCCTGTTGCACAACTATTCTTAATATGTTTTAAATATGATTTTATTTTCTATTGAACAATATTTACTCAAGCATAAGAGAATCTCTAAATTCATGAAAAGAGGTATTTTGCAATATCAGACACAAACTATCAGCCACTTTGGCTAAAGAGAATTGATCAAATTATCAGAACTAGAAAATTAGCAAGCCTATTGGATAAATCCAAATCTCAGTAATGACTTCGTCTGCGATAACTAGATCAAAAAAATGATTGTTTTTTTCTTTTAAGAACCAGGTTATTAGCACCTTTAATCACCATCAAAGGTAGATTACCGAGGCATTATTGAAACAAGATGCATCACAAACCTTCTTACAACTGTTGGTATACTAGCTCCATTAGTACATCAATAATTCTTCATTATATATATAGGAAAGTCGATGTAGCAATTTGATCATTCTAATTCAGAGTAGGATTCTCATCTACTTGCTTATGGGCGACTAGAAAATTTAGGTTATGCATATGTCAACTCTATAAATACAATTAGAGCATCAAGATTTTGAAAAAACCTTAAATAAATACAAGTGGAGTACGGTTCAAACCATTTAATTAGAGATTTTTATTTGACGACTACCTAGAAGACATCAAATGTAAAAACTCTGTTATCTTCCTTCTCAGGACTAAGTGCTTGTTTGAGATTGTGGTTGAGGTTGCTTTTGAAAGTGCTTTTTGTTAAGAAATGTATCAAAATGATGTTTTTATTTTTTAAAAATCATTTTTGACACATGAAAATGATCTAAAAACACACAAAAAATAATAATTTAAAGTAGAGAAATCATTAATAATATTATAAGGGTTGTTTGTCTCTTTACTGGAGGAGGATGTTGATGTACCACCCGTCTCTTGTTCTAAGACCTTGTCTAATGGACCCTTATCTCTTGCTACTTCTTGTAGGCTCTGGTTAAAACTTGAACTCCTTTTTAAGGGGAAAAAACATCTCTTTTTTTAACAATATATATGATGTTTCAAGGTCTATTTGTTTAGTTTAGAATAAAGAAATGGAAAAAGGTTTTCGTAAAGAAAATGCCAAAAATGGGTTTTTTTCTCCTATTGGATTAAAGCAAAGATGATCTACGGTCTCTTTGTAGGAAGAATTTTTCAGAAATCATGAAAAATGTAAGTAAGAGAAAAGTCAGAAGCAAGAATAACTAGGGTAATAAAGAAAAAAAAATTGCATTTCCATCGTAAGAAGCAAAACCTTTCTGTCATCATAAATCTCAAGAAGTCTACTCAATTATTCTATTGAAAATGAGTCACCAATTTATTTCCCAACGCACATCTAATCCTCTCAAGGACGAGCTATCTAGACTTAAAGATCCCAACAATATCATAAGGGACACGCAAAATCTTATAGAGAATATAAAAAATCTCTCATTTACTACTGCTAGATACTTTCAAGATCTTTGTATATAATACATAAATATTCCAGGGAATACTAATATATCAATTTTTTTTTTCACGTGGATCCTCTTTTATAAATAATGACTAAAGATAAAGGTGATAATCCAACATCATTAAGCTTAACCAAGTGCTTAGATTAGGTGCATATATATGGGTTCAGAAAGTGGTCAGACTCATCATCTTTATATTTAGTCATATGGGCTATAAAAGGGACCATGAAATCCTTCAAGGCTGAGTTCAATTTTTGTGACTCCCTGTTGTATATTTTTTCTTGAAACAGTTATCTAAAATATAATTGTATTTTCTTTAAAATAATGCTTACTTAAGCATTAAAGAATCTTCAAATTCATGAAGAAAAAAAAACTTTTTATAGGTATCAAGCTTTATCCACCAGCCACTTTGACTAAAAAAATTGATTAGATTATCAGAATCAAAAGATAAATCGATTATCTAAGATACAAGATTTGACCAACAAGCCTATTGGATAAATCTGAGCCTCCTCAGATTTGAATTTTTGAAATCATATGAAAGTTATACTCAATTACCTTAACCAAAATCATATTTCTAAACTAATGTTAAAGTTTAAATATAGGGATCCTTAAATTTTGTTTTTCTTCTAAATGAGAATTTGATATTTAACCTTAAAAACCCAAAAGAAATATAATTACTTATAAATTAAAATGTCTGAGGTGAACATTATGATCCCAACATTGTTCACCCCTCATAAAATATTGTTGAATAGTCTTCAAAGCTTTATTTTAGGCAATGTGATCCTAATTGAAGCCAATCGATCTAGATTTCTTAGGTAAATATGGAATTAGAAAATTGGGACCAAAATTAAAAAGGCATCAAACATGAATGGTGTACTAAAAGATTAAAAAAATACACTTTGGCTCTCTAAGTTTAAAAATAACACAAATTATACGATTTTGGAACCTCAATTGTTTTCAAAATCAATTTTGGTACTAAAGTCAATTTTTCTTAATTTTAGTTCTTGGTTTAGAGATAAGAGAGAGGTTGGTAAGTTTTGATGATAGAGAGAGAATATAAATTAGATAATATTTATGAATTAAAGGGATTGAACTGGCAAATTACACTTCATTATTTGAATTGAAAGCACATTTCACAGCTTACGTTAAAATTTGAATGTTCTGATTGCTAGTTTTTCTTTTTCATCTATAAAATATAATATGAATGGGAATCTAAATTTAGGACCTCACAAATTAAAACCAACAAGATAATATATTCCATTACTTTGTACAAAAATATATTTCAAACTTACGTTGAAAATTGAACTTCAACTAAAAACATATTTCAAATCTTACATTAAAGTTTGAATGTATTTATCACTGAATTTTATTTTTATTTTTAAAATATGAAACATTTAATGTAATATACTATATGTTTGGCACTACGTTTCAAAAGCATTTTTAAGAAAAATAAAAAAAAATATTTTAATTTTTTTACTTTAAATTAAAAAAATTGATGTTTTTAGATCATTTTCATGTGTTGATGTCAAATATATTTTTTTTTAAATAAAGAATATTATTTTGATGCATTTCTGAATGAAAAACAATTTCAAAATCAACTGCAACCAAACTCTTAAAGACATTAAGAATACATTTCAAAACCTACGTTAAAATTTAAATTGTATTGATCATTAAATCTTTTTATTTATTTACAGTAGGTATATATGTGGTAGTGTATAGTATTATTGTAGCGATTGTTTTTATTTTCTTTTCGAAATACATGAAAATAATATATATTTTTTAAAATATTTTTAATATCAACATATTAAAATAATCTAAAAAAATAAAATAAGAAAAAAATAATTTAAAATCTTATAAAACACAATTTCTAATATAAAAATAAACGTCTATGTTTTGAGATGAAAGTTCTGTATGTTAGCACTCTTTCGGAGCCATGAACCAGTAACATTATAGGAGACCTTGTTCAAAACATAAAAAAGGAAAAATAATATTTTTTAGAGGGAGATCATAAAGTAAAAATGCCTTGTCTTATAGAAAAAAAAATGAAGATTAGGGCTTTGTATAGAATCAAGTTATGGTTACTGAAATCAAGGATGAAGATCACGAAGTAATTGCACCAACAAAAGGATGAAGATCAGGAACATCAGTGAATGCAGTAACAAGAGAATATATACAGTAACAGAAGGATATTGTCAGTACATGAATGCAACAACAAAAGGATATGATCCTGTAATTAACATGATCATATCCCAAAATTGAGGAAGATATGATCCTGCGATTTGATATTGTACAACTTTTACTAGCTTGAACAACAGTTACATTATAATTCTTTTATAAAATGTAATACTATATAAAAGCAATATGTATAAAGAACTGTATAATAAAAATTATGGGTTTCTCTCCAAAACTAGTGTTTTCATTTTTCTTATATGGTATCAAAGCCACAAAAGACCAACATCTAAGAATGCTCAAATTCCCTTATAACACCAACCCACCCTTCTGTCATCTCCATGCCTTATGTTGTCACAATCAAGTTGAACCATGACAATTTTATCCTCTGGAAAGCATAACTGGTACCATATTTCAAAGGACATGATCTCTTTGGATACATTAATGATAACATTCCCAAACCACCTAAAATCATCTCTTTCTCTCATCCTGAAACTGTTGTTGTTTCTGAATGACTAAACCCAACCTACTCTCAATCGGTTCATCAAGACAATCTCATTCTAAGCACCCTTATGACTTCATTATCTGAATCAATTTTTGCTCAAGTTGTTAATTATACAACATTCATGGCTGTATGGAATGCATTAGATGATACCTCCTCCTCATGATCTCATGCACGCATTCAACAAATTCGCTCACAACTCGCAACTACAATGAAAGGCAGCAGGTCAGCCACATAATATTTCCATTTCATCAAAAGGCTCATTGACGAATTAGTTGTTGTTGGACAACATCTAATCCATGATGATAGCATGACTTATATTCTTGTAGGTCTCAGCCATGAATTATATAGCTTTGTGGTCTTGATATCAGCATGCACCGATAGCATCATCCTTGAGGAAATTTACTCCCTCTTATTGACCTTTGAAGCTCGCCTGTCTTGACATCAACCCACTCCCACCATCCAGCAACCTTCTGCAAATATTGCACAACAACAATACACCTTTCCAAGGCGTGATGACTTTTATGACAGAAGGCGTGTCAAAAATCGTGGTGGCTATAATTCCACCCACAGAAATCATGATCAGTTATGGCTATAATTAACCTTAATCATGATGGCCAATCAAATTTCGACAGGAACAACTCAATTTGAATGTCCGTGACCTACCCCTCTAGATTGAGGGGGCATGTAGAGAATCAAGTTATGGTTACTGAAATAAATCAGGAAGTAAATACAGCAACAGAAAGATGAAGATCATGAACATCAGTGAATGTAGTAACAGAAGAATATATGCAATAACAAAAGGATATGGTCAATCCGTGAATGTAGAACAAAAGGATATGATCCTGTAATTAACATGATCATATCCCAAAATTGAGGAAAATATGATCCTGTGATTTGATATTGTTTAGCTGTTAAGAGCTTGAAATATAGTTAGGTTAGAATTTCTTTATCGAATATAATACTATTTAAAGCAACATGTAGAGAGAACTCGAGTATAATAAAAATTGTGTGCTTCTCTCTAAAACAAGTGTTTTGATTTTTCTTATAGGTTTAAACCCATTGTTAATCCTATGTATGTTTTCCAGAGTCCATTATTTCTTTCAAATTATCAATCGTGGTTGTGGGTTGGTGGCCGGTGTACTTAGGAATTTTCATATTTACAAATTAATCGGCTGTTATGCAATATTAATTAATTAAGCTGAAGATGAGTCATGGCTAGTTGGCCACTTCAGCTTTAACATGACTGAATTCGATTCATTGCTGATGCCATTAGCACACCCAAGTATCTTACATCACCCGTCAACCACACTAATTGGGAGGGACCCTCGTGCCTTGTAATTCTTGCTCCTCCATTCCTCTTCTTCATGTCAGCCACAGGAGGACTAATGTATTATATAATCTCTGCTCTTATCAATCCGCATCCCACACCTTCAAGCATAGCGCTTAGCAATATTATTTGAGAAGCGTAAACACTTGGTATTTCTTTCTTCGCAATCCAATCCTTGTAATTATGTCAACCACAACAAGCCGAGCTCGAGCTGTGTGGTTCCGATGCCTAGCCTCGGCATTCAGGACTGCCCTGGCATGTGCCACAGTGGGCTGCACCACCCTCTATGGTCCAGCTTCGATCCGACATCATATAGCCTTCCCTGCATTCTCGTATGTGACTGTAATACTCATAGTCACTGATGCAACCTTAGGTGACGCTCTTCATGGTTGCTGGCTAGCACTCTATGCCACGGTCCAGAGCTTGGGGCCGGCTCTGCTGAGCCTTTGGCTGATTGGTCCAGCTCGGCTTAGTCGTGGCACCATATCTGTAGCAGTGGCTCTGGGTGCATTTCTGGTGGTTTTTCCTCGGGGAACTCATTTAGTTGCGAGGCGAATTGCATTGGGCCAGATTGTTATCGTGTACGTTATAGCTTATATCAATGGTGTGCATACCGAGGCTATTATGCATCCTTTGCATGTAGCCGCCAGTACTGCTATTGGAGTCCTAGCTTGTGTTCTTGCCTTGCTGTTACCGTATCCAAGACTGGCTTGTTGGGAGGTAACTGATAAATATTTTTAACTCTCTTCTTGCATAAACATGCATTATAATCATTTTTTTTTTTTTAAATGTGAGGAGGGGAAGATAAATATTATTAACCCTGTAAAAATTACATTGCAGCTGAGACTGAATTGTGAAAGGCTAGCTGAAAATGTTTCTGAGAGGCTGAACCTCTACGTAAAAGCTTTCTGTGCAGAAGACAACGCTTTGGGGTTGGCATATATCTCTCAAGCCAAGCCATTGACTGTTGCTGGAGCCAAACTTCTTCAGAGTATTAAACGCTACCAAGTAAGCAACTTTGTACCATTACACAGCACTATCGATTCTGTTTGGTGTCTACCACTAGTGGCAGGCTAGCTTTCAATTACAGTATTGTTGAGTTGCTTATATTAACTTGCATGCATGCACCATTTCTTTTGTGGATTGTGTACAGGAAAGCGTGAAATGGGAGAGACTTCCATTGAGATTTTTGAGAAACTTTTACTCGAATCCGGGAGAGAGATTGCAAGAGCTCGAGATACCATTAAGAGGGATGGAAATGGCTTTAACTAGCTGTACCGCCTCATTACCTGTAAGGATTCTCGATGGAGAGACCAAATATGGTCCAATTCAACTAGAGGAGAATGTTAGTCTCACCCAAAAACAAATCAAGAATTGTTTGCTTAGAGATTCTTTAACTGCTCCGGAATCAAATGCTGGTAATTTAGTCGAGTCCCACCAAACACTTCAAACAATCTCAACAAGGCACCAAGATTTGCCTTCTTTTTTCTTCTTATTTTGCATGAAACTCCTCCACTGCAAATCACTTGCGAAACCAATTACCCCCACGCAACAAAAAGGATCGAGCACTCCATGTAAGCAAACTGGGTTCTTCAAGAGCACGTGGATGAGCAACTGGTCTACAAGTGTAAGCAGAAAAAGGCTCATGCCAGCATTCAAGTGCTCTCTCTCCTTGGGGCTCGCTGTACTATTTGGTTTGATATATAGCAAGAAAGACGGCTATTGGTCAGGCCTCACAGTAGCGATTAGCTTAGCTGCTGCGAGGGAGGCAACATTCAAAGTTTCTAATGTTAAAGCACAGGGGACAGTATTAGGGACTGTATATGGAGTATTTGGCTGCTTTGTGTTTGAAAGATACTTGTCATTAAGGTTCATCTCTCCTTCCTTGGTTCGTTGTTACCAATTTTCTGAGGCATAGCAAGATGTATGGCCAGGCAGGTGGAATTTCTGCAGTGATTGGAGCAGTGCTAGTACTGGGTAGGAAAAATTTTGGCCCACCCAGCGAATTCGCTATAGCAAGAATTGTGGAAACCTTTATTGGATTATCTTGCTCAATCATGGTAGACCTTCTCTTGCAACCCACAAGAGCTTCCTCTCTAGCCAAAGTACAACTCTTTAAATGTTTCGAAACATTGTCTGCTTGCATTGGCTCAATAAGCCTAGCAGCCAACAGCAAAACCAACTTGCTAGAGAACCAGAGGAGATTAAAATTGGATGTTAGTGAGCTAGGGAAGTTCATTGCAGAAGCTGAGGCGGAGCCCAACTTCTGGTTTTTTCCTTTTCATAGTGCTTGCTATTTTGAGCTCTTGGGGTCTTTTTCAAAGTTGGTGGATCTCTTGCTTTTTAGTGCTGATGCAGTGGGACTCCTTGAACATGAATCACAAAAATTTGGAGGTTCGTGGAAGGAGTCCGTAAATAAGCTAGATGGTGACCTCGAACTTTTCAAGGAAATGGCTGGTTCCTTGGTTAAATGTTTTGAGGATGTCACAAAGTTGTTATCCTTAAAATCTCTTGAAAAGGAACTTGAAAACAAAAACATCCCTCATGATCTAGAAATGGGAAAATCTTCGAACAGGAACATTTTTAAAGTTTCCGGTTTAGATGAAGACAGGATAGATAGCATCATCAGTTCTTATCTCCAGCATTCAAAGGAAATGGTAGACAAGATTCACGCAGCTGATGAAGGGGAAAGAGAACTGAAGACCCAGGTGGTCTTATGCCTGAGTGCTCTAGGTTTTTGCATGAGCAATTTGATAAAAGAGACCAGTGAGATTGAGAAGAGAATCATTGGCATTCTTCAATGGGAAAACCCTTCAAAACACATAAATTTGCACGAAATTTCATGTAAAATCCGTGCTCTATATACAACTGAACAATATTGTACCAATTTACAATTTTAATGCAAAAGGCACATATTTATTTTAGGGTATAATACCTTGAAAAATTAAATCTTTAATTTCTTTTTTGTTCGAGCATCAACTGATAAATTGAATAAGTTGTTAACCTAGTACTATTCAATTCCTGCGAACAAAAGCAAATGTTGCATAGCAGGACAGAGGTATGCAAGAAAGAAAAAAATATATGGTTGGTGCAGTGATTTCAATGTTGTTATCGAGGAGCTATTTTAACTTTTCGTAAACTTCAAGACTTTGAATGTTTTTTTTTGTGGGGGGGGAGGAAGGCGACATGAATCTGAAGGCTCTAATTATTTTATTATTGTAGTATTATTATTAATATCAGTCTCTGGTTTCTCAGGACTTGTAAATCACAAGGCAACCTGGGAGAAGAAGAGTAAAATAGTTTGGCTTCTGGGTTATTTTCCTCTCATCTGACCTCAGGCCTGTTCCATGTTTGATCTGCTCTGTAAATATTATTGATCTGTGTGTATATTCAATGCTTGGATTGGATTGGATTGGCGTGTAGGTGTTTGAGTGAGATCTGATCAAATGGCACCCAGCGGAGCCACCTCCATTGAGCAATTTCATGTTTTATCAGGTGATTTTCACTATTCTTTTTATGCCCATCTGGGTTGACAGTCACAATTCCTTAAAATGCAATGCAGGTAAACTGCTTTGCATGTAATAAGATGTCAAATACCTATATAGAGTATTTTATTTTTACTGTATCTTTCTATGGCTTTAATATTGCCTGATTGCCTTCTGGTACAAGAAAAATGATTTGGTGTGTGTATATATAGATTAATTAAAAATGCACCGTGAGTGATCCTTCTGGTGAAAAATTAATCTTGGCAGTTGTAATAGCTACCTGTTCCTGTTATAGATCTTTATTAATTCTCTGCAATGCCTTCAATGATGGAGCAACTGGTGTCTCGAACTGATTCAGCTTAAGTTATTAGCGCATGTAAATAATAAATCAAACTAGATGCTGGAAACCAGTTCATGAAATTGGGTTCTTGAGATTATTTTCATTTTCCACTTCCATCACTAAATAGTGATTAATGATGTTGCGTCGAGGTCTACAAGGATGAGCGGTGGAACTACGATTACTGGCCCAAAATTTTGAGAACCTTTTTTAGTCCCAGGATCTGCAGTCCTCTTGAAGTTGTCCTACTTTTATGTTTTTGCCTGCAGTGACCGTTCTTATAAGCCAAACTTTCCACCTCAGTCTTACAACTTACAAGTGCATTACTGCTACTACCGCAATGGATAGCGGCACTCCACTCAACTGTACTTCGAAAAAATAACTGGGACATAAAGAAAATAATGTTTAAATACAAGTTAGACAAAAGAATCTTCCAAACTTTATATCATCGAAGCCATTGAGCTTTTTCATTAAACATTCATGCTGGTTTTTGAGGAGTTTTGGCATCCTATTATCGATGTCTTTTCTATTGCCTTTCCATTAGTTTACCAGGATCAGGACAGTAACTCAGATCACTTGTTTCTTTGTGTTCTTCCTAGATGTATCGGATCCTTTAGTTTACTAATCGCCCATCTCGAGCCTCTCATGCCTCAACATGATAATTAGATTATCCACCCTAATCGTCGTCCACCATATCCCTTCTCTTTTTTTGCCAGAGGGTATCCGCCATCCTCTCTCTGGAATTTGTAATTTTTGTCATTTTGGTGAAACCATGGTCCATCGATTAGTGCTTGCTTACATCCTCCCTAATTTTGTGTCCAATAACTATCCAATAACCCCAGTGTCGTGATCAAGCAGTGGTAAATAACCATCCAATTAACAAACAGTTAGATTCGAGTCATTTGAATATCAGAAGTTTGGAATGTTCTGTGTTGATTTAGGGTCTATTTTGAATCCGTGTTGCCTAATCGCATTGCCTGCCTGTGTCTCGCTGTTTTAATGTTTCTGGGAAAATTAATTTCTTGGTGAGCCTTGATCCCTGATGTCACTAGCTTGGTGCTATTTTCAGCCTCATAAGGTAGAACAGGTAACTGCATGAGCCATGGTTCTGTCTCTCATGCGCGTCGCCAATCTAGATGCTATAAACACGCTTATACATTGGAATATGCAGGGAATTATGGGACAATTTTGCTATACATGTAATTAGATAGGACACACATGCTATTATTTATAAGTAGATCAGGAACTCCTCTTGTCAATTTGTTTCTCCTTCCATCAAGGAAAAAATTAGCAATTGATCCCATGATCAATATTCATGATTATAGGTTTAAATAAAGAAGAACATAATGTGTCATCAAAGGTATAATGGTAATTTCTCACAATTTTAACCTGGAAATCTTGCATACAGTAATAACAAATATGATTGGCACGCTGAATATGCTGAGTCTTGCTAAGAGAGTTGCATCAAATGAATGGATTCACTCATTCAGGATATCGGAGAGCAGAATATGAAAATCCAGAAAAACTCCGCTTCATCTCTTGGTTTTTGTCTTATTTGAAGATAGTATGATCAACTTTTGGTTTTTATCTTATTTGATGATATTATAATTGTTTTATTGTGTATAAAAATATATATAAAAAAATAAAAATAGCCCTGAATTTAAGGCTAAAACCGGTGAATGTAGAGGTAAGATAATAATTTCACTATCACAGTTTATATAATTTGTATCTATTGTTATGGTGATTTATTACTGTAAAAGACTGATATGATTTAGCTTATTTCTTAATTGGCACACTTGCAGCCTAAAACTTTATATTGCAGACCTCATAGCGATTGTTATCCCAGGGGATTCGAGCTATATGAGCTGGAGGTTATTTTTCTATTTTTTTTATTAATATACATGTCCGTGTCAACATATTTTAATTAATCTCACATGTCTTAAAATTAATAATTATATAGTCTTTCAATGAATATCAAATTAGCAATCACAGAACTCGATTCGAAACTACAAGGGAAACAAATCACTTAAAGGGTGTTTATCATTGCGGTTAAAAAATATTTTAAAAAAATAAAAAATAATATTTTTAGTTTTTTGTTTAAATAAAAAAAATATTTTTAAATTATTTTAATATACTAATATTAAAAAAAAAAATTATAAATAAACAGATATCATTTTAATACAAGCTATTACCACTGTCACTCCTTAGCAGTGAAACAACGTTGCGCTTCGAAGCCGCGTTTTCAATGGATGGGATGTGGGTACTTTCTGGATCAGAATAGGCTTCTTGTCCTTGATGGACGCACCATTGATCACTTGAACCATTCCCTTGACTGAAGGGGGATTTGTGTTTGGTAGCGTCATAGTTATTAATTCCGTTCCGGCCGGAACGGGCGGAACATACCATTCCGTTCAAAAAATCGAGACAAAACGGCATTGTTTTCATCTCGGTTTTAATTCCAGTCCGTTCTGGAAATTCCGGTCAAATTCCGGCCGAAACGCCTCGGAATCATTCTGAGCATTCCGTTCCGGCCAAAAATATTCTTCTAAAATTTTTTAACTATTTTTATCAAATTAATATTTTAATTTTATTTAATTATACATTAAATTCACTGAGTCTAAAAATAGACCCGGTGAACTGAGCCTAAGAATAGACCCGGTAGCATGCTATAAAGAGAATTCCTAATTTGTATTTATAGAGAAATTCTTTGGCTGAAATTCTTCTTGGCCGATGTGGGATAGAGTTTGAAGCTTTAAAGCTTCAGACTCTAAAGGTATCCCACATTGTAGCGATGTGGGATAGAAATGAATGATTTGTCCAGTGGACAAATGCATTCTTTTTCCACTAGACTGGAACGTTACAACTTACACAGACCAGACTGGGGTAATTTGGCAATTTCTAGAGGACATGGATGATATTTCTGAATTTATGCACAGTAAAACTACGAAATTAACCCCCATAAAAAACAAAAAATAGATGTCGGATCCGGGGTCGTTCGACAATTTTTACGGTGGTTTTTTCGTAGTTATTGATGGGTAGAGGGATGTATATTACTGTTTCTTTTAATATAGTTTTTGATTAAAAGAATTTGTGCTCTTCAACTGAAACTGATTATATATGTTGGATTTCAATTTAGTCTTTATTCTTTTGATTTTCGGTTTGCTTTTGGTTATATTAATTATTTTGGTATGTAGGTTTTGATTGCTTTTGATTAGGTCCTTAAACTGAAATTTGTCATATATTCTATATTTCATTTCGGTTCTTATTCTTTTAATTTTGTAAAAACATTACACAACAATTTTGTTTTAAATGTCTTTATTTATTGGTCCCAAGGTTTTATTTATTTCAAGTTTTTCATTCAATTGAAATTAATTATATAGTTTGTTTTAATTTGTTTTGATTGTGTATTCCAATTGAAATTAGTCATGTATGCTACTTTTCAAATATATCCTTATTCTTTAAATTTTTTGAACTAAATTACATTGTAATTTGTTAAAAAATATATTTACTTGTTTTGGTCCCCATGTTTTATTTGTTTCAATTTTGTCATTTGATTGAAATTAATTATATATTTTATTTTTCATTTCGAACCTTAACGTTTGAATTTTTTATTTGCTATTAATTTCTTTGGTTTTTTCTGTCATTCTTGGACAATGTTTATTTTTTATCCGTATTTATGCATCTATGCTTTTAGTTTTTGTTTTTAATTTTTGTCATTTTATTTTTTATTAGGGATTTATTTTTATTTGATTCAGTCCTGAAATTTTAATGAATGTTGGTGATCATTTTCAAATTAATATTGCTCCCTTTTTCCCTTTGTTTATTTTTTATGTTTTCTATTATTTTTATCTCTTTAGGATCAGATGATTTCATAATTTTATTATTTGCATCATAATAATAATAATTTTAGTGATTATTTTTTTATAAAAATATTTTGTTTTTTTTATCTAAACATGAATTCTACACAGATTTATTATTTTACCTAAATTTTTATTATAAAAAAAAATCTTGCGTAATTAATTTTTTTGCGTTGAAAAAAATATGGCGCCGCCCGCGATGTGGCGTGGGTCATTGGCTAATTATACATATAGAAGGTATGGGGAAAACACTGTAGCTCCCCACACATTTCACTGTGGATTGCTACAGTGCTTTCCTGCTATAGTGTTATTTTTTTTCTTAACAATTTTTTTGCTGGTTATACTTCTTTTTTTCACTTATACATTTTTTTTTTGTTTTTTATAATTGGGGTGTCCAAGCCAGCTTAAGTGCACTACGACTAATTTACGGACTCACATTTTTTTTATAACTAGGGTGTCCAGGCGACATATGTGCACCACGACTAATCCCGGGTGTGGGGAAAGCACTGTTGCTCCCCACACATTTCATTGTGGATTGCTACAGTGCTTTCCTAGTACAATACTTTTTTTTTCTTTTTTTCACTTATACATTTTTTTTTGTTTTTTTAACTAAGATGTCCAGACTAGCTTAAACACACCTTGACTAATCCTCAGACTCATTTTTTTATGACCAGGGTGTACAGGTGAGCCTATGCGCACCACTACTAATCCCCGGGTGTGGGGAAAGCATTGTAGCTCCCCACACATTTCACTGTGGATTACTACAGTGCTTTCCCGCTACAATATTTTCTTTTCATTTTTTTCTGATTATGCTTTTTTCATTTTTTTTTCCTGGGTTATACTTTTTTTCTTTTTTTCCCGCTAAAGTGTTTTTCAATTATCCATTTTTTTTGTTTTTTTTATAATCAGGGTGTTTAAGTCAGCTTAAACACACCAATACTAACCCCTGGACCCATTTCTTTTATCACTAGGATGTCCAGACAAGTTTACATGTACCACGACTAATCCTCGGACCCACCTTAATTTTTGATAACCGGGGTGTCCGGGTCATCTTTCATCTCCTCGCAAAACATTATGGCTTGCTACAATGATTTCCCACTTATATGTTTTTTTTTGTTTTTTTTCTTCCACTTATACATTTTTTTTATAACGGGGTGTCCAAGCCAGCTTACGTGTATTACGACTAATCCCTGGACCTAATTTTTTTTTTCTACAGTGCAATCCTGTTGGTACATTTTTTCCCTCTTTTTTTTCTTATACTTTTTTTTCCACTTATATTTTTTTTATAACCGGGGTCTTCGGGCCAGCTTAAGCATACCACGACTAATTTCTAGGCCGAATTTGTTTTTACAATAATATGGATTGCTACAATGCTTTTCCGCTTATACTTTTTTTTCTTCTTTTTTCACTTATACATTATTTTTTATAACCAAGGTCTCAAGTCAGATTAAGTGCACCACAACTAATCCCTGGACCGATTTTTTTTTATATAATCGGGTTGTCCAGTACAACTTGCACTCCCCACGACTAACCCGAACCCATTTATTTTATTTATTTTCTTATACTTTTTTTTGTTTACTTATACAATTTTTTTATAACCGGGATCTTCGGGCCAGCTTAAGCGCTCCACGACTAATCCCTGGAAGAGTTTTTTTTATAGCTGGGGTGTCTAGGTCAGCTTGAGTGCACCACGACTAATCCCTTGACCCTTTTTTTATAACCGGGGTGTCCGAGTCAGCAGACGTGCACCATGAGTTGTATAAGTACATATATACCCCTATAAGACAAAATCCAATAGTTGGTTATAGGGGTGTATTGGTATTTTTTCCACTTATATAATTTTTATAATCGGGGTCTCCGGACCAGCTTAAGCGCTCCACGGCTAATCCCCGGACCAAATATTTTTTTTAAAAACCAGGGTGTCCAGGCCAGTTTGCGCCCCAAACCCTTTCTTTATATAACCGAGGTGTTTGGGTCAACTGATGCGCACCACGAGTTGTATAAGTACATATATACCCCCTATAAGAAAAAATTCAAGAGTTGGCTATAGGGTGTATTGGTAAATTACCAATTTTTAATTATATTTTCTACCGCGGTACTGTGGGTGTGTCTTCGGGCTCGTCATTAATTTCTGAACTCAAGCACATTTCGAACGGCACGTGCGGCATCATAGAACGTTGAAATATGTATATTAGTTTTTTTATATTCATTTTATTGTGTAAAATGCGTTTAAAATAATGTTATGGTATCGGGGGTATTTTCAATTTTTTCCATTTCTGTGCATAGTAAAATAACCATAATACCCTCAAATAAGACAAAAACCAAGAATTGTCATTGGGCGTGTCCCGGTGATTTCACATTTTTAGTGTACATTAAAATAACTTTTGTAGCCTCAAATAAGACAAAACAGAAGAGTTACATGCGGGGTATTTCAAACATTTCACGTTTACCTATACATGTATAAGAGAGAGTTTCACTCTTATTTTACACCATCAAAGTTAAATTTACTATGTTTTTTAATGCATAATGCATTTAATACAAATAAAAAAAATTAAAAATCTAAACTAAGAGCAAAGGTGTATAGATACAAATAAAAAATTAAGAACTATCTCAAAAGGACTGAAAAAATCAAGGGATCAAAACTAAACAAAAAAATAAAAGAATAAAAACTGAAATACAAAACAAGAAATTATATTTGTTAAAACTGGATGAAAATTTTTTAATTCCAGTGGCGGAGCACAGGTTTATGGCCCGTACTTACTATTAAAAGACAACCTCGAGTTGTTAATGTTGGAAACTTAAAACAACGGGCTTAGCTATGGTAGGTTGATGCATGAACTAGATTCGATAACCTAAGATTTAAAATTGATTATATTTCAATAAAACACAGGGATTATTTAGTTAATATAATATACTAAAATTTATATCATGTTTTTTTTCAGTTGTTTAAGTTGTCTTTGGATCCATTAAATTCATTGATTTATTTTTTTAGCTAACTCTTACATGATTTAATTATAAATTTGAGTTAGTCATTGAGTCAAATTAATGGGTTTCAAGATCAAACTGATTGATTAGATTTAATGATACTGCTAGAAAAATCTTTATTCTCTTAATATTTTTTAATTTAAAAAAAAAAAATAGTTCGGCCACCAACAAAGCGCGAGGACTTAGCTAGTTAGTACTAAAACACGTGGCCTTTTCTCTATGGAAAAATATACTATTTATCATCTCATATTTTACTGTGGATATATTGTTTGGTTTTAAAAAAAATTATGTGCTTGATTTTTTTTCATTTTAATCCTCAATTATTTTTGTATGATTGAACTTTTTTTTTTGGGACAAATTGAAGAACAATTTAATCACATTTATTGATTAAGGATAAAATTAAAAGATATAAAACTAAAATATAAAAAGCGCAATAAATAGGTGACAATTTTAAAGTTCAGACAAAAAATTTAAAATAGTCTTCGTATTGTAAAAATCATAAGCAATTGGTAACTCCATATTTTATGAATTCAACCTTGGTACAAAAATTTATTTTTATTAATTGTTAGTCCCTGGTTTGAGAGAGGAGAGAGGATTTTGTTGAGTTTCATTGTAGAGTAAGAAAAATGTCATTATGCTAATTTTAGACACCAAAATAGTTAATATTTATATCAAATGATTAGATTTGATGATAAGAGCTCGTATATGGTGGTTATTTACCTTGAAAGTGCCTAAAAAACAATTGTGAGCATGAAGAGATTTTTTTTGGTTTTTTAAGGTCAAAGATAGGTTCATCACAATTTTTATGGTGTTTTCTAGATTTTTTAGGTAAAAAAAACTAGGTTGCGAAATTTGAGTAAAGAAATCTTTAGCTCTAATTTTGTGCAAAATCAGACAATACATCGTCTAATTTTTGTTTCAAATAACATTTGGGCGGATTACGTGTTGTCTACCCTAGATGCACAAAACAAAAATCCAAGCATGTGGGCCCTCATAAAATAGGTTATGTAGGGGTTAACGTGGCTTGCTAAACTCAACGACAATTGATATTTTTTCCTATTTTTCCAAGTTAATTCTTTTTATGTTTTTTTTTTAATTTTTTTATATTAATATTCTTATTCTCTTTTATTTTGTTCATAGAGCCTCTTAGTGATAATTATCTTAAGGTTTTTTTATATGCATTTAATTTTGAAGAAGTTTTACTTATTTATCTATTTTTTAACAAATATTATATAATTAAATAAAAAAGTTTAAAAATAAATTTATTAAACCTGGTTGAGTCCATGACCCGAATTGTAATTTTAAAAGGTCAAATTGCAAAACTCGAGATGATTCAACATGTTATTTTCTCAATTTTTTTTAAAAATATCTTCTTAATTTATTGCAAAAATCAATTGTATTTTTTATCGGTAAAAATATTTTTCTTACTAAACCCTATATCCAACCAAAAGAAAAGAAAAAGCATCGTTATTAAATTATATACTAAAAGAGGTCAGGGTTTAGTTTCTGTAGCATGTAAGGAGAATCACTGTGGATTGTAATAGTGTCGCTCAGTTTTCGTTGCATAGTAAAATACAAAGAAGCATTTGTAGCTCAGTGAATGGAGCATCTGTTTCTAAGCTGGATGTTAGGGGTTCGACGTTGTCTAGCACCTTTCCCCCCATTTACACTCTTATTTTTCGCCCCCTCCCCCCTAATTATGCATCCCCCCCCTCTTTTTTTCATTTTTTTTCCTTTGAATCATTTTTTCCCCACTTATAATTTTTTTTCTTTTTTCATATATATATATATTTATTAGTTTTTATTTATTTACACGTCAAATGATTTTTTAGCTAATAATATTTTTTTTCATTTTTTGTTTGCTCTTTTGTTAAAGTTATTTTTCTTTTTTTTCTTTAATTTAATTTTTTTTCATTATTAACGCAATAGTAATAATAATTTTAGTTTTTTTTCTTGCTTTCTCTTTTGTTAATGTTTTTATTTTTTTGCTCGGGGTAATTTAATAATTTTTATTGTTTTAGCAGTAATAATAATGATATTTTTAGATGCTAAGGCTTCAATGTTTATGTTATTATAATAGAGTGTGTTGATGTATTTCATTATATCAAACCTTGCATGTATAGATGTTATACTTTATTTGATTTTTTCAATTTTTTTTTTGATTGAAATTGATAATATAATTGGTTTTCATTTCGGCCCTTATACTTTTAATTTTTTATTTTAATTCCCTTAATTTTATATAGCTCTTAAATAGTCCCTATTTTTACTCATGTTTATATATGTGTGCTTTTAGTTTTGGTTTTTAATTTTTATTATCTTCTCTTTGTTGAGATAATATTTTTTTCAAAAAGTTAGTTCTTAAATTTTAGTTTGTGTTTATGATCATTTGAAAATTAATATTTTTTTTCCTTTATTTTTTCTTTTGGTTTTTTTATTAGTTTTTTTTCATGTCAAATGATTTTTTTAGCAAATAATTTATATTTTTTTATTTGCTTTTTTGTTAAAGTTTTTGGGCTTTTTTCTTCTTCTATTAAATTTATTTTCCTATTATTCAAGCAATAATAATTATAATAATATTAATTTTAGTTTTTTTCTTACTTCCTCTTTTATTAATGTTTTCGAGTTTTTTTCTCCTCAGAATAATTTAATAATTTTTATTGTTTCAACAATAATAATAATGATATTTTTAGATATTAAACTTTCGATGTTGTTGTTATTATAATAGGGTGTGTTGATGTGTTTTATTATATCAAATTTTGCATGTATAAATATTTTATTTTATTTTTGAACTAACAAAATATATTAATTATTTCAATCCTAACAACTATAAAAAATATTTGTTGGGCTATAATATAGTACGGGCAATTAACTAGTAACACCACCGCAGCCTCGTAGTCGTAGGTGATAGAAGTAAACATCGAAATTCTTGCTACTGCAAAGAAGCTGTGTTTGACGGGTAGAAAGGAACATCATCTAATACGAAAGCTTTCTTTTCCACTTGACAATAACAATCCATAAATCGTTGCCAAAACTGTTGACGGAGCTGATCTTTTGTATCCGCAAGTTCACACGGCTTAAATATTATTACATTTTCCCATTAGAATTATATAGAAATACTAAAAATAATAAATAAAAATATGTTTTTAAAATACAAAATAAGTTTTCTAATGTTGTTTGAGGATCAAGGGCCCATCCATCCAAGTCGGCAAGTGGGCAGTGCTTTTCATGCATGATCATGATTCCAGGTCATCTTCTCTGAGGCAAGAGGCACAATCGGAGGACAAGGAGCACGGCCACAACCAAGCCGAAGCCATCAATGAATCTCAAGCCAGAGTAAGAAAATGAAATACATTAACAACATCATCCCAAATAAAACACAGCCAGAGTAAGAAAATGAAAAGGCGCGCCACACAGTACCTGTGAGGACGAGTTTATCCTCTACAATACATTGCGACGGCCGTTTGAAGAATACTTTTGAAAAAACTAAAATCTTATTTTAAATTATTTTTTAGATATTTTGACACGTGTATATTAAAAATAATTTTAAAAAAATAATAAAATATTTTAAAAGTCAACTTTAATTACACGCTTCAAAGTAATATCCTAGCTACTGCTAATGACACATGAAGAGGCACCAATAATTTTTGTCAATCCCAAAATAATATAAAAATAATTTTTGTTCGATACTAAAATAATATAAAACTTGGTTTCAACTTCGATAATGTTTAGGAATGTGGTTAGTTTTTTTTATAAATTATTTTAACATAAACATATAAAAATATTTAAAATGATAATTTTTTTTAATTTATAATGAAAAATAAAAATATTTTTTATATATTTTTTAAAAACAGTTTTAAAATACAATGTCAAATAATTTATATTTAAAAATAATATCAATTATTTTTTAAAATAATTCTTTACTTGAAAATATATATATATTAATAATATTTTTAATATTAACATATAAAAATAATATAAAACCTGATTTCAATCCAAAATCAAATACCTCCAAACTCTAATTATCTTTTCAATATTATATTATCATTACTGGAACTTACGTGTCCGTCCCGTTAAGACCAAAACGATGACCACGGCCAATGTTTATATTTCTCTTTTTTTCTTTAAAAAATAAAAAGAAGACGAAGAAGAAGAAGCTGCTCACATTATTGAATTAAATTAAAGAAGCTTCTTCTTTAATTTTAAATCATTAGAATTTGTTCGTTCGTTCGCTTGGATCGGAATTTATTCATCAGAATTGGGAGGGAGGGCTGGTCGGCGTTTTTTGGATCAAATCAAATGAAATGGTTGGAGATTGTTGTTGTTAATATAGCGTAATTATACAAAGAAAATGGCAAAGACAAGTTCAGCAACGCCTGGAACTGGTAGCTCAGCTTATCTGAACGCTCTCACTCTTGAAATCGAGAAAAAGCTGCAAAGGGTTCGTTCGTTTTCTCTTCCTTTCAATTTCCTCTCCTTTTTCTATGGATTCTTTTGTTCACTAAGAAGACTAAAGGAACTGAATGTATTCTGATTTTAAGTTATCCAAAATCAAGAATTGATTTTTTTTTTCTTTTTGCGAAAATTTACGTAATGTTTTTAATGACAAGGGCAGGCACTAGCTTCTCCAACTCAGAGACGTAACTTGTTACAAGAGTTGTTTGCTGACATTGCTTTGGAAGTTGATGATCGCGCTCGAGGTCTGTTGTAATTGCATGATGGTATCAATGTGTTAATGGGCTATTGATGTTTCTCATTGCTGGCTCTATATTATGCACATTTTGATTTTTTCAGGATTTTTTCTTGCATTGATTGACATTGAACACAGGTATAATTTTCAGCAGGGAAGAAGATGCAATTTCTCCTGTGGATGCTGATGCTGATGGCCAATTGTGCTTTTTCAACTTGCTCGCTGATTATTATGTTTGGGTACCTGAGAGTGGGAAACAAATCCTTCATCTGATTCTCCAACTCTGGAGCCAGTCATTTGCATCACATATTTTCTCTCTTTTGTTCCATAAATGGGTATGCAGCTTGGCTCTGTCCCAGCAAAAAAAAAAAAAAAAATCTCTTTTCTATGCATGAAGAATCACATATGTTGCTGATGTTTAATACAGTAATACAGTGCATTAGTCTTTTGAGAACTCGATTTAAACCCATATTTTCCATGCCTGATTGCTTGTTGAATGGCAGCAAAGGATCATTGTCAAGATTGCTTCTTTGCCGCTGTATTCGTTTCAGAAGTAGATCGTCAAATTGACCTGCTATTTTCCATTCCTTTTGTAATTCAACTTATTTGAACTCTCCACTGACAAACAGTATAGGCTCTGGTAGGTTGTAAGATTGACTTTTCCAAACTGGTAAAAAATATAATATAGAGTTGTTTGCAGTGGCAAAGGTGGAAATGAGAATGGTTGAACCTGCTTTTTTAGCTGTATAGGAATAAGGAAAAAAAAATGCTAGTTTCTCATCTATGCTAAAAAAAATTACATTTCCAAAAGTTGTGTTCTTAAGGTGCATGACTGCTATTATTAACCAGAATTCACATAAATTATGGATTTAAGAGATACCAATGCAGTTTTGTATCCCATACCTATTTTCACATTTGACCTGTCTTAAATCTCCGGCAGCAATTCCTAACATGTGCAAACTATGGTTTTGTGGTTTCTAAGGTTATATTAGGCCTTGTTTTCATCACTTTTTGTGTTGTAGTTCAAAATAGTTGTTAAATTCAAGTTTGGGATTTAAATGAAATATTGGGAAGCTGTTTCTATTAAGAAAAAATTGATTGGTTTGAAATATGAGCCATAACTTAATTGTGTTTATTTCCTGATTCTGAGCTATCGTTGCATTCAGTTTCCTGAATCTATGTGAATACTGGTTCTGGTTTATGTGCGTCAATATGATTCAGATGCAGGTGTAGTTAAAGGTTTATTAAATGGGTTGCTTTGCATGAATATAATTTGAAAGTTTATTTTTTTGATTTTTTTATAATAACCATCCAAATTTATTTGAAACATGAAATTCTATTGGGAAAGTATAAATTCTATATTCCATTAGTTGTGGCCACATAATGTCGTGTTGCACTTGTATGTTTTCTGCAGCTTTTTGAAGCTCAGCTGAATAATACTGAAGAACTTCTACGTTTCTCATCTGCTCTTGTTCAAGGTGCTACAAATGTTTTCTGGTATGAATATCAGTGTGAGCTCAGATTGGTAGTCATTTAGTGGCTATTAGGAATCAGTTGATTTTGAAGTTTGATTGTGCTGCTAAATACTAATGAATGTTGGAAAGTTTGTGCATCATGCTGGTCAATACATAAAAGTATTAAAGAAATTGAGTTTTGTTCTTCGTTGTGCTTTTTTTTCTTAATATGAACTGGGAATTGTTAATTGTGAAGGACACCCTCAAGATTCAAAATTCTATTTGCTCCATATGTTCTTTCCTTTCTGTTTACTTTCCAGATGGATTTGGGTTGATCTATTAAATCTATTCAATGCAAGGAAACAGTATTTTGACTAGTGGATCATAACTAATTAAAATTCAAACTGCTTAGAGCCTGTGGCTTGTATCATTCCGTGAATGAGATATTTTTCTTGAGAAAGAAACAAGGATAAGGTTTTCCATTATTCATTGGGGAAAAATTAAAAAAAAAGAAGGAAATTTGCTATTCATTTAGTTTCTGGTGTTTCTATCAACCTCCGTAGCTGTTTCATTGTGCTATGATTGATTCATGATATCCTGCTGTTGTTATAACCTTTGCTCCATGGGAGAGTTAATCAATCTCAAAGGGTCTTATCGTTGCATTAACAGAGAGCATCCTTGCTTCTTCCTTTTTTTCCTCCAACCAAATTTCTGGGTCCCTTGCATCTGAAATTTGGTGCTGCCACTGAGGCAAACCGAAGCATGGAAGTACTTTAATATCATTAGTTTCTATTGAACTATGGTATTGAGTGCTGTCAACAAAAGTTGAACGTCAAGTTGATTACTGTATAAACATGCCATTCATTAGAATCATAAACTAGTATTTAACATTATATTTTCCCTTTCCATTTTTTTGTTTCGAAGATATCTAACTGTTCTATTCTCCCGTTCCAACCATGCAACAATGACTTGAACCTTTGTGGTAAAACTTTGCAGGATTGACATCCAAACAAACACAAGGCGCTTCCAGTTCCTATTCCAGGCAAGTTTCCTTCCAACAATATAATCTAACCCCTTCAACTGGATATACATGGGTAAATTTTTGGTCTCCATATAATTTTTCTATTATTCCTCCTTGCTTTACTTTTTTCATTGTTGATTTCAGTATCTCCTTGATGAAGTTGCCTTGGCGCCTCTGCGGTTGAATAAAATTCCGGTGCAGGTCAGGCGTTATGTACCCTTTTTTTATCTTACATGGCAATTGTTTTAATGTATGAGTGTCTTCAATTGCACTTCCAGAAAAATGTGGCGTGGACTTGAAAATCTCCTTGAATGGCATTTGCGTTGGAAAATAATCTGTCAATCTTTCATTGAATCAGGCCCAGCGAGAACTGTTCCTTTTGCTCTCAAGGTTCACCTTCTTTTACAACTCAGGTAAGCTTTGTAACTTGTATAGATTCAATATTGAACAACAAACTGCTTATCATTTTATAATATGATCTATGCAGTTGACAAGCATGAGAGCTTCTTAAAACAGTTTCCTGTTTTTCAAAATGCTTTCTTCATCGGTGGCCCAGCAGACTTCTTTGTTATTGAGCTTGCAGATCAGGTATATTCTAGGTATTCAATCTCAGGGCATTTATTTTCTGATGAGTTTGGTTATTTTTGACCTGTAGATAATTCATTTGTGTATTCATACGGTTTCCAAATTCTTTTGCCTGGCAGCTTCAAAAGTTAAAGGTCGAACCAGTTCTACTGCATTACCTTTCACACATTAAGGTTCTACAAGGTGGTATTATCCGTCACTTTCCAAAATCAAAGTCTCTAACATTGAATTGACCTGATATAATTGTATGTTATTCTGAACATGGTAATGTAAATAATTTCTGCAGGCTTGGAATTGAGAATGAGCACAAGTACAAGATTAAAGGCATGTCTGTATAACTTCACTTCTCCTGGCGGTCCAATGTATCCCACGAGAGCTGTCCGTCATGCCGCCTGGGATTCCTTGGATTTTCTTTTCCCTGTGAGTGCTTTTTTCCCTGGTTGTTAGTGCCATCTACCCGGTTCCTCATCAATTTCATAAAGTAATGAATGTCATGAAAGTGCATATTTTGGTATCAACTCTTAGGATCAACAAGTCATACAATTTAAGCAATGTAATAGTTGTAGTAAATGATACTCTGCTTTAGATGATGCGGTGCATTCTTTAATTATCATGCCTGGATAATATTTAGATTTAGAAAAAGGAACTTGAGTTGATGCATGATTCCACATTCCTAGGACATGCATGACAATAATACTAATTGCCTGCCTGCCACAGGTTGGACAGTATCCTCGACATCTCATAAGCCTCTTTTTTCGACTCCTATATCCATGGTGCTGGCCCTCTTCCTGTTGGAGTTTCATAATATCTTGCATTAAGGCCGTATTCTATTCTCTGTTGAGGCTGTTGTTCTCTAGCTGGGATAAGCTGAGAGAGCCGAAGAAATACTAAACGCTGATGACAAAATATCCAATACCCTAAACCCTAAACTTGCAATCTCAGCTTGAGATTTATAGCATTTTGTGGTTCCCAGGCCCGTGAGGGTTTTGTCCAAAATAACATATATTCTTTTTGGTCGAATTTATTTGAAGTGCAAGTGTCAAAGCACCGGCAAGGGCGAGGATTATGTCTATAACTAGCTGTAGTGGTATTTGAAAGGGCATTGACCTCAGGTGAGCAAGGTTGTCAGTTTTGTTTCAATTGACAGTTTGTTTTTTAAATTGTAATAGAATATTTCAGTTTTGAAGTATTTATATGTTTTGGGGTTATATTATTTATGTTTATATTTATATAATTAAATACATTAATTCAACAAAAATAATTAGATCAAATCTAAACATAAAATTATTTAGAATTATGCAATTTAAATTTCAAATATAAGTTAAAATAATGAGTTGAACTGATATAACTCGAATAACATGATGAATTCAAAGAAAACATGAAAAATTGATAAAAATATAGTTTGACTAAAAAAATTAAGTTGACATCTTAAGAAAATATTGATATATTGAATCAACTTAGGTCAATTTAGTTTAACCTTTCAAATGTATGACATGTGTTATAAAACCATGATGATATTAAATAAAGCAAATCAAATCAAATAATAAAGTTCAATTTGTAATACTTGATGAATAATGAATTGAGAAAAATTTAATCTAAAAAAAGATAATAAAATAATTTTTCTAAACAAAATTATAAACTTGTATAATATTACAAAAATGTCTTCATCAACCTCGCAAGGTCATTGTATTCTCTGATTGCTCTGAAATTTTAACATACTATATATATATAGTCCTCGTAAAATTTCATCTCAATCTAACAGTCGGATTAAGAGATATAATTGATATTATAAAACTATTCATTATTTAAAAAAATATATTATTTGGTCGGAACGAAATTGAAACGTTTCGGACGAAATTTACGGAACGGGCCGAGATTTTTAGTGTGATAAAATTTGCTTCGGTTTGTTCTATTTTTAAATTGAAATAAAATGTATTGGTCATTTCAGGTGGAACAGAATCAACAACCTTGGCGGTAAGCACACATTCGTGATATCTTTTATGGTAAATGATTTTTTAAAATACTTTTTATTTAAAAATATATTAAAATAATCTCTTATGTTTTTTCTAAGCAGAAAAGCATTAAAAATACATTAATCTAATTTTTTTTCATGTCAAATACTTTTTAAAAAAAAATCTAAACACAGATTAATACGTTGATGTGGAACAATAAACAATAAGAATTAAAGCAAGAAAAGAAAGAAGTTTTATAGAGAAAAAGAAGCTGAAGAAGAGGAGAGGGGGGATTCGGAATATGCAAAGTCTACAAAATTATCAATATTCATCAAAAGCTCCCTTACAAAATGATAGAATAGCATATAAATAGTAAACCCTAAATCTTATCGCTATTGGGCTCGGCCCATCAAATAAAAATGTTTAACATAAATAATTCAAATAAATAAAATAACAATGAGATGGGCCCAAATGTGATTAGTCTCTCAACCAAAGCGTGACAGGTTGGATCATCTTACGTCATCTTCGTCCATATACTCGTGTAGTTTGCGGTGGGCGTCTGGTGTCCCCACCAACTCTCTCGGAGTTGGAGAAACTCGACTCTGTCGAGTGTAGCACTGGCCGACTTTGATAGTACTCCTAAAGATCTGGATCAAGCTGCTGCAAAGTATCTCTAGTGATCCAGGTGCAATCTGAATCAGGTTGACCCACCCAGTGAACTAGAAATCGTTGAACTTCACCATTCCTGTTAAAAACAACTTTCTCATCCAGAATAACATCAATATTATCTTTTTATGCTGATGTCAAGGTGGAAGGGATAAAGGTTTCAATAGGATCATCGGGAGGGGAGTTAAGTGGTATCTCAAATGAATCATTTGGAATAAGAAGTGGTTTATGGTATGCAACTAAATCTTCAATATTAAATGTAGAGCTAATGCCAAAATCATGTGGTAAATCAAGAACATAAACGTTTGGACCAACCCGTTGTAGCACTTTAAAGGGCCCGACACTACGTGCATGCAATTTTCGATTAGCTACTGAAGGAAATTGCTTGGGTCTAATCCGTATAATAACACATTCTCCTATATTAAACTCATTATGCCACTTATGTAAATCAGCTTGAAGTTTATGTTGCGCATTACTTGCTTGAATTTATTTAGTGATCTCGATATGCAAATCCTGAATTCTATATGCAAAAGACTCAGCTAACTAGGACACTCTAGCATGAATGGACATAGGAAGAAGGTCTACAACTTCAAAAGAACTCATGCCTATTGACCTATTAATAGAGTTATTATAGGCAAACTAGGCTGAAGGAATATCATCAAAGTATACCACCAAGAACTTTCCTATAAATGGCCTAAGCATTTGTGTCATTACTCTCATAAAAGTGTTTGGTGCATTGGATACGCCAAAAGGCATGACTAGCCATTCATATAAACTATCATTAGTCTTAAATGTCGTTTTCCACTCATCTCCAAGACGTATCCTAATTTGATGATACCAACTCTTCAAGTCAATCTTAGAGAAAATTTGGGCTCCTACCATCATATCTAGCATGTCATCCAATCGAGGAATCGGAAAATGATACTTGACCATAATCTTATTCATGGCTCAACTATCTACACACATTCTTCATAATCCATCTTTCTTAGATGTTAACAGTGCATGTACTGCAGAATAGCTCAAACTCTCTCGAATAAATCCTTTTTGTAATAACTCATAATCTTGCCTTTTGCAATTTAACATATTCACTCGGGTTCATCCTATAATGAGGCAAGTTTGGTAATGTGGTATTAGGGACAAAATCTATGGCATGTTGAATATCACGCATGGGAGGTAAAACATCGGGTAGTTTAGAAGGGACAACATCAGGTAGTTTAGAAGGGACAACATCTGGGAATTCTTTCAACACTTCCCTTACCTCTTTAGGTGGCTCTTCTAAAAAGTCTTCTACAATCTCCTTATCAAATTCTTTGGGACTTATTATGTTAAGTCCTATTTCTTTCACTTTATTCTTCTTCTAACTAATATCATTAGACCTTGGAGGTAATCCAATAAGCTGGATTTTTTTACCTTGAAAACAAAATAAGCAAGAATTTGGTTTCCCAAAGATCGTAACGTCCAAATCATATAACCAAGGTCTACCCAAAATGACGTGCCCTACATCCATGGGAATGACATCACACCAAATTTCATCATGATAGTCCAAGATCTTTATGGGAAAAACACCTCTCTTTGACCACTATAGATGTATCATTGACCCAGGACACATTATAGGATTTAGGGTGTGGAATAGGCTTTAAGCCTAAGCAAGATACACTACCCGAGAAAATTGCATTAATGCAACTACCACTGTCTATGATGATCTTACACCATTTATCTCCACATTTAATGTAAGTGTAAAAATTAGCAATCCTTCTCCAATCCTCAGTTCTTTTAGGTTGTGTTAAAGTATATCTAACTATGATTAATCTGGTTGTCTTGTTTTGTAGGGATATAGACCTAACACATCCTAGCAAGTTGGACTCATCTTCCTTATTATTTAGATCCTGAAAATCATTGGGATTGTGTTGATATATATTATCATCACAATTATCTTCTTCGCCTATATCCTCTTGCCCCTTGATGAACAACGTCTTATTAGGGCAACTAAAGGAAGTATGACCAAAACCATGACACTTAAAACATTGAATTCTTGAGATTATCTTAGGTGCTTCATGAAAATACCCTTACCCTTGTTTTATCTAAATATCTGGGAAATCAAAGGATTAGGTTTACGAGGTGGGGCACCCAATATGGAGTTATTACTTCCAGGTTGAGATATAGAAGGGGTACTACGAGTGTCCTGACGTCTTGTCCACTAGCTTTTTGTGACCAAGTCATAATTTTGTACCAAGGTATAAGCTTCATCAAGGGTGGAAACACCTCTAAGCACAACCTCTCTTCTAAGATCATTGTTTAAGCCTTTTCAGAATCTACTTAGGATCATCACTTCATCCTCCCTAACTACACACCTCATTCTATACTCATCAAATTATGCCCCACATATTCATTGTCATACTTGTCTCCTTGCCTCAAGTTATTCCACTAGTCCAAAAGATTTCCTCTGTGACAATGAGGCAAGTACTTTTCTTCTAACTTAGCCTTCGTTTCAACCCAATCAATAATAGGAGGTTGGCCTCTCCTAAGCAGACTCTTTTACACTTTCCCAATAGAGCTGAGCGGTTCCACTAAGTTTCATCTTTGCAAATTTTACACTCTTATTCTCAGATAGATTATATCAGCCAAATAATTGATTCATATCACAGATCCATCTATCAAAGATCCATGGGTCAAGTTGACCCTCAAAAGTTAGGGTTTCTACCTTGTTACGCCTCATGACTCGCTCGTCACGGTCATCGTAATCGTGATGACCTTGATTGTGGTTGTATTGATGGTTCCTAAGATGAGCTGGTCTTTGATTGTAATCATTGGAACGCTCACTATAGTTAGAGTCAGCAAAGTCATTATGACCCTGGTGGTGGTTATGGTGGTGGTTCCTACGAGGAACTGGTCTTTGAGGATTCCTATGGTTATCATTAGAATGCTCACTCTCACTATATTGTCTTACTTGCAAAGTTTTTATGGACTATATTCTCCCAGAAAGGTTGTTAATTTGATTGGACATGTTGCTCATTTCTGTTTGTATAAGTTGTAATTGCTCTTAAATATCTCTAAGAGCATTACTAGAGTTCGGGTCCATAGTAGTTATGACTTCTAGATTATGTACTAGATGACTACTACGTAATTGCATGCAAAACTAATTTTGAGACTGAGATCACAAAAAACACTTGTAAGTAAAAACACAAAAAAAAAATTATAGCTATTATTTTTATTTTATTTTTTAAAAAGAATTTTTTTCTCTCTTAGAGACTAAGTAATGACAAATTAAACCAGGAAAATTCGCAAGCACGCAATGTAAGTCCTCTAAATGCACACAAGTAATTCAAACACAATATTTCAGTTTTCCCACGAATTTAACCAAGCTCTACAATTAATTAAGAGGATCAGATACTCAATGTCAATAAATAAGCTCAAAATTTAAGGTAATTAAATTTGTGAGGCGTATTATGCAACTTGTAAATGGGCAAGCACAAAGAATAATATTGATGTTAAATCTTGATCAACAAGTGTAAAAGCATACCAGGAACAATGATATTCAATGGGTAAAAGAATTTCTAACCAGTGATGTGATTGTAAGGGTGACGTGGCAGAACTAGTGATGTGGCAGATGACGCAATGTTGTATGGCGTTGACGTGACTGGCAACTCAGGCGTTGTCTCGGATGATGTGGCTGGTGACGCAAATCCTGTCTAGGGCTGAAGTGGTAGGGATACTTATTTTTAAAAGCTTTTGCTTTCTTCTTCCCTACCTCTTTCGTCTTCGCCTTGACGGCGATGGGGCCTGGCGATGCGAGGGAAGGGCTGTGGTGTGGTGTGGTGTTGTGGCGAGTGTTGCTACTAGGGGTGCGAACCAGTGGTCGTTGCGGTGGATGGGTTGCTGAGAACAAACACATGTTGTGGTTGAGGCTGTGATTGGCTGAGGCACTGCCGATGTGGGGGGCATCGCTGCTGAAAATTGTTGTCGGTGAACAGCGAGATAAACAGTGTTGATGAACATGTTTTTTTTTATATGAACAGTACAATTTTTTTTTAATCAGAATAGTATGATTGTTTTTTATCAAATCGGATCTAGGGTTCTGGATTGTTTAATTGTAAGAACAATTAAAAGTCATGCTCTATACCAAATTTGATGCGAAACAATAAAAATAAGAATTAAAGCAAGAGAAAAAAGAAGCTTTAGAGAGAGAAAAAAAGTTGAAGAGGAGAGAGAGGATTTGGAATTGGAATATGCAAAGTCTGCAAAATTATCATTCATCAAAAGCTCCCTTACAAAATTATAGAAGAACATATAAATAATAAACCCTAAAATATATCGCTATTGAGCTCGGCCCATCAAATAAAAATATTTATCATAAATAATTTCAAATAAATAAAATAACAATGAGATGGACCCAAATGGACTTAGTCTCCTAACCAAAACATGATAGGCTGGGTCACCCTACATTGTCTTCATCGTAGTTTGCGGGGACTCTGGTGTCCCCACCATACGTTGTCAAAAAATAAAGTGATTTCTAATAATCATCTTAGTACTTGTATTTATGGTAATATAATTAAAAGTTTTTTATTTATTTTATATAAAGTATAATTTATCATGAAAAAATTATACTCAATAACTAAAAAAATAAATATATTATATTATATTATATTTTTAATAAAAAATAAATTTATGATGCTGATTAAATTTATATGCTTGTATATAAAAGAAGAATATTATATTATTCATTGTTTTAAAAAAAATTAATTTGAAAAACAATGACAAGCATCTACAAAAGAATCGTATCGAATTTCAAAAATATGTTTCTCATACTTGATATAAATTTAGAAAATAAGAGAAATGGTCTTCAAATAAATAAAAATTTAGATTTTTCTTTCCAAAGTATTGGAACACTGCCATCTTTCTCAACAGCACCATGCTAACTCCACGAAATGACATGCAATTTTTGGCTAGGAATATAGTGAACTCGGCAAGCGCAGTGGGCTGTACGCTGTAGCTTTTATTTATTTCTTTTTTTTTATGGTTATCAATGACATTTAGTGGCCCCATTTTCTGGATGCAATTGCAGCTTAAAAATTGAGATTTACCCTCTCGTGCACAAGATGACTTGCGCAAGCATAATGACCATAAAAGGGTTAACCAGCTGCATTCTGACGCAAAAGGAAATAGTTCCTCTTCCCACCCCACCTTTGTAAAGTCACGAAGCTAACCAAACAAAAAGCAGGAGTACATCATATAGAGATAGCTCTCCATCAACCCACATTAAAGAAACTTCCACAATAAAGATTCTAATAGTTTTCTCTAACAAGTATTTACTAAATCACAACCACGACTTGGCTGAGACATAGAAGATAGTTCCATTGCTGCATGATCAAACACACAAAAGCAATGCTTGAACGATATAGGACCTACCACCAAGACACCAGAAATGACGTCAATTTATCTGCATTGATTCTGAATGATACTTCTCTAAATCTGCATCCAGATCTTCAGCAGATACCTTTTCACAACGACCCCTTCCACGTCCACGGCCCCTTCCAAATCCGTGGCTGCTGCCACCGCCACCGCGTAGTTGTCCCAATGCACCACCCCTACCTCTTACACTGCAGAATAACCAAATGGAAACCCATGAATGAACAGGTAAGAAAAATAACAATTCTAGTACAGTTCTCTGGGCGAGGACATGTACCAAGCATATTCCAGTATTGGAACCCAATAATAGTTGCATTAATAATATGTTTAGGTCTTTTCCTTTGTTTAAAAGATAAATACGTTCAGATGACAAATGAAATTGCATTCCACTCGCATACAGATGTATAGATGTAAGAATCTTACAGTTCATGATACAAATCTCAAAAATCAACTATGAACTCAATCACACAGTATGAATTGCTGGGTGAACTGCATATGGATATTGATTGTGTGATTCAGGCACAATTTGTTTTGAAACTCTGAATTGCATGACTCAACCAAATTAAAAAAATAAATACTCACAAAGAGATGATTAAAAGAGGATCTACATGATGCAGGGCATATTTGGTTGTCCTACTGGGAAGTTCGAGATTTTAAGGTGTTGATCAAAGAAGCAAAGGATTTGAGGTTTGTAAATTGAAATATGGATTAATGTACAAGGCTGCTAGGAGTTTTAAAAACCAGCGGTTATATATAACTTAATAGTTGTTATTTGATGAATTTGGACAACCCCCTTTAAATTTTTGGCCGCTACTGAGGATGCAAATAAAAATCAGCCCTAACAGCATTATATAACAGTATCAACTGTTATGGCTGTTATTTTGAAGATACCACCGATTAATTTTTTAAAAAAAGGGCTTGAAAGTTTTGGTTGACTTCCGTTTGTTCTTATTTCCATGATTCCACATAAAAGAAGCAATTCCAATTTCTAGTAATGTACTAGTGGTACAATGACACTCATGCCCAGTTAACTTCTTTTTTTCCTTCTCTCTTTCTCAACTCTCTCTCAACCTCTTCACACAGTTATTTTTTATTACCTAACCAAATCAAATGCAAAGTTAATTATTTGCTGGGGAAGAAACATTCTTACGTATAGGAAATTGAGGTCATTATGATATTTTGACATGGTACAGCAGGCACCACAAAAAACCAGGATCTCAAAGGCAGAAAGCATCTACCATACATGACTATCAGCCGGACTAACTTTTAAGTTCTAATCAACTGATATACAGAGTAGCCCACTACTACCCAAAAGCATGCACAATAACACAAGATTTCAAGATCATATGCATAAGCAGAAATAAAAAAAGGCCCTTGGGAGCTAAAACTTAATTGAGCAGCAGATAATCATCCTTATGAAATTCTGCATTTAAAGTTCAAAACTTTTCTATAACAAGAGAAATAAATGATGGAACAAAAATTCTGAATACAATTCGGCAGCAACAGGACATAATTGCACAACATTAGCAACCAATGACAGTATCAAAACACAAGTTTGCAACATATTTTGCCAGAAGCCGACATAGACACCAATATCATAGGAATAATGAACAACACAACTGACAACGGGCAAACAATAAAGAGAAATGTTACAGTAGCCAAGCAGCACAGAGCAGAATAGGAGGGGAGGCTTACCGTCCAGGAAGTCCATTAAAATTTCCAAAAGCGGCATTAGCATGAGGAGGTGCACGAGGAGCAACAAAATTTGTTCCCACGATCTCTATCTTCATAGGTTTCCCATCAAGCTGAACATTGTCGTACCTCTTAACAGCAACTGCAGCTTCAGCTGGTCGTGAGAAGACAATTTCCGCTGTTCCCTAAGAAAAAAAAGGTATTTTAAACTACAGCAAGACACGAAGAATCCATCAGGAGTACGTAAATTATGCCAAGCATGAGTTAGATACCTTCGATCTGCCGCTCCGGTCGTAATGGATTGAATACTTTTTCAGTTCACCCACTTCGGAAAACAATTCCTGCACATGGTTTATTCATCTATCATTATTAAAACAAAACAGTAGATCTAAAACAGTAGATCAACAACCTTAAACATAATTACAGTAATTAGTGGGGAAAAAATGAAATTGGTGAACTAATCAAGGAAAGGAAAAATGACCTTGATGTCCTCGTTAGAGACTCCGTAATCTAGATTGGACACGTAGAGCTTGTTTCCTTCTAAAGAGGAGGTCCGACCCGATTGATTCCTAAACATGTCGTGCTGCCAAGTACTTTCCGGAGCCTGAGAACAAAAAAAATTAAACAAAAATATCGAAGCTCTTTCTAGATAATTTACAGAGAACGAAAAACAGAAGAAAAAACCTTGGCGGCGGTATAAGGAGCTGCACGATTGGCGGCGCGAATAGGGAAGCGGCGAGCAGGACCGGCTCCCGAAGGGCGGCCTCTGCCACGGCCCCGGGAGTTACCGAATCCGGATTTTTTACTATTTTTTATGATGTCATCAAGGGACATATCCAAAGTATTTGACATTTTATTTTATGTTGAACTTAAAATCAGAAAGATAAGATGGAGAAAGAGAGGAAGCAACTGATTTACGAGGAGGCGGAGGAGTGTTTCCTCGAAGTAAGAGACTGAGCTTCAGAGATTGCCCGTAATGTTTAAGGTGTTGTGGAGGGGGGATGGGCGCGTGCAATCCACGCTCACTTTTCATACTTCTATGATGGTTGCTAATTGTATATGCAATAATAATAAAAATTTTGAAGTATAAGGAGTAAAGGTGTCGTGGTGTAGTTGGTTATCACGTCAGTCTAACACACTGAAGGTCTCCGGTTCGAGTCCGGGCGACGCCATTTTATAACCTATCCGCTTTTTGCTGATGTGGGATTCTCTGCCTATCTTCCATGGAATTTTGTTTCCTCACCGAAAAATTGAATCTTCTAATTTCTTTTATTTTTAGAATCTCTATTTTTTTTTCTTTTCATTCATAAAATTGATTTTTTAGCATTTTTCACAGCTAAGAAAATGAAAATGAATTCTACCATAGTAATAAAAAAATGTATATATACTTGTGTTAGATGAAAAAAAACATTAACTATTCACTAGAAAAAACATTTATGTGTGTATCAATAAATAAAAAAATTAGTTTGTATTGAGATACAATAAACTTCTACATCTATTTAAATATGGGCCAATAGTTAAATGATAGGCAACTCTATATATTCAATTTTGATAATTTGCTTATAAAGTGGAAGTAAAGAAAAATATTAAAAAATATTTCCAAAAACTCTTTTGAAACACAAAAACAAATTGACTCTTAGTTAGAGAAAGTTGTCGTTTCATTTCAAATTCCATACTTTAAATACCTAATTGATAATAAAAAAATATATACAAAATTGTAATGTCAACTCTGAATATATTTTGAATATAATTCTTCCTCTATTATAACATTTGATTAAGAGGGTTTGTTTTTATTTTAATGTATTTAAAATTTACAATTAGCTTATAGGAGAATTTATTAAGTTTCTCTAAATCACTAATATCAAATGTATACTTTTAAAATCATATGAGAAAATGATTTAATTTTAGTTTTCAAACTCATTCAAATATTGTAAAATAAAGAAATATTTTTTATATAGAGAGTTAGTTAATTCAAGATGATATCTTTTTATTCAAATATGTCTTCTACTATAAATTTATATATAGAGTTCATTAATTCAAGATGATATCTTATTTTAAAATAACATTGAGATAATAACAACTTAGATTAACATGTCAAATATGCATGATCACATATAAAGAAAATTGAAACAAATCATGATGTTTAATTCTCAAACAATCTAAGGATAAAAATAAAATAAAAACTAATTAAAAAATACAAATAAAAAGACTCGTGCTACCCAGGTCAACTTGTCAAATTTATAACTTGAGTCATGAGACCAAAATAATCTTATGGAAAGCAAATTATAAAGCATAATTTTCAATCAACCAAATATTGAATGATGAAATTGAAAAAAAAATAATTAAAAAAGAACACAACAATAAAATAATTAACCCAGATTAACTTGTAAAAATCATGATTGTATTATGATACTAAGAAAACCTTATAAAAAGTAAACTGGAAAAATTATTTCGGTCAACTCAGGTCAACTTACCAAACTCATAACTTGGGTCATTAAACTTAATCCCCACACAAAACAAATTAAAAACAAATCATGAAGTTTAATTCTTAATTAACCTATTATTGAAAAATAAAATTGTTAAAATAAGTCAATCTAAAAAAGAAATAATAAATTAGGTAATGATTGTCAACTTTAGAAATTCCAAATAGACTAAGTTAGGTAAGGTAGGGAGTATCGATCTTCCTCGTAACTTTCATATATAAATTACTTAATGACTTGCCTCCTAAAATTGGTTACATTTAAGCTCAAATGTTTGTGGATCTAGCACCTTACCAAATCTAACTCTTACCAAATCTAACTCTTCTAGGATCAATTACGTGGCGAGCTTAAACATTTATAGGTCCAACATCTTACCAGATCTAACTCCTTTAAGCTCAAATATGTGTCAACCCCAAACATTTATGGGTTTGAAATCTTGTCAAACTTAACTCCTTTTTGGCATAATTTTTCTTCAAGTACAAGCACCCAAAATGGGAATTTAAGGTCATTATCTACTCTCTAACCAATCAAAAATCCTGTAAAAGTCATTCATGCATTAAATCAACATTAATGTTTATTATAAGGGATGATCCCATCAATTAATATTGTGTTCATATTGACGTATGATCATCTTCAATAAACATATAACACTCTCAACATTAATGTCATGAAAGAAGATTTCCAACCCCTCAAATAGATAAGGAAAAGGTTATAACAACCCAAGAAAAAAATTTATAATCTTTTACTCTCCTACAATTAATTCTCACCATTCATAATTTATTAAGAGCAATCATTTTTTTTCTTAAATTTAAATGTATATTCACTACAACTTTTCATAAGAGTCATTAACTTAATTATTGAAAGGTCCAAAAAATCCATAAAAAGATTGTTTTACAAGAGATTCAACCTTTGAAAACCTTAATTATGGAAAATAGAAGATTGACATGCACACATGATTATCTATTATCTAAGTGTCACGAAATATATTTTCCCTAACATCCAGGATTATAGAGAATCATCGTGTACCTTTTAGTTAAATATACCCTTTTATCATTATGTATGTATCTATGTGTGTGCTTCTATTGCAAATATTTCATACAAAGAAATCATAGTTGAATTATTGTTAAAAAAACAAAATTGTTAAGCTAATAATTATATTTAATCATTAGGGATAAAAGTAGAAAATTTAATAACTCATTTTGACTTTTTAACATTATGATAAAATAAAATATATGTTTAAAATAATTAATTTTCTATGATGATGTTTAGTAACTTTCATAGACAGAAAGAACAGAGACAATAAAAACAAGAATGTATTTGATTGAAGAGACAAAGACATGAAAAGAAATGTGTCTTTAAGATCATTTTAGAATGAATTTAAGTACTTTCAAAAGCATGAGATATAGAGAAGATATTTCTCTAGATACAATATTTATTATTATTTTCATTCCTAAAATATCTTTCTAAGAAACTTTGAAATTTAAATGCCCAACTAAGACATGTAAGAATAAAAACAATTATTATCATAAATTTAAAACCTAACTCGGATGTTCTAAGGCAAAGCCCAGGTCAAGTTGACCCAAGTTAGTGTAAGATTTAAAGTGTTTATTATCATAGTCTTAAAACTCAATTTAAGGGTTGATCAGAGACGATGTCCATATCATGAATGAGGTTTACTATTGATCAAGGTCAATATAAAAAGAAAAATAATCATTATCATAGTTTTAAATGTTGATATAAGGTCAATCCAAGGTAAGGTTCAAATCACATGTCATGCGAGTTAACCTGGGTTGAGGCCCGATCATGGATTAGAAGAAATAACTCGGGTTATTCGGGTCAATATAAAGATAAAAGTTGTTGTTGTAATTCTTAAATTTGACTAAAGGTCAATTGTAAAAAGCCACAAGTTAGAAGGGTCAACATAGGTTGACTCAAATCGACGAATATATTGAAGTGATTATTCTTATTATAGTTTTAAAACTCAATTCAAATTTGACTGGGAGCAAGGTTGAAGGCATAGGTTAGAGGGTAAACTCGGCTAACCCATTTTTTCTTAAAAAAATACCAAAACAATCTTGGTTTGACCAATTGTTTTCCTCAAAAAAATCAATGGAATTTATTTTGTGTTTTATTGAGGGTTAACCTAGTTTTTTTACCAGGTCAAGTTGAGTAAATTATTCATTTATTTTTTTTGTAAACTTGGACCAGTCCAGGACTCATGTCAACCCTTCAAGACAGTCTCGATTAATAATTAGAATTATTATAATATTAATAATTTCAACATTCTATATAAACTAAACTCTGTGTGTGTGTTATTTTTTAATTAAGGGTAAAACAAAAAATCTCATATTTTATTCTTGTTTGTTATAATCAAACAGAATATAGAGACAAATATTTTGTCTCGTACATCACTATCAAATACAATTTTATCATCATTTCCTTTTTTATATTGTCTCATTTATTTCTATTATTTTTATCCCCCCAAAATAATCAAACGCTACTAATAATTGAATTTTATGAATACCAGCTTACCTATAGAAAAAAAAATGATGAAGTAAGATTGCTCTTTTAATATATTTAGATAAATTGAAAGAATGGTGAAACACTAATTCAGAATAAAATAAATACATAAAAAGGGCCCAACCGGGTTCGAACCGGTGACCTATTGATCTGCAGTCAATTGCTCTACCACTGAGCTATGGACCCCTTTGTGTACATCCCCTTACATATATATATATATATATATATAATTTAATATATATTATGTTTTTCAGTTTTCCTGTTGCTGAGTCATTCGGGCCGTATAATGAATCCGAGGATGCTTGAGCATAAAATGCTATTTATTTCGTTTATTATTAAAAAGAAAATATATCAATTAATTATTATATTTAAGCTCCGTCGCTGTTCTTACAGAAAAACGTTGACCACTCGACCATGCCCTTGTTAATGCTATTTTATGCTGGCCTGCTTCTTCTCCCTTGCAAACTTTGCTTCTTCGTAGGCGATTCGATCTGGTTTTATTGTTGTTTGATGAGACTGTGAGCAGCAGTAATTCGAAGGTTCTGTGAGTTGAAGAATTTCGTTAAGGCCGAGGAAATGATTCATTAATGGAGTCCACCGAGCGTGATTTCAATGCGGTGGTGTCTAATGTGTTAATTCATGGGGTTTGCTAGAGCCAGACAGTTGTGGAGGCATTTGAGATCATGAATGATCTAATTCAAAAGGGATCGACTGCTAGCAGGATTAATTATTTTCTATTTGAATTTACAGTTTAAATTGTTTTTGAAATTATTTTTTATTTAGAAATATATTAAAATTATTTTTTAAAATTATTTTTGACACCACATTAAAATAATTTAAAAATATTAAAAAATTTAATTTAAAAAAAAAAAAAAATTTCTTCATAGTTTGAGGTTGGCGCGGGGGTAATGGATGAAATGGTCCCGTCGGGGTTTGTTCCAAGTTAAACAGCCTTGTCATGTCTTTTTGAAGGGTTGAGGAGCAAAGGGGGAAGGTTGTGCATACTTTTAATTTGGTTAATAGACTATGAATGATATTCTCACTTCTCATATAAAATTATGAAACCTTTTTAAACTTTGATTGATCTTAAGTTTTAACCTGAGATATAACAATATCCCTTATAAAACTTCATTTTAATCCAATAATTAGATTAAAAAATATGATTAATATTATAAAACTAGATGATATTTTTTTATAAAAAAAGAGCAAAAAAAAACTATTTGCTAGAACAAAACAACCACAATGAAAACCGGTTATGAGCATAGGATTAAGATAATCCAATAGAAATAAAAGGAAAAAAACAATGTGAAGTTCGATTCCTTACAGATCAAACATTAAAGGATGAGATTAAAAACAATAAACTTAACTAATTTAATAAAGAAAAAAGATTGAGATCAATTTGTGTTAATACTTGAAACTTGTGACCTAGTCATAAGCTCGGAATTAACCTCATTAAAAGCAATTTCAAAAAAACAACAAAACAAAAACTCTCAATCACAAAACACTAGGGGGTGAGATTTTTGAGAAATATGCAATAGAGGATAAAATTTAACATGAAAATAAATTGAAATAAAATATTGAGTATGGATGACAATAAGTACCTACAAGTTGGATTTTTTTATGTCTATACCCTACTCATTATTCATTGAGTAAAACATTTAGGTATTCATAAACTATCAATTGAGTTTTGGGTATCCACATGAATATCAATCATTTAGCTATTATTTATTATTCAATAAAAGAATTATGATTATGTGTGTGTGTGTGTGTGTTTGTTTGTGTGTTAATTAAAAAATATAATTTTATATCAACAATTAAAATTAAAAATGTGCAACATATATATTTATATAATATAAATATACATTTCATGTTAAGTTTGGATGAGTTTCTGATCGGTTTAAATAATGTTCATATTTTATCCATTATCAATGAAACCATAAAAATATCAATTGTTCGGGTATGTATCCATCGAGTTTGGATTAAAATTATCCCTAATATTGAGGGATGGAATTATTTTATCCATATAAGCCTCTATTATTGAACAACAATTTAATATTAAATAAAAAATAAATTAATTGATATATAAATTTGAAGTATGTGTATCAAATTATATATCACATTGTATTAAAAAAATCTAAATATTCTAAACATATATGTTGGTATAATATAAATACAGATTTTGGTACATTCTAGGAGGTTTAATGCATGTCTTAATAATATTCACATCATATTTATTACTAATTGGGTAAAGTAATCATCCAAAAAACACCAACTTATTTGAGGAAGGTAGGATGGGATAAAGACGACATCCATCGGGTTATTAAATTGCAATCTTTAATGTTGAGGGATGAAATTGAAAATAAAATTGAATTAGAAAAAAAAATTAAATGATGATGGATACTTTTTTTAAAAAAAAAAAAAAACTAACCTACAAAAGATAAGAAAACAAAATAAAAAAATCAAAAGAATGAAGAATAAATTTGAAAACTAAATGAAATCAAATGATATGGATAAAATCATTAACAAGTAAGCTAAAACAGCTCGGGGTCGGTGGTACTGTAGCCATAGAGACAATTCACTGTGGACTGGCCATTTCTCGGTCGTGCATCGCGGCTGTTCGTCTGCCTTTTTTTTTTATGAACAGTGTGGAGACTCTTTTAGCCCCGATAATAAGATAAAATAGCGCTCGGGCTGCGTGTAAAAAGCGCTGAGGGCAAGGGTCACTCATGTAATTGCACGCGTACGGACCGGACCGATCCGGTCCGGTCCGCCGCAGTTTTTTTTTGTTTTAATATATTTAAAATGGCTAATTACGGTTCTGGGCCCGTATAAGACAAAAACCTTGATTTCGGTCCAGGGGCTGTCCGGTAATTGACCACATTTTTTAATTTTTTTTCCCGGTTATTGTCAGTGCGTGTGCATCACGCGCCTACCTGTTTCACGCCCCACGCCCTGTTCAGGTGGCGCGTGCGGCGTCATAAGGTGGACGGAGACGAGCTTCCGACGGACAGAGCGGTTCGCTTGGGAGTCTTCTTCCTCCCGCGGTGGCGCGTTTACCCTAACAATGCCCGTGGACGTGCCGGGGACCGGTTAAAGCCGCCGGCCACGTTTCTCTCTCTCTCCTGCACGTAAAAGTGCAGGAGAGTCCCCCAATTTGTGCACATTTTTACTTCAATCCCTTGACTTTTGATTTTGTTTTTTGTCCTGATTTTGGTTGCATAAGTTTTGATTTAGTTCGATTGGGTCCTCCGATTGCAATTGATTGGATGTCAATGTTTCAGTTCGGTCCTCCTTCTTTTAATTTTCGGATTCGGTTTAATTATTCAATAAATACAGTACATAAGTTTCGATTTCTTCAATTGGATCCTTTGATTGAAATTGATAATATATTGAATTTTCATTTTGGCCCTTATAGTTTTAATTTTTGATTTTCATCCCTTGATAAATTGATATGTGTGTTTTATTTTCCATTATTAACATAATAATAATAATAATAATAATAAGAATAATAATAAGAATAAGAATAAGAATAAGAATAAGAATAATAATAATAATAATAAGAATAATACTAATAATAGTAATAATAATAATAATAATAATGATAATAATAATAATAATAATAATGATAATAATAATAATAATAATAATAATAAGAATAAGAATAAGAATAAGAATAAGAATAATAATAATAATAATAATAATAATAATAATAATAATAATAATAATAATAATACTAATAATAATAATACTAATAATAATAATAATAATAATAATAATAATAATGATAATAATAATAATAATAATAATAATAATAATAATAATAATAATAATAATAATATATTCTTTTTCTTGCTTACTCTTTTGTTAATGTTTATGAGTGTTTTTTTTTTTGGGATAATTTAATAATTTTAATTGTTTTTGCAATAATAGCAATAGTCATTTTATATCTAATATTACTGGAGATAAAAGACAACTCAAGAACAACAAATAAACAAATTTACCTAGGTTATCTACAATTAAAAAACGATACAAATCACTTTTGTCTCGATTACACTGTTCCTTTTAAACGGCAAACAAGTTATTATTATATGTTTTAATATTTATTGCATATTATCGCCTAAAAGTATATAAAGAGATAAAAAAATGACCTCAAATTTTTTTGATTAACAAAATTAATATCAACATTCTTAAATAAATTTAATATAATAATATGTTGAATAAATCTTATAAAAAAAAATTTGGCTTTGAATTTTAATTTTGTGCTCTTTTGTTAAAGCTTTTTTCTTAAAAAAAATCAAAAAGTTGGATTTTTAATATTTAAAATCTAATATTACCCAAAAAAAGATACAACTCAATAAAACAAAAGGTAAACAAATTTGCCTAGATTATCTACAATTAAAAAATATATAAGGCACTTTCCGTTTCAACTACACTTTTCTTTTTTAACGGCAAATAAGTAATTATAGCACGCAAAAAAATTATATTTATTTTTTGAAAATAAATTTCAATATTTTTATTTATAATGTGTAAGATCTAATATTATTAGGGGAAAAAGGCAACTAATCTGTTTTTTTTTTACAAATTTACTTAGATTTTCTACAATTAAAAAATATAAAAATCACTTCCCATTTCGATCACACTATATAGTATGTGAGACTAAATATATGTGTTTAATATTTATTTAATAGTCTCGCCTAAAAATATATAAACAGATAAAATAAATGACCTACAATTTCTTGAAAAAAAAAATTAATATAAGTATTCTTAAATATATGTAATATAATAATATAATGAATAAATCTTATAAAAAAAAACTTTGTCTTTGAAGTTAAATTTATATTTTAGACTCTTTTTTTTTTCCTTTTCAGAAACTGTGACCTTTTTTCCACATATATTTTTTATTTTTTAGTGTCCAAGTCAGTTGTTCTTTTTTTACCGGGTTTCTATTTTTGTTTTTTTTTTACCAAAGTATCCGTGACAACAAATTTTTAATAAATCATTTAACTTTCTTAGCAAATTTTCTAACAAATTTTATCAAAAATTTTTTAGCAATAGCAATATTCAATCACATTTTGGTTGAAAAAAACCATTTTTAATAGACTTTATCAATTACAATTATACTAATTAAATATTAAAATAATAAAATACAACATTTATAAAATCAATCAATTTTCTTCATAGATAAAAAAGCCCAGCGAAGCGGGCAAATCAGCTCGTAAAAACTATAAAAACAAAAAAAAAAATCAAAAGAACGAATTGTATATTAAAAACAAATAAAAAGAAGCTCGTGAACAATGCCAGGGGAGTATAAAAAAGTTAGTCATGTCGTCTGTCCCTGTGCATGCTTTAAACGTCGAAAGAGCCTCTATGCGCCACTGTTTCTCATGACCTTCATGAAAATTTGATCATTAAATTAATTTCCAAAAGGTGATTTTTCATTTGTTGGTGTAAGAAACCAGGGGATAGAATTTGAAATTTCTCACCTGGGAAGCCGTCAATAAGCAGAGAAGATAGGGGGAGCAGATGATTTTTCATGGAAGTCTATTTTCTCAGAATCTTCCTGTACGGAAGGAAAGAAATTATGATCTTGAAAGACAACCAAATAGAAAAAGCACACCATTCTTAACATCTCATCACTTCTGTCAGGTTTCTCCTGTTCATTTAGGATCAGGGAACCAGTGTTTTCAGTACAAACAATAACAGAGATGCCAGAATACTTTAAAGCTTAACTTATCACGATGCTGATAAGACCACCAGGGGAAAACAACCTCGGCTCCTGCAATTATTCTTGTCTAAAATAATTTCAAATATCGACAAACATTTTTCCAGCTACTTTCGATTGGCATTGAAACAAGCAGTTGCAAGTATATGGGAAAATAAATTACAAAAGAAGAAAGGTAGACTAGCTTTTGGCTAGCACATCCATGTATAAAATGAACTATCCACACGAACCAACACTTCAATAACAATGCCAGGATTGAGAATAGAAAAGAGTTATAAGAACAGATCTAAGGAGTCAAACATCCATTTGCAGAGTTGTCGAAACAAATCATGGTTTCTCCTTGATCAACATGATGATACACCATAGATTGTAAACATAGCTATAAGGAAACACACATCCCATAAGTTCATTACATGACGGATCATAGAAACAGAGCTAGAATCACCAGATCGGTTCTAACAGAGGACTGAATATAAAAACTCAAACAAACAAACCAATCTCATAATTCAGTCCCGCTTATACGTAGAGTGCATGAAACTCTCCACCATGAAACTGGGAGACTTGTTTTTAACTGGCACGGCTTCTGATGACATCGAGACCCATTTCAGTTGGGTCAGTTGCCTGTAACTCTATCTGAATACCATCGAGTTCTCTCTTGAACCTGTCCTTAGAACTAGCATAAATCATCTTGCTTCTCACCCTTGATGTGTCGGGACACCTTTGTAAACCACAAATAAAATGATGAGTGTAAGTTAAAGTGAGAGCCCAGAAACAATAAACGCACATGCACGCACGCACATATAGACAGTGTTAGATTTCGTTACCATGCAATGAAGAAAATCCTGCTCTTTTGGACATTCTCTTCAGTCACAAAATCAAAATCATAAACAGCATAGCGACACTCATCAGCAGGGAGGCTTGCGGTAAAATCTTCATAGCTCTGGGCAGGCTCGCCAAGCTTTTCCACAATAACCTGCTTTTGTTTTTCCTCGATCTTGTAAACTATGAAGCGGTGAGTTCTTTTAGCCTTCAGCTCCAAGAACTTCAGCTTGCAGTCATCATGCACTGCCATACCAGATGCTGCGTTGGCCTGTACTCAGATAGAGGTACACAACACACGGTGAGAGGGGGAAACAAAGAATGAAAGTGCTCACTCAGACGAGCGATTCCTGAACGTTCGTAAACAGCAAAGACTCTCTAGTATCATCTCCTTGATTCTTTCTTTAATAGCACAACAGGCGAGATCGATACCAGACAAGCTTCTAAATTTACAAAACTAGTTAATTAATAAATGTACCAACACTTAATAATATTCAACGTTACGACATTAGTCCAACAAATCTTGCATAAACTGATAAAGGGACCACATTGATTGCAAAAATATTTCAAATTTTGGAGTTTTAGTGCGAATTAGTATTAAACCGAACCACATCCTCAACTCACAGCAAAGAAAATAAAAAAAATAAGAATCAAGATGATACAAAAATCAGCAACTATTTATTTATGAATTCAACGTCTCGTTTACTTACAGAAAATATACGAGACACGATGGATCAAAATTAAGAGCATCGACTAGTAGGAAGTAGCATAAGATCTAACATTTTTCACAAAGTAGTAGTAGTGGAAGCACAAGGACAAAAGAAATTAGAGATAAAATCTCAGATCTAAACATCATCGGTCGTGAGTCATCAGTCGTCGCTTAAAAACAAAGAAAGAATAGTACAGATCAAAACAAGTAAAATGCTAAGAAAAACACTCACCATGATTTTTCTTCTTATGGGGATCAGGTGCAAAAATAACAAGGCAAGGCAAACACCAGATTCACAGAGACAGTCACGCAGTTTTTAGGGTTTTGCTTTCTTCGATTCTTTTTGAGAGATAATGGAGGTTCTCCTCTATGTCTCTCTCCCTCATGCTGGTTTCTTTTTCTTTATTTCTCAATTAATGGAAATCATAATTTTAAAATTTATTAATTTATAATTTGGTTCTTATACTCTTAATACATAAATAATTTAGCTCCTACATTTTTACAAATAACTAAGTACACCCTATACTTTCTTTTTTCTTTGTTTATTTTCATGATGAAATGTAGAGTTGGCACTATTTTTCTGTTATTTTTTCCTCATGTTTGAACGATTAATTAATTATTATTGAAGCTTGAAAAATTAAAATATTTGTTTTATACTAGATTATAATTATCTGAGTTAATATAGCTAATTAGTTTATATAGCATTGAAAATAATACAATAGCTATTTGATCGGTATATAAATAGATTGAAAATATAAGGATGAAATCTGAGACTCATGAAACGATGAGGACTAACTAATCATATTTGATAATCTTAAGGGACTACGATATAATTAAGTGGTAACTTTCGGATATTTCTGGTGGCTTTATTAATAATATTCCTCTGATGTAAGTAAATCGAAAACATGATGGTGCTCCAGCGCGACAACACGGATAAAGTATGAATAACCAATGATAGCTAGACACTTGTCATCCCTTTTTTTTGAAATGCCAACTTAGGCCCCCTTTTGCTTTCCTGGTCACAGAAGGTCTTTTGAGAAGAAAGCTCCGCTTATGGCCGGGCCGGGCCGCTGACTTTCTTCAATACTTTTCTTTTTCTTTTTCTTTTTTCATGTGAACTTTCGATATTGCAAAAAAAAAACAAATATATATATAATTTAAATATTTGTTTACATATAATTTAAATTATTTTTTTCAAATTATATTCATAAATTGATTTGATTTGATGTGTTTAGAAATTTTTTATAATTTTTCAAATAATTTCAAAGATTGTATAAAAACAGGCCTAGATCTAGGTAATAATGTCAGAGAAAGAGTGGCTACTTCATTAAAATAAATTGATAAAGATGGAAAAGATTCTTTTACTGATAAATTAATTTCCGGTTAATATTATTACATTTTACCGCGGGTGTGTAATTGTTTTTTAAAAAATCCCGTTTACCTTTAGTTTTATGAAAAAAATTCAAAAATAATCACTCCCTCTATTTTATTATCACTGCTAACTATTTTTGCAGAAAACCAAAAAAATAAAAATAAAAATACACATGAATTGATGTTGACTTTAAACCAGTATGTATCTAGAAACACTTGTTAGATTTCTTTTAATGATGACCAAGATTGATACAGGAAGGCATTTTTAACATCAGCGGTGAGGGATGAGGGATCAAGTTTTATATATATATATATATATATATATATATATATATATATATATAATTTGATTGATAATAACATTAAAGTTAATAAAATTATCATAAAACTAAATAAAAATAATTTATAAAACAAACAAAGTTATTAAAACCATTGAAGTTCACGATCCAAGTAGTAAGGTAACTGATGTCCATCTAGTCCGGTTTTGGCTAGGATTATAGAAAAGCATCCATTTATCGAAATGAATAAAACAAATCCATGTTTTATCTACCATCAGATGATGATACACCAAAGATCGTAAGCATAGCTATAAAGATACAATGCGCAGAGGTTCTTTACAAGATCGATCATAAAAGCATAGTAAAAAACACTGGATTGGTAACAGAAGAGGGCTATAAAATAAAACTCAAACAAACAAACCAATATCATAATCCAGTCAAGCTCATCGCCTCGAGCTATAAACATGCCGCCGCATATATGCAGAGTTCATGGAACTCTCCGCCGCGAAGTCGGGAGACTTGTTTTTAACTGGCACGGCTTCTAATGACATCGAGACCCATTTCAGTCGGGTCAGTTGCCTGTAACTCTACCTGAATACCATCTAGTTCTTTCTTGAAACTGTCCTTGGAACTAGCATAAATCATCTTGTTTCGCACCTTTGATGTGTCGGGAGACCTTTGTAAGCCACCGAGAAAATGACGAGTGTCAGTCAAAAGCGAGAGCCCAGAAACAATAAGCGCACGTGTGTGTATAGACAATGTTAGATTTCGTTACCATGCAATGAAGAAAATCTTGCTCTTCTGGACATTCTCTTCAGTCACAAAATCAAAATCATAAACAGCATAGCGACACTCATCAGCAGGGAGGCTTGCGGTGAAATCTTCATAGCTCTGGGCAGGCTCGCCAAGCTTTTCCACAATAACCTGCTTTTGCTCTTCCTCGATCTTGTAAACTATGAAGCGGTGAGTTCTTTTAGCCTTCAGCTCCATAAACTTCAGCATGCAGTCATCATGCACTGCCATACCAGATGCTGCGTTGGCCTGTACATTGAAAGAGATAACATATGGTAAAGACAGAGAAGCAATGAAACCACTCATGTCATGTTTTCACGAGAAACTCTCCTTATTTGTTTGATTCATACTTTATTAACATGGTAAGCCTCAGGGGAGGAGATGCAGCATAAACAGCAGAGCCTCTACATTACGGTATTCATTAATGTCTATGGATCGCAAATTGCTACACATAATTACCAAAGTTGTGGCCACTCGTAACCTACTAGTTGATGTTCGACAAGACCAAGTTAAAAGAAAAAACAAAGCCGCTTTGTAAAAAGCAAACACTCCGAGGTCTGTGACAAAGGGCAAAATTGTTTTTTTATTGTTATTTTACATAAAAATGAGAGAGAGAGATATAGATAAGTTAAAGCTATAACAATATTAGCAAAATGTTAATGATAAAATTACGATTAAAATCAGCCGTTTTAGACAACAATTGTACCGACAAGAATTCCATAAAAAAAAAAAAAAAAAGCCCCAGATAAAACATGGTACCATGTCTGAATCGTCATCCTGTAAACTACCTTAGATATAAAAAAGATTAAGCCCGATACCCTAATCCAACTAGCTTTCGCCATGTTAATGGTTTTTCCAGTTTCCAATCCATGAACGTACTATTTTCCACTCAATAGCTTGCTACCAAGAATTTTGCAGAATCGCGGGCTATAATTCCTCATTCCTTTTTGGTAAGCAAACACAAAATGGAATTTGATGCAAATAGCATCCGACATAAAAAAGATCGAATTAAAATAAAGATCAATGTACCAGACATTAAAAAAAAACATCAAGTCAACAAATCAGAAGATATTAGGTCCAAAGATCGGAGAATCAAAACAGAGAAAGGCAAAATCAGATCCGTAAAATTTAACTTGATCGCCTGTCAGTTACAAAGCATAGATCAAAACCAAGAAGTTGTTTGACGCAATAAAGTAAAGAGTGAGAAAGAAGAGACTGACCATGGTTACGGGAGGGATGGAGGTGGTCTACGGATGAGCTAGATAAAAATCGCACCCGGCAATATAGAGAGATATTTAATATAGAGGGAGAGAGAAGGGGAGGGAGAGGAGTTGGGGTTTGCTCCTTGAAATCGTGGGCTAAATAGAAAATAGGTGAGCTACTTCCTTCTTTCTTTTTCATTTTCTCGATAAGAATTCAGAAATAAATATCATCATGATGGTGCTCGTGCGTGACAACAGGGACATAGTACCGACATCCAATTTTAAGTGTTTTTAATCTAAGACGAGTTCTTTGCGCGCGCGTGTGTATATATATATTACAAATCAAATAAAAGGCATGGGAAAATTATTGTTCAATTCACTGTGCATTGTGTCTTATTTCACTGTGAATTGCGACAGTGTGGAGAAGATTTTGGTCTTCATCATCCGGCGTGTTTTGTTTTTTTTCTGGGGGTGTTTTCGGTTTTTGGCTTTTTTTTTTACTTTCCGCTTTTGTACAGTACATTGACGCCTCTGACCCTCGAAAAAGACAAAATAGTGCACAGAGACGAGGGGCTCCGTCGGCTTTTCACAAATTCAGTGCACAGTGCACCGACGAAAAAAGCCCTCGATAATGACAAAATAATACACAGTGAACGGGGACACGGGCATCCTTTCCCCATCGATTTTTTCGTGAATCTCGGTTGGGTCAAGGGTGTCTTGGTAATTAGCCTATATTTTAATATATTTCCGTCTACACGGCTGGCGCGTCGTCAGGACGCGACCGCAGGGCTCAACGCCAACGCGCCAATTAGGCGGCGTGTGCGGTGCCATACGGCGGTCAAAAAATTTTCCTCCGCTGGTGAATACGGTGCGCCTCCAGGTACTCTGTCTGCCGTCGCGGCGCGTTCTGGTCATAGATGTCCGTGTAAGCGGCGGCGGACGGTGTTTTGTCGGCTGTCGCTTTTCTCTCTCCTGCCGACGTAAAGTCAGCTTCGGTCCCTCATGTATGTAGTAAGTTCATTTGGGTCCGTTAGGTTTTGATTTTATTTTTTTATCACTGATTTATTTAAATTAAGGTTTTATTGTTTTCAATTGTGTCCTTCAATTAAAATTGATTATATAAACAGTTTTTAATTCACTCCTTATACTTTGAATTTCTGATTTATTTTTTATTCCTTCAATTTTTCCGGTACGGAAATTTTGCTTTCTTTAATTTGGTCCTTCAATTGAAATTGGTAATATATACAAAGTTTGATTTCAGTCCCTCTTCTTCTAATTTTTTATAGAATGACAGCATTTATCATTATTTATTTTTGGTCCTCCAATTTTATTTTATTTTCAAATTTATCCTTCAATTGGAATTAATTTTATATATGTCATTTTTCATTTTGGTCCTTATTCTTTTAATTTTCTATTTGATATTAATTCATATGTTCTTTTTTTAATGTTTATTTTTTATTGGTATTTATGCATCTCTTCTTTTAGTTTTTGTCCTCTTTTTTAAGGTTTTGTTCTTAATCGATTCAATCCTAAAATTTTAATTTGTGTTGATAATTATTTTGAAATTAATATTGCACATTTTTTCCCTTTATATGTTTTTTATTTTTATTTGTTCTTTTGATTAAATTATTTTCATAATTTTGCTCTTTACGCAACAATCATGACAATTTTAGTGATTATTTTTTAATTGCTCTTTATACAAATCTTTTGCTTTTTTTTATGATTTTCCAGTGCAATTTAATTATTTTATTTGTTATGACAGTAATATTGATAATAATTTTAAATATTATAATAATCATTTTACTATTAATATTGCTCCTTTTTTTCTCTTTGTTCATGTTTTTTTGTTTTTTGCTTCTTCTTTTTTGGTTTTTGGATTCGATGATTTTTATGATTTGACTATTTATTCAATGATCATGATAAATTTGGTTGTTGTTTTTTTTCCTTTTTCATACAAAAATCTTTTACTTTCTTTTAATGATTTCTCATGGCAATTTAGCTCTTGAAATTGTTTTGACAGGAATATTGATAATAATTTTAACTATTATAGTAATGATAATGACAATAACATAAAGATTAGATTTTCAATTTATGTGTTCATCGTTTTTGTTGATAGGAAATTAACAATTTATTTTTTTTATTTGTTTTAGTTTTTTTTTAATTCTTAGACAATGTTTATTTTTTATGCGTATTTATACATCTATACTTTTAGTTTTTTTATTGTTGTTTTTTGCTAGGATTTTTTTTTTCGATTCAATCCTGAGATTTAAATCTGAATTGGTTGTCATTTAAAAATTAATATTTCTTCCTAAAATAAAAACTTTCATTTCGGTACAGAAGTTTTTATTTGTTCTAATTTGGTCCTCAAATTGAAATTGGTTAATATGCTACTTTTCATTTCAGTCCTCCTTCTTCGAATTTTTTTATTAAATTACACAACAATTATCATTATTATTCCATGATTTATTTTGGTCACAGAGTTTTTATTTGTTTCAATTTTATCCTTCAATTGAAATTAATTATATATTTCATTTTTCATTTCGGTCCTTATTCTTTGAATTTTTTATTGGATATTAATTCATTTGGTTTTTTTTTATTCTTTGACAATGTTTATTTTTTATTAGTATTTATGCATTTATGCTTTTAGTTTTTGACTTTAGTTTTTTTCTCTTTTTCTTTAGGTTTTATTTTTAATCGGTTAAATCCTGGATTTTTAATTCATGTTTGTAATCATTTTAAAATTAATATTGCTCCATTTTTCTCTTTATTCGTTTTTTTTGTGTTTTCTCTTATTTTTATTTGTTCTTTGGATTAGATGATTTTTATATTTTGCGCAATGCAATCATAATGATAATTTTAGTGATTAGTTTTTTTAATTTTTTATTTAAATCTTTTCATTTTGTTTTTAAGATTTTCCTGAAATGTAAATTTATATCGATTATCATTTTAAAATTATTATTACTCTATTTTTCCCTTTATTCATTTTTTTTGTTTTCTTTTATTTTTATTTGTTCTTTACAGTAAATGATTTTTATGATTTTATTATTTATGCAATAATAATGATAATTTTAGTGATTGGTTTTTTATTGTTCTTTTATAAAAATCTTTTGCTTTTTTTTAGTTATTTTTCTTGGCAATTTAGTTATTTTAATTGTTTTAACAGTAATGTTAGTAATAATTTTAGCTTTTATAGCAATGATAATGACAATAACGTCATGATGGATTTTTAATTTATGTTTTCATCTATTTGTTTATAGAAAATGAACTACTTATTTTTTTTATTTGATTATTATAGGCGTTTTCACAATTTATATTTTATTTTTGTTTGATTTAAATTGAATTATAAAATGAACTAATCTTAATACAGTTAACTCATTAATTCAGATATCCGAGTTTTCTTGCTTTTTTAATGACGATGATACATTTATGCTGGTTATTTCGTTTGAAAATACTAAACAGATAAATTTATTTCGATTTAAAATTCATATATTTTATAGAAAATTTGCACTTGACAATAAATTTATATTATAATAAAAATAATACACACAATTAATATTTTTTACGTTGAAAAAAATATTGTTCCGCCCGCGGCGAAGCGCGGGGGCATTATCTAGTGTATATATATATATATATATATATATGGATATGCATTGATGAATACCTTGAACAATAGCCCATCAGTTACAATAAATGGAAAAAAGGATGAAAAAGTCTACAATCGAACATGGAAATCTAGGGAAAATAAAAGAATCAGTCATGATTTTTGTTATACATTGTTTGATTTAATCTACTTACATCATTTTCTAGTATGATGTATATTTTATAAAGTTAGTCGTGTTATTTAGATAACATATAGTTCAAAGTAGTGTTAATAACATTGTAGCATTAGTTAACTAGGTATCCCTTGATATCCTCTAATCTCTCAATGGTTAATTTGGTTTTGACTCATGTTTCACAAGGGAAAAAAAACTTAAAAATTAAGTGAGGTAAACTTAACCAAGAATCATGAAGGAGTAAATTCTTTTAAAGGTTTTAACGGTAATGGTGGTGGTGAAAAGAGGTTTAGAGTACAAAAAGTCAAGATATCGCACTAAAGAAGACTATATTGTCATTGTAATGAAAAAATGTACAAATCATCGTTATTAAGGACGTTGATGAGGAAGTTATAGAGCATGTTATAGTAATGTCATAAGTGAACTTGATGAACAATCTTATCATGTATGTTTGATAGGAATAATTTTCTAAGTGTGTAACAACTACTGTAAACTCCGGGAAATAAATGTAAGTATAAATTATAAACTAAATAAACAAAATAAATAAATAAATGTGTAATAATTCACGAACAAATATAAATAAAATAAGAATTCAGAAATTTTGGATAAAACATCCGGATGAAATAGTTGAGATATCATAATTTTCAACTCGGAATTAATTGGGGTTAGTTTTAAATTAAAGGAATGAACTAAAGGAGAAATCAAATAGGTTGAGGGGGTGGAATTGAAATAAATATAAAGATTATGGTTTAAATTATAAGAAGAGAAGATGTGGGGTAAAAAAAAACATTTAAAGGAAATGGGAGCCTAAGTGCAATAAGAGAAATTAAGGGGTATAAATACCCCTCTCTTTTCTCTTATGTTCAGCAGAATGAGGGGATAAAAAGGAGAAAGATTTTGATATTTTTCTTATCTAATTGAAAAAGAATTTCAAAGTGAAAGTGAGATTAAGGGTTACCAAAACATTCAAACATAAAAAATACAAGGATTTGGAGCATTATTGGAAAAAGAAATTGGAGGAAAAGGAGTATTGGGCTAACAGAAACAAGAAGAAAAAAAGGCGAGGAGGAGATTGTCATTTCACAAGCTATTAGGATCTTAAATCTTTCTTGGTATGATGTTTCTTATATGCATATAAAAGATTTTTAACTTTAAGTTAAATTGCATGATTTTTCATTATGAGATTTGGGTTAGGGTTCATGGAATTTTTTGGGGGAAATGTGGAATTGTGTGTAATTGATGAATATGGCATGAAATGGGATGAAATGAGAGCTAATTTGCAAGACAAATGGAAAGGAAAAGGGGAGCCCCTATGAACGGTCATGGCTAGCCATTGAGGGCAGTAATTAGAAGGGAAAGATTATGTGTTTTGCAAAATAATTATTATATATGTCGTGTTGGATGTGAATGTTTGTGTAATGAATGATTGCGCATGAAAAGAATGAGGGGAGTCTTGTTTTCCCAAGGTCAAGTTTTGGCCACCTGTATATGATGCAGAAGTTAACAACTGGACATATTTATCTCTTGACTTTCAGAGAGAATCTGAGTGGGAAAACAAGGGAATTAGGATTAGTTTCCTTCATAGGAGTTGCAATTCTAGATGTATAATATCTAAGGAAACTTGTTTCATTTAGTTTTTAATTTTATAGTTCTAGTTAAGGGTCACCGAACGTGACTATGCAAGGCAAGATTTGCAAAACAGCAGCTCTGTCACATTTGTGATGCATTTCATGAGTTTTGGGAGTAGAACTAGGTTTTCCTCCCTTCATAAGAGTTGTAAACTTGTATGTTATCTTTCCAATGAGATTAATTTTGTACAGAACGAAGTTCTATAACTCTCGTTATAGTAAAAAAAAAATATGGGCAGATTTGAGGGGGAAAAAGAAAAAGAAGTGGGAGGTCGCGAAAACGATGAAGTTTAGACACATTAAAGGAAAAGAAACAAGTTATGTTAAAAAAGAAACAAGTTATAAAAAATAAAAATGAAAGAATATCGAATTTAAAGGCATATTGGATTGTTTCGGTGTGCTTATTCGGAAGAGTATCGGTAGTTGAAAATGATTTATGAGAATTTCTTGTAATTACAAGAGGGACCAAGAGTGTGGTGCAACACCAACAACAAAGGACCACGAGCAGAGCATCCACAGCAAGTAGGCGATTCATGCCTACGTTTTTTATTTAATTTTCATAGTGAAAATGTGTGAACTATGCTTAAAGCTTTGGTGGAAGTTTGAGAAGATATGATCTATCAGTAAGAATATTTAAGACTTGTTTCAGGGAAGTTTGAAAATGTCATGAGCAAAATATGGCGGTGGATAGCATACATTTAGTGTATGCTAGGATCCCGTATAAAGGGATCACCAAAAATGGCTAACATACATTTTAGTGTATGTTACGATCCCGAATAAGAGGATCAGCATGAATGATTGTCATACATTCAGTGTATGTCAGGATCCTGGGATGGAGATCACTATGCATAGGTTAATATACATCGAGTGTATATTAGAATCTCGGATAAAGGGATTGTGGTGCAATGTTTAAATACATACTCATGTATGTTGGAATTTTAAAAAATAACATTAAAGTTATTAAACCCACGGTATGCAATCATACATAATTAAAATAATCAACATAGTTATTTGAAACACAAAATAACTTCCCCACTTACGTATTACCGATTCTAAGTATTGTTGATACCTTTATCACCCTACCGACATAAAAAATCAGAGAAGACTCCTTCCCGGGTAATTATGTCTATTTTTCTTGGTGAATGTGTATTAATAAAATTATTTGTTTGTCCTCTAGAGAAGGGGACGTTACAACTACTGATAGAGAACAGTTGTTCATGTAAAATTCTTTTGTGAGCAAAATCATAGGTAATGCAAAGGTGGTGCTTAGGATAACATCTAAAAAGAAACAAAAAAAAGACTCTAAATAAAGTGGTCCATGTTTCTAATACTCAAAAGAATTTGGTTCTCTACTAACTAAGAATAGGTTTAGTTTGATTTTTGAGTCAAACAAGTTTATCCTCACAAAAAATAAGAAGTATATTAGCGATGAATATGTATATGATGGGTTATTTAAGTCTAATGTAATGATTCTTGTTGCCAAAAAAAAAAAGCCAAGAAGATTAATAAAGATTCTTCTTTTGTTTATTTGGTTAAGGTCTTATAATCTATTACAGATATAGAAATAATAAGCCTTTAGATTTAATTCACAATGATATATGTGATTTAAAGTTTATGCAAACTAAAATGGTAAAAAATATTTTATTACCTTTAATAATTGTATAAGATATTATATGTGTCTATTTGCTAAGAAGAAAAGACGAGGCTTTAGAAATAGTTAAACATTCTAAAAGTCAGGTTCAAATTCAACCTATCATTACAATCAAGATGATGAGAAGAGATTGAGAATGGAGTTGAATGCAAGGACCAAACATTGAAAGAATGTTATGTTGATAAGTTTAAAACTCATCGAAACTTATGGGGAGAGACTATTTTAACGACAAATTAAATTCTAAATAAAATACCATAAAAAAAATAAACATGACATCATATGAATTATTGAATGGTCAAAGATCTTCATATAAATACATGAAAATATAAACATATCTAGCTAAAGTTATGGTTCCTCCACCAATGAAAGTAAAAAAAAAGTAAATATGAAATATATGAGATATTCAGTTGTACTTAAAAGGTATAACGATGTTAATTGGATATCTGATACTAAAGATTTAAAATTCATAAATGGATTTAACTATTTTTTTTGTCAAAGCTCTTTTTTCTTACAAAGAATAATATATAAATATGTATTCACTATTTATTCTTGGTTGGGCTATCCAAAATAAAAAATTGAGTGAACTTGAAAACATAATATTGCAGTCACACAGTTAACAAAGATCAAGGTATAAATTGTTTTAAAGTCAAAAATAATAATTATTGCTTCAATCTATTTCTTCAGGTTTATCTTGTGCGAACAAGTGTTGAAAGTTATTGTATTTTTATATGTTGATTTGCATATTTATGTTTTTTAGAAAACAAATCATAGGAATAACACATGCATGATTCCTTTAATTATCATGTTTAATAACTATTATCATGCACGATCATAGATTGAGTTCAAAGTCAAGGGCCATGTGACCCCTTTCTCATTCTTATCTGTCTTACAATGTGAAAATGTTCTTTAACATACTTTCTAGCTCTGCATTTAAATACTTTCAAAAATTATTTTTTATTTGAAAAATATTAAATTAATATATATTTATATATATATATATATATATTGCTATTTTTATTGTTTTCTTTAATATGTATTCAAACAAAACATTATTTTAAAAATCATAATATCCATGCACTATGTTAAAGTTAATTGATATTATTTTATCAACAAAAAACAAAACAAACAAAAAACCCACCAAGGAAATAATGCAATGATTAAAAGCAAGTAAAAAATTAACACAAGGAGATCATATCCAAGATCATGAGACAATCAATCAATCATTCATGGCCAACCATGTTTGCTGACTTTGGGGAATCTGTAACCTATCTGATCAAAAAAATTGTAGGAATCGATGGATCCTTGTCTGAAAAACTTGGATCGGTGCTATTTTTGTTTAAAATCAGTGATTTTGTTCAAGCAACTGTCACAATTCTAGAATCTCAAGAATGAGAAATGGATTTTCGAGGAATCCAAAACCTCCAATACTTTAATTTAGAAAATTGTTCAATATATTTAATCATGACTCCTGACTTAACATAGATATTAAAAAAAAATGAATTACAGGGTTCCAAGGACCCCAGTAAACACAACTCTGATACTCAGCTGATCTTTAGTTAACAACCCCTTATTGACTTATTCTCCCTAGTCATAAACTGGCCATAAATGACACTTAACCATATGACTCAATAATGATAACCTGAAGTAGACTACTCGACCTACTGACCGACTAACTGGTCTAGACTTATTGATTATCCTTGTAATTGAACTAATACTTCTAACTAAATACCCAACTAACAATGCACCAACTAAACCATTATGCCTGGTTGATAAGACTGTTGATTTGACTGCGAGTTGACCTCCCCGAGTTGACGTGTTCGGCGCCTGACTTGCTGATAGGTGGCTACCAACTTGACCCCTCGCTGCAGACATAGACAACACCAATAGACACCACGTGGACGGCACACAAGTGGCACGTGACAATGCCTCCCCCTTTAAAAGACCTTGTCCACGAGTTCTAGAAACCTTTTTGCCAGTTCCACATTTTTTACCCACGAGGCATCTTCGTTTGTCAACCCTCTCCGCTTAACCAAGACCTTAGTGAATGCTCTTCCTCTCGATTTCTATAATCTCCTGCTCAAAATCTCTTCAGGCTGAGGTCGAATGACCCTTTCTTTATCTGTTGGGGGTAGGGTCACCACCAGTTAATGACGACGGTCTAATTTCTCCTTCAAACATGGGACATGGAAAACAGGATGGATTTTGGAATCCACAGGTAGATCCAGTCGATAGGCCATCGTTCCCACCTTCTCCAATACTTGGAATGGTCCATAAAATCTAGGAGACAACTTCATGTTCCTCCGTTGAGCCACCGCTTATTATTTGCATGGATGCAACCTCAGGTAAACCCAATTCCCTACCATAAAACTTATATCTGTCCTTTTAAGATCAGCAAACCAATTCATCTTGTCTTGTGCCTGTTGCAGGTTGGCATAGAGGACACTCAATATTTGCTCTCGAGATTTTAAGGTATTTTCTACCTCCTGCACCTTTGTAGTTCCCGGCGTCAATGGTAATAATTTTGGGGGAGGGTAGCCATAAACTGCTTCAAAGGGTGTTAATTTGGTTTATGCATGTATGGTCGTATTGTACCACCACTCCGCTAAAAGCAGAAATTTTGACCAACCTTTAGGCTTATCTCCCGAAAAACATCTCAAGTATTGTTCCACTAGTGTATTCACTATTTTTGTTTGGTCGTCAATTTGAGGGTGATAAGTAGACAATAATTTAAATTCAGTACCGTGTAATTTAAAAAACTCCCTCCAAAAAGAACTTGTGAATATGGGATCTCGATCTGTGACAATTGATGTAGGCACCCCGTGCAACTTAAAAATGTTTTGAATGAAAACCTGGGCAATCTTAGTTGTTGTGTAAGGCTGAGAAATAGGAATGAAATGGGCATACTTAGATAACTGGTCCACCACCACCATAATCACACTATAAATGTCTGACAAAAGCAGCCCTTCAATGAAGTCCATTAAAATATCAGTCCAAATCTTTGTGGGTACTGGTAAGGGTTGTAATAAACCCAGGGGTGTATATTTTCAGCCTTGTTTTGCTGATAAATATCACACTCCTTGATAAATCGCCTGATATCGCCCTTCATCCCTGTCTAGTTAAACTCAGCTCTGGCTTTGTGTCGGGTCTTGTGGAATCCGGACTGCTTATGGACTGCTATGTAACAGCTGTAGAACCTGACCTCGTACTTCCTCAGAAGATGAAATATCTAGCTTTCCTTTATAGAACAGTAGACCATTTCTTTCTTGATAATGCTTAGCAACCGATCCCCCATGTTGTAACTCCTTGATAATGTGCTAAATATTATCATTAGTAGCATAACTATGTTTAAGCTGCTCTAGCCAATCATTTGTTGGCACTGTAATTGCTGCTATAATTTGATCATTTATTTCCATATTTCTGGACAATGCATCTACTACTTTATTGTCCTTGCCTTGTTTGTATTCCACCACAAACTCGTACCCTAAAAGTTTGGTAATCCATTTCTGTTGAAGTGGAGTGCTAACCTTTTGTTCCAACAAATACTTAAGACTTTGATGGTCTATCTGTATTTTGAAATGGTGACCCAGTAGGTATGGTCTTCATTTCTTCACTGCCAATACCAAAGCCATAAGCTCCTTCTCATATGTAGATAACTGAAAGGCTCTCCCATGTAAGCTAGTGGCTTACCCTGTTGCATTAAAACAGCTCTCACACCAATATCCGAAGCATCACATTGAATAACAAAAGGAATAGAAAAATCAGGTAAAACCAAAACAGAAGGGTTAGTTACTACATACTTAAGATTTTGAAAAGCCCTCTTTGCTAAGTCATTCCATTGGAAAGATTTTTTTTAATAAGGTCGTGAGAGGGGCTGCTATCAGTCCATATCACTTGATGAATTTCCTATAGTACCCAGTCAACCCTAAGAACCCCCTAAGAGACTTAAGGTTGGTTGGTAATGGTTAATCAATCATGGGTTCTATTTTACTAGGATTGGCCTTAACCCCTTTTTTTGAAATCAAATGTCCAAGATATTCAATTTCAACACAACCGAAACAACATTTGGACCCTTCAGCAAACAATCAGTGTTTTTTTAGAATTCCCAAAACCTCATTTAAATGTTGAATGTGATTTGACAGACATTGACTATAAACCAAGATGTCATCAAAAAATACCAGAATAAACTTCCTCGGGTAGGGTTTAAAAATATCGTTCATAAGGCTTTGAAAAGTGGCTGGGGCATTAGTGAGTTCAAATGGCATGATCAAAAATTCACAATGGCTCTCATGGGTTCTAAAAGTTGTTTTAGGTATGTCATCTGGATGAACCCTAATTTGGTGATATTCAAACCTTAGGTCTAATTTACTGAAAATTGTTGCCTCATGAAACTCATCCAGGAGTTCGTCTACTATAGGTATAGAAAATTTGACTTTTACAGTCTTCTTATTTAGGGCCCTATAGTCTATACACAACCTTCAGCTACCATCTTGCTTTCTGATTAGCAATACTGGGGATGAGAATGGACTGTGGTTGGGTCGGATTATCCCTGATTGTAACATTTCTTGTACAATTTTTTTCAATTTCTAACTTTTGGAAATATGGGTAACGATAAGGCCCAACATATTGGCTTAGACTTAGGTTGTAGCACTATGTGATGATCATGAGCTCGAGTGGGGGTAATGTTTTGGGCTCCAAAAATACTTCTGAATACTTTTGTAAGAGAGTTTCTATTAAGGGATCAACAGGGGTATCAATGGAGTTTAATTTGGCCAATTCATTATCTAAAAGCTGAATAACTAACCCTCACTTATTTTGCCTGAAAACTTTATCAAATTTCCTCCCTTCTATTATTGAATTACTAGTAGAAGCCATACCTTGCAGTTTCCGTGTATGCTCCAGGATAAAGAATTCCATAAATAACTTTGAGAAGTCCCACAAAATCAGCCCAAGGTTCTAAGTCATTGCACTCCAAGGACAATATCACCCCCCCCCCCTTAATGTTAGAATAAAAAAATCAATGGTATAGTTATACCCTTGCATGTGCAGTGGAACTGCCTTCGTCTTTTCCTCACAGCCCATAATCTGACCATTAGTTACCCTAACCTTCAAAATCTCCCGAGTGTCATAGGTTAGGTGACTGCCTTTGATAATTGAGGGATCAATGAAATTATGTGTGTTTCCCATATCAATTAATATCACCATTGCTCTCCTGCCAATATAACCCATAATCCTCATTGTTTTAAGGTTGGGGGACCCATACAGAGCATGAATGGAGATTTCAGGCTCCATTTTGTCTTCAATCATTAACTCGTACAGCTACCCTTTGACCTCATTTGTCACCCCTTTCTTTGACTATTTCTTTAGCGTCCAGATCTTCGCCCTCCATAATAAACAGACAGGCAATTTTGCATTTATGGCCTGACCCCCATTTATTGTCACAATTGTAGCACAAACGCTTCTCCCTTCGCTCTCTCATTTGTACATGAGATGGTCTTTGAATGGGCAGCACGACCCTTTTCTCAAACTGGTGAACCGACCCATTAGGTACCCGGGCAGGTAATGATCCTAACCTGACAGTCCTCCTGAGGGCAGCCACATTCTCTTCTTGCATTTTTGCTAAATCAAAAGCCATATTCAAATTTATAGGATTGAGCATTCTTACCATGAAATGAATGTCTTCCCGTAAGCCACTTAAAAAACAGTTGAGTTTATAAGACTCTACTAACCCTCTAAGTTGGTTTGAAAGAGCCTCAAACTGACCCTTATATTCCTCCATCGTAGATGTCTATTTTAGCCGAATCGGGGCCTCCATGGGATCGTCATAAGGTGATGCCCCAAACCTGGTTTGCAGGGCTCATATGAACCTATCTCAATTATTCAGCCCCCCAGCTGCTTCAATGTCCTGAAATCATACCAAAGTCTTCCCCTCCATATGGAATGATGCCAGTAAAATCCTATGATGGGGGTTGGTTTGATGATAATTAAAAAACTGATTTGCTCTATAAATCCACCCACTGGGATTGTCCCCATTGAACTTGGGAAAATCAAGTCTCGCCGTCCTTGTCTGTATGCCAACGTTATCCTCATACAGGGGATTTGTTATTTGTTGTGAGGACCCTCAGGGTTCGCCTGTGTTCTGGGCAGCCTTCAACTGCACCATTGCTTCTACATGTGAGGCCACCACGCCTAACTTCTGTGTTAAACCTTGCACCATTTGTTGTAGTGCATTAAAGTTTTGTTGTGATTGATCTTGATTTTGCTTTACAGATGTCAATGATTCTGTCAGTTGAGAATATCTTGTTCCTGCACCCTCAGCCATGGAAGACCGGCTCTGATACCAATGTCACAATCCTGGAATTTCAAGAATGATAAATGGATTTTCGAGGAATCCAAAACCTCCAATACTTTAACTTAGAAAATTGTTCAATACATTTATCCATGACTTCTGACTTAATATAGATAAAAAAAATAACAAATTATCGGGTTCCAAGGACCCCAGTAAACACAACTCTGATACTCAGTCGATCTTCAGCTAACAACCCCTTATTGACTTATTCCCCCTAGTCATAAACTGGCCACAAATGACACTTAACCATATGACTTAATAATAATAATCTGAAGTAGACTACTCGACCCACTGACCCACTAATTGGTCTAGACTTACTGACTATCCTTGTAATTGAACTAATACTTCCAACTAATACCCAACTAACAGTGTACCAACTAAACCATTACGCCTGGTTGATAAGACTGTTGATTTGACTGCGAGCTAACCTCCCCGAGTTGACGTGTTCGGCGCCTGACTTGCTGACAGGTGGCTACTGACTTGACCCCTCGCTACCGACATAGACAACACCAACAGAGACCACGTGGACAACACGCAAGTGGCACGTGACAGCAACATTTCTGCTATGAAAATCCAATCATCATGTGTTTTTAAACTTCCATCTAATTTACTGCATGTCAAGAGAACAAACGCCTGTTCTTGATCATCTTCCAGAAATGGTTCAAAAATTCTATGATTTCGTGAAACCACTTTACTATTACATGTTAGATGCGCACTGTTGACCAAGGTTTTCCTCCCTTGAAATGGTTCGTCAAACATGTCAAAAGTTTATATTACTTCTACATGTCTAATTCTTTCTTTCTTACCCGATTTTAGAATGTTTGAAGTTCTGTTCAATTGGGGCTCAGTTTCTTTGAGTAGGAAATAAGTCAGATTCTTAATGGAGTTTTCAGGGGAGTTTAGACGGGGCAGGACTCGGGAATATGGAGAAGCAAATGGTTTTGCCCTATAGAAAACCAGTCTGCAATTCCATGGTTAAAAATATTGTACTCTGGCAGGGTGGGAGTGCTATCATCTTGTTGGAAGAAAACCTCAGACTGATTGCACAGAACCCAAACATCAAGATGGCTCTCAACTATCTGAGGAAGAATTTCCCGCAATGACAATGACAATGCTGGTAATTATATTCGGGACAGGAACTTGAAGAGACGGCTACAGGCACTGTAATAATTATGAGTTTAAATGTGTAGCAAGTTTTGCTATCATCTTGTTGGAAGAAAAAAACTCTTTGGGTACACCAAAGAAAGACAATAATTTAAAAAAAAAATGATGCAAAAGGAGAACCATCTTGAGGCAAAACATGGAGTGTAAAATGGATACACAGTCGACTAAACAAGGCATCTTAGCCGGGGCAAAGGAAACACTTGAAACGCAGGGTGACAGTAACCATTTCTCAAGCCAAGAAAGAGTTCGAATCTTGTAATCTACGGTGAAAGTTAAATCTAGCAAATCGGTCCCTCTTATAAGTTAAATCTAGCAAATTGGTCCCTCTTAGAATGTAATCCATTAGACAGTCTATGAGGTAGCATATTATCACAGTTCTCAGCCTCTGCCCCACTGAAATAAACAGGTTGTCTTCATTTGGTAACATTTCATTGTTGATAAATGCAGAAATGGGTCCCATCTCACCATTTGTTAGCTGATTTTGCAGTTATCCTCATGATCACTGTAGTTGGAATAAATCAGAGAACAACAGTATGTCATCAGGAACAAAATTGTAATTTCTTACATCATAATCACCCAACAAAATTGGGGAAATAAAAGAGAATCGCACATAACCCCTTAATCAAATATCTTTAAGAGCTCGATCATCACTCGGTGTTTTTTGCAACTTCATCAAAGATCAGCCTTCCATTAACAATCTGTATGCCAAAGCAGAAAAAGGAAAAGGAACACCAGATGATAAACTACCAAAATGGCAGGAGTGAAAAATCAGGTAACTAAGTGTTGTCAATGCTTTAAGTCACATACTTCACAAGAGCAATGACCATTTCAACTTAGTCATGCTAAAAAGCAGTAATGGAATGAGTTTTGACAGAGTAAGGTTGGTGCTGCTGTTTCTGTTTTTTGTATGCAACCCGAAGGATATAAAGTGGACTTGAATTCAATAACTGAAAAAAGTCCGAGCGAGACAGAGGGAACACTTAAACTATCCATCATTTCAGCTTCCAGAAATCAAACAATAAGTTCAAACAAGAATCTGAGTCTGAAACACCACACTGTGAAAAACATAACAGAAACATAACAGACTTCATTGCATAACATTCGCTAATGTGTAAGGCAACAACTGAATAAAACGGAGGAAAATACACCTTGTAAACAGAGAACTGAGGGAAGCATGGAGGCTTATCCTCTTATGAAAAGCTTGGAAAACAGAAGTGAAGTGAAGAACTTGAAAGCCTAACCATTGCTTGCGAAATCCAATTTCCTTCACCCAATATCTAATTTAAACAGATCAATTTAAAAATCTAATGAACCATGTATGAGGTGTGTCCATGGAAGTCACTGCCAAGCTTGAAATTTCAAGTTAAATCTACCGGATCGTGAAAGGCATGACCGCTTTCCCATTTATTATTCTTGGTTGTTTTTCTCTGGAGAGTCTGAGAAATCACTGCAGTTGATGGTCATAATCAAATTGAAAAGTACAGTGCACGTGAAATCCAATATGATGAGGAGATGGCATTTGATTAAAATCTGTGCAAATTCTTTTTGGTTTTTCATCCATTGAATGGGTAGCAACCTGTGCAAAACAGGGGAAGGAATCTCTTTGGTTATGCTTTGTTTTGGCAGATTCATGAAGAAACAGAGGATAGAGTTGCTGCGCCTTTAAGAAATGAACAAAGATATGAGTAAATTAGCAGATCCAAACTTCACCGCTTACAATTTATAAACCCTAATATTCAAACACAAGGTTAGAGAGAACCCTACTTCACCACAACAACAATTCAAGAGCTTGTAAACTTAGTAACAGCCTTGGTGCCCTCGGAAACAGCATGCTTAGCCAACTCTCCAGGCAAAACCAACCTCACGGCCGTCTGGATCTCCCTTGAGGTAATAGTGGGCTTTTTGTTGTACCTGGCTAACCTAGAGGATTCCTGTGCTAGCTTTTCGAAAATATCATTAATGAAGGAATTCATGATACCCATTGCCTTGCTGGAAATCCCTATGTCTGGATGAACCTGTTTTAGGACCTTGAAGATGTAAATCTTGTATGTCTCCGTGCTCTTCTTCACCCGCTTCTTCTTCTTGTCTCCGGCCGCAGCGCCGCCTCCTTCTTTGGGGAGCTTCTTCCCTGCCTTCGGCTTCTTCTCTGCAGGGGCTTTCTCTGCCACCGTCTTCTTCTCCTCAGCCGGCTTCTTCTCGGCGGGCTTCTTCTCGGCTTTTGGTGCCATTTCTAGAGAGTTTGATTGCGAGGATTCTAGAGGAAGAGGAGAAGATTTTTTTGGAAGGTTGCGTGTTGTGAAACGAGTTGGGTGGGGATGGTTTATAGAAACAGGATGTGGTTGTGTGATTGGTTGATGAGATTTTACACGGATCGATGACGTGGGGAATTTGGAGCGTTGGATTGGGTTCGAAAAAGTTTGTTAATCGATGGTAGAGATTGTTGAGATGAGGAGGCATTTTCCGCGGAACGGTAGAGAATGGGAATTCTTTTCTGAGAATGCATAAAATGAGTTTCTTATAAAAAGAAGAAATAATTAACATAAAATAATATAAATATTAAAAAATAATTAATAAAGATAAGAGAGAAATATCTATTTTATTATGAATTTTTCTATTTTTCTAACGTGTTAAAAATACAAAACAAGTGATTTATTTATATAGGAAAAGAAAATGAACTCAATGGTCATGGAAATCTAAGAGACTAAACTTAAGAGTCATGAACATTCAATACACGTAAATATGAATTTATAATATTTCCTCTTGAATGACCATGTACTTTAAAATTCAATAGAGGATTTTATATAGATACTTCAAAATCCGTATTTGAATACTTCAGGATTTCTTAAAACAATGTCAAATTGCCTCATTAAAACCTTGCAATGAAAAACCCGTTGAGAAAAACCTAAGTAAAGGAAAACGAGTACAATTTGCATTTACTTCCCCTCAAAAGTACATGTCTTATGATAAATCTTTAAGATAATGCATTCCAATATTATGGACAAGTTCCTCGAAATGTGAGTTTAGTAGACTTTGTAAATAAGTTTGTTAAATTATCTATTGATCTGATTTGTTTGATATCAATTTCTCCCTTTTGTTGGACCTCATGAGTATAAAAGAACTTTGGTGAGATATGTTTTGTTTTGTGTCTTTTAATATAGCCTCCTCTAAGTTTAGTGATGCGGGTAGTATTATCTTCAAACAATATTGTGAGACTATTTTCAATGGCTAACAATTCATATTTTTTCTTTATGTGCTAAATAATTGATCTTAGTCATATACATTCTCAACTTGTTTCATGTATTGCGATAATCTCTAAATGATATGATAATATCCACTAATATTTGTTTGACATATCTCCAAGAAATTGTAGTACCTTTATAGGTAAATAGATAACTTGTTTGTGATCTTTCTTTCTAGGATCAGAGATATAATCTGCATCTGCATATCCAATCAATTGTGAATTTGATCCACAATAAAATAACCCCATTTTGGTTATTCCGTGGAGATAGTGAAATATATGTTTGACTTCATTCCAATGTCTTTTGTGAGAGTAGAACTATATCTTGCCAAAAAATTTACTACAAAAGTTATATTTGGTCTTATACAATTTGCAAGATACATAAGTGCTCCAATAACACTAAGATATGGTACTTCAGGACCAAGAATTTCTTCATCCTCTTCTGGAGGTCGAAAAGGGTTTTTTTCGCATTAAATAATCGAACAACCATATGTGTACTTAAAAGATGAGCATTGTCCGTATAAAAATGTTGTAGAACTTTTTATGTGTACAAATAATCGATTGATGTACAAATATTCTATTTGAAAGATATTAGATCTGTAAACCAAGATAAAAAGATAAAATTTTATCTTTCTGAGATCTTTCATCTCATATTCATTTTTCAAATAGGTTATAGTTTTTGTAGCTCTTTAGGAGTACATATTCTATTTAAGTCATCAACATATATTGCAATAATAACAAATTTGAATATTGTTTTCTTAATAAAAATACAATGATAAATCTCATCATTCTTAAACCCTCTTTTTAAAAGGAATTCATTAAAATGATTATACCACATCCGACCAGATTGCTTCAACTCATATAAAGATTTTTGTAGTTTGATATAATAAACACTTTAAGGTTCATTACAAAAGGTTTCAGGCATTGTAAATCCTTAAGGGATTTTCATATGGATGTCTTTATCTAATGATCCAAATAGATATGCTACAATTACATCCATTAAACTCATATCTAACATTTTTTAGACTGCTAAACCAATTAAAAATTTGAAAAGTGATTGCACCTATCAATGGAGAATAAGTTTCCTCATAATCAATGTCGAATAAGTTTTCTCATAATCAATGTCGGGTCTTTGTTAGAAATCTTGTGCAACAAGTCGTGTTTTATCTCGAACAATTTCATTGCTCTCATTTGGTTTTCTAACAAAAACCCACTTGTGTCCAAAAAGTACAACACCTTTAGATATATGGACTATAGGTCCAAATACTTCACGTTTTGTAAGTGAGTTTAACTCTATTTGAATTGTTTCTTTCCATATTAGCCAATCATTTCTATATTGACATTCTTCAACAATTTGTGGTTCAAATTCATCGTCACTTCTGATGATGCCAAAAGCAACCTTAAATGCAAATACATCATCTATGATAATTTTATATCGTTCTAAAATCTCTCCTGTATGAACATAGTTTATGGAGATCTCATTATTTCCAGGTACATGGTTCTCTTCGGGAGGTCCTTTTTAAGGGGGATCAATATTATATGATTTGAACACAAGATTTTATATTTGTTTTGTGGGTGAAGATTCATCAAGAGCACCATCATCTATTCATTGAAGTTTTTGTTTTCTAGGATTTTTGTCTTTAGTGCCAATATGTCTTTTGTGCTTTAGGTGTGGTATAAATTCATTTGTTGCTATGTTGACCTTTTTTCCTTTAGGAATTTCAATTCTAGATGGAGCATTTGCATCAAGAATATAAGATTTAACTATCTTTTCACTACTGGTGAAACACATCCGGTAAATTGATTTGCAATGTTTGGAAATTAATTATCTTTTAAACCTCAAGTTCACATTGATATGTCCTTGGATAAAAATAAGATAACTTTGAGTTATTCCAAGTAATTTATTGTCGCGCTTCAAGCACTGAATTAGAGAAAAAAATGTTCTTATCAAAATGGTAGTCTTCAAAATGTGTCTTAAAAACATCATTAGTCAAAGGTTTAAGGAATCTAATACTAGATGGAGAATACAAACTAACATAAATTCCTATTCTTTGTTGTGGACCCATTTTAGTACTTTGTGGGGGTGCCACATGCATATTTACCGCATGACCAAAAATTTATAGATGAAATATATTTGATGGTATACCATAAACAAGCTGTAAAAGAGAGTACTTATGGTAAATACTTGGTCTAATTCTAATTAATGATGCAACATGATATATAACATGTCCCCACAATTTTAATTTCATAAGTAATAGTCATGCAATTAATCGAAGTCATTTTATAAATGATTATGCTAGACCATTTTGAGTATGTACATGAGCAACAGGATGTTCAACATCAATTCCAATAGAAGTGCAAAAACTATCAAATGCTCTAGAAGTAAACTCACCAACATTGTCCAGACAGATTTTCTTGCTAAGATAATCAAGAAATTGCGCTCGAATTTTACGTGGGGTTTCCTCGCATAAAAAACATTTCTGATTTAATATCTCTAATAAAACAATGGAGAAGGAATGTTGCAGCCAAAACCTTGGTCTCTGCCTCTTCTGTATTAGGGTTTTATATTGTGTAATGTACATAATCAATGCCATAATAAATGCCTAAGACTATTCACATTCCCGTAAGTTTAGGTATGCAGTTATAGTAGGATAATATTACAATCTATTTATCCCATATTTAGATATTCCATAATGATCTCGAATTAATAATTTGAAAAGTTTACGTGATTTGATTTTTTTTTATCTTATTGTTTTTATTTTTTATCATTCAACGTTAGTTTCTGAAAAATAAAAAGAATCATCAAAATTTTGTTTAAACCTATTAAATAAATCAATTTAAATTAAATCAATTTTTATATATTTTATTATAAACTCGACAAAACTCATGATAAAATGATTATTATTTTACTTGAGTTTATAGTATATTTTAATAAAAAAAATTATATATATTTAAAAATATGGTTCGGGGTGTTGTGGTGGAGCACGTAGAAAATAAGAAGGTATTACTAACTGAAATGTCATGTTCTGATTCTTGGACTTTACTGGGGAGCCTACAAAGCACAGCCATCTCAGGTCAAAGTCTTGCAGTTTATGAATAAACAATCGGCTCCATAACCTATAAAAAATAAATAAAAAAATAACCCACTTGAGCTCCATCCATTCATCGAGTAATCGCACAACATGCGTCCGAGTTGCTCTACGCACAGTCCAATGTATCTGAAAAATTAGATTCTCTATCCATTTTATTTTATATAAACTGTTTATTTTTTTTCAAAAGTACTTTTTATTATATTAATTTTTAATGTTTGTAGATTGTTTTAAGGTGTTAATATAAAAAAGATTTAAAAAATATATTGTTATAATATATTTTTAAACAAAAAATATTTTGAAAAACAATTACTATTAAAAATCAAATGTCTTTTTATGTGGTTGGGAGTATTGTAAAAGTGTTTTTTTAAATAAAAAATATATTAAATAATTTTTATTTTTATTTTTAAAAAAATATTTTTTATATCAATACATCAAAATGATTTGAAAATATTAAAAAAATTAAAAACAAAAAAAGTAAAATATTTTCAATTGTTTTTTGAAATGTAAAAATAAAAAGTTTCTTTAAAAATTTATAAATTGATGAGTCACTACAGCCTAGAACCAATTATATTATGAGTTGTATGATATTGCATTTTAAAAATGATTTTGAAAAAAAATAAAAAAAATTATTTTTATTTTTTATTTTAAATTAATTTTTTTAGTGTTTTTAAATCATTTTGATATGTTGATATTAATTGTTTTTAAAAAAAATAAAAAAATCATTTTATTGTATTTTTAAACAAAAAAACTTTAAAAAACAATAACTACAACTCTCCCAATTACTAAAGAAGCTAAAAGGGATCACACATTTACTGTAGATTACTGTTCACGCACTCACATTGGCACTGTGGACTTGCACTTTACTCCAGTGCTTCGCGCGAGTTTGTGCTCTTTTTTTTTCTTTTTTTTTTACGCTGGTCTTCCTTTTGTATTTTTTATGGTGAAACTGACAGTTGAGGAGTTGTGGCCGAGCGGTCCTCTGCGTGCTGGAAATCCAGCGCGCAGAGGTTCGAACCTCAGCCTCCTTTTTTGTTTTATTTACTTTCCTGGCTAAGTTGCTTACGTTTTTTCAGTTTTATTTGCTTTCCTTTTTTTTCTATTATTATTATTCTTATTATTTTTTTCTTAAACTCCTGTGTTTTTGTTTTTTTCTTCTACAATCTTGATTTTGAAAATGACTAAAATTTGCTTTCCTTTTGGCACTGTGGACTTGCACTTTACTCCAGTGCTTCGCGCGAGTTTGTGCTCTTTTTTTTTCTTTTTTTTTACGCTGGTCTTCCTTTTGTATTTTTTATGGTGAAACTGACAGTTGAGGAGTTGTGGCCGAGCGGTCCTCTGCGCGCTGGAAATCCAGCACGCAGAGGTTCGAACCTCAGCCTCCTTTTTTGTTTTATTTACTTTCCTGGCTAAGTTGGTTACGTTTTTTCAGTTTTATTTGCTTTCCTTTTTTTTTTCTATTATTATTCTTCTTATTATTTTTTTCTTAAACTCCTGTGTTTTTGTTTTTTTCTTCTACAATCTTGATTTTGAAAATGACTAAAATTTGCTTTCCTTTTTATTTTATTTTTTTATTATTCTTATTATTATTCTTTTAAACTAGGATATCAATGACAGTTTACGCGTACCATGACTAATCTCCGGATCCATTTTTTCCCTTTTTTGGTTCAACTTATATATGTCAAATTAATTATATATTTGTATATTTATGTCAAATTAAAGTATGTTAAACTAATTATATGTTTAAATATTTATTAAATATTATCGCCTAAAAATATATAGAGAAAGAGGAAAAATGACCTAGAATTTTTTGAAGAACAAAAATTCATACCAGTATTCTTAAATACATTTAATATAATAATATGATGAATAAATCTATAAAATAAAAAAACAAATTGGCTTCAAAATTAAATTTTGTGCTCTTTTGTTTGAGTTTATTTCTTGAAAAACATTTTCAATGTTTTGATTTTTTAATTATATATTTGTATATTTATGTCAAATTAATTATATGTTCTAATATTTATTGAATATTATCGCCTAAGAATATATATTGAGAGAAAAAAATGGCCTAAGATTGTCCTTTAAATTAAATATATTATTGAAAGTATGTCAAATTAATTATATATTTGTATATTTATGTCAAATTAAAGTATGTGAAACTAATTATATGTTTGAATATTTATTGAATATTATCGCGTTAAAATATATAAAGAGAGAGAAAAAATGACCTAGGATTTTTTGGAGGGTAAAAATTCATATTAGTATTCTTAAATACATTTAATATAATAATATGATGAATAAATATTATATAAAAAAAATTTGGCTTCAAAATTTAATTTTGTGCTCTTTTATTTAAGTTTATTTCTTTACAAATATTTTCAGTGTTTTGATTTTTAATATTGCAGATCTGATATTACTGGAAAAAAAAATACATCTCAAAAAAAAAGTTGACAAATTTACCTTCATTATCTACAATTAAAATATATACGAGTCACTTCCCGTTTCCATTAGACTGTCTTTTTAGACGGCAAATAAATAATTATAGCACGCAAAAAAATTAAGTTCATATTTAAAAACAAATTACAATATATTTATTTTCAATATGTCTGATCGAATATCACTGAGGAATAAAAGCAACTCATGAAAATAAATATTTACAAATTTACCTAGGTTATCTACAATTAAAAAATATACGAACAACTTCTCATTTCGATTACTCTATAAAGTATGTGAGACTAATTATATGTTTTAATATTTATTTAATATTATCGCCTAAAAATATATAGAGAGAGAATAAAATGACCTAGCATTTGTTTTTTGTAAAAAAATTAATATCAATATTCTTAAATATATTTAATATAATCATATGATTAATAAACCTTATATAAAAAAAATTGTGGCTTACAATTTAAATTTGATACTCTTTTGTTTAAGTTTATTTCTTAAAAAAAAATTCCAATATTTTCATTTTTAATAGTTTATATCTAATATTACTAGGATAAATAAACAACTCAATTTTTTTAACAAGTTTACTTAGCTTATCTACAATTAAAAAATATACGGACCATTTCCCATTTCGACTACACTATTCCTGTCAAAAATTATGCGAATCACTTTCCGTTTCGATTACACTATTCCTTTTATACGGCAAATAAGTCATTATAGCACACAAAGAAATTTAGTTTATTTCTTCAAAAATTTACAATGTTTTTATTTTTAATGTGTCAGATGTAATATTACTGAGGAAAAAAAACAAGTAAATTTTTTTTTTGACAAATTTACCTAGGTTATCTACAATTAAAGAATATACAAACCACTTCCCATTTCGATTACAATATTCCTTTTAGGCGGGTAAAAAAATAATTTGTTGCATATTTTATCTATTATAATGTTGCTAATTAAATATTTAAACAACTAATTACACCATGTAAAAAATCAATTATTTTTCTACATAGAAAAAACCCTGACGCAATGCGCGGGCAACCATATTAATTATACCACGCAAAAAACTCATTTCTAACATATTTGATCTATTGCAATTTTAGTAATTGAACATTAAAATAACTAATTATACCACACATAAAATATAAGTTTATTTGTGGAATTTTTTTTTATAATGTGTCAAATCTAATATTATTGAGAAAAAAAAATCAGAATAAAAAATTACATACGTTATCTGCAATTACAAAATATACAAACCACTTTCCATTTCAATTATACAGATTTTATCAATTATAATTATACTAATTAAATATTAAAATAATTAAATACAATACATATAAAAACAATCAATTTTCTATATAGATAAAAAATCCCTGTCGCATCGCGCGGGCATACAGCTCGTCAAGCACTATACCTGGTGTTGGTTTTAATTATTCCAGTAACCAATTATATATATATATATATATATTAAGATAACGAAGGATATTCAATGTTTAAAAAATCCCTCTTTTTTTTTTTTTACTTTCTTCTTCCTGATTTTGTTCATAAGACGGGTTACAATTATTTACAATAAGATCAATATAAAAAAAAAATGTGTCAATAACTAATCATGATAAATTCAAATTTATAAGAAAACAAATTCCCTTAACTCCACATCAATCCACTACATTAACATTTAATTTTTGTTTTTAACAAGTAAAGTTGTCGACACATAAAATATATTTAAACTCTAAAAAAAATAAAAAAACGTAGCACATCTCTTAGAGATTTATTTCGTGCTAAGTAATATAAATTAGAATGTGTTTCGTGCTAAATAATATAAATTAGTATGTCTTGATGATCATCATGACAATGTGAAAAATTATTATTAGTTTGAAACTGTATTTTAAAAATATATTTTTATTTTTATTTATTTTAAATTTTATTTATAGTATTTTTAGATTATTTTGATGTGTTAATATAAAAAATGATTTTTAAAAATAAAAAAAATATTATTTCGATATAAAAAAACAATTTCAATCATACTCCCTGACATATATGTCTGGAAGAAGAGAATTTTTCAACTAAACCTCGTCATAATTTTGAATTTAAATTCACATTTTGTAATTATACACCTAAAAGATAACGCAATTTTGAACAGTAAAACACTGCTCACCGTGACTCATAGTCACTATTCATGTGCAGTTTGACCCGATGCTTCACGGGTGTATGTCCTCTTTTTTTTTTTCCGATTTTGAACAGTGTATTAACGAAATTAGCCCTCGAAAAGACAAAAAACGCCGCCATTTTCAGGGGCTGGACGATTATTGACCATTTTCGGCCCGGTTCGTCCGGCCGATTCTTTTATTTTTAATTAATTCATTGAACAGTGCATTAACCATTTTGTCCCTCAAAAAGGACAAAACACACGCCTGGGCGCTTCGATAATTAGCCAATTTTTTTTTCGTCTGACAACTGTGTGGCGCGTCGCCGAACGCGCCGTTCGTCTCAACGCTCACGCGTTTTTTGAACGGCGCGTGCGGCGTCATAAGGCGTCGGAAAATGAACAACCGCCGTCTATAATGATTTTCAGACATGTTATCTTCCCTCTGGAGCGGCGCGTGTGGCACTATGGTGTCCAGAGACGTGTCAATGGTCGTTTGAATCCCCCCCCAATTTCTCTCTTCTGCCTGCGCAAGATGACGACTAAGCTGTTTTTTTGTCAAATTTCATTTCAGTCCCTGAACGGTATAATTTGTTTTTCTGGTCCTTATTTCTATTAAATGAGTTTTGATTTGTTTCAATTTCGTCCTTCAATTGAAATTGATTATGTATTGAAGTTCCATTTCGGTCCTCATGCTTTTAATTTTGCGGGTTGGGCTGGAATTCTAAATATTTTTGGTATCAAAGTTTTGATTAATTTCAATTTCATCATTCCATGCAAATTTATTATAAATCCTTAATATTTTAGGTATCAAAAGTTTGATTTCTTTCAATTCTATCCTTCTATGCAAGTTAATTATGGATTTCAGTTTCATTTCAGTCCCAGTTCTTTTAATTTCCGGTTTTGTTTTGAATTATTTGATTTCAATGTTTGGGTTTAATTCAATTTTGTCTTTTAAATTAAAGATATTATTGAAAGTATATCAAATTAATTATATATTTGTATATTTATCTCAAATTAAAGTATGTAAAACTAATATCATGTTCAAATATTTATTGAATATTATCGCCTAAAAATATATAGAGGGAGAGGAAAAATGACCTAGGATTTTTTTAAGGACAGAAATTCATATCAGTATTCTTAAATATATTTAATATAATAATACGATGAATAAATCTTATAAAATAAAAAAAATATTGGCTTCAAAATTAAATTTTGTGCTCTTTTGTTTAAGTTTATTTCTTGAAATGAATTTGCAGTGTTTTGACTTTTTAATTATATATTTGTGTATTTATGTCAAATTAAAATATGTGAAACCAATTATATGTTCTAATATTTATTGAATATTATCGCCTAAGAATATATAGAGAGAGAACAAAATAGCCTAAGATTATCCTTTAAATTAAATACATTATTGAAATTATGTCAAATTAATTATATATTTGTATATTTATGTCAAATTAAAATATGTAAAACTAATTATATGTTTGAATATTTATTGAATATTATCGCCTAAAAATATATTGAGAGAGAGGAAAAATGACCTAGGATTTTTTGAAGGACAAAAATTCATATCATGTTTTCTTAAATATATTTAATATAATAATATGATTAATAAATCTTATATAAAAAAAATATTGGCTTCAAAATTTAATTTTGTGCTCTTTTCTTTACAAGAATTTCCAATGTTTTCATTTTTAATATTTTAGATCTAATATTACTGGAAAAAAAAACATCTCAAAAAAAAAATGTTGACAAATTTACATGCATTATCTACAAGTCAAATTAAAAAATATACAAGTCAATTCCCGTTTCCATTAGACTGTTCTTTTTAGACGGCAAATAAATAATTATAGCACAAAAAAAAATTAAGTTTATGTTTTAAAAACAAATTACATTATTTTTATTTTTAATATATCTGATATTTATTGAATATTATCGCCTAAAAATATATTGAGAGAGAGGAAAAATGACTTTGGATTTTTTTAAGGACAAAAATTTATATCAGTCTTCTTAAATATAATTATACTAACTAAATATTAAAATAATAAAATACAATACATATAAAAATAATCGATTTTCTACATAGATAAAAAAAACCCGCCGCATCGCGCGGGTATACCGCTCGTTCTTTCTATGTAAGAAAATGAAAAAAGAAAATAAAAGAAAGGAGGACAGGGGAATATTATAGCAAGCAACCCATGCCCATCAATAGTGGGAGCAAAGCACAAAATCGCCTGTCTCCTCTTTGAAGGGTTCCAAGAGATTGTGAGTATTAAAATGTTTTTTAAAAAATAAAAATTAAATTCTTAATATTAATATATTAAATCATTATAAAATATTTAAAAATATTATTAAAAGACACCAGCAATAATTATGCTAAACACCGAGTATTTGCTAAAAAAGCAAAAAACTCCTCTCTCTCCTTGCCGCAAAAAGCTATGCGTGTAGAAATCCCCATGGCTTCCCACATCTGACCTCTCGGAGACCTGCCCGCATTCTCCCGCATTCTCTCTCTCTCTCTCTCTCTCTCGAAGAATTCTGATCTCAAAGGTTCCTCTTGCTCTGTCTCTCTGTTTCTTCTTTCTTTCAAACGCACAGATCTACTCTTATGTCCTTCTCGTTTCGGTTATTGATTGTGTAGCAGCTGTTTTTTTAGTGTCTTCGTTGTGCAGAGAAGGTTTATATATTGTTATTGTTACTTCTTTTTTGGATTTCTCCATTCGATGGCTGCTCCCCCTGCTAGAGCCCGAGCCGATTATGACTATCTCATTAAGCTTCTCTTGATCGGCGATAGCGGTATGGATGTTTTATCTTGTTGTTTACTGTTTTTCATCATTTATTTTGTGTTTTAAAGGATCCCATGATTTCAATTCAGGTAACCTATCTGCTAGTGTATGCGCCCACTTGATTTATAGTATAGGAAATGTTTTAGTTTTTCATGTAAAATTGGAATCTCTGATAGAGGTGAGACAGCAACGTGCAATCTGACATGAATTGCATAGCTGATGTTTTTTCTTGTTGGGATCTTGTATCTATCAGGATTCGGTACCATGTAGGAGGAGGCAGAGAACATGCTTGCTGCCTAATTAGATTGTCGGTAGTTAAGCTCTTTGTCTACCTCCCCTTCCCCTTCTGTATCTCTCCATTTATTGATTTGATAGCTGCTAATAGCTTATAAAAGGATATAGATCCAAACATGATGGCTAATTGATGCCGTGTTTTTTTCTTCTTGTGTTTGATGCTATTGTGCTCTCTTCTTTTTTATTTTTGAAAATGTTGTCTGCTTCACTAGTTTTGCGTAATTGCTAAAGTTCAAGTTCATTCCGCAACTTGATTTTGTGCTTGAAAATTCAATCTTTCCTGTTGTTTGTCGTCGCAGGTGTGGGCAAGAGTTGCCTTCTCTTGCGTTTCTCAGATGGTTCCTTCACAACTAGCTTTATCACTACCATTGGGTGTGTATTCCTTGCATTCTGGGCTTAAAATGCATTATCTGTTTTTTCTATCTTGAAGAACTTCCCTGACCTTCCAAGTTCATTCTTTATCATGCAGTATTGACTTTAAGATAAGAACCATTGAGCTTGATGGCAAAAGGATTAAGCTTCAAATTTGGGATACAGCTGGGCAGGAGCGGTTCCGAACAATCACAACTGGTATGTTTCTCTTTTGTAGATACTGTTTTCTTAGGGATAGAAATGGAGAGGATATTTCTGAAGTCTGCCCTACTTAGGTTTGTCACATTATATTGCTAAAAAAAATAAAAATCAAACCGGTGGGTTCATGTACAGACATAAGTTATACCAATTTGACAAGCCTAATTACTCTCCAGGGATGTGTTTTCTGTGATGGGGGGTGAGATATTCTTACAGTTTTCATTTTTTGGATGGGTCTGGGGGTGTGGTTGAACAAACTTTTGAATGCCATACTATACAATCAAATATGGGCGTTCACTTTTTGAAGCAGGGTCAATGTGAGAAAATCTGTGACTGGCTGTGGCTGGATGAAGATTGATCCTATATAGTTTGGGATTAAGGTTTGTCTTGTTGATTACCAGGATTGCACAAAGGCTCTAGTCCACCTTGAGGAATATCCTCTCAAATTTGTACCGATGTGAATGGCTGACATTGGCATCAGGGAAGCCTAGAGGTCTGATGCATGAATTGCAGCTTGGTATTGCCTAAGTTTTATGCCCACACCTCTCATACTAGTTCATGACACACTTGGACAACTGCATCATGTATCTGAAGAAGATCGTTACATGGTTAGAATCATACCATCAGACTAACATTTACTCTGGGGATTTCTAGGACAAGACCATTAGATACATAGATCATAATCGTTAATGTCTGGCATTTAGAGTTTTGTAGTTCTTAGATCTGTTTATGGATTGTTATCTGTGTTGTCTCAGTGCAGTTGTTTAAGTTGATTTGTGCTTCATTTCTGATTCATGTCCCTGGAAATTCATTCCATGTCAGCTTATTATCGTGGAGCTATGGGAATTTTGCTGGTCTATGATGTTACTGATGAATCATCTTTCAACAGTAAGTTTCTCTGTTCTCAATCGACCAAAACTTTTGATTGCTGTACAGTTTTTAAGAGGAAGAAATCTTGCTTCTCTGAATGTGCTGTTTGATTTCCCTACATCGCTACCAGAACCTTCTCATCCACATTTCTTTTTTGTGGTGACAAGTATTCGGAAGTTGCATTGCCTTTTTACTAAACTATTTCCTTTCATTTCCGCACCTTTCATTTCTTTTTAGTTTTCTTATGAACCTGGCTTATAACCATTTTCAGACATTAGGAATTGGATTCGCAACATTGAGCAACATGCTTCTGATAATGTTAACAAGATATTGGTAGGGAACAAGGCTGACATGGATGAAAGCAAACGGGTATAATATTCAGTTCTGCAATCAAGTAATACCAGCTGTTAAATTGCTTTTGATTACCATTGTGGAAGTCTTGTTTATATGATTAAATCTTAGTTGCATCACCAAAGTCGTTTATTGATCCCAGGTTCTAGTCCATAGAATTCCTTTTCTCACTGGGCTATTCATAAGAGGAAAAAAGTACAGTTCTGTGATTTAATTTATAGTCTTAGCAATTCATCTCTCTGTTTCCCTTTACTCAGGCGTTGATGTTCATCTCAATGTGAAATCACTGTATGATTCATTACCCTTGTATTTGTTGTAGGCTGTACCAAAATCCAAGGGCCAAGCACTTGCTGATGAGTACGGGATCAAATTCTTTGAAACTGTAAGTAACGCTTCAGAATTTGAAGCCACAATCGAATTAGCAGTGGTATTTATTGAAGAATATGTGCTTTACAGAGTGCAAAGACGAATCAAAATGTGGAGGAAGTTTTCTTTTCAATAGCAAGGGATATAAAGCAAAGGCTTTCTGACACTGACACCAGGGCTGAGGTATTTGAATATCCTGAATTATTATTTTGGATTTGACAACAGCGAGGGACTTTTCTATCTCTGTTACTGTCTGAACATTTTTCCTGGGTTGGGTTTTGCAGCCTGCAACATCTAAGATTCATCTAGACCAGGCGTCTGGAGCAGGTCCAGCTGCCCAGAAATCAGCTTGTTGCGGTTCTTAAAAGCAAATCATTTCCTAGTGGGGGCATGAATTACGGGTTGCCCTTTTGTTGAAAAAAAGGGAAAAGAGATGGACAAGGAACTAAATGATGACGGAAAAAAAAGGGGGCTTGTAATTTATCTCATGGTCATTCTTTCCAGTCTTGTGTTAGTGTGTTAAATTGCAGTTTTATCATTATAGAAATATTATTCGTGTCAACAGACGGGTTTCTTGTGGCAAATATTCTTCCTCCTTATATTTCCATTGCTTTTCTTCGCATGAGATTTCTACTGGCTTTACTGTTCGTTTCTTTACGATGTGAAAAGACAATTAGGAATGGTTTCCAGTGGTATGCTGGAATTGCACTGAAGAAGACAAACCACCATTTCTGTGGCTGTGGATTAGAAATATAATGAAATGATATTTTTTTTTTATTTTTTTCAAAAATATTTTCAAAATACGTTGACAAATATCTTCACTCACCCAACATACTATTCTTGCCCTTTAGAATTAGCCCATCGGTCTAGCGTATCGTGCCCCCATTGGTGTCCAAATTCCTCCAAGTATTCCAGGATTTTACGACCAATAATACGGCACAATGAAGAACAAAGCTTCCCGCATGGTGGCACAAGGCTGAAGTCATGCTAGTTTCTATGCATGCTGCAAGCGAAATAATGCTTGACAGCACTAGTTCTTCTTTCCCGTAGATACACTGGAGCTCACGAGTTGCAGCTTTGAATGATTCTGAGAAAAAGGACAAATAGAAGGACAAAACAGTTTGAATAACATGCTTTCAGGAGTGTTCCTTGATTCTTGTACTATCTGATCGATAGTTTTTTCCATTTTCAAAGCACAAGGATTGTTGGGGTGTTTTGTCTTGCAACCAGCGTGGTGCTCGGAAGGACGCCACCCCACCACCAGGTTGCTTTTCTGTGCTTGATCATAGCCCTCGTCCGAAGTTAATCTCGGACGCCCAAATCAGAGCAGGAAACATCGTGATAAACAGAAACTATCATAAATCCTAACAGAAACAATAACCAATAACTTTGATCGGACAACAAATGCATCAGCATCAGCAGCAATCATGTTGGCAAGACCATAACTTACAATATTCACCACAGGCAAAACAAATTCATGCGGAAAAATTCGAATATGAACTAACAATCGCAGCAATAAACCAATGTCGGCACTGCGATATTCAGAACATGGCTCTGAAGGACCAAGACACTATATTATGTGAAAAATTCCAAATAGATTATTTATGTTAAAGCTTTTACACACTTTTTTTAATAAACCAACACTTGGCAATCATCCAATCGTCTTGAAATATCTCTTAATTAAATAGAAAACAATCCCCTTTTACAGATTTAACGAGTTAGCCAAGAGTTATTATTTGCTTACTTGTAATGGACGATGTGATTTAATAGGATGATGTGCCCTTAATTTCATAATTAAGTAGTTGAAATTTCAAGAGGGGAACTAGCTGGATTCATCTGATAAACTTTCTCCCATCTAGCTAGTAATGAACTAGAAGATTTTTCTTTCTTTTTTGAGAAGCACCAGCTAGCAAAAGTTTCAAATTATATCGAATGAGGATGCCAGAAAGTTACAGAAAAGAATTAAAAGAAATACAAAGTAAGGCATAAAAATTATTCTGTCAGTATCGACCGTAACAATAAATAAAACTTAATAGTAAGCTACCCGTATACAAAAAGAACTGATCAATGAATCTGATTAGCAAGAAATCCCAACACGTACTAGAGGTTGGTGTATGAACAAAAAAATAAAAAAATCCATTTTAAATCAAAGCCTAGATGAAACATTTCAACACAGGTCGAGTGCCCAACTCCGACTCGTTCTGATACATAGGCAGCGCCAGGCTCAAATCCAAGCACAGGACTCTTTTGCTGCTATTCGATTTCTTCAAAACTGGGACGGCTGGTGGATGAGCCGCAGCCAGTTCATTATCAGTACTATTACTGGCAGCATGAATATTACTGGCAGCATGAATATTAGTAGCCCTGTGCCTCCTCATATGACCTCCAAGCGCTTGCCCGATGGGAAATTCAAGCCCGCAAATGGAGCACTGGTGATTTTTTGGCTTTGGAGGCGACTGGGGAAACTCCAACAAGTTCCCAGCTGTTCCCACAAGTTTTGGTTTCTTGTGACTTGCACGGTGGCCTCCTAATGCTTGAAATGAAGAAAAATTCCTGCTACATGTCTTGCATGAGAACAAGCGACCGGCCCGGGATGGTGGTTTGTAATTAGGTGGTAGCTCATGATCATCGTCACCTTTGCCAACCTTGTACAGTAGCATCAAGCATTTGGCCATGTCTAACTCTCCCTCTTCTCTCCCTCTCTTCATTGCAATTGAGCTCATAGCTTCTGGATTTGATTGTGTGATGCGGGTGCAAGAGACTCGATCAGTTTATACTGCGGAAGAAGTAAGGGTGGTGTTTGTATGAATATTTGATGGATGGAATGGAAGCAAGAGACTCGATCAGTCTGTGCTTTATATTATGGCTGGTCCGAGGCGGTAGTGCAGCCGAGTAAAGTAAGCACTGACGTCTTGGATTGAATGGCGGTTAAGGTTATGCCCTTGAGGAGATTGACGGCGTGTGGTAGAATAGTAGATTAGAGTGAAAAAGATGGCGAGAGAGCGTAGCTTCCGTGATCGAGACGTCGACGTGCCGCGTTGAGTATGCTTTGGGAGGGGTTCAGGTCGGGTCCTTGGCGGGGTGCCGCTTGGAGGCTTCCTTCTTGAAGGACGTCACCTCCTTATGTTGACGATTCTAGAATCTTTTAGTACAAGCCCCACCGCCCTTATAGAAGACGTGTGATGACGTAAATATGTTTTACCCAATATTAATAAATATCCAAAATTACTTCATAATAGTATACCCCTTTATCATACATCTAGTTTTTGTCTGGAAAATCTCCAATTTCCTTCTTACTAAAACATAGATGCTAATAAAATTTATAATTATTTTTTTTTATAAAATATCAAGAAATTTATTGTTTTTTAAAACATTACATTTCTCACAAATTAAGGAATTACATTTTTTAGCAGAGATATATAATTTTTTTAATTTATTAACTAAAATGCCTCCACTATTCTCGATCACCTGAATTCACAAAATATATTTTTCTAGAATGGAGTTTTATCTCGGCAAACAAAAAAAGTTAAGGATTTCGAGTATCAAAGATCCCTCTTAAAAGGATTAATTACATTTTGATGAATAATAAATACACTTCTATCCTCTCTCTTTTTAAAAAGAAGAGAAGCAACGAAGTAAGTAGCAGCAGGTCGTGATCTGCCACGGCTGCGAAGCGCGTGAACAAATGATCAACTCCAGTGTCAAGCGAGAGAGAAAGGCAAGAAGATAGGAAGGTTCTTTAAATATTGTAAATGACGACTCCACATCAGAAAACGTGGAAGGGCAGAGTGGCGTCTTCATCCCAATAAAATATTATATTCTACGCGGTGGTTCCTCATCAAGCTCTTTCAAATTTTCACACTCTCTCTTCCTGATTTCCACCAACCAAGTGGGCGTGCTCTGTGCTTCTCGTTCACAACTTTGACCATTCCTCTTTTCTACCCCTGCCATGCCATGTATTCATTAGAGTTTTTTTTGTATAATATATTTTTAAATTCGAACCAGAAACAAGGCTAGAGAGAGTTAGCAAAATCATAAATTTATAAAAGGCACTTTTAAAAAACTATAACTTTGCTATTGCAAGCATTTACATGCTATTTAGGATTGAAATTCTCTATATTGAATTTAATTACAGTGTTAGATTTAATTTAAATTAATAATTATACTGAACTCACTTATCTTATTTTTTTAAAAAAAATGGATAGATAAATACTTTTAAAAAATTAGTTTTAACATTCATTTTTAATAAATCAAAGAGATTGTTTTCTAGTTTATTTTAGACTATTTTTAAATATTGAATTTTATTTGGAATTTAACTCTTATTAATTATAGTTATAAATTAAATTTACATTTTAAATGTATTAATTATAATTAAAATTTAAGGGGTTAGTCTAAGGGTAAGAATTTCGGACTTAAAAGATATGTTTTTTTTTTTAAAAAAAAATTAAGGTTTGAATCATACTGACTATATTATTTTAGAGTTTATTAATATAATCTGTTTTGTATTAAATATTTTTATAAGCACGTCTGAGTCTAAAACTTTAATCAAATTACACACAAATTGACAATTTATATTCTATTTTTAAAAAAAATTTAACTACCTCTCTTTGCCGGTTATATCTATCTATCTATATATATATATATATATATATATATATATATATATAACTACCTCTCTTTGCCGGTAGTCGTTTCTAGACCAACAACTATGACTTTCGGGATAGTTCTGTTTTGACTTCAATTTATTGTCAAACTTGTAGGAGGCAGTACTATGTGTAGCGGTCCATATTTTTTGTGTTCTATACAATTGTGGGGTCATTGTCTGAAAATTGTACAAAGTTTGATTTTGATAAAGACTGAAAGCCAAGAAAAAAAATCAATTTTTAGAAAAATCAACATAGTGTTTATATAATTAGTACATTAAAAGATAAATCTATCTATGCTTATCCAAAAAGCCAGATATACAACTGATTTAATGTTTAATGATAAAACCGAGATTTTTTTTTATCAAATTTAAAAACATGTCAAAGTAAGAAAAAACAAGGATCAAATCTGACATGAAAGAATTATAAGTGTATGAAATCGCAAAACAAATTAAATTCTAAACACTATCACAAATAAAATAAATATAAATTAAAAGAATAAAAACTAGATCTAACACGAAGAAATTAAAGGAATGTGAAATTGAAAATAATAATAATATAATAAATCATTTCTTATAAACACAAATAGAAACAAAAAAATAAGGACTAGATTGAAGAATAAAACATCGAAGACCTATATCGGAATTTTGAAGAGTTATATGTCAAACTTGATATGAAGAGAGAGAAGAAAAAAAAGGTCAATGACGTAGAACCCAAGATCTATTCACATAATTGAGAGGCTAGAGAGAGAGTTAAAATATTATCACGGAAGACGGTGTTTTGCCATCGGACACCCTCATATGCGCTACCAAAAACACACGGGGGCATCCATGCGTGTACACATGCATGAGTCTGATATTTTTTATTAATCATTTTTATATTTGTTAAATTACCAAGCAGGAGTTTTAATACCATAAACAAACTATGATGAAAAAGAAGAAAACCTTGAATGGCGGTTTATTTTTTAAAAGCTAAATTAGTTATTTAACTATGCAAATAAATCCAAAAGATAGTAAAGCTCTTTTAGGCGAGCTTGATTGACTTGATTTGTTTTTAGTTTAATAAGTTAGCTGGAATGTACTTGATTAGTTTTCTTTGGGGCATTTTTCAAAATGATTTTATTTTATTTTATTATTTAATATCGGGTTGGTTGGAAATTGAGCTTTATAATCCTTTAAATTTGCTATCTATGAAGTTAATTTGATCTAATGACAATGACCGTGAGTTTGACATTGCTTATTGTTTTGTCATTTTTTAATTGAGTTTTTAAAGTTTTTTGATTTGTTTCCTATGAGATTACATTGATCTTATTATCAAAGTCACATGTTTACAAGTTGACCCAGTTTATTTTTTCAAATGATTTTTTAATTGAATGTATTTTTTTAATTTCATCATTCAACGACTCCATATAATTTTTCTATTTCGCTTTTTTTTTTTAAATCTCATCTTTTTAATACAGGTTGTTTGAGAATTAAATTTTATAATTTATTTTTAATTTGTATTATGTGAAGTTATCTAAGTCTCACAAATTTATTTATTTTTCTCGATTTTAATCTTCAACAATGGATTTATGATTTTTTTTATCTTAGTTTCGTTACTCAAGTAGTGAGTTTAACACGAGTTGTTTTAAGTTTTTTTTTTTATGAAGTTATCTTGATCCAATAATTTGAGTTGCTGATTTAACATATTAGCCCTAATATATATTTTTTATTTTTATCATTTAACATTTGGTTTATGAGAAATAATCTTCATAATTTATTTTAATTTATCTTTAATATAATAATTAGTGTCTTATAACATGATTGCAAAAGATATTGTTGTATCATTTTCTTAAAAACATATACCTTTTATGATGCATCATGTTTTGAGTTTATAATTAATTGTTTTATTAGAAAACATATTAGAAATGCTTGAAGCTCTTTTTTAAGGTTAAAGAAATTGACTTCACTAGCAATACAACTTGCAAATGATGTATTATGGTGGGAATATTTTTAAAAAAGTAATTTTAATATTAACATATAAAAACAATTAAAAAAATATTTTTTCTAAAAACATTATCTTATAAGCTAAAAGAGATCACGCTTTAAACAATTTTTTTGCATTATTCATCTAGACTTAGAGGCACAGTGGATTGGAATAATAATTTTATTTAATAATATAAGTATTATTTGTATAGCAGGAATCAACAACGAAGTCACTATGGCCACGTGGTTAAATATGTGCCTGTTAAGTAAAAGTCGTTTCCAGAGTTCGAATCTCGTAGACAACAAAAATGTGCTTTCCTCTTGTATTTTTTTTAACCGGGTTTTTTATATATATATAAATGAGGTATCCGGGTCAGTTTTCACGAACCACAACTAATCTCCGGACCCACTTTTTTTTTTCTCCTATTTTTTGTCACTTATACATTTTTTTTGGTTTTTGTTTTGATAACCGGGGTGTCCGGGTCAGTTTACGTGCACTATGATTTCTTCTTCACACGTATACATTTTTTTTTTGGGTCAGCCTAGTGCGCTACGAATAATCCATGGACCCATTTTTTTTTTTTTTAATTTTTTTCCCATTTATACAATTTTTTTTTATAATCAGGGTGTCCGGGTCAGCTTACGCACACCACGACTATTATTGTTTTATATAATAGTTAAAGAAGATTGGAATTTCAAACAATAATGAAAATTGATTTTCATTGTTCATTAGTGTTTAAAAAAGGTCAATTGAACAATGGTTTTAGTGGGAGATGGCAGGTGTATTTGGGAATGCATTTGGAAAACGCTTTTGAATTTTTTTAATTTAAATATAAAACAAATGGTGTTTCTAGATGATTTTAATGTGCTGATGTAAAAAATAATTTTTAAATAATTAAAAAAATATAATTTTAATATATTTCTGAGTGAAAATCACTTCCAATACCAACCTCATCCATACTCTCAAACAGACACGACGTGTGGTGGACGTGGAAGGTAAAAGGTGAATTAAACTGCTAGCTAAATTTTATCCTTTAAATGACATTTATTAAATATGTGTTTTTCATTTTGGTCCTTATACTTTTAATCTTGGATTTTTATTTTAATTCCTTTATTTGTTTTTTATATTTCTTAAATGGTTCCTAATTTTGTTTATGTTTATATGTACATGGTCTTAATTTTTGTTTCTTATTTTTATTATTTCCATTGTTATTATGGTTTTTTATTTAATGTTTAAATTTTAATTTGTGTTGGTGATCATTTGAAAATTGATATTTATTATTTTTTCTCTTTTGGTCCTTATACTTTTAATCTTGGATTTTTATTTTAATTTCTTTATTGTTTTTATATATTTCTTAAATGGTTTCTATTTTTGTCTATGTTTATATGTATATGCTCTTAGTTTTTGTTTCTTATTTTTATTATTTCCACTATTATTAAGGTTTTCCCCCCAATTATATATGTTGATATTTATTTAATATTAACACCTTAATATATATATATATATATATATATATAACCTATGTTTTTTGAAGAAAACAATTAATATCAATATTCTGAAATACTTTTAATATAATAATATGAGAAATAAAACTTATAAAATAAAAAAATAATTTAATTTCTTTTTTTAACAATAATTATGGTGTCATCGATAGTATGAACAATAATAATTAAAATATGAATTATTTATAATAATATTTATAATGACAACTATAATAATTGTGACAATTTAACAATCACGATAATAACAATGACAATAATAATCAAAATAAATCTTTAGTTGATGTTATTTTTCTTAGAGGTTGACTTTTGTGGCTTTTTAATGTATGATATTTCATATCTAATATCACATTAACAAAAAATATACGAAGTTACACGTAAACGAAACAGGTGAAACAATTTCGGCAATTTATCTATAATGAAAAAATATACGAGCCAATTGCCCTCCACTTCGCCGTAGCCATAAACAAATTTTTTAACATGCAAAAAACATCAATGGTTTTAGATTTGTTTTATAATGCTATATATCTGAGCAAAATAATCAGCCTACAAAACTTTCGGTTCTTACTATAGAGAACTTATTTACAATAATAATAATTATGCAAAATGCGTTTATGCAAAAATAGGTTTTTATATATTCATTTTATTATGCAAAATGCGTTTAAAATAATGATGAAAATTATTTTTAAGAATTTTTCTCTTAAAAATAATTATATATTTTTATATTTTTTAATATTGACACCTTAAAATATATATAAAAAATGAAGTTGTTTTAAAAATTTCTTGAAATAATTTAATCTTAGTATTCTGAAATACTTCAAATATAATAATATGAAGAATAAATCTTGGAAAATAAAAAAAATGAGTTTCTTTTTATAATGATAATATTGTTAGTAATGATTAGAATATTAATTATTTACAATAATTATTACAAAAACAATTGTAATAATTATAACAATTTAACAATCATTGTAATAACAATAAGAATAATAATCAAGATAATTCATTAATCGATATTTTTTGTGAAAAAATGATTTCTGTAACTTTTTATATAAGATATTTCAGATCAAATATTACATGTATAAAAAATATACGAAACTGCACATAGACAAAACAAGTGATTTTTTTTTTTGCCAAATTTTCTACAAATAAAAAATTTATGAGTCACTTGCCTGCGCTTCCCCGTAGTCAAAACCAACTTTTATAACATGTCAAAAAATGTTAATGGTTCTTGATTTTTTTAATAATGTTATAAATTAGAGCAAAACAATCAATCTACAAGACTTTCAATTTGTTTTAATATATTCATTTTATTATAAATAATGCATTTAAAATAATGAGAAAAATTATTCCTTTATATATATATATATATATATAAATAGTCTTTATTTTTGTCCATGTTTATATATATATGCTCTTATTTTTTTTAATAATTCTAATTATTTGCTCTTTTGTTTAGGTTGTATTTTTTAGAAAAATTAAATTCTTAGATTTTAGGTTGTTTTTGGTTAAAAAATTACTTTTACAAAAAATATATGTATAATATTTCTTATCTAATATTACGTAAATAAAAAAATAGGTCGACACATAAACAAAATGGGTAGATAAATTTACCCAAGTTATCTACAATGAAAAAAATATATGAATCACTTCCCTGTGTTTTGATTACAATATTCATTTTAAGTGAAAAAAACCCTAGTTGTAACATATTTAATCTATTATAATTTTACTAATTAAATATTAAAGTAACCAATTACAACATGCACAAAATCAATCAGTTTTCTATATAAAAAAAGCCAAGTGCAGCGCGCGGGCAAGTAACCTCGTATTATCTATAATGTCAAAAAAATGTTTCTTGCATGTGAAACAAAACAATTAGTGATCTATAATTTAAAAAAATATATTTTTTTTCATATCAAATGATTTTTTTGTACTGTAAAAAATATAATTCTGGCCACATCAAAACATGGGTAAGTGACTAGTTTTTTTTCTTCTAAAAAGAGAGTTGCGAAACACGCTAATAGTTATTAACTAAAAAAATAACAAAATAATAAAACGTGGAATAGAAAATGTTCAAGGCAAAAATCTCTGATAAACCCAAAATCTCTCTCACACACACATACACAATCTTCAAATATTTCCTCAAAAGCTTGTCATATTAAAATCAGATAGCTTCCACCAAGAGTCAATGGACGCCAAAATCTCATCCCAAATTCAAGATCAAAACAACGAATTACAGGTATCAACCACCCTTTACCAACCATTCAAACTCCCAAATGATTGGGTCGTCGAGCGACGCTGCCGCAGCAAACGCGGCAACCGCCGTAGCCATAACGACAAGGTGATTGATTGTTTTTCTTTTACCAGTTCAAAGTATACCGACCTTCTATTTTCCCGTGCTTTTGCTTACCATAGATAGTGTGAACGAAGTACTTCTACATTTATGCTTTCACGAAGTACTTCAAGTGCCACCTCATTTCCCCATCGCCTGTGAGGTCTAGTTGTCTTAGGTTCTAGCTTCTCCTTTATACCCAAAATCTTTCTGACGAAGTAGCATTAGCAAGCATAGTGAAGTTTCAAAATTTCAAAAATATATTTATTATTTTATCTTCATGCCAAAAGGAAGTGTTTAAGCAAACGTGGATGATTATGGTGGTGCCGTGTTGCCTGGTGTGCGCAAGAATTTGAATTGATATATGGGTTGCGATTTGGACTACTCTGAAGATTTGAGTTTCTCGTTAACTTGAAAATGACGAGTATAGGTCGGGAAAACCTGGGTACTGTTTTGGGGACCGGGGCGTGGAGAGCAACACTCGGTATCTCACCGAACATGGTCTCGAACATCATAGTCCAAACAACGATCAGTATCCTTTTAGAGCTTCCGTAGTCTCTAATGGTAAATTAGAAAAGCATCAAAAAGCTGATGAGGCTTTTCTTGTTTTCTGGTATGAAAGCACAAAATGAAGCCTTTTTAATAAAATGCTTGTGAAAATTGCACCTTGGATTTCAGATAATTGAAGCCCTTGCAATCATGATCATAATATGACACCTGCATGGCCATCTTGATCCATAATGGACTCAATTTTCCATCAGACTGGTCTGTCCTGTCTTCTATCATTTAGTTCTTCTATTTCAATGTCGTTTGCAATGAAACTTCTTATGCTATGTCTCCTTTCATTGATATATTTCTCAATTTCGAAGCCATGCTGCTTCAAATTGGTAGCTATTACCGCTATAATACTGCTTAAAATGCATGTATTCATCATGGCAGAAGATTACTTCATTGAACTTTGTTCTAACAGCAAGACATATACTAGTGTAACTTTCATCTTAGTATGCAGTATTACTGTGAGCCTGGGGACTGGACAGCGATTTCATTCGCTGATATCTATCCAGAAATGCCTGAGTGGAGAAACATCCAAGAGTGCTAAACCTGGCAATAAAAAATATGCGAGTTCTTATATTTCATTATTTTACTGTGGTGTACTATCAGTAACTCAAGACTTAAGGTTTTTTAACTTCCAGAGGACCTTTGTTTTTGAATGTTAGAGGACTTTTTGTTTCCTGTTTAGTCTGAATAACATTGGACCATTAGGATTATATAAGCAAGAAAGATAAACAGGAATTTGGTGCTACAGATACAAAATGTTCCATACATTTTCAAAAGCCGCTCATTATTTGATCTGCCTAATGGTTGGGTTGTTGAGAGAAAGCCATGCAAGAACATCGATTATGCAGGTATTATTGACAAGGTACTGTTTTAGACCCTACCTTTTGCTTCTTCAGTCCATATCTTGGTTACTAAGGGCATCTTGATATGTTCTTTTGAAAGCTATTGGTGAATTCCGGGTTAAAACAGCGTGCATAAACTGAATATCTTTGTTGATGATTGTTGGAAGAAGTTCCTGAAACTGTTTGAATGCTTTTTGGCAAGATGAATAACAAATTGTTATCATGATGTGGCAGTTATTCTCATTGCTTCAATGAGTTCCATATTTTTAGGTGCCAAGTTTGTATTTGGTTCTTAATACTGAGCAAGAAGCTGATTCTTGATTTTACAATGGGTATGATGTTGAATAATACAGATTGATTCCTTATCTCAGCATTCCCAGTTTTTTATAGAATTGTTCACTTAAATTTCTTGTCCAGGTTTAGTTGATTGCTTCTCTTGAGCCTTCGGTCCTTTTGACTCTTGATCATAGATGCATGTAGTAAAAATATCCACTGAGATGTTAAATAATTATCAAGTGTGCAGAGGTAGTTTTTTTGCTCCAATACTCAATATGCTCTACTTAATCTTATTACACCACCCTCCACAATAGAGATGTACTTTTGTTTGGTGGTTGTCTGTCTGAATGGAGTTTTATTAGTTAAGTTCCTGTTTATTTGTCAATTCTTCTATTGATATGGCGAAGTAGATTTTTCTTGGTGGAACTTGCAGAGTTTTGTATTTAAAAGGTTTTCCTCTGAATTGCATGTGGAAGTTAGAACCATGAAAAATGCAACTTTGTAGTGCAGCACTACAATGAACTAGAAACTGGGAAGCTGTTCCGTTCCCTGAGGTCTGTTGAGAAAGACCTTACAGAAGGGAAGAAACACATAGTTACACTGGAAGCACTAAAAGCAGAAGATCATTTTATTGTGAATAACATATGCATTATTTTACAGATGATATTAATTTGGTTGTATCACTTAAAGTCGAAGATTCTTTTGGAGATTGTCATGTTGTGCTTGACTGGCATAATTCTGGTTCTGGGAATCCAATAGATTTCCCGACAGCCATCATACTATGCCCGAGACATCGAAACCTTGTCCATTTTTTGTAGAGCTCATAATTTAGAATCTGAACTCGTGATCTAAATAAGCACTGGTTGTTCGTCCATGATTTGCAGCCTTTCGAAAGCTCCGGTTCTCAGAAGGAACATGTTTCTAGCAAGAAGGTTGAAACTGCAATGCTGGATCCCTCCAGCATTCCTGCCAAAATAAAATGGGTCCTCGGTGGTCCTGGTGGAATTGTTTGGAATCCTTTCATGGACGATCATTTGGTCCCGGGATTCATAAAGCAAAAATGGTCCGAGACATTTGTGCTCTCCATTATTGACAGGCTTTGATGTTCTGAGGTTCCAGGTAACTTCTTTTGGTTTGTGCAGTATCAACACCATGGCTTTTGAATGGATACAGGTTGACTGAAGATGTGCTGACGGACAGCTGGCAGCATGCTAGTGGAGCGGCATGGAAATCCAGAGCCTGAAAGGGTTAGAGTTGGAATGTTGAGTGGCCATAGTGATATGTGGTTGTGTAATAGCAGTCGTTATATGAGATTCCATTACTTTTTCTTATGTCAGGAAGGGAGTTGATCATGATTTATGAATCCATGTATCACAGTTACTGTAGCATGCGCAGATTCAGGGGAGAAAAAAAACACAAAGAAATCTGCTCTCGATTCTCAGACTAGCCAACTCATGTATACTGCAGCAGGATTAAATGTCAATTTTCAACGAAAAACAAAAGTGAGGTAGGTGTTGTTAATGTGGTTTTTTAATATTATGAAAAAAAATTAATTGTAAATTGAAGAGTTGATTGGTATATTTAATAAAATAAATTGAGAATAAATCGTTCATCCTAATTTTTTAAAGTAAAGTAGACAATACATCACCTATGAAGTTAAATGACGCGTCATTTTCCTATACAAATCTAATCACGTGAGAGGGTTGAAAAATAGGATTTCTACTTATATGATCTAAAAAAAATTGTTTTTCGTTTGAAATGACCTAAAAAGCTTTCCTAAAAGCTTGATAAATTAATTTTTAATCTCAAACCACCCTTTAATCTATAAAAAAATTATAAAAATAACCCGAATCAAGGAAAAAAATCTCTGGCATTGATTTGCTTTTTATAACAAGATGAAGGATAAAAAATGTTTTATTGACACTCATACCATAAAATAATATCTATTGACATCAAAATTGACTATTTTTATTGCCAGAATGTGATCAACGAACTTATTCTTTTCTCATTTTTTCAACTATTTTTATCTCATCTTTAAAAACTTATTGATTAAAACATGAATAAAATAAAGTTTTAGACTAAAACTTCAAATCCTAAAACTAAAGGTACCAAATATGGAGTCAATGAATAATATGTGGACTAAAATGCACTTTCATGCTTGAATTTGGGATAAGACCCACTGTTTTTTTCTGGTTCTTAGTTTGGTCCCTTTTTCTTTTAATTGTTTCTTCGTACTACAAACTCAAACTATACCCAGCGGGCTGTAATCAAGCTTCAGGAATATTGCTAGAGAAAAAAACGATAGCATAAACAGGATATATGCAAGGATGTAATTGAAAGGAAACAAAGTTGGGTAATCAAAACGAAAAACGCCCACTAGTAATATTCAAAATTAATAGTGAAAACGTGCACAGTATAAACAGCAAGGAGAAGGAGTGAATCGAATATTTGGCATCCGTGCTGAAAATCTGGATATCAATTACAAGGAGCTTGTACGATTTGCTCAAAGAAAATTACAGGAGCACGGCGAGTGATGCACCACCGTACGTTTCCCAGCATGGATCTTCTAAATCACGAGATAAATCATGCCCTGATGTCCTCTCAACGGGTCATCTGAATTTGCGCAGGCAATGCACTGAAGACGACCTTTTTTTTTTTTTTTGATAAATAGTTAGTGCGTAACTCAATTAATTTTGCAGGCCTGAACTGAATGATTTATTCCTAGTTTCTAGTAATTTGAGTTATTAAATTGGTGACTTTTAAAAAACAAATTTAGAACCAAACAACTGAACTTCAATATTTAGGGTTGCATTGAAGAAGACACCATGGTTAAAAACCCAAAATAAAGGTTGTTAATACCGTTTCGGTTGATGCTTTGTTTTTTTCAATTGGAATGAAATATTTCGGTTCGGAGCGTTTCAGCGCGCTGTTTTGGAGTTGTACTGTTTATGTATATATATAATTAAATATATTAATTAAAAAATAGTTCAAATCCAAAAATAAATTATTTAGAGTTGTGCAATTTGATCTAAAAAAGACATAATAAAATGATTTTTCTGAACAAAATTATGAATATGTATAATATTACAAGAATGACATCATCACAATTTTATTATATTCTTTGATTGCTCTAAAATTTAAAATAATATATATAAATATATCAAGAGACCTCTCATAAAATTTCATCTCAATTTAACGGTCAAATTAAGAGATATGATTGATATTGTAAAATTATTTATTATTTTAGAAAAACACTATTTGCCCGAAACAGAACGAGCAAAACGAAAACAAAACGTTTTAGCTGGTATTTAACTGAAAAATCAGAAACTAACTGGAATTTAAACTGATATAAAAACGATGTTATTTTATCTTATATTTTTTAATTGATACAAAATATTGTGACCATTTCAACAAGAACAAAACAGACAACTATGCCCAAAATTGCTCGGTAGCTCACGTGAATGCTTAGAAACAATCAAGACCAAACCAAGGTAAACGATAATACCTAGGGCAAAATCTCGTTTTCCATGCTTCGAAGTCAAAATCACATAGTCAAAAAGGGCTAAACAATTTTTAATTTAGTGCATCACTAGATAAAAGATTATGTGTTCAACTTCCACAAACACCTAGGTGCCACCGAATATTGATCTTTTCTCCATAGGTCACAGATCAAACTCGTAATCGAGCAAGCTTCCATGAAAATAGTTACCTTTATAGGAAACCCCCCAAGCTCCCGAGTCCCAAACCTTACTTTTTCCCTCAATGGGCGTGCTCGGCGTGTCGTTACTTGCATTTATGCATCACTGTCTTGTTTTCTCTTCCCTATTTTCTTACCTTTCACCTAAATTTACAGAACATTAGTTTTCATAATCTTATATACCCTCATCTTGGACCTCCAGTATTTGGCTCCCTGCTTGATTGCTGCCATCATCATTTTTTGTGTTATTATTGTCAACGACGACGTTAACGATGCTTTCTTTTCTGGTTACCATTGCTTTTGACTTCCTTGGTATGCATTTGGTGCGCACTCCTTCAATCTCCTTTTCTGCCACTCGCAGCCGCGAGCTCCTGAGATCAGCCCATTAAATGATCAGATTAATCAAAACGAAAAGAAAAGAGCAAAAATGTAGAAAAAAGAAGTCAACTCTTCTAGCATGGAGTTCTAAGAACTTGCAAGCTTCAAACTTTGAGAATTATTACTAGTTTAATTATTGCCACGGTCGCCAAAGGTGCTGTGCGGCAGCTTCCCCTAGATTTGTTGAATTAAATTCTCAACTGCAAGAGCTCAGTTCCCCACATGGTGATGGTAAGAAGTGGGAAGAAAGGTGACGGAAAACCATACAAAGCCAGTTTACTATTCCTGGAGGGAAGTCAAACTAGCTGGCTTTGTTGATTAAAAACCAAAACTCGTACGAATATTGCATTCAAATCAATCCAAAAAACGCTAACAGAGAATCATGGACCTGACAGAAGAATCCACAGAGAAAGAGGCAAGGCAAGAAACCAAACGATTTACCTCCTCCTAGAAGTTGAAACATGCAGAAGCACTCTTGCAAGTGAAACTTCAAATCAACCTTCACCTCGTTACTAGTACAGAGGGGCTACGTGATCACAGTGCACATTGAAAATAGAAAATAATGGGATTCTAAAATGGGATTCCAATCCGATGTTGGAACCTTCTTGCTGTCCAAAAACGATACAATTTGGGAAAGTCTAGATATGGTAAGCTGCCTATTTGGGTTATTGAATTTGAGTAAATAGCAGAAAAAGACTCGATAATTTGAGTAAATAGATTCAAATCCAATGGCGCCATTAATCCATAGTCACTGAATCACTCTCGAAGAGTTGGCATCATAAACATTCATTGAAGGACCTGATCAGAAGTTTTTGAATGTTTTCGGACTTGAATAATTTGTTTTTTCTTAGACTCGTTTGAGAACAAAAATATGAACTAGGGCTAAATTCAGGTCCTCTAAGCCTAAAAAAATCAATTGAACCTTCAGTTTCATGCTCTACGTCAATAATAAATCCAACGTATAATAATTCAAGCCATGCTCTAGCTAGTAGCCACCGCAGTAGATATGTCACCACCCACTTCACTGTTACTTCACAGCTTCACTGCCACAGGGGCATCGAATCAGAGAATCAAAGTGTAGCAGAGAGTTGTAGAAATTAAGTTACCTGGCAGCGCTGCAGGAACTGGACCTCTTCAAATTCAAAGCAGGCACCTCCTCTTTCTTTGTCTCAATCAAGCTCCCACTAAAATACTCCTTCTCTTCCAATTTTACCCTGGAAAAATTATAAATTTCCCTCGATGTTCCCTCACGGTTCCCTCCTCCTCCACATGGCAACCTCCCCTTGCAAGGCTCGGAAATAAACGGCAAGCCTGGCTCCTTCCCTGCCATCGCCCCACAGTCCCTGAACGAGATCGAAGAGCTGCACGATATGAACTGCATCAGTACTGTAGACGCTTTCGTCTTCCCACAGTTCTTCACCGTTTGATTCAAATCCAAGCCACTCCCTTCGTTATTACCACCCAATACTAGCCGTCCATCAGCCTTCATCAAAGACTCCAGAGTCTCTGGACTCGAGTCGGACCGCGGGGGTGAAATCTCCATAATCTCGTCTTTGTTCACCTCCGGTTCCTGACTTTTTTTTTCCTCTTCCTGCAACTTCTTGATTTCCGGTTTGACGTGCCTCCTCCTTCTCCTGCTATCATCGGTCTGAGTCGACGCGTCGGCAGCGGGTTTCCGAGCAGACTCGGAGGACTCAGTCTTGTAAACCTTGTACTCATTAAGATTGATAGAGCTCAAAGACTGGTTCCTACGCCTTGTGACAACTGGAAACTCCAAGGCTTGACTGGTTGATGATTGGGTAGTTTCTTGAGGTTTCGGTTCGGGGAAGAGCTGTTGGTCACAGTGATCGAGAAGCTCTGATCCCTTGAGAACGTACTCGTCGCCGTGAGCTGGGTGAATGAAATCGTTCCCCGCTAAGTCCTGCCAAACGAAGCCGTTTTTGAAGCTCCTGGAATCAACAAGATTTGGAGTGATCAAATAGATCGGACGGTCGGAGATGAACGAGGAGTATTATTACTTGTTTGAACTTACCGTTTAGAGGACCAGGAGTAGAGGCTGGCCATGCCTTTGCCTCGAAGAAGGTCTAACCGGTTGATCACATCTGATAAATATATAAGAAATTAATGCAAGAAGGAAAAGAAACACTTGCGCTATAACAAAAAAGTTTTTTATTTTTGGTGTAAATTTAGAAATTAGTTTACCTGAAAGGTAGAGGCCGTCATTGGATGAGAGAGGGACCTCCATGAAATGGGGATGCTCAAGCTGACCATTTCTGGACAGATAGTAGACTACAGGGACTTTTCTGGACTGCTTTTGAGATTCACTCCAGACTGCTCTGGTTCTCTCAGGAGTGATTTCTCTGTCCTCCTTCCATTTCCTTGGGATCTGGACTACTTCTGAGTTTCTCCCACCTCTTGAACTGACTGCAGCGGCCATTACTCTCCACTCTCTCCAGGTTTCATTAAAATGTAATAATGCTTGAGATAACAAGAAAATGTTAAATAGTAATTAATAATGAGTGTGGGAGATGGATGATTAAAAAGAAAGCTGGAGATCGAAAGCGATTTACTACCAGGATGATGAGGTGAGAAAGTGAAAGGAGAGGAGTTTTGATATTTTTTACGGGATGCAGTGAGAGAGATGGGAGGGAGAGGAAGAGGGAGGGAAGGTGCATAAATTGCAAGGCAAGTAATGCAGGAGGACGGGGGGTGGATACATTCAAATTGGAGATGCGGCGGACAACAGCTACCCGACAAACGGGGTCGTTTGTTGAAGTACTTGTAATAACTTCCTCTTTCAAACGGGGTCGTTTTCGGTACTTTTTGCGCTATGGTGCGGTATCGTAAAATTGTGTTTTATTCTTTTTATTCTTATGGTTTTGAAAATATTTTGTTAATAAAATTATGAGATCCACTATAAAAACATCTATATCGAAATCTTGATAAAATAAAATCTTAAATTTGAAACCATAACCATATAAATTAATCCAACTCAAGGGAATATAGTATTTGTGGCTATTTAATTCAAATAATCAATAAAAGAACTAACTTTACATACATACATATACATACATATATATATATATATATATATATATATATAATGAAAAAAAAAGGAATATATAAAATGAAAAAAAAAGGAATTTGAGAAGGATTACTTATAAGTTACCCAGGAGCATGATTGACGTGTGAGCCAAATAATTTGATGGTGTGAACAAGGGAAATTAATCACTACGGAAACTTGATTGCCAAAATTTATAATTCCTTGCTTTATAAGTTCAATCTAAAGTTGTAATAAGTTATTAGATTAGTGAGATCAACCCTTTGGAAACTTTTTTTTATATTATTATTATTATTATTATTTCACTGAAAGAGGTTGAAACTTCAAAATCTCAAATGAAATGAGTAAAACTCACACTCTCCAATTTCAAAGTGTTCAAACCAACAAAGTAAAATTGTAAGATTAATACTACGATAAAGTTTTATTAACTAAAACATAAAACACATTGCGTTTTTCCTGTTTGGCTACTGTGGACTGTGAGTAAAATCACTGTGGACTGACAATTTGCTCCGGTGCTTCACGCGTGCATGTGCTCCTTTTTTTTTCCGTCTATTAACAGTGCATTAACGATTATGCCCCTCGAAAACAAAAAAAAACGTGACGCAGGGACCAGGGGCTATTTTGGTTTTTTCAAAAATTTTGCACAATGCACAGAGACAGAAACAACCCTCGAAAAAGACAAAATAGCGTGCAGTAAACGGGGGTAGGTCCGTATTTTCCCCTCAGGTTTTTTAGTTAATACCAGTGGGTTCAGGGGTGTGTCGGTAATTATCCAATATTTTATTATTTTTTTCACATGAACTGCAGGCGCGTCGTCCATACGCGCCCGCAGTGTTTCACGCCAACGCTCCCTTGAGGCGGCGCGTGCGGGTCCTTCAGGTGGTCAATTTCGCCGTGTAGGGAGGTGCGCTGCCATGTCCTCTGTCTACCATCGCGGCACGTTCCGGTCATATATGTTTAGGTAAACGGCGGCGAACGGTTTTGTGTCGGTAGTCGGTTTTCTCTCTCCTGTCGCCGCAAACTCTGTAGAGGTCCCTGATGTATGTAGAAAGTTTATTTTAGTCCCTGGTGTTTTGATTTTGGTTTTATTACTGATTTCTTTAATTGAAAGTTTTATTATTTTCAATTGTGCCCTTCAATTAAAACTTATTATATAAGAAAGTTTTTATTTCAGTCCTTATTCTTTTGATTTTTGATTTCTTTTTGGTTCATTTAATTTGTTCGGTACAGAAGTTTGAATTTGTTGCAATTTGATCCTCTAATTGAAATTGGTTAACATGCTACTTTTCCTTTCAATCCTCCTTCTTTGAATTTTTTTATTAAATTACACAACAATTATTATTATTATTCCATTATTTATTTTGGTCCCAAAGTTTTTATTTGTTTCAATTTTATCCTTTAGTTGGAATTAATTATATATTTTATTTTTCATTTCGGTCCTTATTCCTTGAATTTTTTTATTTAATATTAATTCATTTTTTTTTAATTCTTAAAAAATGTTTATTTTTTATTAGTATTTATGCATTTATGCTTTTAGTTTTTGTTTTTAATTTTTGTCTTTTTTATTTGGGTTTGATTTTTAATCGGTTAAATCCTGGTATTTTAATTTATGTTTGTAATCATTTTAAAATTAATATTGTTCCCTTTTTCCCTTTATTCATTTTTTTTTGTTTTTTGTTATTTTTTTTTGTTCTTTGGATTAGATGATTTGTATAATTTTATTATTTGCGCAATAATAATGATAATTTTGTGATTATTTTTTATTGTTTCTTTATAAAAATCTTTTGATTGTTTTTAATGATTCTCCTGAAATTTTAATTTATGTCAGTGATCATTTTAAAATTTATGTTGCTCTATTTTTTCCTTTATTCGTTTTTTTTTTTTTGTGTTTTCTGTTTTTTAATTTGTTCTTTAGATTAGATGATTTTTATGATTTTGTTATTTGCGCAATAATAATTATAATTTTAGTGATTATTTTTTATTTTTTTTATAAAAATCTTTTGATGTTTTTTTAATGATTTTCCTGAAATGTTAGTGATTTTTCAGGGCAAGTTAATTATTTTAAATGTTTTGACAGTAATGTTGATAATAATTTTAACTGTTATAGCAATGATAATAACAATAACGTAGGGATGGATTTTAAATTTATGTTTTTATCTTTTTGTTGATAGAAAATTAACTACTTGTTTTTGCTATTTGATTATTACAGGTATTTTCACAATTTATATTTTATTTTTGTTTGATTTAAATTGAATTATAAAATAAACTAATCTTCATACAGTGAACTCAATAATTCAGATATCCGAGTTTTCTTGCTTTTTTCATGATGATGATAAATTTATGTTGGTTATTTCGTTGGAAACTACTAAACATATAAATTTATATCAATTTAAAATTCATATATTTTATAGAAAACTTGCACTTGACAGAAATTCTATACAAATTTATTATTTTTGCAAATACACACAATTAATATTTTTTACATTGAAAAAAATATGGTGCCGCCCGCGACAAGGCGCGGGGCATTAGCTAGTATATATATATAGTGTGTGAGTGTTACTCCTCAATTTTTTTTGAAGTCTCTTCTCTCTCTCTCTCTTTATATATATATATATATATATATATACTGAAAGTAAATTGAAATATTTTTAAAAAAGATATTTTTAATATCAATACATTAAAACAATGTAAAAATCTAAAAAAAAAACCTAATTTTCTTTTCAAACAAGTCAGAAAAATATTCTTAACTACAAAAACAAACAAAAAAGATTAGCTTCTAACAAGTTCAATTTATAATGTGTAGCTTGATCTTCAGATTGAGTTGACAATCCACTCATTTTTTCTTTTATATGTTTTTTGTTTGAAAATATATTGAAATAATATATTTTAAAAAATATATATTTTTAACAGCTAATTTATTTAAAAAAAACATTACAACAAAAAACAAACATGGAAAAATATTAGTTTCTAAGAAGTTCCAATTTTATCATACACTCATATTTGTTTATGTTTTTATATTTTAAAATATATTATAATAATATTTTTTTCTAATTTTTTAAATTTATTTTTGAAATCAATACATTTAAATAATTTAAAAATATAAAACTATTTTGCTTAAAAAAACGACAACCATCAATAAATAAGAAAAAAAACAATTAATTTCAAGAAATTTCAATTTTAAATAGCTACCTTGATCTTGAGATTGAGTTGAGAAGCCATTCATGTGAGAAATTTTACTCACATTAAGACTTAAGTCTAGATTATTATTGTTTGTAAAATCTAGTACCAATTTCTCACCGCTAATACAAGAGGGGTCAAAGTTTCCAATATAATCTACCTTTTCAAATTCATCACCATCTTCACCTAAAATAACTTTTTAACCTTGTAATTTGAACCTCGACATCATCCAAATATTATAACACATCTTTGAGCTATTTTCATCACTAGTAACAATACTCAAAACAACAAAAGCTCCTCTCATTAACTTATTTAAATGAAGTGTAGATGATGATGCTGGAGCACTATCTGTGTGATAAATATATTTTTTCAAAATTTAGTCCTAGCTTTGCATTCTTTGTCCACCTTTTTAGAATATATTGTGAGGGGATAACAAAAAATCCCAAATCTATTTTTAAGACCCATAAAGCATGACAAAACAATAAGTTCATTGTCTCAAACTTGTCACAAGTACAAATAATAGAAGAATCAACTGCATCAAACTATACAATGTGATTATTTTTTAGTTTTAAAACATGACTAGACGAGTATCATGAATATATGCATCAATAATTATTTGAGACATTGTTTGTAAGAATTCATGCGGGAATTTCAAAAATATTGTTCTTGTATAAACTTTAGATGCATGGATCAATATTCCACAATTATCAATCAATGTTCTTGGCTTAACCCTGCTTTTATAATCATTGAACAACTTAAGATCTCGTGTTTCTTGAACTTTATCTTGATAACGGCTAACAAATTCTGAAATAGTTTTTATCTTACAAGACATTTGATTGAACATATTGTTGGTTCTCTCACATCTCTAAGTTGATTTGATATCGCCAAAAAAATTACTCATGATTAAAAGCATGAGACCACTTTACTCTAAAATCATACAAAGTTGTAAGCCAACTACTTTTAAGAATACCAAACTCTGTAAGAATTTGCTCCCACATTGCTTCAAATTCAATAATAGAGTTAATATTGTGTAATGATTAATTGAAATAATTATCCCTGAATTTTGATTTTCCCATCAAATAAGGGATATTTTTCTAGCATTTCGCTAATATGCCTTTCACATAAATGATGATGGGTAAATGAGAAGATATCTTTCATTCCTATCTCTATTGAAGTAGTTTGATAAAAAATAGTTTGGGGTGCCTTATCATTCATTGCGTTCAAAAATATTTCAAATAACCATTTAGAAGAAATCTAAGTTTCATCATATAAAAACACACATTCTAAAAACACATTATTCCAATGGTTATTTATATCCACAAATGGCGCGCAAACCATGTTATATTTATTTGTGTGATACGTGGTATCAAATATTAACATATTACCAAAAACTTCACAACATAATTTAGACATCTCATCCCTTCAAAATAAATTCACTAGCAAACCATCCTTGAATGTTTAGATGACATAAAAAGATTAGAGTCTTGTGTTTCTATACTTTTAAGATAATTCAAAATAAAAACTCAAAAACAACTAGAATTAAATTTGACTAGTGGAAAATCATTAAAATCAGTAAATTAAGTTTGATTTTACAAGTTTACTTAATTTATGATATGAACCAAATTATGTTTGGATTTAGTCTTAAAATATCTACCGATTAGTTTTATAAGAATACACATATTTTTCAAACCGTACATGAGATCTAACTGAGGTTTTATAGTGAAATATTATATATGTAAAAATATATTTTGGAAAATGTTTAGGTCAAATGAAGTTCGAGAACATATGATTTTAGAGGGTTGAATGTACTAGACTAATCTTGTCAAATATATCAAATTAAACAATGGTGTACTATTTGGAACATATATGGATCTACAAGTAGAATTTTTCTTCGACTCAAGATGGGCTAGAAACTACACATTAAAAGCTTACAAATAATATATGGTGGGCCCGATGATTCATCCATACAAGGAAGAACATGTTTGAAATCAACCAAAAATGTTTAAAAATTAGAGATTTGGCTATATGGAGGAAATTTAGCATGGATTTTTTTTATAATCCTATTTTATTTAATTATTTAATGTTGAATAATTATTTTTATTTTGGATTTTTTTTGATGCATTAGATATTTAGAGGTTTATTTCATTATTGGACTTATGTTAGTCAATTTCTAGTTTACGCTTATTAGCTTACAAATCAGTGATTCCCTTTGGAAATTTTTGTTTTGATGTGTTTTTTTATATGTCATTAATTTCTTGTTTTATAGTTTATTTCTCTTATTTTATTTAAAAGTGGAATTAATTATAATATTATTGACTATCTTTATTAGATTTTAATTTAATTTAGTTTCTTGATTGGAATTTCATATATAACCAGTTAAAAAAATTAATAGATCTTACAATCTGAGTTTACATTGTATATTTTGTGTTGTGTTATAAAATACTTTTAACAATCTCGGTCCTGATCAAGTAAGTAAGTTACTTTTATTTGAATCATATTGGAAAAAAAGGCAAAGAATATATATATATATATATATATATATATGTATGTATGTATGTATGTATATAAAGAGATCACAATAATATGAAAAAAAACCTTTATCCAATAGCCAAAAAAGGATCATCTGCCTAGTTGTGTTTAATAATTTATTTTATTAAAATCAATTTTTAATATAAATCAACACTCACATAAGGTTTATCAAATAAAATAAAGGAAAATATAAATATTATGCAAGGCTATACATATTAAAAATATCATAATTGTTCTAAATATATATATATATATATATATATATATATATATATAAAAATATAAACTCTTACAAAAACACACCCAATATAATAAAAAAATTATTTTTATTTTAAAAATGCAAAAAAACAACAACATAAAAGAGGTATTAACTAAATCATAAATTAAAAAAATATTTTTAAAAATACATATTAAAGGAATTAATAAAAAAAATGAAAAGTAAAAAATATAGAAAGAAAAAAACCAAAATGAAAAAAAAAAAAAACACTATCAACCAGATTGAAGGGTGAAATTAAATTAAAAAAATCATAGGAATAAAGGTCAAATGAAAACAACAACAACAATACATGATAAAAGATTAAACATGTTGAGTTTTTTAGCATGTTTTTGTTTGCATAAAAAGATCATAAATATATATTAGAAAACTTATGCAACTATATAATTAAATAAATTGCAAAACATTTTGTAAATAAATGGAAAAAAAAGTCATCAATGATAAATAAAGGTATAATTGTAAAGATTAAGAGACAAATATATATTAATATATTTAATATCATAACATAATTTATTTAGTTGGTTGTATTCAATGAATCTGTTTATTAAAATTAATTTGTAATTGAAATCAAACACTCATAAAAACGTATTGAATAGAATAAAAGGAAAAACATATTTTGCATGATTGCACATACTTAAAACATTATTAAAAATAAATATTTAATTTATATAAAAAAATATATAAAAATAAAGATGAATTATATAATTATAAACCTCCTTAAAAATTAAACATACATAAAAAAGCCAAAAACAAATAGAAGAGAGGTATTAACTAGAACATAAATCAAAACTATTATTTTTTTAAATAAAAAGTTATTAATTAGAAAAACAAAAATTGAAAAAAAAGAGAGTAATGACACGAGGCATTGTTAGGCTTGATATACCAGGTCGAGCGATTGGCCAATCTAACTATAAAAGAAAAAAAAAAACTCGTTGTCTAAAACTCCTAAAATCTAAGCATTGGTGTAAGCCGGAAAAACAAAGTTCATGAGTTTTTTCACCCATAACTCATTTTATATCAATTTTGACCTAAAACACCTAGGAAACATCCTCGTAGCCTTGTTAAACCAATTTATGGCCTCCAAAAGCACAAAAACCATCCAAAAACTTAAAATCAACCGGTGAAGATCAACTTGAGCTTAAATATATTTTTCTATTAAAAACACCTAATCTTAACCTCATCATCATGTTGAACAATTTGACATAAAAATCAACTATTTTGATGATAAAATCATCTTGAACGATAACTTTCTCTCTCTAAATAAGAACCCAACAACCTTATCTCTCTCCTTCATATAAAAGAATTAAAAAAAGATTGAAATAAAGTTTGATACTAAAATTCATGTTTTAAAAAATATAGGGATTAATCACCTTATAACTAACAAAGACAAGGGACTAAAATCAATTTTCAAGCAAATTTCAAAGTCGTCACCTATGCTACTCATGTTTTTTAGTTTAGTCATTTTTCTTTCAATCCCCATTTCTTAAAAAAACATGCAATTGAGTTCAAATTTGGGCTCAAAATTGGCCCAACCATGATAAACAATAATTTAAGGATCAAAATAAAAAATATATTTTTAAAATTCACAATGAATTGAGAGAGGGTGAATGATGTTTATTGTTATAGTATTTTACTCACATGATGGTAGCATTGTTTTTTGTTATTTTGAGATAAGAAAAAAAGACATAAATAATTAAGGTAAAGTCGACCTACACACATCTCCATCTCCATCTTTGATTTATTCTCTACATTATAGGCAAAAGAGGTGTTTGACACAACTTTGCTTAAACTTTTAGCTGTCTTTTAAAATTGTTTTTAAGCTTAAAACAATATTAAATTGGTGTTTTTATAGTGTTTTTTTAGAAGTTTTAATGTGTTGATGTTAAAAATAATAAAAAGTATTTTCACATATTATCAAATAAAAAACTATTTTGAAACATCTTGCACTATAATCACAAAGCATAATAATAACCTCACATTTTTTCATCATCAATATATACATCTCCAGCTCTCCATCTTTGATTTATTCTCTGCATTTAATTAGACAGAGTGTTTGGCATAACTTTGTTTATGTTTTGAAGCGTTTTTTAAAAGTGTTTTTGACTTAAAAAACATTAAATTGATGTTTTTATAGTGTGTTCTAGTAGTTTAGATGTGCTAATATTAAAAAAAATATATTTTAAAAAACACCTTTACCATAATTAAAAATAAAGAACAGAGTTAGGAGAGTTGAGAACCAGAAAACAATGCTAGCCACCTTCTCAAGGCACCGGGAGGGCTTTTGTAGAGGACTCGTCAAGTTTCAGTCTTTGTGACGCTTAAATTAGCCTCATCATCTTCTCTACCACCGGAAAAGTATTGTGTCAATACTCACTGAGGTTTTCAGGTCTGTATATTCCAAAATTTATAATATTTGGCTTCTTATCTATGTGTTAACACTGCTTTTATTGCTTTTCTACTCTATTTTTCTTAGATTGTTTGACCCCTTTTGGTCTCATATAAATATATTTTTTTCTATTTTTTGTGATGTTTTTATGTGAGCAGAAGATGTATCTTTGCATTTATGATCTTCATGATTTTCTTCATTGATGACTTGGATCTGTCTCCTGTATAGAATATCCCTTTTGCTCCTAGCTGAAATATCAGCCCTATCCTATCCCGATTCAGAAATTTAACTGACCAATTTGAGTATGACTCGACTGCTGTCCATGCTCATGACAAACTAGCGTTTTACCAAGACGACGTTTTTCTTCTTTTACTGGAATAATTAATCATCCAAGGAAATAATTGGGTAAATTTTGAGCTAGCTACTTAAATCCATGACCAAGAGCTGTCTAGCCCTAAAAAAACGAGTTGGATATGATCACAACATGCATATTTGAGCACATATCAGCTTCTGATTGTTATTTTTCTTCTGTTCTATTGAATTTAAGTTAGTACAGACTTCGAGGCCTCGGTGCAGTATTCACACAGCTTTCCATTGCCAGAGAAGTTCAGGAAGAGCCCAACTTGAGAATCACAAAGCACTGAAAGTTCATTAACCTTCTTCAAAACCCCTTCTTTCAAACAAACTATACAGAAATCATCAGAATGTATTCGAAGTGCATCAGATAACATAACTGCTGCTCCAACATCAACGGATGCATTCATTCTGCTATGTACTCTTTGAAATGAAAAGGAAAAGAAAAATTGCCTACACTGTTCATCAGGGCAAGCTCCGAAGCTTTTAAGATCATGATACTTACAGGATCACATGTTTCCTGTCCCTACCAGGCAACAACAGAGGGTTATAGAGTCATAATTATACAACAATAAGAGATACTTGCAAAAATAACATTACCTATACGCACATATCACACCCCGGCTTCACGGGTCGAAAAACCAAGTTTGTAAATGCAGCCGTCCAAGAAGCAATCCTCGAAATAAATGAATCATTAGCATTCAAACAACAATTTTGAAACTTGGATAGTTGCGGTCTTGTCAAGGATAGTACAGACCTTTTCTTTTCATGTCAGGAACCTCCATTCACATGCCATTCCAGACTGCTCTGCCGCCTAACAAGTCTGAACAGAAACAATCAACATGCTTGTCGTCCCGCTTCCAGTAAGGTAAGACGTATAGCATGCATGCAGAGAGTTGAACGAGAGAGGACAATAGGTTATTGACATTTTACCGATTGTTGTTCTTTCCACAACGATGAATATGGTTCTACATGCCAATATAGAATCCACTATACCACATGGCCAAAAGGAAACCAGCCATAAGGAGGTAATAAATGATTGCTTGTCCCTGCTGGGAAATAAAAAGAGGGTCATACACATGGCAGTCAAAATCGCGAGTCAACTCGCAAAATCGTATGATTTTGCGAGTTGACTCCAAAAACCTGGTTGGACCGGAAAGAAAAATCGAAACCGGTCAAACTCGGTCAAACTCGTAGAAAAATCGTTCAAAATCGTAGAAAAATCGTAAAAAATCGTAGAATAATAATAATAATAAAAAATAATAATATTTAATTATATTTAAATTCATTTTTTAAATTTAAATATAATTAAAAATAATAATTTTTGTACGGACATTTTACGATCTTTCTACGATTTTACGATCCGATCTTACGATCCGATTTTTCGGAGCCCTTTCCGATCCGTGTCAAAATCTCGATTTTGACTGCCATGGTCATACACAAGTATACAGAAAGAAGAATGATTGAAAGCAAGTACGGTTAATACAGGTGAGGAATAATACCGTGGCTTCATATGCTGAAAAAGTCTTAAGAGCAGCCTAAATTGTTATGCAAAACCATATGAAGCATTTGCATTACAGCTCTTCACAAGGTGTTAATTTGGTAATGGGTTCCACTGTCCTGTGTTTACTGTTTACCATGCTTCAATCCAACTATGTCCGGGATTTTTTTTAAGGCCTCTTTCTGCCATTTCCCTCCTCACCTTCGTTGCATCTTCCCAATTACCCAACTCAGAATAAACCTTGAACAACAATGCATGTGCAGCATCATTATGAGGGACTAGCTGGAGTAACGTTTTGGCAGTCCATTCTCCCAATTCTCTGTTCCCATGCATTCTACAGCCACTGAGCAAGGATCTCAAAATAGCAGGCCAAGCAGGGTAGGGCAAGGTTTCAATTATTTGCTTAGCATCTTCAAGGTATCCATTTCGAGAGAGCATATCAACTAAGCAACCATAAATATCAGGAGATGGCTCCATTCCATACAAATTCATTGATTTAAACAAATGACATCCTTTTTCAACATGGCCTATATGTCCGCATGCTGCTATAACTGACACAAATGTGGCTTGGCTGGGCTGTAGATTAGCCAGCTTCATTTTATCATAGGTGTCCAAAGCTTCCACAACACGACCATGATGGGCATAAGCAATGATCATGGCATTATATATAACAACGTCATTGGATTTGCATGACTGGTTGAAAGCCATCTTTGCACTTTGAATGTCCCCACACTTTGCATATGCATCTAGAACTGCACTAGCAACAAATACATGTCCTTCAAACCCCAATTTGATAATCAGGGAATGAACAGATTTGGTTTGACAATACGCCACCGTACCAGCACAGCTACTTAAAATGCTGCCCAAAATATATTCATCAGGTTTCTCACCAGCTTCTATCAGCAAGTTGAGTGATCTAATAGCTTCACAATCAAATCCTTGATGCACGAATGCAGATATCATGGTACCCCAAGCTGCCATGTCTGGTCTATCAAGCATATTGAAAACCTTAAGAGAATCATCCAAGCGCCCAAACTTAATGTAACCTTTGATTAATGAGCTGCAAACATGTCCATGAGAAGCAAAGCCAGACTTAAACGCAACTCCATGAATTAGTCTGTTCATTAGTTGATTCTCAGATCTGGAGCAAGTTTCCAAGACATTTGAAAAGGTATACTCATTTGCTTCAACTCCCAGCTGCAACAAGTCATAGAAGGTCTTCAAGGCTTCTGCATCACAACAATTCAATTTATACCCTGAAATTAACTCATTCCAGATAATTATGTTTTCGGATACTTTGCTTTTAAATACTAAGTATGCCATTTCCATTTTTCCACACCTGGAAAACATATTGATCAGTGCGGATGTGATGTTAGCTTCATCAAATAATCCAAAATGTAACGCAAGGCAACAAAACTGAAGCCCGAGATCAAGATTCAGCAGCTTCCCACATTCTCTAAATAAAATCGAGAAGGTAATGCGGTTAGGCCTCATGCTGGTTAGCAGAAAACTATGGAACAAACTTGCAATGTCTTTAGGATCTTCATGCTGGGAGAAGCTTCCAAATACAGTATTCCATGTTACAACATCTCTATCATGCATCTTTTTAAAGACCACCAAACCGGAATTTATTCCACCATTCTTAAAGTACATATCCATAAGAGCATTCATTACCGGAGCACTGAATTCCAGCTCACCTCTAATGATCAATCCATGAATCTGCCTTCCAAAATTTAAGTCACCGAGAAGTGAGCAGCCCTGAATAACGTTTATGAAGGTATATTTGTCCATAAATATTCCTTTCCTTCGCATTAAAGATACAGTACTGATAGCTTCAAAACCATACCCGCAATGTGCATACCCTCCAATCATAGCATTCCAACAACCAACATCAACCTCTTCCAAACTCTCAAACACCCTCTCTGCCGCTCCAATATCCCCCAACTTAGCATAAAAGGTCAAAACTGAACAACCCACAAAAGGGTTTCTCTCCTTTCCAATTTTCAAAGCAAAACAATGAACACACAAACCAAATTCCCTACCTTCCCCCCTATTCCCACACGCCTTCATAACGCTACCTAGGCCAAACTCATTAGGCACAAACCCATTTCGTCTCATCTCCAAAAACACCTCCAACCCCTGTTCAACTTCTTCACATTGAATAGCTCCACAAACCATCAAAGTCCAAGAAACAACATTTCTCTCAGGCATTTCATCAAACACATTAAACCCATACCTAAAAACCCTGCCTTTTGTATAAAACTTGATCACATTATTCGAAACAAAAACATCACTAATAAATCCAAGCTTAATAATATAACCATGAATTTGGGTTCCAAGAATGAATGATTTTGAATTCTCACAAAAAGATAATGCCTTAGAAAGAGAAATGGAGTCCTTTCCTATAAAGAAACCAGAGCATGAAGACTTAGTTGAAATTGGACTGTGCAGCTGGTGCAGATTCTTCAATTGTATGCTTTTAAATTTATAAACTTCCTTCGAAAATTGTAAGAAAGTTTTCAGCTTTGAAGCTAGTCCAAAGCTTTTCATGGGTCTGTAGAGCACAAAGAGCTCACCTTCAAGTTATCCTGGCGGGGTTTAATGAACTCCATCTTAATTATTATGTAATTTTTAAAGTAGTCCCTGAAGTATTAAAATGTTGTTCAAAAACTACCAGAGATTTTAAATGTTGTGCAGAAACTTATATGATTATTAACTTCAAGATCAGTAAGATTAGTCTATGATTATTAACTTTAGTATCAGTAAGATTAGTCGAGGTACACGCAAGGTACGCAAGGTGGCTCAGACACTCTCATCTATATTAATAAATAAATAGATAAATTAGAAGGGTTTAGTTAGAGAGATTCACTATATTATAGGACGACATTAACTTCATTTTTTTTTACATTTTTTTTTAATCAAAGACTTGCCCTTGGACGGGAACGATTTTTGAAGAACATAGTTTAAAATTAATTTTGTGCATTGATTTTTTTTTTCTAGATTGGGTTTTAGGCAGGACAATTATTAACAAAAACCAAAAGAAAAAATGGAAGGGCGGTTACTTTACATTGAACCTCATGATAGGGATTTATTTTTTAAATTTCAATTGCATTTTTTCATGGTTTAATTATGTAAAATTAATCTTCAAATTAAAATATAAAGAAAATACATACTCATCTAAAGTTCACAATATCTTATTTATTTATTTTAATACAAAATCTTATTTTGTTTATTTTCAGTTCCTGAGTTAAAGAAAGAAAAGAGAAGATTTCACAAAAACAAATGATGAAAAAGGTAAAACATTGTTGGTTGTTGTGATATCTACAACAAAAATAGTTAAATTTGGTGTTCACGGACTCCACTTGATGAGGAAAGTTTTTTTTATATATATATATATATATATTAAAGAAAGAGTTGACTCAGAGATATTTCGAAAATTAATCTCGTTGATATATTTAATTTCAAGTGTTGTTTTTTGATATTATAAATATCCATAATATAATACGAAGAAGTTCGTCTACAATGACTTTCACTTAATTCACAATAAAATAGAAACTCATGCGTATAAGAACTTGGAAGTATTTCTTTCCGATGTGAAGTGAGAAAAGGTTCGGTCCATCATGAAGACTTGATAATTTTCCACCATAATTTGGGAACGCTATCATGAAGAATCAGCATCGAAGAGTGATCATGTCTTTCCTATATAATTAGTAATCACAGGCTAGTTAATCTATAAAGGTAAGATTGATCAGAAGAAGGCAGCAATCCATCTCTCACATCCCCAAACAAAGGGGGCTTTTTCTTTTATTTGTGGTCAGACAAGCACAAGCCCCTCGCAACATGGTATATGATATCGAGGTGTCCTTTTCCCATGTGAATCCTTGCCCCCAGCATAAGAAATGGAAACTAGCATTATCAATCTACATTGTCATGCCAATTAATATAATACACGAACTTCAATCTTTGCACTGATTAATTATAACCCAGTTAAAAAAATTCAAGAAAACTGGGGGGAAATAAAGAAATCAAGCAGGATCAACATGGATCTAAATGCTCAAACAAACCTATATATTGTTAATAAATGGATTGTATTCTTGCTCGTATGCAACACACAACTATGAGGAGTGTGACTTAACTGGTTAGACATTGAGTTTGTTTTTTGGAGATTACTGGTTCGAGTCCCACATCAATTAGAGTTGTTAAAGATAGTCGTTAATTTCAAGATTAAAAAATCTTAATCGAGCCGCGCATGAGTTGACTCGGACACCGAAGTTAGAAACAAAACAAAATACAATACACATGGAGAGAGAGAGAGACGGGAATGGATTCAAGTGGAGTGACCACATGCTGGTGGTTTCCACGTCACAATGGCTTTTATTTTGGGCACTCTTTCTATCTCTATTCCACTACAGGGAGGACTCATAAAGCAAGGAGCCACCTTCCTTCACGTTTCTTTCCATTGTTTTGTTAGCCTAACCATAATGGGTTGAAGGCTAAAATCACAACCACGACTTAATATAATGTTGTTGGTATTAAAATGGGCATCTGATGCCATATTCCACTTTAAATATCTTCCTTATCCTACTGTTGGTGGTGCTGTTATGTGTTAGCCGCCTCCTTCACCATCTCCAAGATTGACAGGCCGGTGAATTCCCACCGTCCATCTCTGAATAATTCGTTGTCTTTATCGATATGAAAGGGTTGCCCCGAACGTCGTATTGCTTAGTGGGCCGGAAAACAAATCTCGAATATATTATTAATCAAACGAATCTGAGCTTCTATTTGATTTGGGAGAAACATTAGTAAATGCATTCATATCACCCACAGAAATAGGATCATCTATCTTGATTTTAAGGCACGTATCAATCCTCTAATTTAAGGGAATTTATTTAGAGTTTTAGACGTAAATAATGACACAAGAAAAACAACAAACACAAATGATGTAGAATTCTATTGAATACAATCACCACACAAAAATGTTAATTTCAAATTTTATTATCATATATTAAAACAACCATATATATATATACTAGAAAAAATGTTTTAAACAAAATTCAAAAAATAATAAAAGTTAAAATGTAAATAAGAAAAATAATAATTTCAAAGGTCTTATTTGAAAGACTTGATGACTTGAGTCACTATGAGATTTTAACTTATATGAAACAGGGTCTTTAAAATTATATAGCAAATTTGTAGCTTGATCCAATAATCAAATCAAAAGTTATGACCGTTAATATAGACTTATGTGTTAGGAAAACATGTCTTGTGTCAGTCTCCTAGGTTGAAATTAAGTCACTCTTAAACTCAAATTACTTTTTCCTTAATCTCGTAACTATCTAGTAAAAATCTCCAACCTTTTACATGCTCAATCTTTTTCATTAAAAACATCATAACTTTCAACAACATGTTTATCCTTGCCAACAATGAATTCCATCTTGGTGTTACTTTTGTTAGAGAATAATATAAATCATATTCTGGGACCTCACCTATAACCTTAAGCTTCTAGATGAGATGGTTCCTTAACAACTTTGAAGATCATAATGACCTAACACCCCTGTATCTTTATATATATATATATATATATATATATCATCATCATCAACAAAATGTGTGGTGATTTATCTGATAGGAGAAATTTTATACATTTGCTTTATAACTTTTATTATATTTATCATGATCAAAAAGTTGTTTTATATGCTTATTTCTCTAAAATGAGTCCTCAAAATTGACCATAGATTTGTTATTCTTCTTCTTCTCTTCTATTTCCTCTTTATTAATTGACGAGATAATTCTTCAACCTACTTCTACATGTTTATCAGAGCTAGTTGACAAGTTGATCTTCTAATTTATTTTTCCATGTGTTTCTATTACAGGTTGTTAAAAACCACTTTCTTAAGAGATAACTAACCTTCATATTTCCTCTCACACAGGCATGTTTTTTTTTTTGCGACCATTTCCTCCGGCCATGATAATTTTACAAAATAGGATGTGATATATAAACAAAAGCTCTACTTCATTTCTTCTTCTTTAGATAGTCTTCTAAAATATAAGTTAAATAACTCTATTTATACAATAAGAAAATATCCTCCAAAGGTCTCAATGATGCTGTTATCATATTCTATTTAACTGGCGGGATGACTTCCATCATCAAGTTTTTGTGTTTTTTTCCCTCTCCTAAAAATAAGTTTAGTTGATATAACATTATAAAGAGCTATTTGTTTTTTAAGTGAAAAAGTATTTTTAAAATTTTAAATTCATTTTGATATTTTTTAAAATTTTAAATTCATTTTGATATGTTAATGTCAAAATTAAAGTTTAAAAAAAATATTTCAGTATTTTCAAGCGAGAATCATTTTAAAAAGTAACTGCTACTGTAATATCCCCTAGGCTCTACAACAAAATATTTATTGAAAAATGATTTTGATAAGAAATGTTAGAGATGCTAGCAATTTTTTACCTTTTTTTTCTATTGTGGACGGAAATGTGATTTTTACCATTTTATTTTTTATAAAAAAAATTAAAATTATGGTTAACAAATTTTATCAGATATGATATTTACCATAATTCAATATATGACCTATCATGAATATTTAACAAGAGTTAGTAAAAATCCTTAGTATTATATAGAATGGACATCATAGTTTTTGAATGTTCAGATATTATAATGTAATTAAGTTCTACAGTTTTTTCCTAAAAAAAGAAAAAAAAAATACTTCCATTGTATTATGTTGATAATGTTGCGCTAATGCTATTTACTATATTTGGCTATGAATTTAGTGCTTGTTTGACACTGATTTTAAAAAAAAAAATTGAAAAAAATTGAATTTTTTTTATTTTAAATTAATTGTTTTTAATATTTTTAAATTATATTGATGAGCTGATGTCAAAAATATTTTTTTTATATATCATTCTGAACAAAAAATACTTTGAAAAATAATTTCAATCAAACTCTCAAGTATGCTCTCTGTGAATTACCTCACACGTACAAGTACAAATATTATAGCATTTGTTTTTTGTTCAAGCTTGTTTTACTAATTAATTTCCAAAACCTGTGTGCGTTTACACAGAGTCTAGGTTCAAGATATCGATTAAATAGAAAAATTTCTCTAACTTGGACCTACACAACTTTTCTCTCCTTTTCACCTAGAAATATACTAATGAATTAAAGTTTTAAAGTTTTCTATTCACATAAAAATGAGGGAAGAGAAAGAAAGAGTATGAAACTTTTGGAATGTTTTATCTTTTAAGAGCATGATTTTCAGACATCATAGCTCTCTCTGTATATTCTCCAATCATGTCAAGTGTAGTGATTGATAATTGGGTTCATAGCATCATATATATGTGAGGTGATCTAATCTCAAGAAGTTAACTTAATGGTAAAAGTCTTGATGTCAATGCATATTTGAAAGTGTGAGTGAAATTATTTTTGAAAGAGATTTTTACTCAGAAATATATCAAAATAATTTTTTTATTTTTTAAAAATTATTTTTAACATTGACATATAAAAATGATTTAAAAACATCAAAAAATATTTAATTTAAAATAAAATAAATTAATTTGTTTAAAAATATTTTTGAAACACAGTGCCCTCTGTTGTCAAAATCGCGAGTCAACTCGCAAAATCATACAATTTTGCGAGTCAACTCATCAAATCGTGTCAAATCGAGGAGAAAAATTGTTTTGGGTCAAAATCGTTCAAAATCGTAAAATCGGACCGGATCAGTCCGATTTTACGATCCCAAAATCCATCCCGCTCTGCCTATAGACTCTACAACCTATCCCCTATCCTGTCGCCCCCTGGCTAGCCCCTGTCACGCCCACCCCACCCTCTCCCCTCCCTTTCTCTCTCCGCAGGCTAGCCTGGGGCTAGCCTGCCCCCTCTCTCTCCTATTTTAAAATAAAAAAACAAAAAAATAAGTATTTTTTAAATGCTAATATAATGATATAATTGTTATGTATTTTTAATTTCTTTTAAATCATGTATAAATCTTAATTAATAAAATTTTATGGCCATAATTATATTATATTCGAAAATATTTTACTTACGATTTTATGATTTTTCTATCCACAAGATTTTAGTTGTGATTTTACGATTTTTGTACGGTAAATTTAAAGTACGATTTTACAATTCCGATTTTACAATCCGAGTTCAGAAACAACTTCCGATTCGTGTCAAAATCGTGATTTTGACAACCATGACAGTGTCAGACATGGTTTAAGAAGTATGTTCCTTTAAAATTCAAAGTTTGAATATGAGTTTTTACTATATATTTTTTGGATAATGCTTCTGCTATAAAATCTGGTCACTTATCTTGTTCTTGTATGGATAATTTTTTTTGAGCACAAACATAAAAGTTCAAAAATTTAGTTAAGATGTTCGTAAACTAACCTCAATATAGTGGTTAAAAAAAATAAAAATGGACCCAATCTTGCGTTACAAAGCTTTTGAAAATTGAATCGCATGTAGATTTATTTATTAGCACACAGTACCAAAAAGAGGGATTCTTTATACAACGAGTGGCAACATGTCTAAGTAAGATAATCTTTACTACACTAAAGGAGTTATGGATCCCAACTTGTATTAACCTAATTCATAAGTAGGATTTCCGAAGATGAAATGGTATGCATAAAAAATGAAAAAATGAATTTTGTATAATATGATCTCCATCAGTCCATACTTTTATCAGAGTGGTGGGCAATCACATGACACCGAAACAGTTCCTGCTTTTCAAGGTTTGTCTTCTTCTTCATCCTTTTCCTTTTCCTTTTCTTCTAGTAAGCCGAGCATAGCTTCCGTATCCGTGGCCTTCCTCAAATTGAACAGAAGATCCCGGGATTTCCGTCAGCTTATTCCCTTTTATCCATTTAAATCTTCGAGGCCGTCCTCTTTTTGTGGAGCTGTTCTCTTTTACGCTCTGTACTCCTTTCACCACTTTACACCAGGCAACAGTTATTACAGCATTATTACATGCGAGTTTGGTGTAGCGAGATTTAAAAAAAAAAACATTATATTTTATAAAAAAATCATATAAAGTTATGATGTATATTGATTAATCAGACACTTTAAAAACCTGGTCATAGAAATATATACTACTTCATGAAAATATATAACCCTAGCTAACCCTGCTTCCAATTGGCTTGCGTGCGCGCATGTACAGAAACATACATCAATTTCTGAATGTATAGATTACCAGAAAAGAAAATCAATGCTCCCAACTACTTACTGAACTCACAGGACAAACTTAGCAGTTGATGTTAGAACAAGAGACGATTATGAAATTAAGTTACGTCAATCTGTCAAGTATTTTACTGTGGTTATTGCCTGTAGTGGTTGACATTAGGTGCATATCAGAAAATGAGCATGCGCAAACCAGATGTAGGGTGGAGATTGCAAGATGATGATTATTATCATTATCATTATACAATAAACTAAAAGATATCAGGAAAATACTGTAGCTTCTGAGTATTTCTACTGTGGACTTCAATAGTGACTTGGTTCGGTTCGATTTTTTGGTTTTTGGATCGGTTCGGGTTTAGACTCGGTTGGTCGGTTCGGTTCGGGTTTCGGCTCAAACTTATATTATACAATATATTCACTGTAGCGCTGGACTCATTGGCATTGTGGAGTAGACATTTGCGTTTTGTGCTTCGCGCGCGTACATGCGTCTTTTTTTGGTTTTACCCGTTTATGAACAGTGTATTAGCGATTTTACCCCCTGAAAACGACAAAAAATACCGCCAGAATCAGGGGCTCCGTTGTCATTACGTATATCCGACCGGACCGGTCCGACCCGTCGGTCTTCTGCTTATTTTATTATTATTCGAAATTGGCTAAATACGGTTTTAACCCCTAATAAGACAAAAAGGTGACTTGGGGCACAAGGGCAGTACAATAATTGAACTTATTTTTTTATTATTTCTTTCACTGAATGTCAGAGCGTGATGGGCACGCGCTAGGCGATTTTCCGCCCCACGCCCTGTTTAGGTGGCGCGTGCGGACTCATAAGGTGGCCGGAGAAGCGATTCCGGAGTCTTTGTCGATTCGCCTACGCGTAGGCTTCCTCCCGCGGCGGCGCGTTTGGCATAAATATGTCCGTGGATGCGGCGGCGGGCAGTTAAAGCCATTGGCCATGTTTCTCTCTCTCCTGCACGTAAAAGTGCAGGAGAGTCCCCCATTTGTTGTTACTTTTTACTTAGGTCCCTTGACTTTAAATTTTGTTTTTAGTCCTGATTTTTGTTATATAAATTTTAATTTAGTTCGATTGGGTCTTCCGATTGGAATTGATTGAATGTCAATATTTCACTTCAGTCCTCCTTCTTTTAATTTTCGGATTGGGTTTAAATAATTCAATAAATACGGTACAGAAGTTTCGATTTCTTCAATTTGATCATTTTATTAAAATTGATAATATATTTAATTTTCATTTTGACCCTTATACTTTTAATTTTGGATTTTAATCCCTTTATTTCTTTTTATTTCTAGAATAATCTCTACTTTTTTCCATGTATATATAAGTGTGCTCTTCGTTTTGATTTTTAATTTTTGTTATTTTTTTATTTGTTGAGGTGATATTTTTTCAAAAAAAAAATTAGCTCTTAAATTTTGTTTTGTATCTATGATCATTTGAAAATTGATATTTGTGTTTTTTTTTCTCCATTTGTTCTTTCTTTTAGTTTTTTAATCGTTTTTTTATTTTTATTTTTATATCACATGACTTTTTTTTACTTGATAATTTTTATTTTATTTTTTTGTTTGATCTTTTGTTAAAGTTTTTAAGATCTTTTTAATCTTTCATTTATTTTATTTTTTCCATAATAATAATAATAATAATAATAATAATAATAATAATAATAATAATAATAATAATAATAATTTAATTTTTTTCTTGCTTACTCTTTTGTTAATGTTTTTAGGTTTTTTTCTCTCGGGATAATTTGATAATTTTTATTGTTTTGACAGTAATAACAATGATAGTTTTTGTTTTTGTTTGATCTTTTGTTGAGGTTTTTAGGATTTTTTTTTAGTCTTTCATTTTTCTTTCTTTCATTATTAACAGAAAAATAATAAAATATAATAATAATAATAATAATAATAATAATAATAATAATTTAATTCTTTTTCTTGCTTACTCTTTTGTTAATGTTTTTTAGGGTTTTTTTCTCTCAGGATAATTTGATAATTTATATTGTTTTGAAAGTAATAACAATGATAATTTTTATTTTTATTGTATTATTTTATTTGATCTTTTGTTGAAGTTTTTATGATTTCTTTAGTCTTTCATTTATTTATTTATTCTTTCATAATAGTAATAGTAGTAGTAGTAGTAGTAATAATAATAATAATAATAATAATAATAATAATAATAATAATAATATTTTAATTGTTTTTCTTGCTGTAATATTTTGTTTTTCTCTCAGGATAATTTGATATTTTTTATTGTTTTGACAACAACTGGAATGATAGTTTTAGATGTTAAGACTTCGATGTTACTATTTTGATGATAGGGTGTGGTGATTTGTTTTATTATATTAAATTTTGCATATATAAATATTATATTTTAATTTTGGACCAACATATCCTATTAATTTCTTTCATCCCAACAATTATAAAAACTTCTTACTCAGCCCGTAACGTAGTGTGATAAAAAAATTTAATTTTCAAGTCAAATGATTTTTTCACCAGTCAATAATTTTTATTTTTTTTCATTTTTTTTATTTTTTTATTTGCTCTTTTGTTAATGTTTTAAGCTTTTTTTTAGCCTTTGATTTAATTTTGTTTTCTTTCCGTTATTAAAGCAATAATATTAATATTAATATTAAGAATAATAATAATAATTTTAGTTTTTGTTCCAACATGCTTTTTTATTAATATTTTTTTTGTTTCTCTCTCAGATTTGTTGAATAATGTTTATTGTTTTGACAGTAATAGTGATAATAATTTTAGAAGTTAAGACTTCGATATTACTATTAGTATAATAGATGATATTAATCTCTTTCAATATATCAAACTTTACATGTTAAAATATTATATTTTAATATTAACAGCCGTAAAAATTATTTGTTCCGCTGTTCCGCCGGCACAATGCTCGCAAAGTAGTGCGGGCATTTAGCTGGTAATAACTAAAATTTGTCACGTAGTCTTCCACTAGGGCTACGTTGCTTGTATAAATAAGAGTAGTGTACAGCTAGATCACTCAAAGTGCCAGTGATCAGTGGGTGGATTAAAGGTCGGAGAGAGACAGAGAGAAGAAAGCAAAAGGGAGAAAAATGAAAACGATGAAGGACGAAACCCGGAAGGGTCCCTGGACAGAACAGGAGGACATTCTATTGATCAACTTCGTGAACTTATTTGGAGATCGACGATGGGATTTTGTAGCGAAAGTATCAGGTTTGAAGGTGGCGGGAGACAAATAATAGGTATGCATATATGGCGATGGGTAGTTTTGTAAAGGAGCCACCTTTAACCACCTGGTTTTGTTGTAGGTTTGAACAGAACGGGAAAAAGTTGCAGGTTGCGATGGGTTAATTATCTCCACCCTGGTCTTAAAAGAGGAAAGATGACACCTCAAGAAGAGAGACTTGTCCTGGAACTTCACGCCAGATGGGGAAATAGGTTTGAAATATGATCGGAAGTTTGCTTCCTTTTTTCTTTATCTTTTATCGCAATCCATTCTTTTACTTACTGTTTATTGCCTCTGCCTCCATGATGATCAGCAGATATATATATATATCACTGAAAACTTTTCCAACTCTAATCTACCATGTAAAAATCTTAACAGTCATTTCCCCGGAATCTCTGATCGATTGTGTTGTTCATATCAGTACATATTTTTTATGGTACAAGATCTTGTGCAGGTGGTCAAGAATTGCGCGCAAATTACCAGGGCGAACTGATAATGAAATAAAGAACTATTGGAGGACTCATACGCGGAAGAAGGCTCAGGAAAGGAAAAGCGCCATGTCCCCTTCACTGTCATCTTCAAACTGTTCCTCTTCATCAAATATCACTACAGTGAATTCACCACCTCTTCCGGGAACTGGAGAAGCAAGTTTTTATGACACGGGGGGGCTTGGGGAGGCAGTGCAAGGAGGTGAAAAGGGATACTCGATGGATGACATATGGAAAGATATTGAAAACAGTACTATTAATGAACCAGTTTGTGATGGGTTCAGTGAAGAAGGTTGCAATTTTTCCTGTCCTTCGTTGGCTTCTCCATCGTGGGAATATAGCCCAGACACACTTTGGAGTATTTCTGGAGAAGAGAGCAGGATGTTTCTCCCTTACGACGACGGCACAATGCTTTTGACTGGCTAATGATCAGAAATTCTTTATTTAAATTTTGTTCATAAATGTGATATTTCTCCGAGGAAACTCTAACCTGTATAGATCGAGTTTTCTCCAAGCTATCTTATGTGTAATCATCTTATGCATAACCTATCCAAGTGTTTTGTGTGTTTTCACTTTTCAGCTAGGAAGATATAACCTTCTCAAATCTTCTTTGAGGAGATTATCATGTCCAACAATGTATAATATAGACCTTCAAGCATCAATTTCGAGCTCCGAGTTTCTGCTGCATGGAAATTGTTGATAGAAATTGATTTTGTTCAATCAGCATCCTATTCGATTGGAAATCTAAGCACCTCTCATGATGAAAACGACGAGAGATTAACCATTGAACACCCAATCCATTTCATTCGTAACAATTATTATATATCCTCAGCTCTGGATTTGATTTCCAAGTACCAACAAAAAGGACCCCCACGATGAACACAAGCTCTCTTGACTAGCTTCGCTCTCGGTATCTCCTGGCATCCAGCCTCCAAGTGCACGGTTTAAAAATTATCATTGCCACCTATGCTTCATTCTTTCTTTTCTTTACCAAAGAAACAAAAATGCTATGCTAGATTTTGATGGAATAAGGGCAGCTGGTACATCTGTTTAGTTTACAAGGATTGAGTTTATGGGCCACTCATCAGCACCAAGAAAGCTGCTCTGCTCTAGAATGGTCCCGGTAACACGCTGCTGTATCTATCTTCCCGAAATAATATAATACCTTAGTGCTTACCTTCTCAAATCCATTATATCTGTTTAAAATTCAGCATTCTTTTTAATATATTATCTTTAGATTCAGTCTTTCATCCAATGAAGTCATAGAAAAAAAGAAAAGGAAAATGATTAATTGGATGGCACCGAGTTTGATTTAAATGTCCAGCTTCCATCACGCTGGCCCTGCTAGGCCACTAATGTCAACAACGCACTAGCAAGATCATCCAATCCTAGACGAAGCATTGATGAAAGCTTAGAATCATGGCATCCCAGGTTCTCGAACAACTGGGAAGCAGACGCCAATCATTTGCTGGAACTCCATACATGAGTGATGATCTTTTTTCGAATCATTTCAGAGCTTCAATCAATGTAGGGCGCTACTAAATTTCTTCCACAGATAAAGGGGTGCTATGAGTGATTCTAATCTTCCCCCATCAACAGCTATATACATGCCCGTCTGTCTTACAGTGCCTGACTTTTTGCCACTATCTACAGTACATGCCTTCGTTTTTTCCAACTAGCTGTACAATTCATCTTCTTGTGCATGGCTGGAAATAGTAAAATCTTATGTTTTTTTTCGAAATTTTAACAGGTTTGCTACAATCTCTTGAGCATGAACTCAACGGACACTTTTGATCAGTACTTGTTTTCATTCATCGTCTTGGCTCAACCAGCCAACCACGTGCAGTCAAATCCAGAATATTCCACTCTCAATGCGAGGCAGTGTTTAGAAATACGATCTAAGTTATTTTCTTACAAAAAATTGTTTAAGAGTAAATAAAAATAATTTCTTATTTTTGATATGAATCCCACACGTTAAAATAATCTAAAAACATACAGAATTTTGTCAAGCAAGTCATTTAAAAAAAAAAAAAAAAAACACGATTTTTTTTTATCATAAAAACAAACAACAAAATAGCAAAAATATAAAATATAGTTAGTGCTTCTCCTCCCCTCTCCTCTCCTCTCTATAAATTTAGATCAATTTATTCTCGAGTAGGGGATGTTTTTCTCTCTCACTTGCTTCCTCGTCAATGATCGGTAGTGTTGCTTCACCCCCGAATAATTACATGGATGGAAACTCATTTGCACAAGTAAATTGACGTGCCTGTTTTTACCCTGTTATTATTAATCTTGAAGAACTTATTTGTTATTTATTTATATTTTATTATAAACTATACGTGCACATGGAATGATTTAGACCGTCCATTTGGATCATCTAGTGTGTGCTAGTCAAATTTAATGATTGATTGAAAAATGAAGCAGATATGATTGAAAAATCATAGTAGAGTAGCATATCCTTCGATTATTACTCCATAAATTATGTATTATGTAGATGGTTTCCCCTTGATTGTTTACTTATAATTAATTTTTATAGTTTTCCATATTAGCATTCCCAGTTCATACCTTTGGAGCTTGCTATGTATGGCTACTTCAAGGTATATTATAATTATTGTGTTTTTTATTTTATAAAATAATTAAATAGTATTTAGCATGTACTAAGTTTGCAATCACTTGCAAATGGTTTCTCCCTCTCCCTCCCTCCCTCTCTCTCTCTCTCTCTCTCTCTCTCTCTCTCTCTTATATATATATATTCTTTTTGAAGTAACAAGAAACATTTTTTGTATTGAAATTGTACTTCATTGTTAATAATTATCATAATTACAATGAAATTATCTAAATTATAAAAGATAAGATAATTTTGTATGCTTAACATGTCACGAAGTAAGTACTATTCTTCTATTGGAAATAACAACGTACTTTTTGAGTCGTAATTATATAATAATGTTAGTAACTATCATAATTATGGGATAATTAGTTAAACTCTTAAGACTATGGTGTTATAATATAAAGTAATTTGTAATAATTAGTTAGGTTATTAAGAGTATAATATTATAATATAAAGTGCTTTTAGAAAGACTTTCCATTTGAAAATATATTAAGATAATTTATTTATTTATTATATCAGCCCATTAAAATAATAATAAAAATTAATTTAATATTTTTTCTAGATAAATGCTTTTTAAAAAGCATTAAAAAAGCTACAAGATACGTTATTGGGATATAATAAATAAACATATCGATAATTTGGTATTTGAAATTCGAGCTCTAAGACTTCATTATATTACTTTGAATGCATTAAATAATTTTGAGAATATATTTTTAATTTTATCTGAATAAAAACTAAATCTTGATTATGTGTGAGTTGATTGGAAAAGTACCTAAAGGCCCATTGGACCCAATAAAAGAAGCATTGGGCCTGAAATCAGAAATGGTCAGCCTAGTCCGTTATAATTTGTCTTCGAAAGCTCGGAGCGTGGTATATTCCGCTTGACTTGAATTTAGCCCACATAATTGTTTTTTTTTTTTTTGTGTGTGTACTTTTTCGGCTACAAGTGACTGCTCGCCCTCCTAAACCTCACACCACTCTCGAGACTCCAACCTTGCAATGTTGAAGCTCCATCTCTCTGCTAACAATTCACTTCCGGCCGTTGGATGTTAATAATTGTCTCCATTGACTCTTTGGATGTTTTTGCTGGATGTCTAATATGTCAGTTTCTTAATCTTATTAATTTTTTTTATAAATAAAATGAGTTCACAGATAGGCAGATCACACCCATGGCAGCGCCTGGTGTTAGGCAATTTAATTGGACCACCGAGCATACAATTGTTCAAAATAGAATATTAAAGTCTTTCACATTCCATAGTATCGGGTGTTCAGAATATCCTAGTTTTTCCTTTTTTCAAGGCTGCTAAAATTTCATATTTAGCAATTCAACACATGTAATTGGGCAAACATGTGCCCTTTTTCTTCTTCATCTTCATCGATGACCTTTAAATGTCTCCTCATCGGGCAATCTCTTTTATTAACTCACTATCAGTATTTTTTTTTTTTATCTAAATCTCTATAATTGAATCATTACATTGGATTTATAATGATCAAATTAGCTAGAGACAAGTTTGAAATCATCCAGGTCGCATTCAAGACAGCTAAAATTTGATCAAAACAATTATAACCTCATGAATGACCCATATTCACTCTCAAATCATGTTGCCATGTAGAATCGAATCAACTATACTGGGGGTTGTTTGGGAAACCATTTGAAAAGTGCTTTTGAAAAAAAAAAATTCTTTAAATTATTTTTTTGGTATTTTCATATTATTTTAATGTGTTAGTATCAAAAATAATTTTAAAAAATAAAAAAACATCATTTTAATACATTTCTGAATAAAAAATACTTAATTTTTTTTTAATCATACTCTCAAACAAGCATTAAATTTTAAACTTCAACTTGTGGCTTGACTTGACGCATACATCTTAGCTTGTGACTTAATAAAGTTTGCATGTGAGACCTACAATCATGATACGGTGGCTAATTGGATGTTGCAATGACATGTCAATTATGCATGTAGACACCATGCGTGTCATCCTAACATGATTGTGCGTGGTTGGGCTAATGAAACAGACTTCGTAGACAATGGCAGCAATTGCAGAACCAACTAATGGACCGAGCCAGTAGACCCAGTGATTGTCCCGTGTCCAACTCACAACTGCTAGTCCGAAGGAGACTGCGGGGTTAATGGACGCACCATCAAAAGCACCACCAGCTAAGATGTTGGCACCCACAATGAAGCCAATAGCAATAGGTCCGATTATCCCGACGCTACATTTTTTCGGGTCAACAGCTGCTGCATAGAAAGTGTAAACCAAACCAAAGGTCATCACAGTTTCGAAAACAACTGCATTCCATACACCAACTCCAAATGATAGAGCAAAGATTGATGTGTTCGTACAACATGAAGAAATTAAATGTATTTCAGTAATTTAATTTCAGTAAATTAAAAGAGCATTAGAGATATAATTTACATATAGTGATGGAGTAATTAAAATTCACACCAACCACCGGTTGCAAGCTTGAGAAGAGAAATACTTCTGATGAATGTTACGTTGCCACCAGGGAAGGCACCGAATGTAACAGCAGGGTTTACGCGCCCGCCAGAAATGTTGGCACCACCTGAAACCGCAATAAAGAGTGCAAAAGTGTGAGCCAGCGACGCCGCTACGAGACCGGCCGGTGTTGATGAGCCGTTGTCGGTGAGCTTGTCTGAAAAGCATCCATCATTTTGATTATTTATAAGTTAAATCTCTCGTTATCAGCACTTGGCATAATAAAAACAAGTACTCGCACAGTTGTGTCCGATAACACAGACAGTACGTACGTACATCCTCAGATTAACAGCACTGGCCAACTTACTGCTTTGAAGGATTGATTACAGCGCTAAATTTATATTCATATCCAAAACATGAATGTGTATAATGAGAAAGAAAAAAGCAGGAGGGAATCAATAGGTTCTTACTAAAAGCCATGCAAGAACCTTCTCCCGCAATGACGAAGATGAGCATGGAAAAGAACTCTGCTAAAGCTGCCTTGAGTGCATCAACCTGGCCAACCTCTGCAGGAGATCCGAACGCAATGTTACTGATTGACATTTTTTAAACTAATTAACTTTACCTTAAAATTGCTTTCTTTCCTCTTGTTTCTACAGCTGATGATCCCTTGGTGATCACATTATATACAGGTGGTCTAAGTGTCTGATGGAACAGCCATGAACCGGTTACAGCTTTGATTTTCTTAGAGCCACCTCTCAAGGCGGGTTTCCATTTCTACTTGCCACGTATATGGCTGATGTAACATAGACCGGCCAATCGAGGGTGGAGAAATTCTCACCACCAACCAGTTCCTGCAATGATTGTCGAATGACCGACCACTGGATTTGTTAATTAGGGTGGTGTGGACGGTTAGGGTTAGTTGTGCTGCTAATCAAACTTAATTATCGTTCATAAAGTTGGTTTTGTTTGCTCTAAGTGGAGAGGATGAATATGCAGTGATGATATCACCAATTGAGCTACGACGTGTAATTAATGTGATTTGGAGCAGCAAGCCAATGGAGTGGACCAATTCAAAGTCATGACAATCTCAAATATAAAGAGAAAAAACCGGTTAGAAAAAATAAATAAAATTATGTGGTTGCTACATGATTAAACTTCACCCCAAATGTATGTTTTGCATTATCATAATTTTATAGGTTTAAAAAAATATTATTTTTTCATTACTAATGTTTCAAGGTATTTTTTCAGTACGAGCTGCATATATCAAACTATAATGTGTATAATTAAATTAATTAAATGTTTTTAAAATTATAGTTGAGATAAAACATAGTTTCAACCATCCTTTACTACACTATAAAATGGATATCTTTTTTTAAGAATAAATTTTCATTTTTTAAAAAAACTTTTCTTGATAAGATTATTTTCATTCTGAGATAAAACATAGAATTTGATTATTACTTTTTTTTTTTTACCAATTTCTTATTACTTTTAAAAACCACACATCTTCGAGAAGACAATAATTAATTAACATGTCTTTTACAATTTTCAGTTTCTAAAAAAATATTATTTTTTAAACTTTAAAGCTAAACCCTAAGTAATATTTTATTAGTTATTATTTTGCGTACACTTAAATAAAATGCACAAAATAAGGAAAAAAATAAATTCATGATTTATAAAAGAATGATAAGAATATCTATGATTAATAAAATATTCATCTCCCCTTGTTGTATATGTTTCTTCTTGAAAGTAAATCTAGCTATAACTAAAGTAATTAATATCAGTAGCATAGATTTCTTGGATTTAATTTCTCTATATTTATTAAAAAATGGAGAAAAAAGAGCTGCTAAAATAAATAGAAAAGGTGGGTAATAAGGGGAACGAAGGCTTGGCATTTACATTTGAATTGTCCTTAGGAACGTGACGTGATGATAAATGTTTTATGATTTGTGTAACAAGTCTCGAGTTCGAGTTACGGCTTGCACCCTTTGTAAAAGTTTGAAACAACCGGGGTATGAAACAACCCTTTGATAAATGTTTTACTTGCTCATCCAGACTCACAAATGCGTTTTATGGGAAACAAAGTTTTTTCGCATCCAAAAACAAATTATATTTGAATACATATGCATCAATGATTAATATTGAACTGGCCATATTCATTAATGTTTGAAAATTCATCGATGATTTTAATAATCTTGGTTTCTTTATGATTTCATGTTGTCATGGAATATCACGAGCCATAAACCCGCGCTCCGCCGCAGGGATTAATTTTTTTTTTTATCTAGTTTTAACACATAATTTTCTATGTTGTATTTTGGTTTTTATTCTTTTATTTTTTAGTTTTGTTTCGATCCCTTGATTTTTTTCAGTCCTTCTAAGATAGTTTTAAATTTTTTGTTTGTATCTATACAACTTTGCTCTTAGTTTAGATTTTTAATTTTTATTGTTATTTTTATTTGTATTAAATGCAACTCGCGTTAAAAAACGTAGTAAGTTTAACTTTGGTGGTATAAAATGAGAGTGAAACTCTTTTTTAAACATGTATAGTTAAACGTGAAATGTTTGAAACACCACCGCAGGTAACTCTTCTGTTTGTCTTATTTGAGGCTACAAAAGTTATTTTATTGTGCGCTAAAAAAGTAAAATTACCGGGACACCCCCACTGACAATTCTTGGTTTTTGTCTTATTTGAGAGTATTATGATTATTGTATTATGCACAGAAATGAAAGAGATTAAAAATACCTCTAATATCATGATATTATTTTAAACACATTTTACATAATAAAATAAATATATAAAAAACTAATATACATTTTTAGAAGTTATATGACGCCGCACGCGCCATCCAAAATGTGCATGAGCTCTGAAATTGATGTCGCGCCCGAAGACGCTCCCATAACACTGCGATAGAACATATAATTGGTAAATTACCAATACACCTCTATGACCAACTCTTGGATTTTGTCTTATAGAGAGTATATATGTACTTATAGAACTCGTGATATGCATCAGCTAACCCAGACACCCCGATTATAAAAAAAAATATCTGAGGATTAGTCATGGTGCGCTTAAGGTAACCTAGAGACCCTGGTTATAAAAAAATATATAAGTGGAAAACAAAAACAAACAAACAAAAAAACAAAAGCTTAAGTTGGCCTGAAGACACTAGTCATAAGAAAATATATAAGTGAAAAAAAATAAAAAATAAAAGTATAAACATGAAAGCACTGTAGCAATCCATATTGTTTTTTGTTTTAAATTAGTCTGGGAATTAGTAGTGGTGCGTTTAAGCTAGACCGGAGACACCAGTCATAAAAAAATGTATAAGTTTACAAAAAAAAAGTATAAGGAAAAAAAATAAAAAAAATAAAAAATTGGTCCAGGGATTAGTCATGGTGTGTCCACGCTGGCCTGAACACCCCGATTATCTAAAACAAAATTGGTCCGGGGAATGGTGGTGGTGCACTTAAGCTGGCTAGGAGATCCTGGTTTAAAAAAAAATGTATAAGTGAAAAAAATAAAAAAAAAAGCTTAAGCTGGCTGAGAGACCATGGCCATAAAAAAATGTATAAGCAAAAGAAAACAAAAAAAAAAGGTATAAGCGTGAAAGCATTGTAGCAATCCATGTTGTTTTAAAAAAAATTCAGCTCAAGAATTAGTCGTGGTGTGCTTAAGCTGGTCGGAGATCCTGTTTATAAAAAAATGTATAAGTGAATAAAACAAAAGTATAAGAAAAAAAGAAAAAAAATGTACCACCAGGAAAACACTTTAGAAAAAAAATGTGGGTCCGGGGATTGTCGTGATATGCATAAATTGGCCTGAACACCCTGGTCATAAAAAAAAAATAGATATGGAGATTAATCGTGGTGTGTTTAAGCTAGCTTGGACACCCCGATTATTAAAAAAAACAAAAAACAAAAAAATATATAAGTAGAAAACGAAAAAAATATATAAAAAAGTATGACAGGCAAAAAAATGTTTTGGGGGAAAAAACAAAAAAAAATATAATAAGAAAAAAATGAAAAAAAAAATAATAAGGAAAAAAATACAAAACAAAGGCAAAAAAACGGAGGAAAAAAAAGAATAATTAGGAAAAACAACGTAATCAGAAAATAAAAAAAAAAAACAAAAAAAAAAAGTAAAAAAAAAAAAAAATGGAAAAAAAAAAAACTGTTGCTATCCACAGTGCTGTGTGTGGGAGCTACAATGGTTTTCCCGGACGGTTTAGTATTTTGTTAATTGTCAGGCCCAGTGTTATAAATTTCGTTCCGTTCCAGTGCAAAATCCGGGACAAAACGGCGACGTTTTTGTCCTGGTAAAAATCCCGGCCAGTTCTGGAAAATCCGGCCGAATTCCGGCCGGAACGCCCCGATTCCGTACCGGGCATTCCGTTCCGAGTCAAGCCAAAACGACGTCGTTTACATAAGTAACAAACGACGTCGTTTAGCCAATACACGGGCAAACAATTCACCTCCTTTCCCTTTCTTCTTCCCACTCCCACTCTCCCAGACCCAGACGAACGATTTCCCCCAATCTATTCCCGATTTCTCTGATCTCAAATTAATCCAGAAATCCCTTGTTTTCGATTCATAATCCAGAAATCCCTCACTTGAAAAGCTCAATTTGTAATCCTCAACCCCTAAATCAGCTCAATTTCTGAAACCCTAAATCAAAAATCAAAATCACGGCGGCACAATTTCTTCCACACGGCGGCACAAAATCTTTAGTAGTTCTTCTTCCCCAAATCTCCAGTTAAAGGTACACATTTGAGGAACCAAATCCTTTAATTTATTAAAAAATTGAAACTGTCGAAAATGCATGAATGTGAATGGAGAAATAAATTTTCTATTTTGCTCTAAAAATGCATAAATGTGAATTTATTGTAGAGCAAGACTGGGTGTATAGGTTGAGATTTTGTATTAACTGTATTATGAAGCTTGAAGCCTTGAAGAAGTCTGCAGAAATGCAAAATCCTATTTCTGGGATTATGGGATTATGGGAATGTGGGATTGATGTTGTTGATGCTTGATAATGAATGCTTGATGTTGTTGATGCTTGATAATGGAAATGCGTGTATACCTGAATGCTTGTATGAATTGAGCTTTTCCCAGCATCTTCAGCTTCCTGTCCTGTCAAATTCTTGGAATACAACCACATGTAAATGAATATGCACTTGAAAGAAACAAATTCAATGAATAAAGACCAATTATTATCATTGCATCAAAGTTAGTCTGAATGTATCGCCATAATCTTTCTGAAAATTGAAACTTGAAATGGTATCTTCAGTTATAGCTGATGAAAAAACAGGTTAGATTGTTGATTATGTAACAAATGCATGTGAAAATTCTCTAGCAACTTAAAGTTGAGAAAGCAGAATCAATTTGAACATAACTTCAATAAAACAAAGATGTTAATAAAAAACAGGACAATAATATACTGGCTGTGAGTTAAGCATTTCTCAGTCAAATGTGATTTTCTATGGTTTTGAAAAGGCTAATTTCATCAGTGGGATCCCCCAGTTCAGCTATGGTTTTGCAAAACTTCCTATTCTCCAATGCTAGAGAGAAATCCCACTACAAAAATGCAAGTTATTTCTAATTATGGCTCCTTAAAACATCAGTAAGAAATGAGACTAAAAAACAGGGTTGATCAATAAGTTGGTCTTTTTTTCATATATATAATTAAATAAATATGAACAGTATAAAATCGGAACGGAACGCCAGAATGCATCGAAACCGGAACGTTTCATTCCAAACAAAAAACCGGAACGGATTTTACAACTTTGGTCAGGCCAGGTTTCTTAAAGAATGTTTTCCATCTCCTTTTTTTCTTTTTTTCTAATCTTAATTTGTTAATCTCTGGACGGCTATGTGGGCTGCCTGGAAAATACTTTATCCTCCGGTTTCTTATGGGACGGGGATTTCGGCTATACGCTGGCCTTTTGGTCAATTCAAACTCTGTCTTAATCAGCAGCAGCTAATTGTTTTTTTTTTTTTTCACGTGATTTTTATTTAATTTTATGATTATTGAAATAATTACTTGTAATATTTTTAATAATTTAAATTCTAGAGTAATAAATGTATTTTTTTTGTTGAGTTTTATTTATAAATTTGTGATTTGTTATCTTAACAGGAACTATAATTTTATTATTATTATTATTATTATTATTATTATTATTATTATTATTAAAATTGTGGATATTTAAATAAAAACTCAAATCAGTTTTAAAATATAATTGTTACAATTCAAACGATTCAATTCATGAAAAAATAATTTATATTTTTATTTTGGAAGAAATTAAAAACACATTTTTAATAAGAAATATCATTTTTAAATAAAATTTTATCATAATTTGTAAAGCAGTTTTCAATCAAGAAACAGACTTTATTTTTATTTATTTTTATTTATTTATTTTTATCTAGTTGAGTTTAATAAAAAAAAGTTAAAACTTTTGTTTTAATCAATTATACGAGAATGTTCTTTTAAAAATAAATTGAACGACATGATTTTATTAAAATCAAAGTAAAACTATTATTGTGGATAGCAGTATAAAAATAATGTTTTCTAATATTATATAAACTATGATCTTACTAGAAAACAAAGTAAGAGATTAAACAAAACTTAATAAAATAACATGCAAAATAAATACCCAATTGATTTCTTTAAATAAATTATCAATTCCAATTCCAATTCCAAATAAAATGGGATTCAAAAAAGTAGTTTGATTACCGTACTAAAAAGATAAAGAACTAAAAAAGGGGAAATTCTCCTACAATTCACATTATTTAATCTAGGTTTCGGCTTAGAAATATCAATCTCAAGCCCAGTCCCGATTGAAACAAAGCCGGCCATCGAACTGAAGATCAAGTTCAGGCTGCCAAAGCTGGGCCCTAATCATATCTCTTACCCCATCAAGCAACACCTCATTAGTTATCTTATATATAGGTATTTGGAAATGTCCAAAAGGCTACCGGTACATAGAGTTAAATTTTATGGTTCGAAGACAAAATAATAATTTTACTTCACAACATAGTAAAACCGAACGCTTTATATATTTTTAATATATATATATATATATATATATATATATATATATATATATATATATATATATATATATAAACACAAACAAGAAAACTACCTCGATCATTCTATATTTCGAGCATGGGAACACTCTCTCCATCCTTTGAAGAATTAAATTTTATATTGTGACGTTGATTTAAATTTACATGCCAATTTAGAAATTTAATAACTTAATTAACATGGAAAAGTTTTAAATATTAAGGACTCGGATTGTATTAATCTCTAAGATGCTAGTACTGAAATATTACAACTTTTGTCATTAAGTAGCCATCTTCTCCCTCCTACCACGAACACTATTTCATCATCCTGCTACCGTTTTAAATTTAATGCCCCCCATGAGAACATCAATTTTGAAAAATATAAATCAATGATTTTTCTGTTTGTTTTAATAGAGAGAGAGAGTAAAATGTCGAGTGAGTTTTTTAAGAAGAATTAATAGAAGATTTTTATTTTCCATGAATTAACCTCGCTATAGAAAATATGATATTGCTAATGTCAATAAGAGATATGTTTCTTTTCAATTTTAGAATTTAAATCTTACTCAAAACTATATACCTTGGATTGCTATATGTATGGTTCTGCTCCTTTTTTCTTATTATAATGTTTTAAATAATGTAGATTGATATAAGCAATGCATATAGAATAATTATCACATTTTAAAATGTGAATATAGAATAAATATCACATTTTAAACTAGTTTTTATTTTTATGTCCTGATGTAAAAAGCTAATGGCTCCACGCATTCTTATACGAATAAATTATATCACAAACACAAAAACTTAAAATTTAATCGAGACTTGAAGAGTTTCAAAAGGTGGAGACAATGTAGCTAGCTTGGTTCCTTGCCGTCTCCCACCAAGCTCCGCTGCTCCATTAAAGCACCAACATAAGCAAGTCTCAGTAGCTCTTACTCCGTAAAGCTGAAAGGAGCAATCTAAGTCAAAGCGAACACCTACTATTTGTATGACTGGTCTACTAAGGATTGAAAATGTGACATCTTTTTGACGAACATTATGCGATTAAAATTCACTCTGAAGAATCCTATGATCAGAAACCATAATTGATGTTGCTGCCTTTTTACCGCCATCTCTGTAAGATAATCAAAAACCTTGAAACGGAAGAACAAACGAATGAATGAAATGAAAGGATGAATTGAAATCCTTTCTCTTCAATGAAGAAAGCTTCGTTATATTATTTCACAGAGAAGGGGGGCCTTTATATACACTTCCAGACCAACAATTACTTTCCATAACAAACTTAACAAACTAAGAAAGAACAAAATAAAAGCTGGAAAATTATACCAGCACATGACAATGAAACGGTGTACTGAGTATAACAGAAAAAGAGAATTTTGCACAATGTGTGTGCTGCTATCTGCATCCTTGTGTACGCAGAGATAGTGATGGTGGACGACAAGTCTTCTGTCCTTCATCACTTGATAGACGACAAGTCTTCTGTTCTTCATCAAGGGATGAACGACACTGTCCTTCATTAAGGAACAGACGACCAGTCGTCTGTTCTTCATACGGAATAATTCTATCCCGTAATACGCCCCCACAAGATGGAGAATGGAAGTTAACAATTCCCAGCTTGAGTAAGTGAGATTGCAGAAGGGAAGAAGGAAGTGCCTTTGTCAGAAGATCAGCTCGTTGAAGGTGAGTGGAAACGTGTTTGGTGACAATTAATCCTTCCAAAATTTTGTCTCTGATTAGATGGCAATCCAGTTCAATGTGCTTTGTACGTTCATGGAAAACCGGGTTTGAGGCAATATGAAGTGCAGCCTGATTATCACAATGAAGGGTGGCTGCATGAGAGTGCTTGACATGTAGATCAGTAAGTAGGAACCTGAGCCAAGTGAGCTCACAAACTGTTGCAGCCATGGCTCGGTATTCTGCCTCCGCAGAAGACCGAGAAACTATGCTTTGCTTCTTTGATTTCCATGAGATAAGGGACTGGCCCAGTAGAACACAATACCCTGTAACGGAGCGACGAGTGTCAGGGCAAGAAGCCCAGTCAGAATCACAATAAGCAATCAACTCTAGACTGGAAGTAGCAGACAGTAATATTCCTTGTCCAGGCGCAGACTTGATATATCGTAGAACTTTCTGAGCAGCTGTCAAATGAGACTGTGAAGGTTTATCCATGAACTGGCTAAGAACTTGCACTGGATAACTAATGTCAGGCCTCGTAATGGTGAGGTAGAGTAATCTGCCAATAAGTCTTCGGTATATTGAGGGATCAGCCAAATAGTCTCCTGCTTCCTTGCTTAGTTTGGAATTCTGATCCATAGGAATCTTTACTGGTTTACAACCCAGAATACCTGAATCAGCTAAAATATCAAGGGCATATTTGCGTTGACAAATGTGTATGCCCAAAGATGACCTTGCCACCTCTATTCCAAGGAAAAATCGCAAAACACCCAAGTCCTTGATTTTGAATTTCTCATGCAAACAATCCTTGACTGCAACAATATTAGTCATACAACTGCTAGCAAGGATTATGTCATCAACATAGACAAGGAGTGCTGTGAAAGAAGTGCTAGTAGACATAGTGAACAAGCTGTAATCAGCTTTTGATTGAGTGAAACCAAAATCCAACAAGCAAGAGGTAAGTTTAGCATACCATTGTCTGCTGGCTTGTTTTAAACCATACAAGCTTTTGAGAAGCTTACATACCTGTCCAGCTGTGCCTTTGTTATACCCGGGTGGTTTGCTCATGTAAATTTCTTCTTCTAAGTCTCCATGCAAGAAGGCGTTATTTACATCGAATTGATGCAAATGCCAGCCACGTACAGCAGCAACTGATAAAAGACATCTCACAGTGACCATCTTTGCTACGGGAGAGAAAGTTTCGTGATAATCGATCCCTTCCTGTTGAGTATACCCTTTTGCGACCAATCTAGCCTTCAATCTTTCTATACTGCCATCTGAATTTCTCTTGATCTTGTACACATACTTGCAGTCCACGACATCCTTTCCAGGGGGCAGATCAGTGAGGGTCCAAGTCTGATTTTCTTCCAAGGCATGCAATTCAGCATCCATGGCCTTGCACCAACCCAAATCCTTAACTGCTGTGGAGTATGAGGTCGGTTCAACCATGATTGAAAGTTTAGTGGCAAAAGCTTGGAAATTGGGTGAAAAATTGTCATAAGAAAGGTAATTGGACAATGGAAAAGAACAATTTGTATGAGAAAGAGGTACCTGGGCCGTGGATTGGAAATCTGAAGTGAGTGCAGCTTGTTGACAATGAAAATCCTGCAAATAAGCAGGTGCACTTCTGTTCCTATTTGATTTTCGAAGTGCAATGTGAGGTGAAGGTGATGGGGTGTTGTGGTCAACAGGATCAGAAGAGACATATGAATTTTCAGGGCTGAGGTCTTTAGAGGCAGGACTGTTAGATGTGGATGGAGTGTTTGGTGAGATAGAGGTGTTGTCTTCACTTTGTGGGGAATACTGGAAATCAGATGAATGATTCGGGTAAGAGGAATTTTGCAGGTCTGGTGTGGAAAATAAAGGTGAATGCTCCTTACTGCTATGAGAAGATGATTTGAAAGGAAAATGTGTTTCATGGAAGACAACATCCCTAGAAAGGAAAACTACCTTACTACTTAAATCCATCAACTTATACCCCTTAACTCCAAAAGGATAACCCAAAAAGACACATTGTCTACCTCTCGGATCAAATTTCTTTCTTCCACTTGTTATTGTTGTTGCAAAACAAAGACATCCAAAAATTCTCAAATGAGAGTAACATGGTTTGACATTAAAAAGGACTTCATAAGGTGTTCGGTTGTCGAGTAAGGGAGTAGGTGTTCTATTGATAAGGTAAACTGCAGTCAAGATACAATCACTCCAAAATGATAAAGGAAGGTTGGATTGAAAAAATAGTGCACGAGCCACATTTAGCAAGTGTTGGTGTTTTCTCTCAACTATCCCATTTTGTTGGGGTGTCTCAACACAGGTTCGTTGGTGAATAATCCCTTTCCCATTGTAAAATTCACTCATTTTGAACTCAATACCATTATCACTACGTATGTTCTTGATCTTGCAGTCGAACTGCGTCTCTATAAGGTGGTAAAAAGATTCAATACACTTTCTTGTTTCAGATTTGGTTTGAAGTAAGTAAACCCAAGTTGTTCTAGAAAAATCATCTACTAAAGTTAAAAAATATCTTGACCCATCATAAGCATTGGTAGAACATGGTCCCCAAATATCACAGTGTACTAATTCAAAAATGCTAGAAGATTTATGAGAACTAATAGGAAAAGGAAGTCTATGTTGCTTGGCAAGAGGACAAATGCAACAAGGAGAATTTTCATTAATAAGCAAATTGTTTTTCACAACAGGGTCATCAATTAACTTCATTCGGGAATCAGAAATATGGCCGAGGCGACAATGCCAAAGGCCATTCACATCTATACTACTTTTAACAGAAATAGCAACTGAAGGAAAATTTGGAGACAAACATGATAGGAGGTCGTTCAAGGACGAAGGAGGAACTGCCTTGGGAACTAGGTGATACAAGCCACTTCTCACTTCAGCAATTCCAATCGTGGTCCAGGTGGAAAGGTCCTGTATGAAACATAGGTCATTTTGAAAATCAAACAACAAGTCAGATTTTCAGTAAGTCTTTTAACAGAAATCAAATTGAAGGAAAATGAAGGAATGCATAAAACATCATTAAGGGCAATCTTATTGGTAAGTTGAACTTTGCCGAGATGTGTAGCTGACACAAAGGTGTCATTAGGCAAACTTACCCTATGGGATACCTTTGTAATGTCAGAGGTAAAAAGAGAAGGGCTACACACCATATGGTCTGTAGCTCCTGAATCAATAATCCAGGAAATGTTATCTGGCTTTAAAAATGCAGCAGATATATCATTATGAAACATGATTTTACCAGACATATTTGGAGGTGTGACACTGGTTTTGGAATTGATTGAAGTCTGACTTGCCGAGGGAATTTCAGTCAGCATGTTCTTGGGTTGGATGAGGTTCATGAGGTGACGATATTGCTCCTTGGTGAAAACCATTTTCTCCTCACTCACCTCCTCCCTACTGGGACTCGTAGACAGAGCTACTTGATTGGCAAATGAACTTGCAGCTTTTCCCTTGTACAGCTTGTGACCCGGGGGATACCCATGGACCTTATAACACTTCTCAATCACATGACCACTCATATTGCAGTGAGAACATACTGGGGGTTCAGCATTTCCAGCTTTAAAACAGTTTTCAAGTGTGTGTCCTTGTGTGTGGCAATGTTGACAGTATGGTCTTTCCTTCTTTGTGAAAATTCTGTTACTTGTCTTGAAAGGAGCATTGACAAACTTACTAGCTAGTGCCATAGATTCACAAGAGGGAGTGTTATTGGTAAGTTGATGGTGTTGTTCTTGTTGTTGGATCAAAGAAAACACTTTGTTAATGCTAGGGAGGGGTTCAATCAGCATGATTTGGTCTCTAGCATTAGTATACTGATCATTCAAACCCATAAGAAATTGTATCACATAATCCCTCTGATACCTTTCATTTAGCATCTTAGACTGACCACATGTGCATAACGGCATAGGATTATAAACAATCATCTCATCCCAAAGAGTTTTGAGGTTACCGAAATATGCACTTACAGAGTCTCTGTCCTGTCGAAGGTTAGCCAAATCTCTTCTAAGCTGGAATATGCGAGGACCATTCTGCTGTGTGAAGCGATCCTTGAGCTTCGTCCATACCACTTGAGCATCATCCACAAAAGCCAGTGTATGCTTGATATCAATGCTCACTGCATTCTGTATCCACGAAACAACCATGTCATTACACCTCTCCCACATTTCAAACAAAGGATCTTCTTCATCTGTCGGCTGGACTATGCTTCCAGAAATGAAACCAAGCTTGTTCTTCGCTCTAAGTGCTCGACGCATTGACCGTGACCAGGTAATGTAATTTTCAGTGGTGAGTAGTTCAGTGACGAGAACCAAGGATGTGTGATCCCCATTCTCTATGCGATAGGGATTATTTGGATCTGTGAAGTTGAAATAAGAAGAAACGTGTTTAGGGTTTTCTGTATTTGCGGATTGTGAAGTTGGGGTTTGTTCTTCCATGGTTTGATTGAAAAGAAAAAGAGAGAAATTATTGACCAAGCTCTGATACCATGTAAGATAATCAAAAACCTTGAAACGGAAGAACAAACGAATGAATGAAATGAAAGGATGAATTGAAATCCTTTCTCTTCAATGAAGAAAGCTTCGTTATATTATTTCACAGAGAAGGGGGGCCTTTATATACACTTCCAGACCAACAATTACTTTCCATAACAAACTTAACAAACTAAGAAAGAACAAAATAAAAGCTGGAAAATTATACCAGCGCATGACAATGAAACGGTGTACTGAGTATAACAGAAAAAGAGAATTTTGCACAATGTGTGTGCTGCTATCTGCATCCTTGTGTACGCAGAGATAGTGATGGTGGACGACAAGTCTTCTGTCCTTCATCACTTGATAGACGACAAGTCTTCTGTTCTTCATCAAGGGATGAACGACACTGTCCTTCATTAAGGAACAGACGACCAGTCGTCTGTTCTTCATACGGAATAATTCTATCCCGTAATAATCTCACTGCATGTCTGGAACATGGTGAGTTTTTCGTGACATCACCTCACCTGTCTTAACATCCTTAATTAGAGTGAAGTTCATTAGTAATGGCACTTAACATCCTTAATTAAAGGTTTAACCTACCTGATTAGTGGTTTCGATTCAAAATCCAATCCTACTGGAAGCCAAAAATATGGTGTTTTGTAATATTAGAGAAAATCGATTAGATAAATAGTGAAACGATGGATTTGAGTTTTGATTTTCTAATTTACTTCTAGGGTCTTTTTTGTTTTCTAATAAATTGTAAATAGAGTTTTTCTATATATTTTCTTAATTATTGGTCATTAAGATGTAATAGGAGCATTTTATATATTTTCTTAAGAGATTTGTTGAGCTTTAATATATATATCACCATTAAAGCGATCGTATGTTGAACAATATAAATTAAACTAGACTTGGTTGAATAAATAATTGTTTTGTCATATATTTGGTGTGCATTTAAAATTTATCTTATTTTGTGTTTGATTGATATTAGATAAGATAAAACAATATATTATGATGATAATAATTATGATATCTCGTCTAATGTTTAAAGTATAACTTATAACATATATTGTTTTCTAAATTGAAACTTAAAAAAGATACTCAAATATAAGATTAATATAAAATACAAGAAATTATATTTTACTATTAATATGTATAACTTTCAAACTTATATATTTTAACAAATTATTAAATATTACTTTTTTTTACTTTTAGTTTATATTGAGTGTTGAAATTAATAATATTATAATAACCTTAATTATAAAATTCAAGACCAATAGACCCAATAAAACCTAGATCAGTTCAAATTAAAAAATTTGAAAACTAATTGATCAGACTTGATCCGGTTAAAAACTGGTTGACCTATAACTGGAGTAAAAATCCATTGATTTTTTTTTAACAAAATAAGGCTGCTTTGATTCTTTGAAAAAAAATGAAAGAAAAAGAAATGTGTCAACTCAAGTTTACTCTCCTAATTTGTGAGCAGACTTCACCCTAGTCAACTCTCGAATTGAGTTTTAAAACTATAATAGTAATCATTTTTATTATTACATGATCAGGCAACTCATTTTGTGTTGACCTTCCCGAGCAAAGCCCCAAGTCAACCTCCAAGTCGGATTTTAAAATTGTGATAATAATTATTTTATCTTTATATTAAACAGAGTCAATGTTCAACCTAACTTATGGCCTTAGCCTTGTTCCAAGTCAGTTTTTAAGTCAAAATCTAAAACTATTATTATAATTATTTTTATTTTTATGTTGACCCAAAAAAACTTAGATTGACCCTCTCAGCTTTTGATCAAAATCTTATCCTCAGTTGACTCATTGGTCCAATCACCACTCGTTAATCAAATTGATGGGTTAATAATAGTGGTTTCAATTTAAGAAAAAATAGAAAATTGTTAACCTAACTTGACCTGGAAAAAACTTGAGTCAGAAACTTATTGATTTTTTCTCAATTATTTTTCTTGTTTTGGTCCTTTTAAAAAAACTAAATTTAAAAAAACTTAATTTTATATGAAGAGTAATATAGTTATTTTATAAATAACAACTCTTTTGCGAGAGTCTCCAAGTAGCATGATGTAATGACAAAGACCTTGTGATTTACATAGGAGATCTTGAGTTCGAGTCAAGACATGCACTCCTTGTAAGAGTGTGTGACAGTCAGAGTTTTACTTGTTCACCTAAGCCCACTGCCTTGAGAAAATTAAATGCAAGATTCTATTGCCTAGATTTTTCCAATTAGGACTGTATTTATTATATAAGAATATTAATCATCCCAACCAGTTGAGCTATGCAAAACGACATATCTTGTTGCATTTTGGGCTTGCGGTGATTGCGATCTGGAAGCTTGCTGGGATGAACTCGAAGATGCCTTCTCGTTCTCATTTCCATATATAATCCACCAAAAGAAGTTGGTGAGTGCAAAACCCACTCGAAGCTGATAGACTGAAACTACAAGTCCTAACCACAGAAGATGTTCACATTCTGCATAACTGGCTTGACGCCCTTTTTTCCAGGCATCATGAACCTGCCTACCTTTTTTCCACATTCCATTTCCTCATGGAATTGAAAAGGAAAATATATTAATGGCCAGTCTTCCATTTCCTTGTCTTGGAGTCATCTAATAAGGAAATCATGAGGGGCGATTCTTGCATTTTTAGCTGGATCTACATGAAAAGATGGCAAAGTAGTGGGATTAGAAGGAGAAATTCAGAAAACTAAAGAAGCAATTGCCACGTCATCGTCATCATTATCCATGTGCTGTCCCACAAAAAATATATCTCGAACAAACTAAGTTCTTGAATGAAAATCAATGACCCAAACTAGAAGCCACCACCCCCCCTAACACGGAGTTGATGACATCCATTTCTTAGCTAGCAAGCAAAATCACACCCAGCGCTCCGCACTACGGCACATGCCGTTTGGAGACTGCTTTCCTCTTCGAAGACCCGCTGTCGTTCGACACCGAAAAAATACGACCCCACGAGCTCTTGTGATTGGAGTCCCCAAGCCAGCCTCGTTGCTGTGCCACCTGGGTCACGTGCAACCTAATAAAGTCCAAGCGCTTTGTCATGTGCCAGCGCCGACTGCCCTCGCGCCAGGTGTCGTGCAGTGAGGGGTACGCATAGCACGTTTGTGGCTTCAGGAGTCCTGAATTTTCTGTGCGTGTCAACGCAGAAAAGTCCACACGTGACTTGTACCAAATCGGCCATGTGCAGGGACAACTCGGGAACAATCTTATTGGCCTGTGGTGAGTTCTCATTGGCCCCAGTTTGGGATAGAGACGCTGCTCCGTTAGCAGTGATTATAGGTTTTAATTATTCATAGCGCTTATGACTTTTCGGTGGTAATTATGCCCGCTGGAAAGTTTTATAGAAATAATTTAAATAGAATATCAATTTCAGATTCATTGATATAAAAAATATATTGGCAGTGTGTAGCAACTCTTTGACATGAAATTTAGCCACTAAAATCTCTAAACTGACTCAGTTTATGGAGGGAGGGTCTCTTCTAATGAGTCAAGTCGATCGATCACTCAAAATAATATATTTTTTATATTTAAAAAATAAGATTAAAAATTATAATTGAGCTATAAATTAATTTATTGTGTCATTTAAATTGAATCAAATCAATTTTCATAAAAAATAAAATCAAACCACGCTCGTGTAAAATCCTTAACTTATTTATTACTGAACTAACATGTCGTGTTGCGATCAAAAACACCTTCAATGTTAAAATAAAATGAAACATCGTCGCAAATTTTGTAATCTATATTTCTTTTTTTTCTTTTTAATTAAATTCTTCACGATTTCACATGATTGGTCGACGGGTAAAGTCGTTATCCGTTAGGAAGCTAAAGGAAGGTAAAAGGGCAACTGGTCTCCACTTTCTTGGACCATTCTTCAAGTTAATTTTGTCTAATTACTGCACCACCCCTACCTGAGGCTGCATAACGTGGCTACTAACATTAGCTTTATAGGTTTTGTTTGTAGACAAGCATTTGGCGCCGACTACGGTGCCTTCTCCAGTTTTTTCCGTTTGTCGCAGGGCTTTTCGATTATTTATAATCACAGAAAAATAGATAATTTAACATATCTTTTAATTTAACCAAATAACTTTGCTAGTTTATTAAACTACTTGTTGGCCCTAGTTTGGGGATATACAGAAGAAAAAAATTAACATTTCTTTTTTAATACGAGAAAACTTTATCCTCTAGAAAGCATATTTTATAGGTTTAACTGAGAGTAAAATTCCGGTTGTCCCAGACTCTTATGATGGATGCAAAGGCTGACTTGAACTTGAAATCTGCTATGCAAATCGTAAGTCCTCTGTCATCCTATCACGTCTATTGGGAACAAAAAAGAAGCTAACACAAGAAACATATACTAGTATTTTCAATATATAAAAAAGTTAATTATAAATTTAAAAGTTAATACAAATGTTTAATTAAATAAATTAAAACTCATGTACATCTCTAATTTTTTTTTAAAATATTTTCTAACTAAAACATTATAAAAACGATGTAAATCAAGATATCTTATCTAACACGACCTATTAACCTGATTATATTTAATAATTTTATTTCTCAGAACTAATTTGTTTATTTAATAAAATGATAATAAAAATAGATATGCATGAAAAAAAAATCCAATAAAATTAAAGAAAACAACATCATGTATGGATAAAAATAACACATGCTTTATTAGAAAAATATTATATTCTTATCTAAAATTAAGTAAAAATCAAATGAATTTTTAATTAATTTATTTAAAAAAAATAAGTAAAAAAAGCTCAGTAACTAGGTATATTCTAGTGAACATGATCAATTGAAAACAAAAGGCCATGTGTGCGGGCTTGCAAAGCTACACCGGCACTAATGGCCTCCCACCCTTTTTAAAAATGAGTTAAGGGTAGAAAACTCATAGTTTTCCATCAAAGAATTAGGATGGAGTTCTTTTACTTAAATATTTGTTTTTATTTATTTTCACTTAAGACCACACAGAAAAAAAATCCTTATAATATTAATAAAAATTCATATCAAAAGAATTATTAATTTATTTAAAAATACAGAATTAAACCAGGAAAAAATTCCCTTTCAATCTTAATATACTTTTTTTTACAAGATATAAAGTAAAAAACATCTAATTAATTTAACCTCTCTCGTTGTATAGAACTCACTAATTCAAAATATAGCCAAACAATTATTTTCTCTCATTTATTATCTTTCAGTCACTTTATTTATCATCTCTCATACCATAGATTAGAAATAAAAAATAATAGATAAAATTGTTAAACCTTCATACTAATGGGACGAGCTAAAGGCACGTTTAAGAAAAAATAATCACAAAAGAAAAACCTTTTATTCTTTCATTTTGGTTAAATTAGTGTTTGTTTGAGAGTTTAGTTGAGATAGATATTTAAAGGTTTTTTTTTGTTGTTCATAAATGCATTATTTTTTATTTTTTAAAATTATTTTTGACATTAGCACATGAAAATAATCTAAAAATATAAAAAAATTAATTTAAAATAAAATAAAAATTCGATTTTTTTAAAAGTATTTTTGAATCATAATGTCAAAGAGGATCTTAATCCTTTGATTTTTTCTTGCAAACAATAGTTTTTTTTTTATAAAAAACAAATGAGAATCAATCCAATATTGTAATGGCCTTTTCTTGCATTATAATATATTTTATTTAACAAAAAATTAAAAAAAAAACATAAAATCGAATTTAAAACCAGCATGAATAAATTTGAAAAATAAATTCAATCAAAAAATTAGAAAAAAATATTAAAAAGAAAATCAGTGCTCTGAATCGTATGCAAGTGAATTGTAAGTCCAGTGTTTTTAGCACGGGGCTTAGGTTTCTACGTACTAATTGTAATTGTAATTGTAACCTCGTAATTTATAAAAAATAATAAATATAAAATATTAGTCTAGCAGACCAAAAACAAAAACATATTAATCACTTTAGGTCTAAATCTAATTAAATTAATTAAGTAATATAAGTTTTTGACTGAGTGGTATACCAGCTTCACGATTTCTTGCTGAACAAGTTTTTTAATGTCACAATTAATTCTGGTCATGAATATTTAACCAAGTGAGTAAGCAACGATTATAGAATAAAAACACACATGCACAGAGCGGTTAGATACATTGCATTAATAATAGATTATTATTATTATTTTGCAATTTTGTCGTAAACTGGCTAATAATATATTTAGGAGCTTTGTCTGGTCCCTACTTATATAATTTCATAAACTTATATATGATTAAGAAGTTAATTTAATGTTTATGGGAGCTATACAATCCAATTATCATTCCCCACGATTGCATGTTACAAGAATATCACTTGACCCCCAGCGTCTTGATCGAGGAATGATGAGTAATTTATTGTAGATACGCCATCTTTAATGGTGGCGAAGAGTATGGTGTGATTGCGTATATTTCACAAGAGTTATGTTGTTGTCTTATAAGTGTAGATGTCATCATTGAGAGTTTGTGATTTATATTATAGATTTTGAGTTTTTGAGTGAAGTCAGGACATGTATTTTTTATAAGAATGTGAGACAGCCAGAATTTTACTCGTTCAACTAACTCACAAAATACACTTTACAGGAATTGTTAATATTTCCTCACATAAAACAAATATGCTACTGTTCTTGGGAAATAAAATATAGATAAATTTAGAGTAAATTAAAAAAAAAGTGAAGAGTGCCGAAACCGCTTGTCGGGGATAAAGAAAGAAAATTCCTCATTGTCAAGATGAATACTTCATCCATGTTCATTGTCCCTCTCAGAACGAGGTTTCATCAAAATTGTTTTGCAAAAAAATATGCAGAAATAAATAAATAGTTTTTTGTTTGGACCCGTGAGATGGGGATTTGAGCCGTGTGGAAACGCAAGGCAGCAAGAAAATTCCTCGTATAGTTTAGTGCTCTGTTGCGTGTGCACAGCCTGACAATATATTGTGGTGTGTCAAGTATCTAATCAGACTACAACAATTCCTTCTGGTTCTTGTTATGTTTCTCAGCCAGTTCATAGATTAATTCAAGATTTTTAATTAACGTAAAGATAACTTACATTTTTAAAGTTTCTTTGTTGTAAGAAACCCGTCAGTACGAGTATGAAGAACTTCGATGTTTTCTGCTAAGAAAAGATGAATATTAACCATTTAGTTAGTGACGCAGACAGTGGTGGTAAGAGATTAAAAGTAAGATGTTTGTTTTTTCTTATTATGGATTCATGTAGTTGTTAATATAATAGTTATTGGAATATTATATGGTTGTTAACTTTAAAGTTTATAGAACTAGTCGAGATACATGTAAGTTGATCCAAGATATTAATTAAAAAAAAGATGAATACTACTGGAGACTCAATCGCGAAATTTCTTTTTTTTTTTTTGAAGAAGAATTCATTTCATGAGATGTATATATTGTATTTACCGGATTAATTCTCACAGCAATTTGATGGCTGACCTCCGCTTGAAAGATACGTGCATGTGTGCAGGACTGTAGCAATTTGATAACATTTGATCGATGAGGAAATACTTTCCATGAACTGATCAAATTCGAGCAAGTATATATTGGTCAATTCTACGTAAATGATTCATCTGATGGTCACTAATTAATTATTGTCGGTGTTAATTTGTTTTAAAATTTTAATGAAAATAATCAAAATAATTCGACAATAATACCCTTAAAAGCTTGCAAAATTATGCATAAGAGTAAAACGCGAGCCCTGCCATCATGTCTATCCAAGAATTTCACATCTCCTCCTGCGTGCACCAAGGGTAAAAAAACTCCATTTTCAAGTGTTAAGAAGTGGACATGGATTCTCTTTCATAATATTTAGGAAATAATATTCAAGATTTTCCTTCCAACGTGCTAAAAAAATAGCTGTTTAATTTTTTTTATTTGATATTTTGAAATCAATTATTATTCGGATAAATGATTTACATCTTGTTATGATTAGTAATATGTTTGCCGGGGAATCATGGGGACACTGTACAATAATTCATTGACCCAAAGACCCGTGCAAGGGAATTTGATTTTTGAAAAAAAAAAAAATGAAGAAAAAAAGAAAGAAAAAGGAAAGGGTGCGTGAGGAAAACTCCCATACAAAACCGCGTAAATGAACATTTTAGGAAAATAACTTTACAGAAATACAAAATCTAACATAATTTATTCATTGATCATATGAATAAATACAGAGAGACAAGAAAAGGAGAGTATTATTTTAAGGAAGAGACAGAGGTCCTGAAAGAGTGGGTTGGTTTTACAAGAAATTTAATATTACATAGAGTGCTGAAGCTTTAGGGTGGAATCTGTTTTCTGTAGTTGGAAGATTTGTTTTTTCTGTCATTAATTGGAAAAAAAGAAAAAAAATTCTTTGACGTGGATTGGATTTTCTACAAGTTTATGAGAAAGCCATCCCTTTGTTTTGTCTTCATGTGTGCCTTATTGTTCTATAAATGAGTCGCTAGTCACTTTTGTTGAACTCCCCTATCTTGAGTTTCCTTTTCTTTTCCGGGTTTCTTCCTTTCTCTCAGAACTTGAGGAAGAAAAAAAATGGAGGACTTGGGTTCTGTGTGGAGTTGTGAAGAGGTGGGTTCTTTCTACTCTTTTGATAATCTCTTCCCTCTCTTTGTTTCCTCTTCTGGGTCTTGTTTGGTCTGGCATTTAAGCCTTCCGTTGTTCTGTTTTGTTTATTACGAACAGTTGTGATATTCAATGTATTTTATTTACAGGGTCTAAAATCTAAACAGAAATTCATTTTCCTACTCCTTATTATCAGTTCCATCATAAAGTTCAAAACTTTTTCTTATGACTCTGCCTTGTGGGGATGATTTCTTCCTGTTTTAAAGCCTTTTTGGTAGTTCTGTGTCTTGGATGTTGTTTCTGCTTGTTATTTTCGTTCAAATGCGTAGTAATTTAATTTGATGGCATTGCCTTTTTTGTTTTGATTCTCCTGGGATATGGTGGTTTGGTTTGGTTTGGTTTGGTTTGGTGAAGGATAAAAAAAGGGGTTCTTGTCCTGTGCTATTTTTATTCTCCTTCCTTTTTGTTTGCTTATTGAAACTTAAGAGTTAAGACTCGTCTGTATTGATGTTAACTTGCGATAATTCATGGCACAAGTCATGGGGACCAATGTCGTTTTAAAAGGGTGGTTGAGTGGCGGCACTCTTTCCTCTCATTGGTTTTTAACCTTTTCGAGCTTGAAAGATTCACATCATTTGACTAGAAGGGCTTGTGATCCGCATGAGCCCAAATTGAGATTATAATGTCTCCCCTACCATTGAAAATTCTTGCTCATCAATTGGATTCATTTGGAATTTCTGTCTCTGCCAAATTGGATCCTGTGATTTTTACATTAGCGTGTTTGGTGTCGATTTTTGTCCTATTGGAAGCTCAAAGTATTGATGTTGAACTCTGAGATTCTTTGGAACCGGGGCATGAACCTTTTTCTGCTGCCCTTCAGTTTTTACTGATGAAAATATTGTATGGATTGAAGCCTGCGAGCTTGAAGTTCCCAGGCCATATTTCGTTGAGTTCTTGTACAAGTGACAAAACTAATCAATTTGTATTGAATTGAATTGACAGAGCTTTGATGAATTGAAGCAGAAGCTTGTATACACCACCATTGAATTGGGGTCACTGAAAGTTGAAGCAAATGAAGAAATGAGAAAGCACAAGGAGGATGTAAATCATTTAATCAATCTCCTAAAGATGGCTTACCATGAAAGAGATGAGGCCAAAGGTCAACTGCAGAAACTAGTCAACAAACTAAAGCTTTCTGGTGCTACTGGATTGCTGCCCATTCTTCCTCAAGCACAACCTGAAAGCCCCCTTGTGATGCCTGCCAGAGCGAACTCCAGTATAACTGAATCTAACAGTTTATCTGATACATATAACCACCAATCACATGGCTCCTCCCCTGTGGATTCCTTATTTGATGCAGTTACTTCACCAGATTTCTCCAACATTAACATGGCAGACTCATGTCACATGGGGTTTGTGAACAACACCTTGGTTCAAGACTATGATGGCTCTGTACCAACAGGTTTAGTGGCTCCAGCAGTGGCCAAGATTGACCCGGCCGATGTTGTAATCGATAAATTTGTCAAAGGAAAAGTCCTACCGGAAAATGGAAAACTGTTGCCGGCTGTGATGGAGACAGCTCCTCTTCTTCAAACACTTCTTCTTGCAGGTCCGCTTCCACGGTGGAGAAATCCACCTCCACTGCATCCGTTCAAGATTCCACCTGTTTCAATCAGTGGTGAAACTTTTAACCTCACTGCCAATTCAAGCTGTCTAGCTCAGCAACCATTGGCTTCACCATCATTTATTGAATTGTCTCGAGGATCTTCTCAAATGTGTTCAGCTTCCCTGTTAGACTTTGCTACTGGTGCTTCTGGTTCAGGTATAGACAATGGACGTCTGCTAAATTCTGGTGCCATCCATCAAATCCCAGCTTGTAAGCGGCAAAGATTTCAATGAGAGTCTAATAATTTTTATTTTTATTTTTCCTTTTAAAATCAGATTTCAGTGGTTGAGGGTGTAAAAAAGATGTATTATTTTCAGAGTTTGAAAGACACAAATAGTTAGCCTGGTTGGTTTATCTGCCATGTACATGAAACATTACACTTGTGGTTCCTTAAGACAACAAGTCATATAATCTTTGAGTTTTGAGGTCCACTAGCACTTGCAAATTAGGAAAAGGCTTAAAAAGTTAATTGACATCAGGAGAGGGCGTCAAAACAATTCCATTCAACTGCTTAGACGTGTTGCTGACATAGTTGCAGTAACTGAAGCAGTAGCTAGGAATGGATGCCCGTAAACACAATCTTAAAAAGACCTGGTATTAATGTACGGTAGAGGATTATTTTGCCATCACTCTGCATATTTCCAGCAAATACTGAGATCCTGGCCACATTCAAATGTTTAGCTCAATATTTTATTTTTATTTTTTTGATAGCTGGGGTGTTCGGGCCAGCTTGCGCGCACAACAACTAAATCCCCGGGCCCACTGAACATCCTGCAAACCCAATGAGCATGTAAGGTACCGCGGCGGTGACAGACGTGCCTGGCAAAGCTTGAACCTGGGGTGAGAGGAAGGGAGAAACCCTTCTTGACCACCAGGCCAAGACCCTGCTGGCTTAGCTCAGCTTTTAGGTGTATTAGTCTTTGCTTGACTATCTGCGAGTGTATGCCAGCAGCATATTAAACATTCCGCTGATCTATTTCATGAGGTGCAATAATTCCCATCCAAATGAAATATTCTGTGCCGGGTTGTCTGCAATCGTTCTGGCCTGCAAAGAGCTGTGAAGCGTCAAAGAAGTTATTAGCATGGAGTGGGGGTTCATGTTCGTTTGAAGCGGTTTTATTCTCCAGATGGGCATCGAATGGAAGAAAACTTGGACGATTCTTCCCATCTTGCAGAGCACATAAAGACCAGGCCAAAACTACCTTAAAATGTTGTTATTAACCACTATTTTTGTCCCAAGCGACGACCTTTGAGAGCAAAAAGTAAAGACTAGAGTCATTATCTAGTGTCAATACTAAAGCATCTAGAAACCTACTGATTGGTATATTTAGAGATGAGGTGTAAGAGATTGATTATAAAAAGTCCCTAAGGACATGATGACAGAGAGCTTGCAATCACAGTAAATCTCGAATTCAAGTCAGAACATGTATTTTTTTTAAGAGCTTGGAACAACTAGGATTTTACCCGTTCATCTGTGCTCACAAAGTACACGGGTTTTCTTGCATCCAAAATAAATATTGATTATATAAAATAAAGATAACAATCATTGATGATATATCATGTCTAAGGTAAATTCTATGACATGCAAGTCACATTTAAGAATAGACTAGGAAATAAGTGTTTCAAATAGCTAAGTGATGGATGGTGTGATAGAAAATGTCATGGACAAATTTGTTTGTGTTAGATGTGTAATGAGCTTTGCAAACTATATGCTTTGCCTCATCCACATGATATAGCTCTTTTTTTTAGTATCATGACCAGTAATTTTTTTAGTGAGAATATCTTGAAAAAATATAAAAGTTAGGTCACATTCATTTTAATACTAATATTACATGTTAAATTATATATTACTAAGTCACATTAATTTTTTAATCATCATAAACATAATAGTCATGATTTATCAAATTCTAACAAATTTTTACATAATAAGGAGAAACAATATAACAGGAAGAATATATATAACAAGGATATCAAGAAACTGGAAAATATTTGTTATTGGTATGGAATGAAAGGGCAATGGTCTCATACCTGTCGTGATCAAACAACTTGTTGATTTATATCAGACCTTATTTGAAGGAAAAAAGAAAAATATAGAAATAGATTTTCTCACCCACATCAAGAAAATATGGATTAGTATCATAAACCCAATATCGGTGATGAAAATATATGCTTAGCAAATATTGCAGTAATACATGTCATTCTCAAACACAAGTAATATTTTTCAAATCTGAGAATGATGAAAACAATAATAGGAGAAACATTATGCCAACATAATGTTTGAAGGCATGTTATCTTACATGCAACAACACTCATAAACATTATGCCAACATCATATCACAATTTCTTCTTATTACAATTGGTTTTTGGTCATGAGCCAGACACTTCTCATCTAAGAATATTTGGTTGCACGGTATATGTTCCAATATATCCACCACAACATACAAAGATGATCCTAAGAGGAGTCTGAGAATATATGTTTAACAACATTTAAAGGATTGTGACACAATATTATAATACAACAACGTAGAGGGTGTTTGGGATTGTGGTGCAACCAGAGATTGCAAAAAAATAGAGGGTTTGGATGTTTGGTTAATTTTGAGAAGCTAAAATTTGACCATGGGACCCACCTAATTTACTATTGAAATAGAGTTTCACGGAAAGCTTTCCGTGCGTTACATTGGGGTTCGGGGGTAGGGGGTGGGGGGAATATAAAAAATATATTTATATATTAAAATAAATAATAATATATTTTTATATTTTAAAAAAAATATATTTTATATATTTTTAAAAATATATTTTAAAATATAAAATATATATTATTATTTATTATATTTTCTTATAAAAAATATATTTTTAATATTAAAATAATCTAAAAAATAATTACAATAAATAAATATATTAGAGGAAGATCACAATATAATTTTTGTCTTGCAATCCTAATTTTGTTTCAAATGATATTTTACTATATGTTGTTCCGAGATCGCAGAGACCTTCATGTATGGATTTATAGTTCGTGATGAAATTACAAGTAGTTTGATGAGAGAATAAAAACAAGTGTCTAATTTACTTGAATTATTAATTACATTTTATTATTATAATTATTAAATATTTAAATATATATATATATATATATATATATATATATATATTAAAGTAATTTCATAAGTTGAAAACAATATAAAAAGTTTGGTAACCAAACACATGAAACTGTTTTTTATTAATTTCAAACTCAACCACAATTTTAACCAAACACTTCAATATTTATTATGAACCGCAGCTAATTTTTTTTATTTTTATGAAACTGGTTTTTTAAAACCTTAACCACAAAAACAAAAGCAATACCAAACACACCTAAGTAAACCCTGTGGCTACAGCTACAGTGATAAAATTCTATAAATGATTCGATGGTGTATACAGGGCCAGAGATACAGGAGTGTGTGCAATAATCTCTGGCAATAGATCTCATTTCACAGGGCCAGATACAGGAGTGTATGCAAAAATACATTGCCATTCTTTTCTTGACTGATATATTTTGAGTACAGAAATGTGGAAAAACTGTTCCTGCCATAGTGAAAGCAGAAATCCGTAGCAGTCGTCTTGAATTACATAAGATGATCTTGTTTCAAAAAAACATAATACAACATAGAAATTGGGCGAAGGAAAAAAGAGGACGAGACCTACTGAACCATGTCGACAGGCTGCGATTAAGATTTCAAACTATAAGAAAAATTGAACAAAAACTGGTCGAGCTATCTTCAATTTTACCCCAGTGCTAACTAATATTCCCACCTCTCTCTCTAAATCCAGCCTTCCCTGTTTGTTCCTTTAAACTTTGCTTCATTGACATATAAAACATGCCAAGGACATACAAAATTTGCTACATTTACTAGGATCAGTGACTTATTATGTAGATAGGTTGATTCAAGCTAACAGCTTTGGAAACTATGGCGCTGCAATATGACCACCACCTAATTGGACACCAGCCGATGAAGCAATCCTGCCTCCTATAGTTAACCTGAATGAGAATCCCGATCACACAACCAGCTATATAAACCAGAGATTGAAATGATCTAATATCTGAATGTCTGGTAACTCGTTGAACGCATAGTTCAGAATCAAGGAATCAAACTTCAAGCCTACAAGGTTGCTGGATCCCAGTGCCACTCAGAACCATGAGATGCACAGGCTCACAGCTTCAAACTAATTTTGCAGATCTCCCTCCGTAATGTCACAGCAAAACTGCCTTACTCTGGAACACAAAAGCAAAAAACCACTTTGGAAAGCAGAGGGCAAGCGCTTAGATGATTCCAATCTTGTTTGCCACATCCAAGGCATCATAATCTGGTGTCAACCTAACATATGCCTTCTTGGTGCCATCAGGCCTGGAACAAAGTCACTGAACTCGGAGAAGGAGCTAAACATTTGCACAAGGGAAGAGGATGAACAAGAAATAATTACACGCAACAAGTCACATGGATTTACATGCATAAGAGAGTTTTTTTTTTCCATGGAGGGTAAAAATTCAACCACATCTAATCAGTGTGTTCTAAATTACAGGAGCAAAAGCAGCCATCTTATCAGCATTTTCTAGATTTATTATGGTGGTAGTCAATATCTTTATATGGCTGGGGTAAGACATAATGCCAAATATTGAGGATAAATATTTCAACAAGACACCAATAGAAACTAAATTTCTGATGAGCGTGTGTTTGGTTGGGGTAACCATATTAGGTAAAGACATGTTCATCCATAACAAAATAATAGTCAGAAAAACAAATAAGCAATTATTAGCAAACACCATTAGCATGCGAATCAAAATAGCCAATCACCCACTGCTGAAAGAAAAGCATTGTATTTTCTCAAGAACAAAAAACATAAAAAGAAAACAGAAGACAAGAATCAAAGGCAGGGGTACCTGATCAGGGTATTAACTTTCTTAGTCTGAATGTCGTACATCTTCTTGACAGCATCCTTAATTTTCTTCTTGCCAGCACGCAAATCAACTATAAAAACCAGGGTGTTGCTGTCTTCAATCTTTTTCATGGCAGACTCAGTTGTGAGAGGATATTTCAAAATCTGACAATGATCAAGCTTGTTCCTTGGTGTAGCACTAATGCGAGGATACTTTGGATTCCTCTCCTTCTTCAATGTCTTAGGTGAAATGTAACTTTAGTTCTGATCTTCTTGGTCCTCTTGAAGGTTGGACCCGACTTGAGCAGCTTGAAAATATCCCCTGAGAGTTAAAAAATTTTGGACCTAAGGATGAAATTGTAACTTTAATGTCGAAGTGAAAAGTAAAAAAATTTCCAGTAAAAGGACGACGCTGTTTATATATATAATTAGCCATGGCACCTAGAACCATATTTTTTTCAATGCAAAAAAATATTTATTATGCATGATTTTTTTACCATAACATAAATTTAGATAAAATAATAAATCTGAATATAATTTTTGTGGAATGCAAGTTTTCTATAAAATATATAAATTTTAAATGGATATAAATTTATCTGTTTAGTAGGTTCGAATGAAATAATCAGTATAAAATAAGTAGTTAATTTTCTATCAACAAAAAGATGAAAACATAAACTGAAAATATATCCTTATTTTATTGTCATTATCATTACTATAACAGTTAAAATTATTATCAACATTACCGTCAAAATAAATAAATTGCCCTGAAAAATAATTAAAAAAAGCAAAAGATTTAAAAAAAACAAAAAAAAAACCAATCACTAAAATTATCATTATTATTGCGTAAATAGTAAAATCATAAAAATCATTTAATCCAGAGAACAAATAAAAATAACAGAAAATACAAAAAACAAATAAAGAAAAAAAGGAAGCAATATTAATTTTAAAATGACCACTAATATAAATTCAAATTTCAGGACTGAACAGATTAAAAAAAAACTCAAAAAAAAAAACTAAAAGTATAGATGTATAAATACGAATAAAAAATAAACATTATCTAAGAATTAAAAAAAAAACCTAAATGAATTAATATAAAAAAAACCTCCAATAATCAAATACCAAAAATAAATAACAAAAAGATGCATACATAAATTGAAAATCTATCCTTATGTTATTGTCATTATTATTACTATAACAATTAAAATTATTATAAACACTACTGCCAAAACAATTTAAATAATTAAATTGCCCTGAGAAATCATAAAAGAAAAGCAAAAGATTTTTCTTAGAAAAAAAACCAAACACTAAAATTATCATTGTCATTGCATAAATAGTAAAATCATAAAAATCATCTAATCCAAAGAAGAAGAAAAAACAGGAAACAAAAAAAAATGAACAAAGGGAAAAAGTGAGCAATATTAATAGTAAAATGATTACTATAACAGTTAAAATCATTATCAATATTATTGTCAGAACAATGAAAATCATTAAAAAAAAAGCAAAAGATTTGTATAAAAAACAATTAAAAAATAATCACTAAAAAATATCATTGCGTAAATAGCAAAACCATAAAAATCATTTAATCCAAAGAACAAACAAAAGTAACAGGAAAAAAAGAATAAAGGGGAAAAATACGCAATATTAATTTTAAAATAATTATCAACACAAATTAAAATTTTAGGATTGAACCGATTAAAAATAAAACCTAAAAAAGACAAAAACTAAAAGCATAGATGCATAAATATCAATAAAAAATAAATATTATAAAAAAACAAATGAATTAATAAAAAATTAAAAATTAAAAGAATAAGGACCGAAATGAAAAATAATATATATAAAATTAATTCCAATTGAAGGATAAAATTGAAACAAAAAACAATTGGAGGATCAATATTAAATAATTCTAATTGCTGTCATTTTATGAAAAAATTAGAAGAAGAGGGACTGAAATCAAAACTTTGTATATATGACCAATTTCAATTGGAGGACCAAATCAAAGAAATCAAAACATCCGTACCGGAAAAATTAAAGGAACCAAAAATAAATCAAAAATCAAAAGTATAAGGACTGAAATAAAAAAAAAATTATATAATCAGTTTTAATTCAAGAGCACAATTGAAAATAATCAAACTTTCAATTAAAGAAATCAGTAATAAAACTGAAATCAAAACATCAGGGATGAAAAGCAACTTACTTCAAACATGAGGGACTGAAGCTGATTTTCCTTCGGCTGGAGAGAGAAAACCGACATCCGTCAAAAAACCGTCTGCCGCCGCTTACCGGAACATATATGACCGGCATGCGCCGCGACGGCAAACACAGGACATGACGGCGAACCTCCAGACACGGCGAAAATTAATTTTGGACCGACGTACGGACCCGAACGCGCCGCCTCAATGGCGCGTTCGCGTAGAACGCCGCTGTAGCGACCGTACGACGCGCCAGCTGCCTGCCAGGAAAAATAATTAAATATGGGCTAATTACCAAGACGCCCCTGATCCTACTGACATTAACGAAAAAACCGGAGGGAAAAATACGCCCCTGCCCCCGTTCACTGTTCTCTATTTTGTCCTTTTCGAGGCCCTTTTTCGTCTGCGCCCTGTACAAAGAATTTGGGAAAAACCGAGAGAGCCCCTGCCCCCTGTGCACTATTTTGTCTTTTATGAGGGTTATATTCGTTAATACACTGTTCATAGACGGAAAAAAAAAAAGCACATACACGAGCGTAGCACCGGGACAAATTGCGAGTCCACAGCGCGCATAAGTCTTGGTGCACAGTAAAAAAAGCCACAGTAAATGTGGCACGCTGTGTGTATATATATATATATATATATACATAGTTGAACTCCTAGCATGAATAGTTGTTAGGACTTTTTAATGCATTTTCCTCTTTAAATTAAAAAAAAATTACAATGTAGCCCTTTGTTATAGTTGATTTAAAAAAAAAAACTTTAAATTAAAAAAAAAAAGAAATATAATTATTTTTTTATCACTTAGCTTAAAAAAATCATGTCTAATTGGGATCATATTTTGACCGGGATTCTAAATTTGCCCGTTGATTAAAGTTCACCAGCATCAATATATTATGACATGTTTTTAAAATTTTAACTTAATCTTTTTATACCTCTTTAATTTAGTTCGAGATTTAATTTGATCCGTGATTAATTAAGACATAATAAAGATCTAAAGGAAAGAAAAATGAAAGACAGATTATCTAGTTAGATTAACTCGTGACGATCATGTCTATTATCCAGGTTGTAGATTTGTCATGTGAACCTCCAGTTTGTCATCATTTTTTTTATTTCATTCTTTAATTATTATTTTTTCAATTTAGTATGTGGATATGTTTTTGTTCTCACATTTAAGTTAGGGTTAGTCAAGACTAGAATGATAGATGATTGTTTTTGGCTGAACAAGTGATGCCGACTTTCTTTTCCATTTATTAATGGTTTGGATGATTAATTATTATATTCTAAAATCATCATTTGAAATAGTTAAAGTATATAATAAAAAATAACATTTTTTAAAATATTTAACCTGCATAAACGCAAAACCATAGCCTAGTAAAATTACTGTGGAGAACACCCCATACGTTTAATTGACCGAAAGTAGTGTTGGCTAATTGGTCCATGAACGATTCCATTTTCGTTGTTTTTTATTATTATTTTTTAAGTTATTGCAAGTGCATTCCATATTGAGAATTTATTTATTAATAATTATTTATTCTGAAGAGAACATACGAGAAAGTGGGGAGAAAATTTTCGTCATGGGCTTGCCAAAACCACTCTCTATTTAAGGACTTATTTGATAGAAAGTGAAATTCATTTTGGAAAGTCAATTTCAGGAAAAATGATTTAAAAATGAATATTTTTAAATATTTTGATTGATCAATATATTAAAATCTAATTAGGTTTTCTAAAATATATTTTTTGCCTACTAGAGTCTATACATGAAAAGAATATTATGTTTATATCATTCAAAATACTATATTATAAACATGACTGTTTTAAATAGCTTCTTCTAGGAGGGATGCTCCCTAAAACGACCAACCCCTAATTAATTATCATGTTTATTTAAAAATAAATAAATAATAATTATCTCCTGATGCCGGCTCTCCAAGGTTCATTAATTAATAAAACACCAACTACACTATTCAGAAATGAATCTCACGGCCTGCAGGCTTACGTCACGATCGTTCCCCGCTGCAATTTCTATCCCTGATTGGTTTGTTTTATCCTTTTTCTTTTTCGTTTTTGGAGTCATTATTTTTTTTTAGAGTCATTGAAGAGTTTTAAATTGTGTTTTTTTTTAAATATATTGAAATAATGTTTTTTCATATTTTAAAATTTATTTTTAACATTAATATATAAAAAACAATCTAAAAACATCAAAAATAATTAATTTTAAAAAACAATTCACGTTTTAATTTTTTTTGAACCGCAAAGCCAACTCGGTCTCACCAGGGTAGTGATGAAAAACCAAAGCAATATTCCGGCATGCTGAATGGATTTTGTTGTTTATCGTTTCCGGTGTTGCAGACAGTTTTCTTAAAAAATATATAAAAAAAGCATTTACTATATTATGAATCTATTACTTTACAGCTAATATATATAAATAAAGAAGTATCCTCGACCGAACCTAAATAAAAGAATCGATCCAAGCAAAGGAGGGAGAGCTGACTATTTGCCCACATATTGCTTCCTGGGTCTTAACCAATTGTTGTGGGTTTGGTCAAACTTGCCGAATAAACTAAGCCTAGCTAGCGCTTGCCATCTTGGAACAGCGCGTCATTGGAGAATGAAAGAACAACAACACCAATTCAAAAGCAACAAATTCATTGCTCTCCCTCCCTCTCCATTGACCAAGCACACAGGGATGAGCATGCCTTTCGTCCCTCGTCAAACCCCATATTTTGACCTTACTTAGAGGTTTCTTGTCACTAAAGAATGAAAATGGAAAAAAAAAAAAAAAAAAAAGGAACAAAAATGGTAGCAAATTTAAGAGCTGGGATTTGATGTTGGGTGAAGGGGTCGACATGGTCAGAAAATAGAAAGAAAAAAGGGGTCGGCACTTTTTTTGAAATTGTTCAATTATTCTACTAAGATAAAAAGCTCACATTTGTTTTTTGTCAAAAAGTATTATACGACCAACAGGGCAAAGTGATGGTGAGATAACTAGTTTTTTTTCTATAAAAAATAAATTCATGTAGGGATGACAATTTAACCCGCATCCATGGATAGCAATTCGATCCGACCAAGTAAACAAGAGATTTAAACTTGAATAAATGATCAATGATATTATGATATTGATTTTTAAATAAGTGATAAATAATATTATGATACTGATCTGATCCAACCCGAATAGACATTAGACCTGATAGGTAATAGGCATGGTATAAATATTGTCAAACTTGATCCGAAACCTGTCTGAACCTAATCCACAAATATATTTATGTTATATGAATACATTTTTAGAATATTTAGACTTGTTTTTTTTAATACAATATGATATATACATACTTTAATATTGAAATAAAACAAGCGCACGCATACACACCCCTATTAACTACTTTTTATTAATTAATTAATAGATAATAAATACTCGTTTAGAATTGATAGATAATCTATAAATATTTAAATCCTTACTAAATAAATAATAAATAAAATGTAAATACTAAAAAAATTGATTCACGGGTATCCATTGCAATTCCTAAATCCATGAACAAAATTCCAAATTGGTGGTAAGGAATTATGTCCACACAGGTACAGACGCAAATAGTACATTAATGCGAAGCACACTTGAAAACTTTTGAGCCTTAGAATTGACTCGACGATGAGACTCATTAAAATCCAGAAAATAAATGAAGTTACGTACGGAGAGCAGGTCAGGTTGGCGACAGGGTGTGTTCTCAACAATGGAAGCCAAGACAGCTTCAAGAAATGCTGGAGAGGGAGTAATAAATTGGAGACCTCTTCTACGGTTTCAAAGCTCGTCAGAAACTTCGAGTTACGCAGTGGGCATGCTGTTTGAAAGAGGAAGACATTTCTTTTGGCCATTTTCGGTAGGGATGAGAAAAAAACTGGAAAAAAAAATTAACTGATGAAAACCAAACCATTAAAAAATCCCTATTAGATTTTTTTAAAATTTTTGGTCTGGTTTTAATTTTTTTTTTTAAAAAAAAATGGTAAATCAAAGTTGAACCGAACCAGTTCAAATTATAAACAACATGCTATAATTTCGTTTGATTTTTCAGGTTCAGTTCAATTTTTTAGCTTGTTTCCATTTTGGTTTAAATGGGAGAAGGGAAACTTGGTTAAAATAAAATAAAAACTAAAAAACCAAACCATTAAAAAACCCTGATTAGATTTTTAAAAAAATTTCAGTCTGGTTTTCAATTTCTTAAGAAAAAAAAATGATAAATCAAAGTTGAACCGAGCCGATTCAAATTATAAACAATATGCTATAATTTTGTTTTATTTTTCAGGTTCAGTTCAATTTCTTAGCTTGTTTCCATTTTGCTTTTAATAGGAGAAGGGGAAACTTGGTTAAAAAAAAAAAAAAAACTAAAAAAACAAAATTAATATTTTGGTTTTTTAGTTAAAAACTAACCAAACCGAAACATGTCGGTTTAAATTGGGTCCAGTTCAGTTTCAATTTTTTTTTTTTTCAATTAATTATTTTTATTGATAAAAACCAAACTAAAACGAAAATATTCATCATTAATTGTTCGAGTTAACTAACACTTTCTTTTTCAACGACAAAATCAATCATCTCTCTCATCTAGTGTTGTTAATTTTGTTTTGTTTCGTCCGAAATATTTTGTATCAGCTAAAAAATTAGATGAAATTGAGCAGTTTTTACCTCGTTTAAAATTTCAGCCGTTCCAGTTTCGTTTCTCCCATTCCGTTTGGGCTAAATAATATTTTTTTTAAATAATGAATATTTTACAATATCAATCATATCTCTTAATCTGACCGTTAGATTGAGATGAAATTTTACGAGGAATTTCTTGACATATTTATATATATTATCTTAGAATGTAATGACATTGCAAGATTGATGACGATATTCTTGTAATATTATATATGTTCATAATTTTGTTTAGAAAAAATATTTTATTGTGTCTTTTTTTAGATTAAATTGCATTATTCTAAATAATTTTATGTTTGGATTTGAACTAATTTTTTTTTAAAAATAATATATTTAATTATATATATATATATATATATATATATATATATATATAGTATAATCTCAAAATCACGTAAAAACACTCCAAAACCAAAATATTATATTACAATTAAAACAAAAGTCAGAAACGGAATTGTGAAACTTGCTCTCATCAGACGTACAAGCTCTCCAAGCGAAGGCCATTCAAATACAGAACGCGTGGACTAGAAGACATTGTCAAACCATCTCCCATTTCGTCTCTTTCCGTGGCTTCTGTTCTCTATAAATATCACTTCACTGATGAATCTGTCACCAAATCAAAACTTCTCTTGAAACTAGACTGATCTCTGATCTCTCTCTCTCTCAACTCAACAAGAAATAAATTCTTAGACAAAGTGTAATTGATTTTGACATCTCATATGCCTGTAAAAGGTATGAGGACTACATTGTTCAAACCATCACCTTCTACGTCTCCTGCTCGATCCACACCTCATCGCCAAACATTCTCCGATACGTTAATGGATGATAATATTGAGAATGCGCAAGAACTCATTTCTAAATGGGACGTCACTCATTCCTCCAGCCTCCATTGTGACGTTACCAATCTCTTCGCATCAGATGATCGCTACGAAGCCCGACACTACCTTAACTCCATCAAAGACCTCCAGATTGCCATGCGATATTACATCTCCCAGGACCCCACTTCAGACAAGCTGGTTCTGGCTCAAAATCTCATGCAAATTGCCATGAAGACACTCGAAAAGGAGTTTTACATCATTTTGAAGTCCAAGAGGCAGCATCTCGATCCTGAATCTGTGTCCAGAGCGTCAAGATCAAGCGTTTCTGAGGATGAGTCTGATCAGGAGGACGGCGAGTCAAGATCAGTCGGAGAAGATTCCATATCTGAAGTAGAGCTCGTTTCCATGGCTGCCATGGAAGATTTGAAGGCGATTGCTGAATGCATGATTGGTGCTGGTTATGGAAAAGAATGTGTCAAGGTATTCAAGATCATTCGTAAATCAATTGTTGATGAGTCCTTGTATCATCTGATGAACTTCGAAAGCAGGTTGAGCTTGGCACAGATTACAAAGATGGACTGGGAGGTTCTGGAAGTTAAAATCAAGACCTGGTTAAAAGCGGTCAAGGTTGCAGTTAAAACTCTATTTTATGGCGAAAGAGTTCTCTGTGACAAGGTTTTTTCCTCTTCTCCTTCGATGAAAGAGTCCTGCTTTGCCGATATAACAAGAGAAGGGGCCCTGTCTCTCTTTCTATTCCCAGAAAACGTAGCCAAGTGCAAGAAAGCTCCTGAGAGAATTTTCCGAACACTCGACCTCTACGAAGCAATCGCCGATCTCTGGACTGAAATCGAGCCCATCTTTGATTTAGAGTCAACCTCAACCATCAGACAGCAGGCCATTAACTCACTAATCAAGCTCGGGGAGGCAGCCCTCGCGATGCTGACAGAGTTCGAGACTGCAATCTCAAAATTCAACTCAAAAGCTGCAGTCCCTGGTGGTGGCATTCATCCTCTGACACGCTACGTAATGAACTACATCACTTTCCTCATTGACTACAGTGGCGTCCTTACCGACATCCTGGCTGATTGCCCTCCAACAGTACCATCTTCTTTACCAGAAGCATACTTCGGTAGCCCCATGTCAGCTGATGGCACGAGTACCTCAGCTATATCAACAAGATTAGCATGGCTGATTCTTGTTATGCTATGCAAACTCGACGGCAACGCTGAGATATACAAAGATGTGGCACTCTCGTATCTATTCCTCGCAAACAATCTTCAATATGTGGTGAACAAAGTCCAGAAATCCAACCTAAAGTTACTCCTTGGTGATGAATGGATAGAGAAGCACGAGGCAAAGGTACGGCAATATGCTTCCAATTATGAGCGCATGGGATGGAACAAAGTTTTTGCTGCTCTGCCGGATGCTAATGATAATCAGATGACAACTCCTCAAGTCACTGAGTGTTTTAAGAGATTTAATTCTTCTTTCGAAGACGCTTATAACAACCAAGCTACATGGGTCGTCTCCGATTCCAAATTGAGAGACCATATAAAAGTTTCGGTTGCCAGTAAGATTGTACCGGTATACCGGGAATTTTATGGCAAGTATCGGCAGGTGGTGGTGAGGAAGGAAGGGGTTGTGAGATTTGCGCCTGATGATCTAGGGAATTACTTGTCAGATTTGCTTTTCGGGACTGGAGTTTCAGGGAGTAACCTGTCATTATCATCATCTTCTTCTGTCTCGTCGGTTACCTCGTCTTCGGGTCACTCTAGAGGCGGTCGAAGTCGTTGAGCGGCCGTCCATTTCTTATTATTATTAGCCGTCCTGGCCCGAGGGAACTTCGGAGCTCGTGTTTCTGGTGAATAAAAAAATAAATAATAAAGAAGATTTTAAATAGATGACTGTGTAGCGTAACCCGTCCAGTTGAGTACTGCATTTGATTGTAAAGAGTAAAGACAGTTTTTGATTAAAAAAATATATTCTTTCGTTGTTTTGAAGATTGATTAATTTTAAAAATAAAAAAAAACCAAAGAATGTGTTATGTTACGTTACGTTACGCAGGAGATTACTTTAGATTAAAAACAAGGGAAGTAATCTCTTCACACGCATATATATATATATATATATATATATATATATATATATATATATATATATATACCAAAACTCTAAACCGCGTGGATTTTTCACTGTAGACTATCTCTAGAATCACTGTGGATTCGAGCAGTGCACGCCCGAAATTGGCCCTCGGGCGCTCGGCGAAGAGGGGCTGGCAGGCGGGGCTATTTCCGGTTTTTCCACTTGATTTTTTTTTTTAAATATTCATTTGTGAACGTGTATTGACGATGTCGTCCCCGGTAATAGGACAAAATAAGGTTTATAGCTGAGGGGCACCGGCGTAATTGCGCGCGGCCGGACCGGACCGGACCGGTCCGGTCCGGTCCGGTCCGCCGCAACTTTCGAATTTTTAATTATTTTCTGAAATGGCTAAAGACGATTTTAGCCCCTAATAAGACAAAAACACTTCATTCGGTCAAGGGACAGGACGGTAATTGTCCCTATGTTTACAATTAAATAATCTGGTCTGGAAGGGCGTCCGCCGCACGCGCCAGGCGGTTTTTCGCCTCACGCCCTCTTAGGGCGGCGCGTGCGGCTTCCTCCGGTGTCCGGAAATTGTCTACCGGATGCCAGAACGATGCGCCTCCGCGTGTTCTTCCTCCCGCGGTGGCGCGTGTTACCGAAAAGAGTCCGTGGACGCGTAGGAGGCCGGTGAAAGCCGCCGGCCACGTTTCTCTCTCTCCGGAGTGTCAAAGTTGCACTTTGGTCCTTCTACTTTCAATTTCCGGGTTGGCTGTATATAACTCAATCAATTCGGTACAAAAGTTCCAATTTTTGCAATTTTGTCCTCTGATTTCAATTGACAATAAATGTAAATTGCATTTCAGCCCTTTGACTTTTACTTTTGTAATTTAAGCCCTTTATATATCATTTTCAATTCAGCCCTTATACTTTGATTTTTTTTTTATCCCTACTTTTGTCCATATATATATATATGTGTATTTAACACAATAATAATAATAATAATAATAATAATAATAATAATAATAATAATAATGATTTAATGATTTTTCATTCTTACTCTTTTGTTATTTTTTTTCCGCCCGATAATTTGATAAAAAAATTTTTTGCCGGTAATAGCCATGGTAAATTTTTTTTTATCTTTTGTTAAAATTTCTAGGATATTTTTAATCTTTCATTTACTTTGTTTCTTTCATTATTAACATAATAATAATAATAATTATCATAAGAATAATAAAAATAGTGATTATTATTATTATTATTATAAGAATAGTGCTTATGTATTCTATTATTATAATAATAGTGATTATCTATTCTTTCATAATAAAAATAATAATAATAATAATTTTTAATTGGTTTTTCTTGCTTGCTGTTTTGTTCATGCTTTTTATTTTTTTCTCTCGGTATAATTTAATAATTTTTGTTGTTTTATTCTAGCGGCAATAATAATTTTAGATATTAAGACTCCGATGTTGCTATTGTTATAATATTTTAAATGAATGTTGCTTCCTTTTCCCTGTTGTTTTTTTTTTGTTCTTTCTATTAATTGATTTTAATAATTTTATTATCTGCACAATAATGATTTCAGTAAGTTTTTTTTTCTTATTCGAATATTTTGCTCTTTTTTCTAATGTTAGTGCACGCTCTTTTGTGATCGTTTATAACGCAATTCCTATATTTTAGAAGATGTAATCTATACTTACGTGACAAACTCAACTCAAAATTTTAAACATTTTATCTTTTAATCTATAATTTTTATTTGCTTATATCATATAAATTGATCGTTGTAGATTTAATTGTATTAAATTATATACAAAAAAATACCCGCGGCAACGCGCGGGCAATTATCTAGTATATATATATATACACACGCAACTTCAATTTTACTTCAATTTTATATTGATTTGTTATTGGATCAATCCTTAACTACCTTTTTGTTAGGATTGTGTAATTGATGAAGAATAATTAGAGAGAAAACAAAAGAGAGAGAACAGAGGAGATGGAGAGAAGAGAATTTAAATTTTATTATATTTGTCACACAGATTGTATGTTACAACAACCACTATTTATACACCTTGTATACTCTCTATTTTATACTCTAATATTTTCACTTATTGAAGGAGTATTTGTAGCAAAAATATGGGATTTAATTATCTTTTCATTATTGATGAAAAAAATTTGATAATTGATTTGCAATATTTTATAAATAAATTATTTTTTGAACTTAAGTTTATATTGATTTCTCCTTAGATCAAAATGAGATAAATTTGGATTATTCCAAGTAATTTCTTGTTGTGCTTCAAACACAAATTTTTCTTTTCCTAATGATGGGAAAATATTCTCATCAAAATGACGGTCTTCAAGACTTGCCTTACAAACATCATCAGTCAAAGGTTCAAAGTATCTAATAATAGATGAAGAATCAAAACTAACATAAATTAGTATTCTTCATTATAGACCCATTTTAGTCCTTTGTAGGGGTGATACGGGCACATACACCGCACAACCAAAAGTCCATAGATGAAATATAATTGGTGGTATATCATAAACAAGTTGTAAAAGAGAATAATTATGGTAAGCACTTGGTCTAATTCTAATAAATGATACAACATGTAATATAGCATGTCCTTAGACAGATGTAGGCAATTTGAATTTCATAAGTAATGGTCTTGCAATTAATTGTAGTCACTTTATAAATGATTCTGCTAAATCATTTTGAGTATGTATATGAGCAACAAGATGTTCAACATCAATTCCAATAGAAGTACAAAAATTATGAAATGCTTGAGAAGTAAATTCACCAACATTGTCTAATTGAATTTTCTTGATAGGAGAATCAAGAAATTGCGCTCGTAGATTGATAATATGTGTTATTAATCTAGCAAAAGCAATATTTTGATTGGAAAGTAAACAAACATGTGACCATTTACTTGATGCATCAATCAATACCATAAAATATCTAAAAGATTCACATGGTGGATGAATAGGCCCAAATATATCTCCTTGAATTCTTCAAGAAAAAATGGTGATTCTATAAAAATCTTTGATAGAGATGATATGGTAATTAATTTACCTTGAGAACATGCAAGACATTAATTTTCACTTGGTAAAAAAATCTTTAAGTTCTTTAAAGGATACCCATAAGGATTCTCAATAATTCATCTCATCATTATTGATCTTGGATGTCCAAGTTGATCATGCTAAAGCATAAATTATTTTAGGTTAGAACATTTTTAGTGAATCACAATGTTTAATTTAATAGATTTCATGATCGTATAATAAATTCCAGAAAAAAAACAAATTGTTTTTCAAGTACAAGCTTCTGACTTGAAATATATGCAGTAATATAAAGATGTTCTTTTCACTAATCGATTTATTTAAAATCTTGCAACCTCAGGTGCAACCAATCATAATGAGTTTGAGGAAGTATGATAAAAATTTTGCGGTCATATCTTTCATTTAGATTTTATCATATATTATTTCATTCTTTAATGGTCTCTCCAAGATTCATAGCTTCCATATGAATCTCGACAACAATGATCCATAACAAAAAAATATTTTTAAAGATATCAAGAGTGATAAATTCAAATTTCATTAGATTTGATAATATTTATTTATAAAAACAAAAAACAATAACTTATTAAATGAAATCATGAATATAAGAGGGGGGAAATCAGTCCTTTAAGACTGATATTTATTTAGCTCTAGAAATTCTATTTTTTCAGGAACAATATTTAATTTATTTAATTCTTTAGGAACTTGCAATTTTAGTTCTTCAAGAACTGTTTGTAATTTATTTAATTTTTCTGGAATTATAAATCTCTTTCTATGAATAAAAGTGAAAGAAAATTTGTAGAAAATAAATTACAATAATAAAAAGTAAAAATATTAAAATTGATATAACTTATATAATAATTGTGCTAATAACGTGTTATAAAAAAAAATTAACATATAAGAGTGTAGATATTCAATATATAATTAAAAGAGAAATGTTTTTCTTATTATGAATTCTTCAATTTTTTTCAAGTTCTGATTATACAAGACAAGTGAATCTATTTATAGGAAAAGAAAATGAATTCAACAGTCATGAAAATTAAAAAGACTAAACTCAAGAGTCATAGATGTTTAATACACATAATTATGGATTGTCATGGACATTCAATATACTTAATTATACATTTATAACATACCTTTTGTTTTTTTAATTAATGTATAACAATAGTTTACCACTTATTTATTTGATTGTTCACATCTTTTTCTTCTTGTTTTTTTTACTATATATATATATATATATATATATATATATATATATATATAGTAACTAAAATATAAAATGTGGGTGTTTTACTATGTAGTGCACTGTAGCACCTGAATTGATTTATTGTGGATTTCAACAGTGCATAAATTATTTTAACCTCAATAACCCTGGTTGTGTTTGTTGTTGGTTAATGGTATTTTTGGTTTTTCATCTTATTTTGAAACTATGATAGTGACACCCTACCCGTTACATCAACCACCCACCAATCTGTTTGTGTATATATATATATATAAATTACCATGAATGAATTGTTTATTTATTTATTGTGGTTTCAGTTTTTAAAGAATGAATATGGTTCCAACTATTCCCATATGCGTTTACATTGCAATTTTAAATTAAAAAATCCATTTATTTATTTTGGTTCCAAGATTTTTATTTGTTTTAATTTTTTTTTCAATTGAAATTAATTATATATTTTATTTTTCATTTTGTATTAACCCTTTGGTTTTTTCAGTTCTTCTTGTACAATGTTTATTTTTTACTTGATTTATGCATCTATGCTTTTAGTTTTTTATTTTATTTTTTGCTGGGGTTTTATTTTTATTTTGTTTAGTCCTGAAATTTTAATTTATGTTGGTCATTATTTTAAAAATAATATTTTTTTTCCTTTTTCCATTTGTTCTTTTTTTTTTCCTGGTGTTTTCTGTTATTTTTATTTGTTTTTTAGATCAGATGATTTTATGGTTTCATTGTTTTCGCGATAATAATGATAATTTTAGTGATTATTATTTATTTTTTTGTAAAAATGTTTTGTTTTTTTTATTCTTTGGGGCAATTTAATGATTTTAATTGTTTAAGAAGTAATGTTGATAATACTTTTAACTTTTATAGTCATGATAATGATGGTAACGTAGGGATGGATTTTTAATGATGTTTTTTTTTGGTAGATACAAAATGAATTGCTTATTTTTTTATTTGATTATTGCAGGTGTTTTTACAATTTATATTTTTTTTGTTTTATTTAATTTAAATTGGATTATATAATAAACTAATCTTAATACAATGTATTTGGTAATTCAGGTATCTGAATCTTCTTGTTTTTTAATAATGATGATAATTTTATACTGATGATATCGTTGAAATCTACTAAATAAATAAATTTATATCGATTGAGAATTTATATATTTTATAGGAAACTTGCACTCTACAGGAAAATACTCGGATTTATTATTTTGCTTCAATTTATATTATAATAAAAAAAATTCACACAATTAATATTTTTTGCATTGAAAAAAATATGATTTTGGTTTCGATGAGAGTAGGTAAGTTACTAGTGTGTGTGTGTGTGTATAGTAAATGATATTTTCAAATGAGCTTATATGGTAACTGATATTAAATTTACTTTCTGAACAGCACAATTGTTTACATTATTCTAGCTCTAGCATTTAGAAGGTTTTAGTGTTTGTTAGGTATGTGGTTGAGGTTGTTTTTTAAAGTGATTTTCGTTTAAAAATACATCAAAATGATATTTTTTATTTTTAAAAAAATATTTTTGATATCAGCACATGAAAATGATCTAAAAACACCAAATTTTTTTAATTTAAAATAAAAATAAAAAATTTTCTAAATCAATTTTAAAATACAATGTAAAACCGTAGTTAGAGTAAATTTTATAGATGCGTGTTCTATAGTTCGAACCAAGAAAGTTAAGAAAAGAAAGCAATCCTTACCCGCCGAGCTAGGTCCCTTCAAGCTTGGGATTATAATTCTGGTCTCCGTGAAATATCTTATTTATCAGTATTTTTTCACAATTATATTTATTTTTTCACAATTATATTTATTTTGAACCTATTTTTCTTTATTAAATAAGAAAATAACTTTAATGATATTTCTTTGTGCAGGATGCTTTTATAAATTATCTTGGAAGCATGGCGCGGTTTATATTTTCGAGTTTTATTTTCTATAGAGTAATTTTACTGACTCACAAACTTGTATTAAAATATTTTCATTAGAAATATAATTAATAGGGCACTTGAATTCTTGATCATGGTCCTCTAGGAAATTCACTTGTGTATTATTTTGTATTTTAAAAATTATTTTTAAGATAACTAAAATTTTACTTGGTCATAAAATATATTTTATAGAGAGTGGTTTCCTGACATCAATTTTTTTTTTTTGTCTTCAGCCCTTTATTATCAATTATTTTCTTGGTCCCGGTTGTTGCGTACTTTCCTTTCTTGTGGCTGACTTCTTGTATCTTCCTCGTGATTTTCTGCACCCGAATTTCGTCGACGGTCGTAATTTGTCAGTTTCACCAATCGCTTTTTATTATTTACTTCTGCATGAGGAAGAGAGGAAGAAATTGAAGCATCCCTTATTAAATGATATCCATAATCAAATGTGTACGTATAAGCTTTCAATATCAGCAACTAATTGAATATTTATGCGGTTGAGATTGTTTTTTAAAATGTTTTTTTTTGTTAAAAAATATATTAATTTTTTTTTTAAAATATTTTTGATATTAATATATAAAAATAATTTAAAAATACTAAAAAAATTTAAATTAAAATAAAAAATTTCAATTTTAATAAAAAAATTCAATTTTTTTCAAAAATATTTTTAAACCGGTCAACCGATTAAACCGAGAAAACTGAAAAAAAAATAACTGAAAAAACCGAACCAATAAAAAAACCGATTAAAACGATTTTAAAACTCTGAAAAATATCCGGTTCGGTTCGGTATCGGCAAAAACCGAATACACTGAACCGAACCGATTCGGTTTAAAAACTTACTATAAATAAAAGCTTTCATTTCTTTTCTCCTTTCAAAACCCTAGCCGCCACCCCCCTTGCTCTCTCCATCCCTCTTTAAAACAAACCCTAGCCGTTCTCCCCCCTCTCCCTCCCTCCCTCCCTCTTTAAAACAACCCCTAGCAATAGCAACCATGGCATACCTCAAAGAGAAGTTGAAGAAAGAGGAACGTTGTTGTTTACTGATATTCTTCTATGAGCTTGCTCTTTCAAGTATGCTATGGCTACTAATGCTCGGAAAGGACGATCAGTTGTAGAAAGATGAGAGAAAGAGGAAATGCAAAGCTTTCTGTTGTAGAAATGACGATCTGCAACTACATCTGTTTGTATCTTTATTCATTTTTGTTCTTGGGTTTTTTCTAAGTTGTAAAGTTTGTATCTTATGTATTTTGATTTCTCTTTGTATTGAGTTTTCCGGGTTCTTGTTTAATCATAATTTCAAGCAACAACAATTACCAATCGTTAACGAAAATCAATTGTTCATGTTCATGTCTTTTCGTTTTGGAATGTTGATCTTTGTTGTCTTAGGAAATTAAAAAAACAAATTCGGTTTTCTCAATTTTTTAATCATAAAAACCGAACCGAACCAAAAACGGTCGGTTTTTATTAGGTTCGGTTTCGATTATTTTTTAAAAAAAATTACAATTTTTGGTTTAGTTATTTTTTTTGATAAAAACCGAACCGAACCGAAAATGCAAAACACTCCTCGATTGTAATATAGTCAAAACTAGTTTAATGGCCCGAACTTCATTGCGGGCGGAGCAAATAATTTTTACAACTGTTCAGATTAAAATATAATATTTTTACATGTAAAGTTTGATATAATGAAATAAATCAAAATATCATGTTATAACAACAGTAACATTGAAGTGTTAACTTCTAAAATTATCATCACTCTTACTGTCAAAACAATAACAATTATCAAAATACCTCTAGAGAAAAAAAAAAAGCAAGTAAGAACAAAAACTTAAATTATTATTATTATTCTTAATATTAATATTATTATTCTGTAATAACCAAAAAAACAAAATTAGATCAAAGACTAAAAGAAGTCTAAAAACATTAACAAAAGAACCAATAAAAAAATAAAAAATAAAATAAATGATAAAACAAAAATAAAAATTATTACCTGAAAAAAAATCATTTCACTTGAAAATTAAAAAAATTGACCGCACTATGTTGCGGGCTGAGCAAAAAAAATTTATGATTGCTGGGATTACAGAAATTAATAGGATTTGTTGGTCTAAAATTAAAATATAATATCTATATATAAGAAATATAATATAATAAAACAGATTACCACGTTCTATCATAAAAATAGCAAAATCAAAGTTTTAACATCTAAAATTATCATTGTCATTACTGTCAAAATAATTAAAATTATCAAATTATCCTGAGAGAAAAAACATTCAAAAACATTTAAAAAAGAGTAAGTAAGAAAAATAATTAAATTTAATATTATTATTATTATTATTATTATTATTATTATTATTATTATTATTATTATTATTATTATTATTATTATTATTATTATCATCATCATCATCATCATCATCATCATCATCATTATTATTATTATTATTATTATTATTGTGTTAATAAAGAATAAAAAACCAGAAATAAATGAAAGACAAAAGAAATTGTAATAACTTTAACAAAAGATGAGACAAAAAAATAAAATCAAAATTATTAGGCAAAAAAATTAATCTAACTTGAAAATATATAAAAAAAACCCAATAAAAAACTAAAAGACAGAGAAAATAAAAAAAATATAATAGATGATAAAACAAAAATAAAAATTATTAGCTGAAAAAATCATTAGAGGCTATAACCGTATTTAGCCATTTTAAAAAATATTACAAAAAAGAAGTTGTGGCGGACCGGACCGAACTGGACTGGTCGTACGCACGCAATTACATCCGTGACCCTCAGCCGGAACCTTTTTTTGTCCTATTATCAGGGTTAAAATTTTTAAAACACTGTTCAAAAAACAAAACAAAAAATTCAATCAAAGAAAAAAAAATCAATAACTTTAACAAAAAAAACAACCAAAAAATGAAAAACAAATATAAGAAAAAAAAATAATTTGACGTCAAAATAAATAAATAAAAATAATAAAAAACAATCAAAAGAAATAAAAATGAAAAAAAAAATCATAAGTGAAAATAAAAATAAAAAAAGCAAACAAAAAATGAAAAGAAAATTAAAATCAAAAAGTAAATCAAAGGTAGGGATCGAACCCTGCCCCCTCCTTGCACAGGCGCGCCTGTTTTCCAGTAAGCCACTGGCCTCTCTTTGTTACGCCCTGTGAAACAATATATAAATATCATAAAAATAGCGAATCAAACCGACAGTCCGCAGAAAAACGAAAAAAAAAAAAACACTATTGAAATCCACAGTGTTTTCACTCACAATGCACAGTGAATTCCCGTCCTCTTTTAGTTTATCATAAAAATAGCGAATCAAACCGACAGTCCACAAAAAAACGAAAAAAAAAAAAGAAAAAAAAAACACTATTGAAATCCACAGTGTTTTCACTCACAATGCATAGTGAATTCCGGTCCTCTTTTGGTTTATGTTATAATTGCAAAGTGAGAACGACTGAAGAAACTTTACACAGTACTTCCATTCAGCTGTATTCAAAATTAGTTGACAACTTTATTTAGCTCAAGCCCAAGTAAAATGGGTTCCTTCATCAACTCGAGCCCATTATTTATTAGATTAAACCCATTGATAGTTTGCCTTCTGAGCTCCCAGACCTCTCTCAGGCCACATGTCCAAGTTTTCTTCTTTTGCTATTTATCTCAATTATAAAAAAAAAATCCAAGGGAAAAAAATGATTTAAAAAAAATTTGTGTCAACCTAGTTAACTCACTTATCCTATAATTCAATAGAAAGAAAAGCAAAAAAAGCAATAGCAAGAAGAATAATTCCTAATAAATCAAATATGAAAAGGATACACTTGAAGAAAAACAAATTAAAAAGACCTTCAAAGAAAGACTAAAGTCAACCTGTTTTATTCTTCAAAACCCATGACCTTGATTATTCAATAGAATATTAGGAGATGAAATTGAAGAAAAAAAACTCCAAATAAAATAAATAACAATAACAAAATTGAAGAGTAAATTTAATATAAAACTTATTTGAAATCAAATATTGAGGGATGAAATCAATTAGGAAAAAGGATAAAAAAAGCAAACAATGATAAAAAGAATGAAACCAAATCTAATATAAAAAATAAATGAAACCAAATAATAATAAATGAAACATGATATAATGGATATGTTACCAGAAATTTCAGCAAGCAAATTTAAAGATGAAATTGAGAAAAATAGTGCAACTGATATAAAAACCTCATGACCCAAAACTAGAATTATATAGGAGTTGTCTTGATATGATCCAGTTAACTTGATTATTCCATATGCAACTTGTCTAACTAATATAAAATGTTTGGAGATAAAATTAAAAGAATTAAATATGAAAATGACTGAGAATAGTTTTTTGATCCAACTCTTGAATAACTATATATGAATTATCTTGACATGATCTAGTCAACTTGGTTAATCCAAAGACATTCCAAACAAGTATTAAAACAAATTAAGGATGGAGTTGGGGGAAAAAAGATAAAACAAAAACAAAAAAAATGAAGAGGAAATAGAATAAAATTGGAGGGTGGATGAATTTATATATATGTAATTTTAATTATGTTTTTCTTTACCCTTTTCTTTCTTTTGTCTACTATAAGGGAACTCACGTAACCTATGCAACCAGGACTCTGTCAAGGATTCATGTAACGGTCACAAGCTTGATCTCCTCTGTTAAGGATCCTTGTAACGGACACAATCTTGATTCACTCTCCGTGGATCAACTCAAATCTTGTATTTATTATTTTCTCAATTAGCTTCCTTAATTAGCTGATATCCTGTATTATATAAAGACATGTACACAGTAATACAAATCAATCTTTTCAGCAACCAAATCTCTTGTGTAAATCGTATATGGTATCAGAGCGTTCCTCTCCTACGAGAACAGAAGCATCCAACAATTCCATGGCGTCCACTGAAAATTCCTCAGTACCCACCTCTGCAACTGCCCTCCCTCTTGTCACCATAAACACCTCCAGCCAACTACCTTACAAACTCACATCTTCAAATTATCCTTCCTGGCGTGCAACTTTCCTTACAATTCTCATCGGTTATGACCTGATGAAATACTTGGATGGCACTTTTCCATGCCCTCCTTCACCTGCTGTGGACTCTTCCACATCTGCTGCAGCACTTTATGTGCACTGGTGCCGACAGGACCAGTTATTGCTTAATGCAATCTTTGCTTCTGTTTCAGAAGCTGTAATGCCTTTAATTGCTATGATTACCACAAGTCGCGATGCTTGGCAGCATCTTTCATGCTTGTTTGCTAGCAAATCACGGGCACGAATCATGCAGCTAAAGGAAGACCTCACCCTTATTCAAAGGGGCACATGCACGGTTTCTGAGTTTCTTCATGCAGTCAAGGCACTTGCTGATGAACTCTCACTGATTGATGCACCTGTTTCAGATGATGATTTGACCTTATATGTGCTAAATGGCTTGGGCAATGAATTTCATGATATGGTAGCTCAAATTCGCACAAGAGAAACGGCGTTATCTTTTGCAGAGTTACATGATCTGTTGATTGGGCATGAACATTACATAAGACGCATGGATGGCCACTCCTCTCAATTGGTTGTTACGGCAAATTCCTCTCAAAGGAAAGCCTTCAACAATAAATTCAGAAACAACAAACATCGACCCAAGCAACAATTCAACAGATCCCCAACCCAGAAGCCATCTATTGTGTGCCAATTTTGTGATAAACCTGGACACATTGCGAAGAATTGCTTCAAAATGAATCCACGGCCTGCTGCAAATTGCACAACTTCGGCTTCTTCAAACAACAAGTGGCTTCTTGATTCCGCTGCTTCCCACAACATCACATCTGATTTGGCTAATCTTTCCATCCACTCTGAATATGATGGGCAAGATGAAGTTATCCTTGGCAATGGTACAGGTTTGCCAATTGCAAACATCGGTTCTACCTCTATTTCTTCTCCCTCTCGGTCCCTTACCTTAAAAGATACTTTACATGTGCCTCACATTCACAAAAATTTGATCTCAGTGCACAAATTCACACTTGATAATAATGTTATTGTGGAATTTCACCCTTATTTCTATCTTGTGAAGGATCGGACGACGAGAATCGTGCTCAAGCGAGGCAGGTGTGAAGAAGGGGTTTACCCGATGGATCTGTTATCCTCACTGCCACAGGTTAACACTGTCATCTTGGCTGGAACTCTTGCCTCCTTTGATCGTTGGCATCTTCGATTGGGGCATCCCACTCCAAAAATTCTATCCTCTCTTTTGCATAATTTTCAATTACCCGTGTCTTCATCCAAGTCGTTTTTGTCTTGCAATTCCTGTCAGTGTAATAAGTCACATAAATTGCAATTTGGTGTCACCTCCCTTACGAGTCATGCTCCCCTTGAATATTTATATGCTGATGTTTGGGGACCATCCTTAGTCCCCTCTGTTGATGGTTACCGCTATTACCTACTTATTGTTGATCACTTCACAAAGTACTGCTGGTTTTATCCCATGATTCGTAAATCAGATGTATCACCCATCTTTGCAAAATTCACTGTTTTAGTTGAAAACCAATTCTCCAGAAAAATTAAAAAATTTTACTCAGACAATGGGGGCGAATTCATCGCTCTTAAATTTTTTTTATCAGCCCATGGTATTAGTCACCTTACCACAGCACCACATACCCCTCAACAAAACGGCACTGTAGAGCGTCGACATCGCCACATTGTCGAAACAGGAATGACCCTTCTACATCATGCCTCAATCCCTTCCATTTATTGGTCATATGCCCTCTCCACAGCAGTTTACCTAATTAATCGACTTCCCACTCCCATACTGTCCAATAAAAGTCCATTTGAAGCATTATTTGACAAAATTCCTGATTATCATAAGCTAAGAACATTCGGTTGTCAATGCTATCCATGGTTGGTTCCCTATCGCACAAATAAATTTCAACCAAAATCTAAACCTTGTGTATTTTTAGGGTATTCTCTCACTCAGCATGCCTTCAAATGTTTAGATCTTTATACAGGTAAATTGTATCACTCCCGTCACGTTACTTTTGATGAAAACAAATTCCCATTCAGTCACTCCAAACCTCCTGTTTCAACTGATCCTTCATCAACGTGTCTCACTGTCACTCCTCCTTCTCCAGTTCCTCCCGTGACCATTGCTCCGTCAACCACAGCCCCTGTCACACCTGCTCTGCCTCCAGGAACGACCTCCGTCAGTTCATCTCCATCACCAGGTATGCCCTCTCTTGCTCATAGTAACAATTCCACACATAGTGCATCTTCAATTCCAGTGGATCCTCCTCCTCCTACTCGCACTCACCACATGGTTACTAGGGCTCAAAATAATATTTTTTGTCCAAAGCAATTATCAGTTACTACTAAGCATCCTCTTGTTTCTCCCTTGGCACCTACTTGTGTTTCACAGGCACTTAAGGATCCTCAATGGCGCAAAGCTATGGCAGATGAGTTCACTGCCTTAATTTCTCATGGCACATGGGAGCTGGTTCCCAAGTCCTCTGCGTCAAACTTAATTGGCTGCAAGTGGGTCTTTCGAATCAAGCGAAATCCAGACGGAACAGTGGATCGATTCAAAGCGCGCCTAGTCGCAAAGGGGTTCAATCAACGTCCAGGTGTGGATTATACTGAAACATTCAGTCCGGTCATCAAACCAACCACAATTCGTCTCATCCTTTCATTGGCCTTATCAAATGGCTGGTCACTCAAACAAATTGATGTGAACAATGCGTTCCTTCATGGCCAGTTAACTGAGCAAGTGTTTATGCAGCAACCCGCAGGTTTTATTGATGCAAATTTCCCTCATCATGTTTGCTCCCTTAAGAAGTCACTTTATGGCCTCAAGCAGGCACCTCGGGCGTGGTTCAATGCTTTGTGTTCTGGACTTATTGAATTGGGGTTCTTCAATTCAAAATCTAACAGCTCCTTGTTCATCTACAATCGTGATGGAATTCTATTTTATATATTAGTATATGTTGATGATCTTATACTAACGGGTAACAATGCCAAGTTTATGCAACATGTTGTCTGCTCCCTAGGTGAAAAATTCTCTCTAAAGGAGCTCAATGATCTGCACTACTTTCTCGGGGTAGAGGTTATCCCAGCAAAGCAAGGTTTATTCCTCTCCCAAAACAGATATGTCCATGACCTTCTGACCAGATTGAAGATGGACGGTGCTAAGGAAGTCCACACACCCATGTCTGCGTCTGCCAAGCTATTGCTAGATGATGGATCTGCCAATTGTGATGCTATGGAATTCAGACGCACAATTGGTTCTCTACAATATTTGTCACTCACACGTCCAGACCTTTGTTTTGCAGTGAATCGTCTTGCTCAATTCATGCACAAACCAACAGTCACGCACTGGCAGCATGTCAAAAGGCTGTTACGATATGTCAAACAGACCATTCATTTTGGTCTTTTATTAAGAAGACAAACACATCCAGTTATCAGAGGTTTTTCGGATGCTGACTGGGGTGGTGACCTTGATGATCGCAAGTCCACTACGGCTTATATCATATTCTTGGGTGATAATCCAATCAGCTGGAGAACTAGAAAGCAAAAAGCAGTAGCTCGCTCGTCAACCGAAGCTGAATATCGAGCACTAGCAACTGCAGCCTCAGACATCGCATGGATTCAATCACTTCTTGATGAACTGGGCATTTCAATCCGTGAACCACCAACTCTGCTCTGTGACAATGTTGGGGCAACTCAACTCAGCCTCAATCCAGTCATGCATTCCAGAATGAAGCACATTGCCATTGATCTTCATTTTGTTCGTGATTTTGTCCGCAAAGGAAAATTAAGAGTTGCTCATGTCCACACTGATGATCAGCTTGCTGATCTTCTTACAAAACCCCTCGCTCGATCGCGCTTCACTTCATTGCGTGGCAAAATTAACGTGGCTGATGGCACGTCTATTTTGAGGGGTCGTATAAGGGAACTCACGTAACCTATGCAACCAGGACTCTGTCAAGGATTCATGTAACGGTCACAAGCTTGATCTCCTCTGTTAAGGATCCTTGTAACGGACACAATCTTGATTCACTCTCCGTGGATCAACTCAAATCTTGTATTTATTATTTTCTCAATTAGCTTCCTTAATTAGCTGATATCCTGTATTATATAAAGACATGTACACAGTAATACAAATCAATCTTTTCAGCAACCAAATCTCTTGTGTAAATCGTATATTAGTTTGATGCTCTTATCATGAATTATTGTTGTACATGGTTGTTTTAAGTGATTACTTCTCGATTTCAGGTAGTTTAGATTCTTATGTGAAGCTTGTTCCCTCTCGTACTTGAGGTGATAATTAATTGAAAAGGTCTTAAAATAGTTTAAAGACACATAAGAAATTAATTTGAAATAAAAATATTTAAAAATAAATCACCTTTACATCGCAAAAACAAATGATGCCTTCTCAAGCCATCATTATATAAAGTTATAAACCACAAGAAATTCATCTAAGCTTTCAATATGAGATTAAGATTTTTGAGTTTGAAAATTTTTGATAGCCAAAGATATTTTTAAATAAATTCTTTATTCATTTATAATTGATTTTAAACATGTTAAAATATTTATGTTGGAGAATATTTTTCAACAAAATTTTAACACTAAATATGTATAAACCCATTTAATTTGATTTTAAAATATCTATTAACCATTTTTTAAGCTAATTTTCAATGAATATCACCACAAAACATAAGAGAACAAATTACACACCATAAACTTTTTAAATGGTTCACAAGCACTAGGCAAAAAAACTTCATCAAAATTGAAACGATATGAGCTTATAGAATTTTGAGCCTAACTCCAATATTGTCAGATCTTCATACCACATAATAGATCATTCCTATCTAGCAAACACCAGACATGAATAGTTTTTTTTGTTAAAGTATTCATATTTTATTGATTTTTTTAGTTGAAAAAATTAAATTTTGTGAAAAATAACTTGATATAACCCAGTCAACTTGACAAATTTATTGACAATCTAGATGATTGGTAAAAATATAGTTTAACTAAAAAATAAAATTAAGACAACAAGATATTAGTTTCACTCGGGTTAATACAAGTTAACTAGTCAAATCCATGATTGAGTCATGAAACCATGATAGCTCCTTGTAAAGTAAATCAAATAAATTAAGATATCTAATTTTCAATCAAATCAATGTTAAGGGATAAGACAAAAGAAACAATCAAAAGCAACTTGGGTTATATTGAAATTTTCTTTGAACCATAAAATCTTTTAACGAAAGCCTAAAAGGGGAAGGGATTTTACTTCTTAGAGCCTAGTTTTGAACCTTTTTGGGGGGGTTTATATTTAAAATTAAAAGATTAATAACGAATTTTAATAAATAAAAAAAATTATCAACTTGTGGAAAAATAAAAACTATAATATGTTTTTGTTCTTCTTTTTTAATTTTTAATTTGGAAAAGATTACCATGATAATATTAGTAATTCATCTTCATCATCAAGTAAAGAAAATGAGTTTGATTAAGATTTTATTTTTTATATGGTATAATATTCTTGCATTATAAAAATATTTGTTTTTTATATCCCTAATATTTAGAGATATAGAGGGAGATTACCATGAAAAAAACGGAAAATAATTTAGAAATACAAAGAGAGAACAAAAAAAAACAGAAAGAAACCAGAAGAAATTCCAAACCGCAGGAGAGGAAAAAACTAAAAAAGGCAGAAATGGTTTTAATCTATATATTGTTGAAGGATATCACTTAACTTATTGGAAGACAAAACCTTGGAATATGTTGTCCTCTAAATTATTTTATATTTCCACGTTAATCTCTATTCTTTTAACTATTTTTTTTAAAAAAAATGATCGATTGGGGATTAGGCTTTGTAGTTTTTTCAGGGAAGGTGTTTCTAGTATACTCAACCGGGAATGACTTTTAAAAGTTAAACATTTTTTTTATTTTCTTTTATAATTTCATCATTTATATTGTTTTTTTAATAAACTTAGTGATTTTTTTTCTATTAGGATATCTTAATTTTATTATTTAAGCTATGTTTTTAACAGGTTGGCTTGACTTTTTTACAGGATTGGTTTTGGAAAAAAATACTTTGATTTTTATCAGATATCATTTTTTATAATAATAATAATAATAATAATAATAATAATAATTCGACCCCACGATATATTGTGGGTCAACGTCTAGATTTGGCTAAATGGTATGAAAGTGATGATCGAAACGAATAACATTAAACAACATAGGACTATAGGAGTGCAAGCATAGACTTACATATTAAAATCTCTTTGACTACCACACAAGAGTTTGCATGCCAGCCTGCCAACTTCACTATCAGCCCAATATACTTTTTTGCTTGAAGAAGTATATAAAGATTAAAAAAAAAATCAAATTCTGACCTTAGCTTTAACTTTTACGTTTACTGATTTTTTTGAATTATTATTATTAACGTGAGAGTTAGATTAGCTTGCGTGCACTTCGACTAATCCCACGAGTCCTAAAATTAACAGTAATATAAGTTTTCAATGATCATTATATTAGTAATCACATGACTCGAATATGAAACAACAAGAGAATAAACTCTTGAATTCCAAGCTTATAACACTGAACCACCTCCTACTCGTATGGTTAGATTTACTGATTTTCTTGATATTAAAATGCTGAACATCAAACTAACACAAGAAAATATCTTCATCGGTGATTTTTTTTTTCAAATCTTTTTATGCACAGACAGCATCACATGTATATACAGTTTCAGTACCCAAAGTCATGGAATGCTTGGATATCAGCCACCGATATCGCTTCGAGGACTTCATTTTCCCCATGTCCAACAGTAAAATATGAGTGTTAAGAAAAAAAAAACATTTGCGACCATGATTAGTTGTATGATGGGACGAGTGGACTCTTTGCTTCCCTATCTAAGGTTGCTTGAACTTGTGGAGAATTACACCCTCGCTGTTATTGTTTCAACCAACTTATATATATTACTTTACTTATAATATAAAAGGCGTGGGAAAAACACTGTAGCAATCCACAGTGTTTTTTCCCGCGCCATGACAAAAGGAAATGGGTTTTCATTTATTTTTTTTTTTGGTTTTTTATTTCTAATTATTTTTTCTCCTTTTTTTTTTCTAATTATTTTTTCTCCTTTTTTTTCGTTTCTTTCTTTTCTCTCTTGCTTTATTTTATTACGTTTTTTTTTTCTAATTATTTTTTTCAATTTTTCCAAGAATTGTTTTTTTTGCTGGTTAATTTTTTTTTCTTTTCCACTTATATATAAATTATTTGTTTTTTCAGTGTTTTTCCCGCGCCATAACAAAACGAAATGGTTTTTTTTTTTTTTTTTTTTTTTTGCTTTTTTTACTCTTTTTTTTCTACTTACGTTTTTTTTTCTCTTTTTTCTGCTTTTTTTTCGTTTCTTTTTTTTTTTTTCGTTTCTTCTTTTTTTTTTTGCTTTTTTTTTCCTAATTATTCTTTTTCTTCTTTTTTTCCTCCGTTTTTTGCTTCTTCTTTTTTTGCCTTTTTTTTGTATTTTTTACTTATTATTTTTTTTCATTTTTTCTTATTACATTTTTTTTTTCTACTTATATATTTTTTTGGTTTTTTGTTTTTTAATAATCGGGGTGTCCGAGTTCGCTTAAATGCACCACGATTAATCTCCATATCCAAATTTTTTTGATAACCAGGGTGTCCAGACCAACTTATGCATACCACGACAATCCCCGGACCCACATTTTTTTTCTAAAATGCTTTCCTGCTGGTACATTTTTTTTCTTTTTTTATAATTTTTTTATTCACTTGTACATTTTTTTTATAACCGGGATCTCCGACCAGCTTAAGCACACCACGACTAATTCTTGGGCCGAATTTTTTTAAAAACAATATGAATTGCTACATTGTTTTCACGCTTATACCTTTTTTTTATTTTCTTTCGCTTATACATTTTTTTGTAGCCATGGTCTCTCAGCCAGCTTAAGCTCTTTTTTTCACTTATATATTTTTTTTCACTTATATATTTTTTTAATAACCACGATCTCCGGGCCAGCTCAAGTGCACCACCACTACTCCTCGGACCAAATCTGTTTTTTGATAATCGGGGTGTCCAGGCCAGCATGGACACACCATGACTAATCTCCGAACCAATTTATTATTATTTTTTTTTTTCCTTATACGTTTTTTTGTTCACTAATCTCCGAACCAATAATAATGATAATTTTAGTGATTATTTTTTTATAAAAATCTTTTGATTTTTTTTAAAGATTTTCCTGAAATTTTAATTTATATTGGTGATCATTTTAAAAGTAATATTACTCTATTTTTCCCTTTATTCGTTTTTTGTTTTGTTTTCTGTTTCTTTATTTGTTCTTTAGATTATATGATTTTTATGATTTTATTATTTATGCAATAATAATGATAATTTTAGTTATTGTTTTTTTATAAAAATCTTTTGCTTTTTTTTTTTTATTTTTCATGGAAATTTAATTATTTTAATTGTTTTGGCAGTAATGTTAGTAATAATTTTAGCTTTAATAGCAATGATAATGGCAATAACGTTAGGATGAATTTTCAATCTATGTTTTCGTCTTTTTGTTGATAGAAAATTAACAATTTTTTTATTTATTTGATTATTATATGTATTTTCACAATTTATATTTTATTTTTGTTTAATTTAAATTGAATTATAAAATGAACTAATCTTAATACAGTGAACTTAATAATTCAGATATCCGAGTTTTCTTACTTTTTTAATGATGATGATAAATTTATGCTGGTTATTTCGTTTGAAACTACTAAACAGATAAATTTATATCGATTTTAAATTCATATATTTTATAAAAAACTTGCACTTGACATGAATTCTGCACAGATTTATTATTTTAGCTAAATTTATATTATAATAAAAAATACACATAATTAATATTTTTTACATTGAAAAAAATATTGTGCCGCCCGCGGCGAAGCGCGGGGGCATTGTCTTATATATATATACTAGATAATTGCCCGCGCGTTGCCACGGGTATTTTTTTGTATATAATTTAATATAATTAAATTTACAACGATAAATTTATATGATATAAGTAAATAAAAGTTATACATCAGGAGATAAAATGTAAAAAAATTTAAGTAGAGTTTATTGCGCAAGCATAGATTACATCATTTAGAATGTAGATATTATGTTATGAAAGATCATAAAAGAGCGCGAACTAATATTTTCAAAACCAGAGCAAAATATTTTAATAAGGAAAAAAAAATTAATCACAAAATCATTATTGTGCAAATAATTAAATTATTATTATTATAATTATTATTATTATTATTATTATTATTATGTTAGTAATGAAAGGAAAAAAATAAATGAAAGACTCAAAATATCCTAGAAACTTTAACAAAAGATAAGAGAAAAAATGAGGAAAAAGTAAAAATTATCATTGCTATTATTGTAAAAACAATAAAAAATTATCAAATTATCCGGAGGGGAAAAAAATATTAACAAAAGAGTAAGCAAGAAAAATAATTAAATTATTATTATTATTATTATTATTATTATTATTATTAATAATAATAAAAAGCTAAAAGATAGAGCAAATAAAAAAATATTATAGATGATAAAACAGAAATAAAAATTAATAGCTGAAAAAAATTCATTCAAAAAAAATAAAATATTCAAAGAATAAGGGTCAAAATGAAAAATAACATATATAATTAATTTCAATCCAAGGATAAAACTGGAAAAAAATAAAATCTTGGGACCAAAATAAATAATGAAACAATAATTATGGTAATTGCTGTTATTATATGAAAAAATTAGAAGAAGTGGGACTGATATGAAATGTTGTTTATATTAAGAATTTTAATTGGAGGACCAAATTAAAGAAATCAAAACATCCGGACCAAACAAATTACAGGAACAAAAAAGAAACCGAAAATCATAAGTTTAGGGACCGAAATTGAAATTGCTTTATATAATTAGTTTGCATTGAAGGGCACAATTGCAAACAATCAAAGTTTGAATTACCGAAATCAGGCATACAATCGAAATTCAAACCTCGGGGACCAAACTGAACTTCTTATATACATGAGGGACGGGACCTGACATTGGGCCCGCAGGAGAGAGAAAACGTGCACCGGCCACAAAACCGGACCCCTACGTTTACCCTGACATATGGGACTCACACGCGCCGCGACGGGAGATAGAGGACCAGGAGGCGCACCGTATTCACCGGCGGAATGGAATTTTTGACCACCGCATGGCGCCGCACGCTCCGCTTCTATGGCGCGTTGGCGTTGAGCGCCGCTGGCGCGGCCAGACGACGCGCCAGCTGTCCTCCCGAGAAATGACCCAAACAGCCCTGGAGGCACTGGTATTTACGAAAATACCGGGAGGGAAAGGACGCCGAAGCCCCCGATCACTGTGCACAATTTTGTCGTTATCGGGGGCTTATTTCGTCAGTGTACTGTGCAAAATATTTGGAAAAGTCGACGGCGCCCCTGGTTATTGTGCACAATTTTGTCGTTATTGGGGGCTTATTTCGGCAGTGCACTGTGCACGTTGCGGCTGTTTGAAAAAAAAAAAACCAAAAACCGAAAATATCCCATTAAATAAACACAAAACACCTGAGGCTGAGACCCATTTTTGTCCCTGCACTGCCACAAAGCAGCTACAGGGCAAAATCCCACGCCCTTTAGTGTGTTTGTAATATATGTTCTTCCCACCATTAATGCCTGAAAATCACCGAGCAGAAATTTCTCTGTTCTGGGTCGTTCGGGCGCTCAAGTCAAGAGACACATCCCATCCGAAGACAAGCTAGCATTCCCTTTGGCTTTGCAGCAAACTCGAGGAGACCACCGAACTACTGAGCTCGAGTGATATGATCCCCTTGCTAGCTAGGAGTTGACTTAATCTGTAGCGGCTCCCATGATCCATCAAAACACGGTTTAAGTTTCTTAGTCATTAAAATTCTCAAGTAGAGAAACATGATTAGGTCTGAATCCTCACTCACTCTCATCAATCGATTTCAAAGCAGATCCAGCATACCTAACAATGACAAGCTATTAATTAATCACCCTGATTAAGTCGTGCTATAAATGTCAAGTTGCAAGACATTAATGGTGACAAAGGCCAGTCCCTTGCCTTTCAATCCACAGTGCTGCATGTCTAACGGGCCTGCCTGCTTCCTCATAATATATTCTGCAAACAATCATGTCAAGAAAGTATAGGAATTAATGGCAGCTGGAGAGTGCATGCAAAGAGATAGATGCTAGCTAGCAAGCTTGAGTGATTTAATCACTGGAATTTTATTAAGCACCTAGCTTGCTATGAAATCGATCTCTTATTTATCATTTATGAGTAGGTTAGGTTAATGAGTTCTTCCTTCTTAATTACTTGTAATTATCGCCTCATTTCTGTGATTCCGGCAGCTGGTGATGAGTAAATTGTTTGTAGAGAGAGTGTGTAATCTCTGTCAGCTTCCCTATCTTTTCTTAAATGATGCTAACAACATTGGGTAAGCTACCAACTGTAAACTAACTTTCTATAGTCTTTCTATTTAAGAAGGCATATGGAATTCCTTAGGCCAGCATGCAGTCACCCCCCCACCCCCCGCGCTCTCTCTCTCTCTCTCTCTCTAGAGAGAGAGAGAGAGAGAGCAACTGTTGTACACGGAAAAACAAATATTAAATATTGATTAAGAATACATGCACGACATATATACGACATATATGAGTTATTGATTTCGATGGACAGTCTAATCTCCTCGGCCACATAGAGTTTCCTTGCTCTATCTATTATTTACTCACATTATATTATAATTATTATAAATAAATCTAAATCATGTGCCAATTTAGATATAAAAAAACATTGTGCTTTCTTTTATATTTCATTGTGGACTCACTATATATTTTTATTATCTTGATAATTATACTTTTGATTTTGGAGATTTCATTCTTTTATGATCAAATTGAAGATCAATTACTTTAAATTTATTCACGAATGACAAGATTAAAAGAAAGAGGACCAAAGTGGAAAAAGTCAAATAAAATAAGTAGTAGTTTTGTGATTGGGTATAAAATTTCGATTTTGGTCCTCATACTTTTTAAATTATAAACTTTTGGTCTTAATTTTTTGAAAATTTAATAAATGATATGAAAACTCTTTTTTTTTTTTATTTCCAGTCCCTAGTTTTAAAAAAACTATTTTACCCGGCTAAAAGTTGAATTTGCAGTAAAGTTAATACGAAAGTTCAACGCAAAATCAGTTGTTGGGAGTTGAGAGATGAAAGTGGGTCCTAAGCATTTTCACTTCACATGGACAGCTCGCACATCCCCTCTTCTTATAAGATCACCTGCTTGCGTTTTATGATTTCCCATCTTACAAAACTCAAAGTACCACATCTCTCTCCCGCTCTCCCTCCCTCCCTCCCTCTCTCTCTCACACACACACAATCACCAATGGATTTTCTCTTGTTAGCATATGCTTTCCTAATCTTCTATCCTCTCTTCATGTTGTGGAGGAGGAGTGATGGGAAAAGGGACCGAGAATGTTACATACTAGACTATGAGTGCTACAAACCAACAGATGACAGGAAGCTTGACACAGAGTTTTCTGGGCAAGTGATACTGAGGAGCAAACATCTTGGTCTTAACGAGTACAAGTTTCTGTTGAAAGCTATCGTGAGCTCTGGAATTGGGGAGCAAACCTATGGTCCCAGGATCATGTTCAAAGGCCAAGAGGAAAACCCTGCATTGCAAGATTCAGTTTCTGAGATGGACGAGTTCTTCCATGACAGTATCGAAAAGCTCTTGGCCAGGTCAGGGATCTCTCCTAGAGAAATTGATGTTCTTGTAGTTAATGTCTCCATGCTGTCTGTCGTGCCTTCTTTAGCTGCTAGGATCATAAATCACTATAAACTAAGGGAAGATGTCAAGGTTTTTAACCTCACTGGGATGGGCTGTAGTGCAAGCCTTATATCAGTCAACATTGTTCAAAACGTTTTTAAGAGTTGCAAAAATGTTTACGCGCTTGCTGTCACCTCGGAGTCTTTAAGCCCTAACTGGTACGCAGGGAATGATAGATCGATGATTCTTGCAAATTGTTTGTTCCGATCTGGTGGGTGTGCCATCCTTTTGACTAACAAAAGGGCCTTAAGGAACCGAGCCATGTTCAAATTGAAGTGCCTAGTTAGGACTCACCACGGGGCTCGAGACGAGTCCCATGACTGCTGCATGCAGAAAGAAGATGAGCAGGGGCGCCTAGGGTTCCACCTAGGCAAGTCACTGCCAAAGGCCGCCACGCGAGCTTTGGTCGACAACCTTAGAGAAATAACCCCTAAGATCTTGCCTGTAAGGGAGCTGCTTAGATTCATGGTGGTGTCATTTGCTCGGAAATACTGGAGCCATAGATCTACGAAGGGGGTGGCCAGTCCCAAACCTGTGATAAACTTTAAGACCGGAGTGGATCACTTCTGCATTCACACTGGTGGTAAGGCAGTGATAGACGGGATCGGTGTAAATCTTGATCTCACCGAGTTTGATCTGGAGCCAGCAAGAATGACACTGCACAGGTTTGGCAACACCTCTGCTAGCAGTCTGTGGTATGTTCTGGGATACATGGAGGCCAAAAAGAGGCTGAAGAAGGGAGACAGGGTTTTGATGATGAGTTTTGGTGCGGGCTTTAAATGCAACAGCTGTTTGTGGGAGGTGGTGAGAGACTTGGGGGACGCAGACAATGTGTGGAAGGACTGCATTGATAGCTATCCACCAAAGTCATTGGCCAATCCGTTCTTGGAGAAGTTTGGGTGGATAAACAACGAAGATCCCACCACTTTTGTAAATCCTTTTCTTCAAGCTCCCTATTTTCCTTGATTTTCTTTTTTCTTTTCTTGCTTCTCTCCCATTGATTTTAAAGCCGTCGATCTTTTGTCACTGTATTTTTATTTTTACTTTTCTTTCCTAAAATTCGTACACTATTATTATTATTATTATATTAAGTTATTATTGCTGGATTTCATAGCACAATAAGGTGTGCTGCTTCCAATGAATGTGATCGATGAGAAGTTTGCCATTCTGCTGGAGGCCTGTAATCTTTTTTCTTTCTTTTCTTTTAATTAACAAGTTGACGCACTTGCAAGTAGAGCTGCTTTTCAAACCTGAACTCGTATAATTTAGACCCTCAACTCGTCTGCAAGCTGAGAAAATAAATAAATAAATAAATAAGACTTGGGTGGTCTGGTAAAAATTACGGGTAATTAACTCTGTTAAACTGGATCTGACCCGACCAAAACTCTGCTAAACATACTTCTTTCTCGTATGAAAATAATATTATTTTTAATTGATCTCCTCAGCCGGATATGAGTTTAAAAAATATGATTCGCTTGCAAAAAAACAAAGTGGAAGAAGTCATTGTATTGCTCCCTCACTTTAGAAGTATTGGGTAACTGATCAGGGTGTGTTTGTGGTTGTTTTTTAAAGTTTTTATTGTTTAGAAATGCATTAAAATGATGGTTTTTAATTTTTAAAAATTATTTTTATCATCGATATATAAAAATATCTAAAAATACTAAAAAACTTAATTTAAAATAAAAAAATATTTTTCTTAAAACCATTTTTAAGACTCGATACAAACCAGGAAATAGATTTAAAATAATTGATTTCAAACCTGCCTGTCACATGCTATGTGCACAGGAGGCATAAATACTAAGACTGCATTAATTGCAGAACCGGTGGAGCGAGTGCAAGGGCAACCTTTTTTATTTTCCCTGACATTTTGAATTTTGAAGAGTAAGAGAATATGTTAATTAAAATTTTGTGTTTTAAAAGTTTTTTTTAAGAAAATAATTTATTATTTTAAATTAATTTTTTTTTATGTTTTTAGATTATTTTGATATATTTGTATCAAAAATAATTTTTAAAAAATATATCATTTTAATATATTTTAAAATAAAAAAATAGAAAAAACAATTAATAAGCATTAAACATACTAAAAAAATACATCCCTCCTTTTTTTAGCTTTCGTGTCCCGATGGCTACTGAGGCATTTAAAATATCAAATCTCTTAATTTATCGTCAAAGAGCTGTGCATGATTTACTTTATAAGCGAGAAAAGATGAAGGCATTGTTTGAAAATGTGTTTCAAAAATGAGAAATTAGAAAGAAAAAAAAATTATTTTAAATTAATTATTTTTAGTATTTTTAGATCAGTTTTATGTGTTGATATCAATTTTTTTAAAAAAAAAAACATTATTTTAATGTATTTTTTAATGAAAATAATTTGAAAAACAACCTCAACTACACTCTAAACAGATAATATATAAAAATTGTGGTTAATGTATAAAAACCTTTATGAATAATTTCGATGTAATTTTTTTATAGGATTGTTTTTTAAAGTAAACATGGTTGATGGGCATATTTGATGTCAAATAAAAAAGGAAACTCACTCGCCCTTTTAGATTGAGATTTTATTCAAAATAATTCTCCATCACAATTATTTATAAAATCATTCGATGAGTTCAAATTTGAAATAGAAATTTATTTGCAAACATGCTCACAAATATATATATATATATTCACTGCTCTCCTAAACATATATCTATTCAATATAATTAATGATTTCTTGAGGTTTGAAATTAAGGGTACATTTTGCCCCAAAGCTATCACTCACCCAAGGATCTTTTGCCCTTAGAACACACAAATAATTTTTCGAAAATTTTCATGATTTCTTTAATTTTTTGAAGCAATAATGCAATTGTTTTGGTATCATGAAATCACGACAATCATTCAAAAACATAAAAATATTATAAGAAATACTCGTTATATACCCAAAATACCCTTAACATTAAAGGGAGTGATTTTAAAAACATTGAAGATATTTTGAATGGAATAGGAATAGGAAGGTTTTATAATTCTTGCTTTGAGATGAGAGGATTTGTGCCGAACCTTAAACCTAATTCTTAATTAGTCTTGACAAATAATGCATTTTATATGAATATGAAAGAGCTAATTAAAGCCTTACCTTATTGGGAAATGGCGTGGTGTGGTGGTGTAGAAAGGGATATCAAGAAAGAAAGAAAAAAAACCTTGAGCTGCTGCTTTTGTTAAAAAATTGATTCTCAACCACCAAGAAATTTATGGGTACGCACATGCTGAGGCACGGTGGTCCATGAACCCGCACCTCTGGCCAATAAATGCCACAGTTAGCTCGAGCATGCTATCCTCCGATCGCGGGCATGGCTACGGCATGAGTGATACAACTGGACTCAACTCACCAATTTATTCGATCACCATTGGAGCTCAAGCATTAACTCTGGCCAGGAACCCACTGAAAGAGAGAAGACATTAAATTAAATGACAAAACTAATACCAATAAAGACTACTCAAACTGATTTTGCATTCACGCCTGGCCTCCCTTTCTGCTTTCTAGTCGGCTAATAGAAGGTGGCCAGATGTTCACCGGCGGTGCTTGCCGTTTAATCGTGAACTCAAACAATTAAAGGCTCTCTAAAGGGTTTTTACGTGTCACGATGAGGAGGAGTTGGGTGATTTAGTACAGGTGGGAGTCACAGCTAAGGATGAATGAGTTGATCGCTTTCGTTACTTTGTCAAGGCAACTCCATCGTCATCCTTGCCCGAGATTACTTGAGCTTATTATAAGGGTGCATACCTTTCTTACCTGATAGGAAAGTACGTGGCTTTATATTTATGTGATTGAAGGTGCCAACCTGATAAATATTTTCTTGAAGAAACAATGAAGATTGATCAAGCACAAGACATTGAGATGATTAATGGCGATTATGTTTAATTTTGAAGTGATGAGCCTGTGGAGAGGATGCTTTTTAGTTGAATGGTGGTGGTTTCATCTTCATAGATGGTAAAAAAATACCGTATTAACTGCTTAAAAATGCTTTCTTGGTGTGTTAAAATCTAAGAAGAAGCCAGAAGGTGTATATTATTTGTAAAATGGTATCGTTTTGATTATTCCCTAAAAATTAGAGTTTTTCTTATTTAAGATTAGTCCTTACCCTTCTAATTTGTTTAATTGTGCCTCTAATTACTCTTAAATTCTTAATTATATACAATTTCATTATTTTTTGAATTCAATTGATGCTTCTAAAATTACAATTAAGTCATAGTTAACCATTTCTCCATTTTTTTGGAATACATAACAACAATATGATAAAAAAAAAAAAAACTTGCAAAACCAACTCAATGCCAAAATATGTTTTTTTAAAACCATGATAATCCTATAAAAAGTAAATAGATATAACCCATGAAACTTAATTCTCAATAATTATATTTTTATGATATTATTTTTATTTAATACTATGATTAAAGAAAATAGATGCTAAATAAAAGTAAGCACTAATCCAATTCCGATATATTTTTCTAAGATCACAATAGCTCTATAAAAATCTATATTCCCAATAAACTGAAATAAAGTTAAGTATTAACCCAATAAATTGAAATAAAATCCCTAACAGGGCTTGTGATTTGCATAATAGGTCTCTAGTTCGAGTCAGAGTGTGCATCTATTGTAAGAGCTTGGGATAGCCAAAATTTTACTCATTCACCTGGACCCACAAAATGCGCTTTCCAGGAGTTGGGTTTCCTCACATCCTAAAAATTTAACCCAATAAACTCAATTTTAAATATAAAAATGAAAAAAATATTTAAAAAAAAGGAGCACAATCGAGCATCAACGCAATCTCCAAATGTTTTTTTTGAGATCATGAAAACCATATATAAAAAAACAAAATAAACAATGAAGTTCAATTTTCAATTAATATAATATTGAAATATAAAAATAAAAAATACTATTATTCCAATAAACAATAATCTGTGAGATTTTCTCTCCTCAATTAATTTTTATTAATTATTTATTTCCCAAGTCAAAGATAAGCAAACAATCTCTAACTAGTATATAACCATAAGCATATTAGTCTCTAACCTTCAAAAGTTTGTTGATTGACTCAATTGACCATATTTGAGTGCAATATTGATTGACTCAATGGTTGATTTCATTTACGAGGTTTAACTGATTCAATTAATAAAAAAAACTAATGTGACTGATTAGTGAAAATACAGGGATAAACTAACAAGTTTAGCCAAAATCTCATCCCAAAATAAATAAAATCAACCATTACAATTATGAAACAAACTAATAGTGTTTATACTCAGTTCTCGTTTTATTATTCACATCATTGTTTATAAAAAAAAATTATTTTTGGCAATTAACTTTTATTTCTATGCTATTTTGTATCCATTGCAAGTTATGTTACTATAATTTTATATCTTGAGATTTATTTATTTTACATGCTTTGGTTTATGGATATGTTAGAGGTTGTTCTCAAGTTAAATTAAATACTCCTTTTATAAAACAACATTTTAAAACATAGCTAAAAGATAAAAGAAAATGACCAAAATTAAATAAAAAAACAAAGCTATTTTTTCATTGTCATTGTTCAAAAGTGTAGAGAACTTCAATTCAATCTCTAAAGTTTTCATTATTGGTCCATATTGTTTTAATAATCAATTTTGTCATATTTCAGCACCTAGATATTAAATATAAAAGAAAATCACTTGATATGAGAGAGGAGAGAGAAATAATTTAATCAATTGTATTATGGTCATAAAAAATATTTATTTTAGTGTCAATAAGTTTGTTATAAAAAGAAAAGTTTAATTAAAATGATTTTGTCTTTTAACCATGCTTGAAAAGGAAGATGAAGGGTTATAAAAAATTTTTTATTTGATTTTTTTTTTCAATTTTTAAACTGAATAAATAGTGTTTTGAAATTTAAGATGGGTGTAGGAGGGTTCTTAAGATGTTTTTAAATTATTATTTTTTTGTGAAAAGAAATTGAAATTTAAGTCTTAAAAGCCAAAGACTTATATATAAATTTTGAGGTTATAAAGATTATTGAAATGAGAAATTGTTTACTCTATTTAAAAAGAACTTGAGTAGATGACTTTTTTAAAAATTAAAAATAAATACTTGTGCCTCATTGTTTTTCTTTTAGGTGAGGGGTTAGCGTTTTCATGCCCTACAATACTTTTTTTTGTTTTTTAGTTTCTTAAAATTAATTTTTAATTAATATGCTCTCTCTTATTTTAAAAAAAAATTCGGTTTAAATATATTTTTAAATAGTAACTAGTTTCTTAGATTGTTTTTATAAATTCAATTATTATATTCCATTTTATTTTTTTAATTAAATTTTGTATTTATTAAAACAAAAATTATATGCACTCAATATCATAATATACCTCTAAAATAAATAAAAATATTATTAAAATAAAATTAATAATACAAGTAAAAATTTACATGTGCAAATTTATTTATAGAATCTTCCAATTTACCCAATAAAATAGAAATATGCATTTATAATTTCACTTAGGGGGTGTTTGGGAGAGCTTTTTGAAAGTGCTTTTGAAAAAAAATTAATTTTTTTTTAAAATTAATTTTTTTGTGTTTGTAGATAATTTTGATATGCTGATATCAAAAATAATTTTTAAAAAATAAAAAAAATATTATTTTAATACATTTCTAAATAAAAAAACACTTTAAAAAACAACTCAACAACACTCCAAATAGACTCTTAGAAGCTGTTTGGCGCGGCGTTTCACCCGCCGTGCCGCAGCTTTTGATAAAAAAAAATTTATTTTAAATGAATATGGTCTGGTATTCTTAGATCATTTTGGTGTGCTAATGTCAAAAATAATTTTTAAAATATAAAAAAATATTATTTTAATGTATTTCGGCACGAAAAACACTTTAAAAAGCTACCGCAACAGCGTTCCAAGACTATTAATATTACCCCCCATATTGCGGCGATCACACTGACAAATGCCAATCCCTTCATCCCACCCGTAGAATTTTTTGGAAAATGATTTCCTTAAGAATATTCTAGACAAGAGCGTGTATTAGAACGGAGACCTTGGCGTGCGTGGGACGACATTTAAATGGAGGAAACAAACTTCGAACTTGTGCTCTCATGCCCTACTGGTCTCTCGCCTTCTCAGGTCCTCTTTGTTTTTTCTTTCTTTTGTTTTCCGTTTCGTTCTATCATAAGCTCCATTATTATAAGTTTTTGAAATTGTTGGATTAAGGTGTCTGTGGTTTTTGATCCATCTTACGATAGAATCGTCCATCCTGATATTGAATTAGAAAACTCCATTTCTGAGGTAAGTTAGTTTACTGATTTAGCAATATCTGTATTGAAAAAAATGACCCTGTCCAAATCTATAGAATTCGACAGCTAACTTTTTTTCCCGTTTTTTAAAGATATGGGATCAGAGGGTACAGAAGAATGCATCTATGTTCAATGGGAAAAAGTTCCGGGTATGTGGATCTAAAGATATGCACTAATGATGGGAAGTGTGTGATTTTTTGTGCTAGACATCATTCTGCCAAACCTTAATTGTTAATACCATACCAAAAAGAACTCTAGAATCCCGTTATTGGCATATGATTTGATGCTTTATACCATGATTCTTTTGCTGATGCTATCGAGTTGATGTCAAGTGCACTGGGCAGTTAACGCCAATGTTTTTATTTAGTTTCAACAGTTCTAAATGGATTGTACTGTAATGTCTTGTGCTGTTAAAATGCGAGAAACCAAATATTGATGAGAATGGGGATTTAATATTTGGACTGATAGTAGAAATAAAACTATGATTCTATTGAAGCATATGATGCAAGACATAATAATTGCGTTTTGTAGCAGACTAAAAGTTGATGCCTTGCATCTGTATAACTTATTTTTAAAATTTTAACGAGTGAAATTTTTCCCTGCATTTTATTTTGAAAACTATTTTTTATGAATTGTGGTTCCTTATCTGTTGTTTTGTTAATAATTCAAAGTATGGAGGGCATACTCTGTGCAAGAGGGATGGATCACAACAAGATTTTCATGTGTGTCTCCACCTTGGTTTGACAGATTATAGGTATGGCTTACAACTTCATTTCATAAATAACATCTATTATTTTCTTAGAGCAAACAATAAATATGAGTCAACTCTCACGTTAAATAGTTAATCTCATCTAGATTGATATTTGGACATAGTGTTCAATCCCACATTCATAATACTTGGTTAATGATCTTATGAGGATAGTATCCGTTGATGTTATAACTCTTACAAATGGCAAGACATAGCAAGTTCATTAAGCATCTCACCCTTCAAAATTGCTGGAAATGAGTTCTGCATCAACTGATTAGTTTTTTTAACAGGGGATTTTTATAGGTTAAGGTGGACAGATATAAAGATGCCAGCTAAATTCTTTAGTTGGATGCAGTATAGAATTATTTTTATAATCAACCTTGCATTTATTCAGTTTTTCATTTTTCTGATGGTTGGCCTGGAGATGCTTCTCAATTTTCTAATAAATTAGTGCATTATTACTCTTGGTTTAAATATCTAACTGATTTTTTGAATTTCAGTAATTGCAATGAAACACATTATATTTATACTTATTATTTTTCTTCCCCTGAAAGGAAGAGTTGATGCTATCTATCTACCTGTTATCCAGGACTTTTGTGGGAACAAACTTAAATCCTCTTTGGGAAAAGTTCCTGGTTCCATCAGAAGGTATCTCTTCATTCATGTGAAATATTTATCACAGAATAGGATTCGTCTTTGTTTGTTTTTTTGACACCATATCGTTGTTGTTACTACCATCTCAGTAGCTATGCACATGAGCTCATAAATTTGTTTTTTGCCTCGTCTTAGTATTTAATCCAACCAACTTATGTGGTGGTCTGTCTGCTGTTGGAGGGTTTTATTAAAAGATGAAAGCACATGTCTGCTGGTTGAAAATCTGCATGTTTTAAAGTTAAATGATATCAATCAATAAATTAATACATATTCAGTAATGATCTTGTTTCGATTTGTCAAAGATGAAAAATCATACTGGATATCTCACAGAATTGTTATTTTTTTAGCACAAGATGCCCTTTTTTAAGTTTTCATTGTTATAATTCATAATATGCATCTACAGCTTTGATTTTTTTGTAGATGACCTTATACAGTGTCAACACACCTCATGTCCACTGGGTAATGGTGCAATTTTAGAGACATCTGACAAGAAAATAGTAGTGTTACAAAGAAGTTACAATGTAGGGGAATTTCCTGGACACGTTGTTTTCCCCGGAGGCCATCCAGAGGTATGGAATCTGAAAAATGAAACATTTGCATCCTGATTCTTTAAATCCTATCCATTATGATGAATAGCCGAGGACATAATTCTGTAATGCTTGTTTTCCCTTTTGGATTCTATTGTTTTTGAAGGATTTGATAAGCCTGGGTCTTGTTGTACATTAATGCACTGGAAGTTTATTATTGTCATTTATTTGCAAGTGGCAGAAGTTTTTCTTTCCTTTTATCTTTTGCAGACATTTATGTCTGGGATATCAAGATTAAAACTTGTGCAATTGTTTGATGATGATGACAGCCTGAAGAAGTTGGAGCAGCATCTCATCAGATGGGTGAACGCTTAACAAACTCAGAACACAATAACAGCAAGGTCTCTCAAGAAATGTTTGATAGTATAATTCGTGAAGTAGTTGAAGAAATTGGAGTACCTGTGACATCTCTTGTGAGTTACAACTTCTAATCAAGAACACGCCTTTTATCTTTCTTCGTTTGTCTACAGGGTATTATTTCATCTTTTTTGCCGGGAAATTGCTTTGTGTTTTCCCTTTCCAATTCTAGAGCTTATTTGCGAGTGGACTGAGGTAAAAAGTTATTGAACATTTAAAAAGCCAAGTATGAAAAGAAAGCATGCTCGTGTACTTTCTTAATAAAAAGTATTTTCCTTTATTAGATTAGCCATAAATTAGTTTTAAGTACTGAAAAAATCGTGGAGAATGTTGAAGTGTCTTCAGATATTGATAGATTTTCTTGTATGGCAGTGTATTTTTGGACATATGGTATAGATGTTGAAGTGTCTTCAGATAATTGATTGTGTCTGAATCCATGGATATTTTTCCTTGGTTGTGGAATCAACTCCATGGCCTAGATCTGCCTTTTGAGGGTTGTCAAAGAAAAGTCCTGGTGTCATAGCCTCGTCTCTAATGCTTTAGATATAACCATTTGGAGAGAATGCCCCCTCATATTGTTTGTTTGTTTAGACCACATTTCTACATTGGTTTTATCGGAGCATTGTGGTTTTATTTGGTATGTAAATTATGGAGTTCAAGCGAATCATGTATCTAATATTTGTCTTCATCTTTGCCTTACAGAGCAATCCACTATTTATTGGTATATCCCGCAGAGTGTTTAATGTCAGGCCAGCTGCTTTTTTCTTCATCAAATGTAACATTGAGTCAAAAGAAATTCAACGACTGTATGCTGGTGCAAAAGATGGTTATGAATCAACCCAGCTTTACACAGTTTCATTGGTTAGTTCAAATTCATTTTTCCTATTAGATGTCTCAATTGGTTTCTTTTCAACGAAAATTGCTAGTTTTTGTATGCATTAGCTGCCACGCGTTCAACAATTTATTTGCGTTGGCAATGGCTGAATATGGATGGATAGAATGAGCCAATAATAGTGTGCTAACAGTGGTGGTGAGAGCACAGTAGAGAAACTGGTAGGAGCAAAGGATGCAGCTGCACAGTGGGTGGGCTTTAAGAGGAGACTCCCATTGATTAATGTAAAAATGCATCTGGAAGGGGAGCAAACTTATCTCAGCAATTAAACTTTCCATCTCTTAATGATTCATGAAAAATGATAAATTGGAGTGCTACTGGAAATGATTTGAAGTGTGGATACAACTTAATGATGCATTGGTATCATTCATAATCACATCACCTCACTATGCTGATTGAAGACAGGTCGACTTACTTTGGGATCTTTATTATATTGCAGATTGAATTAGAAAACATGGCATCTAAAATGCCTGGCTGCCATCAGGGTGGATTTGCTCTCTATAAGCTGATGTTGGAAGCTATGAAGAATATCTGATGGTTCTTCACTGCCAAACAATGGAATTCGTCAGTTCTTAGCCCCTCAATTCTCCTTAGCAACAGGGTTTTGACATTCCAGTTAACACAATAACAGGGAGGCATTTCGCTTGATTAACATTCCAGTTATCTGTATAAGCTAGCCAAAATGGATTGTAATAGTGTAATAATTATTTATAATATAGATTTCTCCATGTGATTTATTGGTCATTTTTAAATTAATGTGGATAAATCATCTTTTTTTGGTACAGTAAAATGATTTAATTATTTTTAAAAGTAAAAAAAAAAAAACCTTAGTTTAAGGGGTCTTTTCATCATTTTAATTATTTAAACATGATGACAAGATAAAAAATACTTTTTAACAAAAGTTTCTTTCACTTGCATCCAAGAGCATTTTTATCTTTTCATTATAGTTTTTGTTATAACCTAGTTCATTCAAGAGTTATTTGGTAATTTAACAAACATTTATATTATTAAAAAAATTGTTGATGCGTGCATGCGTCGAAGCATGATTAGTGGTTATGCTCTTGGAGCGGCACGTGTAACTTTATCAGACAACCAAATGTCAGCTTCCAAAGGTAGTGTTCAAATTGTCTTAATGTCCCATCCATTTTTAAGTGGCACATATCTTTAATTTGGTAATGGTAGTCTTTTTTCTTTCTCTCTCCTCCTTGATTTCTGTACTTGCCAAATTTTCAAAGCAATCTTTTAATTGATTTTTTTTGGTAATGATTTAATTATTTTTAAAAATTTCATCAAAAAGATTAAAAACATTTCGATAAAAAAAATTCAATGACACCAAAGAAATCAAAGTCTTTATCGGTGCCGTAGGACTCGTATCATTGAAATTCTTCTTATGACATCAATGATGTCACAATCATAACTCCAATGTGCCTTCGTCATCTTTTATTTATGTTTTTATCTCCTCGCTCTCCTTATTGTAATTTTCTCTTGTTTTTTTGATGAAGACGGTAGATCACTCTAGTTATTATTAATGATTTTTTTTAGTATTTTCAAGATCTTTCAAATAGTATTAGCGATACTGTAATTGAAGTTTCGGTATATCAATGGGGTCTTTGACCGAGTTTTGACTAATTGTATTTATTTAAAAGATTTATCAGAAACTGCACTCCTTTCCTTTTTCTTTTACATAAAGATAAAATTATTTTTATAAATAAATAAATTTATATTTATACAAAAAAAATATATAATAAATTTGCATTATTTTGACTTTTAGATTTGGCCAAGTGCCCGTACTTGATATCTTTTGATGTGGATGGTTTTGACTCTTGTGCTGTCAATATTTCATTTCGCTTCTTGACAGTGACAACCCCGCGTGCAATTGCTTAGATTACTCTATATTATTACTATCTGTAATACGTGTAATTATTTTTCGTCATATTTATTTATTTATTTATTATTATTATTATTAAATCTAGCCTTCCATAAAGAGTCAACATGATAATTCGTTGACTTGATTTCTTTTACAAGCTGTATTTTAAATTAAATTAGATAAAAATAGACTTGATGTAATCTTAGTTAACTTGAAAGATGTTCTTATGATTTCATCAAAAGTTATTAATAATTAAAAAAAAATAATCAAAACAACACTAATTTAATATTGTTTATAGTTTTTTTTTTAAATAATGATTTTTAAGCTAACATGTGACTTGAATCAATTAACTTAACTAGATTTAATTATTTTATTTATAGAAATCTATTATGTATTTAAGTATAGGAAAATAAAAATAGATATTCATAGAAAAGAGAACGAGTAAAATTATGGCGAAGAAATATTGTTTTTTTATCAAAAAAAAAAATTTATTCATGTGTTTTTCTTATAACAAAATGGTTTGTCATGTCTACTGTAAATAATAAAACAAACACAAAAGAAATTAGAAACAATTATTTAAACAAACTATAATGATTTTAACTAAAAAGTAAAAAAACTTATATTGTTAATCACAAACCTAATTTTATTATTAATATATTTTTTATAAGAAACCTTTTTTTAAGAAACAATCTTAGAATGATTGTGCAAGAAAATTTCAATTAAAAATAATGAATCAATCATTTTAATGATCATTTGAGAAGCATTGGAACAATAAATTTAAGAAAATTATATATAAATAAAATAAAAAATAGATATTTTATTTTTATTAAGCATTAATGAGCAAGTCATTTTAAAAAATTTATATATAATGTGAATACATGTTTATTAATTATTTATAAAGTAATTGATAATACCTTTATTAAACAACCTAGATATTTTTAAAAACAATAGCATAAGATTTTATTAGTCGCACTTTTTTTTTGAATAAAAAGCAATGACAATATAAATAAAGGTTGGTTAAAAACATTTATCATTTAAAACAAGGAGAGAGAAATATATCTTTTCAATCTAAACTTTTTTTTTTTAATGTATTTATTTATTATTTCAACAAAAACAATTTTTTTTAATTATAAGCACGATTTTTTAAATAAAATTTTATAAGATCTCAAAAGCAAGCTTTAACAGAAAATTTGTATAAGCTATTTGATGATGAATTTGATCCCATTCTATGATAATTGTGGACACATGAATTTATAATGTTTTATGTGAAATAATTAACTACTAAATAATTTGAACAACACTGTAATGATGTGTATTGATCCATTAAAGCAAAGTCGTCATGGAAAATTTTGGATAAAAATTAAAAAGCTTAAGATACTAGTATAAAAAAGTTCATAGTTGACAAATTTCTAGATTTCAAAATGGTCAATTTATTGATTATTATAAAACAAGTGTAAAAGTTTCAACCATCTAACATGAATTTTGTGTTAAATGAATGATCCTCAGTGAATCTAGCTTTTTGTGTGGATGCTATTATTGAAAAAATAATCACCATTTTAGAATTGAAAATTTACCTTATTTAAACATAAAGAGATAGAGGTTGAAGATCTTATTTTGATATTAATGGTAGAAAAGGACAATCATTTATTCAGAGAAATACAACTATTCTTTAATTATACATAAAGCAAATATGATTGAATAAGTGACAAATTCCCACAATAAAAACAAACATAAAAAAAGCTTGTTATGAAGGTGAAAGGCATTGATAAAAAAAAATCAATGGTAAGTGCTTTATTTACAACAATACCAAACATTAAGCTAAAGATTGAAAAAATATATATTAGCAAGGCAACCTAAAAGAAAAAGAATTGTTAAAACCAATGTCACTAAAATTGTAAACTTCTCCAATGAAGTGTTTGTGATGAGCTTGTCTATAATTTTTTATAATAATATAAATAGATAAATAAGCTAAAAGTATTTTGTCTACACCCTCTCTCTCACACTTTTATCTCATTACTTATGTATGAGATCTACATGATGGGAATTCATACTATGATATCTAAACTATGTAATTCATATTTAAATATAACTAATAACTCAAATGACTTGATAAGTTCAAAAACAATCTGAATAACTAGTAAAAATATAATTTGATTTTTAAAAAATAAGTCAAAAATGATATATTTTAAAAAATATATAAAAAATAATATATTGAATCGACCTGGGTCATAATGGGTCAACTTTTTAAATTTGCGACTCGGGTCATGAAACCATAGTAATTCTAAATAAGAATAAATTAAAATAAATTATGAAAATTAACTCTCAATAAATCTATTGTTGAATGATAAAATTTAAAAAATATCTAAAAAAAGAACACATTTTTTCTTATAAACAAAAATACGAATTTCAACAAAATTATAAAAAATATCATTAGTAATCTCACAAGGATTTTTTGAACTTTGATTGCTAGATATAATAATAATAATATATCAAGATACTTATTATAAAATTATAGTCTAACAATCAAATTAAAAGATATAATTAATATTATAAAATTAGACTATATTTATTTTTTAAAAAAATACTATTCGAGCCAAATGGAACAAAACGTAACAGAATTGACGGTCTTACATGATTGAAGGGCTTGCAATAAAGAAATCTAACATTTTCCTTCCTTTGTTTTATTGTGGGATCGAAAGCACCATGTTAGATCTCCTCATCACTGGGTGGGGGTGGGGGTGGGGCTATTTTTATATAATAAATGCCCTGTTTTTACTCCCTTTAGCTTTACAGCAAAATATAAGGGTAGTTTCTCAAATTCTAGGTTTACAAAATATAAGTTATTTTTTAAAATATTTTTTATTTATAAATACATTAAAATAATATTTTTTTAAAAATTATTTTTGATATGAGAACAACAAAAAAATAAAAAATAAACTTGAAATATCAATAACAACAAAAATTATAATTTTAAGAAAAAAAAACTCGTCGGCAATATACCTGACCAAAATCATAGAATCTCAATTAATTTTATAAATTCTGAAATTATCGATTATATAAATGCTGAGAGATAACTATATTAACATCTATAAAATTCAAATCGGAAATCCCTAATTAAAACAAATTACTTAATTCTAATTTCTTATCATTGTACTATCGAATAGATGGTATCGTGTGCTGTCATTTTTTATATAAGGGCCCGTGAGTCATGCCTTCATTTCTGCCTTCATTTCTTTTCACCGGAAATTAAATAAAGACTTCCACTCAGTGATGAAGGTTTGTAGGGGGGCTTATCACGTGCCGTGATTAGCTGGTAGAAAATATCATGTCGAAGAAAAAACTATACATTTCATTCCCACAAAGTTGACTCTCAAAATCAATCCTAAAGCTGGTTAAGAGTTTTAAAGTTCATGTTTGATGAAATCTAGAGATCTAATGGAGTTCACAACTTTACATTCTCTTCTTCATTTTTTTTCTTCCAATTATAATATATTATATCTTTTATGAGCATTTGCTGGTAAAACATTATAAATTGACAATATACTTCAATTAGAGGACTTAAAAAAATACCAAAATTAGACCGGGATAATCTTCGAAATCGATGGACTGAGTTATAAGATTGGGATTACCACATAGATAACATTCAAGAAAAAAATAACGAACCTAAGCTCTCAATTGTAAAAATAAAATCAAAATAATAATCTTGTACAAAAAATATTAAAGACCCATATTGGAAACAAAATAAAATAAAATGCTAAAGGGAAAAAAGTGGGAAACAATCTAGTAAAGGATAGCAAAACAATGAGGACCGAGTTAGATACAAAAGTGAAATAAAATAAAATGATGAGGGGTGAAATTGAAAAATAATAATTTTAAAAAGCATCAAAATCAAAACAAGTATAAATCAAAAAAATGAGGATCAAACTTAACACACAAAGTGGAGGATACTTAGGTTCGACATGTATACCAAGCCAAAAAAGAGAAAAGAAAGGGAGGAGAAAAAAATTCATTGCCTTTGACCTATTATGAATATGACACATATGCATCACCATCAACTTTGGCTCCAAATAATATAAATTACCAAACAACCCCTAGGAGCATTTGGATATATATATATAAAGTATAAACCATATTGCAAAGACAAAAACACACTCTCAAGACAGTTTTTGAAATTTAAAATTCAAAAGTAATCATATCACTTTATTGTATGCAAAACATGAAAAATACAAAAATACACTATCTCTCTCGGCAAGACAATATTCTTTGAACCCTAAAGGGTATTGGTGTCATTTTATTGTGCAAACAAATGTGAAAATACAATTTAGACCTTGAGCATATGGGTGATTTTTTTGTTTGGGAGTGCAACTATGTAATTACACCATACAAAAAAGAAGGAAGCATACTAAATTGCTCCCCATCAATTTATAAATGACCTATGTATCCTCTCTTTTTATCTTTTGATTTTTTTATATCAAATTCTATCATATAATATCAATTTTTTTATTTAATTTAATTTTTCAATATTTTTTGTTCTTTTTCTTATATACTTTTGTTCCTTTTCTAATTGTGTCCTTTAATGTGTGGGGTTTTCTTTAATTTTATTATTTAGTATTAAGTTGATAGTAAATCATTTTTTTTATCGTATAATAAAATAATTTGACCTAGGGAAGTCGACATTTTTGGTGATGAATTTAGTGAACTAACCTAGGTTAACTTGACCAAATTCTTTTGTTCTCTTTTTAATTTTTTTTTTCTTTGGACCTACTGAGTTAACAATGTTATATTTGAACAACTCCCTTGTGATTTAATTTAAAATTTAAACCGATAAATTTTTTTTTTATGAATCATTATATCAAATTTAATATATTATAAAAATATGCTTTAGATATTTATTTTATTTGTTTTTTTAAAAAATAATTGGTTTAGAGATATTTGGAAGTATGATAATGATTGTTTTTTAAAGTTTTTTTTGCTGGAAATTGTATCAAAATAATATATTTTATAGTTTTTAAAATTTAATTTTGATATTGATACATCAAAATGATATAAAAATACTAAAAATATTAATTGAAAATAAAAAAGTTTTCAAATTTTAATAATAATAAAAGTAAGTTGAAACTCAACTGAAAAATAAACTAGTACAATATAAATGATGAATGTGTCGGTTGGTAGTTACCCACTGTCATTGAAGAGGCAAACTTTTTATTTATTTTCCTGTTTCCAAAGTAGCTGCTAACTCCCATGTTCCATATTCCTTAATTTTCTGACCTAAATCATATTTTTAATAGAAGAGGTTTCATCTACCCCATAACATTTACTCGCAAAATTCACCAAAACAAGCCTCGGCCTTCTAAAACCCTAGCTGGTTCTGACTCTGTAATTGTATTCCCTTTGGTTTGTTTCTGCAAGTGCTTTTTACCTTCTTATTAATTTAGTACCAAACAAAAAACATCTAGGAATCTGTCGTTTTCTTGGGCTGTCACCCAGCTCGCACTAGCATGTGTTTTGCTGCTCTTATTTGAGTTCGAAGTCCTTTTTTAGCTTTCCACAGTACACCAGATCTCTGATCTTGCCCTCCACACAGGTATTTCCCATCTGGATCTCTCTTCATCTCTCCTCTGAAACTCAAATTTCGTTCAAGGTGCCAACCTTTTCTTTTAATTTTGTTCGTTTATCTTCATGGGCTCTCTTAGTTTTCATTTATTTGTGGTTGCCAGTAACTACAAGCACCTTTCCTTGTATTGCTTTTGAGAACCTTAGATTTGTACTCTTTCATATTCAGTTTCATCCATTGCTGTTTTGATTTCTTCCATATCCGCTACTAATAAGCACAACCTCTTTGCTTGATTTTGATATATCATCCAATCTTGATTTTGATTTCACTTCCTTATTCAACCCTCTTCATGGATTTTGGTTTCTATTATTTTGCTATTGATTACTAGTGTTAACTAAGTGCTCTGCCTTGATAAGAATCCTTAGTTTCTATTTTAAAGCTCAATAAATTCCCATATTTCCTTTGTTCTTCTATAAAGTTCCAGATTTTGAAATGATGGGTGGTGGAGGATCTAGAGCTCTCATTTGTGTACTTCTAACACTCTTGATCCTGGCATTTTTGTCTTGTGGATTTACCCCTGTAGACAACTATCTTATAGATTGTGGATCACCCACCAATACTACAGTTGGTGACCGTGTTTTTGTTTCTGATGACTCTGCCTCACTCTTTCTATCAACCCCGAAAAACACTTTGGCAAGTAGTTCGAAATCTGTCACTTCCGGAGATGAATCACCACTTTATCAAACAGCAAGAATCTTTGACGGAACCTCAAAGTACTCCTTTTCGATTCGTCAACCTGGGAGGCATTGGATTAGGCTATATTTCAATCCATTTGTTAGTGGTAGTTATGACATGAGCAGTGCGATTTTTGATGTTTCCACCCCAAACCATGTCTTCCTCAGCAATTTGAGTGTGAAAACTTCTGTTGTTAAAGAATTTTCAGCTAATGTAACCTCAAAGGATCTTGTTATCACTTTCACTCCTTCTGGCAATTCATTTGCCTTCTTAAATGCCTTGGAAGTCGTTTCAGTTCCTGATGAGCTCATTACAGATGATGCCGAGACTTTTAATCCAGCGGGGAGATTCAAAGGCTTGTCTTGGCAGGCACTGGAAACAGTTTATAGGGTGAACATGGGTGGACCAACAGTTTCCTTTGAGAATGATACCCTTGGAAGAACTTGGGTTCCTGACAAAAGTTATCTCCTTGGAAATAATCTTGCTATCAACGTGTCCAATATTGCAGCTGTCAAGTATGTAGGTGGTGGGGCAACTCTGGATTCTGCTCCAAATGCTGTGTATGGTACTGCCATTAGAATGAACTCAGAGAGTGATCCCAACAGCAACTTCAACGTGACCTGGGAGTTCAATGTGAATCCAGGTTTTCAGTATCTTGTTAGGTTTCACTTCTGTGATATAGTAAGTAGAAGTCTTAACGATCTCTACTTCAATGTTTACATTGACTCCTGGCTCGTTGCCAAGGATGTAGATCCAAGCAGTTTTGCAAATGCTTTGGGTGTTGCATTTTATAAAGATTTTGTTACTACAGCAACAGTTAGCAATAAACTGCGTGTGAGTATTGGCCCAACTAACTCCATCGCCGGTGCCTACCCTAATGCAATTCTAAATGGACTGGAGATCATGAAAATGAACAACTCCTTGGGCAGCCTCAGTGGGCTAGCTCCTGCTGTTTCAGATTCAAGTTCGAAGAAGAATGTTGGTATGATAGTGGGCTTAAGCATTGGAGCAATTATCCTAGTGGTGTTGGCTGGGATTTTCTTTGTGTTCTGCAGAAATAGAAGAAGGCTGGCACGCCAAGGCAATTCTAAGATTTGGATTCCCTTATCCATCAGTGGAGGAAATTCTCACACCATGGGCAGTAAATACTCAAATGGGACTACCGCTACTCTTGATTCGAATTTGGGGTATTGTATTCCTTTTGCAGCAGTTCATGAGGCGACAAACAATTTTGATGAGAGTTGGGTTATTGGAATCGGTGGTTTTGGGAAGGTATACAAAGGAGTTTTGAATGATGGTACAAACGTGGCTGTTAAAAGGGGAAATCCACGCTCCCAACAGGGACTTGCAGAGTTCCAGACTGAAATTGAGATGCTCTCTCAGTTCCGGCATCGTCATCTGGTTTCGTTGATTGGGTACTGTGATGAAAAGAATGAAATGATCTTGATTTATGAATACATGGAGAATGGGACTCTCAAGAGTCATCTCTATGGTTCAGGTTCTCCTAGCTTGTGTTGGAAGGACAGGCTTGAGATATGCATTGGATCAGCTAGAGGACTTCATTACCTTCACACTGGCTATGCAAAAGCAGTTATACATCGTGATGTAAAGTCTGCCAACATCTTGCTTGATGAGAATCTCATGGCCAAAGTAGCTGATTTTGGGCTCTCTAAGACAGGACCTGAACTTGATCAGACTCACGTGAGCACAGCAGTGAAGGGGAGCTTTGGATACCTTGATCCTGAGTATTTTAGAAGGCAACAACTGACTGAAAAATCAGATATTTATTCATTCGGGGTGGTATTGTTTGAAGTTCTTTGTGCCAGACCGGTTATAGATCCATCGCTTCCAAGAGAAATGGTTAACTTAGCTGAATGGGCAATGAAATGGCAGAAGAGAGGACAGCTGGAACAAATAATAGACCCTACTCTCGTGGGGAAAATTAGACCAGATTCACTTAGAAAGTTTGGAGAAACTGCTGAGAAATGCTTGGCTGACTTTGGGGTTGACAGGCCTTCCATGGGAGATGTCTTGTGGAATCTGGAGTATGCCCTTCAACTACAAGAGGCAGTTGTTCCTGGCGATCCTGAAGACAACAGTATTAATATGATTGGCGAGCTCTCTCCACAAATCAACAATTTCAGCCATACTGATAGTAGTGTTTCTGCTGCCCAATTTGAAGCCTCAAGTGTCTCAGGTGTTTCAATGAGCAGGGTATTCTCACAACTGATCAAGTCTGAGGGCAGATAACTCGTTAGATGGTAAATTTGATGGACTTAGCTCCTCTGATAACTCTGGCTTTTCCTTTCACCAACCACTGCCTGTAATATTAGAAGAGATTATTTTTCTGGGAAACGAAAACCTATACTTGTCAAGGTGCATTTGCTTCTCTGGTCAATTTATGAGAGCATCTCCCCAGGTCATTTTATGTCTTGTAATTGGAGACATTCCCATGTTCTACAGCTAGTCAGCTTTCATAGACCATGCCGAATTGTTTCCAGATTTCTGCTTTCAGTTCTCTTATGCACAGAAGAGATGGTTCAAGTGAGTTGTAGTGAATAGACAAGGAAGCTGAATTCTATGTTGTAGCCATGTATGTGTCGTTATTCTTTGTTAGTACTGATATGAAGTCGGTATGAGGTGCATTAATCTCTCTGTTTGCAGATGTTTTTGAATATATTTTTGCACCGAGTATTCTTTGTCAAATTTGTTCTTAATAGAAACTGAATGTCCACCCCCTCCCGAGTGTCTTCTCCATTAAATAGGAAGTAAATAGATTTACATGCCCTAGCTACAATTTCGGGCTAAGGATAGAAGTATAAGTGTCTTATTAAAACACTACTATTTACAACTCTAATTAATTTTCTAATCAATACATAATCAAATCCCGTAACATCCCCCCTCAAATTGATGTTGGTCGATCAAGAAGCATCAATTTGTCAACTAAGAATTTGTCGATGCTGAGAGAGAGCTTTAGTGAAAATGTTCGCAGTCTGATGTTCGATGGAAATGTGAGGAAGTGTAATTTCATGGCGGTGAAAAGATTCACGTATGGAGTGACAGTCAACCTCAATATGTTTTGTACGCTCATGAAATACAAGATTAGCAGCAATCTGAATCGCACTGGTATTATCAGCATGAAGAGGAGTGGAATGAAGCTGAGAAAAACCAAGTTCCTTAATAACCCACGAAGCCATGTAATTTCAGAGCAGACAGAAGACAACATGATATTCAAATTCTGTGGAGGATTTGGAAACTTTATCTTTCTTCTCTCTTCCAAAAAATGAGTGCATTGCCAAAAAACATATACCATCCGGTAACAAAGCGACAAGTATCTGCACAACCAGCCCAATCAACGTCATTATATCCTTCCAACTGTAAGGAAGATTCCTTAGGAAAGAACAACCCTTGTGAAGAGGTACCCTTCAGATATCGGATAATGCGGCGAACAACAATAAAGTGAAGATGTCAAGGGGTTTGCATAAATTGACTGACCTGTTGCACAACAAAAGAAATATTAGGACGAGTAATCGTCAAGTAATTCAAACTCCCAACTAGTTGCTGATACAAGGATGGATCTGACAGAAGCTCGTCTTTCTCCTGACGAAACTTAAAATTGACCTCCAATGGAAGAAGAATAGTAGCCACAAAATCGGTGACGATGCTCAGCTACTGGAGACACCACCACAGAACTTCCAGACGACCACAGAGAGAGCCGAAGTTGTCACTGCAACCCAGAAACAGAGCAACAAACACCACTCAACCACCACAGGAGCACCGCCGGACACCACCACAGAGAAGACCGACTATCACAGAGGAAGCCACCCACCGTCGACAACCACCGAAACAGAAAACCCACGAAGTCGATGACCACCGGCAGTGCCGACGCACCAAGAACAAAAAAATCTTCCTGCCTCACAAAAGTGATTAAAACCACAGATAAGTATAACAGAATAGGAGCTCTGATACCATGTCAAATTTGTTCTTAATAGTAACTGAATGCCCACCCCTCCTGAGTGTCTTCTCCATTAAATAGGAAGTAAATAGATTTACATGCTCTAGCTACAATTTCAGGCTAAGGATATAGCTATAAGTGTCCTATTAAAACACTACTATTTACAACTCTAATTAATTTCCTAATCAATACATAATCAAATTCCGTGACATTCTTCACATTATGCTTATTAGTATAACAATAATGACCCAAGCTGTCTGTGATGGAGGAGTTATTTTAGTTTGGCAAGCCATAATCGCAAGGTTTCATACTGATGTAGCTGTTTTGCAACTGCTGGTTTTGGAAATAATTTCCATGCTGCTTTTTTTTTACCCGGTATGCTTGCCATTTTCCTGAGTTGCACGGATGGAAAATATCCATTCATGATGCGGCGAGTGTTGAATTACACAGTGGATTTGAGACTTATAAAGGGGAAAATATCCATTCATGTGAACATGATCGCGCCTGATGATCTTGCAGCACAATTGAAATCCATTGAAACGATAAAGATGACCAAAAGATCATTTGTCCATTTTGCATCCATCATAACTATACCTAATTCCCACTAGAATAGTTTTTCTGGTGCTGAAGCTTTTGTCTTGAGAGTGTATTTTGTATTAAAAAACATCAAATTATTAATTTTTTTATAAAATATTTTCAAGTGAATATATTTTGAAAAATAACACGTCACAATATTAAACACACTTCTTCTATGCTGGAAAACTTTTTAATTATAAAATAAACTAAAAGAAATTAGAAATTCACTATGTAGTGTGAGACAAAACATTGTGGATTATAATAGTGTGTTTTTGGGTTGGTTTGGTTTTTGGGTCGGTCGGTTCACTAGTTTATTGATTTTTTTATATTTATTTGCACAGTAACATATATATTTTATCCCTCGAAAAAGACAAAAACTCGTTGTTGTCGGGAGGGGTGCCACAAAATTTTCACATTTTTTAAAATAGCTAATTACTAATATACCCCCAATAAAACAAAAAAACAATTCTGGCCGGGAGGGGTGCCAAGAGAATTTCACGTTTTTCAAAATGACTAAATACTAATTTGCCCCCTCAATAAGACAAAATTGAAGATTTGACTATAAGGGTGTTTTGATAATTGACTATATTTTTTTTATTATCTGTCGAATACTGTGCGCGTGTGTGCCACACGGTGGCCAGTTTAGTGATGGTGGTCGGTTGAAAGTTGTTTTCTCCTTTTCTCTTTCCTGTATGCTAAAGTACAAGGCAGACCCCCGATTTTATGGTGTTTTCATTTCAGTCTCTGAACTTTTAATTGTTTTGCATGGTCCTGATTTATGTTATATAATTTTTTATTTATTTCAATTAGGTCCTTTGATTGAAATTGATTATATATTTAAGTTTCAATTCGGTCCTCATTCTTTTAATTTCCAGATTGGTTTTAAATGCCTTAGTATAATTGGTTCAAAGGTTTTGATTTTTTCAATTTTGTCCTTTGATTGAAATTGATAATATATTTGTTTTATTTTGACCCTTATACTTTTAATTTTTTATTTTAATTCATTTATTTTTTTATATTTCTGAAGTAGTCCCTATTTTTGTCCATGTTTATATGTGTGTGCTCTTAGCTTTAATTTTAAATTTTTATTATTTTCTTATATATTGAGGTGTTTTGAAAGATTTAGTTCTTAAATTTTAGTTTGTGCTTGTGATAATTGGAAAATTGATATTTTTGTTTTTTTTTTCTCTTTGTTCTTTCTTTTGTTTTTTTTATTTATTTTCAACTCAAGTGATTTTTTCTCAGCTAATAATTTTATTTTTGTTTTATCATTTTTTTTGTTTGCTCTTTTGTTAAAGTTTTAAGTTTTTTTTAGTCTTTTATTTAATTTTTCTTATTTCATTATTAATTTATTAATGCAATAATAGCAATAATAATAATAATAATAATAATAATAATAATTGTTGTTTTTACTTACTCTTTTGTTAATTTTTTTAACTATTTTTTTCTCGGGGTAATTAAATAATTTTTATTATTTTGGCAGTAATAGTAGTTATAAATTTAGATGTTAAGACTTTTATGTTGTTGTTATAATAGGGCGTGTTGATATGTTTTATTATATCAAACTTTTCATGTATAAATATTATATTTTATTTTGAACTAGCAAATCCTATTAATTGTTTTGATCTCAACAATTATAAAAATTATTTATTTAACTAGAATAAACTAAAAAAGATGGTGTTGTAGTTGTATACCACCGTTACAAAACACTATATGTTTTGATAGTTTTTTTTCCTTTGCCCCATTGTCTTTCTTTTTCTTAACTCAATTTTTTTTTTTTTTAGTATTTAGTTTATTGGAGATTAAATTTCATATTTATTTACATAATTACACGTTTGATGGATTAACTCAAGTTTTGTTTTTAGTCTTTTTTAATTGATATCTTTTTTATTTTATTCTTTAATATTGCATTGATTAAAAAACAAACTTCATGATTTATTTTGATTTTTTTGTTATTTTTTTAAATTTTATTCTTCAACATTAAATTGAATGAAAATTGAGTTTTAAAATTTGTTTCGTTTTGCTTTTTTTATGAGATTATCATGGTCTCATGATCTATGAATTTGGTTTGTTAACTTGGGCTGAACCAAATCAGTCTATTATATTGATATTTCAGTATTTGTTTTTAAAAAATATGATGTCTTGAATTTCTGCTAATCAAACTATATGTTTACTAGTTGTTTGAATCCATCAACTTGATCAAGTCAACTTTTATATAATTTTAAAAAATATTAACAAAATATTTGTTTATACATTTTCAAAAAATAAAATTAATTCAACTCATTAACCATTTAGGAGCTATCTATTTTGAAAGGGGCAAGGCTCCGACTCTTTCAACTCCATAAATACACGGTCATCAATTACTAAGCCACACACACACACACACACACGCAGATATATATATATATATATATCGACTTGTCTTAATGAAAAATTGAAACATGTCATTTATTTAAAATAAAGACAAGTTTCTTCAAAAAAAAAAAATACATGAAAATGTTATATAGTAAACTAAAAAAATATTAGATATATAATAAAATTAAAATTTTTGTCATTAGGTAAATATGAATATATAAGAATATTATTTTTATTTTTTGAAATTATTAAAAAATGATTTTACATTAAAGGAAAAAAATATATTGTTTAGATGTTTCTATCATTGGAAAATAATGAAAACTTGTGTAGAAAAATTCTAGAGGACTTTTAGAATGTGTTTTTCAAATTAAGTAGAAATTAAAAAATTTAAAATATTAACGTTTTAGTATTCTGTATATGGACATACATTACATTTGACTAATAGTATTTTCTTCTATGACTATTGAGAAAATCATAGTATTTTCCTGTGTACTAAGGATAAAATGGTAAACCTGATGTAATGTTAGCAGGGATTAAGGGGGTATTTTTTTAGCCTGTTTAAAGTTTGATTGCTATCATGTTAGCGTCAGTATTTTAAATTATTTTTTATTTAAAAATATATTAAAATGATATTTTTATTTTTGATATTAAATATTAAATATTAAAAAACTCTAAAAATATAAAAAAATCAATTTGTTTAAAATATAAAAAGTAAAATCACCTCGGTTCTTATTATTTTGTTTAATGGGAAACCGCGTAACATATGTCATCGGGTCCCACTCGAGTGGGCTCCACTACAATTTCAGTTTTCAAACCTATATATAAAAGCATTTGACTTTATTCCTTGACTAGACGGCTTAAATGAGTTAAATGGCTGCCCGTCCAATACCTCCGTCACGGTCAGATAAGAGGTAATACAAACAAGACAAGAAATAAATAAAACAAAAAAATAAAAACAAAAACGTTTCGCCACGGACAAATTTTTGTAAGTTGCAACCCTCGAAATCACTGCAAGTCAATAAGGAAGCGACACATCATCATACTCCACTGGAGTTCGAAGACAAGACCAGTGACAACTTGTACGATTACCATTCGATCCTTACAAAGGACACGTGTTACTTTCTTACAGCGTATCTCCACGTTACGAGTTTGTATTGAAGCGCAACTTGGAAGTGACTAACTTTCTTGGCTTGTATAGTCTCTTCACTTGATAAGTATTGTTAATATAGTCCCTCTATCGGGTGTTTTGGTGTTTCACATTGCATTTTACAAATATTTTGGAAAAACATTATATATTTTTATTTTATTTTTTAAATTAAAAAAATAATATTTTAGATCATTTTAATATATTGATATCAAAAATAATTTTTAAAAATATCATTTTAATATATTTTTTAATGAAAAACACTTTTAAAAAAAATCTAAATCACACTCTCAAATAGGTTATACAACATGACACGATATATGAAACTAAATTTTTTTGATTTATTGAAATTAATTTGAGATATTTCCTGAGGCTTGAGAGGTTAAGGTTTTTGAATATGAGAATAATAATTTTGAATTATCTTTAGTCCAAATTCAGAATTGGTTATATATATATATAATACTTTTTATATCTTCTCGATTTAGTTTCCACGAGGTAACTTGATCGCGCCTGTGCCGAGCTTTTTTTCTATGTAGGAAATTTAGTGATTTTGTGCTTGTTTTGATTACCAACACAAATTTAAAATAAAACATTAAATAAAAAACAACCATAATAACAGAGGAAATCATAAAAATTAAAAACAAAAACTAAGAGCATGTATATATAAGCATGGACAAAAATAGTAAGCATTTCAGAAATATATATAAAAAATAAAAGAATTAAAAAAAATCAAAGATTAATAGTATAAGGGCCGAAATGAAAGTTAAATGTATAGTAAATTTCATTTCAAGGATCAAATTGAAACTAATCTAAAATTTAATACCCAAAAAATTAGAGAATTTAAAACCAAATTGGAAATTAAAAGCTTAAGGACCGATATGAAACTAAAATGTATAATCAATTTCCATTGAAGGATAAAATTGAAAGAAATCAGAACTTTGGTACCAAATATATTAACAATTTTATACCAATCCAGGAATTAAAAGACTAAGAACCAAAATGAAACTTCAATATATTATCAATTTCTATAAAAGGACAAACTTGAAACAAATCAAAACTTATATAACAGAAATCAGGATCATAAAACACAATCAGAAGATAAGGGATAAAAATGAAAAAGACAACACTTGGGACTGCCGAGCACTTTCGCCCGCAGGTGAGAGAAAAGGAGAAACAAACGTTCGACCGCCAACTGGAACGTTCCCGGCCATCGTTGGATGCAACACGCTCGACCATACAGTGGAGGCGCATTCGGTGGCACGCTGGATGAATAATTTTCACCACTGGAGTAGCCCATACGCCCCTCCCGAAGGAGGCGTGAGCCTGAAAACCGCAGACGCATCTCACGGGAAGCGCCTGCTGCATTCGATAAGAAATATTATTTTAAAAATGGTCATATATCGAATCACCCCTACAGCCAATTCTTAGATTTTGTCTTTTATGGGGGTATATCAATATTAACATACTCGTTGCACTATTCATCCCATATTAAAATATTATTTGAAAAAGTGGATATTACTTAATAACCCCTACCGCAAATTTGACGTTTTTGTCTTTTATGGGGGCAGTTCATTGGTCACCCATTACGTGTATTGTTCATTGAAAATGTGTAAGGACCGTAATACCCCTACAGGCAAAACATGTTTTTTGTCCGCCGAAAATGTGTAAGAAGATTATTTCATTGTGCAAAAAATATAAAAAATCGATATTACCCATTCTAAGGCTAAAGCTGAGCGTATCGAGGGGTAAGATAGTCATTTCACTATTCTAATCTTCAGTGATTTTAGTGTGCGTGTACAATGTTTCTCCTAGCTCATTTAGCTTTCTTTTAATTTACAAGTTTCTCATTTATTTTATCTCTTCAGCCTGTTCTTTATCTGACATGATAAGTGGCGTGTCCAAAGCAAATGGTAAGTCGAGGTGGGAAGGATGATATTGAGTAGTTGTTGAATCGAGGGACTATATAGATTAAAAAAGAGTGAATTTTGGAAATCATCAATAATAGAAGGACTCAACCTGAGCATGAAAAATGTTCGAATATAAATAAATAAATAAATAAATAGAAACCAAGACAAGCTATCTATACTCTTCTATTTGGAACTCTGTCAGTTGTGCTTCCCTGTTCCGTGTCTGTGGTGTTCTCTCTGTTCAAGAAAAAGGAAGAGAAAGTAAGAGAATCCAAAAGGAAAGAAAGAAGAAGAGGATAATATAATATATTATATTACATGGGTTTTCTTTGCTGCAGTGGGAAATCGAGCAAGCGGTCAGAGAGCAGCAGCATCAATGAAAATAACAGTAACATTAAGCGCAAGGATCAAACACAAGTCACTTCAGGTAGCTAAACTTTTCATCATCAGAGTTTTTGTCTCTTTGAAGTTTTAAATGTAACCCTTTTTCAGTCAACTGACATGATATTGGGTTTTCATTTCTTCTTCTTCTTTTCCCCCTGAAAATCAATCCCCATGGATTGAAACATAAAGGGTTTTCTTATGTTTTTGAATTTGTAATAAAAATAAAATTACGCTTTGATTTGAAATCGTTTTGATTTTGTTGGTATTTGAAACATTTCTCTAAATCAAGGGAGATAATTCTTCGTGGTTGTTGAGCTTTATGTTGCCGTTTGTTTGACATAAATAGCGCCAAACTCTTACGTGGTATAAATTATTATTATTTTCCCTTTCATGGTTGCCCCTTCTGATTGTTTTTAATATCAGTTTTAGGGACATTGAAAATGAAGCCATGTGTGAACAATTTAAGGAAAGAGGGGGAATCTAAGGATGATCAATTGTCGTTGGATGTAAAGAGTTTAAATATAAGGGATGAGATTTCTAAGGATAGAAGAAGCAATGGAAAACAGGCACAAACTTTCACTTTTGAGGAACTTGCGACCGCAACGGGCAATTTTAAGTCTGATTGTTTTTTGGGTGAAGGAGGTTTTGGTAAGGTTTACAAAGGGCACCTGGACAAAATCAACCAGGTTCGTTCAGAATAATTCATTTACTATCTACAGAAATATCGTTTTTTATGTCAACAGATACGTGTTTCATTACAGGGTACCTTCCTTTTACAGTGTCCTCGTTGTAGTTTGTTTGCCTATGTTCATCGTTCATTAGTTGGTTAGACTTAAATTGTCTTGTTGCTGTTGTTGTGTTGTCGTATAGGCTGTTGCTATCAAGCAACTTGATCGAAATGGAGTTCAAGGGATTAGGGAGTTTGTAGTTGAAGTAGTTACTTTGAGTCTAGCAGACCATCCAAATCTTGTCAAGTTGATTGGATTTTGTGCAGAGGGAGATCAGAGGCTATTGGTTTATGAGTACATGCCGTTAGGATCTCTGGAAAATCATTTACCCAATGCAGGTCTCTTTGGCATTGCATTCTCGTTTTCATTGTTGACATTTGTGTTTTACCAATTTCTATTCTTTTATCTTTCAACATTTTCGCTTTTGTCATATCTGCTTTCAGATATTCCACCCAATAGGCAAGCGCTTGATTGGAACACAAGAATGAAAATAGCTGCCGGTGCAGCAAAAGGTTTAGAGTACTTGCACAATGAAATGAATCCTCCTGTTATATATCGTGACCTAAAATGCTCCAACATTTTGCTTGGCGAGGGCCATCATCCTAAGCTATCTGACTTCGGTCTGGCAAAAGTGGGACCGAGTGGAGATAAGACCCATGTTTCTACAAGGGTTATGGGCACCTACGGATACTGTGCACCAGATTATGCAATGACAGGTCAGCTGACATTTAAATCAGATATATATAGCTTCGGGGTTGTTCTTCTGGAGCTCATCACAGGCAGGAAGGCAATTGATCAAAGGAAAGAACGTGGTGAGCAGAATTTAGTTGCATGGGTAAGACAATATCTGATCGATGCCTTGTTTTTACGTTGCTGCTAAGGTCTTTTTTCATAAAATTCAGCTTAACTGTGCTTTCAAGGACACTTGTTTTTACTGGACCACTCGTAAAGGATTAATTTCTTTTAACTGAAATGACACCTTAACTGGTTATTATAAAAATTGAGAAGCAGCCTAATGTTTTGATGTCATTTGGCAATTGGCTGATCAAACTGGCTCTACATGTTTAATTGGCTCTGATGATACCACTACTGTGGAATATAGAAGATGTGTTTTTATGGTTTCATTTATGGTTGTTTTTTCTGTAGATTGGCTCCGGTGCTTATAAAACAGAAATCTCTATAACATTTAACTAGTCTTGAAATTCTTTGGTTAACAACTCAAGCTGACTATAACTATAATATCTTGATAACTTTGTCTCAGAAAAAGTATTTTGAATGTAAGATCTTCAATTTTGTACTTTGTGATAAATAGTTGACACGAAGTTTTTGTAAACAAGGCTCAACTGCAAGAATGTGTTGAGAAGGGCATGGTTATGCCTTAGTTCATTTTTTAATTAAAATAAGCACACTACAGGTCAAGTAGGTATCAGCTAGCGGAACCTTTTCCTAAAGCATGAAGACTTGTCAAATGAACTGCACTCATAACTCAGCTTCCTTTCATAGTCTTTTCCTCCTGTCACTTGCACAAAATTGCTTGCTTCACCTCTCTCGGTTCTCCTATCAAATTCCTATCCTGCTGTTGTAAGCAACAGTCCTTTAACTGGTTTTGTTGTAGCCTTACCTCCTTTATCAATACCACATGTTTAAATTGCAGTATCATGTAAGATTTTGATTGTCATGAAGGTTAAACATCTAGAAACTTTTTGGGAACTGCCACAATCTGTCTCATCAATATCCTCAAGCTGTTTTTTATGTTTTCAAATAGATTACGATCAGAGACATAGTACCCTTGACTTTCTTTAAGTGTTGACTCGATCTTATGCCTGAGCAAATTTTTAATTGTATTTCCTGATAAATAAAGTTAAAAAAAGGATGGATTCTTATACCATTGCAGATTCGCATGCTTGCTTTTGAAACTGAGGTATAAAAATAGAAATTGTTAAACCAAGAGTAGAATAGTGATGACAGACTTATGAAACTCATTGGATTTGCTTGCAGGCACGACCCATGTTCAAAGACCGGAGGAACTTCTCATACATGGTTGACCCTTTGCTTCAAGGTCACTATCCAGTAAGAGGATTATACCAGGCTCTCGCCATTGCCGCAATGTGTGTGCAGGAGCAGCCCAATATGCGCCCTGCTGTATCCGATTTGGTTATGGCTCTGAACTATCTGGCATCTCAGAGATATGATCCTCAAATCCATTCTGTCCAAGACGATCGTAGTAGCCCATCTCATCCTGGATTAGACAAGGACAGAGAACAATGATGTAGCACAAATTGCACAGGGTGGGCTCAGGAGTGACTAATATGGACGGAAATTAGGAATCGAGTGGCCAACACCTTTTTGCAGTGTTAATATACCTAGTGCCATGCATCAATTTTTGTAACTTGGAAGATAGCAGGCTAAAGTTCCATCCTCATCGTCAGAGAAATGCCTACCCTCTCCTTTTTCCGGGTGTGCATGACAGCTGGGCTTTGTATGTAAGATGCCTCTCTTTAGAAATTATTTCACATTCTATATAATCTACCCTGAATAATCGAAGTAATAATTGCCCTGCTCTAAACCTCACTGAAGTGTTCTGTTTTGCACACCTGTCTATAGTTTTTGTCCCGTGTCATTGAATTTAGCATTATACCTGGAAATGGAAAGTTGACATGGGAAAGCTTTACCCCGGACATTGATCATCTTCTTCCTATTCTGGACACAAAGGTTCAGTGGCTTGGTGTATTCCATGGCATACGCAACAATATGAAGCCATTTTAAAAATGGAAAAGCATTTCTTTTCACCCAAGGAAAGCGGGTTTTCGTTGGAGTTTTAACCAGAAGGTGGTGGTCAAACTTTTCAGGTTCATGTGTTTGTTTGGAGGTGTAAAACAAGTCGTAGAAAGCACCAATGAAGTGACAAAACATGACAATGTAGTTTGCCAAGAAATTAGAAGGAGATTGCGCTTTGCTGAGACACTACCATTACATTCTATTCCATCAAATGAAATGAAATTGTTGATTTACATTTACTAGAATCTAATTCAAGTGCAACTGAACTAAAAAAAATTCGCATCTAACAGGAGTGTGATCTGGGGTGAGGAAATTTATTTTAATTGCAGCTGAAGAAGAATATGACTATGAGCACTTGGAGAAGATAGTAGAGAAAACACCTTTAAACTAGGTGCTGTAGCGAAAACAAATTGTAGTTAATCATGGGCATGTGTCAAATTTACCTCTATGAATGAAGCAAAAGAAATGGCTATTAAAAACATGAGCCCTTTGTTGCAGCAGCTCAAAATAATAAAAATGAGTTCTGTTTCTGTTCTATTCTATACCCTGGTATTGATTTGGTTCCTGCACGCGTTCAGTATTCTCAGGGAAATTAAGGCATTGGGATGATATGATCTGAGAAAGAAAATAATAAATATTACTTATGGTCGCTGGAATTCACTGATCTCACCATCTCTGCAATTGCCGACCCATAAGTACATCGTCGAGGCTTTATTTGTTGGCAGAACTCTGCAACAGTCCCTTCTCGGTGACTGCAAGAAAAGCTGCATTCAGTCAGTAAATGCATCAACCTTACAAGATTGGACTGAGACGCTGCGTGACCAATTGTTTGAAGATGGCAAGAGAAAAACGCAGCATAATTAGCACGCATGGATTGACATTAAAGAAAACCATGTTCTTTCAAAGAAAGTAGTAATTACCTTGAGCCATCGAAGGGTATCCGGCCTCTTCAACACTACAATAGAGTCGATTCTTTCAGGGGATGCCATTTTCCACCTGCAGTAAGGGGACGGCGATTTACGGCGAGTGTAGACCCCGATCGCCTGCTTCCTAGCTCGATCATATTTAGAAGTGCTCATGTAAAAAACGAAAGGCTTCATACATGGGTGCTTCGTCACGGGCCTTGTGTTGAACGTATATGCAGTGTAATCAGCTTTTCGATACCAATTAAGAAAGGTTCTCGCGGGAGTCTCGAGCTCTCTAGGAGAGACGACTCCCCTCCAGATTTGAACAACATAGCCCCATGAGACTGAGATGGACCAGTACCGATTCTTGTCATAGCAGATGGACTGTTGCATTATGCTAGCTGAATCAAGCTGCACTGACTTGAACAGGTGTTGAAGAGCTCTGGCTCGGCTCATGCCAGGGAATATTGGCTGCACTACATCAATATGATGAAGTGAAGCCAGTGGAGCCACAGGATGGGCTGCCAGAAGGCCTAGAAGGTCTCCATATACATCGTACTGCATAAGCATAACAAATTAACAATCCAGCCGATAATATATCTACATATGCAGCAGAACGTTATCTTATACCAAAATTAAATTGCCTCGCCTGGCCCTCGCTTTCCGAAAACATTATTGTTTCTTCGTCAGAAGCGTTTCAGAAATATTTCTGGAATTCACCAAGCTCAGAATTAATTAATGCTTACAAGTTCTTACGAACGAGAGAATCTTGTGTGTTCGTTCCATTCAATTCTTTAATTCTTGCAGAGAAAAGTACTTGTAAAACTATAGAGTTAGAATAAGGCCTTTAAATCAAACCTGATGAAACCCAGATTCCTTGGAGAGCGGCACCCCAAGCTCAGCCATGCAAGCTTGAATTCTATCATCACTGCCGTATAATCCTGGATACCGCCGAATGCACCTGTCTTGCATCTTTGCCAACTCTTGTGCCAATGGCTGGCTAATGGCAAAACCACCTCCTCCGTAAGCCATTGAATAAGAGAAATATATATTCTGAAGGTGACTCTCTGACGAGCTCCCTACGTAATAAAATTGCCTGTGATCATATTTCGAGAGTATCCTTACCACATTATCAACGATAAACACCGTATCATCATCTCCCATAACAAACCACCTCACATCCTTCAATCCAAGCCCCAAAGTCTCCGAAACCACTCGAGAAATCCTCAAAGCCGATCTATGGCCCTTCTTATTCGAGTACTTGAACCTGGAGGTGTCCGCCGAAATCCTAATCTGAGGCAGCCCTTCATTACTTCGATTCCCTACTTGTCTATCCATCCAGACTATCCCTCTAGTCTGCTTCGGCCTCCACCACAGCTTTACGTACTCCTTTCTTTTCTGCCACAAATCCGCCGAAGCTGCTATCCCGAAAACAATGTGTTTAAGCTCAGTGTTGTACCTCTGTGATTTTTGAGAAAGCACAAGAGGAGGAGATTCTAAATAACTGTCCTGTTCATTTAGCTGGATTGATGTGGATAAGTTTGTCAGATGCTCTAGATTCTCTTCGGTCGTAAGACATCGGCGATCGTTGTTCAGGATAAGATGGGAAGAGTAGACAAGGTAAAGCGTGCCGACAATGATGAAGAACCAAGTGATCGTTTTTCTGAAGCCTGCAGTTTGTGTCGTGCGTTGCTGGGTAGAGGACATTCTTTTTTCTTGGGAAAAAAAATACGATGTTTCTAATATTCTGGTTCTGCTCTTACTAATTTGTTATTAACCTGCCCTTCTCATTCATGGAGAGGATGGATGGAAATGGCGAGATGCTGAGGAACAGAACTGAGAGCTCTGCGGATCTAGAACAGAAAGAGAGATGATGGCTTTTTTTCTTTTTCTTTCCCTTATATTTTTTTTTATATATATCAAACATATTTAATATGTGGTTTCAAGTTGTTCATCAATAACGAACATAAATGCGGGTATTTCTCCCTTGTTAATCAAATCGTGAAATGAAATGGTCGTTGAAATAGTTGAAATCTCGGAGGAAGAAGAAAAAATGTAACTGCTGATAGAGAATTGACTCTGCCCTTGTTTAGTAATGCTTAGCTTATTTACTGCACCTGTGTTTTGAATCATATCAGAAATTATATCCTTAATGAATAAAAATTGAATATTGTCTAGATGTTTATTAGCTTGACTTTTTTTATTTGTGAAGAAGATGATTGATGTGTGTGTTTAATTAAATAAATAAAATGAGTGAGCTTGATGGAAGAGGGCCCCCATGTGCATTCATTTTGAGCAATGCAAGTAGAGGTCTCAGGTTCGAGTCAGTACTTATCTTGTAAGAACATGGAATAATAAAGATTTTACTCGCTTAACTCGAACATTCACATTCCAAAAAAAATCATGTGATGTGCTTGGCCTGCAGTGAAAGATAATAGTGTTATAATAAAATGCTCAAAAATAATGAAAGTGAGAGGAGTTGAATTGTTCTGGAAGGGGTGATGTTCTTTGTCATGTAATAGATTTGAATACTGAATGAAAGATTTTGATTTTATATATATGTAATGGCATTGGATATTATATAAAATAAATATTTTTATATGTTTTTAAAAAAATTAATTTATTCAGTTAATTTATTTCAAGGGTTGACATTTAAATTCTACAAACATATTATTCTGGAAATTTATGATTTTCAATTCCACACACTTTAAATATTAGTTTGATACTGGCAGAAATTAATTAAAAACCATTTTGCTCTCTATTTACTGCAAGAAAATAAAACAGAAATTTTTAATAAACTTATTGAATTTATTATTTATAAATTTTAAGATTTTATTGTATCTCTGAATATATATTTTCTTTTGAGCCTACAACATATATTGTCAATAATGTATACATGGAAAGATATCACAGAAATTACAAATATGGAAAGCATAATTATTACATTAATTGTATATTTAATTTCTTATTCTAACAGCAGATATTACATTAATGGTAGATTGTAAATTAGGGTTTTTTACATGTATTTAGAGGCATGAGATCCTCCTGCAATAGACAAGAAAATACACAGAAATTCAGTATTTGTGACATGATATCAGAGCTTCAATTCTGAACCGAATTGTCAATTTTTTTCTTCAATTTTTTTGAGATTTCAAAGATGTCTGGAGAGACTTTTCTTACTCGATTCAATGGCAAAAATTATGTCAGTTGGGAATTCCAATTTCGGATGTTTGTGAAAGGGAAGGAATTATGGGGGCATCTTGATGGAACTACAAAGGCTCCAACCGATGCACAGGAACTGGCTGCTTGGACTACCAAGGATGCCAAAATTTTCATGGATTCTGGGGTCTGTTGAACCCCATATGATCAACAACCTCAGGGCATTTGACACAGGGAAGGGGATTTGGGACTACCTCAGACGTATTTATGCTCAGAATAATTCGGCTCAAAAATTCCAACTAGAATTGAGTATTGCTAACTACAAGCAAGGTAATCTATCAATTGAACAATTTTATGCTGGATTCATGAATTTATGGAGTTAATACACTGGTATAATCTATTCTAAAGTACCAAAAGAAAGCTTAGAGGCACTGCACCTTGTTCATGCCGATAGCCAGAGAGACCAATTCTTGATGAAGCTCCGGCCAGAGTTTGAGGCTGTGAGAGCTAGCTTAATTAATCGAAACCCAGTACCTTCCTTGGATGATTGCTTGGGAGAGATATTACGGGAAGAACAACGACTCGCCACTCAGCACGAGTTGACTCAGCCGACTGCTACAGAGATGGTGAACATGGCATACATGGCTCAGGGAAAGGGACGACAGAGATGAGTGGGTTTGCAGTGTTTTAATTGCAAGGAAAATGGGCATATTGCTCGAAATTGCAGTAAGAAATTCTGCAATTATTGCAAGAAAGAGGGCCATGTTATCAGGGACTATCGTATGCGACCACAGCACCGACAAGGAGGAGGGATGCCGATGACCACTGCTTCCATGGCCGCCGCAGTTGTCTCATCGTCGACACCAGAACCGTCGTCCACGATGAGCTCTTCATCGACAACCCTCATGCCGGAGATGGTGGAACAGATGCAGCAGATGATCGTGTCTGCTCTCTCGGCATGTGGATTCCAAGGTATGAAGAATGAATTTAAGTCTAGGGTTTCGACAAATAATCTTGATTTGGCAGATGGGTTTAAGAAATTGGCAGATGGGTTTAAAATGGGAGATAGGGTTATTCCAGGGGTTATTCCGGCAGTTGGGTTTAAAGGAAAGCAAGTGGAATTGGCAGATGGGTTTAAACGAAATAAATCTGATTTTAAGTCAGATGGGGTTATTTCGGCAAATGATAAAACTTGGCTAATGGATTCAGCAACATCAAATCATATGACAAATAATGAAAATGAGTTGTGTAATGTGCAAAAGTATATGGATAATCAGCATATACAGGTAGCAAATGGCGATAATTTGCCGATTTCGTCAATTGGTGATTTGGATTTGAATTTTAAAGATATTTTTGTGTCACCAAAATTATCTGCAAATTTACTCTCTTTTGGGCAAATGGTAGAAAATAATTGTGAAATTCGATTTAATTATAATGGTTGTTGTGTGCAGGATCAAGTGTCGGGGAAGGTGATCGCGAAGGGGCCTAAAGTGGGACGTTTATTTCCATTACAATTTTCTAGTATTAATTCCTGTGCTTATTCTACTTTCATTAATAATCATCAGTTTTGGCATAAGAAATTGGGGCATCCCAATTCTATTGTATTGACTCATCTTATGAGACATGGATATTTGGGGAATAAAAGTTCTTGTTCAACAGAATTTTTGGATTGTAGTTCTTGCAAATTGGGAAAAAGTAAATCATTATCATTTCCTTCACATGGCAGCCGAGCTTTTAAATGCTTTGATATCATTCATACTGATGTATAGGGAGTAAGTCTTGTTCTCTCTCATGCTCAGTATAAATATTTTATCACGTTCATTGATGATTTTAGTCGTTTCACTTGGATATATTTTCTACGATCTAAATCCGAGGTGTTCTCAACATTTCAGGCTTTTGTTGTGTTTATTGAAAATCAATTCTCTACTCATATTAAAATTTTACGTTCTGACTCTAGGGGGGAATATATGTCTAAAGAATTTCAGGAGTTTCTCAAAAATAAAGGAATTCTTTCTCAAAGGTCTTGTCCTTACGCTCCTCAACAAAATGGAGTTGCCGAGCGTAAGAATCGTCATCTTTTAGATATTGTTCGTACCTTATTAATTGATTCTTCAGTACCTACTCGTTTTTGGGTAGAGGCGTTGTCAACAGCTGTTCATCTAATTAATCGTTTGCCTTTCCAAGTTCTAAAATTTGAATCTCCATACTCTATTATATTTGGTGTTATTCTTGAGTATGATTCTCTCCATGTCTTTGGGTGTGTTTGTTTTGTTCACTTACCATTTACTGAACGTAATAAACTTACAACCCAAGCTGCTCGGTGTGCTTTTCTAGGATACAGTAATTCTCATAAAGGGTTTGTGTGTTATGACGAAAATGCTCATAGAATTCATATATCTCGAAATGTTATTTTCTTTGAGAATCAAAATTTTTTCCCTTCTTGTTCATCAACACAATCCAACTCTATCCAACTTCCCACATTTGATGATGATTGTCCATCTTCTCCCTTTGAACGTTTTAAGCCAGGAATTGTATATCACAGACGATCCACTTTGCCCCTTCCGGACACAGAACCGACATCTGATCTTCATCAACCAAGACGATCATCTCGAATTTCACGACCCCCAGACAAGTATGGTTACTCAGCTACTGCTATTGATAGTATTGTTGTACCCAAGACTTATGTGCAGGCTTCTACCCAAGACTGTTGGGCACAAGCCATGAAAGAAGAACTTCAGGCTCTTCAGGATAATCACACATGGGATATTGTCTCTTGTCCTCGTGGAACCAAACCTATTGGATGCAAATGGGTATACAATGTCAAATTAAAACCGGATGGGTCTGTGGAACGGTATAAAGCACGGTTAGTTGCTCTTGGAAATTGTCAAGCATATGGTATTAATTATGAGGAGACATTTGCACCTGTTGCCAAAATGACCACCATACGCACTATTTTGGCAATTGCTGCTGCCAAAAGATGGTCAATTCGTCAAATGGATGTAAAAAATGCATTTTTACAGGTGATCTGAAAGAAGAGATCAATATGAATCCTCCTCCTGGTATGTTTACTCAACCATCAGATAAAGTTTGTTGGTTGAAACGGTCTCTGTATGGTCTAAAACAGGCACCCCGCGCATGGTTTGAAAAGTTTCGCACTACTCTGTTGGATCTCAAATTTATTCAGAGTCAATATGATTCCTCTCTGTTTCTCCAGCGAACTGCTAATGGTATTGTTGCTCTCCTGGTATATGTGGATGATATTATTATTACAGGATCTGACATTCCACTCATTGAGAATTTACAACGTTCTCTTAACACTGCATTCCATATGAAGGATCTTGGAGAACTTCATTATTTTCTTGGTCTACAGGTGCACTCTATGTCTGACGGAATATTTTTGCATCAGCACAAATATACCCAAGAAATACTACTTTTGGCCGGTCTGGAATCAGGAAACAGTGTTCTTACACCTCTTGAAATTAATTTAAAACTTTGTCAGAATGATGAAGATTTATTGCCTGATCCCTCCATATACAGACAATTGGTGGGTAGTTTGAATTATTTAACTATTACTTGGCCAGATATTTCTTTTGCAGTACAACAAGTCAGTCAATTTTTACAGAATCCTCGGCAACCTCATCTAGCTGCTGTCAAAAGAATTATTCGTTATCTTAAGGGTACATCCGGGAGAGGGATATTTTTTCCTGCCGACACCTCATTACAATTAACTGGTTATAGTGATGCAGATTGGGCAGGATGTATGGATACCCGTCGATCTGTTACGGGATGGTGTATGTTTCTTGGAAATGCTTTGATTTCATGGAAAAGCAAAAAGCAAGATCGTATTTCAAAATCTTCTACAGAATGTGAGTATCGCGCTATGTCAGCCACATGTTCTGAAATTGTATGGCTCCGGGGTTTGTTACACGAACTTGGTTTTACTCAGCACCATCCTACACCGCTTCATGCCGAAAACACAAGTGCTATTCAGATTGCTTCTAATCCGGTGTTTCATGAACGCACCAAACATATTGAGGTTGATTGTTACTATATTCGTGAGGCTCTTGATCATAATGTTCTTACGCTACCACATATTTCCACCGAACATCAGACTACTGATGTCTTCACGAAGGCGTTACCACGGCCACGACACCAACTGATGATTGACAAATTGATGCTTCTTGATCGACCAGCATCAATTTGAGGAGGGATGTCAATAATGTATACATGGAAAGATATCACAGCAATTACGAATATGGAAAGCACAATTATTACATTAATTGTATATTTAATTTCTTATTGTAACAGCAGATATTACATTAATGGTAGATTGTAAATTAGGGTTTTTTACATGTATTTAGAGGCATGAGATCCTCCTGCAATAGACAAGAAAATACACAGAAATTCAATATTTGTGACATATATATATATATATAATTGTAACAAATAAGACATCAAAGAGTCATCTTCGTCGCTCAAAAAACCTTTTTTTGTAATAACCACTGACTAAACATCTACGGCTACAAGGGCTGATGACATCTTCGTGAGTGGTGTTATGCTAGCCAGGGACAACAAAGCTCGCCGAGAAATGAAAACTCGGATTTATGGATTCTTCAGAGAAGATTCGCTCGATCACAGTCATAGGCTCGATGTTTCAAAAGATTCACTTTATCAACTCTGCCACAAATTTCTTAGCTCTCTTGTTCAATGCTTATCTGAAGTTACTGGCATGGATGGCTGCCAGAAGCTAGGAATATGAGCTGGATTGTTGGCATTCAAATTGATAGAAAAATTTGCGATGAATTTGTGAAACTGTGGGCTGATCAGGAGCAGGGACTTTCCCATTCTAGAATTCCACCAGTGTACCGGCACGAAATCAGCAAGATTACTATGCATTGCAATCGGAAGAGGACATGTCTTGGTGCCAAAAGATGAAAGATTTTCTCTGTTAGCTACCTGGCTGGAAGCTCTTTTTGAAAACTTCGCATGGAGGATGGACTCAGCTAGACAATTCTTACCATTCCATTGCTTCAACAGCAGGTTATTTTGCTTATTTGGTTTGACCGTTTTCTTAGCGGGGGGACGATGGGCCCAATATACAGAAAGCAATCAGGTCTGGTGGAGAAGAACTTTTATCAGACAATATGTAGCTGAGCCAGATAATTCCCACTTGCAGATCACTGTTTGTGACCATCCAAACTGAAAGATATGATAAGAAGGTCAAATGATGCCGTCAACTATATTTGACTGCTTCTTTTTTGCAGGTTTATATAAATAATCTCTCCTTTTCCTCCCTCAATCCGCTTGGAAAAAAGAAAATATTCTTTTCAAGTTCTCTAATGATTGGTGGAATTTGGCTATCAAGAAGTCACATTTCAATTTCTTACATCTGGGAATAGAATTTGATGGGTTGGAGGACGAGATGGAATCCAGTTTACTTCTGAAAAATCCCTTCCCCTGATGACTTTTTTGGCAGAAATTTTTGTACCACACCTTTCTCCTCGTTTTCCTCCCCCAAGTTTGATGCAGCACTGAGAGATTAGAAAATATGCATGTCTCAATCTCCCTTTCAAATGCTCAATTTCATCCAAAAGATTAACAGACGGAGAAATTGAAATAATCAAAAACTCGAGCAGATGGGTTCTCAAGGAAACTTTCAGTTTTCACTCACTAACAACCTCATCTATCTTCTTTCTTTTCTTCTATTATGATTCTTTTTCATATTATTTCTGTTGCTGTTATGGTGTATGAGGGGCGGTGGAAGATGAGACGGTATTTGGAACAAACCAAACTGAAACACCTCAGGAGCCCCGGAGCGAAGTTTCCATACCAATGCCAAGAAGGAGACCGCTCCAAGAAGAGAATAGACCAAACTTCTTACACCAGCTTATTAGAAAATCACTCATTTAAATTATAAGAAAAACGCCTCAAAAAACCGTTTCCCACAAACTTTCTTATGGAAAATGTATAGATTTCTAGAGGAAGTAAAACTCAAAAAAATCCGAACTTCATCTTCTATTTAGTTGTGAGGCGGGAGTCACAACTAAAATTGACTAATTCCACTAATAAGGGACACTAGAGATCTCCTCTGGAGGATCAACCTGACAGTTTAACAATGTAGACCACTCAGACTGCACATTTTCTTCGTACGGTATGAAGTTTGCGGCTTCAGTTCTCCTCTCCTGCAGAGACAAAACACAAATAAAACCCACTTATGAGATGGAGTCATTGTATACGAGACGGTTACAACTCCATTCCAATGTTGCTGTTATTTTGTCTAATTTTAGAGCTATGCTTCAGAAATCTTGGCGCATCAAAGTGAAGCCATGAATTTAGATGACTATTGACTCCTTGGACCCACTCAATCCAAGAGATTTTTTAAATTGGAAGGCCTGTTCACCAGCACCACATTCATATGACATGGATTTTTATTTATTTTTCAAATATGCAAGGGGTGTGTAAAAGTACTAGAAAGTTTTGGTTAATGTCATGTTGTGCATATACCATCACTTGCACGGTCATTTGATTATTACATTGAATTTAGGAAAAATAGAAAAGATGAGAATAATTTGCAGTCTCAAGTTGTCATCTTGCAAAAATCAGAAAGCAAATGTAGTCCAAAACAAGTGAATTAAAGAATTTAACCTTGCCTGCTGCCTTCAAGACCTGGATTTTGGGAGGTGATCTTTCATCAGGCTGCTTAATGAGGCCAATTACGAGTCAGTCCCACCCTTCAGTACAAACCAGTATAGCCACACAAGTCTCTTTTTTCTTGGTTGACCCTTGATAACAAAGTTAAAAAGGTCACCACGACAAAACTCACATCTCAAACGTTCTGTTATACAAGTCATCTGAACTGGGCATCCGAAATTTTGAATCCTCATAACCAGAAGTGTAAAATTTATTGAATCCCACTCTCTCATTCCTGAGAAGCTCTGTCATATGCAAACTATTTCCACCCTGAACCTCATTCCAGCCATCCCAACGCCCATTCGACATAAGCCCATTCCTTGACTGCTGTAAGGACAGCTGTGCAAAAGGGGATAAACCACTGATTTGTGTTTGATCCACAAGCCTTGAAGAAATTCCAAATGAATCAGTGAGAGAAGAAAAGCTATCCCCAGTGTCAGCATATCTTGTGTTCTGGTGTGGGGGCAGAGATCTTTGCATTAGTAGTTGAAGTCTTGCCTCATTATCATAATGATGCAATTGTTGTGGAAAACTTGATCTCATCATGTCCACTCCTGAATTGTTAAGCCCGCCCTGAAGTCTCCCTTTTCCAACCGCCAAAATTGCAGGATCCATAAATTCAATTTCTCCAGCGCTTCCAGCATTGCCAGTTGGTGGTGTCTGAAATGAATTTCTCAGAAAGGAAGATGAGTCAAGCAAATGATTCCCTGCAAAAGGAAATGGAGGATAAATATCAGCTGAAAATCATAATCACATTTAATGCCCTGGATGAGAATGACTAACCAGATATAATGTCAAAACTTTGTTCCATTCTCTCGTGAGAAGAAAAGCCTGGAGGTGGTGCTCTGCTTGGCACAGAGAATCCAGGTGGGGCAGAAATTTGAGTTCTTGAAACTGTTAATTGACAACCCAAAGAAGAGGGAAAAAATATCAGTTGATTACCATGCACAAAAAAAAAATTGCACGAGGAAAATTGGTAAGAACTTGAGGAAAACAAGAAGCTAAACAAAAATCAATTACAACACAATATAAATGAATGCTAAAAAACATAAACTTAAAAAAACAGTTAACAGGGAACCAAGATAAAGTTAGGGTAAATAGAGGAAGGCTTCAAAACAAGATGGGATTTTATACGAGGCAAAAAAATTATTACACCGTCTAGTTTCAGTAATGGGATAGCATGTGGTGATAACCATGCATTTATAGAAATTTATGATGTCATGTTGGTGTGGCATTGATAGTCCACAACCATCCACTGCAACTGATCAAATGGGTGATTAGTTCCAAATGAAAAGGGGAGAACCCATAATCAAAAGCTTTTTAGACTGGCAATCGTGAGATGCATAGCAGCTTATCATATTCAATCACAGCATTCCAAAATATATTTTAGTCCTCTTCAATATAGGAAAGCTTATAGAACAACACCATACAGAACTAATAACAATTTAATAAAACTTTTTAAAAGAGCTCAAGCAAAGGCAGAAATTCCAAAGCAAGCATTTAAAAGATGGTAAAGGTTAAACCCTAAAAACCATCATCATTCATGAGCTTTTAAATAAAATTAGTTTTTATTTTAGCATATTGTCCCCAATTAAAAACTAAGAAAAAAGAAGAAAAAAAATCACTGTTACCCTGAAAAAAGAGCATGGAACTTGGATAGTTTGAGAAAAAACTTACTAGGAGGCCTGTTAGAAGAGAAAGTTGAAGGACTGGAGGTAAAATTCTCAGGTTCTTCAAAATTGCTCGATGAGAAACTATTACCAATCCCAAGCTTTTCAAAATATGAATTTCTATTTTCACCAAAATCCTGGTTAGATGTATAGTTCTTTGGCAACTTCCCAAATACATTATGAGATGGATTGACATCCAGTGTTTGACTTCTCAACTCCTCCTGTCTTGCAAAAGAAAATCTAGACTGATTGTTATTATTTTGTACCTTCCAGTTACTTGACATTTTGAGAGAACTAGGCTGTTTGTCTGTTTCACTCAACAACATGGCCAAGTTCTGAGGCGATGTTAACGAGTCATCCCATGCATCAAGATCTAGTGATAATATATTTGAAATGATGCTGCTCTCACCCACATCCAGAGCACCATTGCTATCAGGATCACCCAGTGATCTACCCATGTTCATCCCTTGCACTCCATTCAGGAGAGAAAACGAGCTTTCCATGTTTCTATCTGAACATGCAGAACTGCTGACCATTTTATCAGGGTAACCATTTGATGTGACATGATAGTTACTAGATGAATGTAGTAGTGAAAGATCACTGACTCTAGTATTTGCATATTGAGTATCAGAATTTAAACTAGCAGCCCCAAAAGACTCACTGTGTTGCAAAGAACTAGATCTATAATGATTTGGTATATGAGTACAATGTGCTGAATTTGGCAAATAAGCATCATGGCTCGCTTCCTCTGGGTCCTTGAGACCTGGTCTCTCGATCGTTAATATATCCTCCTCTACTTCAGAAACAGTGCTTCTAACTGAATGCATCTGTTGATCTGTTCTCCAGTCCGATTGTTCACTTGAGGCACAAACCACATTCTCTAATGCACCAGTTCTCTGTGCTGCTAGTGAAGTAGGTTCATGGTATTGTTCAGCATATGTAGGCTGCAAAACTTGATTTCCAGGTGATTTAATCGTACTTCCATCTGAAAATGAACTAGTTCTAGTTACACCAGAATATTCACTTCTGATGTTACTATCAACCTTCATTGAAGAGAAGTCAGACAATGAGTTCTGAAAGTTTCCATTAGGTATGGCAAAGCCTTCCCTTTCAGATTCATGAGATTGTTGAGTTCCATCAAAGGACTTTGTAATATTAGGCAGCACATCTGAGTCCCAACCATTGTACTTGGATGGTGGTGGACAAGAAGATTGGTAACTTAAAGTTACGGTAGCAGTAGCATCATTTATAACTGGTTTCTCGGGAGCAGCAGCTTGGCTTTCTAAGCTCACATGGTTTTCTGCAGATTTCAAATCTAATTTACCTTTTCCATTCATAGATTGGCCTTCTTCATCACATGCGACCTTTCTACCCACATCATCCTGCAACGTAGAACCCTGACTTGTGCTTGCAACTGCAGAAGAGAAAGCTACCATGCCACTAGCTGTGTCTGGTTTAAGCCTTATCGGTCCATTAGAGTGTGTCAAACTTGTTGCTTGAGGCTGGTTTGAAGCACGCGTTCCCCTAGCACATCATTTATTTCATGAAAATTAACAGACAAATTCAACAATTACAGCTAAACATAAGGAATTGACATACCATGATGCTGCAGCAGGGAGTGCCATGGATCTACCAGTGCTTCCAGGTGGAGGTGAATCTTGGCCATTACTCATTGTATTCTGCTAGATAAATATATAACTTCAAAACCAGAGACAGACAGATATGCATCTAGTTTGAAACTTGTCTAAAATGCATAATAGGTGTAAGATGTCATTTAAGTGTACTTTTTTTATAATTATAAAAATATCTATTAACAGAAAATAATCTTACATCCGGTACATTTTTCACAACTGGTTTTGCTGCAGAAATAGTACTATTGTTACAATAATCATCTGCAGGTGGAGGCAACATACTCCCTGAACGCCACAACAGACTGCTTGGTGCACCGGTAATTTGTTGAACTCTACTCCTATAAAACCATCATCAGTTCATTAATCATCCAAATTTCCATATAAAATGCAAGATAACATCAAGAAACACACTGCCAAAGAAGAATTCCGGGTGTTTGTTGAATCACAACAAAAAAAAATAGAGACCAAAATTAGACAATATGGGAATAAGATCTAAATAAGCATTTCAATACTACATATTAACTTTCTGAAGTCCAGACAAGAGGAAGAAAAATCATAGCTTCAACAAAAGAACAAAATCAATATGGCTCACAGCTTTACCCTATCTCCAATTTCTCAATACTACAGTTCTTCCTGTTTCAAGGAACTTTTGTAGCATAAAGGAAGTACTGGTGAATAAAATACATTGGAGCAACTAGGAGGCACCCATTATCGCTGTGCTAAATCATTACCAGTCTAGCAATGATATTTTTCCTTTTTAAGAGTAAACTGGAACAAAAATTAGAGAGGAATAAAAGAATAAAGCATTTCTACAAGATTAGATCAAGCTCTCAATGAGTTCTTAACAGAACACAAATATACCTTGTGTATGCTGATATGATCTCATCTTTTGTAAAACTATCTTCATGAGAACCAATCTCGTGCAAATATAGACAATCAGGATTTGTGCAAGGCTGGATCCAACAGAAATTGCACCCAATTAAACTCTAGTGCATGTTACTAGTTTTCTTCAAGCATTAAGGAAAGCAATTCCAAGAATTGCCACTGGAAAGTTTAAAATGGCTCATACCACATTTCTCAGCCATGCATGACAATACTTTGTAGTTCCAAAGCACGCCCTGAAATTGCCGAAAATATCAATATGCATGCAAACATTAAAGATCAAATGAGAATATGTGAAGGTGCACATACTTTAAAGATCTACCATCCAAGACAAAACCATGTACAGACTGAATACACCGAATAGCTTCGTCCTCCTTCAAGTAAGTTATATATCTGCAAACAAATAAAAATAGCACAGACAACGAGCCTGTTTAGAGAATGTAACACAAAATATTGTTCCAGAAAAGCATAAACAGGTATATTACATTATATGGATGAGAGGTGATGCAAAATAGTGTACATAACAATAACACAAAAATATAGAATATTTCTATGGTTTTAAAGTCCCAGGAGTTTCAATAGATAAAAGTTAAAGAAGAAAAACTGCAAAGGTAGAATTTTGCATATGGTATGTTTATAGACTGGGCATCGATACACTAAGTCAGACAACATGAAGCCTCAACCCAAACTATTTGAGGTCAGCTATGCAGAACTTTCTGCACCATCCAGCTTGATCATAAACCAAATCCACCAAAATACAAAGTCAGAGATGCTTTTTAGCTTACACACTACAAGTATTGTTTGGAAACTGTTGAATAACACCAGCTGCTGTTCGAGACATAGAGACTTTTTGAACCTTCCCGTATTGACCAAAATACTCTCTGCGCTGCAGAAGCTGCTCCAAATTTGGAAAACACTTAAAAAGTGATTTAAGAAAATAGGAGATAGAGGGGAGAGGGGATGGGGGAGGGAGAATACATCTTCATCTGCCAGATTAAGAGGCAATCCAACTATGTACACCAGATTCCGTTGGATCACTCTAACACTACTCAGTTGCTTTCTTCCTTCATATGGTTTTGTCTTTGTCTTATGTGACTTCTTTCGCTCCATATTGATTTCAGCCACCAATCTATCAAGAAAATCCAGCACAATCATTAGCGTAAAAACAAATATGAAATATAATTTCTTAATGCCAAGTGCATAAATCCATTGCAGTTGAAGTAGGGTGACTTAGGTGTGCCTAAGGGAACGAGGTGCAATGGCTCACAGCTAACATCAAATATAATTTGGAATGCCAAGTGCACAAACCCAGTGCAGTTAAAAGAGGGTGACTTAAGTGTGCATAAGGGAGAGAGGTGAAAAGGTTCAGAGCTAAAGCCCTTCTAGAGAACTGGGTCTGGGTCCTTAAGCAAGGTGCACATGACACACCTAACATTGTATCTGTCAACAGAGGTTAAGGGAAGAGAAGGATTTTCAGAGGTAGGGGAGGGAGGAACAGTAGGGTTGACCCACTTTCCTAGTTGGGTGTACAGAGAGTAGAGCAGAAAGGCCAGACATGGAAGAGTTCACACAGCTGAGAATAATTACAAATGCAACAAGAGTCTGCTATTCTCTTAATTAAGGTGATTTTTCCAAAAGAAAATAAAAGGAGAGGATCCTCACGACCCATCACAGGTGCTGAGAATTCTTATTGCTGGTTGGTTTGAACCCTGTTAAAACCAATCCTACCCTCGTTCAAAACCAAGCACATAAAAGTGAATGCAGCCCTTTTCAATCTTCGTTTAAAAAACAAAAAGTTTCCCTTTCTCCTATTCATTGCTCTACTGTGTATTCTCTTGCATCATTCAGTATCTCTTTGTCCCTCCCCAACTTTTTCTACAGGTAACATCATGGCTATTTTCTGAACTTCACCATTATAGCTAATTGTGTAAATATTATTAGTCCATATAAATTAGTGCACGTGATATTTCAAAATTAATGATCTCCACCACGGTTTCTGCTAAACTTGGCACCTGGGCTATAGACCCTGGTGACAAAATGTTAAAAGAAAGACCACCTCTCGCAGTCTCCAGCTGTCCCCACAATCTTCTTCTTGTCATAAGGAAGGCGACATGCTGGACACCTCCCTTCTGTGTCATCCTTCTCTGCCATGTCCATTATGTGATGCCAACACCAAACACATATCTGTGAAGGAGAAGATACATTATCACAATCAGATAAATACCCTATGATTGTTATGGAAACAAAAAGGGGAATGGTCAACTAGTTGCAAAAAAATATATAATGACATTAGAAAGCCAAGAGCTTGCTAAACAAGAAGAAAGCAAAAGCAAGGAAAACTTGCTGAAATAACTTGTCGGGAACAAAAGTTTATCATTTTATGAATGACAAAACGGTTTGGCTACAAAGACCGGTTAATGGACTAATGCAAAACTAGGTAAAAAAAAACCCTCCTGATTGCAAAATGCATTCGTCACAAATATAGTCTAATCTAAAAAAGTTTTAAGGAATTCGAACCTCGTAACCACATTTGCAAGGCTTCAATTGCTGATCAGTTAAATCCATCTCCTCAGCGCAAAGTGGGCAAGTCTTTTCTCCCTCATCGCTCATGGTTGCCCTATTATTAAGCTCAATTAAAACAACAAAGTAAGCAATCCATATATATATTAAAAAAAAATCATGACCCCAGAAAACGAACATGTTTTGCCAATCTCAGCAGAATTTTGATTCTCTGTTGTAATATAAAATAGGCAGGCTATAATTTCAAAACCCTAGAAAAATCCCCAAAAATTCTCTCAACAAACAAACCCTAAAAGGACTATTCACTCACAATATATTTAACCAAATCAGAAAATCAATTATGATCTCCAACACCAGAACTAAATCGCAGATCAGGAGAGAAAAATCAATTCACGGACGATAGTATTTTTTAAAAAAAATCAAAATCGATTCCGTGCAATTCTAAACAATAGAAAATAATTAGGGATCTTAAAACAATAGCCAGATCAAAAAGTAAAATTTGAGAATTAAGGTTCGTAGAGGCTTACAGTTTGTGGATCGAGAAAAAAAAAGAGCAAATCTGCTACGATGAGATTGAAGATAGAGGAAGAGAAAGAAGAAAAAACAAAAAACTCGAGAGAAACAAACCACAAAAGAAGGGGAAAGAGAAGGCTTTTTATCTTTATTTATTATTTTAGTTGAGGGAGGGAGAGGGGAATAGGTTGTGGCTGTTTGCGACGACGCGTTGGTTTGGTTTGGTTTGCCTTTTTTTTTTTCTGTTCTTTTTCCTTGGATGCAGCCGATTTTGCCTTTCTTTTCACTTTTTTTCTTTGCGTAGTTGTCATTTAAATATTGTCATTTTCCACATCATGCCCTTGGTTTTTACTTTATTTGCCAACCCTCTCCCGGCTTGGTCTCCGGCTGTGGCGTTTTAGATGATCGCCGCGTGGTCCAGGTTTGGAATCTCGCGGTTGGGAGAGATTTGGCTCTTTTTGAATTTTATTTTTCGGTCGAGCCCATTATTATTATGTGGGCCTCCCAGCTGCTTGTTTTACATTAGACGGCTCGAGATAGGTTTGAAGGGAATACCTTTATTTATATTTGATATTGTATTTCAAAAAAATTTAAGAATTTTTATTTTAAATTATTTTTAGTTTTTTTAGATTATTTTTATATGATGGTGTCAAAAATAATTTTTAAAAATTAAAAAAATATTATTTTAATATATTTCTAAATGAAAAATATTTTTAAAAGCAAAATTAGTCGCACTCTCAAATAGACACGAAACCTCATCTTAGCCCCTCAAGTTTACTCATTATCAATTAATTCATAAATGTTTTTCTTTTATCCATCTCATCCCTCCTCTACTCATCCACTCGTCAAAGTGCTAAAATAAGCCTTTATATATCCTAAAGAAAACTTTTAGCGTCAATTTAATATAATAGTAAAAAGCTAGAATAACTTAAATTTTAATTCATATGGCATTTTGTTTTCTTGATAACTTGGCACTAAAATTATATTTGAGGTTATCTGGGGGCTTATTTTTTTCTGAAATAAAAGCACTTAATAAGTCAATACATTATAACTTCTTAAAGGTGTTTGGAGTGTGGTTGTAGTTGTATTTCAGCTTTTCACTTAGAAATGCATTAAAATAATATTTTTTTATTTTTTCAAAATCATTTTTGACATCAGCACATTAGAATAATCTAAAAACATTAAAAAAATTACTTATAGCAAATTTTTTTTTTTAAAAGCACTTTTAAAGTGCTTCCCAAACACCCCCTTATTAGTTGGTAACAACTACTAACAACTGTTGGGTGTAGGGTAAGATGGACTTATATAAGTTGTATTCGGGAAAATTGATGAAGTTAAAGTGTGAGGGATTTAATTAATAATAAAATAATATATTAAGGACTAGATAAAAAAGGTATCTCATGTTTTTTTTCTCTGGTAAATATGTTCTCTTAAGAAACTTACTTAAGTCCTTAAAGTATTGTCATATTATCAATTAAGTCTCAATTTTTTTTGATTTTGCCAATTTTTCTCCACATATTCTATACAACAATGATCAAACAATACCACCCCTCGAGCCATCCATTGTTAGTGATAATTAAAAAACTTCATCCAGATCGCACTTATTCACTAATTACTTTTATTCAAAAAGTCAAAACAAGCACTACTCTAATATACTTCTAACATCATATCATTGTAAGTTTGTCCTTGCTACACTATCTTGTGTGTGTAAACATATAAAATAAAATAAAATAAAAAATTTATATGATTTGATAGTGAGGTCGTGTGTCAATATTTAAATTATAGTTTCAAGTAATTTTTACCGTGGTTTTTTTTTTTCTATTATAGTGGATACAATCGTATAACAGCTAAAATTTTAGATATATATTAACTAAAATATAAATGGTGTGGGTGTTTTACTGTGTCGTTCATTGTAGCATGTGAGGTGTTTCACTATGGATTTCGACAGTACATTGACGATTTTGCCCCTACTTATCCCAGGGTTGTGTGTTTATGGATGGGGGCTTTTTTGATTTTGCATTGTTTCTTTTATTTCTGTGTGTTGTGGTTTCTTGGTTGTTGAAACTAGCTCCATCCTTTGTAGTGGTGGAACCTAGTCAACCCATTCGTAGTTTCTTTTCGATTTGTTTTGCGGAAGTCGGAATCTTGCTTTCATCTCTTTTTCACTCTTAATGGGTTACTCCTAATCTTCTTTCAAAAAGGTCAAACTCCTTCTCGATAGAACATATTGCTTAGTTTCAGGTGGACACCGCCCTTGACTTGATATCCCACTTCTAACTTTATCCCTCCCTTTCACTTCGGTCGTCTGAACTGATCACTCGAGAAAGATAGACCAAAAAATTGCTTTTTATTCTTGGAGTTTCCCATTCCTGAACAAGGCAACATTATTCTGTGACTAGGCTTGGGCATGCTTTCATGATTGCTTGGCTTGGTTCTTAAAGTGAAGTATTGAGGAAGTGAATACTTTTTATAGGCAAACTCATGTTATTCATTAAGCTTACCCGAATGGTATGGTTTTATTGTTTGCATGTTCGTTTCTTTTTTTGTTTGTTTTGGTGATATATATCCATTGCCATCCTTTTTCTATTTCTATAGGGTCTTTTGAGGAGTTGTCAGCAGGTAGATACATACGCATTGAGATGGTGATGCAACGGTAAGGATATTTTTAATTAACATATCAATAAAGAGTTGTATGTTGGTGTATACTTTGTTAATCCAGATGATGTTTAGTTCACAAAGTCCGAGGTAAAATAAATGGAAATTTCCAAAAAAAAAATGTATTTGGTCAATAAAAATTACAAGCTCTTGAGGAAATTCTTAAGACCACAGCAACAAGAAAAATGACTCCAAGGAACAAAGTTTTTTAAGCCCAAACTCACCATTTAAATCTATATATTAAAAAACTCCCTAACACTAGGCTTAGCTTGATAGTTTCAATGTTTTTTATTGATGCAAATATTTATTTAGGATTATTTTTTTGTTGGATTTTTATTTGGAATATAGGTTTTTAAAAATACTTTAAATACAAAGTACAAAATAAAATTCATATAAATATAGATGATATTTTTTCAATTACATTTAAATATTTTTAATTTATGGTATGGCTATAAATCATTTTTTATTGTATTGAGATTTGGTTGAAAAATAAACAAAATTATTTTATTGAACTCGGAAACATAAATGCTTTGAATGTTTATTTGGCTATTTAAAACCAAGTACCCTATATATGTTATTAGAGCATTCAAGTGTATCAAACTATTTTCAAAACAAAATGAATTATATTAGAGAAGACGTTGTTTGTGTCTAAAAAATAAATATAAGAAAAGAGTAGGAAATTGTTCATTTTAAACAGTAAATACTTAAGATTGTATTTTAAAGGTTAAATTACTATGAATATCCTATGGTTTGGCTATTATTTTAACTTCGCAATTAAGTTCTTGAATATTACATTTTACAACATTGGTCAAAATAGATTTTAATAATCTAATAAATGAAAACAATGTCCACACACACACATTATATATATACTAGATAATTGCCCGAGCGTTGCCGCGGGTATTTTTTTGTATATAATTTAATATAATTAAATGTACAACGATAAATTTATATGATATAAGTAAATAAAAATTATAGATTAAAAGATAAAATGTTTAAAATTTTGAGTTGAGTTTGTCACGTAAGCATAGATTACATCTTTTAGAATATAGGTATTGCGTCATAAACGATCACAAAAGAGCGCGCACTAACATTAGAAAAAAGAGCAAAATATTTGAATAAGAAGAAAAAAATTACTGTAATCATTATTGTGCAGATAATAAAATTCAAAAAATCAATTAATAGACAGAGTAAAAATAGGGAAATAGCAACATCGGAGTCTTAACATTTAAAATTATTATTGCCGCTAGAATAAAAACAACAAAAATTATTAAATTATACCGAGGGAAAAAAATTAAAAAGCATGAACAAAACAGCAAGCAAGAAAAACAAATTAAAAAATTATTATTATTATTATTATTATTCTGAAAGAATAAATAATCACTAATATTATAATAATAGAATACATAATCACTATTATTATAATATTAATAATAATGACTATTATTATTATTATTATTATAATTATTATTATTATGTTAATAATGAAAGAAACAAAAATAAATGAAAGCCTAAAAACATCTTATAAACTTTAACAAAAGATTAAAAAAAAAACTATTATTGCTATTACTGTCAAAAAAAAAAATTATGAAATTATCCGGAGGGAAAAAAAACATTAAAGAAAGAGCAAGCACGCAAAACAATGTAATTATTATTATTATTATTATTATTGATATTATTATTATTATGTTAATAATGAAAGGAAAAAAACAATGAAAGACTAAAAACATGCAAGAAATTTTAACAAAAGAAAAAAAAAACAAAAACAATTATTATTGCTATAACCGGAAAAAAAAATTATCAAATTATCGGGAGAAAGAAAAAAAACACAGAAGAGTAAGAACAAAAAATAATTAAGTCATTATTATTATTATTATTATTATTGTTATTATCACTATTACTATTACTATTATTATTATTATTATTATTATTACTATTAGTATTACTATTACTATTACTATTATTATTATTACTATTACTATAACTATTATTATTATTATAATAATTATTATTATTATTAGTATTATTATTATTATTATCATTATTATTATTATTGTGTTAAATACACTTTTATATAAACATGGACAAAAGGAGGGATTATTGTAGAAATATAAAAAAATAAAAGTATAAGGACTTAAATAAAAATCAAATATAAAGGGCTAAAATTAACAAATTGAAAGTCAAAGGGCTGACATGCAAATTACTTTTTTTCTCAATTGAAATCAGAGGGCAAAATTGCACAAATCAGAACTTTTGTACCGAATTGATTGACTGACATACAGCCAATCCGGAAATTGAAAGTGGAAGGACCGAAGTGAAACTTTGACATTCAATCAATTCAAATCGGAGGACCCAATTGAACAAAATCAAAACTTATATAACAGAAATGAGGACCAAAAACGAAATTCAAAGTCGAGGGACCGAAGTGCAAAGTCCAAATATATGGGGGACTCTCCTGCACATTGACGTGCAGGAGAGAGAGAAACGTGGCCGCCGGATTCAACCGGCCTCCGCCGCGTCGTCGGGCATGTTTTGGCTACACGCACCACCGCGGGAGGAAGAACAGGCGGCGGCGCATCGTTCTGTCCCCCGGGATCCAATTTCCGGCCACCGTAGTAGGCCGCACGCGCCGCCTGAACAGGGCATGAGACGGGAAACCGTCTGGCGCGTGCGCCTCACGCCCCCAGAGACGCCGATTAAAAAAATTGAAAAATAGGGTCAATTACCGTTCTAACCCTGGACCCAATTCATTGTTTTTGTCTTATTAGGGGTTAAAACCGTCTTTAGCCATTTCCAAAAATAATAAAAAAAAGAAGAAGTTGCGGCGGACCGGACCGGGCCGGTCCGGCCGCGCGCAATTACGCCTTTGCCCCACGCCGGAATGCCTTATTTTGTCCTATTACCGGGGACGAAACCGTCATTGCATTGTTCACAAATGAATATTTAAAAAATAAAATAAAAAATTCAAAAGGAAAAACTGCAAATTTCCCCGCCTGCCAGCCCCTCCTCGCCGCGCGCCCGAGGGCCATTTTCGGGCGTGCACTGCTCGAATCCACAGTGTTTACTGAGAGGGTGTACAGTGGAGAGGCCACACCATTTATTTTTCTTGTAATATATATATATATATATATATATATATATATATTAAAGTTTGGAAGACACTCATTGCTCATTCTTTCTTTCATGTTAACATACTCTCCTCATTATCGCTATTTATGTCAAACATAAATCGAGAAGAAGAACCCAAACAAAAAATCATGGTTTAGGATTAAACACAAATTCATCTTTTTATCATCCTTTATTCCTATATTTTAGTTTTGGATTTGATTTCTCGTTTAGAAATCAACAACAAAAGGTATATTCAATTCTTTTCGTGAATCAATATTTCAAAATCGAGTATTGCATCTTGTTATCGTTAAATCATTAGATTATAGATTTTATTTCCTTAACAAAAAAGCTAAAAAAATCAATTGTTTAAAAATGGAAATGAGAATCTTAAAAGTACAATAGCCTTAAGCAATTAGATATTACTAAACTTTTTATGTATAATTGATAAATTTTAGACTCTCGATCATGTTTTAATAATTGGAAAAGTTGTTATTTAATTTTTTTTAATGAAGAATGCCTAAATTAAAATAGTACGATCATTGTTTATATATTCCTGATTTTTTTAATTTGCATGTATCATTTAGATACCGTCATGGTGTGTGATGTCATGAATCAATGATCAATGGCATTTGTTTTAAATTCATGGTTTTACTGACTTTGCTAACCAAGTGATTTTTTCCCCACCAACTTGAATCTGACCATCTTTAAGTTAGCCAATAAGCATATTCTTCATATTACATATTTTTTCTTCTAGATATTAGTCCATCCTTAGAAAAAGATGATAAATTAAATTGTTATGAGAATGATGATGGACCATGATTTATTTATTTATTGTTAGATAGATATAAATTTGCTCCATTTGTTAAGAGTTTTTGGACCTTGTTATACAAAATGAGTTTTTCATTTACACATTATCCAAATTTCATTGAGTTACTTCTCCTAGTTTCTTCAATACCAAGCTTTGATATGTTGTAATTTAAATGAAATCTTTTTTTAGAGATGATTTTACATTGTTTAGAAAAAAACAACTTAGATGTGTTTTGAAGGAAAAGAAAAGTATTGTATTATAGTAACATATTTGATCTTATGCCAACATCATAAGCAAATAAGGTGTTAAACTCATTGCTAATAAAACATTGTTATGATCATATCTTAAAAATTGCAAGGAATATATGAAAGATAATTTGTGCATTTATACGTGAAAAATCTCATGGAATTATAAAATATTTACTTGATGGAGTTATGGATAAAATAGGAAATAATATTATTCATAATTATGGTGAATATTGGTTAGGTTTATTATACGATTTTGACAGTTCACTTTACAAAAATAAGGTGAAAAAAGGGGGGATAGATATGATATTTAGGGAGGTTGGTGAATTTTTTGCTTGATAAAGAATGTTTGAATATGGTTGGAAGTGAATGGAAATGACTATAAATTGTTGATAAATACTAAAATTTATGGAATTTTTATGCAATTACTTAAACTATGAGCAAAAACTATTCTTAATAGAACAAAGCAACAATTAGTTTTCAAAAAGTAATAATAAATTTTTAATGATATTTTTATTATTCTTAGGTTTCAGGGGCTTTTAGTCATTACGAGCGATATACCCGCGCGTTGCGTCAGGTTTTTTTTATCTATGTAGAAAATTAATTGTTTTTATATATATTATATTTTATTATTTTAATATTTAATTAGTATAATTATAATTAATAAAATCTGTATAATCGAAATGGGAAGTGGTTTGTATATTTTGTAATTGCAGACAATGCAGGTAATTTTTTTTCCTGCGTTGTTTTTTTATCTCAGTAATATTAGATTTGACACATTATAAATTTTTTCCACAAATAAACTTATATTTTTTGCGTGCTATAAGTAGTTATTTTAATGTTTAATTAGTAAAATTGCAATAGATCAAATATGTTAGAAATGAGTTTTTTGCGTAGTATAAGTAGTATGCTTGCCCGCGCATTGCGTTAGGGTTTTTTCTATTTAGAAAAGTAATTGATTTTTCACATGTTGTAATTAGTTGTTTAAATATTTAATTAGTAACATTATAATAGATAAAATATGTAACAAATAAAATTTTTCCCTGCCTAAAAGGAATAGTGTAATCGAAATGGGAAGTGGTTTGTATATTTTTTAATCATAGATAACCAACGTAAATTTGAAAAAAAAAAAATTCCCCGGTAATATTACATCTGACACATGAAAAATAAAAATATTGTAAATTTTTGAAGAAATAAACTATTTTTTTTGCGTGCTATAATGACTTATATGCCGTATAAAAGGAACAGTGTAATCGAAACCGAAAGTGACTCGTATAATTTTTAATTGTAGATAACCTAGGTAAATTTGTCTATTTTTTTTAGTTTTTTTTTTTTGCCAGTAATATTACATCTGACACATTAAAAATAAAAAGATTGGAAATCTCTGAAGAAATTAACTTAATTTTTTTGCGTGCTATAATGACTTATTTGCCGTATAAAAGGAACAGTGAAATCGAAACAGGAAGTGACTTGTATATTTTTTAATTGTTGATAACGTAGGTAAATTTGTAAAAAAAAAAAATTAGTTGTTTTTTCCCCTAGTAATATTACATCTGACACATGAAAAATATAAACAATGTAAATTTCTAAAGAAATAAGCTTGATTTTTTTGCGTGCTATAATGAGTTATTTGCCGTATAAAAGGAACAGTGAAATCGAAACGGGAAGTGACTCGTATATTTTTTAATTATAGATAACCTAAGTAAATTTGTCAAAAAAAAAATTTAGTTGTTTTTTCCCCAGTAATATTACATCTGACAGATGAAAAATATAAATATTGTAAATTTCTGAAGAAATAAGCTTAATTTTTTTGCGTGCTATAATGACTTAGTTGCCGTATAAAAGGAATAGTGTAATCGAAACGGGAAGTGACTGACATATTTTTTAATTGTAGATAACCTAAGTATATTTGAAATTTTATTTTTAAGTTGTTTCTTTTTCCCATTAAGATTAGATTTTAAATATAAAAAATGAAAATATTGTAAATATTTTTTTTGAAAATAAACTTAAACAAAAGAGTATCAAATTTAAATTCAAAGTCAAATTTTTTTCATATAAGATTTATTAATCATATTATTATATTAAATGTATTTAAAAATATTGATATTAATGTTTTTTTTAAAAAAAATTCTAGATCATTTTTCTTTCTCTCTATATTTTTAGGCAATGATATTCAAAAAATATTAAAACATATAATTAGTCCCACATACTTTATAGAGTAATCGAAATGGGAAGTGGTTTGTATATTTTTTAATTGTAGATAACCTAGGTAAATTTGTCAATATTTATTTTTATGAGTTGCCTTTGTTCTTAAGTAATATTCGATCTGACACATTAAAAATAAAAATATTGTAATTTGTTTTTAAAAATAAACCTAATATTTTTGCGTTTTATAATTATTTATTTGCCGTCTAAAAAAAAACAACTTAATTTAAACGGGAAGTGACTCGTATATTTTTTAATTGTAGATGATGTAAGTAAATTTGTCAATCTTTTGTTTTTTGATTTTTTTTCCAGCAATATTAGATCTACAATCTAAAAAACCAAAGAACTGAGAATTTTTGTAAAGAAATAAACTTAAACAAAAGAGCAGAAAATTAAATTGTTACGATGAAAAAAATAAAAAACATAAGAAAAAGGAAGCAAGAAAAAAAACTAATATTATTATTCTTATTGAGTTAATAATTGGAAAAAATTCAATAAAAGAAAAAACAAATGTCAATAAATTGTTTTTTTGAAAAAAAAAGGTGAAAAAAAACAAAAACAGAATAAAAAAAAAGGTCAAAATAAAAAAAAAAAACAATCAAAATAAATAAAAATGTAAGTGAAAAAAACAGAAACGAAATAAATAAAAAAACGTCAAAATAAATAAAAAAAACAATCAAAATAAATAAAAATGAAAGAAAAAACATAAGTGGGAGAAAAAAAAAAAGCAAACAAAAAGTGATATATTTTTTAATTGTAGATGATGTAAGTAAATTTGTCAACCTTTTGTTTTTTTGATTTTTTTTTCCAGCAATATCAGATCTACAATCTAAAAAACCAAAGAACTGAGAATTTTTGTAAAGAAATAAACTTAAACAAAAGAGCAGAAAATTAAATTGTTACGATGAAAAAAACAAAAAACATAAAAAAAAGGAAGCAAGAAAAAAAACTAATATTATTATTCTTATTGAGTTAATAATTGGAAAAAAATCAATAAAAGAAAAAACAAATGTCAATAAATTGTTTTTTTGAGAAAAAAAAGTGAAAAAAAACAAAAACAAAAACGAAATAAATAAAAAAAAGGTCAAAATAAAAAAAAAACAATCAAAATAAAAAAAAAATGTAAGTGAAAAAAAACAGAAACGAAATAAATAAAAAAACGTCAAAATAAATAATAAAAAAAAAACAATCAAAATAAATAAAAATGAAAGAAAAAACATAAGTCGGAGAAAAAAAAAAGCAAACAAAAAGTGAAAAAAAAAATGCGGGAGGCAGGGGTTCAAACATAAGTAGGAGAAAAAAAAAAGCAAACAAAAAGTGAATAAAATATGCGGGAGGTAGGGGTCGAACCCCTGTCCTCTCTTAAGACTTGCGTGTGTCTTTGCCAGTAAGCTGCATGCCTTTCATTGTCTCTTTTTGTGAAAGAATATATAAATATAGTATTTATTGTTAAAAAACGAAAAAAAAGAAGAGGAGGACATACACCCGCGCCGCACCGGGGCAAAGTGCACGTCCACAATGACAATGAGTCACAATGCACAGTGCTCCGAACTGTTACAAATCTCGTTTTGTTTTAGATAGTTAGTAATTTCAATAACAATAGCAGTTGTGTGACATAATACATAGTTTTTGCTGACTACTTTGTAATGCTAACTCATGTAAAGTGGTACTAACCTTTGAAGTTCAGGTTGTAAAATATAAGATTTGAAAACTTAGTTGTAAAATGAATAGATAATCAAGTCATATGTTACCTAAAGTAATTTATCCTATTTTGATTTAGATAAGAAAAAGTTGAGAGTGACTTATCAAAATGATAAGTTTTAAGGAAGGTTTAAAGGTAAAACTTGGAGGTTAGTTTTAAAGCAAAAAATGTCGAAAATGAAAAGATTTAAATGAATCATGAAATGTGAAAAATATTTTATAAATGTGTAAAATTATAACAATCCCAAATATTATCCATCTTTTTGGGACATTAACATAATCTCATAGATAAAAAAAAAAAGGCAGGATTTTTTCCCTTTCTTTTTCCATCAAAATTTCAACAAAGTCTCCTTTTATTTAAAATGTTTCAAGTATCAACATCAATTCATACATCAAATATCACAATTAAATACATATACTCAATACTTTGAACATTTCAAACTATTACATCATCTATAAACACATCTAAAAAATCATTCATCCTATTTCTATGTTTTTATTTCACATTGCTTTTTGAGATCAATCAATATATTCTTATTTATTTTTCTGAACATTACATCATACAAGATTAAAATTACATAATTATATTATTTCATGAACAAGTCTCATTTAACATTAAATTTCATTATATTTTTAAGCTAATGACATTACCAATTGATTTTTCATTCACCTTCATTAATTATTACACACTATAAACATCCAATTCATCTTATATAGAATGTTGTTACCCTTTTCAGGGGTCTCATATAAAAAGATATAAAAAAGAAAAAGAAAAAAACATAAAAATATTGAATATATATGTGTGTGTGAGAGAGAGAGAGAGAGAGAGTGAGTGAGAAGAAAATATCAAAGCACCTAGAAAATTATTGAAGACTAGTCAAGAAAGATAAAATATACAAGATTAAAAAAAATGATAATGTATTTTTTTTATTGTTGAAGGCCTTGTTTACAAGAAATATTTAATTCAATGAGCGAATTTCAAAATTAGATGTTTGAGGATCTAATTAGAATTTTTCAAGTTTTTTTAATTTATTAAGGATTTATTACGGGGAAAATTGATTTTTTAAATTCAATTTAGGTTTTACTTGAAAGAAATTAAATTTTGAGGGTTAAATCATAATTTTTAAAAGTTAATTTGGTCAAATCATGAGTTTAATTGCATAAATTATTAAAATTTGATAGGCAATTAGGGACTTGATTAAAGAAGTTCAAAACCAAAGACCAGACTGAATAAAATAAAAATTTGTTGGTTAATAATGGATCAAATTACATAAATTCTAAATCAATGACCATAATGAAAAGGGTGGCCAACTTAAGATTGAAACTTGAGTTTCGTGAGGGTGAAATTGAAAACAAGTTAAAGTTTAGAGACAATTAAAGGTGCAATTAGAAAGGATTAGAAAGAATATAGACTCAATTGAAAATTTCCAAACCCGAAGTAAAACCCTAATCTCATCTAGACAACATGTCGTTTAGTGTTGAAGAAAAAAGATGAAGCACATGTTGTTCAATCCTTAATTTGGCAGTTTTAATTGATTGAGTTAACAACTTTAAATGCATGAATATGGAGCTACAAGCCTTCAAATTGAGCAAGATCATATTCAAATAAAGGTGTGTATATCCTCTATCAATTTGTGGTGTTTCCTGGCAACAACGATGTTGGAATTTCTCCGAATAAGCCTTAAAAATGGGTCACTCAACCAGGTTTGATAGTGGAATCACTAGGTAAAAAACAATGTGCTCTTCATTTATTCATACTAAAAAACATTTCAACGAGTTCGAATCAAGAGTCTAGCATGTCCATCAAGATCAAGTAATTAGAAATGGATTCAAAAAACCCAAAAACTTTAGAATATTTTTCAAAATACCCCCCCTCAAGCATGTAAAAGGGGATCAACTACAAAAAAAAAGAGTTTATCTAGGTGTTGTTCTAATCCAAAGAAAGGCCTTTTGTTTTTTTTTAGTTGTTTTGTTTCATTTCATTATGTATTTTTATTTTATATCTATGTTTGCAAACATAGAAAAGAGTTTTGAAATGCTTAACAATTGATGTTGTGATCTTCATTTTTATGTTGTTCTTTTGAAGTTCTTTTATGTTTATTTTTTTTGTTTTAGGTGTTTTTAGGTAATGATGTGTTCTTAAGTTTATATTTTGACCTAATTCATATGGATCAAAGGGTGCTCAAGCTTGTTGGAGCCTATTCATGCACAAATTGAATTAGAAATAAGTTTATATTTTAACCTAATTCATATGGATCAAAGGGTGCTCAAGCTTGTTGGAGCCTATTCATGCACAAATTGAATTTAGAAATCAATTTTTAATTCATGTTACATGAATACATAAGTTATGTTATGTTATTTTTGTTTTGATTTTGTTATCATGTAATTTTAATATTTTTGATTTTTTTTAGGATATACAATCCAAATGTGTTTGTATATATTGGTATTGTTATAAGAAGAATAAATAATTAACATTGAAGAGCATAGACATCACAACATAATCAAAAGAGACAAGAGAGAAATACCTTTCTTATTATGAATTCTTCTATATTTCAAAGATGTAAAGAATACAAGACAAGTGGTCTATTTATAGAAGAAGAAATGAACTCAAGGGTTATGGAAATCCAAGAGACTAAACTCAAGAGTAATGGACATTCAATACATATAAATATAATTTATTATGAATTTATAACACTTCTCCTTGAATGATCATGTACTTTAAAATTCAATGAAGGACTTTATATAGATACTTCAAGATCCATATATGAATACTTCAGGATTTATTAAAACAATGTCAAATTGTCTCATCAAAACCTTGCAAAGGAAAACCTAGTGGGAAAAAACCTAAGTGAAGGAAAAAGAGTACAATTTGCATTGACTTCCCCTCAAAAGTATATATCTTATGACAATCTTTAAGATGACGCATTCTAATATTATGGACAAGTTTCTTGGAAGTTGAGGTTGGTAAAGACTTCGTAAATAAGTCTGCTAAATTATCACTTGATTTGATTTTTTTGATATCAATTTCTCTCTTTTGTTGGAGCTCGTGAGTATAAAAGAACTTTGATGAGATATGCTTTGTTTTGTCTTTTTTAATATAGCCTCCTTTGAGTTGAGTGATGCAGACAACATTATCTTTAAACAAAATCGTGAGACTATTTTCAATGGCTGACAATCCATTTTCTCTTAATGTGCTGGATAATTGATCTTAGCCAAATACATTCTCGACTTGCTTCATGTATCGTGATAATTTCTGAATGATTTGATGAAGTAGCCACTAATGTTTGTTTGACAAATCTCCAAGAAATTACAGTACCGCCATAGGTAAATAGATAACCTGTTTATGATCTCCCTTTGTGGGGATCAGAGAGATAACCTGCATCTGCATATCCAATCAATTGTGAATTTGATCCACAATAAAATAACCCCATTTTGGTTATTTTGCGGAGATATCGAAATATATGTTTGACTCCATTCCAATGTCTTTTGTGGGAGTGGAACTATATCTTGCCAATAAATTTACTGCAAAAGATATATCTGGTCTTGTACAATTTGCAAGATATATAAGGGCTCCAATAGCACTAAAATATGGCACTTCAGGACCAAGAATTTCTTCATCCTCTTCTAGAGGTCGAAAAAGGTCATTTTTCACATCAAGCGATCGAACAACCATAGGTGTACTCAAAGGATGAGCAATGTCCATATAAAAACTCTTTAAGACTTTTTCTATATACATCGATTGATGTACAATCTGTAAACCAAGATAACATTTTGTCTTTCCAAGATCTTTCATCTCAAATTCATTTTTCAAATAGGTTGCAGTTTTTGTAAGCTCTTCAAGAGTACCAATAATATTTAAATCATCAACATATACTGCAATAATAGCAAATCTGGATATTGTTTTCTTAATAAAAATGCACGGACAAATCTCATCATTCTCAAACCCTCTTTGTAAGAGGTATTCATTAAGACGATTATACTACATTCGACCAGATTGCTTTAACCCATATAATGTTTTTTTGTAATTTAATAGAATAAACATTTTTGGGTTCATTACAAAAAGCTTCAGGCATTGTAAAATTTTCAGGGATTTTCATATGAATATCTTTATCTAATGATCCATATAGATATTTTGCAACTACATCCATTGAACGCATATCTAACGCTTCCGAGACCACTAAACCAATTAAAAATCTAAAAATGACTGCATCTATCACAAGAGAATAAGTTTTCTCGTAATCAATATCGGGTCTCTGCGACAAACCTTGTGCCACAAGTCATGTCTTATATCGCACAATTTCATTTTTCTCATTGTGTTTTCTAACAAAAACCCACTTATATCCAACGGGTATAACACCTTTAGGTGTATGAATTACAGGTCTAAATACTTCACGTTTTGCAAGTGAGTTCAACTCTGTTTGGATTGCTTTTTTCCACATTGGCCAATCATTTCTATGTCGACATTCTTCAACAGTTTGTGGTTCAAATTCATCATCACTTCTAGTGATGCCGAAAGCAACCTTAAATGCAAACACATCATTTATAATAATTTTATCTTGTTCCAAAATCTCTCATTTATGAACATAGTTTATGGAGATCTTATTATTTCCAAGTACCTGTTTCTCTTTAGGAGGTCCCTCTTCAGAGGGATCAGTATTAGGAGATGATTTGAACACAAGATTTGATGTTTGTTTTATGCATGGAGATTCTCCAAGAGTACCATCATCTATTCATTTGAGTTTTTGTTTTCTAGGATTTTTGTCTTTGGCTCCAATAGGTCTTCCGCGCTTCAGACGTGGTATAGATTCATTTGCTGCTATGTTGACCTTTTTTTCTTTAGGAATTTCAATTCTAAATGGAGCATTTGCAGCAAGAATATGAGATTTAACTACATTTTCACTACTGGTGAAAACATTCGGTAATTGATTTGCAATATTTTGTAAATTTATTATCATTTGAACTTCAAGTTTACATTGATTTGTCCTTGGATCAAAATAAGATAACTTTGAGTTATTTCAAGTATTTTTTTCTCGTGCTTCAGCCACTAAATTTGCTTTCCCTAATGATGGGAAAATGTTCTCATCAAAATGACAGTCTTCAAAATGTGCCTTAAAAACATCACTAGTCAAAGGTTCAAGGTATCTAATAATAGATTGAGAATCAAAACCAATATAAATTCCTATTCTTCTTTGTGGACCCATTTTAGTCCTTTGTGAGGGTGCTACAAGCACATATACCGCACAACAAAAAGTTCATAGATGAAATATATTTAGTGGTATACCATAAATAAATTGTAAAGGAGAATAATTATGGTAAGCACTTGGTCTAATTCTAAATAGTGATGCAACATGTAATAGCATGTCCCTAGACAAATATAGATAATTTTGATTTCATAAGTAATGGTCTTGCAATTAATTAAAATTGCTTTATAAATGACTCTACTAGACCATTTTGAGTATGTACATGAGTAACAAGATATTCAATAACAATTTCAATAGAAGTGCAAAAACTATCAAATGCTTGGGAAGTAAACTCACCAGCATTGTCTAGTCGAATTTTCTTGATAGGATAATCAGGAAATTGCGCTCGTAGTCTAATAATCTATGTTATTAATCTAGCAAATGCAATATTTGGACTCGAAAGCAAACAAACATGTGATCATTTACTTGATGCATCAATCAATACCATAAAATATCTAAAAGGTCTACATGGTGGATGAATAGACCCACATATATCTCCTTGAATTCTTTCAAGAAAAGATTGTGATTTTATAAGAACTTTTGATGAAGATGGTTTGATAATTAATTTACCTTGAGAACATGCAACACATGGATTTTCACTTGGTAAAAGAATCTTCAGGTTCTTTAAAGGATGCCCATAAAAATTATCAATAACTCTTCTCATCATTATTGATCTTGGATGTCCAAGTCGATCATGCCAAAACATAAATTGTTTTGGGTCGGAACACTTCTAGTGTATCACAATGTTTGATTCAATAGATTTCATGATCGTATAATAAATTCCGGAAGAGAAAACAGGTAGTTTCTTAAGTACAAGCTTCTGGCTTGAAATACGTGTAGTAATATAAAGATATTCTTTTCTATCTTCATCTGTTGTTTCAATATGATAACCATTAGCACGTATATCCTTAAAACTGAGTAAATTTCTTCTGGACTCAGGTGAATATAATGCATCTTTGATGCTCAATCTTATGTTATTTGGTAACACAATATTAGCTTTTCCAGAGCTTTTAATCATGTCTGTTGGACCTGATATTGTAGTGACTTTCACCGAAGCAATTCGCTATTTCTTTAGGACCACCAGGCTGCCAAGATACATCAATGCAACCAGATTAACCCTAGTTCCCAAAGTGGAACACCCAGCTTCTCTTAATGATTTTCGTCCCATTTCCTGTTGTACAGTGATTTATAAATGCATTTTGAAGATTATTACTAACAGGCTGAAAATAGCCTTGCAGGGATAATCTCTAGGGCTCAGTCAGCTTTTCTTCCGGGTAGAAATATTTCGGAGGCTATAATGCTTGTGCAGGAAATTATGCATAATTATCACAGGAGGGAGGGCCCCCCTAAATGTGCAGTCAAGGTTGATCTGCGAAAGGCTTTTGACACTGTCCGGTGGGATTTTGTTTTGGAAGCCCTAAAGCAGATTGGTATTCCTCAATTGGTAGTTGGGTGGATTGAGGCATGCATCACAACCCCATGGTTTACCGTCAGCCTAAATGGCGCAGATCACGGGTTTTTTCAGGCGGGGAGAGGCCTCAGGTAGGGGGACCCTTTATCCCCCTACCTCTTCGTCCTAGCGATGGAGGGCCTCAATGGGATTCTTAAGCAGAAGACGCAGAGCTCGGCCTTCAAGCACCACTAGAGATGCAAAAGCTTGGGGATAACTCACCAATGTTTTGCGGATGATCTAATAATATTCTGCCATGCAGATACCAACTCGGTGAATATTATTAAATCTGCCCTTGACAAGTTTTCTGTGATTTCAGGTCTTCGCATTAACAATGCCAAGAGTTCAGTTCACATTGCGGGCTTGGGAGAGGAAGCTAAAATTGCCATAGCTACCAATCTTGGCATCCAGCACTCATGTACCCCTATCACTTACTTGGGGGTCCCCCTTATAACCTCAAGACTAACGAAGGCTGCCTGCCTGCCTCTCATGGATCGTATAAGGAGCAGAATTAAGTTGTGGACCAATACCATACTCTCGTATGCAGGTAGATTGCAGCTGATTACTTCAGTGCTCTTCGGCATCCAAGTTTATTGGGCAACGAAATTCATCTTCCCAGCTGCTGTTACAAGAGGTATTGATTCGATGCTCTCGGCTTTCTTGTGGAAAGGGCCTTCCTTAGCCACGACAAGAGCGAAGGTGGCTTGGAAAGCGATTTGCCACCCTAAATCAGAAGGTGGGCTTGGAATTAAAAGATCTAAGGATTGGAATCGAGCAGCCATGACTAAGCAGATATGAACCCTTCTCACGAATAGGGATTCTATTTGGGCAAAATGGGTTCATCACCATCTGATCAAAAATCGTCCATTTTGGCTTATTCCCATCCCTCCTAATGCAACTTGGATATGGAGGAAAATTTTGCAAGCTAGGGATTGGAGCAAAGGCTGGTTTTACAATCAGGTGGGCAACGACGAGGACACTTACCTATGGTAAAGACTACTGGATGCCGATGGGCAACCGCCCTATTGATCTCTTTTCTCAGCGAACCCTATCCTCAACGGGGCTCCCTTGGAATGCTAGGGTGGCTGAGGTCATTTCTGGTGGTCAGTGGCAATTCCCTGAGGGTGCTGAGAACTTGCATCAATTATGGGGTGTAATTAATAACCATCCCCAAGTTATGGAGAGGGACACAGTAAGTTGGAATCATACCAGTTCAGGGCTGTTTACTATATCATCGGCATGGGATCTCCTCCGTGATAAATGGCCTAAACATTGTTTATACCATATCCTTTGGTATCCCCTTCATGTCCCTAGACAGACCTTCATTCTATGGCTAGCTGGCCAGAATCGTCTTCGCATTACAGACCGAACTCCTCAGAGTAGTATGATCAACAATATCTGTGAACTTTGTCATTTGCATCCTGAGTCCCATGATCACCTTTTTTTCAAGTGCAGGTTCTCTAGTCAAGTTTGGAAGTCTACCCTCCACAGAGCTCATCTCAGATGGCCAACCCATGGATGGACGGATTTCCTGCAATGGGCTTCGACCCAGTTCCATAACAAAAAAGATATATCCCATCTGATTGGGCCCCTTGTGATAGCTTCCACCGTATATCATGTTTGGAAGGAGAGAAATCGAAGGGTTTTTCGTGAGAGAGGTCAGCCACCAGGAGCTATTGTGGAGGATATCTATCAACAAATTCGTTCCCAGCTTCTAGGAGCTTTTCTAAGCCATGCAGCCCCTGCGGGCATACAAACGACTTGGAATCTTCAATGAGCGAGTGTTAGGCCTTGGGCCGGGGGCCTTGGGCCAAGTACTGGGTTAGGGATGTCTGGCCTGTTATGGTGCCGTCTTCTCCTGGGCTCCTGTCAGCCACGGTTTTCTTTTCTTTGTTTGTCGAGAAGGAGCCTGTTTCTTCTCTTGCCGAGCTGGCTAAGTCCAGCCTTTTCCATTGTACATTTCTTCTATACAACTTTGATTATTCAAAAAAAAAAAGATATTGTAGTGATATTAGCTTTGGTTAATGTCACACACTCAAAGTATTTATTTTCCTTAATAATTATGTGCGTTGTTGCACTGTCTGCTAGACATAAATCTCTATCATGAAAAGTCATGTCACTATTCACTGTGTCTCCACTTCTGGTGGTATGATGGATTGCTTTGAGAAAGATTATCTCTTCTTCTTTTCCATTTATTTTTTCCATACTTATATCCTCGGTTCTTTCTTGTCTTCTAGACAGAAGTTTCATTCACTTCAGGGAATAGTTTAGAATGTTTTGAAATTATGCACACTAGATTGCTGCTGCAGGACAATGTTTGAGGCATGAAAAGTAGAGAATATTTTCTCTAACATTTGATCATATGTGATATCTTTACCACATAATTTCAGCTGTGAGATTATTTTAAAAGGAGCATAATTATATTCACTAATCGATTTAAAATCTTGCAACTTCAGGTGCAGCCAATCATAACAAGCTAGAGAAAGTATGATAAACTTTGGTGGTCATATCTTTTATTTAGATTTTACCACATATTATTTTCTTCTTTGATAGTCTCTTAATGATTCAAAGCTTCCAGATGAATCTCGACGTCAATATGTCATGACAAATAATTATTTCTAAAAATATCAAAAGCAATAAATTCAAGTCAGATTTGATATTATATTTATCTATAAAAACAAGAAATAACTTATTAAATAAAATCATGAAGATAAAAAAAAAAGAAGAAAAATTCAGTCCTTCAAGACTACTATTTATTTAGCTTTAGAATACTAGTTTGTCAGGAACTGTATTTAATTTATTTAATTCTTCAAGAACTTGTGATATTAGTTCTTCAGGAACTGTTCTTAATTTATTAATTCTTTAGGAACTTGCGATACTAGTTCTTCAGGAACTTGTGAACTCGTTCTTCAGGAACTTGTGAACTTGTTCTTCAGAAACTATTTTTAATTTATGTAATTCTTCAAGAACTTGTAATACTAGTTCTTCCGGAACTATTTTTAATTTATTTAGTTCTTCAGGAACTTATAATACTCTTTCTTCGGGAACTATAAATCTCTTTCTATGAATAATAGTGAAAGAAAATTTGCCAAAAATAAATTAGAATAATAAAAAACAAAAATATTAAAATTGATATAAGTTGGTTAAAGCATCGTCCTAATAACGTGTTATAAAAAGAATAAATAATTAACATAGAAGAGCATAGACATCAAAACATAATCAAAAGAGACAAGAGAGAAATACCTTTCTTATTATGAATTTTTCTATATTTCAAAGGTGTAAAGAATACAAAACAAGTGGTCTATTTATAGGAGAATGAATCAACTCAAGGGTTATGGAAATCCAAGAGACTAAACTCAAGAGTAATGGACATTCAATACATATAAATATAATTTATTATGAATTTATAACAGGTATAACCTTTAGAGATAAAAAAAAAAGGCATGTGTTTGGAAGCCGGAATGCTAACTTTGAAGGTTGGACAATGGCTACTTTTCTTGGTTGTGGTTTGGTTTGTATTCTTCATGTTCTTGCGAACAATATTGTCTTGACTTTTTGTTTCGGACAAATTTTAGTCCATTTATTTCCCATATTTCTTTCCTATAGTTCACTAGTCAATATTATATGTTTTATTTGCATCAAATACATGTTTTTATTGATTGAATTCATGTTTTCCCTTATGGAATTTGGACATGTTCTTCAGGATCTTTATGTTCTTCCTGAGAAGATTGTCTTAACTATGTGTTTTGAACCATTTTCGATTCATAATTTTGCCTAAAAAACTCCCTCATATATCATTGACAAGTAATCTAGTGTTTATTTACATTAACAAGTTTTACATTGGGTTTTGGTTTTTGAACGAAAACCTATTTTGACAAAATCATGCATTTTAAATGTAAATTGAATTTTGTTGGTGCTTGATTTTTTTTTTGTGTGTTTCTTAGCTGATATGTGTTTTTGTTTTGATCAAATTTGGTATGCTCTTAGAACTATATTGTTAGTTTCATTCTGTTTCGGGATTGATGTTTTTTTGTTCTTTATTTTTGTACATTTTGATATGTTTCGTTCAAGTTTCTTTGATATTGTTGTGTTTTTGGTAGGTTTAATACATTTTTCTTCTTTGATTTTGTTTTCGAGTTAAACTAAGGTTTATGGTTGAAGCAAAACTTTAGGATCAACCAGGTCGAATTTGGTACAAAAAAAAGAAATTATTTGTTTATTCCCTTATGCCTTGTTTGTTTTTCTCAAATGGTTTGTTGACCTAAGAATGTGTTTGGTAAATAACCTTTTGCCTATTTTGGGGATTTTTTACTTAGAAAAAAATGGGCTTTTACCAAACAAAGCATAAAAAAATAATACATTTTTTTTTTGCATATGACCAAATTTTTTAAAATTATTCGAGTATCCTTTTAAAGATTAAAATACATTGAAATCTTTAAAAATTACTGCATGGATTTTACAACAAGTTTGTAAGAATCCAAAGAATTTTTGCCTATATTTAAAAAAATATTTTATTTTATTTGCAAATAAATATTATTCACTTTTAATATAAGGATAAGAAGCCTAAAATTTTATCCAAAATATTATTAGGGACAATAATTTTATTATTCACTTTAATATAAAGATAAAAAAAAATCTACATTAGATTAATATTCAAAATATATTTGTAAATAATATAATTCATTCACTTCTAATATAAGGGTAAAAAATCACAAAGGATTTTATCTGAAATATTATTTGGAATGACATGATAGAAAAAATCTTAGTTTTTATTTTGGAAGAAAATCAATAATAATTAAAGATATTTCAGTTCTCCCAGCTGTTTTGTTTAGAAAATCTATGTTTGCCCATTCTACAAAACCCGTCATGGTAGAAATAATAAAGAAAAACAAATGTCATTAGACCATAACAAATAAAAAATAATAATTTACCTTAGGTAAGACATAAAAAGGGTGTTAGTATATTTTATTAGTCTCATATCCTTTGAACCTTTGATAATTTATCCTAGGTAACTCAGGTTTTCTTAGCAACAATGAACCAAAAAACTAGGTAATGACTCCATCAACTTCGTCAACACTACACATTCACATGTGACACAAGATATTATACTAAATTAATTACATAATCTTTCTTATTACAATAATAAACAAAACTATTTACAACAAAATACATGTAACAGAGATTAGAGTGCAACAATATATTAATCTTGGCGGGAATTATACAAACCTGATATTTACCAGGCATATAATAACTAGCATAATAATTTATTTATTATTATTATTATTATTATTTATTATTATTATTTTTATTATCAATGAACTTTATATTTTAGAAGAAATAATCAAACTTGAAATTCTAAACAAATTTGTTCGGAATCTATTCAATGATCCATATTTAGGCCGTTGATTCTATCTTATTGTCAAATCACTCAAAATTCTTTCCAAATATTATATTTCTTAATATAAGAAATCAACCAAATGTTTATTAAACAAAATTTTTTGATTAAAACTTTACAACTTTCCCCCCTCACTATCAACAATGTATTATTTCCACGCATATATACTCTTTAATTCAACGTTTCCATGTGGAAATAAATCAATCATATTTCTATTTTTGAATACCGCATGAATTCAAAAATCTTCACCTTGATATTTTAAAATTTGACATTCTCTATTTAGAAGTCAATCTAGTCTAATATTTTTATTTATAAATACCATAAAAATATCAGTATCCTTTTTATGATACCTTTCAATCTAACATTCCCTATTTTATACCTTTCAATCTCTCCTTTTAGAAATTTTGTTCTTTTTTATTACTTTTTTAATTGAATTATATCATTATCATATTTTCTATTCATCATTATTTCTTTCTTACCTAATATAATTCTTTCCCTTTCCATTATCTCATGAAAATGAGACTTCATTTTATGTTCGATAAGTATGTCTCGTTAATATTTTCTTCTTACTACTAATAAATCTTTCTTTGTTTTGAATTCGTTTGGCATATTTCTATCTAACTTAACCATTTATATATTTCTATCTAAGAAATCAAATTCTTAATAGAATCATCTCTTTCTCCATTAATTCATCACCTTATACATTCAAATTATCTAGTTAATATATTTATTCACAATTTCCTCATTAACTTATTTTCCAACTACAAATCTCAGTAATGATTGAATGAGGCCTAACCAACATCATTTCAAGTTTTTTTTTTAATTCCTATTCAAACCAACCTGCTTACTTTTATAAATGTGCATCTCATAGTCATATAAACATCATAACCCCACATAAATATTTCTAATTAGAGTTTGTCATATTTTTTCAACAATTTCTTTTAATCATTCATAACCCATATAATTTCTTATACATATTAACATTAGCATATCATATAAGTATCAAATTATGAATTGCATAATACAATTCTACATAGCATTATTTCATGCAAAATTAATTAATATGAATTTTATTTTCCCCTTGAGAAAAATAAACCTAGGCACTTTATCACTTACTCATGAGATAAAATAAAGGTAAAAGGTCCAAGAATTTTTTTCTCTCCATCCCTATTCCCTTAAGAACCCATCAACCCTCTTAGCTAAATCCCAAGGATTTGTTTTGTTGATTCTTTATCCAAATATCCTCTAAACTTCCTCTTATCCCTCTCACTCTTTAGTATTCAATGCTTAATTAGATGAAATCTAGGTAAAAAAAATGCCAGAAATCTCCCTAGTTTTTTTCTCTCTTCTCACCCTCTCAATAGTCAACCATGAATGGTTTGCCAAGGAAGCCATTCATATATTTATATCATGAAGGTTTTTTTTTATAATAGCCCAAAGTTCTTTTTATTTTTTTTAGACCCTGCTCTTTCATCATCTTAATTGATTTAATCTCATAAGCTTTTACTTAATATTATTGAATTATACCTTTCTCAAATTTAATTTTATTTATTTATTTTCTCATAAAAAATATAATTTTATCTTCATTAATTTCCCTAATTTCTTTTTATTAAATTTTTAAAATTTCTTTGATGAGGCTAAAAATAGGTTATTTTTAACCCTTTTGTTATCCCATACAAGATAAAATGTTAAAAAAATATATATATTCAAGATGGAGTTTTAATAGTATTTGTATATACATGATATCATGAATTAATACAATAACATATATTACAAACATAAAGTTTTTTTTTTTTGATAACCGGGGTGTCCGGGCCAGCTTACACGCACCACAACTAATCCCCGGACTAACTGAACATCCTGCAAACCCAGTGAGCATGTAAGGCACCGCGGGGGTGACAGGCGTGCATGGTGGGGACTTGAACCCTGGTGTAGAGGAAGGAAACAAGTTCCTTCAACCGCTAGGCCAAGACCCCACTTGCCAAACATAAAGTTCATCACATAAGATGTGGCTATTTTTGTGTGGTATTTAGCTTGCATATATTTTAAGGTGGATCCAGTATCACGTGTATCTTTTTTAAAACTTTTTTGTTCATGTACTAATATTTTTATTTTAACTTTAATTTTTTTACACATGAAAGTTTTCCTTTCTATTTTTTCATGGAAAAACAATCTTTGATGTCTTTATCTCTATCTAATATGATATGCTATTTGATTAGGACTATTATGCTTCTTTTACGAGAGGGGGTGTTCACATACTATTTGTCTTCGATACATGTACAAATCCTCTTCATTTTGATTTAGTGTTTTTAAAGGATTTTAAGAGATTTTCCTTGTTTGGATGTTTAATCCACCCATTTATGGGAGTAGGATTAAATTGCATATCCACATATTTTTTCACTATAACCTATTTAAAACTCACATGATTTTTTTATGTAAGAGAGCATACAAGTCTCTTTATAAGGTTGAGTTATATGCCTTATTAATTAGAGTTTTCATGTTGTGTGACTATAGTAAGGCCTTTATTTTTAGTATCTTTTCATTAAACCTCATCAAGCAGGCTCTAATGTTGTTATTCTTGTTTTAGATGGTAACAAATAATTTTATAAAACCTATTTTTATAGGAATGCTCATGTTAAAATGGGTTATGAACCTCATATAAATCATCAAAGCTAAAAGTCAAATCATGACCAAAATTATGGTATTAGGTTTGAGTTAATCCTCAATAAATTATGGATGAATTTTTACACATGACATCAAAATCTTACATTACTAACTTTAACTATTGTTTATGTTTTGCATATTTTTTAGTGCAAGTTAATCATTTATACCCATATAAGTCCATTTTAGTGGAGATGAAGTCCATAGGAAAATGAGTATTTAAAATATGTTTTGCTAATAGAAAAATCATTATTTGATGGGGATGGTATAACTCTGCCTTTAAGGTTCATACTATTATAGACCAAACTTTTTTCTAAACTTTTTTTTATCAGGATAGTCCGATAAGGTTATGGTTACTTGTTGTTTAGTCCTCAACCTTTTCCTTGTTACATCTCAAACATCCATTTGGGGGGACACCTTCCATTAAAAGAGACTTTTAAAAGGGTTATAAGAGCAATGACACTCTTATATACTATACACCATGTAATTTTATTTTTTTTCTCATTAAAAAGACATGCCCACACACATAGAAAGGTATAAGTAGCGGTGCTAACTTGATGGTGAGTGATTTGGATTTGTTAGGCCATAAAAGCTCCGAGAACCCAGTCGATCACCCATGTTCCAAGAGAGTATAAAATGACACGTTATGTCCAAACTTAAATGGATACAAGTTGTATTTGGACCTTGGATATTCAAGTAAGATTTATTTCCCATAGTTTAGGCCTATTACTCAATGAGTTTAAATTTAAGTATTGGAATATGTTTAAATATTTGTTTTAATTAAGTTATTTATATAAAAAACAATTTTTAACAAAACAAAGAAGAAATTCATATTCAAAATATATATTACAAACTTGGAAGGTCTTAAAAGTCACTGTTTCATCACAAGTCTTCAACTACATAAACTTGTGACCTCCAACCAATAGAATTGCCACCATTAACCAATTAATAGGTGTTTGATACTGTGTTTTAAAAATATTTTTGATTTTTTTTTTACTTTAAATTAAAAAAAATTAATATTTTTAAATCAATGTTAAAAATAATTTTAAAAAATATATAAAAAATATTATTTTAATGTATTTCTTAACAATTTTTTTTAAAAAAAAAACACACTAAATTTGTTACGTTTAACTGCTTCACGCAACCATGCTCTTTTAAGTTTTAACTTGTTGAAGTTAAAAAAAGGCAAATGAAGGATCTCGAGGAGGCCTTCATCTTGGTACTCATTTCATCATAAAACATGGGAAATGGCTAAACTGAGATTTATAGTTAGGGATTTTCTTTTATTATTGAAATAATTATACTGTATATTCTTTTCCTGCATATATTTGATTTGATAAGCAAGGATATTAGATTTGGTCAACTGTTGGGTTTTAGTCAACGTAACAAAACATATGAATGGGGAGAGATTTAGGGAGCCCAAAATCAAAAACTCAAGGGTCGATTCGATCAAATTGTAGAGAGCTAATTTGATCAAGTTTACATACTAGAGGGATTTCCGGTGAGTTTTAAGGGGGTGTTTGGAAGTTCTTTTTAAAAGTGTTTTTAAAAAAAATTGAAAATTTTTTATTTTTATTTTTAAATTTAAATTAATAAAATTTGATATTTTTAGATTATTTTAATGTGATAATGTGAAAAATAATTTTTAAAAAATAAAAAAATATAATTTTAATAAATTTTTAAATAAAAAACATTTTAAAAAACAACTAAAACAACACTACCATACAATCGCTTGCGCTTTTAGCTGCCACAAAACTAGTAATGAAGGAGGGCGAGTTCTATTCCGAGAAAGGGGGCGTTACTTGCTATCACACTTAAATCAACGGTCTGGGGGATCTCCAGAAACAGAAGGGAGAGATGAGTCAGCACATTGACAACAAGAACCAAAACTCACTGAGTCAGCACAACCAAAACTCACTGAGTCAGCACACTCAGTCACCCTCTTCTCTCTCTCACACACATTCACACACCAAATCAAACCCGAATCAACCCAACCCTTTCCTCTTCTTCACTATCACTTTCTTCCTCTTTAACCTTTCTCTCTGCTCGTTTATTCGTTCACCATTACCGTATCTTCTCTTTTCTGTACCCCTTTCCATCTTTTCACTACTTCCAAATCCGACGGCCCGCTTTCCTCCACGTCACCATCGTCTTCTTCACCTCCTCCTCTACTGCCATCTTCCTTCCCCGTCTCTCTTCCTTATTTACGAATAACATGCGCCTCTCGCCTTTTTTTTAGGGTTTCTCCATAAGAATCTCTCTGTATCTCTAGCGCGAACAAGGTAAGGTGTCTTTTCTTTTCTCATCTATTGATAATTATAAATCGATATCAATCTTTTTGAGATTTATTTATTTATTCTCTTGGATTTACGGTTAGGTTTTGAAATTGGAGTGAGTTAGATATCGTATATTGCTTGTGCGGATGGCGATTGAGAAGAACAATTTCAAGATATCTAATAAGTTTGACGCGGAGCTTTCTTCTGACAGTAGGGATACTGCCATGTCCATTGACGAGGACGAGGACGAAGATGACCTTCTTAATCATCAGCGGATCGGGTCTGATGAGGATGAAGAGGATGCTGTTCATGTTGAAGAGGATGCTGTTCAAGTTGAAGAGGATGACGATGAATTCGACGAATTCAACGATGCTGATTCCGGGGCAGGATCTGATGATTTTGACTTGCTAGAATTAGGGGAAACCAGGGCTGAGTTTTGCCAATTCGGGAATTTAACTTGCAGTGTTCCTTTTGAATTGTATGACCTTCCTGGCTTGCAGGACATATTGTCTGTTGATGTGTGGAATGATGTTTTAACTGAAGATGATAAATTTAGTCTTACTAAGTATTTACCTGACGTTGATCAGGACACCTTTATGCGAACCGTCAAAGAGCTTCTTGAGGGTGGGAATTTCCATTTTGGTAGTCCCATCAACAAGTTGCATCAGATGCTCAAGGGAGGCTTGTGTGAACCAAGGGTTGCCCTTTACAGAGATGGTTTGTATTTCTTTCAGAAAAGGCAGCATTACCATCTTTTGAGGAAGCACCAGAATAGTATGGTTAGTCATTTGTGCCAGATAAGAGATGCTTGGCATGATTGTAAAGGCTATAGCATTGGTGAGAAGCTTAGGGTTTTGAATATTATGAAGAGTCATAAGAGTTTGATGCATGAGAATTTGGAGGGAGAATTGGAGAGTGGCTCATCAGACAAAGGGGGACCAGGTGATGGGTTTTGGGGCAGAAGGGTTAAAGATAGGAAGAGTGCATCCAAATTTGATCGTACTTCGGCATATCAGGCTGGTTCTGGTTTGGAATTTTCTTCGCCAGTCAGTTTGGAAGTGGCAAAGTATGGAAAGCAAAATCCCAGGGGTATACTTAAGGCAGCTAGGTCAAAAGATCCTTCAACTAGAGATGTGCCGGGTCAATTTCCTTCTGTTTACCATGGTTTGGGGATGGCTTCAGGTCCGCATGGTTCAGCATTGACACATTCTAGGCAGAATAAGCTTGCTGGGTATGACTCAGGAGATGAACTCAGGCTAAGGGATCAAATGAGAACTGAAGATGATGATTCTGAATATGCAATGTACATAATGGGCGTCCAACGAGATCGAAATATGGCACTTGGTGGTGATATGGTGAAATCCAGGGTTCCAAAATCAGGAAAGAAGCATGATTTCTTGAGAACTGATGGATTAGCTGCTGACAGTTTCATGGATTTGCCATTCTCATCAAACAATGATTTACTTGCTTATGGTAGGAGCAATGATGCAAGTCAGCTGTCAGAAGCTAAAGTGTTCACATCAAATATTCTCAATATTCGGACCAAGTCCGAGTCTTCCAAAAAGACCAAGAATGCTGAAAATTTTCCGCATTTCACAGTTCCTGATCAAATGAAATATTTGAAAGGCCAAACTCTGCAGCTACCACTGAAAAGTAATCGAGTTGACTTATCAGATCATGCTGAACCAATTTGGCATAGCAAGAACCAAGGACAGGTTTTCTCTATGGATTCTACATTTAAATCTAATGGTTGGAATATGAGAAGTAAGAAATGGAGGACAGGGAGAGAGTCCTCTGATCTTAATTTCAAAGTATCATTGTCGCCCCAGGTGAATGATAGAATTGGTTTGCCTGAGGTGAGAGCAAAACCATCACGGGAGAAGATCAGAGGGAGTGTCATTCAGAATGGAAGACCAGAAAAGAGAGCATTGAAAGCTAAAAGAATTTATATAAAAGGTGAAGAAACAGAATCAGACTCATCTGAACAATTTGATGATGAGGATGATGATTGTAGCAATCCTTTGATAAGAAGTAAGTCAGCTTACCCCATCAGTATCGTAGAAGGTTCTCGGTCATCCTTTTTGAAGTCTAGCGTAGATGCTAAAAAGGCCTCCTTTATTAAGAAAGATATGCAGGAGAATGAACTGGCTTTCGATGGAATCACACACTTTTCCAAAAAGTTGGGTGGAGTTACTGTGCCTGGGAAAATGCCAGGATACTTGTCAAAAGCTAAACAAAAGGGTAAGATGCATGAGACACATAGCTCCAGTGCTAGAGTTTTGGAAGACAGTTCTCTCATTGGCCTGGGTAAACTAAAGGATGATAATGACAGAAACAGAACTCACAGATTTGGCAAGGGTGGTCAATCATGTGTGGAATCTGGTGAAAGGTTGCGCAGGTCCTCATCCAAAGCCTACCCTTGTGACCGAAAGCAGAAAGGGGAAGTCAGCCATGATTTCATTGTTGATGATGAGGATGATTTACTTGAAACACAGTTACTGCCAGATGAAAATGCACTGGTTAGATTGCGAAAGAAAGGACGGAAGATGGAAACATATGCTCATGGTCAAAATGACCAAGCTGAGGCTTTGTTGCTAGGGTGCAACTCAGTGATGAAGAAATGGAAAGCGAAGTATGAAGTGACGGACATGACTGGCAGAAATGAAGATGGTAATAGGCATTCTAACAGTGTTCAGCAGCAAATTGACAACTCCATTTCATTGAAGAAAAAAGGGAAAAGGAAATTGGAGGCTGATGATGTTATTCCAAACTGGGAAACTCCTGAGACACCTGTTACAAAAACAGGAGCGGTGGATGTGGAGCTGGAAGCAAAACCTCAGAAAAAGCCATATACACCGATAATACCAACAGTTCATATTGGCTTCTCATTTTCCATTATACATCTCCTTTCAGCAGTTCGTTTGACAATGATCACTCCTCTTTCAGAAGGTTCCTTAGAGGTTGGAAAACCCTCAGCAGAGCTGAACAGAGCACATGAAGGTGACAACAATGGGGTTCTTTCTAATGAGAATGCAGATGTTAATAAATCAGACCCTGCTGAGCAAGTGAAAGTGCCTTCTCTTACTGTACAGGAGATTGTTAACTGTGTGAGATCAAACCCGATTGATCCCTGCATTCTTGAGACACAGGAGCCACTCCAGGATTTGATCAGAGGAGTTCTCAAGATATTCTCATCGAAAACAGCACCACTAGGAATAAAGGGCTGGAAAGCACTTGTTTTTTATGACAAATCTACAAAAAGCTGGTTCTGGATTGGTCCGATTTCTCATTTTTTGACAGATCATGACACTATTGAAGTGACGTCTCCTGAATATTGGGGCCTTCCTCACAAAAGCTGTGTCAAGTTGGTCGACTCTTTTGCTAATTGGCTGAAAAGCGGGCAAGAGACTCTTCAACAAATTGGAAGTCTTCCTGCACCGCCCGTGTCATTGATGCAATTTAACCTGGATGAGAAAGAAAGGTTCAGGGACTTGAGAGCTCAGAAAAGTCTCAACACTATTAGCCTGAGTTCTGAAGAAGTGAGAGCTTATTTTCGTAGGGAAGAAGTTCTGAGGTATTCGATTCCTGACAGGGCCTTCTCATACACTGCTGCTGATGGTAAAAAATCTATTGTTGCCCCCTTGAGGAGGTGTGGTGGTAAGCCAACTTCAAAAGCTCGAGACCATTTCATGCTGAAGCGTGATCGACCACCTCATGTTACGATTCTTTGTCTTGTGAGAGACGCAGCTGCTAGATTGCCAGGAAGTATTGGAACTAGAGCAGATGTTTGTACTTTGATACGAGACTCTCAATATGTTGTTGAGGATGTGTCTGATGCACAAGTGAATCAAGTTGTCAGTGGAGCCTTGGATCGTTTGCATTATGAGCGTGATCCTTGTGTGCAATTTGATGGAGAAAGGAAATTGTGGGTTTACTTGCACAGAGATCGAGAAGAAGAAGATTTTGAAGATGACGGTACTTCATCTACTAAGAAATGGAAGAGACAGAAAAAAGACCCCGCTGATCAATCTGATCAAGGAACAGTTACCGTTGCTTTTCATGGGACAGGGGATCAATGTGGAGTTGACTTGGGCTCTGACCTCAACGCTGAGCCACCAGCTGCGGCTGATGACGATAAAAGAAGAGATCTTGTATGTAGTGATGTGAGAGAGTGTGCGGAAGATACTGTTGATACCACTCAAGGGCTCCAGCACGGCAGCACATATCAGGGTGAGTCAATGGTTTGGGCGGCCCTGAGCTTAAATCCATCGCAAGAGAACATGTTGATATGTCAAGAAAATCCCACGAACGAAGATTTTGATGATGAAACATTTGAGAGAGAGAGGCCAGATGGAATCTCAAGTAGAAGCTTATTATGAATAATTTTTCAGGTAGAGATTAAAACACCATCGTGCCTTTCCCTAGATGCCCATTGCGTTTTGGTATTCTTTAGTTCCTGGAACATGTTCATTCATAATTGATCCGGCAATTTCAATTTTTCTTGGGAACCAAAAAAAGTTGTGTATTTGCTTTCAAAATTGTAGTTGACCTTTTTCGCTCTTAAATGTATAAAATTGAGCATATGCACAGCCGGTACTAAGATCTTTGAGTTATGCTTGTTAGATATGCATCCAATCAGAGTGACTGGCTGAGAGGCAGAAGAGCATTGCTTGCTGTCAGGGAGAAACATAAAGATTTTGAAGTGCTACTTTAATCACGACAGGAGACTCACTCCTGTATCATCTCACATTTTCCAAATCAACGGTAAGAGATGATGAGTTAATTTGGAGGGGAAAATATCAAATTAGCACTTGGCATGCTAATCCATTTTTCAATTGAAATAGCCACTAACTTGATTTTTCTTTAACATAACGTTGAGTTTTTGGAGAAGGCCTTCCGTTAAATAAGCCTATAAAGTACCAATATTTTTAAAAATACTTTTGATTAGAATTATTTTTTTTATATTTTTTTTTAGCATTAGCACATCAAATTAATCTAAAAATATATAAACAAAATGATTTAAAAACATTTTTTGTTTTTTGCAAAAACGCTTTTCAACGTCAAAAACAAACTATCAGTTGACAAGTTTACAAGGAAAAGATGGCACGAGAGCAATATATTTTTAATTTTTTTATTAAGAAAAACAAATATTTTTTATTTTATTTTATAAAAGCACAGCCAGCCACACGAGTCAAAAAAGAAGCCGGAGCTAAGAGAGCACAAGCACAACAGTGTGGTCGATATCGGGGAGAGAAGGTGCCGTGTTCATGTGGCAACCTCAGAAAAAGGAACACGAGGAGGGAGAGCGTTGCATAACAACATAGTGCAATATAGGAATGAAGAAGCACTTAGTAGGTGTTTGATATATATATAGTTGAACAAATGAAGAAACTCAGTAATTTCTCAAATTTCAAAGTTAACTTTACTTGAAACAGTAATTAATACTTGATAAATTAACAATCTTAATTCAGTAATTTCTCAAATTTCAATTATATGTATATGTATATGTATATACTAGCCATCTGCCCGCGCGATGCGCCGGGGCTTTTTTATCTATGTAGAAAATTGATTGTTTTTATATAATTAGTAAAATTATAATTGATGAAATCTGTATAATCGAAATGAAAAGTTATTTGTATATTTTGTAATTGCAGATAACGTAGGTAAATTTTTTTAATGAGTTGCATGTTTTCCTCAGTAATATGAGATCTGACACATTATAAATTCAAATATTTTTTTTTCCAGAAATAAACTTATATTTTTTGCATGCTATAATTAGTTATTTTAATGATCAATTACTGAAATCGCAATAGATCAAATATGTTAGAAATGAATTTTTTGCGTTATATAATTAGTATGCTTGGCCGTGCATTGTGTTAGGGTTTTTTCTATGTAGAAAACTGATTGATTTTTTAAATGCTGTAATTAGTTGCTAAAATATTTAATTAGTAACATTATAATAGATAATTGAAATGGGAAGTGGTTCGTATATTTTTTAAATGTAGATAACCTAGGTAAATTTGTCAACTTTTTTTTTGAGGTGTATTTTTTCCCTAGTAATATTAGATCTGAAACATTAAAAATAAAAATATTGTAATTTTTTAAGAAATGAACTTAAATTTATAATGACTTATTTGGCGTCTAAAAGGAACAGTGTAATTGAAACGGAAAATGATTCGTATATTTTTTAATTGTAGAAAACCTAAGTAAATTTGTAAATAAAATTATTTTTTCTCTCTCTCTATATATTTTTAGGCGATAATATTCAATAAATATTAAAAGATATAATTAGTCTCACATACTTTCTAGAGTAATCGAAATGAGAAATGGTTCATATATTTTTTAATTGTAGATAACCTAGGTAAACTTTTTATTTTTATTTTTATGAGTTGCTTTTGTTCCTCAATAATATTAGATATGACGCATTATAAATAACAATAATGTAATTTATTTTTAAAAATAAACATACTATTTTTTTGATTTTTTTTTTTGCGTGCTATAATGAGTTTGTGTTTTTTTGCATTTATTTTATATATATGTGACATGATATATTTTTAGTTTAAAGTGATTTGTATTTTAAAATTAGTTGTAATTTTTTCTCTGATAAATATGATAGAGTAATTATATATTTTGTTTTTTATTTCATATTAGCATCTTAAAATATATATATTCATAACCTTGTGGAATTGCGATCTTCTTTAGGTATTCTATAAAATAATAATAGTCATAATGTGTGTAAGTTGATCCGGAGACCTTGATTATATAAAAAAATGTATAAGTAGGAAAAACAAACAGGAAAAAATGTTAAGAAAAAATGAGCCCAGGGATTATTCGCGGCGCGCTCAGTTGGCGAGGAAAAAGAAAATATACTTGGGAAGAAAAAATCATGGTGCGCGTAAGGTGACCCGGACACCTCGGTTAAGAAAAAAAAAAGTATAAGTGGCAAAACAAAACATGGAAAAAAATGTAAAAAAAAAAAGTGGATCCGGAGATTAGTCGTGGTGCGCGTAAGTTGGCCCGGACACCTTAGTTATTAAAAAAAATTCTTGTTTTTTGTAAAAAAAAAAACAACAACCAGTTATAAAAAAAAAACCATTTTAAAAAAAAAAACAGATCTAAAAAAAAAATCATGGTGCGCATAAACTAACTCGGACACTCGGTAATTAAAAAAAATATATAAGTGGTAATAAAAAATAGGGAAAATAATAATAATAAAATGAATCTAGAGATTAGTCGGTACGCATAAGCTGCAACAGATATTCCGGTATAAAAAACAAATAAAAATCCCGGTTAAAATAAAAAACGGAAACACATTTTCAAACAGTATTGAATAATAAAAATTATTATTAAAAAAAGAAGAAGCACGGTTATTAAAAAAAAGTGCAAGGGAAAATAACCTTTTTAAACAGTAATGAGAAAAATTTTGTGGTGCGCATAAGTTAACCTTGAAACCCCGGTCACGGGAAAAAAATAAGTGAAACAAAAAAATGGAAAAAAATGTATAAGTAGAAAAAAAAGGGGGGAAAAATGGATCCGGAGATTAGTTATGGCACGCGTAAACTGTGATTGATATCCTAGTTTAAAAAATAATAATAATAAGAATAATAAAAAAAAAAAAAAGGGAAAGAAAATTTTACAGACAGTCATTTTCAAAATCAGGATTGTAGAAGAGAAAAACAAAAAAATAGTAGTTTAAAAATAAGAATAATAAGAATATTAATAAAAAAAAAAAAAGGGAAAGCAACTGGAAAGTTGCTTTAAAGAAAACGGATTTTAGGAAAAAAATCAAAAAAGGAAACAGTTGCTTAAAAAAAAAAAAAAAACGGATTTAAGAAAGAAAAAAAAAAAGGGAAAGCAACTTTAAAGAAAACGGATTTTAGGGAAAAAATCAAAAAAGGAAACAGTTGCTTAAAAAAAAAAAAAACGGATTTAAGAAAGAAAAAAAAAGCAAAGCCAAATTTGTTGGCTGAGAGGGTTCGAACCCCTGCGCGCTGGAAATCCAGCGCGCAGGCGAACCGCTCAGCCACATTTAATCTTTTATCAATTCTACCATAAAAGATAAAAAAAGTAAACCAGCGAAAAAAACAAAGAGCACATACACGCGCGAAGCACCGGAGCAAATTGCCAGTGAACAGTGACAATGAGTCTAGCGCTACAGTAACCGCTACAGTAACTATCCATCCTCTTTTAGATATATAGTAATATGCAGAGTTCGTGCTTGGCCCACCCAATATATACTCCTCCCTCCCTATATACACTCAACCACACTACAATACCTCTCTCCTCTCTAACCGTACTGTTCTCTACTCACTTTAGTTAATAGCGGTGAGAGGAACTCTAGAGTCTCTTAAGGATTGGGCAGCCTCGTATGCTGCTGCCACTACATGTTTGATGTCTCCATTTACTTGTTTCGGGGATTTGGCATCCCAGAATGACTTCAACAGTTCTTCAAAAGCAGGAGTTCTAAGTTCTTCGATTGATGCAATGGTTGGCAAGTTGAATGGTCTCTTTCTTGGTGTTGAACAAGATGGTTCGTCCAACTGTGAGTTTGGAGGATGAAGCAGTTCAGCGAACACATAGGCGATGGTGATGATAAGCAGAGTGATAAATGCTTTATAAAATGGTGGGTTTTGTTTCCAAAGTGAGTTTGATTGTGTTTCTAAAATGAACATGCATGTCATTTGTTTATGCATGGCAGGGCTTACCACGTATTCATCCAGAAGACATTTCCCAGCATTCTCTGTAATTTCAACAATCTTGTGGTGGTGGCTACCCTTCACTTCCCTCAGATCTTCACAGCAAGGTAAAACCATGGAATTGAAATTTCCACAAGCATCACGGTCAAGATTTAATGAATCTGCAGGCGTTTCATTCATCAGTTTACTTACTTTCATCATGGACAAATATCAATACACTTGCAGAACAAAATACTGACTTTCAATAGATGAGAGGAGATTATTGTTCGCAAGGTCAACATCTTCAACTGCAGCTGATACAGCAGAAGAAAACTGTCCACGAAGGCTTTGGTTGGCTTCGGTTCCTCCCCTATATGAAAAGTGAAAAATAAGCTGCCGATCTGAAACAAAAAGCTAGAAGAATACTCGTGGGATGTAGCACACCTAACAATGGAATCCACAGAAGCAACATTGCTTTTTTCTAGGTTGAGCAAGGATTCCTGAGCATTCCTCCACTGTTGGGCACCCATTTTTGCCTTATTTAAACTGAACAAGTTGAGGAACCAATTCAGATCAGAAGAATGTAGAAGAAAAACAAGAGCATACCACACGACACCAGGATGAAAAATGGTTAAAAACAAAAGAAAAGGAAAGGAAAACAGATTGCAAAAGTGGCCTATACCAGTTATGAAGAACCCCCTCCAGGACTTTCCTTCCACTTTCCACTGCAGAAGTGTCCTCAAAATGATTGGACTCTGTTTTTTCCATGTGGACTGTCCATTCAGCTTTAATAGAAGACGTGGAATCCTGCATGGTTGACATTTCTTGCTGCAGTTTGTTAGTTCTACTGTTTGCACTTTCCCGGAGTTCATGCACTGCCATTTGCACCTGCACATTCACCAGATGAAGATCAAGCACACAAAAAGCCAGCCAATCAAAATGCCAGCAAACTAACACTGAATATGACTCACTAGTTTTTTCTTCCTCACGTTTGAACTTGCAAGCAGCTCTGCCACTCTCTCCAACAATTGCCTTTCTTCATCCGCAGCACACCCCTAAAGGTACAAGCAAAACACACATTAATTTTATTCAAAAAATGCCTCTTAAATTGATCCATGCATTCTAAATTTGACCACAGAACCACCTCAAATTTCTTTTCTAGTTCAGACAATTTGTGATCATTGACCATTTGTGCTTCTTCCACAATCTGGGTCAAGTTGGATGCATGCATGTCTAGAGTCTCGACGAAGTTAACTATGACTTTCGAAACTGATCGTGCAGTTTCTACCGCTCTGGAATGTGCCTGTACTCACAGAATCAAAATAGAAGCATTCATTTGAAAGAAGTAATGAAATCCAAGCATCTCTCAATAAATGGCTATTATATAACTAGATAATAGCCATATATACCAACCTCATGCTGCTGTTGTGCATATGCACCTAGCTTTTCCTGTTGCATCTGAAGATTGCTTTGAAGATCATTAATTAATGCTTCAGCTTCTGAAGCAATTCTTTGGAAGAACTGAAACAAACAAATAAACTAATCTAAGATACGTGAAAGGAATTAAGATCATTTAAAAGTAGCATACGTTTGATACTTACACCCTCAACAGCATGCGAGTGCTTTGAAACTTCAGAATTCAGACTACCAAAAGTAGACCGAGAATTTTCCTCAAGCTCACTAGCCATATCATCCAAAGTTTTGATACCAGCACCATACATCGTTTTCAGCTTTCCGACCCTTCCTCGAAGTTCTTCAGTAGCCTTCATGAATACCAAAACGATTTGCAAGAAATGACAGACAAGTATGAAGACAAGTTCAATTATCAGCATGTTTGTATCCAAACCTCAGCCTTTATCGATACAAATGACTGCATATCTTCCTCCATGTCTTCCAGTTGCTTCTCTTGTTGAGTCATTGAGGCTGCCACAGTCTTATGTAAGATCTCAAGTTGTTGGGTCAACTGGGACTGGAATTTCTGTGTAAGTACTCTGTTTCCGTCTTCAATTTTATCCTTCCGCTCTGAAAACCGTTATTGATAACAATCAATCACCAGTGGTTTCAACATAATAACTAACCTATGTTAAAATTTGGAAACGGTACAAACCAATTTTGGCAAATAAACTGGACACATCTGATGCAGCATTTTCTAGCTCTGATCGAAGCCCAAATGCACGCTCAACTAGCCCTTTCTCTGAAAGAATAACAAAGTTCACTGTCAGGGAACAAGCTAACACATAAGAAGAGTCATAGATGAATGATTTTCAAATTTCAAACGTTGAAGATATACAAGATATTTTGAAGCCCATTATCACATAACTGTTAGAGTAATGAAACCAGAGCAAAGAATGGAATCATATCTTTCATCAAGGATCTCCAAAACTTCTTTTACACCAATTCTCTCCAACAATACAGATTTACTAATTGCATTCAAACAATAAAAAGAAAATTCAAGTACAAGATGTCTCACCAGATTTGAGGAGATTAGATATAAAAAACTCCTTCTCCTTTATAGTTATGTTTGCTTGTCTGTGTTTTTCTTCGAGATCTACTAATGAATTTTCAGTTTCCTCGAGCTTTTTCTGAATTATTGAAGGAAGAGAATAATAAACTCAGATCTTGCTGGTGGAAGCAGAAAAGTGGAGTGAAGACCTACGAGTTGACCACCCGAAGTTACCTTACCTCAGTTTTATCAAGTTTCTCACTTAAATCAACTGTCAAATGTAGCTGAGAATTGTAGAGTTCCTGGATCTCCAAAAATTGCTGATTGCAAAAGACAGAAATAATTAGACTGATTTTTGTGCATGGAAACTGGCAAAGAACCATGCAAAAATCTTCATGAAGCATACTTTGTCCTTGGATTCTGAATCAAGTTCCATGTGTTCTATTTTTTCAGCCATTTCCTGGACAGATAAAAACACAAGAACTGATCAATATTCAGACTTCAATATAAAGCTCAGTGAAGAATATATCAGCACTTATATGGTAGGAAGTGAACCTTCTTTTCAGCCTCGTCTTGAAGATAACGATCTCGTGGTATATAGATTCCATTTTTCTCTCTGGCAGCATATACCTCTGATAATTTGTTGTTTTTTATAAGAAATCAACACATTAAACAAGTTGTCATATCTAATTGTATGAAAAAGTTTATGTTTATAAGAAATAGAAGGATGCAAAGAACTGCAGCATTCTCAATTCAACTGCATGGATATGTTTATGTATTTTTATGTGAAGGACAGGAGCACCTTGCTTCAGTCGGTCGATTTCAGAATATAGATCCTTGATCACTGCGGATTTCATCATCTTTTGATTTATCTGAGATGGTAGCCGAAACAATATTAGAGCAGTTCCAAAAAGTAGACAGTTGCATGAATAAGAACACGGATTGGTCCAATAACCAAGTGATCTAGAGGCCCAAACTACAATTGTATTGGTCAAATAAGCAACTGACCTCTGGTTTGTTCTTTATATTTTTAGCACGGTGTGCATAATCTAGAGTACTGAGTGTTTCTTCCAGACTCTGAATAGAGGGTGATATCGTGGCAATTATGCATGTTTTTGTTTTCCCACCTAGCGAATCCCTCAATAGCCTGGTTAGTTTGCTATCCCTGGAAGTGCAACCAACCACATTTCCAACCAATGTCACTTTTAAGGTTTGCAATCACAAAAAGGATGTGAAAATAGATAGCATACATGTTATTTATTAGCAGTACCTATATGGAATATGACCAGAACGCTCAACAAGAGTATTGATCACACGACCAAGTGTAAGCAAGCTTTTATTAATCTCCCCTGCTTCCCTTGCTCTCCCCTGCAAAGGTCATTTTCTTTTGGATGAAAAAAGTTCGAGTAGTGAAAATAACTAACATTTCGATTAATCTAGTATAGCGTCGAGAAATTCGAAAGCATAATCCTGCAGAAATTACAAGAGTAAGATACTGGTGCATAGAACCCACTGAATGCCAAGACTATGTTCCCAGCTGCATCAATCTGTGCTATAGTTTGATAATTTTCTAGTGTTGGAACAACATACCTCTCGGGCACCAGAGCGGGAAATATTCTCAGAACCAGCAAGATCAACAAGATTCAGCTTTCCACATTTGATCATCTCTTCCCCCTCTGGAGTACATTCTTTAATGTGAATGGTGATGGAAAATATTGAGTGAGAGCGACTGCTTTGCTTGTTCAGAAGGGTCTCAGCTGTGCGCCTTTTAGCAGAGCCCTTATCCAAGATTTTGTAAATTTCATTAGCAGTACATACTATCTCTTCTTCCAAGCCTCTTACAAGAACACCTCCTTTTCCATCTTCCATTAGAGCTACGGGTTTCTTAGATTTGTCATCAACAAATTTTGGAGTTTCTTCTGGGGCCAAAAGATCTGTTATTTCCTCATTGTACAGCTCTAAAAACGTAACTTTCATGTTATATTCTGCATTCTGAGCTTCTAATATTTCAAATATTTGTTTAACTGCTCTTGGTATAACACCGGCATCACTTGGAAATTCTCCGTTCTACAAAAGAGAGTAAAGTACATAAACAATTATAAAAAGTTACAGCCAAAAGAAAAGAAAATACAAAAGTAATAAGATAGATGGTGAGGGGAAATCAAACCTTTTTCCTCGCTCCTCCTTCCATTGTGTATGTCTTCCCTGTTCCTGTCTGTCCGTATGCAAAGATGGTGCAGTTGTAACCTTCAAGAACTTCATACACAATTGGAGATACTGCCAAATCATACAAGTCCTTCTGTTTAGATGCTGGGCCAAAAACCTAACCCCCCGAAAAAACAAAGAAATCATCAAAAGTCGTAAACTTTCAAGTCCAATTTACTATTGAGCAAAACCAAAAGCAAAAAAGTGTACAAGACAATAACCTTGTCAAAAAGAAAAGTTCTATCAATCTGCTTGTTAGCAATGTTCTGAAGAGCTGACACTTCCCTTCTACCCTCATTACATGAAATCACCACTGGAGTGTGAACCCTCAACTCATCCTCATTTAGTGGCCTACAAAAACACCACCCCTCATCTGAGAATTAATCTAAAAAAGAGCCCAATTCATATATATTTATATATATAAGAAAAAAGAAAAACTGACCTGCAACGCACAATGACCTGCACATTGACACCCTTATCTTTATCATGTTTGCTGCTGGAATTGGAATTGAAATCCCCAGATCGCAGATCTCTTGCTGACTTATCAGTTGATCGCGGAGTGTGTGATGGCGAAACCATACCTCCTCCTCCTCCTCCTCCTCCTCTTCTTCTCTGCTGTGAGGAAGAAGAAGAATCCATATCTCCTCTATTCAATTTCAAAACCTTTTCCGCTGATTCACAACAACAACTCACAAAGTCAGCCCACCCACCTGACCACCTCTCTCTCTCTCTCTTTGTCTCTATATTACTATTTATAAAGCAAAAAGAGAGAGAATAAATTCAACTTCTGAGTCTGACTATTATTACTCTGTCAATAGATAAGAATCTTCAAGTCCAATAATATCAACAATAACAAAAATGTGAAGAAGAAGAGTTCCATGAGGGTACATTCTTCTTCTGAAAGAAATCCAAACTCATCCTTTCATCTCAAACAAAATTAGAAAATTTAAAATTCAGATAGCGAAAACATTCATAAAGATCCAACACAATTTTACCTAAACAAATAACAAAAACAAATCAGATACTGCGACTCAAATGCCGGCCTGCCTTCCTTTCGATGAAGAAATCCAATAATAATATTCGTTGGCTTAGTTTTATGATGAGAGGTTAAGAATGGGAGATGGGAATAGAGAGAGGAAGAAAAAGGATGGGGAGAAGAAGAGTGTATTGGATTTGAAGGAAAAGCTAGCAGACCAGAGAGAGAGAGCGAGAGCGAGAGAGCGCTAATTATAGATATTGAAAAGACGCGATGCCGTTACAGGTCTCCTTTCCAGCTTGTGAGGAGGACGGACGGCACCCGCTCACGCCCGTTTCTTGATTTTCTGACCGTTAGAAATTTTGTTTTCTTTTTTTTTGAAATTGTTGTCATAAGTTAGGTTAAATTCTAATTTTTTTTAAAAAATATTATATATTTTCAAGTAAGAAAACATTTTAAACACAATTCTTTAAATATTAAATAATTGATGAAAACCTTATGGTTAATGATTGAAACTCCATTTCAAAAATGTTTTTGAAAACATTTATTTTTTTTAATTTTAAATCATTTTTAATATTTTTAAAATATTTTAATGTGCTGATATTAATAATATTTTTTTAAAAAAAAGAATATTATTCTAATACTTTTCTGAACAAAAAAATATTTTATTTTAACTTATGATAATTAGGTTATAAATCCCATTCGTTACTCTATTTTATTTTATTATTAACTCACGTGATATATATATATATAGAGTTATCTGCTTATTTTAGAAAGTCATGTATGCGACAATGTTATTTGTGACTTTTTAAAGTTGTAAAAGAATATTAAAAAGTAAACTAAATAAAAAAAAATCTTTTAGCTCTGATTTTTTTCCAAATGTCTTTCAATTTTCTGATATTTTCCAAATAAGTTTTTTTTTTATATATATATATATATATATATATTAAAAAGAGAGAGAGAGAGAGAGAGAGGATGGAGTTGATTTTTCAGGTGGTGGAGGAAGAAAATAAAACAACTATGTCCTCGCTTAAAATGAAACCTCCCCGCGAATTCTACTTCTCAATTAATTTAGTTTCCTCTAAATGGAAAGTTGTCACCTAAAACTTGAAGGCAAAATCTTGTTCAACTTGCTGAGTTTACTTCTTTAATTCTAGTTTCTACGTAATAATCATGACAAAAACACTAGCCTTGTCTTTTAATTTATTATAATTTGTTTTGAAGTGTCGTCAATATTGTTTTTCAAAATATTTTTTTATAAAAAAATACATTAAAATAATATATATATATATAAATATTTTTAACATTAACATATTAAAAAAACTAAAAACATATAAAAAATAATTTAAAATAAAATATTTTTTAACAAATATAATTAAACTTCCCATTTATTAACACACTATAAAATATCGCATGAAACTTGCAATTACAAAGTTTATTACAACCCTTAAACAGGGTAAGACATATGACTTCATTTCTTGGTATCATAAGAGTGACAATCAACAAGAGACTTGTACGCTACCTCCATGTTTGTTTTTGTGTTCTTTTGAAAATAATATTTTTTGTTTTAAATTATTTTTTTTAGTGATTTTAAATAATTTTAATGTATTGATATTATTTTTTAAAATAAATAAATAAATTTAAAAAAACAACTGCTAGCATTCCCTGTAATACCCTGAGCAACCCAATTTCATACTCTTTTGGTACAAAGAAAATAAAAACAGTCATTATACCAAATGATCATGGTTAGTTTGGAAATAGTTCTTATGGTTAAAAAATTTAAAAAATAAATATAAAAAAGTTATTTTTATTTATGGTTATTTTATTTTAAATATATGGTATATATATAAAAATAAAAAAGGTTATCAGGTGAATCTCATAAGAGAAGATGGTATCCAATGTTTTTTCTTAACTCATTTTTTTTTATGAGTCCCGCCAATTTTACCACTACTGTTTTGTTACCAAAGACTAAAAAACAATGCCGCATTGAAAATACTGGAATCACCGCAAAGAAATAACTAAAAGAATCATTTGGAAACGCGATATAAGAGTGTAGTTGATATTGTTTTTTAAAGTATTTTTTATTTAAAAACATATCAAAATGATGTTTTTTATTTTTTAAAAATTATTTTTGATATCAACACATCAAAATGATCTAAAAAAATAAAAAATAATAATTTAAAGTAGAAAAAAATAATTAATTTTTAATTTTTTTTGAAAGTATTTTTGAAACGCAGTATCAAGCACCCATGAATCAAGTAGCAAAACAAAACCATGCTTTTACTAAATGCTATTAAATAATTATTTTTTATGTTTTTAAATAATTTTGATATATTAATTATTTTTATATTTTCAAATAAAAACACTTTAAATTTTTTATCACCGCAGTATCATTTTCAGGTTGAATCATCTCTTCTTCCTAGAAGCAATCACAATCTAAGAAATCACCTCCAATCATGGCGGGGATAAAAGATGCAGTCAAGAAAGCACCAAACACGGCCCCAATTCGAAGATGCTATTTTGCCTGTACCTTACGGCGGAGCCGCCACATAGAATATCGCCTGAGAGTGGGGTTAGGCCGTAGATGTTCACTGCTATCAATAACTCCTGGTGCTGGGCTTGAGCTTCTGATAGGATTTTCAACACTGACCGGTTCCTGCTCATGCAAACCAAACCAAACCATTTTGTAAATTATAAAATTACTTTTTTTTTTCCATGAAAACACAAGTTATTTCTACATGGTAGATAAATATTCATGCATAGAAAGAGTATTTTATCCCATATTAGATAAATAAAAATTATGAATAATATATAATTGTTTTTCATGAATAAAACTATTTACATGATACTATTTCTACATGGTAGTATTCATTCTATTTATGAATCAATATATTCTAAGGTTTTGAGAGAGAAAAGAGGTCAAAACACTTACCTCTACACTTGTCTATTATAATATAGAGAAAACACATCTCTTCTCTAGTCTTTTTTGTCACCTGAAATACTAAACTAAGCATTAATGAAGTATTATTATTTCCATAAAAAAAAAAAAAAAACTTATTTTATATGTACAATTTAGACTCATAACTCATCATCCATAAAAAAGTTATATTTTTATATAAAGTTTTTTAAATGATGTGATTAAATCTACATAACATATGACCACCTTGAAAAGAAACTCGGCATTGCATAGTCAATTAACATCATCTCTCAACGTAAAAGCATTGGTAACTTACTATTGAAATGTAGATTCTCAATATTATCAAGTACACATTTGCCAGGGAAAAAAAGATGCAAATTTTATTTATTTATTATATATAAAGTTTCATCGAAATCTCGAAGAACCTCCTTCTCTATACTAGCAGATCCCAAGTTATTGACATATAACATAATATTTAATTCAATCTCTACCCAATCATCCTAGGTTTACACAACCACTAACATCATCCTCATCACAACTACAATAAATAAACCAAACATTTAACAAAAATCGACAATTTGCACCAGTGTTAAAATTAATCCAGTCACATTTAATAGAATACAACAAAAGGAGTTAATTTTCATACATTCCAGTCTTTTTAAAAAATAGTGATTATATATATCAGTTTACCAACATTTAATTTATACAAAATACTACTAGATACAAAAGCTAATAAACAACATATTTACTCTTGGCATCCAAATGATGGACCTGAAAAACATACAAGATAATTCTATACAAAAAAATAGAAAAATAGTATTAAAGTTACTAAATTCACAGTAAGCAACCATATATAATTATAATAAATCAACATAACTATTTGAAACATAAACTAAATCCCCCCACTTATGTACTTTCAATAATAAGTATTGTTGATACTCTCATCACCCTACCGACATCGGCAATTAGAGAAGATCCTTTCCTGGGTCCCTAACATATCTTCTCATTCAACATACGTGAATGTGTATTAAAAATTGCACCGTAATCTTTTTATTCGAAATTCTAGCATACACTAGATTTATATTAGCTTGTGCATAGTGATCTCTATCCCTAGGATCCTGATATACATTGAATGTATAACAATCATTTATGACAATCCCCTTACTCCGGATTCTAACATACACTAAAATATATGTTAGTTATTTTTGACAATCCTCTTATCTAGGATCCTAACATACAATAAATATATGTTAGTCATCATCATGTTTTGTTCATTCAGTATGATCTATATTGACAATACTGTTATAACTTGATAATTTTACACAGAAATTTGACTTCCATCACACACATGCCTTAAATATTTTTATTGATAAATCACATCTTTTCAAACTTCTTACTAAAAAATTAAGCATAATTCACGCATTTACATTATGAAAATTAAATAAGAAAATGTAGGCACAAATCACTTACCTGCTATGGATGCTCTGCTTGTGGTCCCCTGTTGTTGTTGCACCACACTCGTGGTCCCTCTTACAATTACAAAAAATTCTCATAAATCATTTTCAGCCAACGATACACTTCATAATGACCACATAAAAAACAATCCAATAAGCCTTTAAATTCGTTATTCTTTCTTTTTTATTTTAATAAAAATATATGCATCCTTTATCCAATCAAAATATTGTTATAAACGCTCATTTTCAAACATAACTTGTTTCTTTTTCCTTAACATCTCTAACTTTGTTGCTTTGCGAACTCCCACTTCACTTTTTCTTCTTCTCAAATCTGTTAGGAGAGGTTGCATTCCCACCTTTGTCTATAATTTTCACTATAACTGGAGTTATAAGACTCCATTTTATACAAAGTTGATCTCGTTGTAAAGCTAAAATGCAGGGTTACGACTCTCCTCAAGGGAGAAAAACTCAGTTTTACCCCTAACCTTCATGAAAGTCATCATAAATATGGCCTTCTATCATGCAGAGTATGCCTTGCTAAGCCACATTTGGTGACCCAAAACTGAAGTTTTAAAATTCAAAATAATGAAACCAGTTTTCTTATATGGTAAACAACTAGAACTACAATTCCTACAATGGAAACATATCTTAATTTCCTTATTTTCCACACAGATTCTCTCCAAAAATCAATAGACTAATCTGTCAATTGATGTTTAATATCATTTTCCCCTTTCTTAAACACATTTGGCCTAAACTTGGCTTGGGAAAACAATAGTTCCTTTATTTTTTCATGTTCAATCCATTCATTACACAAATATTCATATCCAACACAACATATACAATAATTATTATGCAAAACACATAATCTTTCCCTCCAAATTACTCCCCTCAATGGTCGACCTGACCTTTCTTAGTGGGCTTCCCTTTTTCCTTTTCATTTGTCTTGCCAAGTAGCTCTTATTTCATCTTATTTCATCAATTACACACAATTTCATATTTCCCCCAATTTTTTTCCAAGAACCCTAACTCAATTCTCATAAAAAAAATCATGCAATTTAACAATAAAGTCAAGAATTTTTATATGCATATAAGAAACACCATACCAAGAAAGATTTAAAATTCTAATTTCTTGTGAAATCACAATCTCCTCCCTTTCTATTTCTTCCTACTAGTGCCAGCCCCAAAACACTTTTTTCTCTCCAATAATACTCCAAATCATTTTGTTTTTTTTATGTTTGAATGTTTTGTTAATACTTAATATCTCTTTTAATTTGAAATTCTTCTTAAATTGGGTAAGAAAAACATCAAAATCTCCCTCCCTTTCTTCCCCTCATTTTGTTGAACAGAAGAGAAAAGAGAGGGGTATTTATACCTCTTATTTTCTCTTATTCGCACTTAAATCCCCATTTCCATTAAATGTTTTTTTTACTCCACATCTTATCTTCTTATAATTAAATCTTATTCTTTACTCTTTTTTTAATTCCACCCCTCAACCTACTATATCTATTTTTTATTTATCTTTGAATTCATTTCTTTAATTTAAAGCTAACGCCAATTAATTCCGAGTTAAAAAATACGATATCTCGAATATTTTGTAGAGACATTATATCTAAATTTTCTGAAATCTCATTTTATTTAAATTTATTCGTGATATCTTCCATTTTTCTCTTCATTTATTTAGTTTATAATTTATAATAATATTTATTTCTCGTGATTTACATAAAAAGACCAATAGTATTTTCAATTGGAAGAATTGGAAATGGCCTTCAATGTATTCTTGGATATAAAACCCTTTGGGCTTTCTCATAGAGAAAAAAAAAAAAAGGAAAAATAATCATGGGAAAAAAAGAGGAAAAATAGTCATGGGAGTCACATAAAATCTCTTTCTCAAACACCTCCAAATGACTACATCGACATGACAAAGCCATATGAATCAAGAAGGATCACTTTTTGAGCACGAAGGGAGTCACACGCACCATCCAACTTTGAAGCTCTTCTCACATGCTAGCGTGCATTATACACGCCATCCTTTTTCTTCCACTTTGTTCATTTTAGCCTCTCATTGTATAATAGCTCCTCAATTGAGTCCTATTACATCCCCCTCGAGTCAAATACTCCCTCTTTAGTTCAATTCTTAACTTTTCAAAAATTCTTCAATTTAGTCCTACATTTTAATCTAGTTGAGCCAATAGAAAAACCCAGCATGGAGACAACGAACCAATTATATAAAAAAGAAACCAGTTAATAAGATAGGTGAGCATTGACTAAAAAGATAACTTCTTTTTTAATATTCTATATATTGTTTTTATTGATTTGTATTGTCTTCAGATCTAACTAGATAGAAAAAATCATTGCTTGCAAAGAAAAAATGAATTATACTGCCAGTTTATTTTTGTAAACGCATTTATTACATAAACTCATTTTCTGTTTATATTGTTGCAAGTGCTAGCAATACCGAAATGATTTATATATATATATATATATATATATATATAAATTGCATTGTCATGCAATGGATCACGCGACAACAAGCATATAAGGTCCTATATTTTGGAACCTAACAATCCATGGCATGGATAATTAGTAGTTCTGTTGATAAGTAGCTAAACATATTCAGCTCTCTTATCTTTTATGGGTGCACAGCAGTGTTGTCTTCTCCATCTGCTATTCTCAAGCATTCAAGGTATGACTTGCCATCCAATTTTCGAGAAAAAAATTCCTTGAAGTACTTCTCTGTAGGGACGCTCCGGAAGATTGCAGGATTATGCTCGCCAAGAAGACTGGGAGCAGGGCCTAGGACAGAGTCTAGGCTGGAGCTGTAGAATGTAGCAACAGAGAGTCTCTCCTTTGCTGAATTCACTTTTGCCCTATGCTCAACGCTCCTATAAACACCATTGCTAATTATCTGCAGAGAAAACATGAACAACGACAATTTTATGTGAAGGCATGCCAGTTTCATGTTTACTTTTTCATTAAAAGTTTTATATATGGCCCGGGTGATCTTATTGGATGTTCCCCATTTGAGGTTCTGATGGAAAATCAACAAATATATAAATGTCAAATTAGAAAGCAATTCACATTCTTCTCCAGGCACATTGCATCTCTCATAGTTAATCTAAAAACCCTTTATGGAAGAGGTTCACATCTCACTATCGCCCTCAATGCTTCTGAGAAGTTGAGGTCTAATTCTGCAGTCCCTATGAATGAAAAAGGAGCATCTCACATCATGGAAACAATGGGAAGCTAGATGCATGAATTGTGATCTTACCAATTTCGGATTCTTCTCGGAATCTATCTTTTAAGGTATCCAAAATCAAGTGGAACATTATTCGAGATCCAACATAATGCAGACATAACAGTGAATAACCAATTTCTCCTTTAAATTTATCATTTTATGCAAAGAAAAAACCATGTTAGCCAAGAGTATTTTATGCAATTTTGAGTAAAATAACATCGACTTATATATCTTTGCCCATTCATTAGAGGTTAGCTATTGAGATTAATGCTTAACATGTTTAACCATGTACAATCCAACCAAGCAGCTTGTAGACTACTGCACTGAGCAAGCGAAAAAAGCAATACCTCTGTAATGTCACCAACATTAACAACAAAAGCATTTGGAAGTGGTTTAACAGGAATCCATCTCCCTTCCTTTCTAATTTCTAGTCCTTCAGTATCACTGAGCTGAAAGAGAATTGTTAAAGCATCAGCATCAGAATGGGGACTGAACCCAATAGTCTTTTCTGGTTCAGGACATGGTGGATAGTAATTCATTCTAATCGATTGAACTCCATCACTGAATAGCTCTTTCATTTCCTCTGCATCCATCTTCAAACCTTTTGCCATATGACCCAAAATTTCCCTGGCCAGCTTTTTAACTTCTGCACTGTATGTTTCCAGAGTCTCTCTGCAGTTAAAATATGATAATTTAAATTGAAATGAAAAAAAAAATGCTAGTAAATCTTAAACTCTAGCCTCGATGTCATGCGTCATAGCTTCACCTAGACTCCTAATTAATGACATAAACCAGTCAGCTTTTATGTTTGTGCATTTCACAAAGTGGATTTTGGGTCCAAGAAGAAAGCGAGGATGGAAGAGACATACCTGAGGTTTGGAGTGAGTTTGTCAAAAAGGTCACTCATTCTAAGATAAATAGGAAGGGTTGTGACATAGAACATATCTGACCAGTCTAGCTTCTGCTCCTCTGATACCACAAAGAGCTGCCCAAATCCCTCATGATTATCTGGCCTCTGCCACAGCCTCTTCTTGTCTTCGTATGGAAGTTTGAAGAAATTCTCAACTTGTTTCTTGAATTCTTCCAGCAATGCACTGCTGACTCTGTGGTTCACAACCTGTTTATAATATACCATCGACGACAGTTAGCACTGGTGGCACAGGTCAAAATATAATGTAAAATTAACATGAAGGAAAGGCCCATTCACGCCTGGAAGAAACCCCACTCTCTGCAAGCAGAGTGCAAGCTGTCCAGCTCAGAATCCATGGAATCTTCAATAGTCAGTCTTTCAAGATCGATAACAGGGATCGGCGAGAGTAGCAGTGACGCCTCTGTTGAGATGATTGAAGGATCTTGATCAGGTCGTTCATACCGAGGTGGGATCTTGGTCATTGACTCTTTGGCCAGCTCTTGAACGCTAGGTATAATCATAGATTTTCCAAAGTTCACTGCTTCTAGCGATGACTCCATCGTCAGCACCGAATGGTCAAAAAGCCTTTTAGAAACCCAGTTCTTGGAGAGAGAGCGGTGCCTGGCGAGACCCGTGCACCCCCACTCCACAGTCAACAACACTCTCGTTGGAGAAAAATATTAGCTGTTGCAGTTTCAACTTTCAACAATTTAAAATGGTCAATTTTAGTGTTAAAGAATTTCATTCGATAAGAATAATCTGATACCCTTAGATTTTATCCCTTATCTTACCACAAAAGGTAAATCCAGGCTTGGAATTTTTTTGTGTTTTCAGGTTATTTTTGTAATTTTCAACTGACTGCTTGTTATTTCAAGATCATAAATGAGTTTATTGAGGCTTTTAAAGCAATAAATCTTTAGGTGTTTTCATGTAGAAATCTGATTAAAATAGAAAAGCATAATGCACCGGACTTTTTATATTCTCTGTGTAATTTTTTAGGTTCTCAATTTAATTTTTTTTAAATAATAATTAAGGGTATTTGAACTCAAAATAAGGTTTTCTTAAACAAGAAGGGGGTTTTATTAAATATTCAAACCTTCAGGCATCTCTATAATTTTACATTACTTCAACCACCTTCATGCAAAAAAAAAAAAAAGCAGTCTGTGGAGGAGCTTCTAAAGTACTAAAAGAAGATGAATGTTGAGTCGGCGAGTTAGGATTTGCAGAGAAAATACTATCGGTGAGTGGCGGGAGAAATAGAGTCCATCTTCTAATTTAATCAGAGTCCTTGGTAGCTTGATCGAACATTTAGGGCCTCCTCGGGTTTCCATGTTGCTTTCTCACTCGGATGTCCTTTCAACATTCCTACTTTTGCTGGATCAATCTTCTTGGATTTCTAATTTGATCCACAGCCTCTCTCTGGTTGTACATTTAACGCGGGATAATAAATAATAAGAATTAAAGTAAGAAGAAAAAAAGTTTTAGAGAAGAAGAAATGTGATCGGAGAAACATAACGTCAATGCTATTCTCATTGATTATCATTATTGTATTATAAAATAACAGAGAAATATATAAATAATAAAACCCTGAAATATCTCCCATCATTGTTTATCATAAATAGTTTCAAATAAATAAAATAACAATGAATCCGATAGTGAGTGGGATATCTTAGGGTTTTACTATTTATATATTTTTCTATTATTTTATAAAAATATTACAGAATCTGTATATTTCTAAATTTTTTAATTTTTAATTTTTTCATATATATAATTAGTTATATATAAACAGTACAACCCCGAACCGAAATAGTGGGTCAAAACGCTCCAAAACTAAAATATTCTATTCCAGTTGAAAAAACAAAATATCAATAGAAGCAAAATTGACAACTTTGATTTATATTGGCTATCCACTTGGACAAAAATTCATTTACATTTTTAGAGGCGACCCACATCAGCATATCTTGTAGATACTGAAAAACAAGCTAAGAAAAAAGAAAAGGAGCACGAAGCTAGACTTTTTCAAATCAATTTTGATAGCATTATAAATAAATAAATAATAGCTGCTTTTTAACAAATTCACCTTTTACAAGTGAGTCTGTCGAGATTCATAATCAAAGTGTCAAGGCCAAAATTTTAAATATTGTGGAACACCCACCTGTAAGATCTAAAAACAAAATTTCTCCACCTCATGACAAAATTCTTCTATCTTTTTTGCATTCTATCCTGCTCCTGATAATAAAAAAAAAACAGAATTAAATAAAGTTCTGGTCACACCTTCGGCTTAAATTTTTTACTTCTCTTCTTGAAAGCCATGGGATTCAACAAACGCTTCAGAGGAAATGAAGGTTGTTTATGAGATGTCCTCCGCTTTGCTCTCAATTTCCCTGCATTCACAAAACATGAAATTGTTCATCTAAGGAACACACAAAAAAAAGAGGCAGAAGGAGTGAAATCGTTAGAAAGACTTTATTCCCTTTTTGAGGCATTAAGAAGACAATTAAATAAAGAAACAGGTCAGGAATGTCTGAGCAGAAGTCAAGTTTTGTGATCAGGATTCACTGCCATTTAATCTGGTTTCCAATAACCACCGTGATATGAAGGAAGCAAAGATTATCAACAGATAGATATGGTGGAACATCCTCAAAAGAAAATGAATCGGAACACTGAAATTAGAATTAGATGATGCCAAAAATAAAAGCAGTTGTCAGAGTAGAAACTCTAGACAAAATCAATGAACTTAATACCATTAATCTCATGCACCATGATAATCAAAGTAAATTTTAAAAAATAATAATTTTGAAAACCAGAAAAATCATCAAAGAAAATAAAGCATGATAACTGTCATTACAGCATCCAACTCGCAAAACTAATTGAAAGGATACCTGATAGAAATGTAACCGATGCTGTATGTTTACTTTCAACACTAGCTTCTTCATGTATTTGCTTTGTCATTCCCTCTTCCGCCAGAGACATACAAGTTTCAACAGAAGAGTCTTTAGCTTTCAAATCATCATCCACGACAAGAACACGTCTAGAATCAGCATCTCCATGCTCTTGCTCCTCCACAGCTAGCTTCTCTAGGTTCTCACCACTTGCAACTGAAAGGACATCTTTGACAATCATGCCATCAAAGGTTACAGAAAGTGGAATATGATCCACAGGTGCAATTGTTTCATCTCCAGATTCCTCAAGGTGTTTTCTACCCATAACATTATTGGTCACATATGTATCATCTTCGTCCATCATAACTTCAAGCTTATTGGCAACCAGAGAAATGTTTTCAACTTTTGTGTCATCAGTGGCAAGAAGAGGGACACAATCTACAATAGTAGTCAAATCACTTTGTGACTCTCCTAGCTGCTCACTGCTTGAAACTTTTTCAGTCAATGGAATATCATGATCCTTAACATCCATCTCCATTGAATCTTCATTCAAAGAAACATCTTGTGGACATAAAACTACAAAAGAATCTTTCGAGCATGAGGGGTTCTCCGTCGGAGGAGCAAGAAAATTAGCATTCTCACATGAAGTATCTATTTTAGCATTAGCAACACAAGTATTATTAATGTCCATGGAAGATGTCTGGTTCATCACACTCACATTCAATAACACAACATTTATTTCACAACTAGGGATGCATTTTTGTGATTGCATATCATGCCCTTCATCTACTATTGAAGGAAGTATAACATCTGATATGTTTGGATTCTTGGATTCTTCCTTGATGGTGCTCACATGGCTTCTATTTCCCTCGGACTCGGTGAAAGCCCTTGTATCATCACTTGGTAAATTCATTTCTTGAGAATTTTCATTGCTGGAAGTTTGGTTCTTCACTGAAGCGTTGTCTGATGAAGCCTGATCTGTTTCAAAAGGAAAATCAAATTCACCAGGCTTTTCAGATACTCCACTAATTGCAATTGGCGTCTCAGTTGCCTGAATAGTAGTTAAAAAACTTGCACCATTTGATGCCATGCCGTTTAAAACCTCAGAAAAATCAATTGCTTTGGCAGTTGTGGATACTCTAGCAGTGGCAGAAAAAGACTTTTCTATATCACCCAGTTGTAAATCCCCTCCACTGGAGATTGGATCCCATTTCAGCCAGTTCACAGAAATAAGTTCCTTTGTGTCAGATATTTCATCAGATGATATTGGCTCAATTCTGATAGCTTCTTTGTAAAAGTGTTTTTTCCTTAAGGCATTTGCTATCAGATTCCTACAAAACATTTTGAAAACAGTGCACATAACAAACATTAGCTCACCATAATTGTGTTACTGCAATTAAGCTTTTTGCATGATTTCATACCTACAATTTTTTGAAATGGCTGTTTTAGCTCGTTCCATAGAAAGACCAAGCAAAGATGACAAATTAGCAACATCATATGGCCCTCTAAAATCATTCACAGAGCAAGCAGCACTTGTTAAAATGATATTCTTTCCACGAGTCCAATCCACTAGTAACTGAAAGTTCAGAAAGAGTGTAGCTCAGATGATTTGTCAAAACATGCATAAAATTTAATATTTATAGTTGCAGGATGAATCACATGAGAATCACAACTATTTGTTTTTTTTTCCAATCTTTTAGGCTCTATTGGAGTAGGGATCCCAATGGACACCACAGTCCCAAATAATGCTTTAATTTGAAACAGCCTCAATCCACTTTGAATTTCAAAAATCAATAAATCAATGCTTTTGCTTCCAGATGAGTAGAAGATTCAACAATAAAATGAACTTGGCAATAGAGCAGGAGCTTGGGTGCTTCAAGTTGACAAAATTGACAGTTGTAAATGATGTCTAGCTAAGACACTATATATATTACAAGAAAACCAATGTTTAACAAAATGTGTGTGCATGAAAAAATACCAATGTTTGGATTATCAACCCCTACAAAAAGATGGTTGTTTAACAAATGATAAATGAAAGCACTATGAATAGGCGCACTGCAGAATATGCTCACATGACTAGCAGCACATGCATAAAAGAGCTAGATCATATTAGTGGATCGCTATCCAAAGGGTAAAAAATGTGCCAACCCCTTTGAACTATTGGCCAAAATGTAGATAGACCCTGAACAATTTGTGAGGACCAACTAGGCACCAACAGTTTCCATGATATGGTCTATACATGGTGCAGGCTGATGGCTAAACTCATGAAACCCTATATGTAAAATTCAACGTGTGTGTTCCCACGCATATTTCAGCGATCACTTGTTCTGATATTGCATTTGTGGAAAATCACCTCATCAGAGAAATGAATCGCATGTCATTCAAAAACAAGAAATGAGACCAACTCTTATAGTTCTTTTTTACCATAGCTTTTTTATATAAATTTGATTTCACTTATCACTAAACTTTATCAAGCAGCATTAAACTATCCCACAACTCACCTTCGCACTGGGTATCATTTGCCTCCTCACTTGAATATCAGCAATAAGATCAGAATAAGTAATTTCGAAATACACTCCCCGCTGATTATCAATACCGAAAGGAAGAAAAAAAGATTAGACAAAAACACCAACAAAAGGAAAGAAATTAAAAATGAAATGAGAATGCAATTGATCATCAAACCTCTATGGCCGCTTTAACCATAGGTAGCTTCAAACGGAACGGTAAATTCTCAGAAAAATCAATGGCAATTATATCCACCTAAATAAAATAAAATCAATATTAAATACAAAACCCAGGAGCAATTTTCAATTTTACTTTCTGAACAGCAAAAAATTATAAAAGCAGCAGCAGCAGCAATAATACAGACCTCGGCTTTAAGACAGGCGTGATCAAAAGCAGTTTGACTCAGAGGCTTAACAGCAACAAAATCGTAAGTCTTCAAAACAGGATTCCCAGAATTAAGCACCTGGGCCTGAGAAGGAGTATCAGCAGAGACAGTCAAGCGCGTGTACTGACGGAAAGGGGAGGAGCGTGGGATTCCGAGGAGGTCACGGTGGAAGTTAACGGAGAAGGCAAGGGAAGGAGCTACATCGAGTAAAGAGGAAAGGGACAAAAGTGGGATTGAGCAACGGTCGTGATCAGACATGATACCTTTGATGTTCCGGTTGTACGCGATGCCACTGTATCCGAGCTCCATGGCTTTTACAGCAAGTTTTATGCGTGTAGTTTTCGTGATGTCTTGGGGTATGTTGAGGTCGAAGAATCCCCCCATGTCGAGCTCTTTCACTCTCAGATGATTTAGGGTTTTGATAAGCGGTTTGGATTGTTGGTTCTTTCTTTGACACCTTCATTTAACTCTAAATGTATGTATTACTCAAATTATCAATTCGGTCCTGATTCGTTTTAATTTCTCTCAAATGTCAATGTGGCTCTCCTATCGATTCGTTGATAGCATCGGCTAAAAGCAGGGATGACCCAACATCACCCATCCTATGGGGTCACGTCGGGGTCAAAATAAATCGGATAAAAACCCAAAACTATTAGGGGCATTTTAATAATTTCACAAGAATTCATTTGTCATTCGTAACAATTAAAAGGGGGCGATTAAGTTTTCTTCATTTTTAAAATATGCTTTAAAGTTTGCGCATTTAAGTATTTTTCTCTTTCTAGAACAATAAATATCAAGTTTTTGTTCTTTTTATATTTTCACTTTAGTTTTCTTTTTTAAAAAAGAAATTGCTCACATTTGTGTTTCACATCTTAGCGCAAGTCCAATTTCCATGTTATTTGAACGATACTATTTTGCAGTCAAGAGTTATATTTGGATTTTATTTGGCATTATATTTTAAAAATATTTTTGAAAGAAAAATAATTTGTTTTTGTTATAAATGATTATTTTTTATTTCTTCTCTCCCCAATTTATTTCCATGTTTGCCATTTTAAAAGTTTCAACTTGTTATTCCTTTGAATCAGGTCTTATTTTTTTTTTTTTTGGAATAACTTATAAAACTGGAATTCTTTTTTAAATTTTATCCACCTTCAAAAACATTTGTTATCGCTATTTGTTTTGTTTAAGATAATTTTGTCCATCTGAATCCCGCTCCATAACACAACATTTCACTCGCTAAATGCTATGGCCAGGCATAACACCGCCCTTGTGGCTGCTGCTGCTGCTGCTGCGGCGTACAAAAATGAGCTCAATTTTGGAGAACTTGGGCCTCTGTTGAATTCCAGAATAAGCCTATGTTTTAAATAGTAATTAATACAATTATGTCTAATCGAAATCTAATATCGTGCGTGCGTCAAGGTCCATAACAACCCTTGTCAAATTGAAAAGTGGAGGGTCAAGATAATGGACCAAGATTAGCCGAAGATAGACCAAAACCCTTCATTTGGTGCTCATTCTGCCTTGTGTTTTGAAGGTCTTCTCGAGCCAGAATGTCGCCACCCACTTGTACATCTCCCAACAAACTTGAGAACCTCGTCGATTAGAATAACCGGGAGAGCCACAGCCAGCACCAAAACCCATTCATTCAGGCTGAGAGGAACGATCCCAAATACCTGTGCTAGGAAAGGTACGTAGAGAATCAGAAAGTGCAAGCCAAAGGAGACAGACATGGCGAGAAGGAGCCATGGATTCACCCATGGGGGCATTCTCACGAGGCTGCAGTCCTCGGACAGGGCGTTGAGGGAATTGAACATCTCAATCGCAACCAACACGGTGAGGGAGAGAGTTGAAGCCTTGATTTTCCCAGATCGGAAGTACTCGCATGGATTAGCATCAAAGTTGAACACTTGAGACCCAGCTGTGAATGGTGACACAGAAAAATCCTTCCAAGATTCACACTGACCCCAGTTAGCGAGCTGAGAGTAGGTGACTAGACTATGGCCATCTCCACTGAGGTCAATACCCATGAATGTGTGGTGTGTGTACCATATGATAAATACACCAACTGTTGCCATCCCAACATAGAGCCCAATCACCTACATCAAGGACACATTTAAGGTTAGCAAGAAAAGGAATGCTTTCTGACTGGGGAGATAAAACAAGTTATCTGATCTGAGGTAAAAACTGTTTCTGTACCAGGTAGCGAAATAAAATCCAAGCAGTAATTAAGGAGTCGTCACTCTTTCTAGGAGGCTTTTTCATTATATCTCCGTCTGGCGGATTGAATCCTAACGCTGTTGCTGGGGGTCCATCAGTGACCAGATTAACCCAGAGAAGCTGAACAGGGATCATTCCTTCTGGAATACCCAAAGCAGCAGTCAAAAATATTGAGGCAACCTCACCGATATTTGAGGAGATCATGTACCTGTAATAAATGTGATTCAAGGGAGAAAATGGCGAAGGAAAAAGAAGATTACTTTGAGGTAATAATAAAAAAAGTTGTTTCGAACTGAATAAACATGCAATCCCAGAATAGGAGGAAGACCGTTAATGAAGATCTTCAAGTCAGAGAAACCAAGTTTATCTAGTATTCACTACATGAGAATTAAGGTTGTATGACAGGTACAAGTTACTTATGATGCAAACTTTTCACATAATGAAAACACAAATCTCATATTATCAATTCATATAAAAAGGTGTTACAGATGTACACACATTGCATAGGCACACATGATTACCAGCAAATGCACAAAAAAGCTGGTAGAACATGGGCACTGGTTGAGCCAAGTTCTCATTTGTCAGGGCATATCAATTTGAGAACTCAAGCATCAGTACAGTTAAAACCAAAATTCTCCATGCAACAAAGTTTTTAAATTCTAAATGCACAGAACAATACAATATAAAGCACCTTAAAGTTCTCTACAAAATATCATTTTGTCATTACTATAACAATACACAAAAAAGCTGTATCCCAATTAGGTGGATTCTCAACCTAAACAACAAAAACACTGCTTGAACAAAGATCCCATCTGATCAGAGCATATCAATTTGAAAGCTCAAGCATCACTACAGATAAAACCCAAAATTCTCAAAAATAAACCAAGATCAAGAAAGATGGTTCAGTACTTGATGACATCATCTATATATAACCATGTTAAGGAGTTGTTAACCTACTAAGGGGTTCTGGGGGTGTTGGGGGGGGGATGGTTTTGAAATTTGTGCTAATTTATTTTCCATTCAAAATCATCATTGATGTTCTCTCTTTTTCTACGACATGCCCTTTATGTCCATTGGGTCCCATTAATACACATAATTTATTATTATTATTAATCAAATTATTAATTTAAACTTTGATTGGAATTTATTCATCCCCACTATAACACATCATTTTTAACATACCCACCACAAATCCTTAACACTTCACCCTTCAACCATTTTTTTTTTTTTTTGCACCCTTGGGCCTTAACACTTCATCTCTTAGCACTTGAAATTCTAGCATGCTAATGAATCTTATTTCAAGTGAGGAATCAAAGCTCCATAACATGCATAACAACCAATGCTAGATCCACCAGGATGGCTAACTATTTATCACTGACAAACGTACAGGTTTGTTTGCCAGAAACTAACTATTTATGAGGACCAACCAGGTGAGACAAACAGAATTCATGAAACCCTCTCAATAAATTTTGAAGTGTATGTTCCTGTGCGAATATCAACAATCACTTGTTCTTTTGTCAGATCAAGTTGAAGGGATCCCCTTCTTAATTTTATGTTTTGGTGTCTTACTAGTCCTTAATTAAGAGGGTTTACATAGAAACAGTACTCCTTGTATAAGAACTTGAAGTACTAGGAACTCTACACGTAAGGTCTGGAATCTTTCAATAAAGAATCAGAGTTTATGTTTAAAAATTTCCAGCTACAAGTTTTATCGATAGTTTGACAAAATCACACTTTGGTGAGACACATATGCACCCCAGGTATGAGGGCTTAGGTTTTCCTCCTTCGAAGTCTCCTAGAAATCTAGCAATGTCTATCAATAGCTTCCAGCAAACAAACCCCAATATTGAACCATCAGAACTTAACCTAAAACCCCTCAAAACACTATTAACATTACTGTTCACAACCCTTAAAACAGTACCAGAACAGCCCTTCCCGTGTCAATTGTGCTCCAGTCCACCAATAATGCAATTATCTTACAGAATATATCGAACCTGATAAAAGCCTTCATGTTGTTGTAAATGGACCTGCCTTCACCAACAGCAGCAACAATAGTGCTAAAATTATCATCTGCTAACACCATGTCAGAGGCTTCCTTGGCAACCTGAAAATGAGTATTTGGCATGTAAGTAAATGCAGTTCAAAGCAGCATGGACTTGTTAAGTTGACTAAAATGCCCTAACTACATGATATATGATACAATTGCAAAGCAAACAACAAGGACAACAAACCATGAGATCTATTTAAAGCACAAGAAGTTGGCCAATAGGCTTTCTCATACAATTACATCCACAGAGGTGCCCATTAACTGCATAAAGTCCACAATTTAAATCCACCAAATTACCATAAACTTACCTCTGTCCCAGCAATGCCCATTGCTATGCCAATATCAGCCAACTTTAAGGCAGGGGCATCATTTACTCCATCTCCAGTCATAGCAACAACTTCGCCGTCCTCTTTAAGCAACCTCACGATTTCTTGCTTATGCCTTGGTTCAGCCCTGGAGAACAACAGCCCTCCACTTTGTCTTAAATGAGTTTTTTTATCAGGATGGCCCATAAACTCTCTGCCAGTCAAGCTTTTAGAACTGATATCATCATAAGGTCCAAAAACACCAATTTCATGACAAATTGCTTCTGCTGTATTCTTGTTGTCTCCTGTAATGACCATGACACGGATCCCAGCTGCTTTGCAGTCCTCAATGGCTTGACGAACTTCTTTCCGAGGAGGATCCTTTTACAATTTGGAATCAAATAATGAATTTAAATTATGGTTGAGAAAGCAAGAAAACAGACCAGAAACAGAAGATAGATGAAGCAACTCACCCTGAGCCCAGCTAAGCCAACAAAAGTGAGGTTGCTCTCAATTGAAGAGTAATTACGTGGCTCAAGTAAGAGATGATGAGCTGGGTGGTCTTCATCACCATTGTAAGTTTCAAACTCTGAAAGGCCCTCTTTGTATGCAAAACCTAGACAACGTAATGCACTTGTTGACATTTTATGAAGGTTTTGTAAGATAAGATCCTTTGAAGACTGATCCAATGTTACAACAGAGCCATCTAGCAACTGTATAGATGTGCTTCTATCCAATAAGTTTTCTACCGCACCCTGCAACATTTGAGCAGAGCATTAACCTCAAGACCTAAACATGACAAACTGAAATGACAAAAGAAGACACAGAAGTAAAAAAAAACTTGTAGTCATCCAAATCAAACCTCAACCAGAAAGTTGAAAAGCAGCAGCAACAACTTTAAAGGTAAGACATGACCTTGAAGAAAAATTCACGAACCCATATTCACCCCAGACCATATGTTGTGGGTAAAGATTTTCCAGTGGGAGAAAAATAACAAAGAAAACTAAGCAGATAGCTAGATAAATTAATTATTTATTCACTTGGAATGTTATACTGGAAAAAAAGGATCGGTTCATAAAATTAAAAGAAAATATAGCTTACATTTGGTTCTTACAGTAGATGTCCAACAACACACTTCTAATGAGCTATATTCAATTAAAAGGACAAAAAGTTACAAAAGTACCCTTTAATCATGTTTGTTCCTCATCTTTCAAAGCATCCAATTGTCAAATTTTGCAGAACATCTTACCCACGTAATAAAAAATCTAATTTCTAATTACATATTTTCACTCCCTCGTGTACATTAATTTGTTATCTCCTAATCCTCTTCTTTGTTTAAAAATTATTTTTAAGGTCCATTAACATAGGTTTATTCATGGATTATACATGGTCAACTAAAAAGCAAAAAAAACAATATATAGATCTGCAAGATTGACTGAAGGGTTTCAACCTCCTCCATTGAAAAATGTCAATCACTACTGAGAGAACAGAATCCTAATGAAAAAAGAACAATAAATTAAAGTGAACTTAAAAATAAAATTGAGAAGAATAGATGGAAGTAAAAATAGAAAAACAGGTTGAAGACCAGGAGAAGGGGAATGGGGAGGGGATGTTAAAAGTCTCACCTTTTGGAATTGTTTTTATTTTGTTTTAACAAAATTATTTCCAATATGCTTATTAAGTCATAACATAAGGTATTCTAGGTGCCTGTTTGAATCAGGCCCATCAATGACATGATTGTCTAAAACAAATTGTTATGGAACAAACTATGACATGATTGTCTAAAACAAATTGTTATGGAACAAACTTCGTGACCTAAATTCAAGGCTGAAGGAAATTCTTTGGAAAAGAGAGAATGCTGAGTGGAAATCAGTTGGCAGGCCAAACAGGTGTAGTTGAGAATGATGACTGCCATATGTGTGTGAGAGAGAGAGTAGGGTAAGCTTTGTCGATATGATAATATGGTTGGTTATTCACCCCTTGACCAACAGTTTCGCTGGATGCTTAGTGTCACAAGACATGTGTCATTTTGAAAATAGGAGTAAAAAGGTGCAAACACACCAAACCCCCTGTGACTGTCTTGAATAATCTGACCAAAACAAAGGTAACAGACCAGACCACATGTTAAGTTCTGTAACAAGAAAAATTTTCCTGCACCCTATTAAGATAAGGATTAGAAATTAGGTTGATTCTTACGGATGACACAACTTGAAATGACTGTTTGATGAACCAAACACATTTGTGTCCTAGGTATGGTGCATGCAGGGTGACATGCATTTTAGCCTGTCCTTTAGAAGGAGAAACAAATCATGAATATGCTTTAAAATAATCTCTATGATATTCAGAATCGATACCAATTTTTTATGCATATTCGTGGGCTAAGCATGATTGGTGATCATCTTTTTTTTCCAGTGCATGATCCACAATACCAATCATAGTTGATAGTAGCTACAAAAGAACAGAACAATTTAACTGCAAAAAGCTGAACCTACAAGACGACAAGAGGGAAGAATGAACCTTCACTAGCAGTGATTTTTTGCCAGAGCTAGAATTCACAATAACCCCCATGGATTTTCTTTCACGATCAAACTCAAGGGTTGCAATCCGCTGCTCCATTGTATTCCATAGTCGACAGCAAGCTTACATGGAACACAATATAGGACCAAAATAGACCAAAAAATAAACATTAGCTTATAAAAAAACAGTGAAAAGAAATAGAACAAGATACTGTATTATACCTAGAACATCCTCATGAACTGAAGATGATTCATTGTTAAGCCCTCCAGGAAATCCCATTTTTTCAACCATAACCTAGCATGGGAAAGAACAAAAAAAGCCAGTAAGGAATCTGTATCCCATAAACCTCGCATACTATCTGAGTCCTTGTGCCACATATCACAAGGCAACCTCACATCTTTCACAGACAAACAACCCTCAGCCCGGAATCATACTAATAAATCCACATATACAGTAGCAAGAAAATACACTTGGAGGGAGAGAGAGCCTACATGGCCAACATTAAAACTCAAAATAACAAATTGGTGTTGTTCATGCCTTGTTGGCACTGGCTTATGAAAACTATGTTTATATACAAATTCACTATGCTATATTAATTGAGAAAAAAAATCCAGTTTTTGAAGGAGATTTTACCTTTAATGCAGCCTCTGTAGGCAGTCCACCAGCAACATAATGATTACCAGATTGCTCTACACCAGCATCATTACAAACAGCAGCAATCTTAGCAATCATCTGAAGGTTAGAATCCATTCGACCCACTGGCCAATCTTCTATTTTTCCATCAAAAGGGCTATAGGTTGTCCCTTCCACATTGAAGGATCGGAGAGTGCCAACCCTAGAACCCATAGCAACAAGCTTAGATACAGCCATCTGATTGGTAGTTAGAGTGCCAGTTTTATCGGAACAAATGACTGTTGTGCAACCAAGAGTCTCGACACTAGGCAACTTTCTAACAAGTGCATTCTTTTGAGCCATCTTTCGAGTTCCAAGTGCCAAACATGTAGTGATGACTGCTGGCAACCCTTCTGGTATAGCGGCCACCGCCAACGCAACAGCAATCTCAAAGTAATACGTGCACTTCTCAAATGAGAATTTAAAATTCTTTGGCCAACCATCAACATATTCCCAAGTTAGGAAGTACTTCACATTAATAAGCCAAACCAAGGCACAAACAATTCCAATTAAAATTGTTAGAACTTCTCCAAACTCATTCAATTTCTTCTTCAATGGGGTATCTTCCTCATTCTGCGCAGCTTCATGAATCTGGGAATGCACCTTCCCAATCTCAGTATTCATTCCTGTCTCTGTAACTAAGCATATGCAGTTACCATTCACTACTGTTGTTCCTGCAAAAACCATACATTTTTTCCCTTGAATATCTGTACTTTCTGCAACAGGCTTGGCAGTTTTACTCACCGCCTCACTCTCTCCTGTCAAAGACCCTTGCTCAACCCTAAGTGTGGAGCTAATCAAATTCAAAACACGCATATCTGCAGGCACCTTATCACCCACTCTCAGCTCCACAATATCCCCTGGAACTAGTTCCTTTGCAGGCAAGTTGGAGCACTTCTTTCGGTCTCTTGTAACACTGGCATGCTCTGACTGGATTTCCTTTAAAGCCTCCAATGCTTTCTCTGCATTACTTTCCTGCCAAATCCCAACAATGGCATTGACGATCAAGATCAAGAAAATCACCAATGGCTCCACAAAGGCAGTAATCTCCATCTCCCCTCCTTCCTCGCCGTCATACCAAGCCAAGACAAAGGATATAATAGCAGCAGCTAACAAAATCCTAACTAGCGTGTCATTGAACTGGTCCAATATCAGTTTAAAAATCGAAACACCCTCATGTTTCTCTAATTCATTGTAACCATGGATCTTTAGCCTCTTCTCAACATCCGCGCTCGATAACCCAAATTCACGGTTTACTCCATACTTCTCCTCACATTCCTTAACCTCCTTAGCCCATGCAGGGAAGGTATCAGCCTGGTTTTGCGATTCGAAATCATTTTTTTCCCTTTTACCATAATCCTCCCCTCCTTTACCCATCGAGAAAAATCAATTAAAACCTAAATCTTAGTGAAATTCAATCAGTCCTGCCCTTTGACCTGAAATTGATAATCAATCACTGAGAAAATTTAGAGATCAAGAACAGAAAAATCAAAGTAGAGTAAGATATAAGTACGTGAAATTAAAACTGACGGATACAAACACAAACATGTCCATTTCTTTTTAGCTAACTTCGCCAAAGCTAAAACAAAAAAACAATAAATAAAAAATAACGGATCCAAAATCAAATAATTTTGTAAAACAGAAGATGAAAATCAATTCAATGATGATCTAAAACCAAAATTGAGAAAGGTGGTCGGACAAATACCGGAAAGAGAGAATCGGCGGCCGCTACCAGTACTGATATGTCTTTGAATCTCTAATTGTATTTGTAGTATATATTTAGGGTTACGGAATCAGAGTTGCTACTTAATATTTAGATCTGCGACTGTGAGCATGTAAAGAAGAGAGCGATTCAATTGCAAAGACCAACCTCTCTCTCTCTCCCTCCCCCTTCCTTTTTCCTCTCCTTTAATAGCATATCGACGTCTTTTGTCTTTTATTTAATTTATTGTTAGTCCCTATTGTTTAAACTTAATTACAACTTGATCATTTTTATTTGAAATACTATAACTTCATCCCTGACAATCGTTGACAGTCGTTTTATTTCCTTTTCCCTGTGTTTATAAAGTAGCATTTGGTATTGCGTGTAGCATGTTTTTAAAATAATTCTTTATTTAAAAATGTGTTAAAATAATAGTTTTTATTTTATTTTTTATATTAATACGTCAATACAATCAAAAACAATAAAAAAATATTGATTTAAACTTTTTTCAAGAAAGTCATCATTTTAAAAACATACAATTTAACCACACTCCCAAAAAGAGTTTGTAAGTTATATCAAATGTGTACACGATTAATTTTTTATCATGTGCATTTTTTGAAATTTTGATTTTTTAAAATATATCTATTGTTATGTTTACTTTTTATTTTTCATATTAAACTATATATTAGTGTCTTGTTGAAATTCTTTTTTATTTTATTTTATTTCTTATCATATTAACTATTGCAATGTGAGAATATGTTGGGTGTGCCCATTAATAGAAACTATTTTCTTTTTTATTTATAATAAAAAAATATGTTCATTTTTTTAGAGCAAATATAATCTTTTTAATTAAAAATAAAAAAAGTATTTCAAGATTACAAGTATTTTCATAAAAAACTAAAATCATAATTTATAATAATCATCTTAGTATTTTGTATTTGAAATAGCCTAGTTATAGAATATCAATTTGATTTCATTCAAATTAAAAATTACATTTTTTCTATATTTTCAACTTGAGAAAAATCTTTACATTAGATAATAATAATTAAATTTATGAAACTAACAAGATGAAAATATTAAAAAATATATGTTTCATTAGAAAGATGACGAAAAAACTTGCCAAGAAAAACATTGAAGAACATCTAGAATATATATTTTTTGTGAAAAAACTAGATTTAAAAAAAAATGGAAAAAACATCCATTTAAATATAAAGTTCAAATTTGAGCTCATTTTTTCTATGAAATTTAAGTATTATTTTATTTTTAAATAGCCTCTTAGATTTCAATAACGTTAATCACGAAACTTGATGAAAATATTATTTCATCACATATCACTATTCCCAGCCTTGATGGATTAAATTGGGATGAAGCTAAAGTCATCCCAATGTCAGGTTCCTAATTCTGAACTAAATATATATATTCAACAAAAAATCGATGGATTAAATTATATGTGTGGAAGTACGAGGACCCAGTTATAACTTAATTAATAATGAAAGGACTAAAATAATAGTTTACTATTTGTGTCTTATTAAGTTTGGACGTTACAAGATTCCACTATGTGTCCTTCCAATTGAATACTGCCACGTCTCAAAAGCGAGGCCGATGGACCTATTAAAGTTCCCGTCAGCCTATTAAAGTTCCCGGAATGGAGATGCATTTGTTTATCATCACTTTCTAAGGCGTGTAAAATTCTTTATTTAAAAATATATTAAAATAATATTTTTGTTTATTTAAAAATATATAAACAATTTAAAAAAAACACTTTAATTTCTGTTAATTATTTTTTATTCTTAATCAGTTTTAATATACTAATATTAAAAATATTTTTTAAAAGAAAAATTGAAAAAACAATAACTAATTATATTAGTAGTATCTGGGAGTAAATTTAAGCTGGCTATCACAGTTTTGAATTTTCCGTGGATGGTAGGTAAATCAACGAGAGTCGTTAGTCTTCTGATTTTATTTATTACCCGCGCGAAATTTCCATGTTATTGCCTTTATGTTTTTTCTTGGATAAAAAATTCATGATGTCCAGACTTGCTGCACACCCTAGCCATTAATTATTTTTTTCCCTGTTAAAAAAAAATATTTATATTTTATATTTTAAATTAATATTTTTTTGTGTTTTAATATTATTTTCATGTCTTAATATCAAAATTAATTTTTTTAAAGTGTTTTTATATTATTTTCATGTTATAATATCAAAATTATTTTTTTTTTTAAATATCATTTTAATATATTTATAAATAAAAAATAATTTTAAAAATAAACAAAAACAAGATGCTTTTGACCCAAGGAAATGTTAGGCACAGTTGACCAAAAGGTTACACCAAAAATTCACTGCTGGCTCGGGAGGGGCGGATCGTGAGTATTTGAAAATACAGTAGTACTTGTTTTTAAATATATTTTTCACATAAAAATATATTCAATTAATATTTTTTTATTTTTTTAAATATTTTTTATACTAATATATAAAAAAAAATGTAAATAATAAAAAATACTTATAAAATACAAAAACAAACAAGAATTGCTTGTCATTTAGGGCCTGCTGCATCCTTAAAAGAGTCGGGCGAAAGGTCAATCCAATTTTCTGGATGCTGGACTTGAAAGAGCAGGTGCTTTTAAGAAAAGTCCATTATATCCTTGTCTAGGTACAAATCATAGGGATTCCTTAGTAAATAATTCAGTTTTTGATCTGCTTGAATATTTGTTTTTCATTCAATTGAATATGGTGAATGTTTTTACACTTTATTATATTGAGTATCAAGTATAAACCTAAAAAAAATAATGTTATTAAACTTTGTGGAGTCAATAACTCTGTTTACAAGCTTCGCGAAGTCACCACTGTTGCCCTAATTCATGAATTTAGTGGGGTATATTTTTTTAATTGAACTCGATTATATAATTGTCTATTATTTTTTATCATATAGTTAAAAAAATAATTTTAAAAAAATATGTTATTAAATTTTGGAAAGTTTGCGAGCCTATTGACAGGTAGGTGTTTTTATCTTTTCTTTTTTCAAAAAATAAATTATTTTTTTATTTTATCTTTTGATATTGGACTAGTTGAGAATTGATTTTCACAATTGGTTTCATTTTACTTTCAATGAGGTTACCATGGTCTTTTTTTTTAAGTGTGTAAGTATTTGTTTGATCTTGTGATTGTCTAGCTTTGTTATCATATGGTTAAATAAACAATAATTTAGAAAAAATATATTAATATTAATAAAGTTTATTACACTATTTACGAGTTTGAAGTGTCAACTCGGGTTATAAAAATCCGACTAAAAATAAATAATAAATAAATTTAACCTAAAAATAAAATAGATTAAATCAAGATTTATGAAAACTAAATCATTATGTCAAGATTGAAATCAGAGAAGACAAGAAAAAAGGGGGACAATTCAAAAATTAAGATGATGAGGTCCATCTCTCAATCAAATGAGACATCGCTATAACAACATTGAAAACATGTCTTTTTTCATGCGAAGAGCACATGCTTAAAAAAATAATCAATAATATAAAATGTTTTATAATAATGAATTTTAATATGTCCATATAAACAATCATTATTATCTTTATAAGTATTAAACTTTATTAGTGATTAAAAATAATATACAACTTGAAACTCCTATGTTTAAAGGATTTATTCATAATCCAAATTTAAAATATTAATATGATACTCATAGCATGTTTTTATAATTTATCATACACTTAATTTATCTCATACTTAAGAATACATGCATAACACTTATTATAGTACTTAGATAATTTTTTTCTTTACGTTGTGAGTCCGATCAAGTTGTTTTTAATATAAAATAATATTCAAGTGTCATTAACATATTTTATAGAAAAAATAAATTATATGGATATTGACCAATGTGACATAGTCAACTTTGTAACTCTAAAAACAACTCAAACAACTTGTAAAAAATAGCTCTACTAAAACAAAATCAAGATGATATTATTTTTTAAATATTATGACGAAAACATATTATATCTATTTAGATTCACTAGAATCAACCCAAGTTAACTTATCAAATCTTCAATTCTAGTCATAAGATTTTGATAACCCTGTAGAAAACAAGTAAAAATAATAATCATTTAGCCTAATTTTCAATCAATCTATTATAGAAGAATATAATTGAAAAAAAAAACATATTAAAATAAGGAAAAGAAACATGAGTCAATTAAGCTAACCCATAACCTGGTTCATGAAACTGTGATAGCCTTATAAATATCTATTTAGATTCACTAGAATCAACCCAAGTTAACTTATCAAATCTTCAATTCTAGTCATAAGATTTTGATAACCCTGTAGAAAACAAGTAAAAATAATAATCATTTAGCCTAATTTTCAATCAATCTATTATAGAAGAATATAATTGAAAAAAAAAAACATATTAAAATAAGGAAAAGAAACATGAGTCAATTAAGCTAACCCACAACCTGGTTCATGAAACTGTGATAGCCTTATAAAAAAACAGATAAAAAATCATAAAACACAACCCCTAATCAATCCAATATTAAAGGATTAAATTGAAAATTCAGGAAAAAAATCCTTAGACAACCCATGTTAACTTTCCGAACTAGAATCATGAAATCATAATAATTCACAAGAGAAAAAAAAATTATGAAATCAAATTCTCAATCAACCCAATGCTAAAGAATGAAACTAAAAAATCAATTAAAAAACAAAAAACAAGTTTAGTCAAACCATGTTAACTTGTTAAACCCTAGTTATAAGACCGAGATAACTTGATAGAAAATAAACCAAAACAAATTTTGAAGTTTAATATTATTTAACTAGTGTTCAAGAATGAAAATATAAAAATTACAGTTTTAAAAAGTATCAATGTGCATAACATAACATAAAAAAATCATAATTAAATCCTCAAATTCAACATCCGAATAGTAATATCATTACATTAAAAATCATCATAATTCCCATAAAAACTTAACTTAATACATTCATTTTACTTAAACAAAAGACAAAAACCCTATACATAAATTACTCCTGATACGCAAGTGAAAATCCTGAAAAAATAACTCAACATAACAATATAAATAATTTAAGACTATAACATTATATTTAGATTAGATTCTCAATATATATATTCTTTCTCAAAAATTTCAACTCGGTAAAACCTATCCAAAACTAATAAACAATTAGTCATTAATTATATGTTTTTGTTCTGCTATTTATTTTTATCATCAAAAATCTATTAAGCAATTCTAATATACATGCTGACATCATTATAACTCGTCGATATCATTAATCATTAATTATTTCCTTTCTGAAATAGCTAATCAATTTTTTCTTCAAAATACACGATCATGCCAATGTTAAAATTCCCTCAACATCATTAACTTTCATTCTCAAAGTAGCTAATCAAATTCCTTGATAATGCTAATACCAATGTTGTACATTGATATCATTAACTATTTTATTCTAGAAATAGTTAATAAATTATATATATACCTCTAATTCATTATATGAATGATGCCAATATCAATCTTATAGATTAGTATCATTAGTTATTTCTACTAGAAATGACTAATCAAGTCTATTATCTATATAGATATATACATTATATTTTTATTTTATTCTTTTCTCATATCAATTACATTTTCCCTTCAACCGACAATAACTCATACCATTCAAACTATACAAATATTATCATTTTATATATAACCAATAAAAAAGTGGATAAAATATGCTTCCCTACAGTATAGGCTTGACATGTGGTTCTTGGCTGCTATTGCACGGTTCCTGAGTTTCCCCCTACAAGATATATACATCATATCATTTCATCATTCTAATTGCATTATTATTTTGCAATAACAATCTTAAATCAACACACACAAATTTTCATTTAAAAGATTTATTTACCCTTTTAAGTTTTAGTTGCCTCTCTCATGACACCCATTTTATTTTAGTCATAACTTCTTGTATACAATTCGATTCCTTTTTACGTTGAACATTAAGACATGAAATTGAACATATCCTTAAAGAAATAAAATTACTTCTTTTCTCCACTAAAATATCATTTTTCTTATTTTTTATGATTTACCGAAACTACCACTAATGCTGGCAGTTTAACCTCCCCTCAATTTTTATGCCCATATCTTGAGTTCCAATTCTAATTCTAGTAGGACCAGTCTCACTCAAAAGCTGACATTCATGTCTACAATTTTTATAAAGACGTCATCCCCAAAATAAATCATGTTCTAAGTCTAATTGCTGGTAGGAGTTAACAAGATCGATTTTTCCTTGTTCATTAATGCACATCAACAACTCTAAACCATTTGAAATCCCCATTTTCCTTCTATAAAAACCATCTTAATTTATTAAATAATCTATTACAATACATTTTCAAAGAAAATCATAAATTAATTCCTCTCAATCCCTTTTTCTAATGGTCGACCTCCACTCCTACACATTGTAGTTTTTCCTTAATATTTCCACATGATTTCTTCTTCAATTCAATCCTTATCACCTTAATATAACTACCTCTATACAAAAATACATGATCCCCAAATACTTCATGAACTCTAATTTATAAATTTTGAATTAAATGAATTAATTCTCAATTGAATTCAAATTAACTTCATAATCAAGTTTAAAACTCCTTATAGAAAGATAATATGGATTTCAATTCAAAACTAGTCAAAAATTCTGACCCCTCACTTTGCTTCCTCCAGTCGACCCTCTCTCTCCCTCCACCATTTCTTCACTTGTTTTCTTGTTCACAATCTTATCTAATATTGCTCTCCCTCCCTATTAATCCAAATCATTTGTGAATTATATTGGTTTTTTTGGTGTGTTTCACTCAATTTCCTTGTTGAATTTTCAAGTATCCATCCTCTCTTTTTCTTTGTAGCATTTGCAAGCATAGAAAGGAAGAAATAAGGTTTTTAATTGTATTTTTATTATTTACAAAATTGACCTTATTTACAATTGATATCTTCTTATCTTTGAGAGCTCCTCCATAATACTCTTGCTAAGAGAATTCTTTTATCCCTTAACACCTTTTCGCTCCAATCCAAAATCTTGTTTTCCCCAACAATGATATATGAAATACAATATAAGTCTTATCCAATTATGAGGGCAATTCTAACCGATAAGCATGTGATTTGATTTTTTCTATGATCTCGAAAGGACTAATATACCTCGGCAAGAGTTTCCCTGTCATCCCAAAATGAAGGATGTCCTTTCAAGGTGTCACTTTGTAGTTACAAAGATTCTAAATGAAATAAAAAAGTTTATGCATACATGCAATCAAATAAATCAAGAACTATACGTGTCAAGATTAGAAAAAGTTATATATGATAACTAAAAATAAAACAGGAAATATCAAAACACATACGTAGAATAAGGTATTTATTATCGCACGATGAGAAATTACTGGTTGTATTTTCTAAATTTGTTAATTAAAATATTTTTTTATTTAATGAATGATAGTAAAAATAGACACACACATTAAAGTAATTAAATAAAATAAAAGGGAAAACGAATACTATACAAGGCTAAACATATTAGAAGTATCATTTGAAAATAAATATGGTTTATTTTTAAAAATAAAGTTTATCTATACAAAATATATAAAAAATTATATATGAATCTAAAAAAACTCATAAAAAAAATAAATGCATATAAAATAACAAAAATAAACTAATTGTAATTTAAAAGTGGCTCCATACAAAATAAAAGAAAAAAAGAGGTATTACTATAAATATATAATTTTTTTTTGAAGATAAAACATATAAAAAGCATATATACAAGAAAACTAGAAAAAATAATATAGAAAAAAAGGCTAGCCTTGCCCATCTGACCTATTTGATTTTCCCATAATCCATCATTTGATTTTCCCGACCAAGGTAGGCATTGTGTCATTTGATTCTCACATGATCCGAGCACTATGATGCCAAGAAAATAAGAGCATAAATGTTTTTGACCTAAAAACTCATTTAGTCCTATCACTAACCCAAAATACTTAAGCAAATGTGATAATCCAATTAATATCCTAAAAAAGGCCAAAAATCATCCTAGAACCCGAGATCAACTCAAAAACCAATAATCTTTCTGAGAGCAAATATGTTTTTAAGAACTTTTAAGGTAAACAATCACCTAATATGAGCTCTTCCAATCAAACAAACACAATTTGACATGAAAATCAATTGTTTTGGTGGTGAAATCGAAGTCAACAACTTTTCTCTACGTGCTGGAATTCAACAATCTCTCCTTTTCATCTCTCAAAACAAAGACTAAAAAAATAATAAAAAGAAATTTTATTATCAAAATTGAATTGAAAAAGTATTGAGATACCATATATTTTATGTTTTTTAAAGTAAGAGGTCTAAATAATTATTTTTTTGTGAACTTTTAAATAATTATTTTTTGTGAACTTTGAAATCATCACCTATTTGCGATGCTTTTTTTGCTTTGATCCCTTATCTTTTAACTTTATCATTAACCGACAAATTTGATTCAATTGCCCTTAAAAAGATGCATTCGTGTAAAAAGTAATAATTTTAAGACCAAATTGAAAACAACTTGAACAATAGGTTTTACAATAAAATATGAGAGGATGTAATGCTACAAGAACACTCACATATTTTTTTTTTTTACTTAATTTAGAATTTAAGACAATAAATAAATAATACACGAGAAGAAATTTTTGAAGCGACCACAATATAATTCATGTATTGACATTGATTGCATTACACACTTATTCTTGCTAAATTACTATTTTAAAACTTCACCAATATTTGTGTCTGATGTAACTTCAACAAAAATAAAGAAAAATATGATAAAAAACTCTGGTTAATATATGGCTCGGTCGTTTTATTAAAAACCTAATTAAAATTAATTGATTTTTTAAAATAATATCATTTTTTTTTTTATAAAATAAAAATAATGATTCAGCTCACATGTGATACCAGAATTGCTAAAAATCAATCTGGGGCTAGATCTAGCTACAGGTGTATATATCTATCACATATACCAGAATTGCTAAAAATCAATCTGGGGCTAGATCTAGCTACAGGTGTATATATCTATCACATATTCATTCAACATTCCTATCCACGGACGCGTGATTAGAATCAATGGCTGCTAATTAATGTAAGCTTTTTTCACGCAATATAATTATTTTGTTAATATTTTAATATTATTTTATTTCACTAATATCAAAAAATAATTTTTTAAAAATAAATAATAATAATTTAATACATTTCTAAATAAAAAAACTAAAAAAACCACCCTTTAACTTCACCACCGAATCAGTGCTTGCCCCTACAATCTGGTTCTAAGCATACGATTTACGAGGCACAGCCTCGTCCTGACAGACCACAAGGTGTGGCATGAGGATAAAAGCTGATTGGTTAAAGCGTATGCTCACTTGCTCAGGTCCCGGGCCGAACACCGTGCACTCTACAATCAGACCCGATCACGCGCATGTCCAAACGTATACACCACGACCTTGAGTGGATTCAGTTGCCCCTGGTTCATCCACACGTCGTCCTGACATGATTGTGCTCACTGGATGGCGGTGGTCACATTGGACAAAGCTCAAGCTCAAGTGACAAAATCTTTTTTCTTGAATAGAAGAACAACACCATGCCCTGGTAGACGTGATTCATAGATACAAATATGATTTCATGAACCGCAATGCAGGTATGAACACAATCTCACCTTCATTACTTTCCGTCAACAAATATAAACACACAAACACATAATTAATAAACTTCCCAAGATTACATTTTTCCAATCCATCTTACTGTTTCAAACATGATTTAAATATTAGAAAGTCCCCTGTCCTGAACAAAAACTCGTTTTGCAGGTGAGCGCGACTCTTCGATATCATTCTGCTGTGAAAGTATAATTTTCAACCAGAACCAGCTTTGAAGAGACTTTAATTGAAGTTCAAATATCTCCATGAGTGAAAGGAAGTCCATTGCTTGAGTTTCAACATAGAGCATGAAGAGTAAGAAATTACAATTTTACGTTCAAATCCAAAGTCATGAAGCTGGACATGTTAGTAGCAACTTGTAAGCTTTGAAACAAATTCCTTCCAAACTGCAAATCTTGCAGAAGAGCCATTTTCATAGGTGTATCTGTCATTCTCCATCAGTAAATATAATAATAATAATGAAATCATTGATTTTATTGATGCCACTATCAAATATGGGCTCAATGGGCAGGTCATCTCCCTCCCTTGAAGGAATGCAAGTTGAAGGTTCCCTCCTGAATTCACCTGGAGAAAGAGCACACATAGTACAGCATCATATAACATAACATGAAGAGCCAAAAATGTGATAATCACAACTTTTTTTTTTGGATTCGAGGAAACTTATCTCTTTAGTTATTCTTTGCGGCCTGAGCCAGCTACTAGAGTCATCATAGATGAGCATGGCTTGACTCGACAGGTCTCAAGTCCTTTGAAACCACCAAAAGTTGTATTCTAAGGAAGTTGAGGGAGGAGAGGACATGGAGTTGAGACCAACGTAAGAAAGCAGAGCTAACACCATTGTCAGTAAGTTCTCCATGGCACAAGTTGAGAAAACCAATTCCCCCAGTACTTGAAAAGCAGAATCCAACTTACAACTAGGCTTACTCATCCTCTAATTTTCTCAATGCACAAGAGTAGCAGCTAAAGCAATGCCATACGGCCACTGATTGCAATAAAAAATGAGGCCAAAATTGTTTCTCCCAGTAAATAAAATCCTTGATTGCAGTTAAAATGATGAGCCCAAGGAAATGAAAGTAGCAGCAACGGGCTGTAATCGAGGCTACAATGCCATAAAATTCAGAGGACCTGGGGCTATGATCTCCAGGCACACCAAACCCAGAAGCAGGTTTGTCATCAGGATCAAGAAAGGATACAGTTGCCCTACCTTCCTCCTCTTCGAAAAACTGAAGCACCTCCTCTCCTCTCCTGGGGATCCTCACTGAATCCAGAACTTCCTTGTCTTGCATTTTAAAAGGACACACAGACCAGCACTGCTAGTCGATCTTTATGAACAATGGGCTCATATTGTTTCCTGGGCTTTCTAAACTGGCGAGAAAAGAAAACCCGACCCAACCAGCGCCGTATGCTTAGAAAGAGAAAGACGAAGTCTTGAAGGGGTTTTGACTTTTGAGTAATAGGGTTTGGTCCTGGGAAGTTGGAGGGAGGGATTGGGTTGATTTTGCATTTCAGGCCCTTATTGCTCTAGTTGGTGGTCTAAAGGCAGGTAAATTTTATTATTTTTATTTCATGTTAGTGCAAATACTGGGTTCCATGACTGTTTGTTTGAATGAATAACTTGAGGAGGAGGGTTGTTGCTAATGGTGTTTTGTAAGTATCCCAGTTTAGCCTTATTTTATTTTAATTTCTTAATTTTTGGATTTTCTTGAATGAATAACTTTAGGAGGAGGGATGGAGTTTATATTTTTGGATTCGTGAACAGTGTCCGTGCTCTATGTTTCTTTAGCATCATCACTCACATGGATTCTATTGATTACTGGTAATTTCAAGGTCGTAATGTTGTAGTTAAGACATTAATTAGAATAAAAAACACTTTTTTTTTTTTTTTTTAATAATTTTCGTTTCAATCACGGTTTAAAACGCTGCATAGGCATAAACAAACAATCTCTAAGCTGGCTGTGCTCCTCATTGTCCAGCTGTGGCGGTGGACATTTATTTATTAATTTTTCCTTTCACCTATTCGTGGTTCTTATTTTTTCCTCTTGAAAATTATGTTTCTTTTATTACTATTATTTCACCATTTAAATGATTTTAGGTTGTGATATTATAATAATTCCAAATATTTTTTGTGCTAAATTGAAATCTTGGTGTCCTCTCCTTGCTTTTGAGGTCAAGAGTAGACAACCATGTGTATTGGCTTTGGGAAAGCAAGTGAGTGTTAAGAGAAGGAAACTTGCAGACTGTATTTGAAAAAGTGGATTGGCATGAACATTCCTGAAAGAATTGCAGTCAGATTGCCACAGCTGGTCTTCCCCTTCTCCGAGGCGTTCTATAATCACAACCGTCAGCCCCCCTCCTTCCTTTTCTCTCTACACACACCCACCCACCCACCCACCCATGCTTCTTCTTTTCTTTTTGTCTATAAAGGATTTGTAAGTTGCTGTATAATTGTTTTACTAGTTGCTAAGAAAATGAAGCACAAGTAAAGGTTGAACTATTGTTTTTTGTTTACGCCACGCCACGTTAAGAAGCATCGCTCATCTATCCGAGCCATTTATCAATCTATTTCACCTAAGAAAACTCCCTTTTCTACTGATTTGATCTTTGTATTCAGGTGTCCCAAAGTTGGGGTTTGTGCCATTTTTAACACATAAAAGGCATTTAGGGCTGGGGCAGGGGTTTTCAAAGAAAATGAGTTCGAGCATGGAGAATTGTCATGTTGATGTTCAAAATAAGTTGGAGGTGGTACGGCCTGCCACGGAAGTTTATGCCCAAGAAGGAATTGAAGCTCTCAAAGCTGGGAAGGTGATCGCAGTACCCACAGATACCCTGTATGGATTTGCTTGTGATGCTTGGTATGACAATCTTGATTCATTTTGTTTTACTATCTGTGTTTAATTCCTCTAAATTTTAATTTCTCGATACTGTAATGTCCAAGAAAATTTAAGTTTTCTTTTCTTTTTCCTGTTTCATTGTGCATTTGACCCGAAGAATTGAACTTCAAAAAATATGACAGCATGAAAGAAGGGAATCTGGGCATGCTATTCTAAAAACAAACACATAATCTAGAAAGTATAGAAGATTTTGAGAAGGATGGAGGATTTGCTAAGAAATAGTTGATGGGTTTGTAGCTAATTGCTTCTGCATATTTTTTAAATTGGACCTGTTTAAGCTTGGCTTCCCTTTATTGCTCTCATGGTTTAGCCCAGTGACATGTTTGATTGTTTAATAAGATAAATAAATTTGTTGCGTTGTCAGCAATGACTGAACCTAGATTTTCCTATCAATGGACGCCTCTTATTGAACTCCGATGGAGCTTTGTATCATATTCTAGATCACTCTTAAGCAAGGCATCTATTGCTGTTTTTCTTCCTGTAACTTTCGAGTACACTTCTTTCCCAGTTTTAAAGGGAGCGATGATGCTAACATGAAAGGATTTCTATGCAAATTTCTCATGGTCTTCTCCGCATTGCACGTATCACAATATCTGGGCAAGTCCTAATCCCCCCCCTGCAAGCACCATTTAATATTTGATAATTTGCTGTTTTCTCTTGTGGCAGTTCTTTGGAAGCAGTCAGTAGCATTTATGAAATGAAAGGACGCAAGCATACAAGTCCTCTTGCTATCTGTGTCGGGGATGTGTCGCACATAAAGCATTTCGCGGTCACCGAATATCTGCCTCATGGCTTGCTTGATTCTCTGCTTCCCGGGCCTGTTACTGTTATATTGAGGCGAGGTCTGTAGTCATGTCTTCTTACATGTGGAGCAGGAAAATAATATTGTATTATAGGATAAGGTTTTGTTTCATACCTAACTAAATAAGCATGCAAACTGATGATTTTGTCATCCTAGATCCTTGTATCTATGTTATAATTTCATGGTATGTTAGCTTTTAGCATCTCAAATTTTCATGCTTTAAAAGTATATGACTGGATATTTTCCAGGGGAGTCGAGCGCACTTGAGAAATCCTTGAACCCAGGATTGGATAGTGTGGGAGTCCGTGTACCGGATTGTAACTTCATCAGGGCAGTTGCTCGTGGTTTGGGAAAAGCTGTTGCCCTTACAAGTGCAAACCTTAGTGGGCAGCCCAGTAGCCTTTGCATCAAGGATTTTGAGAACCTCTGGAACCGGTGTGCATATGTTTATGACGGAGGTGCCCTTCCATCCAATGGTGCAGGATCAACAATTGTGGACCTCACCCTGCCTGGAAAGTACAAGATTCTTAGACCTGGAAGGTAAATTCCACTTAATTTTCATCGTGTAATTGAACAAAAAATAGAAGAGAAATCATAGATGTTCAGGTCAAAATTTTAAAGAAAATTGCCATAATGCGCGTAGCTTATGGTTGCAGTGCTGTGAAGGCAAACTAAACCTTTGATTTAATATGATTTATAAAATCAGATGAACCCTTGAGACATTTTCCCTGGATTTACAATTTCAATATTGGCATATATTTCAGTCGCATAGATGGCTCATATTTCGCTGTAAAGAAAAATGAAATCAGCAACTTGCATCTATCAGTTTTGATTTGTGGACTTTTAATACGAAAACTGAGTTGATCATAGACCAATGTCTGAGCTAGATTTGGATTTATGAAGAATTTAATTGTATCCATAATGAAATGTTTCTCATAGCAAATTTCTTTCATACCTTTCTGGGTGTGAATGTTGGTAGTGGTGACTGCAGACGCCAAACTAGAATTATCTAAAAAAGAATTTCTCCTGTCAAACTTTGTTTGTCCCCTTCTATTATGAAAGCCTTGTAGTGTGTGGATGAAGATGGTTCTTTTACTTTCATCCTCCTATGCTTTTTGGTGATGCTGTAGTAACTATGCTACTTTTGTCTTGTATTTTCAGCGCTAGGGAAGAGACTCTGGCAATCCTTGAAAAACATTCTCTAGTTGAGGAAGCTCCGGTGATTTGAAGAAAACATTTGAGACCAACTATCGTGTTGTGGAATATCATCATCGAGAGATTCTCTTAAAAAATATTTTCAGGATTTGGGGGAGGGGGATATCCTGGGTTCTGAACCTGGTTCTCCCATTCTCACAGAGAAAATGATCATATGATCAAGTGAATGTATGATATGAACTAGTAACACTAGCTTTGAGTTGTTAAAACTTTAAAAAGAGAAATATTGTTGACTGGTTCTTGGTTCCTTTTGATGCATAAAAACAACACCCCTGACGTGTTTTTACCCTTTTCTAACAGTCGACCATGTAAAATGAAATCTGAGAAAAAACTCAATCTAGTTAAACTGAGATACACAGTGAACCTGCTTCTCTTGATATTGTTCTTCGATGTTTTTTTCCTTCTTTCTCTGTTTCCCCCAACAATCGAACCATTCATTCAGACTAGAGAACTGGCATGTCCAAGACTAGATTTTTTTGCTGCCAAGTGATGCTGCTTGTTGAGAGAGGAGAGTAGAGGAGCAGAGCTGATGAATCTGTTAATGAGGCTGTCAGCTAGATATACAAATTATATAATGTTTTCTTTGACAATGTAAGGGCCGAGCCCATTGCTAAAACTTAAAAGCCCTTCGCATTTCAACAGTAGCGACTTGTGTCTTTCCTCTCAGTATTAGGAAGCAGAAGAGAAGCAGGCCTCTCTCTCTCTAGTTTCTCCTGCACTGCGAAGCCTGAACCTCCCTGTTTCTCAAAAAACCCCGACTTCATTATCATTCATAGTTAGTAGCAGAGCAGCGATTGGAAAGGAGCTTCTTAAACAAAAACCCAGTACAATAACGCAAAGGCAAGCCTTCTTTCCCTTAGTTCATGCTGCTTCTGACGCATTCAGTCAGACTACTTGTAATTCTTTCCTTCATCATCATTGAAGCTAAGTGTTTGTTTAAAGCTGATAGTAACTGCAGGTGAATTTTTTTTCCTCTCCTGTTTTAATTTTAAGATGGATGGACTTGTCAAGGTATTGTATAAATACTTTCATGCATATATAAATCTGTGTTTTGTAGGATAGTTTGATATCAAGTTTTGTTTTGTTTTGCCGGGAAACTTAATGAAATTTCGGCAATAACAAGTTGTAGTTATTCCACGAGTTAATTTTGTTGGGAAAAATTGAGTACAAGTCTGCGCTCTTCTGTTTGCCTTGACATGTTCATTATCTGGTTTGAAGTTTGGAAATTACGTGAGGTTTAAAGATCGATTAACTTAATTAATGTGCTTGTGATATCCTGAAATTATGAAAAGAACCCATGGATTTGACTATACGTGACTGTGGGGGTGATTTGGAGTAAGTTGCCTCTGTGATCTGAAACATTGTATTTGCTATTCACCAAATCATTGAGACCCATTCCTTTCTGCAATATCTTTTATCAGGTTAATAGTGTTTGGTAGCAGAACAAGTCTTCTTACTTAGGAGCAGCAGTTGACACATTCCTAACTGGTACGCCCGGCATTACCTCGTTGTGAGACCTTTTGTTTATGAAGTCTTACTCTTTAGTTATCTGTAATAAGGAACTGTTTAGATGTTCATTTTGTTAGCGTGAACAAGTAGTTTATTTGGACAATTCTTTGTAGCTGTCCAGGTTTATGGCTTGGCGCAGCCAATGTGATCTTTACTTAAACCTTGCTCTATGTGCCAGAAACTTGCTCTATTTTGGGCGTGACAATAACTGTCATGTGGGAGTGACATGCAAAAAGACTGTTGAAAGGCAGAACATAGTGAGACATACAGAAGCTCAAGAAAAGTGGAATGATGGAGGAGCAAGGAAGATTACTAGAAGGGCTGTGGGGGGAAGTGAGGGAACTAAGCCTAGGAAACAGAATACAACGGCTAGACTCAGCTCCAACCCCACTCCAATTCCTAAGAGACTATGTATCCCCTAACAAACCGTGCATCATCTCTCATGCCATCTCCCACTGGCCTGCTCTCACCCTCTGGCCTAACCTTTCGTACCTTTCTTCCTCCCTTTCTGATTCCATCGTCTCCCTTCACCTCACCCCACATGGCCATGCTGATTCCCTTGTTCCCCTAGAAACCCCTCAAAAAGAAGAAACATGCTTTGCCTCTGCTCACGTGGAGCATGTTCCTTTCCCTTGCGCTCTTGATCTTGTTCTGAAGCCTGAAATAAAAAATCTGGTGGGATACCTGCAGCAGCAGAATGACTGTTTTCAGGAAGAATATTCGGAACTGGCTTCTGACTGCGATGCGCACATCCCATGGGCTACTGAGGCACTAGGAGGCTGCCTTCCTGAGGCAGTGAATCTATGGATTGGAAACCACTCATCCGAGACTTCATTCCACAAGGATCATTATGAGAATCTGTATGCTGTCGTTTCGGGGGAGAAGCAATTCTTGCTACTTCCTCCTACAGACGTGCATCGCATGTACATTAAAGAGTATCCAGCTGCCCAATATTCTTATTCCAGTGATACTGGAGAGTTCAGATTGGAGCTGGAGAAGCCACAGAGATATGTGCCTTGGTGCAGCGTGAATCCTTACCCGCCTCCAGAGACTAAGGAGACTGAGATGTCCAAATTTCCTTTGTATTTCAATGGTCCGAAGCCCTTTCATTGTACTATCAAGGCTGGAGAGATTCTCTACTTGTAAGAAAGATTTTCATTTACTTGTTTGATTTCCTTCACACACATTAGTCTGTATGTAAATTTTGCATGCATAGCACTGCTCAAAAGCATTTACTTTGAAATACAGTTCATACAAATGAACGTTTTTGGTGAGTTTTAGAGGGACATGCAGCAAGGCTGGACTATTCCGCTGAATAATAAACAAATTATAATATTGAGACTAATTTTGTGAAGTTGATGCAGGCCAAGCATGTGGTTTCATCATGTTCGACAGACTCCAGATGACAATGGATGCACTATTGCCATAAACTATTGTAAGAATCTAGTACCTTTTTTGAATAAAACTTCATATGATTGTCAAATGCTAATGTACAGATATGTGTGGCAGGGTACGATATGCAGTTCGACATCAAGTATGCTTATTTCAATTTCCTGCAATCAATTCATTATGGGTCGACGACATTGATGAATTATGATACAAGCAAGTTCACCTTAAGTGATGGATTATGTATTGATGCTAATGAATTGGAAGCAGAGGAAGCCAATCAAGAAGATACTAAAGATGAATGAGCTTTGATTTTTTAATGTGGTGGTTAGTTTGGCTATCCAATTCATTTGTGAACTGTTCAAGCTGAATATGCAAAGAAATTCACACCATAAGACATTTGCACTGTCTCAGTCGCATGTTAACATGGTCACAACTGATTCATGCAACTTTAATTCTTGCTGGCTGCTGATTATTTTCTGGTGTTTTTATCTTGCAAGCTTCAACAAAGAAGATACAGAAACATTGAAAACTAAACAATCACTATCTTCTTCTTTTTCTTTGATGCCAAGAATTCTTCCATGTCCAGGAACAATTGTGATTACAAAAACCCATGTACACTAACTTGTCAAAAATTGATGAGAGTGTGATAAACAAACAAAAGAATAACAACATTCTGCAGGAGAAATCACTCAGTCACCTCACCCACCCCTTGAAAGCAAAACAAACTGTATATAAACATATAAATTAATAAATGAAAAATGAACTCAAAGGCACGCTTAGGCTGTTTCTGTCTGTGTTTCCTGCAATAAAAAATGGAAATCAGATCTTTGACGGAGTACCGGAGGAGGATCCATGTTAGATAAGCGGATTGTACTCAAGGATCCGAATATCTCTTCCATTGAAAAAGGTATGCTGAAACCAAACCAAATGATTGTTATTTACATTACTAATTTTATTTATTTCTTCTTCTTGTAGTGCTGGTGGAAAATTAGTAGTGATAAGAAAAGAAAACATTGTTAATCTTAGTACTTATGATCTTAGTACTTATCATACCTTGAATCGACATCAAGTAAGAATGTATTATTAGGCATGCTTATTGAATCTTCTGCCATTAGCGTTCTCATTTTGCCAATCACCTGCAGAACATTTTTAATTTTTCTTAGCGAAACCCACTTCCAACTAACTACCAAACAAATAGAAGTGTGCTTTGCTTACATCTGAAGATAATCCCTGAGTTCCATATTTGTCATCCAAGAACATAGTCCCAATGCGATATATTTGTGGAATGCTCAACATCTATCAAAAATAAAATTAACAAATTATATGATACCATAGTTTTAGTTCTTTTTTTAGTTACTGCACACACACTAAATTACTTACTGGGCAGAGTTCGTTTGTTATCTCATCCGAAGATTTTTGAGCCTTTTGATGCGAAACCTACATCCATATATTATCAAAACAATCCATTGATTAGTTCAAATCAAATTCACCATTCTGGAACTAAGTCCAAGAAAGAAAGGCCTTTTTGGGTTTCTAAAAGGTGTACCAGAAACCCAACAGCTTGTCTTATGTGTCGGAGTTCATCCCATGACGATCCTGTGAACTGTACAGTAAATAACAAGATTTTAGAGTAATTTTCTTTCTTTTCTACATTGCTAATATTACATTGATTGCCTTTTTGCTTACCTGATCTGATGCTTTGAGACACCATTGTTCCAATTCCTGCAAACCAGCCTTTACATATTCTCCATTGCTAAATGAGCAGCACTCACGACGAAGCAATAAGCTGCCAGATCAACCATTTGGATAGAGTATCAACATAGATTATGAGAATGCATAGTTAAACACATGAGATAAAAAGAAAAGAAATGAAAAATCTTCTTACCTATTAAAAAGCTGTACATTTATGAATGAGAAAACCTGACTAAAGATCTTCCTTGTGAATACAGGAGGGACCTGAAAATTTCAAAAGGTTAGGTGAGAAATACTTTCCTTCCCAGTCTCTGCACTGATACCTTAATTCTGGAAAATCTAGTAGAGAGAAGATTCATTCTTACATGGTTCTCTGTCATTATGCCCAAGGTCTGATCTAGCTTATTGACAATGCTTTGCCAGTGTATATTTGATGATTGCTGTTTGGCAACTATACTCAAATGGATATTTTTGGATGACCCTCTTATTGACCTAGCTCTTATAGATCTTGGAGCCTGTTCATTTAAGTAAACATGAAATCGCCATTAAATGACTCAAGTCTTACTTTGTGATGTCAATTCACTCTTATCCAATATGCTTACTTGGATGCACAAATTCAAAAATGGACCAATCTCTTTCTTAACACTGTCTCTGATCAGCCCATATATTTTCTCAACGTATGCAGTCAGATGTTGCTTAAACAGCAGTGCCGGGTACTTGGCTTCCACTTTTGATTGTTCATTTCCTTTCCCCACCATTCCACTGTATCCACTTGACATTCCCATGCCAACTGAAGATGCACGGAATCCCTGATATTGCATGCTCGAGTATTATGATTTTGTTATAGAATTAGATTTACTTCAGAATTAACTTGATAACACTTACCAGTGCCATTCTTCCAAATAAGGTAGCAGGGGAGGTTCGGTTACGCTGTGAAGATATATTGGTTGTATTGCTTGCTTTAAGAATATTTTGAAGCAGATACAGAAGGGTAGAAGTTGTTGATAGCCAATATGCTAGATCATTGATGTTGTCTTTACTCTACAATAGCACAATATAGAAAATCAGTATCACAACGTTACAAAGTATATGATGCAGAGCTGATAGTATTTTAATTTCTTTATATCTGGCCAATATGGTTTCATTGGTTAAGGATGCCACCTCTATTGAAGATCGAATTGTGTGAATAATCCTATCAAATATAGCTGTCTTCTCTGCTTCAAAGGATCTCCACTGAAGAAGTGATTTATACACAGCACAGGCAGCTACAGGTCTGGTCTCGTCAAACCGCTTATCTTCCATAAGACACTTGATAAGTACATCATGGTTTTCCTGTTCATAGAGTAGAAACAATAGAATGTCGTTTTCAGAAATTACACACTTGATGCACAGGCATTTTGAAATATTTTCTGGGTTTGGCAAGAATAAAGCATCCAGCTGGGTACCTGCTGCCTGTCTGTTAGGGATCTTTGTGTAGCTAAGAGGGAGATGGGAGGCCCGGATTCCTGGATACAAAATTTATCATTAGGTCTAGGGTGGAAGTATCTATTTGCTTCTGGAAATGTGTGTTTAAGGAAGGTGGTTGTACCTTTGTCATTTGAGGCTCTTCTTCTGTTTGATGTCCATTCTCAAAACTCTGAATCAGTAAACAAGGTTAATGAAAAATTGTGTGATGATTTTATCTAATGAAAAGACTAATTTTAAAGGAAGCATACCTTGATTTGAGGCAGAATTCTTTCAGGAGTCGCTACCTGCTCAACAATTGCTGGTCGTTTGCGGAGCAATTCATTCTCTGACTCCAGCTCTGTAATCTTACTCTTGAGTCTGGATAAAAGGATACATAGCGTCAGATTTGTATGAGAATGAGTAGTTTAATCTTTGGGCTTCAGGATGTCTTAGAAACTTCATGGTAAATTGACATGATGCTTAACCAGTTCAACTTGACCATACAAAACCGAATCAATTTCTAGTACCAAATCAGATTTACAGGTATCTCTGCTAAATAATACACAACATTCCATTTTTCCACGTTTATTTTAATTGTCTGATGCTGTCATAGAAACTTTTCTGCCATGTAGAAGCAGGTCTTCCATTGCGCGCACACACACTCTCACTCACACACATGCAGACATCTCTTTTGTCACTCATTAATGGTACTATCAGGCCATACTTTGTTGCATCTCATCATGAATTTTCTTTGTTTGCGAATTTGCATGGGAACAATGTAGAGAGGGTGAAGTAGATTAAATTTTCAGGTTTAATTATGTGACTGAGTCTTACGTTTTTAATTCTTCAGAGAGATCCTCATTTGTTGATGCATCCAGAGCCTGCTGTCGTAAAACTTGATTCTCTGATTCGAGGTTGGACAAATTTAGCTCCAATCTAAAATCACAAAGTGTTAGTAAACCTCATCTAAAGATCACAGAATGGTTTGCTAATAAAGCCGTGGAGATTACCTTTCAATAGTGTCTTGAAGTTTCATTGTTTTCAGGTGTGATTCCTCAGCCTCTATAGATCTTGCTTTGTTCTCTTTCTCAAGTTCAGTACACTTATTCTCGAATTCCTCCATCTTCTTCTTCAGCTCACTTAGCTCATTCTATGTATCCAGATTATAAATTATGTCATCCATATAGGCTACAGTAGACTTATGTGTGCACTCGTGTGTGCTTGGAATGCATGAAGAAGTTGTCAAAATTTAATCTTTTCCAGAGTTCTTGTTCTTTTGGTCCACAAGTTTTGACTCCACGTGTTAATTATTTACAATCTCACATAAAGCTACAACTTGTGTCAAAATTGTCAATTAATGCAGCATAATGTGATATACTGATGCTGCTGTTAGATGTTAGGTGGCTGAACCGTACTGTCATACCTCCAATTCATCATTCTGGTTCTTGAGTAACTCCAGCTTGGTGTTATCCACAACTGGCACCTCTTTGATAACCGGTGGAGCTTGTTCTATAGCTAGTTTTGCCGCTTCTTTTTCATGGATTATTGCGGCATGGGCTTCATCTAGTTGACCTAGCATCTCATGTACTGAACTTTGCAGTTTTGCAATTTCTTGGCCTTTAGCTTCTTCAAGATCAAGCTACACACACAAACACACACACAAATGTCACGGGCATAGTTTGGCCGATCAAAGAGGCTCTTAGCAACAAGATTGGACATTGTTATCAAGTTTCTTCACAACTTTAGATTCTTGGGCATTTTGGGGGAGCAACTGACTGTGTAGATAACTGATTGTCAAATCAGCATGTACAAGGAAGCATATAGGATGCGTTCAATATGCAGGTGATAATTTTCCGGCCCTGTAAGTGAAATGCCATTTAAATTTGTTGATGAATAGCATCCATTTCTAGATTTAATTGTGCTTTGTTAAAAAAAAAACAAATCCATTTCTTTTTGGTAGCATCATCAAACAATTACTGTGCTACTAGTTATACTTTTTTTTGGAACTTCAATATAAAATATACCCTCAAGTGCTTTTCAAATTCTAGTCGCCATGTTAGCTCTTCAACTCGCTTCTCTAGCTTGTCCTTCGCCTCCTTCAGTGCCCCAGTTTCTCTTGCAGCCTGCATCAGTATATTTGTCAGCTCTATTGTGCAAATATCAACCGTAATTATAGTGCAATCGAATTGTTGACTGTCAGGAATTGGTAACTGTGTATTTACACTCACCATCTTGAGCATTCTAAGCTCCTTCCTAGCTGTCCTTGCTCTCCAAAGACATTGCAATGCTAGAGTTGCGATCTTATGCTGCTTATACTCAGAAAGAGAATGGTATCTTCTCCATCGAGTCTATAAAATTAAAGATTTGACGAGACAAGAAAAATTATTTGACAGAAATCGCTCATCTGGAATTTCTTCTTCTTTTGCATACAGTGGCACAATAGAAAAAGAAGAAACGCAGAGTTGCAGCCTTGGCTCATTTAAAACTTATGCAAGTAGGCCAGGCAGATAGAACATCACCTGAATTATAGTTGCAGCCTTGGTTCTTCTTCTGTATCTGTATTCATTTCGCGCTGCCATTGCTCGCATTCCAGTTTGGATAGCTATTGCTGATGCTTGCAAGCTAGTGTAAAATGTTCTTGCTGTATGGGCACGGGCATTCTTTTGTATACGGATAGAAGCTGCTTCCTTCCTCATATGTTCATATATCTTACGAGCAAGTTGTGCTGCACAAGAGGCAAGACAAAAGAAGTATTGTCATCTCAGACTTGTATGCTTTCTACGCTATGGCTTCAAATGGTGGCCCGGCTCATTTCCTGTTAGGATCAAGTCATGGCCATAAAACCTGGTTTTTCTATAGAAAATCATAAAGAACCTCGACCATAGTCACAATTATTTTAGAATGGCAGGATTCTGTTACCCAAATACGGCATGCAAAACTATTTAATCACTCTTCATCAGTGCAAGTTACTTCACTCGGTTGGTCTGTTTTCCATCATGCTTTAGAGTGCAAGATGCAATTACTTGGGGAAAAAGCTAACCTCTCCAGAGTTTCTGCAAATGAATTGCAGCTCTTCTTAGGGTGATGAACTCTTTTCTGGCCAGATAGGTTCGGATTTGTCTCTGGACTCGCCTGACAGCATTAGCCAAAATCTCAGCTCTTCGTGCATCTAACTCAGCCATCTGCCCAGCTCTGAGGAACACCTTTGTTTTCCCAATCTAAACCAGGCATTTAGGGGAAAATGTTGCATTAACACAGCATATGTTTTACTTGCATATTTTATAAACACTGCTCCTTTTTATTATTTTCATGATTAAACATACCTGATAGCCCTTCAAACCCATCCTGTCCAAGATGGAAACGCATGCCGATTTTTCATCAGATCTGCCCAGAAGAAGCAGTGAACGTCATGGTTGGATCAATACAAAGTTCAAGATGATTTAGGTGTTGGAGAATAGTTAGTGGGGAGCTTCTGAGTAGATGTTCCAACTCAGCTGTCACCAACTTCGGTCAGCTTTTGTTAGATAAGATTAATTTCTGCTCAAAATAACATGTATATAGGTCTACAGGTCAACGCTCTCATTCCAGCCTTGACTTTGAGACTTCCATGCCACAGTTGCATAATGCGAAATGAAAAGTAACTGCACAAGAATTCATACCCATCTAGAACATCAGGAGCCAGCATTCCAAAACGATCAAGAAACTCATCAAATGTTCTTTTGGTTGGATAGCCAGCACAACTTATCCTAATAGCCTCCAGTACCCCCTGTTGTAAAATCCATTAGAATAATCGCTATAAATCAGAGCAACATGATAGATAATTTGGAAACAGACATGTTTTGCCTGATCTGAAAAGTGAAAATCAAAGCCATATGTCATTGACAGGGAAGCAAGTGAATTTATCTTACCCCACATCTTAGCTGGTTTAAGACATTGAAGTTTTCAAAGATTCCAGGCTTTAGCACTGTGTTCGGCTTTACACATCTGATGTAATGTGGCTCTGTTGTGTTTAATGTTTCCATCAAAGCTTGTAATTGTTGCTGGAAGTTAATTTTGAGCCAAGAATCAGTCATGATCTGAATTATTTTCTGTATCATACAGGATGCTATGCTGCTTCTATGTGGATAAAGCTTACCTTGAAGCGAGTACCGATTGAAGGGAACTTGGATTGCTTAGATGTCTCTTCAGGTAGTGGAGGGAAAAGGTTAGCAACAAAAGGACACTTGGAAGCATCTAACAGAGCTTGATGTTCTGCTACAACATAATCTTTATTTTTGTCAAGGAAATGATCTGCCTGGTATGTAACCTGCTCACAGAATGGCTCAATGATCAGAAATCCACTAACGTGGTTCCTTTAGCTGGTGCTCAGGAATAAGATTCAAAACATCACTTACATCTCCCGCATAATGATTGATCGTGAAGGCTGTTCGAGCAAGTTTCGGTTTGCTGAAGCGTTTGTGAGCTTTATATGTCTGGTACATCTTTTGTGCAAATGTCTCATGGGTTGACTTGGGAAACATGCTGCATTAGGAAGGTAATTCAAGCTTACTTCCCATGATTTCATCATTGATTTATTTCCCCTTTCCGTTTTTGATTTCGTTTATTATTTTCTTTCAACTGCCTAACGATAAATATTGACGGGTCTAGAAAATTGAAGGATTTGGACTTCTCTCTCTCTTTAGAACAAGTAATCAGACGTTTAGTGGCGCTAGCTTTGGTAGCTTAGATTACCTCCAATTATGCAAAACAAATCTCTGAAGAAATGTTTTGCTTTCTTTCATAAAATTCACCTGCATTTCTGTAGCTTTTTGCTTCAGGTTTTATTATATCACGACCATGTAGTTCCCACTTTCCATTAATATTACTTAGCAACCACAATTTAATTGTCTCAAGTCACAGTAGCTTAACTGGCATTTAATTCCCTGAGCGATCATGCACACCTTGATGTGTTAGGTATGGATATTTATGCAGAAGGTAAATAATTCCACAGCTAGATTAGTGAATAAGATTTTCAATATAGAAGGGAATAACATACCAGGCTTCATCAAGAAGGGCTATAATACCTCCTGGTTTCTGCAGGCACGCACATAATAACCGTGTGTCAATATTTCATGAATAGGACTTTGACATGCAATACTCTTACCTTCTCAATAAGATCCAAAACATCCTGGTTGTCTACGAACTCTACATAGCTCCAGTTTATCTCCTCCCTTGTATACTCTTCTTGCTCCATTTTGAATACATGCTGTGGATAGAGATTCATTTGTGCATAAAAAAAGAGAGAAAAAGCACTTGCGAAGATGGTTGAAAGTCAAAACTATGCACAGGAATCTCATCAATCCCTACCTGGTTGAAATGCTGTTGTAACTTCTCATTTGTTAAGTTGATACATAGCTGCTCAAAACTACAGTATTCATCACATGATGAGATATTCCTGTTGACTTATTTAATTAAAGATAACTTCATTTATAGTTTCACGTACCTGTTGATCTTGAAGCTTTCAAAGCCATAAATATCAAGGACTCCAATTAAACTTGCTGCGTTAGGATCTTGACCGATTGAACTATTGATCTTGTCTACAATCCTGCAACATTCAATTGACTCTTCTCTTGTTATTTCCTTATTTACTGGGATCAATCCAATGAACAATTGAGAAGCTGAAGTGATGTTAGAGAACTATTATACCAGCTTTGTCCTAACGATCTATTAGCAGAAGCCATATTAGATATCACCAAGGAAACATTTTCTTAGTTCAGAATTTGACTGAAGAGCATAGTTACAAAACATCCTTAGCAAATGATAAAATTGATGCTCTTTTTCTACTGCTTGCATGTAGTTTATAGAATAAATTTCTGGTCTAGATGAACGAGTTTGGTTTTCTTACCAATCAAACAGCTTTGAGTATACAGTCTTGGCCAAGGCATCACGACTTAGGACAGCTAAATCCGGGTCCAGAGGTTTTGTAATGTTACCATCTGGAGTCACTATAACCCGCTTGCAAAGTGAGTCTTCCAGTGCCTTCTCATCACACCTAAATCGAAGCATTTTGTGAGATAATGACATGGCATCACTAGATATTACAGGAGCATCTTTTATTTTGGCTGTCAAAATAGTTCAGAGTTCTAACATCAGTAACTCTGCTGCTGTTCGAAGATGGTAGTGTGATTTATCATCCTTGAGTTTAGAAGAATCCGCTTCCTTCCCTTTGACAAAGTCAATGTTTCCGATGTGGAGGATTGCAGCTACTATGCTGAATATAGCATCCTACAGAAAAGAAACTCCCCTTCGTTAATCTGGAGCATGCATCTCTATTCTAAGCAATTCATTCCTGTAGGGACGGGAAGAGTAAACACCTGTTCATCCTGGCTGATCCCGACAATATCCATTGCATTTCTGGTCTCCAGATACTCCCTTGCATCATCTACATTTGCAACTTCGTAACAGTTTGTTTGATTTAAATAGTGGAAAGTTCTCGGGTCCCCTAACTTGTATTTCTTGACATCCTGAAAGGGAACATCAGTTAGATAGCTTTTCCTGAACAGCCTCGAATTATTGCATGGTTGTCAGGAAATCACCTCTGGTGGTGCTGAACAGAGCATGTAAAAACAATGGTAGTTTCTCTCCGGGTCAGAGACCTGGCAAACACGCGATCTTTCAAGAAGATAAGTACGAACTGCAGCTCCAGATATTTTCCCATGCTTGTCAAATTGTATCTCAACAAACTTGCCAAATCGACTGATTGACCACCCAATTTTTGTAAGGTTAACACGAAGTTTTAGCAGAAATAGAACGTACATAGAGCATCTAAATTTCACCTCGAATTGTTGTTTTTGACAGTCTTTGCGTTCCCAAATGCTTCCAATACTGGGTTGGACTGAAGTGGAAATTAATACAAGTCTTCATTCAATTAGTTCAGTAGTTGAATCACCTAAAAGGCAATATTTTGTCACTTATAGCTTTTAACTTACCTCCAAAACTTGTTGTTCCACCGTTCTTCCTTCACTGCCTGCAGATCTCCCCCCCATGAAGGCAAGGTATCTCATGAGCATCTTTGTTGTCTCTGTTTTACCAGCTCCACTCTCTCCACTTACCAAAATGGACTGGCTGCCCTGTTCATTTATCATTGCTCTGATGTTTGAAGTTATCATATTAGCTTGATATATATATATATATATATATATATATGCACACACATGCATGTATTAAAAATATATTAGTCACAAGATGTGTTGAATTCAGCCCATGCATGGTAATTAAACTTAGTTTTGATCTGCTGATATTACCTGTAACAGGTGTCTGCCACAGCAAAAAGGTGCGGACTTAGCTCTCCAAAAGCAGCTCCCTTGTACTGCTCCATCATGTGGATGTCATACAAATGTGGTAGTCTTCGGAAAGGATTTACCGCTATTAGAATGTTCCCAGTGTAAGTCTGCTTATTTCAGCACTGATCATCAGTATTCTGGTTTGCACATAAATCTACATTCTATAGTTTCAAGACTAATTCCTAAATCACTTAATTTACGGTGGTGTCAGATGCATCAATTAATGTTGACTCACATATATCTCATTGAGTGCAAACCGACAATCAAGGTTATGCAAGACTCCTGGTTCATGGAGGTATGCTAATTTTGTCATGTCATCGACTCCTGCTGGTGGCGCCTCTGTGTCTCTTGGATATATACTTGAAATATCTGCAACTATCTGGAGTTGAGGTAAGAATCAATAAGGAGTTCTTCGTAATACCAATCATTACATCGAACTTCATCTTATCTAGTTCATATGTTGGAGGCTGGTCTCTAAGAAGTAAGAACAAAGCTCAGACATGATAATGTAGCATAAATTTTGACCAATTATGGAGTCAAAAGAAGTTAATGAATGATAGAGCGGTATATTGTCTGAGTGATATAAGCTTTTGCCTCCTTTTCTTACAGCTAGCAAGTGTTATAACAGAGGTTTCTGAATTGTTTCACCTAAATATACAAAGCAGAAGTTACAGAGTTATCCATCTTGTAAATGGTTTTTGCTTGTCCACAATATACCTTCCCCCTAAGTATGCCCAGATAACAGATATAAACAATTAAGTTTCATGATGTGCTGGATCGCTTGCAGAGTCGGATTTTTGCAAGGTATTCACTAGGTGTAGCTGGCATACATGCAGGGTCACTAATGGATCTCTTGCCATCCTTTGGATCCTGAACTTCAAAGGTATTTAGTTTTTCTACTATATCAGTGCAAAATCCTTTAAATAGAATAGATGGTTTCAAACTCCGAGCACCATATCTACATGATCTGAACTGGCATGGAAGAGATTGGATGATATAATTGAGCAGGAAGGCTTACAGTTTTTCCATTTGAGGTAGTAATGGTGGCATCTCTGCCCTTGATTTCTGTAACTTCACCATCCATCCATGCTTCCTCAGGATCCTCAATCCAGACATGCGATCCAACTATGATGTTTACCGGAGTTCCCTGGATACATCATCCAAGACAAAGAACATAATATCAATCATTTCAGATTTTTGCTAGTAAATCGAAGAGTGGAAAATGAACCAACAAAAAAAACCCATGATCAGGAAGCTTACCATATTGAAAAGCTTTTTTTATATGACCATCAAATGTTTTTCAGAATTGGGATGATGTAAAGAAGCAGATGAAAAGAAATGTAATGGTTTTGAGAGAGAGAGAGAGAAAAGAAGAAATGTATTAGCAAGCTAGGTAGGAGAAGGAGAATGTGTTTTTAATCAAGGGTGGTCATAGAGAGACTGGGTGTTGGATTAAAGAAGTTGAAAGTATAAAAGAATGTTGAAAAGGAATTCAAAAAGCAGAGAGGGAGTGCAGGGTGAGGCAACTCAAAAGCAAAAGGAAGCAGTCAGCCAGCCTGCAGCCACCCCTCACCTCCCCCGTCCCCACCCCATTTCCAACTTTTTTGCTCATTATACGTCGGGTGCTGACATGGCGCCACTAGAGAATCCCCCACAATCTCTTCATTAATTACTTGAGGCATACGTAGTATCTACAAGCAGAATTTAATTCCCATCATCCTGCAGATACATTATGTTACGGTGATGGGCAAAATCACGGCACTGTTCATTGCATGAGCGCCACCGTGATTGTTCTTGGAGAGGGGTCATCTGTCATGATTTTGGAGTTCTTGTTTAGCAGCATTGTTCAGTTAAGTCTGCTGTAAACAGGTCTAGCGACGTTTAGAAGTGCTGTTGAAGTTTACTGATGTTTTTTTCTTACGTTTAGTGATCTTATAATGCACGCGCACAGCCGGATAATGGAATATTTCAAGCATTTTGTCAAAGTCAACGGCTCGGAAGGAAGAAGGGGACAGTTTGGTGATTCTCATTCATTTGTAGAGAAAGAAACAGGAAAGCTGATTTCAAGAATCCAGTCACAGAAAGACACCTATATTTTTCTACAGTCCAAATCATGGACCTCTCTTTCCGTTTACCAAACCTGAGGGGCCCCTGTGGGCTGCGGGATTTCTCTTTGTGGGGGGAGGCCGGTGGAGAAGATATTCCTGCCGGTGCCGGATTTTGGCTATTTCACATGGGGAAAAGGTCCTGTGTTGTGGGACCTCAATTACTATAAAAAAGGCTTTCCAACCAAGCTGCTTCTTTTTCTTTTCTTTCTTTATTAATTCTTCATTTTTATAGGGATGTTGAATCATTATTCTTGTTTGTTAAGGCTGTGATATTAGGGGGCATGGAAAATCACCCCACTCAGACTGTAATAAGATGAACTCACTGAGGCCAGCTGCTCTTCGTTGCTTTCTGTCGTCAGAATTTTACCCCCAAGTTGCGGGGACGAGTCTTAAAAAAAAACCAGTGACTCTGTACTGCACTTTACTACTAGCTGGAAGCTGGTTGCTTATGCTGTCCTGGCTCCTGGGACAGCAGTTAAGGCTTCGATGTAAGCTGGTGATGATGCACATGTGCACGTGGTCTGCTTATAACTTCTAACTACATTATTTATCACTGTTACATGCTACGAATCGAATTATTTTTTTAATATAAAATAGTTTAGAGATTAATATTTCTTTAGAAAAATATATTAAGATAATAATATATTAGATTAATTTTGGTTAGCTCATGTTAATATATCAAACTTGCTATTCAGATTATAAAACCATGATAATCCCACATAAAACAAATTAAAAATAAACTATGAAGACTAATTCTTAATTAATTCAATATCGAAGGATAAAATAAAAAACACACCTAAAAAACCAACTTGTGTGAACTTGTGAAACCCGCGATCATGATAATCCAATAGAAAGCATATCAAAAGCATATTATGAATTCAAATCCCTAATCAGCCTAAGATTGAAAAATAAAATTAAAACATATACATAAAAAAAACAACTCAACTCAACCCACCATACTCATAACCTAGGTCATCATATCAAAATAAACTCATAAAAAAAACCCTGGATTTAACCCGAGTTAACTTTCCAATTATGTGAGTTTGGTCGGAAATTGAGATAACCTCATAAAAAGCAAATTAAAATAAATTATGAAGCTCAAATCTTAATCACCCATGTTACGAGGCTATAATAACCTTATAAAAAATAAAATAAATTAAATTATGAAACCTAATTCTTAATCAAACACAATATTAAATGATAAAATTAGAAAAAACAAATCAATTAAAAATAGAGTCAGTTGGGCTAACAAACTAAACCCGTGCTTTGGATAATGAGACGGGGACAACCCAATAAAAAAATCCAATATTGAAGGACTTGTGACCTTGGTCATGAGATCCAAATAACCTCTTAGAAAAAAAAGACTCGATTTAACCGAAATTAAAATACTAAGTGGGTGTTTGGCGCTGCAGTGTGACCTGCGTTGCGGTTCACCGCAGCGCCAAACCACAATTTAACCAAACATCAAATGAATTTTAAGTGGTGGGTCCCACCAAAAAAACAACGTTTGCGGCGCAATTTGAGAAGCATCTGTGAGATGCTTCTCAGAACGCGTTTTGCGTTACAAAATGAAATAATAAAGAAAAATAATAAACGAGCGGACATACAGGGAGCAAAGATTAGCTACCCATCGTCTTCCCCAACTCCGGCGACAGCAACACCGGCCACCAAGTATGACAGCGCCAACTCATCCTTGTCTCTCCCCCAACATCAGCCTCTCTCTCTCTCTTCCTTCGCCATTGCAGCACAACAAGCTCTCTCTCTCCTCCAGCTCTCTCTCCTCGCCAACTCCTGCAACAACTCCCGGCCAGAAGCAGCACCAGCTCCACTATGAGCTCCAGCAGCATCCAGCCACCACCCAAGCCTTCTTCTCCAGCTCCGGGAAGCAGCAGAGGCGAACGACAGCACAACACGACAACTTCCAACGCCCCGTCCGGCCACCATAGGCCTCCATTTTCTATGCCACCACGACAGGGAGAACCACCTCGGCCTTCTCTACCCGTCGGTACCGGCCGTTCACCCTGTAGTCATAGTCGGCCATGTTATGAACAGTAACATGATCCTGATTATTTCATGCACAACGAAAGAAAAAATGCACCGTTTTGTGCGTTTTTGCTTGTGCCTGTTTTTAACGATTGGGCTGGGCTGCTCTCGGCCCAGCCCAAGTCCGGCAGGGTTGGGCCAGCCCATTTATTTGGGCCAAGCCCAATCCAATTTTTTTAAAAAATATAAAAATCATATTTAAAAAAATTAAAAATTGTGTAATTTACTTGAATTATTAATTATATTTTATTATTATGATAATTAAATCTACAATATTTTAAAAAAATATATGTGTGTGTCCTTTAAAGTAATTTCACAAGTTGACATCAATATGAAAAGCATGGTAACCAAACACTCGAAACTGCTTTTCATTAACCTCAAACTCAACCACAGTTTTAACCAAACACCAATTTGAGTTTTGAAACGCAGGTAAAAGCGCTTTTCATGAAACTGCTTTTTTTCAACCTCAACCACAACAGCAACAGTTGTGCCAAACAGGCCCTAAAACCCATAACTTTAATCATGATACCAAGATATCCTCATAAAAAACAAAATATGAACCCAATATCAAAGGATAAAATTAGACAAAAAAGTTAATTAAGAAAAAAAGTCAATCAGGTTAACTCGCCAACCAAGTTAACCTGCCAAACTCACGACCCATGTCATGAGAGTGCGATAAATTAGTAAGAAAAAAATCTAATATTAAAGGATGAAATTACAAAAAAATATTAATTGAAAAAAAGCAAAGCATCTCAATTAGATTAATTAGATTTGACAATAGTGTTTATACAATATTAATAACTAACTTACAAAATTAATTATATAGAAAATCAAAATTAATAACATTAGAAATAAAAAACCTAATAATAAAAAAGTTAACTCTAAATATCTATATAGAAAATCAGAAATCTGAGCACCTCCTCTTAAGTTGGTGCATAAATTTAGCACATGCCAAACTTATTTAAAACTTTTAAAACACTTAACTTGAAACTACTACAGTGAAAATGTCAATCAATTGATCATCACATATGATAATAGACAACCCTGTTATTTTTATCTAATTTATCCTTAATGATTTTTTTTTTTACACTTACATGTTTTGTACCATTATATTAAACTAGATTATGAGCAATACCACATGTTACTTTATTGTCACAATATAGTTGAATAGGTTGCCTTGATGGATAACTAAAATAATATAATAGAAATTTTAACCACAATGTTTTACAAAGTCCAAAAGCTTTACATTTGATTTTTGTGTTCTGTGCTTGAACTAGTAACAACACCTTGTTTAATTCCTGTTTTTTTATGTAACAAGATAACTATAAAAGTAAAGTAACTAGAAGTAAATTGTCTATAATCTACTACTCTAGCCTAATTAATATCAATATATACATCCATGCTTTAACAATCTACTTTTTTAGTCCCTCTATAAGTGTAACCTTTAAATATTTTAAATTATTTATATAATATGTTGCTCTCTCAAATTATGTATAAACTAACAAAAAATATATTCAATGCATGAGCCAAATTTGTTTTTCTATGTGCCAAGTACATTAATCTCATTACAAGTTTTTGATATATTTTTTTATCAACTATCATTTGATTGGACTCAACATTTAACTTTAAACCTTTTTTACTGTTGTATCAATTGGTTGACATGCTAAGATATCAGTCTCTTGTATAAATATAAAACATTTTTTTAGATATACTTTTTATGAGATTGAGACACTTCAATTCCAAGAAAATATTTCAAAGGACTTGGTTTTTTTTATTAAATTTGCTGGCCAAGTAATATTGTGGGCCTTTCTTTCTTCAAGATCATTTTTCATAACTAACATATTGTATACATATATAATTAGTGTTGCAATCTAACCATGTTTTTTTAAGAACAATGTGTGGTATGAATTGATTTTACAATGGATGAAGGCTATCATAAATTTTATGAATATTCCAAACCATGATTTTTAAAGATTTTCTTAATTTATAAACCAATTTATTCAACTTGCACATGCTTTTCAAGTATCATGCACCATGATGGGAGATGCATGTAAATTTCTTCATAAAATTCACCATGAAGAAATATAAGTTCACAACTAAAGATAACAAGATCCAAATTATGTTGAAAGTGCAAATATCTTTATATAATCGATACAATAGATTTGAATGTAGTATTCCACCATCAATCTTGATTTAAAGCATTCAATGGTGCCATTAGCTTTGCTTTTTACCATGTAAATCCATTAACATCCAACTGATTTCTTTTTTCATAGATGATCACGAATCCTGACATTTTATTTTTTTAAAAATATTTTATCTTTCTGTTCATGATTTCTTTTCACATAGGTTATCAAGGCTTCTTATACACTATAAGAAGTAAATGCATTAGATAATTTATTTACAAATAATAAGTTTGATTTTGATAAATGATGGTTAGACACATAATGAATTGTAGGATATTTAACTTTATTAAAAATTTTAGGTTCATATATGGGTTTAGAAGTACCTATGGTATGGTAATTTGGTAATTTTTTTTTATTTGAACACTAAATTAAGACTATCGTCAACAATCAATTGGTTTAATCTATTAGTTACAACAAATTCTAACTTGAGTGAGACATTTTTTCAGTCACATATTTAATTTCTAGGTGTTCATCACCACTTTGATCCAAAATCATATCACTCAAATTTCTAAAATCCAAATTTATATCTAAAAGTCTTAATCTAAACTTTTAATTTCCTTCTAATACATACTTTGAAGTTCAAACTCAAATAAAAAAGACATGGTGCTTTCATGAATAATAACACTCATTTTGATAAATATTTATGTAGTTGAAGGATGATTATATCAATATCTATTTTGATGTTTGACTTTAGAAATAATTAAATAGAATCTAAATTAATAGTATTAGTAAAGGTCAAAGAACCATCTCCAATAACCAAGGTACAAGTACCGTTGATAGTAGATATAAATTTTTGTGAGGATGAATTAAGATATGAGACATGTCTAGAATCAATCGTCATATTATTTGTAGCATCATAATTAATTATCCATGCACACATAAATATTTAAAACCTTACCAATATTATTTATAACTAAAACTAATATTGAGGTTTTTTCAGCAACTTTATATTGTCTTTGTTTTAAACATTGTTGTAGTGGATATATTTTTGAAATACTTCTCTTAAGAATCACAACAATGATTTCACTATTCTAGATATCCCACAAGCTTGTAACATCAACTTTTGGTATGACCCAACTAATTTCAATTATTTTATTTATAAATAGACTTACAAATACCATTATTCTTCTTAGACTAGTTAGTCTTAATTTGGTCTACAATTGTTGCAATAGTCTTATATGCATTAAGTGACCGATCACCTACCTTTTTCCTCTCATTGTCACTCTTGAATTATGCTAGACACTAGTAATAATTATTTTTTATTGTATAGTAAAACATAAAGGATTTTCAAGCTTTAGATGACATAATGAGATGGTCATCGATCACAATCACAATACCATTAAATTACAAATATTAGTTAACTTTGCTTTTTTTTTTTCCTACACTTTTTATGTGGTGTTTAACACAATTTTTGTTTATGCTTTTATATGTTTCTCAAAAGTGTTATTGGTTTGAAAAAAAACATTAAAGTGATGCTTTTAGTGTTTTCTAATTATTTTAATGTGTTGATGTCAAAAATAAAAAGAAATAAAAAAAATTCATTATGATGTATTTTCAAGCGAAAAGCTATTTCAAAAATCACCATACACCACAATTCCAAACACTTCTATATAATTATTTTCACTTTAGCTTGATTCCTTTTTAACTATTCCTTCTACTCAATTAATGATAAGATTTTTCATGATTTTTTCTCACATCAATCATATTTTTATGACTTTAGAGAGTATATATCTCTCCTCTACTCTTTATTCAACACCAAAATTTTCTATTTTCTTCATTTCATAGTAGTGTTCAACTTGCTCAACAAGATTCACAACATAGATAAATTTATTGTGATATTTTATTAATCCATGTTTATTGCTAATGTCTCTCTCTATTTAATTTGACAAAGCTAAATTAATCACAAAACAACAAAAATAATTTCTCTCTCTTTATGCATGAATCACAAAATCATGATTACTGTTCAAAGTTAAAAACTTAATTTAGGTTTCTCAAAATCCAATCTTTACCATTAAGATTATAAAACCTTATGTTGTGAATGTCCCTATAAAATCTCAACTTAATCAAAATATAGATGACTCCAATCAAAATATATGATCAAAACTAGATATATCTTCATATTATTGTTTTAGGAAGTTATGAATCTTTAGATTTCTCTATTTTTTCCCTCAAAATTCACACACAAACACAATACTTTTCTTTTAATATAACAAAGAGATATTGATTCAATGAATGGTTTTTTTTTTTTTTTTATAGGATTCAAAGACTTTTAAAAAGTAAATAATAGCAACCATATTAAAAAAAATAAGGGATTCAAGAGTACAAACCTAGATTTGATATATGTTTTCAATACAAAGAAATACCTTTCTAATTTTTTTATTGAGAGAATGAGAAATGTATACTGTATATACAATACTAATTAAATTATCTTAAAAAAACAATCACATAGAAAATAAGTAACCTAATAATTAAGAAAATAATTCTATATCTGTATATAATAAATAAATTAGGAAATCTCAACAAATCCAACTCCAGTTGGATGGAAGAAAAATATTCCCTTTAATTAGTCTTATATGCATATGAAAACATTATTTTAATACAATTTCTCATGCTCTATCTAGTCTAATTTTATGTGTGGAGTTATATCACCTTTTCCAAATATCATAATCCATATAACACATTTTACACCGTAGTCATAACTGCTCGTGCTCAGATTTTTCTATGTTTTTGTCAAGTTTTTAGAAAGGCATATGCTAATATGTAATCAAATATTGATAGTAACTGAATGACTTATAAAAATTGGTGTTTTAGGATTTCATTATTATGTTACTAATTCTATCATTCATTGAGAGGGATTTAAAAAAAAAAAAATAATAGTTAAGTTATATGTATTTTTTGTACATTGCTAAATCATATGTTTGCACTTTGAATTTGATGGATTAGATTTGAGGAGTGTTTATCAAAATAAAAACCTTTGCTCTTTATCCATCAACCACCAAACCCTAGGATGAGAAACCCCACCTTTTAGTTTGACTTTGTGAATCACAATCAAGCCTATGAATGATAATCCTATTGCCATAGCCTAAACACCTGATCTATTTTTTTTTTATTTTCTATATTGTATGTTATTACTTACAACCTGTTTGGAATCAAATCACATGTGGAATTGAACTTAATTCCACATGTGATTTTAATTCAATTGATAACTTATTATATTTCTTATATTTGGAATAAAATACTAAATCACATAACTAGATTCAATTATACTATTTGAAATACCTATAGAATTGAATTGAATTGAATTACCAATCTTTACTATCTTGCTTTTAATTCAAAATTGCATGGTACATTTTCTCATTAATTGTTTTTTTTAAAATGAAATATTACACTATGCTCCCTAATGCTGATCATTAACATGAAGCTTTTTCCAAGCCATGCCTTTAACTTATATCCAACAAGAGTAAAAGGTTATTTGTTTGCATTTTGTATTACTAATGATGTACTTAATTGTTTAGTCTCTCTCTAAATGAAATCTTTTTTTTTTAGTAGTGAAAAATAGACTAGAGTAAACAAATAAAATATAAAAAAACAAAAAAAGACTTAACTTGTAGTATCCATGTTAATTATCAAGTCATGACACCCATGATGGGAACTTGTTGAGTGATTCAAGATAACATACCCATCTACTTGTCATAATAGGATTAGAGTACTTTGAAACTCTTTGAACCATGATTATGCCAACTTTCATGGTTTGAGGAGCATGAAACATCCACCATTCTCCATTTCACCATAGAGAAACAAAATGCTTTCATCAAATACAAGAGTAGTTAGATATTAAATACAATGTAAATAGGAGTTTAGAAAATCATATTCTTAGATAAGAGACGGTAGTATAGATGCATACTTTGAAATAAAAAAAAGTTTTTGTTGAAGAAAAGAAAGAGAGTGTTTTTGGAATAGTATTTTCAATGTTAGTTTTAAAACGAATTGATTTGTGAATTAGAGCCTCTCTGATTTACTTTTGTCTATTTTTTTCTGTTTTGAATTCTATTTGAAATTCAAATCAATACCCTTAAAAAGTTTAGTCACAATAATTGATTAAACCATTGAAATTGAATTAAGTTCTAAGAATTCAAAAGAACTTGTTAAAAAGCCTCATAAACAAGGACATAAAGAGCTTCATATGGATCTAGCTCAAGATATAATTAAAAAAAACCAAATTTACTTATATTAGTCTCTTATTTTATTTTTAAGGCCCAAAATCAGAGAAGCCTTTAATAACATTTTTTTAGAATAATTGTTTGAATAAGACATTTACTCTTAGAGATAATAATGAATATGATAAGTTAAGTTTTTCTATATTTATAATCTATCTATTATCTATATGCTAAAAATTAAAATATTTATACTCTACTTATCAAGTTTTAAGTGTTCATATGAATATCTATTATTCAACATTATATGTGTGTGTATATCTCCAAGAAGCGTGACGTGGTGTCATAGGATGTGAGATCTGCCTTGCAGGTCTCAGGTTCTAGTTAGGATGTGCATGCCTTGTAAGAGTTAGGGACAATCAAATTTTCACTCGCTTAACTCGGGTTTGCAAAGAATACCTAAAAAGGAATGAGTTTCCTCGAATCCAAAAGGCATGCCAAATTTACTGTGCAATTCTCCACTATTCACCTAGACACAATTCACTGTGGATTGCTATAATAAAATGACCATTTTACCCCCAGGACATAAATTTTTTTTGCCCCTGGGACTAGAGGTATTTAGAATTTTCGAGGGGATATGGATGGTATTTCTGAATTCTTTGCACAATAAATATACAAAAATAGCCCCTGAAAACGACAAAAGAAGGCACCTGGAACTAGGGGTAGTTTAGCAATTTCCAAGGGACATGAATGGTATTTTCGATTTCTTTGCACAATAAAACTAAGAAATTAGCCCCGAATAACGACAAAAAATAAGCCCCGGGCCCAAGGGTGTTGCTGTATTTTCCAAGGTGGTTTTTTCATAGTTATTACTGGGTTTAAGGGTGTATAGGTAATTGTCCATTATTTTATTATTTTTTTAGAAAACTACAGGTGCATCGTACTGACGCGTGTACAGTCTTTCATGCGCACGCGCCATTCGGGCGGCGCGTGCGCATCCTTACGGTGGTCAAAAACAGGCTTTCATCGTGTCACATGGTGCGCCGACATGTCCTCTTCCTCCTGGTAATACGCGTGTCTGGTTAGGGTGGCGGTGAAACTCCGGTGGATGGGTTTAAGATTTTTTTCTCTTTTCTCCCTCCTGCCTCCCGGAAATAGACTACGGTCCCTACGGTTTGCGAAAATTTTATTTTGGTCCCTAGTTTTTTGATTTCGTTTTTGTTACTGTTTTTTAATATAGTTTTTTATTTTTTGCAATTGTGCCCTTTAATTAAAACTGATTATATATGTTGGGTTTCAATATAGTCTTTATTCTTTTGATATTTGGTTTGCTTTTAGTTATTTTAATTGCTTCTAATTGGGTCCTCCAATTAAAATTTGTCATATATTCTATCTTTCATTTCAGTCCTTATTCTTTTATTTTTTTAAAAACATTACATATCATTTTTTTAAATGTGTTTATTTATTTTGGTCCTAAGGTTTTATTTATTTCAATTTTGTCCTTTAATTGGAATTAATTATATAGTTTGTTTTAATTTGTTTTGATTGTGTCCTCCAATTGAAATTAGTCATGTATGCTACTTTTCATTTCAATCCTTATTCTTTTAATTTTTTTTAACAAAATTACACTGCAATTGTTTTCTAAAATATTTTTATTTGTTTCGGTTCCAAGGTTTTTATTTGTTTCAATTTTGTCTTTCAATTAGAATTAATTATATATTTTATTTTTTATTTCAATCCTTATTCTTTGAATCTTTTATTTTCTATTAATTTCTTTGGTTTTTTCTGTCATTCTTGGACAATGTTTATTTTTTATCTGTATGCTTTTAGTTTTTGTTTTTAGTTTTTGTCGTTTTATTTTTTATTAGGGATTTATTTATATTTGGTTTAGTCCTGAAATTTTAATTTATGTTGGTGATCATTTTAAAATTAATATTGATCTCGTTTTCCCTTTGTTCTTTTTTTGTGTTTTCTTTTATTTTTATATGTTCTTTAGATCATATGATTTTATTGTTTTTCGCCATCATAATCATAATTTTAGTGATTATTTATTTATTGTTTTTTTGTAAATTTTTTTTGCTTTTTTAATTTTTTTTGGGGCAATTTAATGATTTGAATTGTTTGGGCAATAATATTGATAATAATTTTAATTGTTATAGTAATGATAATGATGGTATCGTAGGGATAAATTTTTAATTTATATTTTCTTCTTTTTTGTAGATAGAAAATTAACTATTTATTTTTGTTATTTGATTATTGCAGGTGTTTTCATAATTTATATTTTGTTTTTATGTAGAATTTCATTTGAATTATAAATGAACTAATCTTAATAAATTGAATTCAATAATTCAGATATCACAATCTTCTTGCTTTTTTAATGATGATGATAATTTTATGCTGGTTGTTTCGTTGAAACCTTCTAAATAGATAAATTTATATCGATTTAAAATATATATTTTATAGAAAATTTACACTTAACAAAAATTCTGCACAATTAATATTTTTTGCGTTGAAAAAAATATGGTATCGTCCATGACGAGGCGCGAGGACATTAACTAGTATATATATATAATGTTAATATTGAGGTATTAAGATTCAAATATAATCTCTAGTTACTTTAGGATCCTAGCTATTTTAGGAATGCTCAAATTGTTGATGGAGACAACAATAAGAGGGATCCTAAAGGCCTTTGCACTTTTACCGAGCAATCCAACTGCTATGATGTCCAAAACGGCAAGACTGGTGATTAGGGCATCTGCTTTTTTAATGTGGCCCTGGAAGAAACCCCATTTGCCCCATGATGATGATCTCCTCATCCATCCCCTTTCCTTAATATTAATAATGTTAATTTACTTCTTAATCGTGTCTCTGTATCACTATTAATTAATTATTCGCACACCCTTTCTTATTCTTGAGGCTGGGCTGCTAAGATGCGTGTACCTGTTGAGAACCAAACCCCCCCCCATTCCATTTGGATTATAAAAGGAATTATCGGATATCTTGATGAAAAGAGAAAGACAGATGTATTTATTTATTTATTTTTACTGGAGAAGTTTCATTCATGCAACAACTGCATCCAGATTTATGGGCTGGCTTTGCCTAGAATGTCTAATGAACGAGTTTGATCTTCTTATTCACAGTGATTAATACTTGATAAGCTCAAGGGTTAATGATGTAGGTTATCCTTGTATAGGATAATTCTATAATTTATCCTTGCATCAATTCTTCTTAAATCTCAAATTTATCACATGAACTTTAGGCTAAACAGTCAGCTAATTTTTGTTTACTAAACAACATGAGTTCCACAGCAATAGTATTGTAGCTGTTATGTGCCCCCAGAAAATGTAGAAGTCGATGGCCCTGTCGTTGTTAGAGCATCAAAGTTCAACATATAGATAATAGAAAAGAGAAGTCGACTCTTTGCAAATTAAAAAATGGGCATAGATGATAAGTGGATTAAGAGGGAGTGTGCTAATCTTAACCATAATCATGGTATCTTTATTTACTAGCAGAAGCAAAGGCCTAGCATGCATTCCAGCACAATACAAAATAGGGTAAGCTTCCCATACACACACATACATAAATGAGGCAGAACTCTCTTCCCATTTCACTTGAAATAGCAGCACACGGATCGGATAGCCTTCAGCCGACCATTTCCATTTCAACTAACTAATCCTGCAAAAGGAAAAATAGTTGGTAATCAAAGAGAAAGCAGGAAACTGCAGCAAAGAAAAAAGCTAGCATTGATGGAAGTTATCAGCGTGAGAGATAGTTTACTTTGAACAATCAACATTAGGAGAAATAGTGAAAGGCAAGTTGATTCCGCAGTTAGCTGGAAGAGCCTGGGCTAACTGGGGGTTTGGATTTATTGTCTTTGAAGCTGATTTGATACACTCACAAGCTGCCTTCTTATCAGCTGTGCTTGATGCAGCAGATTGAAGGGCCGAGGCTCCTGCACAGCATGCAGAAGGTGGTTTCCCAGTGCCGTTCACAAGGTACTTCACACAAGGCCTCAGGTCCTTGATCACATCACTGCAGGAAATCGCAGCATCAGAAGTTGGGGCAAGTAAGAGAAACATCATTAGAGCAGCCATTACTGCCACCGCTACACTTGAAGAGTTCATGGCGCAGGTGTAGGTGAGATAAGACTAACTCGAGCACTGGCCTGGAAACTTGTTTCAGTTTTAAAGTGAACCTGGAGGGATACGCACGAGTGCATGAAAGATTATAAAATCTAGAGGTGGTTCAGTTATCAATGAGTGCAAGAAATTAAAAAGAGGAAATGAGTGTAAGAAAGTCAAGTTAGGTAGGATTAATGAAGAATTAAATTCTTCATCTATAAGTTGCCTGAAACAAGACGTGCTATTCAATAGTCATCATCTATAAGTTGTATTCAATATTCGATATCTATAAGCTATTAGATGAGGTCTCAAGATGTGATTTAAATTGTTCTTTAATACACTCCTCCAAGTAACACACTATCTTGTACAATTAATTTTTTTAATTAGAATAAAAATAAGAGTGTTGAGACACGAACTCATAACTATTCGGCAATAAGGATTTAATATCATATTAAAAAACCATTTCAATCCAAAAACTCAAGTTATTAGATGAGATCTCAAAATATGATTTATATTACTCTCCATCAACTTATTATAGCTTATAATAAAGGATGGTATAGACACCCAATTGCATTTGTGAAACATTAGAGAAGAAGAAGAAGAAATGTCTACTCGTACAAGCGGTGGTCTTGGTTCATCTAAGTGTTGATGGTGAGGAAAAAGACTGCCAAAACAAATATTGATGCAACTAGTTGTTGAAGATTGAAGACTTTGATTCCAAGACTGCAACTGGAATGAAGATTAGAAGATCATTAGTAGTTTTTGTTTTTTAAATTATGTTATCAATAAAGATCAAGTGATTGATCACGTACAATAGCTATTTCCTAATTAAACTAGTAGTCCTTATTTTTTCCTATTTAGTTGAGAAGTTGTAATAGGCAAGAATTCTTATTCATGTAAGGTTTGATTTTTCTTCTATAAATAAAGCTAAGGGATGACAGTAACCTCAAGTTATTTTGCTCCTAATTCTCTAAATAAAGTTGTCTATGTCTCAGTTGCCTTGAGTCTCACGTTTTCACAAAAACAGAGGCTGGAATTTCTTGATCTCTACAGTATTTGTTTTCTGGGCAATTAACACAGAAACAATTACTGATTTCAACAGTAACTGTTCTTGCTTCAGGTTCTTTATTTCTAACAAATTGGTATCAGAGCAAAATTAAATCTTTGAAAGGGAATTGAGAGAAACACGAGAAAATCAAAACGTGATGATTTTTTCTAAATTATTTGGCTTTGAACGGGAGGTGAGTGAAACACGAGAGTCCAGAAATTTAGTCAAGAAATTCATCTTGATTCGTTCTTTAAGTGATACGCAATTGATAGTAATTATCAATTGCTATCTTCGTTCTTTGTTTTTGATTAGAAAAACTTGCAGAAAGCAAAAAGTAAACAACTGCATCGTCAGACATGGATTCCTCATCTTTTTTGCCGAAATCACCTGTGTTTACAGGAACAAATTATGGTGTTTGGGCTGTGAAAATGACAACATATCTCAAGGCTTTTGACTTATGGGAGATTATGGAGAATGACAAGCAGCCAAATCCATTGAATACCAATCCTACGATTGCTCAAATCAAGTTCTTTAATGAAGAAAAAGCAAAGGGATTCAAGGCACTTACTTGCATCCATAATGCAATAAGTGAAGAAATATTCACAAGAATCATGGCTTGTGAAACTGTTAAGAAGCTTGGGATAAGTTAAAAGCTGAATTTCATGGTGACGAAAAATCAAGGAGAATGCAAGTGCTGAATTTAAAAAGGCAATTCGAAGGGTTGAAGATGAGAGATTCAGAAACCATCAAGGAATTCTCTTCCAAATATCTCTAAATTAGTTAATCAAATGAGATTATTGGGAGAAGATGTTCAAGAATCAAGGGTAGTCGAGAAAGTCCTTGTCAGCTTACCAGAAAAATTTGAGAATAAAATTTGTTCTTTAGAAGATTCAAAAGACTTTACGGAAATGAGTCTCCAGGAATTAATCAATGCCCTACAAGCTGTGGAACAGAGACAGGCATTTAGGTAGGAAAGTTCAAGTGAAGAAGCTTTCGTTACAGGGTTCAAGGAAGAACACGAGTTCATAATCGTTCCCAGAATTCCTACAAAGACTGCCAAGAAGGAAGAAGAGATACTGGGAAGATTTGACAGAATAAAAATTGGCAGAATAATTAGAGTTTTGCTAATAATTTCAATTCAAGAGGGAAGGACAAGAAAGATCAATTCCCCACTTACAAATACTATTATAAAACAATCATCTTGAATCATGGTGTTGGCTCAAGAATGCACAATGTAGAAAGTTCAAGCAATTTGGGCACATTCAAAAATACTGTAAACACAGCTTAGCAACTAGAAAACAAGCATATATTGCAGACACCTCAGAAGTCAAGGATGAACAATTGTTCATGACCACGTTAGAACATAATTGCAGCAAAATTGAGGTAAGAAATCCAAATTGGCTTGTTGATAATGGGTGCATTAACCATATATCTGCAGATATACAACTTTTCAAAAATTTGGATTCAAATTATGAGTCCAAAGTGAGAGTTGCGAATGGACAATATGTTGAAGTAAAACGCAGAGGTGATGTTGAAGTTGAAACCTTGACAAATACACGAATCTTTGACAATGTGCTGTATGTACCTAAAATTAAACAAAACCTTGTTAGTGTGGGACAATTACTTGAAGAGGGGTACTCACTATCCTTCATTAATGGCATATGCACAATCAAAGATAGTCAAGGAAACCTATTGTTTTCTGCTAAGATGACAAACAAAAGTTTCTACCTTGGATGGAAAGAAAAGTTTGTAAACATAAGCACCTGTGACAATGCAAATTCTATATTATGGCATAAGAGGTTGGGGCATTTTAATTATGCAACCTTGAAAAAGATGGTTGAGCTACAAATAGCTTTAGGATTACCGAAAATACAAGAACATGGTGATGTATGTGAAGCATGTCAGCTGGGAAAGCAAACCAGAAGTAGATTTAATGGCACTATATTTAGAACAACATCCAAACTTCAATTAATTCACACAGATGTATGTGGGCCAATGTACAATGAATCTTTGAATGATGCTAGATATTTCTTATTGTTTGTGGATGATTATAGCAGATTTTGCTGGGTATATTTTCTCAAAACCAAAAGTGAAGTGACAAATGTGTTCTTAAGATTCAAGGCTGCGGTTGAGAGGGAAACGGGATGCAAACTGAAGATGGTGAGGTCTGATAATGGAGGAGAATTCACCTCTCGAAAACTTGAAGAATACCTGGAAAAAGGAGTCAAACACCAATTGGCAGTCCCTTACACCCCTCAACAAACTGGGATGAGTGAAAGAAGAAACCAAACCTTGATGAAAATGGCAAGATGCGTACTCTATGAGAAGAAGATGCCCCTGAAATTCTAGGCTGAGGCAGTGAGCACCTCAGTCTACCTTTTGAACAGAATGGTGACTAAAATACTAGGGGAGAGAACACCTTTTGAATGCTAGTATGGTTTCAAACCCAATCTTGAACATTTAAGTATTTTTGGCAGCCCTTGTTATGTCTTACAACCCGACATTAAAAGGAAGAAACTTGATCAAAAGGCTGAGGTAGGGATTTTGATTGGATATAGCACTAAGTCTAGTGGTTATAAAGTGTATGACTTGAAAACTAATAAAGCTATAATTGCGAGAGATGTAAGAGTTGCTGAAGACAGTGTATGAAATTGGGATGCTACAATGAATGAGGAATCAAAACTTGAAATTCAGTATGGATTTGAGACTGCAGAAGATGATGACCCTGAGAACATGCTTGTTAGAGGGACAAGAATGTTGAGTGATGTCTACAATAGGTGCAATCTTGCTGAAACAGAACCAATTGATGAGGAAGAAGCCATGAATTCACATGTGTGGATGACAACAATGAAGGAGGAGCTGATGATGATTGAAAAAAATGAAACCTGGAGGTTGGTTGACAGACCTGCTCACAAAAAGGTCATTGGGGTAAAATGGATTTTCAAAACCAAGTTAAATGCAGATGGAAGCATAAACAAACACAAAGCAAGGTTTGTGGTCAAGGGATACTCTCAAGAACCAGGCATCGATTACTATGACACATTTGCTCCTGTATCAAGACTTGATACCATCAAATTGCTATTGATTTTAGCTGCAAAAACAGGCTGGCTTGTGTGGCAATTGGATGTTAAGTCTATGTTTCTAAATGGTACAATCAATGAAGAAATATACATAGAGCAACCTGAAGGTTTTAAAGTAGACACCTCAATCAACCAAGTATAACTACTAGAGAAAGCCTTGTATGGACTGAAACAAGCTCCTAGAGCTTGGTACAACAGATTGGATGAACATCTTCTAAGCTTGGGATTCGAAAGAATCATGAATGACCATACCTTATATGTGAAAAAGGTTGCTGAACATATTTTGATTGTATTAGTGTATGTTGATGATTTATTGATTACAGGTAATCAAGAGGAACTAGTAAAGGAATTTAAAATCAACATGAAAAACAAGTTCGAAATGAATGAGCTTGGGTTGCTATCATATTTCCTTGGTATGGAACTCATACAATCATAGCAAGGCAGTTTTGTGTGCCAAAAGAACTTCACTATGAAGCTTCTAGACAAGTTTGAAATGAACAATTGCTAACCTGTCAGCACACCAATGACAGTGGGACGGAGATTGTCAAAGATTGATGGTGCTCCACAAGCTGATGGAAGAATTTACAGGAGTTTGATTGGAAGTCTACTCTATTTAACTGCAACACGCCCAAACATAGTGTTCACAGTCAACTACTGATCAAGATTAATGCAAAACCCAAGCCAAATTCATTTTGTTGCTGCGAAAAGGGTCTTGTGATATCTGAAGGGGACACTGGATTTTGGGATGAATTTCGTTAAAACAAATACCACTAACTTAATTGGTTTTTCAGATAGCGACTGGCAGGGAGTGATGAAGAGATGACAAGCACCTCAGGATTTTGTTTTTCAATGGGAAGAACAATCTTTACCTGGAATTCAAAGAAGCAGACAATGGTGACTCATTCCACTGCTGAGGCTGAATATATTGCTGCATATGTTGCAGCAAATCAATTAGTATGGTTGAGGAAAATATTGGGAGAATTAAGCTTCAAACAATCTGAACCCACAGAATTAATGTGTGACAATATGGCTGTAATCATAATATCTAAAAATTCTGTTTTTCATAATAGAACAAAGCACATGAAAATCAAATTTCATGCAATTAGGCAGTTTCAACAAGGGAAATTGGAAATTAAATACTATCCTACTAAGGAGCAACTAGCTGACTTGTTCACCAAATCACTAGCTAAGGACAGGTTTGAAGATCTGAGAGAGAAGGTTGGAATGTGCAGCTATGCAGCCTTGAAACAAAGGAGGAGTGTTGAAGATTGAAGACTTTGATTCCAAGACTGCAACTGGAATGTAGATTAGAAGATCATTAGTAGTGTTTGTTTTTTAAATTATGTGTTTAATAAAGATCAAGTGATTGATCACGTACGATAGCTATTTCCTAATTAAACTAGTAGTCTTTATTTTTTCCTATTTAGCTAAGTTGTAATAGGCAAGAATTCTTATTCATGTAAGGTTTGATTTTTCTTCTATAAATAAAGCTAAGGGATGACAATAACCTTAAGTTATTCTTCTCCTAATTCTCTAAATAAAGTTGTCTATGTCTCAGTTGTCTTGAGTCTCATGTTTTCACAAAAACAGAGGATGAAATTTCTTGATCTCTACAGTATTTGTTTTCTGGGCAATTAACACAGAAACAATTACTGATTTCAACAATAACTATTCTTGCTTTAGGTTCTTTATTTCTAACACTAGTGTTGTCTTAGAACGAGGAATACATTATAATTGATGATTTATATCAACAAAGCAACTTGCTAACCACTTTTTTTTTCCTGTTATATGAGCCATTTTGTTTTTGTATTGGTTTGTGTGATTAGCCTAGTTACATTGCTAACAGAAAACAACATATGTACATTACAGTGATGTTTTCTTGATTGAAAACAGTGCCTGTAAAAAAAAAACCCAAGGGAAGCAGTGTAGGTCTATGTTTTTGACTCTTCCAATCTCATTGAAATTACGCTAAGAGGATGCTAGCTTTTGTCCAAGAGTGTATCAATTTTACTGCAATGCAATTGTTATTGGATACAATTGCTCCTTTTAACACACAACACAATAGGGTCAAAATTTAGATGTATGCTGTCAAGAAATTGAAATACTGCACTTACATAGTTTCTCCCCAGCATGTATACTTTTATGTTTATTGATTCCTGAACCCTCTTAATTGAATTCTGCAATCTGTAACATAAAGACAAGGAATGCCGAATCTTTGTTACATCGAGGATGGATGATTCATTTGAATGAAAATAAAACACAGTTTCAAAAATGATTTTACTGTAACTTTATGTGATGATTGCCAAAATGACTAGCAGAATTACCCCCATACCTTTTCGAAACAATACCATGAAAGTCACTTGGGATTTTAGCCTGAAGCACCCCTTGATCTTATTTAAGGTCCATTCACTAGTAAGAAAAACCGAAAGCGTGATTGGGGTTCCAAAACCAGTTACTCAAGTGAACAAGATAGTTCACTGGATAGCTTTTGTGTCAAACTGAGAAGCTCTAATTGCTCCACAGCTGCTAATGAAATAAGGTCAACACACTTTCATCTAAAAATGTTGTAGTTTCTGCATATGAAGTTTCCTTCAGCACTTTGTTTTCTTATTTCTTTTCCATCTTCTTCCCTTATTGGATATTTTCTGTTTATTTGATGCTTCTTCAACTTCAATTTGTGGAAGCAAACATCTGAGCATATAAACTCAAGACAATTAATAGAGAATAGGCTAAAACAAGTAAACTAAAGTGTCTTAGAGAACTTTAATAAGGAAGGGAGGATCTAATTAACGTCAATTACAAGAACAATTTCGAATTCCAACCACGATGATGAAATCAATTCTGAAGCATCCCATTGTCAATTAACACAACTATTTTCCACCAAAAGGAAATTAATAATTTCGATATTACATTTGGTTCATTCACAAAGCACTGACACGAAAATAGTTAAAGAAAACATACATTTTCTTAACTGATAATGAAAAAAGTAACGATCAATAAACAATCATATAGATTTTAGTTAGCAAGAAAAGAAAAGTCTTTAAACACTGATTTGCATGCCTTCCTCCCTTTAACACTAGCAGTATGAATTTGCAAATGTGAAAGGAGACAATAATTTTATGTCAAGATAGGCCTAAAATCCCCCCACGGCCAGAATGAAAATTTAAATCTCAGAAAGAGATTGTTATAAAAGCAACTAAAGAATACAACCATACATTAAATAAAAGAAGGATGTCAAGCTTGAAGCCACTACACTCCATTATGCATCTTGAAGAACAAAAATTCATTTGAAAATAAATTTTATATCTGTGACTTTTGAGTGAGTCACAAAAATCTATCCATATTATGCATATCTATTTTTTGATAGAAGAAATGAATATTAATTTAGACATTCAAATTCTGAATATTACAAGGTTAACAAAATCCCATATTTACCTTAGTAGATGAACGAACTGCGTTGCACATGCCTGGGTTCTTGATACACCTGAGAGGCTGAAGTGGTTCAGCTCTGATTGTTTTGGTGACCATTCTGTTTCTCCTTTCCTTTAACCCATCCATTGCCTCTGCATACCTCTTCTTGCCTGACTCATCTCTTTACCCTGACCATAAAGTCTCTGTCATTTTTGAAGCTCTTGGCCAAATCCGTGCGTCCAAAACTGTTGGGTGTGCTTGCTCTGACCATCATGCCACTTCCTCCTCGAGCACTAATTTGATCTCCTCCGGGGCCAATCCAAATGCTTTGTCATAGTTATATATGGATTGCCATGTTTTGAAAGGTCCACACCTTGATCCACCATTGCCACTGTTACCTCTTGGTGGAGGTTGATCATATTGGCTGTCATTCCCAGCAAAATTGCGATGCCCAAAATCCAAGTAATAAAACTATGTGGATGATGTAATAGATCTGTAACCAGAAGAAACAATCCATTTTGTGTTGTTCGGACCGTTGTTCCATGTTTGTAGGACGGTATGATCACGTGGGAAAAATGAAGGGTCCACCTTGACATTGTAATCCAATAAAAAATCTTCCCAGCAAACCACTATGAGATTGAGGGACACTGTAATATTTTGAAATATAAGAGAAGTTTAATAGGAAATGGCGACCACACTTGGAGGATTAGATTTGAGGTATAAGGGAATGAGAGGCATTAAGGTTGATAGAACTCTATATTTCTACCTCAGGATTACAACCAAGAACAGAGGAAAATCAAGAATGTATTTCTGTATATTAAGATATGAACTTCATCAATAATTATGATGAAACCCAATAAGAATGATGGTTTAGAACCCCAAGATCATGTAGACAAGATTGGTTGAGCCTTGACCCGTCACCTAACAAGATGAAAACCAAGACTACGAAAGATTGAAACGCCACACCTAGAAAACTTGAGAATCTCTCAACAATCAAGGTGATAAGTTTGGTTGTTTGAACGCCACAAGATTAACTTGATAAGTTCTAGGAGTTCTTTTAAGAACGAAGAGGAACACAAGACCTCACAAATATGATAATTTTCTGAAAAAATAATCTATTTATTCATTTCGAAATACCCATTTATATACTTGGAACAACCCTCCAAGAATAGGAAAAGTCATAACTAAAGCTTTAAAAGAGCTCAAACAGTAACATAAACAAGTCCCCACGTTTTTAGGTCTCTTGGACTTCTAGAGGCTACAATAAATAGCTAAATGACTGAATTCAATGTATTTAATGTAACCATTCCAGACCAAATTCATTCCTCTATTTAATACCCTTGGAACTCATCAAATTCATGCCCTTTGATGGTTAGATCATGCTGAAACGTTTTTGCATAATTATTACCCTCTTCAATTGCTTTGATGATGTGGACTAAGCCTTGATTATTATTTAATCCCATCTTGGTCTTTTTAGAATCAGCCCAAATCTCTTGGATTAGCCCATTTAGTGCTTCCTTGAAACGTTTGGCTCTAAATCTTGTAATTGAGCCACTTGGAAGTGACAAAGGGTCTTGTGCAAATTCAGATGTATTCCCGAGTGTATGATCAACATGTTTAGCTCCTTGGTTTGCATCATTCTCCCCCTCTTGAAAAGGATTTGTCCTCAAATCATCACCTACATCAAATGGAGATAAATCAGAAACGTTAAAGCTTGCACTAACACCATACTCACCTGGTAAGTCAAGTTTGTAGGCATTATCGTTGATGCGTTCCACTACTTGAAATGGTCCGTCACCCCAAGGTAAGAGTTTTGAACGTCGTTTTTCTGGAAAACGTTCCTTCCTTAAGTGCAACCAAACCCAATCGCCTAGTTCAAACACTACCTTCTTGCGTCCCTTGTTGGCTTGTTGGACATATTGTTTAGACCTCCTTTCAATGTTCAGTCGTGCCTTTTCATGAATCATCTTTAAAAATTCTTCCTTTGTTTTGCCATCTAAGTTCACACGTTCACTCACAGGTAAAGAAGTTAAATCCAAAAGTGACAAAGGGTTAAAGCCATAAACCATTTCAAATGGTGAAAACTTAGTTGCAAAATGTATACTTCTATTATAAGCAAATTCAACATGTGGCAAACAATCTTCCCATATTTTCAAGTTCTTTTTAATGATAGCACGTAACAAAGAAGACAAAGTTCTATTCATTACTTCAGTTTGACCATCCGTTTGTGGATGACAAGTAGTAGAAAACAATAATTTGGTTCCTAACTTTCCCCACAAAGTCTTCCAAAAGTAACTCAAAAACTTTGCATCCCTATCAGAAACAATGGTTCTAGGCATGCCATGTAACCTAACAACTTCTTTGAAGAACAAATCAGCTATATGTGATGCATCATCAGTTTTATGACAAGCAATGAAGTGTGCCATCTTCGAAAATCTATCTACCACCACAAAAATTGAATCTCTCCCCCTCTTAGTCCTAGGTAATCCCAAAACAAAATCCATAGAAATATCAGTCCAAGGTTCACTAGGTATTGGCAAAGGGGTGTACAAACCATGGGGTTTCAACTTAGACTTGGCTTGTTTACAAGTGATGCACTTCTCACAGAATCTTTCCACATCACGTTTCATATGAGGCCAAAAAAAATGATCATGCAAAATTCCTAATGTCTTAGCTACACCAAAATGACCCATCAAACCACCACCATGAGCTTCTCCCACAAACAATTCACGCAAAGAACATATAGGCACACATAGTTTTTTTTCCCGAAACAAAAATCCTTCATGCCTATAAAACTTTCCAAATGCCACTTTCTCACATGCATTGAACACATCACCAAAATTAGAATCTTGTGCATACAAATCCTTAATGTATTCAAAGCCAAGCAATTTTGTATCTAAAATGGAAAGTAAAGCATACCTTCGGGATAATGCATCAGCTACCACATTTTCCTTACCTTGCTTGTATCTGATCACATAAGGAAATGTTTCAATGAATTCCACCCACTTGGCATGGCGTATGTTCAACTTTTGTTGTCCTTTCAAATGCTTCAAAGACTCATGATCCGTGTGAATCACAAATTCCTTTGGCCATAGATAATGCTGTCAGTTTTCCAAAACCCTTACCAAGGCATACATCTCCTTATCATAAGTAGGGTAATTTAGGGCTGCCCCACTCAACTTTTCTCTAAAATAAGCAACTGGACGACCTTCTTGCATCAAAACAGCTCCAATACCTATTCCTGAAGCATCACACTCAATTTCAAAAGTTTTAGCAAAGTTAGGTAAAACAAGCAAAGGTGCATTAGTTAACTTTTCTTTGATCAGCTTAAATGCCTTTTCTTGTTCTTCCCCCCACTTAAACGGCACATTTTTCTTGATGACTTCAGTAAGAGGTGTGGCTAAGCTACTAAAATCAAGCATAAATCGTCTATAGAAGCTAGCTAAGCCATGGAAACTCCTCACTTGGCTGATTGTTGTAGGTGTTGGCCACTCTTTGATTGCCTTAACCTTTTCCTCGTCCACCTCAATTCCTTTGTTACTAACAACAAAATCAAGAAACACAAGTTTATCCGTGCAAAAGGTGCACTTCTTGAGATTAGTAAACAACTTTTCTTTCCTTAGAATTTCCAAGACAGATTTCAAATGCATTACATGTTCTTTCATGTTTTTGCTATAAATTAGGATATCATCAAAATACACAACGACAAATCTGCCAATAAATGCATGCAAAACATGGTTCATCAAATGCATAAATGTGCTTGGGGCATTAGTTAAACCGAAAGGCATCACTAACCACTCATACAAACCGTATTTAGTCTTAAAAGCAGTTTTCCATTTATCACCTTCCTTCATCCTAATCTGATGATATCCACTCTTAAGATCCACTTTTGTAAAGACACAAGAACCATGCAATTCATCCAGCATATCATCTAATCTAGGAATAGGATGACGATACTTTACCGTTATGTTGTTGATGGCTCGACAGTCAACACACATCCTTCATGTTCCATCTTTCTTAGGAACTAATAGCACCGGAACTGCACAAGGACTCATGCTTTCATGCACATACCCCTTCTCTAATAATTCACCTACTTGCCTCTGAAGTTCCTTCGTATCCTCGGGATTACTCCTATAAGCAGGTCGGTTTGGAATTGATGCACCTGGTATGAAATCAATTTGATGTTCAATCCCTCGGATTGGAGGTAATCCATAGGGTAACTCTTCAGGAAGGACATCTTCAAACTCCTGCAAAAGAGAAACAATATTGCTCGGCAAAGCACCGACGAGATCATTAGTACATAAAAGAGCCTCCTTATACATGAGTACAATAAGGGGCTGGTGTGAAAATAATGCTCTCTTGATCTCACTTTTTTTTGCAATGTAATTGAATTTTTCCTCTCTTACTCTCACTATGGCCGAACTCCCTTCTCTTTCTTTTTCTCTCTGATCAATGTTTTTCTGTCTTTCTTTTTTTTGAAAATATTTTTTTTCATTTTCAGCCTTTATTTCTTTTTCTTTCTTTTGTTCACTTGATCTTTGTAACTTTAATTGGTCCTCCCTGACCTGTTGTGGATTCAAGGGCAAAAGAATAATAGGTTGCTTTATATGAGTGAAAGAATACCTATTTGTGAATCCATCATGCGTAACCCTCCGATCATACTGCCATGGTCTAAATTCAATGTATTTAATGTAACCATTCAAGACCAAATTCATTCCTCTATTTAATACCCTTGGAACTCATCAAATTCATGCCCTTTGATGGTCAGATCATGCTGAAACGTTTTTGCATAATTATTACCCTCTTCAATTGCTTTGATGATGTGGACTAAGCCTTGATTATTATTTAATCCCATCTTGGTCCTTTTAGAATCAGCCCAAATCTCTTGGATTAGCCTATTTAGTGCTTCCTTGAAACGTTTGGCTCTAAGTCTTGTAATTGGGCCACTTGGAAGTGACAAAGGGTCTTGTGCAAATTCAGATGCATTCCCGAGTGTATGATCAACATGTTCAACTCCTTGGTTTGCATCATTTTATTCCATCTCATGTATGCTGGTTCCCCTCATAATAATAAAGTCACTCATAGAGTGTGTAAAACAGAAAGTGTGGAGTTTGTAACAGACATTATAACAAACTCTCAACTAATTTGACACGTGGCTAACAACTAACCGACTGATTTTCTCTCTAATTTCCCTCAAACTAATAACTCCTATCATTACCCCTCCCTTTGAAACTAAGTTTTCCAAGTATTGAAAACTTATTTACAATGACATAGATTATACTGACATCAAAGGAACTAAAAAAGACAATTCCATTTAGCTGGTATTGAAGGCAGCCTCAACCTGAGCAATAAAATCAGGAAATCTGGACTTGAGATCAATATAGTCCTCCCATATGGCATCGTCTGACGTGTGACTCTTCCAATGGACCAAGACATCCACCCCTGCTGCATTGCCACGTTTGACGATCTTCCTCTCTAAGATAGTTAGTGGTTCATCTTGCACTATACCATCGTCAGTAATTCAAGCTAATGTTAAAGAAGGTGCTATTTGAGCTCCAAAATGTTTCCTTAAACAAGACACATGAAATACAAGATGGATCTTACAGCCCGCGGGTAACTTGAGTTTGTAAGCCACTGGTTCCATCTTCTCCAATACCTCATAAGGACCATAAAACTTAGAAAAAAGTTTATGGTAGGAATGAGGCGCCAAGGATTGTAACATGTAGGGTACCAATTGCAAATACACCAAATCTCCATCCTGGAGTTTCCTTTCTGATTGATGTTTATGAACCTGCACTTTCATTCGATTTTGAGCCATAAGAAGATTAGACTTAAGCAAGGTCAACATCTTGTCTCATGTAGCCAAGCTCTGTCCACCATAGCAAAACTAGTAGTGCCTGGCTCATATGGTGTCACAGTAGGTGGGGGTTGACTGTAAACAACTTCAAATGGAGTCAATTTGGTTGATGTATGATAGACTGTATTATAGCTAAATTCTGCCCAAGATAACCAAAGTAACCATTTTTTAGGTTGTGCTGCAGCAAAGCACCTCAATTACATCTCCAAACACCTATTAACAACCTCCGTTTGGCCATTAGTTTGAGGGTGGTAACCAGAACTCATCCGTAAGGCTACATCATGCATTTTGAAGAATTCCCTCTAGAAGTCACTAACGAATACTGGATCCCTGTTACAGAAAATAGAGCTGGGCATACCATGTAATTTAAACACATGGTCCACAAAGATTTGAGCAATGGTAGCAACTGGAAAAGGGTGGGATAAAGCTATGACATGAGCATACTTGCTCAAGCAATCCCCGACCACAAAAATGATAGATTTTCCTTGGTAAGGAGGCAATCCCACAATAAAATCCATTGAGATGTCAGTCCACACCTTGTCTGGTATAGGAAGGGGCTGCAATAGTCCTGTGGTTCATACTTGTGTTGCTGACAGGTATGACATTCAGCCACCAATGTTTGCACATCATGCTTCATCCCTGGCCAATAAAAAGCACGAGATAACCTCTGATAAGTTATTAAAAAACCTACATGACCAACTGTTGGGACTTAGTGATGGGCAGCAAAAACTTTGACTCTCCAAATTGAATCAGGACTGAGGACTATCCTGGAATTATACTTGAGGAGGCCATTGTCAATGTGGAATTTGAGCAACTGATTTGTTGTTGAAGGAGTATGTGTAGGAGTTAACTGTGTAGAATCAGCAACAACTTGAACTTGTTGTTTTTTACTGGAAATCTAAGGATCCCCTTCATTGTACCTTCGTAAATCATCCACCCAGCTATGATAGGGATATGTGATTGCCAGGTTCTCACCAAATTGCTCGGCAACAACATTTCCAAGGGTTACGGTGTCCATAGCAAGGGCTTGACTGACAGGGAATCTAGACAAAGCATCAACTGCCTTATTATCACTCCCTTGCCTATACTGTATTTCATAATCATACCACAAAAGTTTTGTAACCCATTTTTGTTGAAAGGGAGTGTGAGCCTTATGATTGAGAAAATATTTAAAACTATGGTGATCTGTCTTAATGATGAAATGTCGACCCTGCAAATAATGGTGCCATTTCTTAATGGCATGCACAATTGCCATCACTTCCCTTTTGGAAGCCGACAAGGCTTGGTTTCAAGGACCAAGAGTTTTGCGGGTAAAAGCAATAGGTCGTCCCTTTTGCTGCAACACAACCCCAATACCATAACCCGAAGCATCACTTTTTATGATAAAGGATTTGGTAAAATCTGGTAATGCAAGAATCCTAGGAGATAACATGAGCTCCTTGAGTTTGTGGAAGGCAGAAGTAGCCTCTAGCGACCACACAAAAACATTCTTCTTGGTCAACTGAGTCAAAGGAAAACTTTCCCTACTGTAATGAGGGATAAACCAATGAGACCAAGAAACCCTCTCAGACTCTTCACTGAAGTCGGAACAGGCCACTCTGCTACTGCTTGTAACTTGATTGGGTTAGCTGCAACTCCCTGTCTAGATACAATGTGACCTAAATATTCAATGGTGGAGACCCCAAAAGCATATTTGGACTTCTTGACAAAGAGTTGGTGATGCTTCAGAATCTCCAAAATAGTATGTAAATGCGTCAAATGATTTTCCCATGAAGTACTATAAACTAAGATATCATCAAAAATATAAGACAAACCTCCTCAAACAACTTCAGAAAACCTCATTCATCAAGCCTTGAAATGTTGCTGGAGCATTTGTCAACCCAAATGGTATAACAAGGAACTCATAATGCCCTTCATGAGTTTGAAAAGATGTTTTTTCAATATCCCCAGAATGAACTCTAATTTGGTGGTAGCCACTCTTTATATCCAATTTGGAAAAATACTCCGCCCCATGCAATTCATCCAACAGATCATCAATAAGTGGAATTGGATACTTGTCCTTTATAGTCAAATCATTCAATTATCTGTAATCCATGCACATTCTCCATGTGCTATCCTTCTTCTTGACTAACAGAACTGGGGACGAAAAAGGGTTGTGATTGTTCCTTATAAACCTAGAATCCATCAATTCTTGGACACATTTCTCAATTTTTGATTTTTGCAGTGGAACATAAGCATATGGTCTAATGCTAGGTGGTTTATAACCTGCAATCAAGGGTATCCGATGATCATGGTCTCTCATAGGAGGAAGAGTTGTTGGGGTGCCAAAAATTATAGAGAATGAACCCAACAGGGCCTATAATTCCTCTTACTGTAATAAGGACAAGGCATCTGCAGGTGTAGTCATCTCTTCACATTCCACGACACAAAGAAACACTCCATAACAACCCGTGAACAACAATTTGTCCATCTGATGACATGAAATAGGTTGGGGAGGTTGAGGCCTAGAACTGGACAAACAAATTTGTTCCTCTCCATACCAAAACTTCATAGTCAATCTCTTAAGATCCCATAGTATTAGACCCAGAGTTCACAACCATTAAACCCCTAACACCACGTCATAACCACCTAGTGGCAACACAAACATACTGAAGTGTACCCATAATCCCCTATGGTCAAGGGAATCTCAGCACAACACCCTTTACATTCAATTTGCCCCCATCCACAATCATAACATCACAATTGAGAGACTGGTCTAACTTCCAACCTAGCTTTTTAACCATGCTGATGTGAATGAAATTATGAGAACTTCGTGAGTCTAACAACACTACTACAAGACAATTCTTAATGACAACAATGAGCTTCATGGTTTTAATGGCAGGAATACCATATAAAGCATAAGCCGTGACACAACAACCATTCACCCCATCTACTTGTTCAAGATATTGTAATTCATGAGCTATTTCTTCCTCCTCCGCACTGTTATACCCCACATCTAACAACAAAATTTGCCTCCTAGCACATTATGACCCCTCATGAATTTTTCATCACAGTAAAAACATAGATCATTCTGTTTCTTGTACTAAATTTCTTCTAGGATTAATTTCTTGACGTGCATATCTTTTTTAGGAACAATTTCAGTTTTAGCAGGGCCAAACTCACTATGTGTTAGTAAAAGAGGTGATCTATACTTAGGATTTCCAGAAGAATGTGCATACCTCAACTTCTGCAGCTTAGGATCCACTTCATGAGCAAACTTCATGGCCTCATGCACGATGGTGGGACGAAGCAACTTGACATAATGCTTGAGTACCTCCTGCAGCCCCCAATGAAACAACTCGGTCAAAAGGTTAGACTGAGATCATGGATTCTGGTTGCTAGGTGTCTGAATTCGACTATATAATCCTTTAATGAACCTGTTTGTCGAAGCTTGAAGAGTACTCAGCAAAATCTTCAAATCCATGGAAGCCAAACTCCCTGCAAAATGTTTTGGTGAAATCTTCCCAATTGGCGAAGGAAGAAGAAGAACATTCTTCCCATTGGTACCATTGCAAAGCTTCTCGATCTAGATGGAATGACACCATCTTGACCTTCTTCTCTTGCGACACCGAGAAATAGTTAAAATATTGCTCTGCCTTATAAACCCATTCAATTGGTACCATTGCAAAACTTCTCAATCTAGATGGAATGACACCATCTTGACCTTCTTCTCCTGCGATACCGAGAAATAGTTAAAATATTATTCTGCCTTGTAAACCCATTCAATTGAGTCATCCCTGTCGTTGAATCAAGGGAAATCCATCTTAATGAAGGGCATGCGATTCTCATGAGGCAGTCCTCTTTCCTTCTCTCGATGGCCCCTCTCGCCTTGTTGCCTACAACTGTCACCAACGTCGTCATCAGTCGGAGGTGTGAATGTCTGATCAGGACCCATTTGATATGAATCAAGGTGTTTGTCGATTGATGCAAACTTATCTTCAAGAAGACGCTGAATTGATTCCAAAATGAGTTGATTTTTGGAATTAGAAGCTTCCAGTGCAGATACACGGGCATTCATTGTTGTTGATTGAGTACGAACACGAGCATGGGTCATACACTAAAGGAGCAACTTAGAGGATCAATAGCTCTGATACTAATGATAGAACTCTATCTGTAAACACCCAAGAAAAAAAAAAAAAGAGAAAGAGCAAAACCAGTTTTAGATTTGAATGAAACAAGATTTAGGACACAATTGACCCAAACCCCAAACAACCCCCATTTTATGAATATAAAATACAAGGGGAGGGATTTTTGCTCTTTTCTTTTCCGTCACTTTCATTTCTCTTGACAGCCAAGCTCTTTCATTTTCTCTCACAGCCGAATCTCCCATTTTCTCTTCACAACCGAGCAATCTTCATTTTTCTCTACACAACCGAGCAACCTTCACTCCTCTTCACAGCCGAGCATCATTTTTCTCTTCACATCTGGACCTTTCTTCTCTTCACGCCGAACCTCCTCTCTTCCCAGCCGAGTAAATGGGTGTGGAAATTTAGACCTAGTGAGAGTTGTGGTCTTTGCCGAGAGGAAGAAGAAAGGGAGGAAGAAGAAGTAAGGCCAAAAAGAGAAGAAAAAGAAGAGTTCAAACTTTCAGAAAAAAATAAAAAAATAAAATTGTGTGATATGAGAGGTAAGAAACATGAAACCCTTTTTCTTTTTCTTCTTAAGGGAGAGGAAACAAATGAACCAAGAGAACAAGTAAAATATGTGAAAAACGAAATTAACAAAAAAAAAAAGTGAAAGGAGGGCTGATTTGGTTTAAAGGGGCTGCCGGCTATATGTGTGTTTTGTTGAAAAAATTATGAATAATTTTGTGGAAATTCATGTATGGATTGTGTTAGAAAATTGTAAGTTTATGATGAAAATTGATGGGTAATTTTGTTGAAATTCCATGTATAATTCGGCTGAAAATTTTGAGGGATTTGTGTACAGAAAATGTACGATTTTAACTTGTGAATTATGATGGTTTTGAACCAGCAATGCATGCTGTTTTATGATGAAATTAATGTATATTTGGCTGAAAATCTTACACGGGTTTATGCCGAAACTTGTTGAAAATTTTGAGTAGAAATGTATGATTTCAGCTTGTGAATTATAATGGATGATTTTGTGTGTTGAACTGAAAATCTATGCTGAAATTCATGGGTATTTTTCTGAGAATTTGCATGTGTGTTGGATTGGAATTCGATTGAAGAGTTGCGTGCCGAATTGTGTATTTTACGGCAAATTGCGACTCGCTGCCGAAGCTGCATATGAACATATGAACTCTTGAAATGAGTGCAGTAACGGATGTAGGCTGAAATGCAAGTGTACTGATTTATGACCTTGATGTCGCAGGTGGTGCGGTTAGGGCTGGATCATCGGCAAGACAAGCACAACCCTCTAGTGGAACAGGTAGGTGACCCTTACATTCTTTTTCTTTCGTTGCATAAGAAATAACTGTGGTGTGGATATTGCTATATTGTGTTGGAGTTAATAATAAACGGAAAAAAATTATTGAAAGTCGATAAAAGATTGATTAGCTTCGGCTAATGGCATCCGAAGGGATGGCCGGGATAAAAGATTGATTAGCTTCGGCTAATGGCATCCGAAGGGATGGCCGGGATAAAAGATTGATTAGCTTCGGCTAATGGCATCCGAAGGGATGGCCGGGATAAAAGATTGATTAGCTTCGGCTAATGGCATCCGAAGGGATGGCCGGGATAAAAGGTTGATTAGCTTCGGCTAATGGCATCCGAAGGGATGACCGGGATAAGATATTGATTAACTCTGGGTAATGGAATCCGAAGGGATGGCCGAGTCTAAGCAATGGTTGTTAGGAAAGAATGGTAAATTTACAAACATATTAAGTTTCAAGTATTAGATGGAACGATCATTAGAAATATTATTAGTTCTAGGTAATTACTTTCTTTTAAGTGTTTATACTGCTGCAGGAACGCCACATCCACGAGACGTGTAAGGAGCCGTTACATGGGAGCTTACTTTTGCATAGAATCGTGTAGATAAAATCTTGATCACAATGTATTTAGTATGAAGTAATGTAATGAATGCCTAACTTTTATTAGATCCTTTTGGTGTAAATGCTACAATGGCTAATTCGTAGGATAAGAATATAAACCAGGCTTATGTTATATATTTTAAATATGATGATGAAAATCAGGCAACCATGAAACTATGCTTTATGTATGTGTCACTTTTATATTAAATATCGCTCGTGGAGATAGTGTAAAATGAAAAAAAGGCGATTAGTTCCATTGATCCAAGGAACTATGCGCATGGAACAATATATATGTATATATGTGAAATCTTCATGTACGAACTGGCTTTTTAATTTTTATCTTATGCGTATGATGTAAGATGAAGTTTGAGAATGAATATGGTCCTGAGCATATTCTGAAATGAATTATGCAATTAATTGTATTAAACATGAATGTGATTATGGGGGAGCTGTGATCCAAATTGTGTGCAGGTTGTGTTATTGATAACTTGGGATCTCCCGATATAGGGGACGAAATTTCGGCGAGAGAGAAAAAATAAAAAAATAAAAAATTCATGCTTCATCTACCCTTTTATAGGGGTAAAGATTAACAAATAAACAATTAGGAGGAAAAAAAAAATTTGGGGTTGTTACACTATCTTTCTACCTTAGGATTACAACCAAGAACATAGGAAAATCAAGAATGTATTTTTGTATATTATTCCACCTCATGTATGTTGGCTCCCCTTTTGGTAATAAAGCCATTCACAGAGTGTGTAAAACAGAAAGTGTGGAGTTTGTAACAGACATTATAACAAACTCTGAACTAATTTGGCATGTGGCTAACAACTAACTGACTGATTTTCTCTCCAATTTCCCTCTAACTGATAACTCCTATCAAAGGTAATTGCACAATCAATTGATAAGTATAAATAGGATAAGTTAAAAAAAAGGGAATTTGAAATTGAGAGAGAGAACCTGAAGTGGAAGAAAGATTAAGAAAAAAGTATTGGAGAAACTTAGATAAGATTTACTGTAATTGTGGCAGTTAGCTTTGATTTTAATTTTTTAAGGTTACTGTTTTGAAATTTATGTTTTGAGGTTAAATTCATGGATTAACTGGTGTTACATGTTAATTGTTTACTTAAATTGTTATGGGTTCATTATATTGAGTATCGAGTTAGAATTTGAGATTTTCATTGTTGGGAAACTGGTGGATCAAGAATCTAGAATCTTAATCAATCAGTCAACCAATTTAGGCAAACTAGTCGATTAATTGAATTGTTTGAATTCATAGACCGGTTTGCTTGATGATTTAGGTCAGCTGATTGGGAGACTAGTGGATCAAGAATTTGGAATCTTGATCAATCGGTCGACTAGTTCAAATAAACCAATCGATCAATTTAACTGTTTGAATTTAGTTGACCGATTTGCTTGATGATTTAAGTAGATCGATTGATAGATTTTAGTCGATCAGTTAACAAAATAATAAGGGATGATTAGTTCTTTTTGTTATGAAAAGTTTACGAAATGTTTGAGATTGATGATTAGATTTGTTTCACTTTTATTTTGGTGTCAAATCTTAGAGTTGTAATCTCTTATGTTTTCTATTTGAAGTCATTTTTAAGTATGTCTTATTTCATATTTAAAAACTCCTGATACTCTACCTACTGGGTATCAATAGGATTATGTTGATATCTAATTTTGTGTTTTTTGCTTTTGAGTCAAATGAATAGATAACACTCCATATGTTAAAGGAGTAGTAGAAGAATTTGATTCGTTAATATGAAACTGATCATGTTTCTTGGTATTGTATATATTGTTTATTATTTTCTTTCTATATAGAGATTGATTTCTTGATATGAGCTATTATGTGCTTCTGAATTGACTTTTGAATTAATAGTTCTCTATTTAATTAACTGTATGAGTTAAACATTTAGGGAATGATTTTGTTTTATTTAATTATGACTTAAGGTATGCCATTTAGAATATTCATACTAAGAAGGTAGTGCTAGTTTTTATTCACATTGTAATTGAACCCTAATTGATCCATAGAGTCATCAATTTATAATGACTAATCATCCCATATTTTAAATTGTCATGCTTATTGCATTTTTTAGTTGTCCGAGTCTTATCTTATAATATTTCTTGTTATGGTCTGTTATGAAACTTTTTTGCAAACGTGTAAAGCCAAATATATATATATATATATATATATATATATATATATATATATATATATATATATATATATATTTCTCATTGTTGTATTACTTTATATGTGACTGTTATCTATTCTCTAAGTTGTTAGCTCATCATGCTGTTATTTATCCCTTTTCAAGGATTGTACCTTCATTAACATGATATTTTTGTTGATCTTTAAGAACCTGTTTTTTTGTTGTAATTAATGTTATTCCATTATAACTAGTTAGAACTCTACAATTACAAATTTTGTATTGACTTTTGCATTAAGAAGTTAATTTATATTTTGAAGTTAATTTATGTAATCAAACACTACATAAAATTATAATTGAGTTAAAATAAAAGGTTTGAATATAAGTTTAGGTTCACATAAGTAAGGAATCTGAAAAATCTTGTTTATGTACCATTTATGGATTAAAAAATTGAGTCATAATAGACACAATGTAAGGGATGGAGTTGACTAGAGTTCCATTCTTAGAAAGGAAAAACTGAATTGTCGAGTTTGCTTTCCACATCTAAGCCTCCATCAAGGTAAAATGGTTCAGAAAATTAGGTAGTTGTATCATTAATCACTTTTTTGAGAACTTGGAGGGTTTTTGGATTCAAGAATATTTCATAAGTTTGTATTTCACTCCTAGTGATTTTTTTATTTTTCATTTGTTAAATAATGATTATTTATTCATTATATTGGATAAATTTTAAAGAGATTAATATGAATTACTTGTAATTTATATATTAAATTTCTTATAATATTTTTAATATATATAACTTTGCATAATTTTTTCTTCTTTATATTTTATTCAATAAATATGAATAACAAAATAGTTTAATAAATATGTGTGTCGATTTCTATTTAAATTTGTTATAATAAAAAAAATTTAATAAAAAAACCAAATAAATGATCCATATTACAATATTAAATATTTTGATCTACAATTTTCTCATTTTTTCCAATTCTATTTTTTTTAAGAAAAAAATTTCAAAGTTGAAATTGGTTTGTCGGGTGTCTTTTGTTTTTTAATTGAACTTGATTTTTTTCATCATTTTTTTCTCATATTATAAAAAGTAGTTTTAGATAAAATCTATATTATTAAACTTTATAAAATTCATAGACATGTTCGTATGTTCAACAAGTTAACCTAGTTCACATATTTGACAAGTTTAACGTTTTGTTTTTTAATTATCCTTTTAATATATTATTAATAGGTCGATGTTTGATTTTATGATTGTTTATTTTTATTATCATATAGTTTAATAAAAAAAAATTTTGAAAAAAAAAAAAACAAATTATAATCTCATTAGAGTACATAACTTAGTTCATAAATTTGATATGTTAACTCAGGTTCTCAATTTATAGGTTTAACGACTTTTCCTGCGGGCCAAATATATATTTTGTCTTTAATTGTTTTAATATTTTTCTTCAATATTAGACTAATTTGGAAACAAACTATATGATTTATTTTTATTTGTTTTCTATATCAATTATTTCTATAGGTTGGTGCTCGATTTTATGACTATATTTTTATCACCTAATTAAAAAGATAATTTATAAAAAAGCCTATTAAACTCAATGATTTATTCCTAGGGGACCGAGATGAATCAAATCTGTCATTATCTCAATAATTGTTTTTAAAAAATTTTCATTTTCAGGTTTTTGTTTTTTAAAAAAACCAAGTCATGTTTTTTATGATCATCAAAATTGCATTTGAGTTTATAAAATCATCAATTTAGTTCGGTTTAGCTTCCAGGTGATTTAGTGAAAACTTGATATAGGCAAATAAGTTAGTAGGCTTCATGATTGATCTATTAAACAAAGTTTAATAATATATTCAAAAATTATTTATGTTTCTAATATTTTTTTAACATTTTAAAAAATTAGTTTGAATCGTGCCAGGGCATGGGCCAATTAACTAATATTTTCTATATATTATCTTAGCTATGTAATCTAATATTGAATTAAAAAAATATATATTCCAACAATGCTTTGCTTCTACCTCAAGGGATAAACCTACTACTAAAGGAGATATGCTCTCTTTTGACTTTCTAAATTTGAATTTTGAGACACGAACAATTATTCCCTTAATCCAACACATCATATATATCTTTGAAATCTCTTCGAAGAAAATTTAGTTTTGAGTTACTTAAAGGATATCTCTCACTTTATTAAAGAAGAAAAAAATTGTATGTTTTTTATAAAAATTACTTTCAGAAGCAGGAAGCAACCACAACAACACTATCAAACATACAATTTTTTCTTTTGTAAAAATCATTTTTGACATCAGCATATAAAAATAATTTAAAAATATCAAAAAATTTAATTTAAAATAACAAAATAAAAAATAAAAAATTTAATTTTTTTCAAAAATACTTTTAAAACATAATGACAAACACCCCTCTCTGTGGTTTTGTTTTCTTTGGCAATATTTTTATACGGAAATAAACAAGTCGGCATTGTCAATGTCTATGATATCTTCTATTAAGGCCTAAACGATGACGAGGCAATGTTTTTGTGTGTATGTGCTGCCTAAGGAATCCCCTTCATGTTCAAGTATTAACATAAACTAAAAGAATAGTTTTTGTTATTACGCTACATCTCCTCACATGCAGTGTTTTTTTTTTTTTTTTAGTTTTTGTTGTTTTTGTTGTGTTTTTTTTTAAGCTTAAACTAGCACTAGATTGCATATAGTTTTTTTAAGGTTTTAGTTTAAGTTTTTAGTAGAAAAGGTTGAATTAAAAAAATGAGATTGAAAAAAAAAGGCAGGTGGATTTGAAATTTGTTTTAAAAGTTCATTTTAGTAACCTATTTTTTTTTTTTTTTTATCTATAATGAATTTGATCTCCATAATTTTCAAAAACTCAATTTTAGTGCTAAACTAAAAGGCGGGTGATTTGTTTTTACCTTCAAATTATCTAAAAAACAAACTTCATCTCAATTTTTTTGGATTTCAGGTTGATTTTGGGTTTTTTGGTCTCTTTTTTCTTTGAAGACCATACATTGATTTAACAAGGCTCATGAGGTATTTTCTAGGTATTTTTGGTTCAAAATAGGTTGAAAATAGATTTATTTGACAAAAAAATTTGGGACCCTACTTTTTCAGCCACCATGGTGGTTGGTTTCGGGGATCCCTAGACGATGTATTGTTTGCTGTTACAGGCTACATATGAGATATTTTATGATTGTATTTACTAAATTTGTTTATTAAAATCACTTTTTAATTCAATCAAAAGATAATAAAAAATCAAAATCAAAAGAATTAAGAATTAACTAAAATATCAAAAACAAAAGGTATTAAATTGTATTTTTTAAGGGATGAGAGAGAAATGAAATGAAAAAAAAAAGGTTCACTAGCAACAAACGACCTTGTCTACATGAACACACATATACTAGGAGAGAGAGGATGTATCAATGCTTCCAAATATACGGTGGAAAGGTAGGTTTGGCCAATAAGAGATGTTTTGTCTCAATCTGACAATTAAATAAAATTAGAATTCAATGAGGAGTTTTCACACACATACACACATATATATTGAGTTAGAATTTAAAGGTAATAATAGTTTGAGAAGTTCTTGCGATACAAGTCAGAAGATGTAATATAAATTTTGTAATTTGTTTTCTTTTAATTTGTGAACTCTATTTAGAGAGGATTCTTTGCCTAATATTGCAAGGATTGTCAATAACTAGTTCTAGAATTTTTTTTTTAATTCTTTATAGACACTTAATGGCAACAATAAAGGTTTTCTTATGTGTCATGGAAATTTTAATATAACCCTAGCTATAGAAGAAAAGTTTATTGGCGACAATAAAAAGAATTTGCCTCATTTCTATTTGTCCAAATTTTGATAGGATTTCCTAACATACAAGCATAATTATGGGTGGCTATTTAAGAGAAACAAATCAACAATTAAATTCAAAAGTCCTCATGCTTGGAAAGATATTAATGGTGGAACATTTTCCTATCTTTACAAGGATGTGATTATGTTGAGATTTATTTAAATTATTTGTTTTAATATGAATATTTATTTAGGGATTTTTTTTATTATAAGATTATAATTTTAGTTTAAGGCTTTGTTTTAGTTTGAGTTTATAACAACCTAAAATCAATGATTAAGACTTGTTTTAGACATAAGGAATGTGTTGGTTTTATTTTAGTTAAGACCTTTTGGTTTGTATCCCAAATGACATCCATTAGGGTTATTAGATGAAGGATTATATGTTGTTGTTTTTTGCTTTAAAATTCAACAGTCATAATTTTTTGAATAAACTTGTGTTTTGCGTGATGTAATATATCTATTTTATTGAGACAGAAAACAAATTTGATTTATCAAGGTATAACTGATTTTGTGATGTCTTCATATACTTTGGGTTCTTGATTTTCTATAATCAATAGTTCCAAGTTTATTTTTCAATACCTTTAATTCTTAGGTGCATGGTTATCTCTAAATCACGGTTTTTCTATCACAAACTTGAGTTTTGACTTTTCAAGATTTAGCTTATAGTGTGTGTGTGTGTGTGTGTGTATATATATATATACACACATATACATTTAGGATCCAAGGTTTTTGAGCTTTATTTATTTCATTTGTGTTATTTACAAAATTAAAATATAACACTAATAAATAAACATGTTCTTACACTTGTGTACTTGGCATTGCTGTCAAAATGTTGTTTGTCTAAAATAAAATAAAATTATTTTTTTGTTTAATATTTTAAATCACTTTGAGGTGTTAATGTAAAAATAAAGTTTAATATATATATATATATATATATATGTAACTTTGAAAAGATTTATATTTGTTTACATGAAAGAGTGATAATTATGTTAAAGAAAATCATTGTATGCACATGTTACACGTGTTACGTATCCTCTTGTAATCACCGGTCACCCATACATGAATCTCTCCAAAGAAATTGATTGAAGTGAAGGCAACTACTACCAATTTTTATGCAATTTGGAAAAGCAATAGTGAGAAAAAATGAAACGTGGTATAATGACAGAGAGTTTACGATCTGCATAATAAGTTTTGAGTTCGAGTCGGGACGTGTATTTCTTGTAAATCTAAAATAATTAGAGTTTTACTCGCTCACATATACCTATAAAATATATTTTTAGGAGATGGAGTTTAGTAGCATCCAACAAAAATCTTGGTGTGAAAGAGATGTTGATCAAAGTTCCATTGTCTTGCTTGCACGTTACAGCCTTTGGCTTTTCTCTTATATATTTGCTTTCTTTTCCCTTTGCCCCAGCACATCATTATTCATGTCTGGGTTCCTTCACCCGTCTTATTATCAGAATATATATCCGTTCTAGTCTGGGCCTTGATCTCCTTGTAAATGTTCCTTTCGTATCTGTAACATAGCTAGCAGTACGTAAGTTTTCCTTATCAATCTCATCTCTTTCTATCTTTGAATAACTCAATCGGCCGGCAATTATGGGGAACTGTCTTTCCTCCACTCAATCTGCAGTAAATCCTAATGTTATCTCCAAGAACCGGAAAGCATTGCCCATTGACGCCTCTTTCAAGCTTCCCGCTCCGTTACCATCCTGGCCACCAGGTTGCTTTCTTCTTTCTGGCAGTAAACTCTTGCAGTCCTATTGTGCTGTGCTGCTGAATATATTCCTGGCTATATCTGTGTGTGTGCAGGTGAAGGTTTTGGGAATGGAGTTATTGATCTTGGAGATGGATTACAAGTGTGCCAGGTATCATCTTTCAACAAAGTTTGGGCCACACATGAAGGAGGACCAGATAATCTCGGAGCTTCCTTCTTTGAACCCTCACAATTTCCGCAAGGTTTCTCCATGCTTGGTTCCTACAGCCAACCCAACAACACGCTGTTCTATGGGTGGGTTCTTGCAGGGAGAGACGACTCGGGCTCAGCATTGAAGCAACCGATTGATTATACTCTTGTTTGGAGCAGCGAGGCCTTGCGAATCAAGCAAGACGGCGTTGGCTACATTTGGCTACCTTCTCCGCCTGATGGTTACAAGGCTGTGGGCCATGTCGTCACCAACTCCCCTCAGAAGCCTCCCCTCGGAAAAACCCGCTGTGTCCGGTCTGACCTCACCGACGAATGCGAGATTGACTCGTGGATATGGGGACCTGGTAAGGAGAGCGATCCAAATGGTTTCAATGTTTACAGTCTGCTGCCACGTAACAGAGGAACACGAGCTATGGGTGTCTGCGTAGGGACATTTGTAGCTCAAAATACTCTCACTGCTCCTGTTTCTCTGGCTTGTGTGAAAAATGTGGTGTCCAATCTATCCTGTATGCCTAATCGAAACCAAATTCAAACGATCTTTCAGGCATATTCTCCGTGGATATATTTCCATCCTGACGAACAATTCCTTCCTTCTTCAGTGAATTGGTATTTTAAAAACGGGGCATTTCTGTATAAAAAGGGGGACGAATCCAGACCTGTGCCAATCGAGTCCGATGGCTCGAACCTTCCCCAAGGCGGTGCAGAGGATGATATGTATTGGCTGGATCTTCCGGTGGACGAAGGGGAAAAGGATAGGGTGAAGAAAGGAAATCTGCAAGAATCCCAGGTCTATCTACACATAAAGCCGATGCTCGGAGCCACTTTCACTGATGTAGCTGTGTGGGTGTTCTACCCTTTCAATGGCCCTTCGAGGGCCAAAGTTGAGTTTATCAATATTCCGCTGGGAAAGATAGGAGAGCATGTTGGTGATTGGGAGCATGTGACCTTGAGGATCAGCAATTTTAATGGGGAGTTACGGGGTGTCTATTTCTCGGAGCACAGTGGGGGAGCCTGGGTGAAGCCTTCAGAACTTGAGTTTCAAGATGGCAACAAGGCTGTGACCTACTCATCCCTGCACGGGCATGCCATGTACGCCAAGCCTGGTCTTGTTTTACAGGGGAGGGGAGGCATAGGAATCAGGAATGATACTGCAAAGAGCAAGAAATTCATGGATACAGGAACAAATTCCTTGGTGGTGGCAGCTGAGTATCTGGGCACCGCCATTAATGAACCACCATGGCTCGACTATTCCAGGAAATGGGGTCCAAAGATCACCTACGACATCTCGGAAGAGATCAAGAAGGTGGATAAACTATTGCCCGGAAAACTAAAATCTGCTTTCGACAAGTTTATCAGGAGTCTACCGAATGAAGTGCTCAGGGAAGAAGGACCAACAGGCCCCAAAATGAAAAGAAATTGGGCTGGAGATGAAGTTTGAATGTTCTAATTACATGACTTAAGCTTGGGTTAATTTTCTCTTACGGGCAGTGATTTAGCCATTAATTGCATCAATATTTCTACCAAAAAATAATCAAGGCGCAGCCTTTCATTCATCAACAAAGAAATCCCAAATTGTGGAGTGATGGTTTTGTTTCTGAATCCTGACCAAGATAGCTACTTCGTTTCATGATTTGCATTCAGCTAATGTCAAATTATATTATTTTGATGTATTTTCAAATAAAAAAAAATACTATTCCAATTAAAATCATTTAAAATGTCAAATAAAATGACTGGTGCTTATCTTAAAGAGATCTAATCACAACAGTCTATTTTAATACAATATTTTTAAATTAACGATGATCTAATTGTAAAATATATGATTTAGAAAAAAAAAAGTGTCAAGAATAATAGAATCGTATAATTACGAGTCTTATAATTAAGATTATTTATATTAAAGAGGGGAGTACAATTCACATTATTCCTCATAATTTATAGATAGAAAGATAGATGGACAGTGAGATGCAAAAAACAATGCATCTTTCTATGGGCTAACTTGATGGATCGTGTCCATGTCCATGGGGATTGTACTTATTTTTCTTTTATTTGCTGCTGTTTTTTTTTTTTGTTTTTTTGTTATTAAGATAGGTATTTGTTAATGCATTGATTCATGATTAATTTTTTCCATAACTCAGACTCCCTATATTAATAAAATCTTGTTAGTATCTTCTAAAAGTCCTTATTTCAACAACATTCATTTCTTTTCATAAATGTAAGTCAAGTCTTATTTGAAAGGTTATTGTTGGCAAAAATCACAACGGTTAGCGTTAAAGGATGCAAGATTTTCTGACTTTAAATAATATAGTCCAAGTGTTTTTATTATTAACGTAAATGTTTGGATTAACCTGAGCATACCTCAACTAATTTCACGAATCTTAAAATTAATGGTCATATAATTATTATATTAATATTTATATGGCTTAAACCTTAGACTAAACTTTTTAGTCCAAGGGCACTACTAGATGGGAAGTCCAAGTGTTTTAATTGGTGCACTAGCCGAGAATATGAATTGGTCTACTCTGGCATGGTTTGCCGTGACCTGCCATGCAAAATTAATGTAAATTCTCTATTAATTTTTTCATCGCGTTCTACCCTGGAAGGCGTTATGCTTGCAGTACACCAATATAAAAAAAACTGCTTTATGATGACACTTATGTAACTGCCTTTTTATGTGCTTTTGGATTTTGTTGGTGTGGTGAATAGGCAAGAATAAATTGATTACTTATTGGGTTATATAATGAATCCAGATCATAAAACTCTTGATCACATTGATTATATATATTATTGGTTTAGTAGTGTTTACGAGTTTTACATGGAACATCAAATGTTAATCGTGTTTAATTCTTTGAACCCGATCTCTCCTGTTTTTTTCAACGAGACTAATTGACTTTACCAAATTTAAAATTGATCTTTGATATCCCGATAAATCCTTGAAACATTAAATTAGGTCTCTCGAATAAGACATGTGAACTCGGGTCAGAATCATTTATGTGACAGGATTTTCTACTTTTACACTAAACATTCAAACGGGAACATAACTATAACTTTCATGAAGGGCTTGAAGTGAGAAAAAATTATTTTAAAGAACTTAATCTGACATCAATCTCCTTGGTCAAAAACCAATCAGGATTAGACATTCAAATAAGAATATCTTGAGTTTTAGATATCGAAATTAACTGATTGAAAACTCCACAATAATCTATACATATAGGAATATAACTTTCATCAAGGATCCAAAGTGATGAAAAATCATATTAAATAACAGAATTTGCCCGCAATTTGTTTGCTCAAGAACTTAGCAGGACTGAACATTCAAACGGGAATATCTTGAGCTTCTGATATCAAAATCAAGTGATTCAAAAGTCCAAAGTCATCTATATGTATCGGACTACAACTTTCATGAAGGATCTGAAGTGAGAAAAAAACATTTTGAAGAATAGAATCTGCCTATAAATTTGTTTGGTAAAAAACCAAGCAGAACTAGACACTCAAACGAGAATATCTTGAGTTTTTGATATCGAAATCAGGCGATTCAAAAATTCAAAGTCATCTATACATAGAGGAGTAAAACTTTCATGAAGGATTCCAAGTGAGAAAAAATTGTATCGAAAAACAGAATCTACACACAATTTGATTGGCAAAAAGATCTCCTGGTCTGATTCAGAAACTTACAATATTGAGCATCCTCATCTAAATAAGAATATGCATAAGAACAATGGGCTCTAAGATCCAATAAAGATTTAGATCAATTCTTGAACATGTCATAACTGACAGAATACAACTAGGATGATAAGATATTGACAAAACCAAGTCAGATTCAAAGTCTAAGTTGAAAGAGAAATTTGGTATTAGAACAAAATTGTGACAACAACAAAATCAGTGTAAATTCTGAGAGATTTATCCAGAGTCCAACCTCTCACCAAAATTTATTATTATTATTATTATTATTATTACAAAGAAGATGTTTGAACATGATATTTTTTGTTTTATAATTACAATGAGTAGGGTATATGTTAATATTTTTATTATTATTACAAAGAAGATGTTTGAACATGATATTTTTTGTTTTATATTTACAATGATTAGGGTATATGTGAGTCTCTTTGAATCCCATAACTTGTCCTCCATGGCTTTGTATTGACTACAGGCCATACCAATTATTCAGTCAATGAAATCCCATTTTGTTTTGTTAGTGGGTGTTGAATATTGTAGTGGAATATTGTGTTTTTAGAAAAATATTTTTCAATTGAAAATACTCATATTTTTAAATTTATTTTTAATATTAATATATCAAAATTATTCAATAAAAACATTTGAAATATTAATTTGATAATTTTAAAATAAAAAACAACTTAAAGAAGGAAAGAGAGTGGACATCTAATAATTTACAAATATTATTTACATAAGCTATCAAAAACTTGAAATCAAGAACTCCCCAGATCTGAAGATGATGGTTTCGAACATGAGACCTGTGGGAGAGCAGAAAGAACACTGTGACGCATTTATAAAGAAGAGTGACCACCATAAAAGAGAGTTGAAAGCATTGGCGCACGACTTGATTAACATGCTCATCAACAATCATAAATGCTTGCAAGAATAGCAGAGAGCTTGAGCAAATTCATAATGGAGTAATTGAATACTGCCCGGAATTAAGACGGGGATGAGAGCAATGTAGCAGAGTTTAATGCATTAAACACTAAAACCTAACGAAACCTTAAGTATTTATCTCGTCATCTACAAATTAATGAAAATAAGAGATAGGAAACATGGATCCATGGTCGATCCACCTACATATATCTGCATCAGTAAGTGTGACCAACTAACCTCATCTACCACTAGCTACTTATTACTAGACTGTCGGCAAACGACAGCATTAGGAGGAGTTTTGTCTGATTTTGTAAGCTTAAAGGTATTGGTAGAATGGATGTATCATGAACATTGCATTACATATATGTATATAATACAGTCATTATATATATATATATATATAGACATACTATGCCTAGTTTTAACTCAGACGGCACGCTAATTTGTATGGAAAAAATAGCTTTCAATAGCACTCACTATCAACAACATTCCCACACGCCCAAGTCACCCACCTAATTAATCACATAGCTTTGGCTATAATATGAAATCCATCTCCTTCTTCCACCTTCAGACTGCTAAACTACTCTCAAAACAGCTTAAAACATAAGTTAGCTGATCATCTATCTATCTATCTATCTATTATCTCTGTGTACGTGTCTTTCTCCGTCTCTCTTTCGAAGATATATATATATATATATTTAGATTGTTCAGGCCAGGTACAAGCTAGCTAGAAAAAGTTTCTTTGCATGTGTCTGCGCGCAGTGATTTGGATCATCTCTCTTTCAGAATATTCTTACATCAATGTTGAACTGAAGGAATGGAGAAAAAAGCGTAAGAATCAACATTTTCTTAATTTCTTCTGTCAAAATAGGAATGAATTCTTCAGTTTTCATCCCAGATAATCTAGTTAAACCAGCTTTGCATGCACATTTAATCGACAAAACAATGATTTTCGTTATTTCCAATCGTTGAACTAAAGTAAAGCAAGTGTATAAACATGTTTTAGCTAAAATTAAAGGAGCAGGAGGCATGACTTTAAGATGCTTCGGTTTCCCCTCTCTCTGTTAAGGAGTGGACTGTATATACGCTGTGAAAGCTAGCCCTGATATCATATTCAATTGACCATATATAATTTAAGTATTTCTATATATATAAAACAGCTTAATTAAGCGCAATTTTTTTGTTTCCCTAACCTTATTATAAAGGTGAATCCTTGCAGTGCACTTTCTTTGATTTAATTGCCCTTAATCATGGCTCATAGAAAATTTCATGCCGTAATATCAACTACAAATAGAAAAGGGCACTGGCATGCTCACACACATAGTATACATATAAAAGTTAAGTTAGGTATGAATGTAGTCCTTGTATTTTATCAAATCTAACTATTAAGACCTTATAGTTTATCATATATAATTAATATAATCTTTTGAATAATGTTGAATTGGTTAAAAACTACCTCTTCTAGATCATAGTCAAGTTTCCTCATTTTATCCATTTCTCTTTTCTTTATCCCATCATCCAAGAAAAAGAAAAATAATTAATTAAAATTCTCACATGGAATTTACAAAGGAACTAAATTATAGAAATAAATAGAAAATGTAGGGACTTAATATATAGTTTCTAAGACCTCGAGGATTAGGTAATTACTTTATAAGGACTCAGTTAAAATACTCATAAAACAAAGGGGAGGAAAAAGCGCCTTAATTATGGGGAAAATAAAACTCCATGATTTGGGTCAAAAGCTGGCCAAGTATGGTAAGTCAGTTAATTAATCGCGGGAAATCTGATAAAAGGTTGCCACTCTCATCTCTTTCTATCCAAATAATACGTGAAGAGAGAGTATATAAGTCTCTCTCTCTCTGTGTCTGTATATATATGCCTTCCTCATCTTGATCTCCATTTCTTTCTTATAAACAAACGTCTTAATTCTCTAGCGGGCGCACAGTTCTAGACAAGTGAAAAGATCCAAGGCAAAGCACTACACCCCACTGAGTAATATTCTCGAATTTTCATATCCACTGTGGTGATATATTTTTGATTAATAATAGCCTACGCTTCTGGTAGACCTGCATTAATTTATCTCTAAATGTATGCACGTGCATTACAAACCAAGATGCCTGAGACATTTATAGAGGAAACCCATGTATATGTGTGTTTTGTGAAGAACATTTTTAGTTAGAAGTGAAGCTGCAGGCCGGCTGCTGGCAGACAAATTAACAAACAGATCCCTTTCTCTCTCTCTCTCTCTCTCTTGGGCTCTCATGCTCAGATGATCATCTAATACTATATACCTTGGATTGCTATATGCATGGTTCTGCTCCTTTTTTCTTATAATAATGTTTTAAATAATGTAGATTGATATAAGCAATGCGCTCGTGAGACCGTGGCAGTGCCTGAAAAGAAGTGGGCTGCTGTGTTCTTCTTGTTCTTGTTAAATATTCCATGTATTTTTTAATTAGTTCAAACTAATTAACGTACAGAAGGAGATCGAAAAGAATGGAAGCATCATCAGGAATACCCCCCAAAAGTAGCAGTGCCAGTAGTGAGGCAGGAGGAGAAGTGAGACGTATTCATATCATTTACTTTCTCAGCCATAATTTGGGCCGTTTTGAGCATCCCCATCTCATTCGTGTTCATCATTTCAATCGAAGTGGTGTTTATTTAAGAGGTGATTTCTTCATATTTTCAAGTAATTTCAGAGGTTTTTGATTTTTGTGTAGTTACTTAATATGAAAATTAATATATAAGATAGATGTCAAGAGGTGGCTTGCGGATTTGCGAGGAAAAGACATGCCAAAAGCCTTTGCTTGGTCCTATAAGAGGTTTGTTTTATTTCTTACAGCAATATATATCTGGTAATTCATGGTGATTTTATAGTTTTTGTTCTAAGAAATTAAAAAATAAAAATAAACAGGAGATACAAGAACGGTTATGTTTGGCAAGATTTACTGGATGATGATCTGATTACCCCAATCTCTGACAATGAATTTGTCCTCAAAGGATCTGGAATTTTCGTCCCTCCTGCCAACCCCTTTGGTACTTAAAATATTCCTTAATTATAACTAGTTAATATCTTCTTGATGCTATCGTTTTCTTTTCCAGGAAAAAACCAGCACTTGTTTTTCATTTGATTTAATGTCCAAATAACTATATGATTTCAATCTCATCTATTTTCTTGTCCCTGGAAAAACTATACAGTTGGTAGTGCATGTGGTGAAAAGAAAGCTGCAGACTTGTTGATGAAGATTGAAAATGATAGCCGCCAAGTCGAGAATACTGAAGTACTTGAAAACAAAGCACAAGATCATGAGCAATTTCCTCCACCAAACCAGATTTGCGACGACACTCTCCCACGAAAGACAACATCATCTGAAATATCCCATGAATCACCTATATTCAGTTTGGAGACTTCAACAGTAACCGAAGATTCCACCAAGGAAGAAGAAAATGCACGCAAACCCAGCAACCCTCCTGACGAAGAGCAGATAGACATTAAGGTGGAGCATTCATCTTCTTACACCAACTTCCTGGGCAGCAAGAGCAAGAAGAACCAGAAGAAGAGGACAGACACCAGCAGCAATATTGAAAAGATGGGCAAGAGCTATTCGAGTGGAACATCCAAGATGCTACGTAATTTGATGACCTGTGGTGCTGCTGACACAAACGATGCCGCATTGGTTCGCCGAAGCCAAAAATGTAATGATAAATATAAACCAATCGACAAGCCGGCTGATCAGATTTGTAAAGGAGAAGATGGAGGGTCTGCCAGAGTTCTTGCGACTCCATGGAATCAACAAAAAGAGCAACACGATATTGCTAATTCTAGGTATTTTAGCAAAACAATAAAGGGTACCAGTCCTCTATCTCTCATAATTTGCCAGTGTCATGAATGTACAAATGGGCCTTTAATACATAGTGTTTGGATTGGTTCTGCTGCATTGTGTTAACAGGGAAAGCTTTGGTGAGGTGAGAGGTTCAAGGAAGCAGCCTGGTGGATTTGGCGGTCCCAAAGTGTTTCCCCCTGAATACAAGCCAGTGGTTGCACCCGTCTGCTCGTAAGCCCAGTAACCTGTAGCTACATTATAAAACTTATTTTCTAATTTTAGATTTGACCATTTTGAAACCCATAATTTAAAGTTGCGATGTTAGTAATTAGTAAAACCTAATGATGGATGGTGCCTTGGCTTGGACTGCCAAGTAGAGTTACAAGAGGTTGTGTAATAGTTGACCTACTTTTATGATGATGGTGTAGCACTGGAGAAATGAGATCACAATAGACAGCAAAGTCAAAGCAGAACCAACCAGAGACTGTTTAAGGAAGTAATCAGTTCCTAGTCAAACGAAAAGCAATCTTTCAGTCAAACATGATTGTGTGCTCATCTTAGATTTTTGCTGAGAGTTTTGACAGCTGCCTGCCTGCAAGTTAAGCTAGCAGAATGACAGTTTTTGTAAACTATAATGTTCATGCATGATTGACAATCTGAATCAACACGCCCTTCCTTTTCTGGGCTTCTCCTTTTTCTCTGTTAATTCTATGTTCTTGTTGTCGTTCATAAAAACATAAAGAGGTGTTTCTACTCCCCAATTTGGCATGCTGACTCTAGAGTATTTGATTGTGTGATCTGATCCAAACCTTACTCCTTATTGTACTCAATTATTAGCAGCTAAGATCTAAATTGTTAAAATGCAGGCAGTGTGGGAAGTCATTCAGGCCAGAGAAATTGCACTCGCACATGAAGTCCTGCAGGGGATTGAAGGCCCTGACAAAAGCTGCTTCAGCTTATATTGAGCAGACATCGTCACCTTCACATATTTCGGCTGATTCAGAATCTGAGGATGGCTATTTCTTGGCCAATTGAATGTTCAGCTGTAAATTTCCACAGTCGCTGTCCTAAGGATGAACAAATTTACAACTACTTGCCTTTTTTGTGTAAAGTAAATATAGGAACATGTGGTATCTCATTTAAACAATGCCAATTGCTATATGATTTCTTCTGAAAATCAATCACTCTAATAAGAATCCATTTTATATGCAACTTTTGGGAGCATCACTTCGTCCACAAACGCTGCTTGCACTTTGCTTAGTATAAGTGAACTTCGTAAAGTTTCAACATAATTCATTAAACTTGACTGACAATGGATGCAAGTTGTTCAAGCAGTCTATTGCATACAAACGCAATGCGGGTTACTATATTTATGGCTGTCAGCTTAACTAACACCAGGTCAACCATGGTTTTACCGCTCGAGAAAATGAAATAGTCCGGAATGTGCATCTTTACAAGGAACTCATATAACAATGTCTATCTGAAACCAGAAATTGGTGGGTTTCATTGTCATTTTGTTAGTTCTCTTAGTATTTGCCTAATTACCAGTAACAGTAGCAGAATCAACATATTCTAGCAGGAATCCATATAATTTCTTTTTCAAGCCTTCTATCCTCGCATCAACCTTGATCCCGCTCCCGGCTAAGTCATCCAGCCATTGGTTCACCCTTCTAAGCTGCCCAAGAAAACCTGCAATTTCAGAAATTTTCCCTTCACATAACCCAAAACCAATGTTCAATGAATCCTCCATATACTTCAAGAACCATTCACGAGAATCTAACAGCAGCTTTTCAGCTAAACTTGCTGTCTCCTTTAATCCACTTCCCCTGGGACAATCCCTCCTCTCAGGATTCACTTTCCTTACAGGTGCAAGATGTCGTTTCGAAGATGGCACCCGCTGAACACTTAAATCTGGCATATTGTTGCTGTGGTTCTTCCGAGTTGGTTTGTTTCGAGGCAATTGATTCTCAGAATTCAATTCCTCTTGGGAATTATCTAGGATGACATAATAACATTTATCAATGTCCAAAACTCCGCTCTTCTCTGGCTTCTCTAACAAACTGAATTTGGAAAGATTAGTCTGTATAGCAGCATGAACCCACGATTCTGCATTAGTATTCGTTGAACTTTTAGGTACATCAGGAAATACACGTTGCAGGCTATCATAATTGCTTGATTTACTTTCAAGAAGACTTGCATCACTTAGCAAAGAATTAGCATTCTTTGCTGATCTCTGAATGTTCTGGTAGAGGTCCAAATATTGCTCCACTAATGGTCCTGATGATGCTGATTGCGCAGACTCATGTAGTTCTGCAAATGATCTGGAGTAAAAAGAATAGCATTAAGCTGGAACATGGGAATTGGATAAAATGAAAAGCTTTTCATATAATTGGTGGCAGATAAACCCCTTCTTGTAATTTCTTTTTTAATCTACTTTCCTCCCCCCACAACTCTATTAATCTCCAGATGATGCCAGATCTACTGCATCCTGAGGCAAACCAGTGATGCATATCACATGAGTTTTAGAGAAAAATTGACAACAGGTGGAGCCACATCTATACAGAATTGGATGCGGTTTAATCTATTACTCAGAATAAATTTTTAATCAAATGACTAAGAAAAAGGAGGGTTGGGAGAGGGGTGTTGTTCATACGTCAGCAACGAAACGAGGACTTCAACAAGTTGACAATATAAAGAAAGAAAAGGCCAAGGGATTCATACTGCATGCAATGAATGACATTGTCAGCAGCCGATGCTTCTTCAAGTGCACGTGCAGCAGCCAAAACTGCAGCATTCATGCAGCATATAGTTTCCTGAAACCACCAAGAACATGAGAACTGAGTTCTTTTTTTCTGATAGAAAGAAAATTTACCAGCAATTTGGCAACGTTACAATCTGGAACAGAATCCCATAATTCGGCATAACTTCAGACCTTTCCGAGATGGTGAATGGCAGGAGGAATTGCATCCCAAGAAATTCTACATTTGGACCGAGTATTGGAAATCAGGGGAACTCGAACAAGTCGGCTAGGAATAGCATGGTCAGTAGCTGACTTCAAATCTTTTTTCAAAGGCTTGACAGCTGCAATGGAAGAAGAGATCTCTTTCTTGGTTTTCAATGGGGAAAGACTCAGAGATAAACGCCTGTTTGACGAGTCAATCCTGGAAGCAACCTTCTTATCATCGGAACGAACCTACACAGAAACAGGTAATAAACAAGGACCGCATGGCTGAGAAATAAATAAATGGCCCGTGTGGAAACTGGTATGAGCTTGCAACAATAAATACCAATCCTGCTTTTATTTTTTGCCTAGTGTGTTTTTCTAGCAGCCAAAGCATCCGCCACCACATAAAAAATGACGAAGGTGCTCGAAGTGGTATTGAACAAAACAAGCATCACTTCATGTTTTTGGGGCGTAGATAAATTGACCAATAAATTGTGAAGCCCGTGACAAGGATATGATTTCAGCAAACAAATGCTTATAATTGCTTCTCATCAAAGCAATTACTTCTTTTTACGGATTATCCCGTCTCCTCCATAAAAGGACTGTCATGTGATTGGGATACCTTCAACTAGGCAATGAACGTTAAAAACTGAAAGCAAGCGCGAGTTCAATAAATTTGAAGCAGAAGAGCCAGTCTTTGGATAAAAGAAAATGATTGCGAAACAAAAAAACATGTGAAGTCAAGAATGCAGTTAGCTGACAGTATTAAATCAAAACAATGCATGGTGCAGTGACTCTCAAGGAAATTGAGGAGAAGCAAAAGCATACAGTTTTTGATGATTTATTAAGAGGCACAGTTTTTGGGGTGGGAGTTTGGTGTTCCCAGATCCTCCTAGTAGAATCCAAACTCAATCTCCTCGTCTGATCCAAAGAACCCCTTTTCCTGTGCTTGGAATCATCCACAATAATATCTGATTTCTTGACAATATTGTTAATCTTGGATGGTCTTGGTCGACTTAACAGCTTCTTCTTCTCCTTGTCCTTGATAAAATCAGTTGATGCAATATAACTAATACTACTACTGGGCAATGAATCACTGGACACCAAATCCTTAGGATTCCCAACGCAAGGCCTTCTCTTGTTGGGCACAGGCTTCAGACCACGAAGAACAGGAACAGGAGAGCCAGAGGCTGAAACATCGAAGCGCGAAACATAAACGAACTGGCCCAGTTGGATTTTGTCATTGTAAATCAAGTCCAAGTCCTCATCAGAGATGGAGGCGTAGGCGGAATGCAGAGAGTCTGAGACCTTCAAGAAGAATCCTTGGCTCTGCCAAGGATCATTGGGGGCTCCAGAGAGTGACGGCGCGATCTCTATAACTTGAAGAAGGGCAGAGCGGTGCTCTCCAGTGACTCTCGCGTCCTTGTTGCCAGCGCTCTCCAGTAGCTTGGAGAGCAACCCGGGTGTGAGAGATGCCATCTGAAACACCGATGCTGCGTTTTGCGTTTTTTGGTTTTTTGCTAGTCAAATGGCAATAAGATTGCAGCAGAATCACCATATCCCAATGCGCAGAGAGATGATCCTAAAAAGGTGACGTCGCTATCAGAATCTCAATGCTGCGACTGAGTGCAGTGACATGGGAGAGGGTGCAAAGCTGTTTTCTGGCAGCATGGATGGGACACATGTCAAAAGGAGATCATGTGATTCCTGAGCTTGAAATTTCCGCACAAGTGAAAGAAAGCGCAGGCTCCTAGTTTATCCAGCAGGGAAAAAAGAGAGAGAAACAGACAAAGCTGCTAGCTAGTACTAAGAGCAAAAGATTTGTTCCATCCTTTCACAGTAGTGTTTTTTCTTTCAAGTAATAGACCAATGTCAGCAAAATGCCCCTTCTTGTTGTGGCATCTTCCTCTGCGGAATCAAACCAATCGTACGGGAAAAGAAGTTTCAAACTGAAGCGTTTTGAGAGAGAGAGGGAGGAGAGAGAGGAAATACTATCTGTTGACATGTTATGTAAAAAGCAAGCAAGGTAGGTAGGGACAAGTTTAGAGTATCGGTAGGTAGCTCAGCTTGGGTTCCAGTGCCTTATGTCCATTTACAGACACATCTCGGCCATCTTTCCCACAGAGATAAAACATTTTCCTAGATAACACAGCCAAACAAAAAATTGATTTTAGAAGGCAGCAGCATGTTCACCCATTATCCCGTGTAATTTATATACGCCATTCCATTAATTTCTTCTTCTTTTTTTGCACGTGCAATACAGCATGTCACTCTTTGGAATTTTATTTAATATAGTGTTTTATCAAATTTTATTTTTTTTTAAAATAAAAAAAATTATTTAAAACATTTATGAGTAAATGATATTTTGAAAAATCACCGCTACTACACTCTCAACTACTCTTAAAAAACATGCCTTCTGAAAACTTAGTATGTGCACAACTTCAAGACGACTTCTGAAATAATATTTTTTTGAATAAAAATTTAACTCTTTTTAGCTATTGTTTTCAAAAGTAAATATTAATTCTAATTATAAAATCATAAAAAAGAGAATCATGAATGAAATTATTATAGTAACATAACTAAAGTTAACTAAATAAAAAATTTAAAAGATGAAATAAATATATGTGTTATGAAAACAAATTATGCATGTAAAGCTTTTAGAGCAACTCTAAAGAAAGAGTTCAAAAAAAGTTAAAAGAAAAAGATAAAAAATTTAGTTTTCATTTTTTATTTTTATAGCTCTAAGGGTTTGATAAAAAAAAAATATTTAATATATTTCTATATAAAAAAATGGTTTTGATTGTACTTGTATTAGTTATTTATTATTAATAAATAATTATATCAATATTATATATATTAAAATAGAATTGACTTTTCTAAATGATTTTTTTTCATTGGAATGCAAATATAAAAAATATTATATTTAAACTACTCAAAAAACCATATTACAGGGGTGTTTGGGAGAGCTTTTCGAAAGTGCTTTTAAAAAAAATTGAAAATTTTTATTTTTATTTTTATTTTTATTTTTTATTTTATATTAATTTTTTTGGTGTTTTTAGATAATTTTGATGTGCTGATGTCAAAAATGATTTTTTAAAAATAAAAAAAATCATTTTGATACATGTCTAAATGAAAAGTACTTTCAAAAGCAACCGCAACCACACTCCCAAACAGGCACTACTAATTTTGCTTCTCTAAATAGTTTTTTTCTTAAAGATGCTCTTATGTCTCAAGTTGCACGGTTAAGATTGGTCTCAATTTACACATATAAGATTGGTCTCAAGTTGCATGGATAAGACCGGCATATTATACTAGTTTAGGAGAAAAAAAAACTTATTTGAGTAATAGCTTGGAAAACAAAAATTAAATGACATGCATGAAATTATTGGTATAAACATAAATGGATTCACATTCACACGAAAATAAGGCTTTTTAGAGATTTACTTGCATATTCCTTTTATTGGCTTGATATGAGGGTTTCTTGGGTATTACTTCTTAGTTATTGGTGCTTCACTGGCTTTGTGTGGGACTTTATTATCTTAGAGTTTTCTTCTTAGTGTGTTAGTGTCTCTATCCAAGAAAAAAAACCATCTAGTTTTGTTAAGTTGGTGAGTTTGTTGGGTTTTGGCTTGGTTTTGGTTGTTGGTATGTGGTTAGTTAATAGATGCTTGATGGGCCTTTTAGATTTTTGACTTGCGGAGTGTTGTGGGATTTGGCATTAAATGCATGTCATGTCTTTGATGTCCCTCGTTGCTTGGTGATTAGATGTGTGGTTGATTTATAGTGAAATTGGTCAAGGTTCTTATGCTTAGGCTTCATATTTGGCTTTTCCAATTTAGTTATTATGAGATAAGTTTTTTTTCTGTATTTTAGTTTGGTTCATTTCCTATTTTGTTTTTGTTTTTGGATTTAGGACAAGGATTAAATGGGAATTTCATCTTTTTATTGTGTTTTTTTTTTACATCATTGTTTTCATCTTTATTGAAAAGGTATATAAGGAGCATATAGTTTCTTTATAAAAAAAAACTTGTTTAGTTTCTTGAGACGCTTTCGAAGCTCTTAGTGTCTTGATTGGGTTGGTCCATTTTCTTTTTTTGTGGTTTTGGGTTTTTACGGGTTATATATGTTTGTTTTCTTTTTTATTATCAAATGTTGTCAATGCTTATTTTGTTTACTTTGTTTGTTTTACAACTAGTTATTGAAGATTTTGAGCTTTTCATTGATAATAATGATTACATTGTCTAAAAGAAAATACAAGAACAATAAATATTACACTAGTCTTTTCCTTCAATTGAATCTTTAGCTGATGGTAGAAAAACGAAACCTTAATTCTCAATCTTTATGAGAAAAACATTTGTCTCAACCAAGTTTTGATGATAACAAAAAATGTCTCTTCCTACCCTTCGAGCATTGGCCGTAATAAATTATGCATGTCTAGAATATTTTATCTATTTGCTCATTTATCTTGGATATCTTCTGTATAAGTAGTATGTTGCTTTGGTTTAAGGAATTGTTATTAGTATCAATCTGACTTCTATGCCTTTCAAATGATTTCAACTTCTCGCTTAAGTGGTTAACCTTCTCTTGTTCTTTTTCAAGATTCAACCTCAACATTATGATCTTTTTTTGGTTTCTAGATTGGTTTTGACAAACTTGATTTATTTCTCTTTTTCCCTTCATCCACTACTACTTTTTTGCTTTATCTAGTTGGCTTTTTATCATCACACATTTCTTTTATAATCTTTTGTACCTCTCAATGCTATCTGCTAGCTCGACTTGCACTTTTATGACCTTATCTGGATAATATTCAACACTGTATTGATAAGTATTAAAGTCATATCTCAATGCTTCCCGTTCTAATCTACTTTACATCTAATTCAACATTAGTCTCCCTTTTTCTTCCTTAGATTCTTCTCTAGTAGTCTTTTTCTTTGCTCAATTACAACTTTAACAATTGTTATCCTTGCATCTCAAGATTGAATGTTTTATCTATGTTTACTTCTAACATCATTGCTTTTAAAATCATTTTGTACTCTTCGTTTTTTCCCAACTTTATCTGAAGCCTCCCCATATGCTTTCTTAATATCTACTCGTTAATAACTTGTTTTCATTTCATTTGTTTTTTTCATAACTTACAAACACTCAACTTTATAGAGTGACACTCTAAAAGGAACAAGTAAGGTCAAATTCATCCTTTTTGTATACTCTACAATCATGTTAACGTCTATCAAACTTTCAATTTTGTTTGGAATCAGAGTTAAATGTTTCCAATCTTGTTTGATAACTTAAATGACTTTTTGTGCTAATTGATCCTTGAATAATCTAGAGAATTGAGCAAGTCAAATAGCTTTAGAAAAATGTTGCATGCCTCTTAGTTGTCTTATCATAATGATTAGAGCATAACCTATGGTCACAACCAAAGGTACCTAACATCTTTATCTATAACTTCTTAGGACATAAACTATTGTGACCCATGAGGATTTCCAACAGAAGTTGTTATAGGGCAATTCTTGTAGCTTTCCCATCCAATTTCAAAGGTCTTTGGTTGAATCATAAAAAAATATTGAAGATTGGTTTCCTAGTATCAATATGGCTCACCATTGATATGTATAATAACTATGTGCAACATCTCATTGCTCTTTTCTGTGGTTTTCTACAATGGTTAAGGGTTATAATGGTTTGAGTTAATATAGCGCAACAAGGTTAATTTGGGTATTTTGTAATCCACAAATACAATGACAACTTCTAAACTTATTATACTCGTTAAGCTTGTAAATAGTATGAGAAAAATATGTACCCAAGACAATCAGTTCGTCTAATTTTATCATAGATTCATATTCTGACTTTTTTTGTAGCTCAACTTCTAACAATTTTCACTTCAGATCGCTGGTATTTTCTTAACAATCTAGTCAAATGGAGAATTCTAAGCAGTTTTGACAACTTAGAGATCACCTGATTATCTTTTAAGAGGAAGTAAACTCTATACAGATGGTTAGAAATCTCATTTACATTCCATATTCTTCTATAATGATACATAAAAGCACATCTTTAAAAGAAAAACATTTGTAATTTTGATCTCAACAACTAATCTGAGCTTTAATCACCGAGTTAAGCGTTTCTATCATCATAATTTCCAATAGTTGCCCATATTTACTACAAAAATGATACTCTGACCATGAGTCAATAATCTCCTCACATAATTTACTATACAATTCAGGCTATTGATTAGTGGTAATTTTCCTTACATCATATCTGAGATAATCTCCGTCTAATAGTTGTGACATTTTAGAATTTTGCTCATATTCAACAGTGATGAATGTAACAGTTACAACCATTTTATCTTTCTTAAAACTCATAATTCATCATGCTTTAGGTCAGGCTAAGTCTTCATGCAAAATATGTGTTATGAAGCACATAACCTAAAGATAAATTCTAATTTCATTATGCAAGATAAAATGATAGGTTTACTACCTGGTCTAAAAAATTCTCTTGTTTTCTTAGTGATCACTTTTATTAAAGCAATATAGGGGCTTCATAAGTAATGAGTTAACACTTTTATTAATCATTACTAATGAAATGCTCAATGAAGAGGTTACATAAACTCAAACTTTGACTGAAACTCCTGATTGCTAGGTCAACAAAGCTCTGATACCATGTCAAATAATCATCTTATCTAAAAGCTTAAGCTTTTTCGAACTCGTGACCAATAAGTTAACAAAGCTCAAGTATTATGTTAAAGAACCTTCTCACTTAAAACTTAAGCTATTAGATAATGTCGTAGAATATAATTTATATTATTCTCTAACACGTCCTCTCAAGTGAAAGTATTTTAGGCTTGAAACTTGCACACATGTCACACTACTTTTTGTTGATATTGTTGAATTCAATCGTTGTAAGATTCACAATTGCAGTAAAAGAGATTATAGAGTATTTGAGTTTGCCTCAAGCAAAATCCACACCCACGTTTACAGACTCCCGTTCCCTATTTATGGTATTCAGTACCAGTATTATTCTCTACCAACAAACTGATAACAAACAATTGAACTGACATCAATAAATTCCCAACTAATTGAAATTGTCACTAACTGAATTCTAATTACTTGAATTCAATCGACTCAACTAATTCAACATACTCAACAACAGACTCAACAAATCCTCTCCTAAACTGAATTTCAGACAGAAACCAGTTTATTTCAGAGTTATCACACACACCCCAAGACGCACCCTCAGTTCTACAAATGCATCAAGTTTAAGAGGCTTAGTCATGATGTCTGCTAGCTGCTTCTGTGATCTGCAATACTTGAGTTCCACTACACCATTTTTTGACAAATCTCAAAGGAAGTGATACCTAACAGCTATGTGTTTGCTCCACCCATGCATGACTGGATTCTTAGAGAGTTTAATTGTAGAACAATTATCACAATAGATCTCACAACCTTCTTGTTTCCAGCTTAGATGATTCAGAACCCTTTGTACCCATATAGCTTGACATGCACACACAGCAGCTGAAATGAATTCAGCTTCAGTAGTGGATAATGTAACCACTGCTTGTTTTTTCGAACACCATGACACTGCTCCAGAGCTTATCATGAATACATATCTAGATGTGCTTCTCCGACCATCCAAGTCTCCAGCATAATCACTGTCAGAATAGGCCATGATTTTCCCATTTCCACTTCCCTTCAAATGTTCCTTGAGATACCTCAATATCCGCTTTACAACCATCATGTGTAATTCAGTAGGTTTTTCCATATACCCACTTACTAACCCCATCACATACATCAAGTCAGGCCTGGAAACAGTTAAATACATTAAACTCCCAATCATTTGTTTATACTGAGTACTGTCCACTTTTCTCCCTCCCTCATCTTTGGTTAGTTTGAATCCATGCACCATAGGAGTTTTTGTAGCATTACTGTTCTCCATCCCAAATTTCTGAAGCAGTTCTTGAGCATATTTCTTCTGATGAATGTATATACCTTCATGATTTTGAATAACTTCCACTCCTAAGAAGTACTTCATTCTCCCTAGGTCAGTCATGTCAAATTCCTTTTTCATTGAAGTCTTAAATTCCTCAATCATACTTTTATCATTGCTCGTGAATATCAAATCATCCATATATATGCTTACAATCAATATTCTTCCTTCTTCCTGAATCTTAGTGAACAAAGTATGTTCACTTGGATATTTTTCGAATCCCTCCTTGTTGAAATAAGCCTCTATTCTGTTGTACCAAGCCTTGGGGGCTTGTTTCAAGCCATACAAAGCTTTTCTTAGTTTCAAAACCTTCCCTTCTTCTCCTTTCTGTACATAACCTTTGGGCTGCTCTATATACACATCTTCTTCTAACTCTCCATGCAGGAACACACTTTTTACATCCAATTGAAATACTTGCCAACAGTGAAGAGCTGCCATAGCTAGAATCATTCGAATGGTGTCCCACCTTGCCACAGGTGCAAACACCTCAGTATAATCAATACCATGCTTCTGGGCATACCCTAATGTAACCAATCTGGCTTTGTACTTATCTACCTCTCCTCTTTCATTCAATTTCGTTTTATAAAGCCATTTCACACCTATGGCTTTTACACCTTTTGGCAATGTGACTATCTTCCAGGTTTTGTTTTTCTCTATGGCTTGAATTTCACATTCCATAACTTCTGTCCATTTACAACTCAGTACTGCTTCTTCATAGGTGCTAGGATCTCCAGTTTCTCTATACAATACCATATTCTGCACTTCATCATCTTCAGACAGACCTTCTCCCATAACATGATATGTCATCCAAACATGTTTTCTGCAAATTCTTCCTTGAGGTTGACTTGTTCCTCTGCAATTGTTCTTTCTGAAACAGGATCAGCTTCTTCAGAACTCTTAACAGCATCATCAGCATTGACATTGTTGTCTTCAACAGCTGTTATTACTCTGTCATCTTCATCAGTATTTACTGCTCTTTCACCCTCTTCTCTTAGTTCATTATCTTCTTCATCACCCCATTTCAGAGTCCTCTCCTGATCTTCTGATCCTTTGAAGTCCATTTCCAGTTCTCATTCTCTGCAAACACCACATCTCTACTTACCATCACCCTTTTTGTTGCTGGATTATATAATCTATAAGTTTTTGACCCACTACTGATTCCCAAGTGTATGCATTTGGTACTTTTTCCATCAAGTTTTTTTCTCTTTTGGTCAGGATTATGTACATATCCCACACATCCAAAAACCTTGAAGTAGTCCACTGAAGGTTTTCTGCTGCTCCAAGCTTCTTCAGGAGTTCTATCAGTTACAGCAGCAGATGAACTTCTATTCATCACATATACAGCCCAATTCACAGCTTCTGGCCAAAACTCCTTAGGCACTTCCTTCTCACTCAACATACTTCTAGCCAAATCCATAATTGATTTGTTTTTCCTTTCGGCAACCCCATTTTGCTGAGGGGTATATGGGGCTGTGAGTTGCCTACTTATCCCATTAGTTTTGCAAAACTCATTGAAGCATTCAGAAGTAAACTCTCTCCCTCTATCAGTTCTTAACCCACGTATATTACTGTCAATCTCCTTTTCCACTAATGTTTTGAAATTCTTGAATGCCCTCAAGGCCTCAGACTTTTCTGCCAGAAAGAATACCCAAGTTTTCCTAGTGTGATCATCTATAAACGTAATCAAATACTTCTTACCACTATTAGATTGAGGGTCACAGGTCCACAAATGTCAGCATGAATTAATTGTAACCTATCTGAGGCCCTCCACTGACTTTGCTTTGGAAAACAGTCCCTCTGCTATTTTCCCATTAGACACCCCTCACATACACCAGCTGGGCTCTTCAATAGAGGTAGACCCTTGACCATATTCTTATAGTGTAGGGTTCTTAGCCCCTTGTAGCTTAAGTGTCCAAAACAACAATGCCATAAGTAAGAGTCATCTTCATTGGTAGTTTTGAAGCATGCAGGTTCTGTGATATTGACAGTAGCTAGCAGCACAAACATTATGTTTGTGGACATGTTACTTTTCATAATAAGGCCTCTCGATGGATGGAACAATTTGCACACATTATTCTTGATAAGTATGACTAATCCTTTCTCCTGCAACTAGCCTATACCGAGTAAGTTGTTTTTCAACTCAGGTATGTAATATATTTGTGTTATTACTTGAATTCCTCCCTCTACTTCCATCCTAACCCTCCATATGCCCATTACCATCATTCTAGAGTTGTTCCCCAACTTGACAGACTGCCTAAAATCACCATCAAAGTTCATAAACCACATTTTATTGCCTGTCATATGATTACTACAGCCTGAGTCTAGAAACCATACATCCTCTCGTTTTGCATGATGTAGTGCAACATGAGTCATGAGAAGCATTTCATCCTCCTCTTCCAGTTCAGCATAATTAGCTCCTTTCATCCATTCGGGACATTCATACTGAAAATGCCCCAAATTATGGCATTTGTAACACTCAATAATCTCTTTGTTGAACTGTCTACCCCTTCCTCTTCCTCTACCTCTAATTCCTCTAAATGCACTTCTACCCCTTCCCCTGGTTCTCTCATCATATACAATTTTCAGTGCTTGATCTTCTTCTCTGAGTTCATGCATTCTCTGCTCATAAACTAGAAGACTTCCTGTAGTTCATCAATGCTCATAGTGTCTAGATCATTTGATTCCTTTATTGAATATACTATATAATTAAACTTAGGAGTCATTGATCTCAGAATTTTACTCACCACAGTGCTAGGTTGTATCTGCTCCCCATGCACTTTCATCTTGTTCACCACAATTAGGGTTCTTGCCATATATTTATCAACTCTCTCTCCTTCCTTCATGTTCAATAGTTCAAATTCTCTCCTCAGTGACTGCAACTGTGCTCTTCTTACTTTTGTTGAGCCCTGATACTTCTGCTTCATTGATTCCCAAATCGCTTTTGTTGTTCCCTTGTCAAGAATCGTCTCCATAATTTCTCTGTCAATCGCCTGGAACAAGAAATTCTTGATCCTCATGTCCTTGAGTTTGGCTTCTTCTGCAATCTTTTGTTGCCCTTCAGTTGGTGTGCTTCATCGTACTACGATTGGGACTCCTTCTTCCACCAAGTTCCACAATTCCTTGCTTTTTAAAAAATTCTCCATCATCATGGACCAGTGATCATAGTATCCAGCAAATTTTGGAATGGAAGCTTGAACGAATTGCTCAGCGTTAGCCATTTTCCTGATTTTATTTTCTTCTCTGTGGGTTCTCTCTCAACCCTCTGTGTGGGTTCTCTCTTACAGTGGTCACTCTCTCTACCCTCTGTGTTTCTCGCTCTCTTTTTCCCAGTCAGACCCTCTTAGGCTTTGATATCAATTGTTGAATTCAATCGTTGTAAGATTCACAATTGCAGTAAAAGAGATTACAGAGTATTTGAGTTTGCCTCAAGCAAAATCCACACCCACGTTTACAGACTCCCGTTCCCTATTTATGGTATTCAGTACCAGTATTATTCTCTACTAACAAACTAATAACAAACAATTGAACTAACATCAACAAATTCCCAACTAATTGAAACTGTCACTAACTGAATTCTAATTACTTGAATTCAACAGACTCAACTAATTCAACATACTCAACAACAGACTCAACAGATATGTTCTGTCATCAATTCATGATTGATTGCTCCTCATACTTAAAATCAAACTCAAATTATTTCTTTTTTGTTCGATGCAGAAAAGAAAAATGAGATGTGCACATTTGCACCAACTGAAGCTTATTTTCATTTTCCACTGAAAGCAAGCAGGCGAACTGCCAAAAAAAAGAAGATGTGGCTACTCCTATACTAAAAAAGAAGATGTGGCCTGATTTTCGTTTGTGATCACATGCATCAAGCACTCAAAACTCCTCCCTTCTGCAAGTAGCAGTAGCAGTATCGGTCACAGATTAAGTGCCCGTTTGGCATTGCGATCCTACCGGCTTTTGGCCGAAATTTGAATTTTTTTTTTCATTTTAAATGAATATGTTTTTGAGTGTTTTGGATCATTTTGATGTGCTAATTTCAAAAATAATTTTTAAAAAATAAAAAAACATCATTTTGATGTATTTCAGCACGATAAACACTTTGAAAAGCTACCGCAACCACACTCCCAAACAGGCCCTAAGAATAATGCATAAAACCTGGTCCAGGGTCAACTGGCAGCTAGGCTTACAACAATTATTTTTAAGAGAAAAAACCAACAGGTTAATGACTAGATTTTAACCCAATCAACTACCTCATTCGGTCAACCTAAATTTTTTAACGTGTTAGACAAGTTTTTTCTTCAACCCTGTTTACCAATGCATTTTAAAATTATTTTTGAAAAAAATAAAATAATTTTTTTATTTTTATTTTAAATTATTATTTTTGATATTTTTAGATCATTTTGATATGTTAATATCAAAAATATTTTTTAAAAAAATAAATAAAAAATATCATTTTGATTTATTTTTTTTAACAAAATTCACTTTGAAAAACAATCTCAATCATACTCAACATGTTCTTGTTTTTGCAATAAAGAGAAGAAAAAAGAAGCAATAATTAGTTGTAAAAGAAATAAGGCATCCATATTATATCATATCATAGTTAGGAGGAGATGAAAGAAGAGCTCATTAGAGATTTGTCATCCCCGAAACGAACCCTCGATCATGAAGATTTCATCTCTAACATCACTACAAAAGGCAGGCTCCATGAGAATGACCACAGCAACGACCTGGAAAGTAAAGCAAACAAGAAGTTATCATCTAATGTTTATATTTAATCAATTAATTTAATTTAAGAAAATGTTAAGAAAAACCAACAAATAAAAAAACTTAGGTTGATTACTTGTGAAATTTTAAATCATATTCGTTGAGGCTTCTCGAGGGAAAAGGTTGCTGGTTTGTGAAAGAACGCAATCGATGGCTGGCTGGCTAGGTCTGCAGAGATACATTTAGAGTTTTTTTTTGCCTTATGTGTGTGTGGGCGAGAGTGTAAAGTTAATTTTGATCCCCCAAAATTTTTTTCTTTCAATCCCTCCTTTCCACTTTAGCATGGATACTTATTTATGGGTAACAGTATTATGTTTTGGTCTTTTGTGGTTTTTACTTTTCAACACGAGTCCTTTCGATTGCTTGCTTAAACCAAGCTGTCAGCTACAGCATGCAAGGAGCAGGAAAGGAACACAAATTTCAGCTGAATAGAGACCCATCAAAATACATTTCACAATGACTATAATAATTAATTTATTTCCTGAGATTTCATACAAACGTTTCGGAACAACATGCAAGCAATGCTAGTATTAAACTATGAAGATCCTATTTAACAAAACACGTTGTGAGCATAAATTAAATATCAATGATCGCATCCCAAAAGAGAGTTATAAAACTAGAAAGAAAAAAAAGCCTACTTGGTCCCAGGTATATCTGCATTCCAGCATTCTTCTAGCTGCTGCATGGCTGGCTTCGCTTGGCCTTGGGCATGCATCGATGGATTGAACGAGTTAGGTCTGTACAGAATTGGATGCTTTTTGTAAATCAATCCAGCAGCGGTTCCATCAAGGATTTTGAGTGCGGTGTCCGGAGTTTCATGGTGTATGTAATACCCATCCCAGCAAGTGAACAAACAGCTGGAAGCAGACCCAGGCCATATCTTGTGACCGCAATATATTCAGTAGAAAGGGATTCCTGTGACCTTGGTGAGGAGCCTGCATTGAAGTGTGTGGATGGTATTAAGTAAGCCAGCCATGAACAGACCGAAGGGCTCTGTAGGAAAAATGTGAATGCTTATGAGATGGGACAATGTCATTCTCAATTTAAATTTTGGAGGTCTAAATTCATGGTAATAGTATGAATCATGTAATTGTTGTAATGGTTATTCCAGGGCGGTAGACCACAGTCAACCCTAAAGCACCATTGAGGTTACATGTTCTGATGCAGCATCTAGAAATTTTTTGTTAAAAAGGTATAATATCTGCTACCTCCCACCATTGACGTAATGCTTCTCTTACATAGAAACACAGAGTCTAGTAACTACAGTTGCCATGCAAACAACACAACCAGCCTTGTTTTTTCTCTACTTTTTGTGTCAATAAGAGATCAGAACAGGCCTTGCAATTGGTGAAGACTTACTTTGAAAAGACTGAAGCACAAAGACAGCAAGTCCACACGAAACCTTGTCCAGGAAACTCAAAGATCCATAAACAAATGCACAGCCATTTAGATCTGAGCCAACTAGAACACTTTGCATGCCTACTCCTGTTACCTGTCATTCATATTTGGATAAAGGAGCATGAAAGAAGGAAAAAGATATAAAACCCAACAACAGCAACAACAAGGGAAGTAAATTTAAGTAATTCACAGAATTGAAAGATGTGACAAACTCAAATCAATAATTAACAGAAACTAAAATACAAGATTTTAAAAATAGGATAGTGCGATAGCAAGACAAGCTACCCTTGGAATTCCCATATGAAAATCTCAAGGTCTATCTATTTCTTTCCCTTTGTGCTGGTGTTCCATGTAACAATACTCCTTTTCTTTTTACCAACAATTTATCATTTCATTTTTATTACAGTTCCTACAAAGGTAAGACCATGTATAATAAACTTAGATCAAGACTACAGACCATCGGTGACACTTAAATAATAAAACCTTCGTGTGTGAATTTGGCCAATCTGTCACAGAACTAAGAGAGCTCATCATGCCAACAAAATTCATATATAAATTTTCTTTTCTATTATTTCCTTATGAATACAAGAAACCCATTTACACTCACAAGGAACCAGGAAGAAAACAATAGGTCTGTGAAACCTAAGGTCTGATTGGGAGTGTAGTTGAGTTTTTATTTTATACTTTTTGTTCAGAAAAGTATCAGAATAATGTTTTTTAATTTTTTTAAAATTATTATGAACATTAGCACATCAAAATGATATAAAAACACTAAAAAATTAATTTAAAGTAAAATATAAAACATTTAATTTTTTTTAAAAATGTTTTTGAAACGTAATTCCAAACAGACACTTTAACCACACAATCCCCCAACATAAAGCATAGTCTAAAGAGCATAATACCATACCATACCGTCATTAGAGTATTCGCTATGCCAGTAAATACTGATATGACATACATGAAAGCACTCAAGCTTCGAGGCAAAAAGAGGATGCTTGTGCCACAGAATACCCAGAGAACTCCACCAGCACAATAGTAGGCTTTCAGGCGCTGTCCAGTCCAAGACATTTCCTAGAATATGGATATATGAAGCCTAATTATCAATGAAAGGGTAAAACATACAGAGATCATGTAACGATTTCAAATAAGGTATATGAGGACCACCTGCATAATGATAGATACAATGAAGCTGCTGATATAGATGATTGCAGGAACCTACTTCCAACAATCACACACGTTATCAGTTTTTTCATTTTCCAAAGACAATACACATAAAACTGATAAAATTGATGCTGATAATGTTTGGGAACCTACCAAAGCTTTAGCTGATTTTGCCATCCGCAAATCCTCGATAACATAGAATGCAAGATATGCCTGGAGAAAACAAAGCCATCTGGGTGTAAGAACTACTTGCAATGAATGATATGATATTTTCTTTCAAAATGAGAGATAGCTTGCATACACATAGTAATGCAGCGGAGTGCTTGTGAAATATTAAAAAGAAAAAAAAAAGAGACAATTTCTAGCAAAATCTTGCTCATGTTCTTTAGGGACTTAAAAGGACAATTCTTCCAGGAAAATGATTGTCACGGACAAAATTGTCCTTTAAAACAGAACAAATCCATGGGGAACTTTGGCTCTCCCCACATTCATCTAGTGTATCACGAGCGGTATGCCCGCGCAATGCACCGGGGCTTTTTATCTATGTAGAAAATTAATTGTTTTTATATGTATTATATTTGTTATTTTAATATTTAATTAGTAAAATTATAATTGATAAAATCTGTATAATCAAAATGAAAAGTGATTCGTATATTTTGTAATTGCAGATACCGCAAGTAATTTTTTTTTTTATGAGTTGTATTTTTTCCTCAGTAATATTAGATTTGACACATTATAAATAAAAATATTGTAATTATTTTTTTCCAGAAATAAACTTATATTTTTTTCGCCCTATAATTAGTTATTTTAATGTTTAATTACTGAAATTGCAATAGATCAAATATATTAGAAATGAGTTTTTTGCATTGTATAATTAGTATGCTTGCCCGCGCATTGCGTTAGGGTTTTTTCTATGTAGAAAACTATTTGATTTTTAAAATGCTGTAATTAGTTGTTTAAATATTTAATCAGTAACACTATAATAAATAAAATATGTAACATATAAATTTCTCCCCCGCCTAAAATGAATAATTTAATCGAAATAGGAAGTGGTTCGTATATTTTTAATTGTAGATGACCTACGTAAATTTGGCAAAAAAAATTTTGAGTTCCATTTTCTCCCCAGTAATATTAGATCTGACACATTAAAAATAAAAATATTGAAATTTTTTTCAGAAATGAACTTAATTTTTTTACGTGCTATAATGACTTATTTGCCGTCTAAAAGGAACATGAATCGAAACGGGAAGTGACCCGCATATTTTTTAATTGTAGATAACCTAAGTAAATTTGTAAAAACAAATTTAGTTTAATTTTTTCCCCAGTAATATTAGATTTAAAATATTAAAAATGAAAATATTGTAAATTTGTTTTTAAGAAATAAACTTAAACAAAACAGCATCAAATTTAAATTCAAAGGCAATTTTTTTTTATAAGATTTATTAATTATATTATTATATTAAATGAATTTAAGAATATTGATATTAATTTTTTTTAAGAAAAAAATCCTAGGTCATTTTTTCTCTCTCTACATATATTTATAGGCGATAATATTCAATAAATATTAAAATATATAATTAGTCTCACATATTTTATAGAGTAATCGAAATGGGAAGTGGTTCGTATATTTTTTAATTGTAGATAACCTAGGTAAATTTGTCTTTTTTTTTTATGAGTTGCTTTTATTCCTCAGTAATAGTAGATCTGACGCATTATAAAAAAAAATATTGTAATTTGTTTTTAAAAATGAACATAATTTTTTTGCGTGCAATAATTATTTCTTTGTCGTCTAAAAAGAACAGTACAATCGAAACGGGAAGTGACTCGTATATTTTTTAATTGTAAATAACCTAGGTAAATTTGTCATATTGTTTTTATGAGTTGCCTTTTTTCCCTAATAATATTACATCTAACACATTGTAAATAAAAATATTGTAATATGTTTTTAGGAAAGAAACTTTTTTTTGTGTTATAATGACTTATTTGCCGTCTAAAAAGAACAGTGTAATTGAAACGGGAAGTGACTCGCATATTTTTGAAATCTAGGTAAATGTGTCAATTTTTTTTTTAGTTGTATTTTTTGCCCAGTAATATTAGATCTGAAATATTAAAAACCAAAATATTGTATTTTTTTTAAGAAATAAATTTTTAAAAAAGAGGAAAAAATTAAAATTCGAAGACAATTTTTTTTTCATGTTATCCAATTTATTCATTATATTATTATATAAAATGTATTTAAGAATACTGATATTAATTTTTTTTATTCAAAAAATCCTAGGTCATGTTTTCTTCTCCCTATATATATTCCTAGGCGATAATATTCAATAAATATTAGAACATATAATTAATGAAAGACTAAAAATATTCCAGAAACTTTAACAAAAGATAAAACAAAAAAATAAAATAAAAATAAAAATTATTATTGCTATTACCGTCAAAACAATAAAAATTATTAAATTATCAGGAGGAAAAAAAATATTAACAGAAGAGTAAGCAAAAAAAACAATTAAATTATTATTATTATTATTATTATTATTATTATTATTATTATTATTATTATTATTATTATTATTATTGTGTTAAGTACAAGATTAAAATTCGAAGACAAATTTTTTTTATGTTATCCGATTTATTCATTATATTATTATATTAAATGTATTTAAAAATACTAATATTAATTTTTTTTATTCAAAAAATCCTAGGTCATGTTTTCTTCTCTTAATATATATTCCTATGCGATAATATTCAATAAATATTAGAACATATAATTAATGAAAGACTAAAAATATCTAAGGGCTGAAATAAAGGGATTAAATTCAAAAATTAAAAGTCTAAGGGCTGAAATGGAAATCACATTTATTATCAATTTAAATTAAAGGACAAAGTTGAAAAAATCAAAACTTGTGTACCGAATTTATTGAGATTTTACAGACAATCCGGAAATTAAAAGTAGGAGGACCGAAGTGAAACTGTCACATTCAATCAATTCAAATCGGAGGACCCAATCGCACTAAATCAAAACTTATATAATAGAAATCAAGACCAAAAAAACAATTAAAAGTATAAGGACCGAAGTGAAAAGTAACAAACAATGGGGGACTCTCCTGCACTTTTACGTGCAGGAGAGAGAGAAACGTGGCCAGCGGTTTTAACCGGCTGCATCCACAGACATTTTTAGGTTACACGCGTTACCGCGGTAGGAAGTCCACGCGGAGGCGCATCGAAACGGACTCCAGAAGACCATTTCTGGTCACCGTATGACGCCTCACGCGCCACCTAAACAGGGCGTGAGGCGGAAAACTGACTGGCGCGTGCGCCTCACGCCCTAACAGCCACAGAATTAAAAATTAAAAAATAGGGTCAATTACCGTCCTGCCCCTGTACTCAAGTCAACGTTTTTGTCTTATTAGGGGCTATAACCGTATTTAGCCATTTTTAAAAATATTAAAAAAAATAAAACTTGCGGCGGACCGGACCGGTCCGGACACGCGCAATTACACCCGTGCCCCTCAGTCGGAACCGTTTTTTGTCTTATTATCGGGGGCAAAAACGATAAAACACTGTTCACACATGGAAAAGACAAAAAAAAAAAAGGGTGGACGTTCACCTGCGAAGAAAGGAGACAAATTTCGTGTCCACAGTGCTAATGAGTATGTGTGCACAGTGTTTGAACAGTGAAATCCGTTTTGTTTTAGTGTATTTGTTAATATATACAAGCGAGACAAAGGAAAAGTGTTCTGACCTGTGAAACATTTTGTGCAAGTCTGGTAAGCATATAGACAAGACCAACTTGATAGTATAAAATTTTCTTGAACCAGTAAGCCCATGATATCCTTGCATAACTAGTTCCATGTACACGTATCTTTAATCTGCATTAAAAGTCTAATTATATTACTATAACCAACTGGCAGTAAAAGCAATCACTTTGTGTAAAAAATTCAAATAGCAAAGTGGCATGCGTTTTATGAGTTAAATGGAAAGGGCTGGACATGATTCTTCAGACTGCACCTTGACAAGTAGAAGAATATTCATCAAAAAGTAATCAGCACTCATCATCACAGTTATTCATCCCTATTATGGTACTCTAGGCAGCATAACCGATTACCAAAACACCATCTAAGTATTACAAAAAAGGTGAGGACGTGAAGCAGTACCTTGGCTCTTTAGTCCTAAGATGAAATATTCCCACAAAGCAGCATCCTATAAAAATTGAAGTGTATGCAATCCAATGGTACTGCTCATTTGAGGCAGATGTAAACACATGAACGGAAGTAAGTTCTTTGAAGAAAATCAACACAGAGCAAGCTCATACCTGAATCTCAATATCAGAATGTGTTGTTGCTTTAGTAGTACTGAATACTACTAATGCAACAGCATAGAGACTGAGGTTCGCAACCTATACAACATTTGGAGATCAAATCAAAAAAGAATATTGGCATTAGTAAGTACTGAAAGAAATAAAGAACTAATCTGAAAGTCAGAGAAATTAACCATGGTAAAAGCATTCCGACAGCTCGTCATCACCACCCTGCTCGTTGAATTCAGTGAGATGCAGTTCACCATGGACCTTTAACAAAGAGAAAAAATGAAGTTGAAAGTGCAAACGCTGAGGCTTTCTAAAAGATGCATGCAACACACTGTAACTCTTCCATGGAGTCAAAGAGAAATATGACCAGCGTAAAATGGAGTTTGGGTGATAATTTTTCTTCTTTGTTTATGTCTAAACAAAACAATTGGATACTGCTCCGGCTTTTCTATCAAGCAGTGGGAAGATTAAGGAAATTTTAAAATTATTGTGCATGTAGAAAATCAAATTGTCCCTCATGTTTGAAGAATTAAGATAGTGAATGCAAGCATAACTAAGCTATGGAGATCGTTACATGTGTGAAACTTGGGTGGCAGCCCAACCCACATTGAAGATTGCAGCAGACGTGCTGTATGAAATAGTTTCTATTATTGGTGAGCGGGAAGCCAAGATTTTGCATGGCAAGCAACCACCAAACACTGAAGAAAATGAAATGGCAGCCAAGATAGATCCAGCCCCATGCCATACTTTGAAATGTCCAAACCTGTCTATCAATCATACAAACAGTTACAAAAACAAAATTACTCCCAGAAAGAAAGACCAAGAATTATCCAAAAAATAAAATTGCATAAAATCATTTAACAATTTAGAATCTCAAATATGTCACTGGCGAGGAAACAAAATTTTCAGATATTGTGCATTCATCTGTCAAATTCTGATACCATCTTTCAATTCCAAATACAAAGCATAGGCATCTATGTTTTAGGCGAAGCTCCATGGCATTATTACATCTTATTAAAAATGAATATGCAGAAGAATTGAAGGGAAAATTCGAAATAAAGTAAAAAATTGTAAATTTCCCTGTTTTTGTCACCATATGATCAGTTTTTTATGCTTGACACAAATTTAATAATAGCCATAGACCAGTGGCTAATTTCTTCTGAACTAACCCATATCAAATAAAGAGTTCTATCAATGCAGAAGTGTCAAAATACTCGGAAGTTGGTGGGGACACCAGACCCACACCGCGAGCTACACAAGTATATGGTCGAAGGCGACGTAGGATGGCCCGACCTGTCACGTCTTGATCGGAAGACTAAGCCATTTGGGCCCATCTCATTGTCTTTTATTTATTTGGAATTATTGATGTAAACATTTTTATTTGATGGCCCGAGCCCAATAACTATATGTTTTAGGGTTTTGCTATTTATATGCCCTTATATCATTTTGAAAGGAACTTTTGATGAATACTGATAATGTTGCAGAATTTGCATACTTTCTAATCCCTTTTCTCTCTTCTTTAGCTTCTTCTTTTCTTCTAAAGCTTCTCTCTTTCTCTAAGCTTATTTCTTTTCTTGCTTTTAATTCCTATCGTTCTTTGTTCCGCATCAAATTTGGTATCAGAGCATGACTTTTAATTGTTCTTACAATTAAATAATCCAGAACCCTAGATCCGGTATGATAAAAAAAAAAAAAAAAGATTGTTCAGATCGAGAGAAAAAAAGAGTAATGTTCTGGAAAAAAAAAATCCACTGTTCAGATCGAAAAAAAAGTATTGTTCCAAAAAAAAAAACAGGTGTTGTTCAGATTACAGAAAAAAAATTGTGTTCATCAACTGTTCTTCGGTACTGTTCACCGGCAGCAAGTTTCAGCAGCTGCGGCCCCCCATCAGCGGCGCTTCAACCCACATCAGCAGCAGACTACCACCGAGAAGTCTGCCATATCAATCCACAGTCCACAGGTCATCAGAGACGCCCCCCCAGCAGCGGCAGACCCACCCACAAACTCATCTCAACCAACACTGACTGGTAATTTACTGCAGCGACACCAAGAAAACCATCATCGCAGCCACTTCACCAAAGGTAACGCAACGGGTCTTCATTTACCACCGGTCAGAGTGTCATCACCATCAACAACAACGGAGAATCAACGCATCCACAGTGCCCTCTCCGTCCAGTAGCGACACCGCAGCCCTTCCCTCGCATCGCCAGGCCCAAGCAGAAGCACGACGCCCATCGCCGTCAAGAAGTGAAAAGAAGCAGACAATAGAAGAGGCAGGGAAGAAAGAAAGCTGAAGTTTTAAAATAAGTCTCTTGACATGTCATCAGTCACGTCAGCCTAGAAACAACCACGTCAGCCCTAGCAGTAGCTGAGTCAGCGCCACGTCATCAGACACGTCAGCCCTAGCAGCCTCTGAGTCAGCGCCACGTCACCTGGTCAGAATTTTTTACCATTAAATATCATCGTTCTTGGTATGCTTTTTCACTTGATTATCAAGATTTAGCATTAATATTATTTTTTTGTGCTTGCCCATAACTAAATTACAAAATTCACCTCACAAGTTTAATTACCTTAATTCTGAGCTTCTTTATTGACATTGAGTACTTGATACTCTTTATTAATTGTGGAGCTTGGTTAAAATCGTGGTAAAACTGAAACATTGTGTTTGAATTACTTGTGTGCATTTAGAGGACTCAGTTCTTGTTTGTGAATTTTCCTGGTTTAATTTGTTATTACTTAGCCTCCAAGAAAACAATAATAATAAAAAAAAATTAGCTATAATTTTATTTTGCGTTTTTACTTGCAAGAATTATTTGTGATCTCAGTCGTAGGTCTAGTTTTGCATGCATGTATGTAGTGGTCGTTTAGTACACAATCTAGAAGTCATAGCTACCATGGACCCGAGTTCTAGTCATGTTCTCAAAGATATTCATGAGCAACTAAAATTTATGCGAACGGATGTGAGCAACATGTCCAATCAAGTTAACAACCTTTCTGGGATGGAGTCCATAGAAACTTTGCGAGTAAGACAGTCTAGTGGGAGTGAGCATTCTCATGACAACCATAGGAATCCTCAAATACCAGTTCATCGTAAGAACCGTCACCGTAACCAACACTAGGGTCGCCATGACTTTGATGACCCTAACCATAGTGAGCGTTCCAATGATTACAATCAAAGACCAGTTCATCCTAGGAACCGTCAATACAACCGTAATCAAGATCATCGCGATTACGATGACCCTAACTAGCAAGTCATGAGGAATATCAAGGTAGAAGCCCTAACTTTTGAGGGTCAACTTGACCCGTGGATTTTTGATAGATGGATCCGTGACATGGATCACTTCTTTGACTGGTATAATCTATCTGAGAATAGGAGGGTAAGATTTGCAAAGATGAAACTTAGAGGAACTGCACAGCTATATTGGGAAAGTGTAGAAGAGTCTTTGATTAGGCGAGGTCAACCTCCTATTACTGATTGGGTTGAGATGAAGATTAAGTTAGAAGAGAAGTACTTGCCTCTTTCTTATAGCGGAAATCTTTTGGACCAGTGGAATAACTTGAGGCAAGGAGACAAGGCTGCCAATGAATATGTGGCACAATTTGATGAGTATAAAATGAGGTGTGCAGTTAGGGAGGATGAAGTGATGACCTTAAGTAGGTTTCGAAAAGACTTCAATGATGACCTTAGAAGAGAGGTTGTGCTTAGAGGTGTTTCCACCCTTGATGAAGCTTATACCTTAGTACAAAATTATGACTTGGTCACAAAAAGCCAGTGGACGAAACGTCAGGACACTCGTAGTACCCCTTTTAGTCCTCAATCTGGAAGTAATAACTCAATATTAGGTGCCGCACCTCGTAAACCCAATCCTTTGGTTTCCCAGTTACCTAGAGAAGACAAGGGTAAGGGTATTTTTCATGAAGCACCTAAGATGACCTCAAGAATTCAGTGTTTTAAGTGTCAGGGTTTTGGTCATATTTCCTCTAGTTGCCCTAATAAGACTTTGTTCATCAAGGAAAAAGAGGATATGAGTGCAAAAGATAATTGTGATGATAAGATATATGAACCCAATCCCGATGATTTTCAGGATCTAAATGATGAGGAGGATGAGTCCAACTTGCTACGATATGTTAGGTCAATATCCCAACAAAGAAAAACAACTAGGGTAAACATAGTTAAATGTGCTTTAACACAACCTAGAGGAACCGAGGATTGGAGAAGGACTGCTATTTTTTACACTTACATTAAATGTGGAGATAAAGGGTGTAAGATCATCATAGACAATGGTAGTTGCATTAATGCAATTTCCTCGGGTAGTGTATCCCGCTTAGGCTTAAAGTCTGTTCCACACCCTAAACCCTATAGTGTGTCCTGGGTTAATGATGAATCTATAACGGTCAAAGAGAGATGTGGTTCCCTATAAAGATCTTAGACTATCATGATGAAATTTGGTGTGATGTCATTTCCATGGATGTAGGGCACGTCATTTTGGGTAGACCTTAGTTATATGATTTGGACGTTATAATCTTTGGGCGATCAAATTCTTGTTCATTTTCTTTTCAAGGTAAAAAAATCCAACTTATTGGATTACCCCCAAGATCTAATGATAATAATCTGAAGAAACATAAAGTGAAACAAAAAGAGCTTAACATAATAAGGAAATTTGATAAGAAGGTGTGTGTAGGTAGTCGCGTTATCAATAGGTCAATAGGCATGATTCCTTTGAAAGTTATACATGGTTACAAGCCTATGAAACCTTTAGATCTTCTCCCCATGTCCATTCATGCTCGAGTGTCTGAGTCAGCCAAGTACTTTGCACAGAGAATTCATGATTTGCGTACTGAGATCACTAAACAAATTCAAGCGAGTAATACGCAATATAAACTTCGAGCTAATTTATATAAGCGGCATAATGAGTTTAATATGGGAGACTATGTTATGATACGGATTAGACCCGAGCGGTTTCCTTCGGGAGTTGGGCCCTTCAAAGTGCTACAACGAGTTGGTCCAAATGCTTATATTCTTAATTTACCACATGATTTTGGCATTAGCTCTACATTTAATATAGATGATCTAATTGCATACCATAAGTCACCTCTTATTCCAAATGTACCATTTGACATACGATATAACTCTCCTCCCGATGATCCTATTGAAACCTTTATCCCTTCCATCTTGGCACAAAAAGATAATATTGATGCTATTCTGGATGAGCAAGTTGTTTTTTACAGGAATAGTGAGGTTCAACGGTTACTAGTTCACTGGGTGAGCCGACCTGATCCAGATTACACTTGGATCACAAGAGATACTTTACAGCACTTGATCCAGATCTTTAGGAGTGCTATCAGAGTTGGCCAGCGCTACACTCGACGGGGTCGAGTTTCTCCAACCCCGGGAGAGTTGGTGGGGACACCAGACCCACAACGCAAGCTACACAAGTATATGGTCGAAGGCGACGTAGGATGGCCCGACCTGTCACGCCTTGATCGGAAGACTAAGCCCATTTGGGCCCATCTCATTGTCTTTTATTTATTTGGAATTATTGATGTAAACATTTTTATTTGATGGGTCGAGCCCAATAACTATATGTTTTAGGGTTTTGCTATTTATATGCCCTTATATCATTTTAGAAGGAACTTTTGATGAATATTGATAATGTTGCAGAATTTGCATGCTTTCCAATCCATTTTCTCTCTTCTTTAGCTTCTTCTTTTCTTACAAAGCTTCTCTCTTTCTCTAAGTTTATTTCTTTTCTTGCTTTTAATTCCTATCGTTCTTTGTTCCGCATCAGAAGTGTTAAAGTAATCAGAAGATACAAACAACAGTTCATGAAGCTCCTTTTCTCTATAATTTTTTTTCTCCACTTGTGTATGGAAGCCAAATGATGCGGAACAAAGAACGATAGGAATTAAAAACAAGAAAAGAAATAAGCTTAGAGAAAGAGAGAAGCTTTGAAAGAAAAGAAGAAGCTAAAGAAGAGAGAAAAGGGATTGGAAAGTATGCAAATTCTGCAACATTATCAATATTCATCAAAAGTTCCTTCCAAAATGATAGAAAGGGCATATAAATAACAAAACCCTAAAACATATAGTTATTGGGCTCGGCCCATCAAATAAAATGTTAACATAAATAATTCCAAATAAATAAAAGACAATGAGATGGGCCCAAATGGGCTTAGTCTTCCGATCAAGTCTTGACAGGTCGGGCCATCCTACGTCGCCTTCGACCATATACTTATGTAGCTCGCGGTGTGAGTCTGGTGTCCCCACCAACTCTCCCGGGGTTGGAGAAACTCGACCCCGTCGAGTGTAGCGCTGGCCGACTCTGATAGCACTCCCAAAGATCTGGATCAAGGTGCTGTAAAGTATCTCTTGTAATCCAAGTTTAATCTGGATTATTTCGGCTCACCCAGTGAACTAGTAACCGTTGAACCTCACCATTCCTGTAAAAAACAACTTGCTCATCCAGAATAGCATCAATATTATCTTTTTGTGCCAAGGTGGAAGGGATAAAAGTTTCAATAGGATCATCGGGAGGAGAGTTAAGTGGTATCTCAAATGGATCATTTGGAATAAGAGGTGACTTATGGTATGCAATTAGATCCTCAATATTAAATGTAGAGCTAATGCCAAAATCATGTGGTAAATTAAGAACATAAGCATTTGGACCAACCCGTTGTAGCACTTTGAAGGGCCCAACACTACTTGCATGCAATTTTCGATTAACTCCTGAAGGAAACCGCTCGGGTCTAATCCGTATCATAACATAGTCTCCCATATTAAACTCATTATGCCGCTTATATAAATTAGCTCGAAGTTTATATTGCGTATTACTCGCTTGAATTTGTTTAGTGATCTCAGTACGCAAATCATGAATTCTCTGTGCAAAGTACTTGGCTGACTCAGACACTCGAGCATGAATGGACATGGGGAGAAGATCTAAAGGTTTCATAGGCTTGTAACCATGTAAAACTTTTAAAGGAATCATGCCTATTGACCTATTGATAACGCGACTACCTACACACACCTTCTTATCAAATTTCCTTATTATGTTAAGCTCTTTTTGTTTCACTTTATGTTTCTTCAGATTATTATCATTAGATCTTGGGGGTAATCCAATAAGTTGGATTTTTTTACCTTGAAAAGAAAATGAACAAGAATTTGATCGCCCAAAGATTATAACGTCCAAATCATATAATTAAGGTCTACCCAAAATGACGTGCCCTACATCCATGGAAATGACATCACACCAAATTTCATCATGATAGTCTAAGATCTTTATAGGGAACCACATCTCTCTTTGACCGTTATAGATTCATCATTAACCCAGGACACACTATAGGGTTTAGGGTGTGGAACAGACTTTAAGCCTAAGCGGGATACACTACCCGAGGAAATTGCATTAATGCAACTACCATTGTCTATGATGATCTTACACCTTTTATCTCCACATTTAATGTAAGTGTAAAAAATAGCAGTCCTTCTCCAATCCTCGGTTCCTCTAGGTTGTGTTAAAGCACATTTAACTATGTTTACCCTAGTTGTTTTTCTTTGTTGGGATATTGACCTAACATATCGTAGCAAGTTGGACTCATCCTCCTCATCATTTAGATCCTGAAAATCATCGGGATTGGGTTCATATATCTTATCATCACAATTATCTTTTGCACTCATATCCTCTTTTTCCTTGATGAACAAAGTCTTATTAGGGCAACTAGAGGAAATATGACCAAAACCCTGACACTTAAAACACTGAATTCTTGAGGTCATCTTAGGTGCTTCATGAAAAATACTCTTACCCTTGTCTTCTCTAGGTAACTGGGAAACCAAAGGATTGGGTTTACGAGGTGCGGCACCTAATATTGAGTTATTACTTCCAGATTGAGGACTAAAAGGGGTACTACGAGTGTCCTGACGTTTCGTCCACTGGCTTTTTGTGACCAAGTCATAATTTTGTACTAAGGTATAAGCTTCATCAAGGGTGGAAACACCTCTAAGCACAACCTCTCTTCTAAGGTCATCATTGAAGTCTTTTCGAAACCTACTTAAGGTCATCACTTCATCCTCCCTAACTGCACACCTCATTTTATACTCATCAAATTGTGCCACATATTCATTGGCAGACTTGTCTCCTTGCCTCAAGTTATTCTACTGGTCCAAAAGATTTCCGCTATAAGAACGAGGCAAGTACTTCTCTTCTAACTTAATCTTCATCTCAACTCAATCAGTAATAGGAGGTTGACATCTCCTAATCAAAGACTCTTCTACACTTTCCCAATAGAGCTGAGCAGTTCCTCTAAGTTTCATCTTTGCAAATCTTACCCTCCTATTCTCAGATAGATTATACCAGTCAAAGAAGTGATCCATGTCACGGATCCATCTATCAAAAATCCACGGGTCAAGTTGACCCTCAAAAGTTAGGGCTTCTACCTTGATATTCCTCATGACTTGCTAGTTAGGGTCATCGTAATCGCGATGATCTTGATTACGGTTGTATTGACGGTTCCTAGGATGAACTGGTCTTTGATTGTAATCATTGGAACGCTCACTATGGTTAGGGTCATCAAAGTCATGACGACCCTGGTGTTGGTTACGGTGACGGTTCTTACGATGAACTGGTCTTTGAGAATTCCTATGGTTGTCATGAGAATGCTCACTCCCACTAGACTGTCTTACTCGCAAAGTTTCTATGGACTCCATCATCCCAGAAAGGTTGTTAACTTGATTGGACATGTTGCTCACATCCGTTCGCATAAATTTTAGTTGCTCATGAATATCTTTAAGAACATTACTAGAGCTCGGGTCCATGGTAGCTATGACTTCTAGATTGTGTACTAAATGACCACTCTGTAAATACATGCAAAACTAGTCCTAAGACTGAGATCACAAATAATTATTGCAAGCAAAACACAAAATAAAATTAAAGCTAATAACAAATAATTTTTTTTTAGACTAAGTAATAATAGATTAAACCAAGAAAATTCGCAAACAAGCAATGTAGGTCCTCTTAAACATACACAAGTAATTCAAACACAATATTTCAATTTTCCCCACAAATTTAACCAAGCTCCACAATTAATAAAAAAGATCAAGTACTCAATGTCAATAGAAAGCTCAAAATTAAGGTAATTAAACTTGTAAGGTGAATTTTGTAATTTTGTTTTCTTTTTTTTTTGGGCAAGCACAAAAAAATAATATTAATGTTAAATCTTGATTAGCAAGTGTAAAAGTATACCAGGAACGATGATATTCAATGGTAAAAAAAAATTCTGACCAGGTGACGTGGTAGTGGCGATGACGTGTCTGATGACGTGGCGCTGACTCAACTGCTGCTACATGATGTGGCTGCTGCTAGGGCTGATGTGGCTGATGACATGGCAGTGACTTATTTTTAAAGCTTCTGCCTTCTTCTTCCTACTTCTGCCGTCTGCCTTCTTCTGTCGTCTGCTTTCTTCACTCCCTAACGGCGATGGGCGACTGGGCTTCGGTGATGGAGTGAATGGTTGTGGTGTGGCGTCACTGCTGGACGGCGAGGGCACTGTGGATGTGTTGAGTCGCCTTCGTTGTGGCTGTTGACGCTGCCGAAAGTGAGGGCGTCGTGGATGGTGGTGTTGTGGCTGTGGCCGTGGCTGTTGACGCTGCCGAATGTGAGGGTGTCGTGGATGGTGGCGTTGTGGCGGATGCTGCTGCTGGAGTGAGAACCCGTGGTGGATGGGTTGCCGAGGGCGCTGCGGACAAGAGCTTGCTGTGGCTGAGACGCCGCTGATGGGGGGCGCCGCTACTGGAGTTGCTTAACTGGAAAAACCATGATGAATAGTGCACAATTTTTTTCTTCGATCTGAACAGTAGACGTTCTTGTTTTTTTTTTAGAACAATACTTTTTTTTTCCGATCTGAACAGTGCCTATTTTTTTTTTCAGATCAGTACTTTTTTTCCGATCTGAACAGTAGAATTTTTCAGTATTTTTTTTTTAGATCAAACTGGATCTATGTTTTTGGATTGTTTAATTGTAAAAACAATTAAAAGCCTTGCTCTGATGCCAAATATGATGCGGAACAAAGAACGATAGGAATTAAAAGTAAGAAAAGAAATAAGCTTAGAGAAAAAGAGAAGCTTTGAAAGAAAAGAAGAAGCTAAAGAAGAGAGAAAAGGGATTGGAAAGTATGCAAATTCTGCAACATTATCCATATTCATCAAAAGTTCCTTCCAAAATGATAGAAAGGGCATATAAATAGCAAAACCCTAAAACATGTAGCTATTGGGGTCGGGCCATCAAATAAAATGTTAACATAAATAATTCCAAATAAATAAAAGACAATGAGATGGGCCCAAATGGCTTAGTTTTCCGATCAAGGCGTGACAGGTCAGACCATCCTACGTCGTCTTCGACCATATATTTGTGTAGCTCGCGATGTGGGTCTGGTGTCCCCACCACCAAAGCACAATCGTAAATCTACACCTAGGTCGTAAATCTACACCTAGCCAAATTACAGCTGACAATTGCATAAGTGAATCAATAAAACAACAGGCAAAGCATAAAGTTAATTGAATATGTATATTAGGGAAAGCTAAAAAGCAAAGTCAATGAAGCCTGTTCTAAATCCTTAATCATTTATATTTGCCTTCCCAGATCAAAGTACTTATTAGGTGAACAGTTAATTATCAAATACAAACCCCTCAAGATCTGCAGAAAGACCAAACCCTTTAGCCACTAAAAGCCTCGTTCCATATATTTTTCTATCAAAGAGTTTCACATCCTTTGAAAAGTTGTGTTGCATAGTTTAAAAAACCCGGTGTACAACATCTCACTGTTATAAATCATTAGTGACATTGCATATTATCTATCCGGCTGGCTGTTTGGTTTCTTCAGGCACAAAACAGTGGACATACAAAACATAAGGTGGATCTATGTTTTTCCGAGACATTTTTTCAAAAACAATCATAGACCACATATACAATATCAATTCCTTGAGACAAACAAATCGAGAAATTACAATAAAAAAATGAGATAATTAGTTTAAAGGTACCAGTTCTCCAGCAAATACAGTACCAAATCCATCAGCTATCTGACCTGCAAGCATAATTATAGCAGCATCCCTGCAAAATAAGTAGTTTAAATCAAGAACTATGACAAGGATTTACTTGCAGCAACAAAAACATGTTTGTCATTATAGCTTCTTTATTGCTTAGTTTTCAGTAATTATACCAACAAGAAACAGTCTTGATAACATGATTATCTAACCTGGGTCTTTTGCTTCTTTATTTCCAACAAAATCTATCATGAAGATTAGGTACTTTCTGATTTCTCTTCTCAAGAGAGTCATTTTCTACTTTTTCAAGAAATATATAAAATTAACCACTCAAATTTATCAAACATTTTGATTTTGTTATGATATTGTAAGCGTGCTGAAACTCCAAGAAGAAAGGAGGGGGGGTGGGGGGGGAGATCGCTAGGTCATCCTCTTTAATAACTGGTAAATCCAACGGTGCCGGGATAAACCATAAATGCTTCTCATGTATGTTTCTTATCAGGCAAATAAAAAAAGAAGGGTGAAAAGACGCAGGCATACACACACATGCACAGAATAGCAGCTATATATCAGATATAAAATATAGCACCAAGGTAGCATTGCTGCAAAACCTTGTGACCAGCTACCTTGGGGACAGTCCAATTTCTGTCAAGAACAATAGAAGATAAGTAAACCAACAGGCGGCGGTGATGTTGTTTAGCATATGACCGACACCATAATAGAAAACAGAGCTTCTTCCAACAGGCTTTGGGCATGAATCATCATCTTCAACATCATTAACCATTGTGCTTTACAAGGCTAGATTCTGAACCTCTTAGAATCTCTCCAAGAAGTGCAGTTCCTGGCCTGTGGGACCTGCAGAGAACATAAGGATATCAATTCCACTAATTTAACAATTCCCAAAGGCAAAATCTTTCTAAAATAAGGAAAACCAAGCATCCTTCATAGCAAGCACAGAGAATTCAACTCAAGCATCTGTCACAGAGCAACGGAAAATGAAGAGATTAAATCTATCAATTTAGAAAGAATATATAAAGTCGACAAGTAGTTGATACTCAGTTGTCCATCATCAATCATCTGAGTAATGAAATTTGGCCATAAAATCTGTGCATGTCAAGAAAGCAATCGTATGCACAGCACACACCGCACCACACTTATGAAGCATGATAAATAAAAATAAGTCGAAAAAATCAACAAGAATGAAAGAAAGGGAGAGTGAAGAACCAGAGGGACGGCAGCAACGAAATCCCCCCAATTCACTCTCTGTATTTCCTTCTTCGGTGAATTTCTAGGGGATAGGATTGGATTTCATGTAATTCATTAATTATCAAATAATTAATACACACAATAGCAACGGGAGGATCAGTGGAGAGCGAATGAAGGGAGAAAAATTATTCCCTGTTTGTTTCTTCTGCATGCAACCGACCTCTATCAAGCCTTGCTGGTCCAGAAGACTATATTACCCCTGTCCTGCCCCGCCTGTTCCATCGGCGATGCTTCGATTTGAGGAGGTCCGTGTAGTCCTCTACAGAAAGAAAGATAAAAGCGAGGGAGAGGGGGAGGTGGCTGCCCTCCTTGAATGAATTAACTGAATCTCCTCTGTCTGCCATCTGCTGCCTCGCCATTCCCAGCCTCCTATCACTTTTTTCTATTAAACTAATGATATATATATATATATATATATATCAGATAAGTAGAGAGAACGTTACGATTAAATTTTGTCGAATTTTCAATTAAAGAATTTAATCGATCTTGATCCATAGACTTATCATAGCCATAGTCGAGAGGGTTTTGCTAAGATTGCAGAGAGTGGCAATGCGTACAAGTTGCGGTGGCCTGCAAATGGTGGATTGCATCATTCGCCGTTTACCATGCATGCATAAACATGGGTTTGGAGTTTTGATAGAACGGTCTTTGTATTTCGAGCCCATTGGGTTTTCGGAAGGTCTTTCTACCTCCAGCCAATTGGACTAGCAGCTCTGATCTTTTCAGCCCATAAGCAGCATCTTCATGTGAGTGCCAGTTTCCATCAGCACGGTGGGTGGGTTGGATCCACTAGCTGAGTTTGATTCCCTATTATTTTATTACTTATAATATAAAACGCGTCCCAATCCACAGTAACCTTTATTATTAATATATGTTTTTGGGAAGCAGGAACGATATATTGAGACAGTCGAGTTGGTCCAGGAGCGCGACATTATCGCACTCTTCCTAGAGGACGTGGGTTTGAATCCCACTCTCAGCATTTTGCCCACTGTGAACTGCCTATTAATAGAAATTGTTGTAAACCATTTGCAAAATGTTGAAGTAGCAGAGATGGTCCACAACGTGCGTCGTTATGGAGGAGGGGAGCGGGTTCCAATCCAGTTGCAGCATATGTTTTTCGTATATTGCATTTTTTTATTTTTTTTTATTACGTTTTTTTTTCTAATTATTTTTTTTCATTTTTTTCTGGGGATTTTTTTTATTTTTTGGTTATTTTTTTCCATTTATATATATTTTTTAATTTGTTTATGTTTTTCGTTTATTGCCTTTTTTTTGTTCTTTTTTATTAAGTTTTTTTTCTAATTATTTTTTTTTCATTTTTTTCTGGGGAATTTTTTTATTTTCTGGTTATGTTTTTTTTTCCACACACACACACACACATATATATATATTTAATTTTTTTATAATTGGGGTGTCTGGATTAACTGAAGCGCAACACAATTAATCATCGAGTTCAATTTTTTTAAACCTTTTTTTAATTGTTTTTTTCCTGATTATGTTTTTTTTCCATTTGTTTTTCATGAAATATTTTTTTTATTTTTCTTGGAAATGTGATTGATTTTTTAAAAAAAAAATTGTTTTGAAATATATTAAAATGATAATTGTTTTTTTTTTAATTATTTTTAACATCAGCACATGAAAATAATCTAAAAAGGTTAAAAAATACAATGTGTGAAAAGTGTTTGTTTTCTGCCCGTATTTATACATTTATGCTTTTAGATTATTATTATTTTTATTCATTTTTTTTAGGGTTTTATTTTTATCAGGTTCCGTTCTGAAATTTTCATTTATGTTGGTGATAATTTTAAAATTAATATTGCTCTTTTTTCCCTTTGTTCTTTTTTTGTGTGTTTTCTGTTATTTTATCTGTTTTTTGGATCAGATAATTTTATGATTTTATTGTTTGCGCAATAATAATGATAATTTTAGTGATTATTTTTTATTTATTTTTTGTTAAAATGTTTTGATTTTTTGAGGTAATTTAATGATTTTAATTATTTGAACAATAATATTGATAATAATTTTAACTATTATAATAATGAAAATGACAATAACATAGGGATGGATTTTCAATTCATGTTTTCATCTTTTTATGGATAGAAAATTAACTACTTATTTTTTATTTGATTATTGCAGGTCTTCTCACAATTTATATTTTATTTTTAAATGTGATTTAAATTGAATTATTAAATAAACTAATCTTAATACAATGAATTTAAAAATTCAAATATCCAAATCTTCTTGCTTTTTTAATGATGATGATAATTTTATGTTGATTATTTTATTAAAACCTACTAAACAGATAAATTTATATCAATTTAAAATTCATATATTTTATAGAAAACTTGCACTTCACTGTAATTCTACACAGATTTATTATTTTGACTAAATTTATATTATAACAAAAAAAAAACACATTTAATATTTTTTTTACTTTAAAAAGATATGGTATCGACGAGGCGCGGGGTATTGGCTAGTTTATAGATATTTGTTGCCAGATGGACATAGCAAAATAGAGACAGTCTACAGTCTCCTTTATTGGCGGGGTTCAGCTTCAAAAGATGACAGAAAACTCTCCGTCCAATGCCTGGCTGTGCTGTGGACCTTGCAGAGATCGCACCGGTAACCCACTTTCACTGCAGAAACTTTAAAATATTGCAAAAAATTAAAAGATTAAGATCAAAATTGACATTTCAAAAAACAATTATAGCTTTTGCACGTGTTTACTGCTCACGGAAATGTTTTACTTGTCCTTCATGTTTCACTCTCTTCATATTTGGTCCCTCTTACATGGGATTCTCATGTTTTAAGTTTTCATTCTGTGCAGTGTTCCGTCCTTGAATCTTATTCCGTGGTCGGTGATACGTGGCATCTCCTCATTAGCCGACGTCATAAATCTCGGCCACCTATAATTCCCACCGCCCGTTGGAAGTATCATGGTGGATATTATCAAAAGCAAGGATACCCAAGGGGTCCTGGCATGAGTGGTGAGGGCGCTCTTGTCCCTTAAGAGAGGTCAGGGGTTCAACCCCTCCTCTTGTATGGAGCCGGCCATTTGGGGAGCACTTTCACCCCTTCGGGGCCCACCCGGTGCGAACGTGGATTAGTCTAGGCCAGCGCCTAGGACACCGCGTGGTTTATACCAAAAAAAAAAAATCAAAAGCAAGGATCTAATAATTTTATCACTTTTCCTTCGTCTTGCAACCCAAAAAAAAAACATTAACTACACATTCTCTATTTTTTTATATTAAAAATATTATTTTAAATAAAAAAATATTATATAAAATAATCATTATCGCTATTAAAAATAATCATTTGCACTCCCTCAAACGTACCTCTTATATCTTCCTCTCCTGGCAGCAATCAAGCTTACTCATAGCTATTTGGGTAAAAATCAGAAATCATATTCAAGCAAAAAGAAATGGGCAAAAGTTCCTCATCACCATCTCACAGCTCTCGGCCTCCATTACCAGTACACCTCTGCTTCTTCCTGCTTATACTGCTAATGTTCATCGGCCTGTCATGGTACATCAACTACGAGCCAGTGCTAGAGAGCATGTTTGATCAAGCGAAGCTGTTCCTCTTGGTCTCTCCCCTGCTGCTTTTGCTGCCTCTTCATTTGTTTTCTTATGATGATTATCGTTACGGCCGGAGGCTTTCCTATTATATTCCTTCGCCGGAGAAGGACTCTCTTCATCGGGCTGGAGAAACACCTTGGGGTGCTGGGTTTCTACTCGTTTTTCTCCTTTTCTTGATCTCCTACCACTCCTATTTCCGAGAACGTTGGTTTCCTCTTTTAAGCAGGTAATAATACATAGCACAGTACACATTCAGCCTGCAAGCATATCCTCATGGAATATATATATATATATATATATATATATATATATATATATACATATATATATATATATATATATATATATATATATATATATATATATATTTCGAGGGGGGGAGGGGGCGGCGGATCTGCTTCTGTTTCTGCATACAGCTTCAAGAACCATGTGTGTGTGTGTATGATCAGTAGGGCTGTGCTAATGGAAGCGTGATGATGGTGCGGCAACGGGTATCACTTTTCCCTTTTGTTTATGCAATCAGGAAAGATACAGAGAAGAATCCATCAATAGTTAAGCAATAATTTTGCTTTGATTTGTTTTGGATCCTGGAATGTCTTGTGACACCTTTGCATAAAACATTTTCTAGTTTGTGAGAGCCTTTCTTTTCCATCGATCAAACCTCAAATTAGTCCCTCAACAATGACCTGATTCTCAATGTAATCCCTATAATACCATATATTCCTAAATCAGGTCTTATGTTTAAAATCTTCCAATTTGTTTTAGTAGACACACCAGCGAATTTGCCCGCGCGATGCGCTGGACTTTTTTATTTATGTTGGAAACTGATTGATTTTATACGTGTTATATTTTGTTATTTTAATATTTAATTAATAAAATGATAATCGATAAAAAAATATTTTATGTTTTAATGTTTGAAATTGTAATCTCCTTTAGTCATTCTATAAAATAATAGTCGTGGTGCCCGTAAGATGACTCGTACACCACAATTATAAAAAAAAATATAAGGGGGGGAAAAAGAAAAAACATGTTAAAAAAAAGTGGTTCCGGGGATTATTCATGGTGTGCGTAAGCTGTCCTAGACACTTCAATTATAAAAACAATTCTTGTTTTTTGTAAAAAAGAAAAAAAAACCAATTATTTAAAAAAAAAAAACCCTTTTTTATATAAAAAAAAAAGTTTCTAAAAAAACCAAATCAGATTTGTTAAAAAAACAACAACAACCATTTTTTTTTTTTGTTAAAAAAACAGTTCTTTTTTTTAAAAAAAAAAACAAATTGGATTTGAAAAAAAACAAAAACAATCCCTTTCTTTTAACAAAAAAAAAAACCCGTTTTTTTTTAAAAAACAACCTTTTTTTTTACAAAAAAACAGTTAAAAAAAAAAACAGATTTGGTGCCTAGGCGGTTCGAACTCGCGCGCGCCTATGTTGGCAGCGCGCGGACAACCGCTCGGCCAAAGGTACTCATTTGTCAATTTCACCATAAAAAATACATAAAGAAGACCTGTGTATAGAGAAAAAAAGGGTGAATAATTAGTTGTAATTTTTTCTCTGATAAATATGTTAGACTAATTATATATTTTGCTATTTATTTCATACCAACGTCTTAAAATATATATATTCATAACTTTTTGGAATTGCGATCTCCTTTAGGTATAATAGTCATAGTGCGTGTAAGCTAATCCGGACACCCTGATTATATATAAAAAATGTATAAGTAGGAAAAACAAATAGGAAAAAATATTATGAAAAAATGAGCCCAGGGATTATTCGTCGCGCGCTCAGTTGGCCAGGAAAAAAAATATATACTTGGGAAGAAACAATCGTGGTGCGTGTAAGCTGACCCGGACACCTCGATTAAGAAAAACAAATATATAAGTGGCAAAACAAAATAGAGAAAAAAATATCAAAAAAAAAGTGGATCCAGAGATTAGTCGTGGTGTGCGTAAGTTGGTCTGGACACTTCAGTTATAAAAACAAATTCTTGTTTTTTGTAAAAAAGAAAAAAAACAACCAAATATTTTAAAAAAAAACCCGTTTTTTTTTTAAAAAAAAACCCGTTTTTTTATAAAAAAAACAGTTCCTAAAAAAAGCTAAATTAGATTTGTGAAAAAGAAAAAAAACAACCTTTTTTTTTTGTTAAAAAAACAGGTTTTTTTAATAAAAAAAAAAGCAGTTCTTTTTTTTTTAAAAAAAAAACAAATCGGATTTGAAAAAAAAAAAAAAACAATCCCTTTTTTTTAACAAAAAAATCCCGTTTTTTTTATAAATTTTTTTTTTTTACAAAAAAACAATTAAAAATTAAAAAAAAAAAACAGATTTGGTGCCTAGGCGGTTCAAACTCGCGCGCGCCTATGTTGGCAGCGCGCGGACAACTGCTCGGCCAAAGGTACTCATTTGTCAATTTCACCATAAACAATACATAAAGAAGACCTGTGTATATAAAAAAAAGGGTGGATTTGGTGCCCAGGCGGTTCGAACTCGCGCGCGCCTACGTTGGCAGCGCACAAACAACCGCTCGGCCAAAGGTACTCATTTTTCGATTTCACCATAAACAATACATAAAGAAGACCTGTGTATATAAAAAAAAAGGGTGGATTTGGTGCCCAGGCGGTTCGAACTCGCGCGCGCCTACGTTGGCAGCGCGCGGACAACCGCTCGGCCAAAGGTACTCATTTGTCAATTTCACCATAAAAAATACATAAAGAAGACCTGTGTAGTAAAAAAAAATAAAAAGGTGGACGAAATCACGCGACGCACGGACGACAAAAGTCCAGTCCACAGTGTGTCTGAGTCAACGTGCACAGTACCCACCCCGAGGTGTTTTAGCTATTTATTTCATACCAACGTCTTAAAATATATATATTCATAACTTTTTGGAATTGCGATCTACTTTAGGTATAATAGTCATAGTGCGTGTAAGCTAATCCGGACACCCTGATTATATATAAAAAATATATAAGTAGGAAAAACAAATAGGAAAAAATATTATGAAAAAAAGAGCCCAAGGATTATTCGTCGCGCGCTCAGTTGGCCAGGAAAAAAAATATATACTTGGGAAGAAACAATCGTGGTGCGCGTAAGCTGACCCGGACACCTCGATTAAGAAAAACAAATATATAAGTGGCAAAACAAAATAGAGAAAAAAATATCAAAATAAAAAAGTGGATCCAGAGATTAGTCGTGGTGCGTGTAAGTTGGTTTGGACACTTCAGTTATAAAAACAAATTCTTGTTTTTTGTAAAAAAAAAAAAAAAAAAACAACCAATTATTTAAAAAAAAACCCGTTTTTTTTTAAAAAAAAACAGTTCCTAAAAAAAGCTAAATTAGATTTGTGAAAAAGAAAAAAAACAACCTATTTTTTTGTTAAAAAAACAGTTTTTTTTTTTTTAAAAAAAAAGCAGTTCTTTTTTTTTAAAAAAAAAAATCAGATTTGAAAAAAAAAAACAATCCCCTTTTTTTTTTAAAAAAAAAAAATTACAAAAAAACAATTAAAAATTAAAAAAAAAAAAACAGATTTGGTGCCTAGGCGGTTCGAACTCGCGCGCTGACAACCGCTCGGCTAAAGGTACTCATTTGTCAATTTCACCATAAACAATACATAAAGAAGACCTGTGTATATATAAAAGAAGGGTGGAATTGGTGCCCAGGCAATTCGAACTCGCGCGCGCCTACGTTGGTAGCGCGCGGACAACCCCTCGGCCAAATGTACTAATTTGTCAATTTCACCATAAAAAATACATAAAGAAGACCTGTGTAAAAAAAAAAAAAAAAAAAAAAAGTGGACGAACTCGCGCGACGCACGGACGACAAAAGTCCATTCCACAGTGCGCCTGAGTTAGCGTGCACAGTACCCACCCCGAGCTGTTTTAGCTATATAGTAATAAAACTTCTTAAAATAAGGTCTTTCTTCATAATAAATTCTTTCAATTTAGAAGGGGGCTAGATTGAGGAAGGTCTGCTATTTTGGGAGCTGAATTAAAGTAATTGATGGTTTGGGAATCCATTTGAAAATTGAAAAATTCCTAGACTAATGTGAGCTTCCTTTTTTAATCGTTTGTTTTGTATAGCTTCCTATTAGATAGATGATCTACGCTACGAGTAAGGCTAGATTTTTTCAATGCTAAAATATGATATTTAGGCTATGATAATACGAGACAAATTAAGTCAAATTTAAAAAAAAAAAAAAAACCACAACCCGGGATATGAGACTGAAATATCCAGCAAAAAAGAAAGTGAAAAGAAATCATAAAGTTTAAGTCCTATAACTTAATATCAAAAATGAAAACCAAAGAAAAATAACAAAAATATGACATCGAAGAAGAGAACATGAGTCAACTCAAGTTAACTTAATAAGTTCACAACTTGTAATATGAGATCATGATAAAAAATGAATTTTAAAAAAATGACCTAGCAAAAAACCCAAAGTTCAATAAAAAAACGAGTTAACCCGGGTTAACTTTGCCAACCCTTTCTTGAAATAACCAAACAAAAAGAGAAGTGAGAAAATGACAAAGTTCAAGGGAAAATAGTTTAGTGCAAAACAATGAAATTAAAAAAAAAACTAATAAAACTATCAAATCACAACATGAGATAAGGATAAAAAAAAAATAGACTTATAAAAGAAGAACTTAACTAAAAAAGACCACATCTAAAATAAAAAAACAATATTAAAAAAGAAAATGAAAAATGACATGGGTTAGCTTAATCAACTCGCTCTTGAATAATGAAACAATAAGAGATGCAAAAAATAACAAATTTCAAGGTCTATATAATTTAGTACAAAATAATAATTTTAAAAAAAATCATTAAAAATTAAGGGTGAAAAATTGAGTTTACCCAGATAAACTTGATCAATCTACCACTCGCAACATGAGACCAATACTTTTTTAAAAATTGAGTTCCAAAAAGAGCACCTAGTAAAAACAGATCAAAGTTGAATAAAAAAATGAGTAAGAAAATGTAAGCACCTAGTTGACTAACTCGCACTCGAGATGACTTAACAAAAAAAAAAAGAAAATTGAAAACTCGTATAGCTTAAAGGTCAATATTTTAACACCGAAGGATGAAATTGTAAAAAAAAAATAATTGAGAGAAACCATATTTAACTTGACTAACCTATTACCCAAGGTATGAGATTGAAATAACAAAATAAAAAGAAAAGTGAAACATACAATAAAGCTAATGTCTTAATAGTAAAATGTCAAATTATAAATTCAAAAAGATAAATTAATTCTAAATAAAAAATTACCCAGTTGAAAGACAACCACGAAAAAATAACAAAGTAAAATATTCAGCCATAAAACAATTAAAAACCCAAACAACACAAACCAAATATGGTATAAAACAAAATGAAAGAAACTAATTAGGGGCTAAATTGAAAAACTAAAGAAAGAATAAAAAAAAGTACTCGAAAGAATGAGGACCAAAATTGGATATAAAATCAAATGAAACTAAATGTTTAGGGATAAAATTGAGAAAAAAAGAGAAGATAAATCAAGAAAAGGATGAGAATATAGAAATTAAAATAAGGAGGACAAAAAATATAATAAGAAAAAAAATGCAATAAAATTTGAAGGGAAGAAACTACAATAAATAAATAAAGTATAAACATGCAGAAATAGGGCAATTAAAAGTAGAGAGACAAATGAGATTAAAAAATCAAATTCAATAAAATTCCTAGGAATGAAATTAAAAAAATAATCCAAAAGGTGTCAAAAAACAAACAAATAATAATCAAAAGAACAAGGGCTAAAATCAATAAAATCACAAATTGGAGGACGCAATTTCTATTTCGAAGGTCGAGCACGGATTTGTAGGGAACGAGGGAGAGGAGAGGCCAAAAATAATGTATGGATGATAATGTATATTTTCCCAAATGGGAATAAAGACAATTTATAAGATATGAGTAAAACAAGTAGATATAATTTGTATCAATCAGAAAATTGTTTTTCATATAACCTAAAAGAAGAAAGCATTTTAAGAAAATCAATTCTTTAGAGACCAAAATGAAACTTTGTGATGCATGAACTTATAATCAACGGTTCTATTAGATGATTACTGTTCTCAATGCTGCGCTAGTTCTATGTTAAACTGTCAACCACTTGTAATGCTCTGTTATAGATATAGCTAGTTACTAGTTATTTCAACTGCACAAATTACTATTTTCTTATAAGACAATTATACCTGAAGACTTTTTTAACATGTAGTTGAACATAAAAAAAATATAAGTATAAATCAAAAAGTCTATGTATACAATATAATTAAATAAATCAAGAATTATTTGTGTAAGAAAATAAAAAAAGGTCACTAACAATAAAGAATTAAAAATTAATAGATATGTATACATCATCATCATCATCATCATCCGATAAGTTGGCATTCCAAAGCTTCTTTCTCTCCTTTATTCGCTCGTTAAAAAGCACTGCTCTTGTCTATAAAGGACTACCTGAGTCTTGGACAGCAAGACTCCTAGCTGCTGAAAGCCGTTTGATCAATGGTCGCTGATTGGTAGTTGCATGCAGGTGATTTATCAGTGGAAAAGAAAATGAGAGTCGCCGACACTATCAGCTACAAACACAGTTTTCCAAGTTTATAGATACTCAAGCCCTCCTCCGCCGCCGTGCTTGCTGTTTGTGGCTTTTCATGGCATCGACCACCTCCTTTCTTTCAATCTGTCCCCTTTGCTTTCTTCTCCACTGTCAAAAATCTCAACCATTTTTCCATAGCTAAAAGGGTAGCCAAAACGCATTCAGGGCTGCGTTCCACAGCCATTGGCTAGATTGCTGCTATCTGAAGGGTGAGCGAGCACTGATCATACATTTATTTAAAAATTCATTGAATAATGAAAATAATATTGATAAATAAAGAAACCATTAAAGAAAAATCAAAGAAACCAGACTAAAGAGTTTGCTCTCCATGTGGTCTCAAGTTCGAGTCTTGTAGTTGCTAATACGATGATTATTAGAGGCTTATACGGTCATTAATTTAAGGGCCTATAAAATTAATCGAGGTACACGCAAGCTAGCTTGAATACTCATAATTAATGGAAAAAAAGAAGGAAGAAAGAGAGATATAACTCAAAGTAAGACATGGCCATGGTAATTATGGAAGATCTATATGTGTGTGTGATCTTTATAATTTCGACCATATTAACATAAAATTTCTTCAACTTTTCCAAATCCCTTTTATGTGAATTTTATGTCTGGGATTTTTAAAGAGTCTTTATTCATCATCCTTAAACCGAACTCTCTGAAAATAAAGTGGAAGCATAGCTTCATATACATCACTTCACGATTGGACCTCAAATTAGCCATGATTCACTGTAAAGTGTGTGTGCAGCCAAGCTATTCACCTTCTAAGAAAAGAAAAGAAACGGTGAAAGGTGATGGAGCAACAATAGCACAGAAAATATATAAAAAAATTGAATGAGTAAAAACATCTCAGAAGTTAAATTTAAGTCACATTTTTATATCTTTCAAAGTTTAAGTATATCATCATCACTTTATGTACAAGATTTTTTAAATAAATCAGTAAAATCTACCTCAACTAGAAAACAACTAAGCTAGATGTGTGACATGGGGTTGATAATTTTTTTTAACCAAAAACAATTATGTTTAGCTAATGCAAATGCACTTTAAAAAAAAATCAATGTTAAGTAATGAAAACTAAAAGGAAAATGAAAAAAACATAAATCCATGTTAATATATGAAGCTCGTGATTAAAGTCATTTGATTAGAAGCAACATATTTAAAAAACTTGAAACCAATTTTTCAACAAATCAAATGTTGAAGTATACTTTTTAAAATATATATATATATACACACAAAAAGATTAAAAAAAAATAGCAATTGAAAGCTAAAAAAACTTGAGCATGCCCGAGTTAAGTCGTCAAACCCACAAGTCAGGTTATATTTAAAAAACTTGAAACTCAGTTTTTAACAAATCAAATAATGAAGTATAATTTTAAAAAATATATATATACAAAAAGATATAAAAAAAAAAATAGCAATTGAAAGCTAAAAAAACACTTGACCATGCCCGAGTTAAGTCGTCAAACCCACAAGTCAAGTTATATGATTCAGATAAAATCTTAGATGTTAAATTCAAATTCACAATTTTTTTTTAATTATATTTTATTATTATGATTAATAAATCTACAATATTTAAAAAACAATATATATATATATATATATATATATATATATATGTGTGTGTGTGTGTGTCTTTTAAAGTAATTTCACAAGTTGACAGCAATATAAAAAACATAGTAACCAAATACACGAAACTGTTTTTCATTAAATTTGAAATTCAACCAAACAATTTAATTTTAATTATGAACCACAACTAAAAGTGTTTTTCATGAGAATGTTTTTTTTAAACCTCAGCCACAACAACAATTATAATATCAGACAAACCCTCAGTGTCAAACAATAAATGTAAGGAAAGAGAGAGAAAAGTGAAAAAAGAAAGAAGTGGCTAAGAGGACAATGATTTCATCACATCTCAACATGGAAGAGGACGCTGTGGGAAACCGACTAACACGGTAAGAAAAAATATTTGACCGTTGGATTACGCCTCACATGCCTTCAAAACTCCACGAAACCTTCCCCATGCCATTTATTACAAGGCACACTCCTGTCAGGTTTATTTTTTTACTATTTAATAACCATTAAAATGACTTCCTATATCTCATTCATGGATGCATGCATGGAGAAAAGAAAGGTTTAATTTAAGAAAAGAAGCACCAGATTGATTGATGGAATGCGAGAGCTATAACAGTGTAAATCGATGTGAAAAATCATGAATAGGAAGGATCATATAGAGCGACAGTATCACCCACATATGAATCACCCTTTGCATAATTATCATGCATATACTCTTTGACCATGATAAGCATAATTGTTCCAAGGAACACGCTCTGACCTATGCGAACCTCATATAGATTAAGAGAAGGAAAAAGCAAAAGATGATTGGTAAAGAAGGGAACAAAAGAAAAAGAATCTATCTTCTCGCGTGCTCGGCATGCAAGCCTTGTGGTTTATGTGCTTCTTTCTCTCCTCGTCTTTCTTTTTCTGTCCACTCCAACCAGCGCGTCTGCCAATGCTATGGCAGCTTACATGGCAAAAGAAAAGCAAAAGAAGGCATGTGGGCTTCACCTTTAGCTTTATCTTTGCTGCTGCTTTTTCTAGACCTCAACAATTTGTGCTTTCCATAAGGTTGCATTTTGCACATATCTCACTTGCACTGTGTTAGTGTCCAAAACCATAAACATACACAGTCCAGCATAATCAATCAGCATTCCCCAGCTTCTCTTCCCATTTGTCATCTTCCATACTTGATATAAATACTGAACATCCTCAAACATCGCAACTTAGCTAGGCAGAGACAAAATCACAGTTCACCGAGCCGAAAACACACAACAGACAGGTATGGATGTATTGTCACAGCTTTGGTCACTCTTAGGTCTTCTCACAGTACTCCAAAACATCTTACCTGCACAAATCCTATCCCTTCTCCACTCCCTTATTGAGTCTCTCCAAGACCTTATTTCCCAATATTCATACTTTGACATCCCTGAATTTAATGGCTACTGTGGTGTTGACATCAATGATCTCTACCGCCATGTCAACCTCTACCTCAACTCCGTCACCTCCTCTGCCACTGCCTCCACTTGCCGACGCTTCTCCCTCTCCAGGTCCAGGTCATCCAATTGCATTTCCTTCACTATAGCTCCCAATCACACCATCCACGACTCCTTCAATGGCCATTCTCTTTGCTGGACACACCAAGTTGAAACTGTACAGGACTCATTGGAAGAGAAACGTAGCTTTACCCTCAAACTTCCTAAGAGACACCGGCATGTGCTGCTGTCGCCTTATCTCCAGCATGTGACATCGCGTGCTGAAGAGTTCGAGCGAGTATCAAGAGAGAGGAGGCTGTTTACTAACAATGGCAATGCTTCATACGAGTCAGGCTGGGTCTCAGTTCCTTTCCGTCATCCATCCACCTTCGAAACGCTGGCTCTGGAATCTCAATTGAAGAGGCAGATAATGGAGGACTTAAAGACATTTGCTAGTGGCAGGGTGTATTATCATAGAGTTGGGAGGGCATGGAAGAGGGGTTACTTGCTCTATGGGCCTCCGGGGTCAGGAAAATCAAGTCTAATAGCTTCCATGGCTAATTATTTGTGTTACGATGTGTATGATCTTGAGCTCACCAAAGTCACAGACAACTCAGAGCTCAGAGCTCTGCTAATCCAAACTAGCAATAGATCAATAATTGTGATTGAGGACATAGATTGTTCCCTTGATCTGACTGCTGATAGAATGCTAAAGGCCACTACTGCTACACCTACAAGAAGGAAAAGATCATCATCATCATCAGGTTATAATAAGGACCTGGGTGCAAGCAATTATCAATTACTAGAGGAGAGTGGGCGTGTTACCTTATCAGGTCTCCTCAACTTCACAGATGGATTATGGTCATGTTGCGGGGAGGAGAGGATAATAGTGTTCACAACCAATCATAGAGACAAAGTGGATCCTGCATTGGTTAGATGCGGGCGGATGGATGTGCATGTAAGCTTAGGCACTTGCGGTATGCACGCGTTCAAGGCATTGGCAATGAACTATCTTGGGATAGAGTGGCATTCTTTGTTTGATGTGGTAGAGAGCTGTATACGGTCAGGTGGTTCACTCACTCCAGCTCAGATAGGGGAGATATTGCTGCGGAACAGAGGGAGCAATGCTGATTTAGCAATGAAAGAAGTGGTGTCTGCAATGCAAGCCAGAATTTTGAGTACTGGTGGCACTGAACATCTAAATACTAGTATAGAATATGAAGAGACAGTGACCTTGACAAGGTCACCACAGAGTGTGTTAACGGTAGGGTCGTCACCGGAGAATTGGGACTCATCTCCAGGCAAGATTAGCGGGAAGAAGAGGAAGGCAAAGTTTTCTGTAAGATTAAGATCCTTGACTAAGTCCGACTCTGGTAGAAGGGGTGTGTGAGAGTTTCGATGTGCTCTTGTCTTGTGAAAGTTTAGAAAATTGAAACACCAATCTTTCCTTAAAAGAGCCTACCAAGCTCCAGAAAATGGAGAAATTTTGGTTTATATATATATATATGAGCATATTCTCATCAACTTCTGTTAAAATGTAAATTTTCAGTGGTCTATCTTTAGCACCTAGACCATATATTTTGTTTTTGTATTTGAATTGACAAGTTACCATATAATTTCATTTAACTTTTACGGTATTCTTCCATGCTAATAAGTAAATACCTTCGGAGCACTGGTATTCTGTGATCCGTATGCAAGAAAGAGATGAAAGAAAATGAATGGCATTGAGGTCTGATAACATCATGCACAGTGTAGAACACTTACCTTTAGACCGAGCAATAAAATGGCAACTGCTCATTGAAGTCTGGTCACTTTACGAACTTGGTCCACCACTGCCCTATTATCATCCTCTAGGAATCCCATAAGGGAAGACTCCTCAAATCAAGCACAAGAAAATATACTTATAACAGCAAATAAATATTCTGTGTAACTTAATGTGTTGTAACTTTAGGCTTAATCTAAGCTCTCTCCCCTTGAATAGAATCTGTACACTTGTATATATATCATCCCTCATGGTCCTCTTTTAAGCTTAAATGAGTTTTTCTTATTTAAAAACCTTGACTTGGATCACTCGTCGTACTAAGGGCAAGCAAAAGTTCAAAGAACAAGGATTGTGAAAGTTACGAAAATTCCAAAAGCAAACAACCCAAGAAACCCCAGTGTTGAGGGGGTATGGTTAAATCTAGATCAAATAGAAATGATGACAAAGTCAAAATAAAATGAGAATGCCCCACCAAAATAATCAAAAAAGGGAAAATAAAAGGAATGCAAAAAGAAAAGATTGAAAAACATATGGAGTCAACCAATCATTCATGATCTTAAGTCTTTAGAACCTTAAAATGTTCTTTGAGCCTACAATCCTTTCTTTTCATAGTCAATTTTGATACAATCAATTGAAAAATGTGTGTGAAAAGTTTTCCTTCAATAGCAATAAGAAATTCTGTGTTCTTTTTTTTCAAACTTCATCATCCCATACATTGCTTCATCATCCCATTTTTTCAATGACAACAACAATGGCGACCGGGCATACCAACTACAGGGACAGCAGAGATAACTTGTTGATTACTCGACTATTCAGCAAGTCAATAAATTTAGAGAAATCCGTAGCCCTTCCCATAACAACTTCTGAGCTGTCAAGGAAGGAGTCTATGTTTTGGTCGAGGTTAATTTGAGGGGTTTTATCAATAGATGCAACTCGTAATCCGAATCCAGCTGCCTCATTTTTTTTCTTATCTCGTTGATAGATTCATTGATCTTCCTACCATTTAGAGCCATATTTAGAATAAAGGAAAAGAAGTTGCAAACCTTTCTGCTCAGTTGGTTTCCGATCTCTAACTTCTGCTGAAGAATGTGACAATCGAACTCCCCCTGTACAAATTCATCTATCACTTGGAAATCCCACCTAAGAATTGTTTTGTCCGTTAAAAGTTCTAATAATCATTTGAACCTTTTCAGTAAAGGATCGTGATCATCAGGATTCAGGAACAAGGATTGATATACAATTACAATCAAGTTAAGTCGTATTTGAGCAGCATTAAGATGCTTGTGTGGGCAATTCCATCAGATTAAGTGTTGAAAATAATGAGTCACGTCCAGCAAATGGACAGCAGAAAGTGAGGTGGAGCCACATAATGCCCTGGAAGAAAACGCCTTCCCCTTTGGAACTCATCGCTTTTCTTTGTTGAGATTGGAGAAACCTAACCTCTCTGAAACCTATCGCTGCAATAAACCCATAACAAATTAATATCAACAAAAATGAAAACATGAGAGCTAATAGCCCATCTAAAATTTCTCCACTTTCTAATCCCAAAGTCTTATTACCTTCTGCCAGCTCTGGAGGGGAAAGAGCTTGACAAGTACAGTGGTGGACATGTCAAGGAGAGCATCTAAATCAACCCCTCAGAAACTGAACTTCATGGAAGCTCTCTACTCTTTGGCTGCCCTCCTGCCACTGCTACTCCCGTCTCCACACCCGCTGACCAAAAAAAAAAAAACAGATGAGGAAAGAAGCAGAGATTAGAAAAAAATTTGGACCATTTCTCGATTTGTGCGTGTCATCCTTGCGCAGGGGCCATGCTAATCTTCTCTGTATCGTTCCAATTTTATCGGATGTCCCCGAAGGGACAACAAATGGTCTCCGCTTCACTTATATCAATACTTTATGGGTTGTCTAACCAGACGATGTGGGATATCTAGTCCCGTTGCGACCACGTTTTGCTCACTTGGGTTGGCTCTCAACTTGATTGCGTCACCACCACCACTACCTACGCGCTTTGCTAAAGACACTGTCACTGCGTTAACAAAATATTAAATCTTACTTGGGTTTAAAATATATTAAAACTAAGTTTAAGCAATAAGTTTTTTCGACGTTCATAAAAAATATTCTATTATTCTGGTCTCGATTCTCAACATTGTTTTTTTTTTCTCGGAAAAGTATAACAGCAGACGATAAATATAGTTCTAGAAATCAAGATTGACCACCTCCTTCTCTCAACTCATTGTAGCAACTTCCATGTGATTACCTCAGGACAAGAAGTTTTGGCCACTAAGTTTCTATCCAGACAAGGAATTTTCCTAGTCTTTGGTGGCATGCATGAATTTTCCTTCGCACAACTGTATGACCATCAAGCTGTCATCATCCCGCACGTATCTATGCGTGGCGAGGATTGAAGATAACGAAGAAAACAAAAGGCCCACTTGCCAAATGATAGGTCCCAATCAGATTAGGAATGCAAATTAGAAGAGAACAGGAGAGAAAACGTGACAGAGTAATGTATTCTGCTTTGGGCGAGAATTAACCACAGATATGTTTGTTGAAATCAATAAGCTGTCTATTCCTTAGCCAAAGCTGAATTTAAATACATCAATTGGAAAGTAACTGTTACTCCACGTTTAGAGATTATGTCTCTTAAACTTAGGAGCACGTCTACTGGTAACAGGGCAACATGCCCGTTACACATTTAGGGAAATTAAATTGCTTTGCTGTCAACAGGGCAACATGCCCGTTACACATTTAGGAGAATTAAAATGCTAATTACTTGACCTATTCTTACGCAGCTAACTACGTGAGTCTTTCCACGTCCCTTCTGCTTGCATGTCTTTCTTGCATGTCTCACTTTTTGGATTAGGCACTGTCATTCTAGTAGATCTTCTTGGTTGCAGAACTATTGGTTTATCAATACTACCCCCTGCGACAGGAACCTTGTCCTCAAGGTTGAAGGTGAGGAATTTGTCACGCAGGATTGTCCTCCTCATCATATTCATCACAGCCTTCCAACAGCAGGAGCTGTGGTCCTCTGCACCTGTGTCCTGGTGTGAATTTTTCGTCACAATTGAAACAAAGGCCCTGCGTTCTCCTTTTTTGCATCTCATCCCATGATAGTTTCTTCATAGGTGACACGGGATTGGTCTTCGGTTGTGTTTGAAAATTTGTAAATGATCGTCCTTCAGGTCTGATGGCTTTTTGTTGATGATTGAGCTGCTCATCCCTCATTCTTGCGAGGCTGCTTGCGTCTTTCAACGATTTTGGTTTGAACATCCTTATGCCGTCAGCTATTTCTGGTTTGAGGCCTCCCATGAATGTTCCCACCAATGCTTTCTGTGGCCAACCTTGCACTCGGTTGCCCAGACGCTCAAACTCCCTCTGATATTCCCGCAAAGACCCTTCTTGTTTTACTTTTGATAATGCTTCATCAAAGTCTTCACATTCGGTGGGACCAAATCGTGCCCACAGTTCACTTTGAAAGCCGTTCCATGTCATTTCTTGCCCCTCTTCTCTGTATGATCTGCGTAACCACTGCCACCATTGATTCGCCTCACCCTGTAAATGAAACGAAGCAAGAGATAATTTTTGTATTTCAGGGGTGCCCTGAAATTCAAAAAATTGCTCCACTCTGGTGAACCACTCCGTGGGATCGTCTCCTGAAAAACGTGGAAATTCCAAACTGGCGAGTTTTGCAGCGAATGGTGGTCTGCCTCCTTCAAAGATTTCCCGTGATTCCTCTCGTATGGCACGAGATTGTCCCTTGGAAGAACTAGTCGTGGTTTCCGGAGTGTTGATATCTAGAGATGTCTGTTTAGCTAAAAGTAGCTCAGATAGCTTGCTGATAACACCCTCAATATGGTGGAGTTTGTCAGTTACCCCCATTTCCATTCGGCTGAAGCTGCTTTGTAGCTCTCCCAACCCAGCTTCTAAACTTTCAATTCTCTCTTTGTTAGTGGCCATGCTCTGATACCAATGATAGGTCCCAATCAGATTAGGAATGCAAATTAGAAGAGAACAGGAGAGAAAACGTGACAGAGTAATGTATTCTGCTTTGGGCGAGAATTAACCACAAATATGTTTGTTGAAATCAATAAGCTGTCTATTCCTTAGCCAAAGCTGAATTTAAATACATCAATTGGAAAGTAACTGTTACTCCACGTTTAGAGATTATGTCTCTTAAACTTAGGAGCACGTCTACTGGTAACAGGGCAACATGCCCGTTACACATTTAGGGAAATTAAATTGCTTTGCTGTCAACAGGGCAACATGACCGTTACACATTTAGGAGAATTAAAATGCTAATTACTTGACCTATTCTTACGCAGCTAACTACGTGAGTCTTTCCACGTCCCTTCTGCTTGCATGTCTTTCTTGCATGTCTCACTTTTTGGATTAGGCACTGTCATTCTAGTAGATCTTCTTGGTTGCAGAACTATTGTTTATCACCAAACCATTCAAAGCTTGAACAGTAAGCCCCGCCTGGTCAAACATTCAAGGATGGTGTTCTAACAGGGATGTCTCTCGCTATAAATACCTGATTTCATGAGCTCAAATTGGAGCTAATTAAAGATTCAGCAACCTATTTTCGTCAAGATAAACTACTGGATCGTGTGTATACTTGGAGCAGAAGAAATAGGGTGATGGAGAGCAGCTTAGGGGACGTGTTGTTGAAGGTGGGGATGTTTGTTATAGTCCAGGCGTTGGTTTATCTCATCCTTTCAAAATCTTCCAATGTTTTCCCCAAGAAACATGAGAGGAGATCATCTAGCTTCAAGACAGCTCGCTCTGTTAGCATTCGACGGTTTCTTGCTGTTCTACAAGATCTACCTGCTGGTGGCGAGCTGTCTCCAGATTCTTCGAGGAGCATGCAAATGCAATCCCCCACCATTGAAAAGCCTAGAGATCGAAGCTCATGCACTGCTCATTAATTAGGGCTAGCTACCTAGCTCCACACTCACAGTCTGTGACTGCAAATAGTTGGGGCGATTTGAGTGATTCTTTAATTGTTTTTTTGGTTCATTTTTCTGTATAATATTGATGTGAATGTTATGAATACAGAGTATGAAGTTGAGATTAGCTAATCTGGTATAGAATTTGCTATTAATTTTATGATTTAGAGGTGTGTTTAGTATTAAAGATTAGTTGATGGAGTAAATAAAAACAGTGTTTGTTAAGAGTTGTCTGGAATTGAAGCATCCATTGCTTTACAAAGTAATTTTTGTCTTTAAAGATTAGATGATGGAGGTTGGGGATTTTATTGATTGTTTTTTTTTTCTTGCTCTTTTGTTTGTAAAAGTGTTTTTTTTTTTTTATTCTTTGAAATAATTTAATGTTTTTCATTGTTTACGTAGTAATGGTGATAGTAATTTTAATTGTTATAGTCATGGTAATGATAGTAACGTAGCGATGAATTTTCAATAATGTTTGCTTTTTTTTAGAGATAGAAAATCAACGATTTATTTTTGTTATTTATTTATTGTAGGTATTTATACAATTTATATTTATCATTATGTTTAATTTTAATGAAATTATAAAATGAACTTATCCGAATACAGTTAACTTGATGATTCTGGTATCCAAATCTTCTTTCTTTTTCAATGAGGATGATAATTTTATACTAGTGATTTCATTTAAACCTATTAAATAGATAAATTTATATTGATTTAAAATTCATATTTTCTTGTAACCTCGCACTTCACAAAAATTATACATATATTTATTATTTTGCCCTAATTTATAGCCATGTATAAAAAATCTCGCACTTTTTATTTTTTTATTTTTTTGAAAAAAATAATAATTCTGGCAGCGACAAAGCTAGTGTAAATAGCTAGTATTGTCTAAATGGCACATACATTATCCCTTTATAGGCACATGTAGCCACCTTTTCTTCTTAATATTATTTTATATTTATAAAAAGAAAACTAAATTGCCTCATGGGCAACGTAGATTTAATTCAATTAATCCAAAGTAATTAACCAAGACAACCTCTACAAGGAAGCTTTAATTATTATTTTTATTATCTCTAAGGGCATTTAAGTAACAACAACATGCATAAAAATAAAATAAAATGTACATTGCCTCTATGCTACATGATTATAACTAAAAAAACAAGAGTAAAATATATATATAAAAGAAAACTCATGCAATGAATCTATGAAAAACAATTATCTTGAGAGCATCAAAGTTATTATATTGTACATAGAAAATAAAAATGTCTATAAAGCTTCTATAGGCAAGTTATTTTCCTTTCTAAATGTTATTTTAGTCATTATACTATTAAAAAATAATCAAAAAAACCATTCTAACCTATGATTTTTTAAATGACAAATGTGTTGTTATAAAAAGATTTTCTTACCCTTAATGGACAGTGTGTTGTTTGGTTTTGTTAAAGCAAAATAATTTTTTATTGCTACAAATATTGCATACAAATAAGAAAGGAATAAAAAAATGAAAACCCAAAGAAATCATGCTAGACATTTAACAATTATGTCAATTTTTTTATTTTTATTTTATGAAGGTGGAAGCTATAAAAAAACCTCACAAAATATTTAAATAGAATCACAAATTATTTTTTTGAAAAATAGTTCTAATAAAGTTTTTCTTAAAAGAGTTTATAAAATCTTTAACTAGAATCCAAAAATAGAAAGGAAGTTAAACTAGAAACTAAAATAAAACAATAAATCTAATAACATTTAGCTCTTTTATTCTCCAAGTTCATACTCTTATTTTTAGAGCAATTATCATACACAATTAAGAATAAACAATCTTTTTTTAGAATTTAAAATTTTTACTCTTATTTATTATAATCTAGTAGTAAAAGTTATTAATTTTATTATCGGAAGATCCTTCAATTTTACCAAAATAGATTGTTTTGTAGGTGTTATGTCTCGTATCATCAATTATCAATTTCTTGACTAATAGAATAATAGCTTGAAAGTATAATCACAATCTATACACACGATCGAGAAAACCATCATTCTTCAACATATCAGATGTTGAAACAGCATTTATAATTAATATTGGAGAAAATCTAGAAAAATCATGAAGTCAAACTCTTTTTAAAAAATTGAAAGCTAATATATGGGAATTAAAAAGACAGGCTAATATATGATCTTTGTCAAACTCTATTTATATGCTACTTCTGAACTTATCAATTGAAGCATAATTTAATTTAATTTAATTTAATTTAAGTTAACTTAAAAACAACATATTAAGATAAAGAAGCTTATAGTTTAATCAAATCGTGCATTACACTCTCCATCGGTAGTCACAACTCACAAGTTGCTTGAGGGTCAAGTAAATTAGAAGTCCAAAACGTGTCTTGATTTTGCTAATCGTAATTGCTAGCTAGTTTTGACCTTTGTTTAGTTTCTCAATAATATATTAACAGACCCCCCCGGCCTTAGGTCTCGTATATTTACATATAAATATGAATTTTAATTGCTAAATTAAACAATTTTAATTTAATAATTTAGTTAATGGGCGTTTTACCTTATATATATATATATATATATGTATGTGTACATGTATATGAATACCGACCGATGAGCCTTTTAATTGTGAAATCAACAAATTAATGACCTATAAGAGAATATGGAGGGATATATAGAAAGATTTATGAATGGATTTTAGAGCTCAAGTAGATATCAATTAAAAATATTCCTCTAATATATAAAAATAAATAGATATATAGAGGTACGATATAACCTCTCTTTGTCGGAATAAATCCATGGATCAAGTCTATGTTGTTTTTTAAAGTGTTTTTTGTTTAGAAATACATTAAAATAATAATATTTTTTTGTTTTTTTTATGATTTTTGACATCAGCACACAAAAATAATTTAAAATAAAAATAATAATTTTTAAAAATATATTTTTTTAATCCAAAAAGAACTATCGTGATGCCATGCCAATAAGTGCATGTGTCGAAAGGAAATCCAATTCATAGCAGGAGGGATAGAAGAGACAATGACGAAAAGGAAAGCTTTGTGCAGCCATGATCTCTTACCCTAATCTGGCAAGTTTTTTTCTTTTATATTTAGTGTTATTAATTTTATTTAAACTCCTTCCTTCCACATTTCGTGCCTTAATAAAAAAAAAATGTTTGGTGATACGATGAAGATATTTTTTTAATTATATCGACCTGAATAGGTATTAATTTGATTTTTTTAATAATTTTAATATGTTCATATCAAAATAAATAAATAAATAAATAATTTTTGGCTTTAATGTTTTTTTAACCCGTATACATTTTAGAAAGCTTTTTAAAACATAACCTTGATAATACTAGTTTTTCTAGCCCAAAAAAACTCACAATTTTTTTTTTCTATCTTCTCTCTCTTTTATTTGACCACACATGCAAGCTCCAACTTAATTTGACTATTATTTTTAAGACTCCATATATTTTAAGGTTTAGTGCAAGAGAACAAAAGAAAGGTTTCATCTCAATAATTCTAAGAGACACTCAATAATCTTTCTACATAAAGAACACAAAACAAATCTTTCATCTTCTTGATTTTTATATATGTTTGTCACTTGAGCATCTATAACTCAAATACTGACTTGCACATCAAACTATCATTTATTTCACTACAGACTTGTTTTGAAAGTACAACTTCGGGTTTATAACTCGTACGTAGGGCAGGGTAAGTTTATTTTTGTGAAGTTTTGTACAACTTCATTAATTAGTGGTGTTTATCTGTGATAAATTGAACAAAAATCCACTTCATTTCCTTTTAACTCTTACAAAAGAATTTTCATGATTGACGAGACTCTAGAATATAGAACAATAATTGATCTCCCTGTAGGGACTTCCATTTCTTATATGTATCCAACAACTCTCCCAACAAATATAAGTACTCATTAACGTTGTTTTATCCATATAGTCATAGCTCCACTCTCTTTAATACTAAAAACAAAAAATATCAACTCACGACATAAGATATACAAAGACAACTCTAGTTTCAGGAAAAAAAAACTAGACAAAAGAACATGTCAAGTAGGCATCATACTCCAACTCTCTAAATGAGTCAGTACTCCCTAATAAATACAAGTCATAAACATGGTTATCTCCATTAATCTATTTTTATGTCTTGGTTTTCTTGTTTGTATTAACCCTAACTCCTGCACACATCCCACCAAGTAGAAGAGTCTTCACCTTTTCATAGAGTATTACACTTTCACCTTAGCAAGGATTGTGTTGCTACTAAAGCTAATTTAAACAACTATAGTGGTCTTATAGACCCCCTATGAATCACATAAAAATGTCAAAAACATCATGAAAGAGTGACACTATGTAAAAGATTTTTTCTATAACTTTATATGGATCTTAAAGTATGGTATAATACTCTTATACCTGGTTCCATCCTAAGTCTTTATGACCACTGTGAAGCTCATCTCTCGTCTCAACACCAATATTGAGGATTTGTTTGAACTTATTTCCACTACAGACCTGATCAATATATAGTTGACAACTATCATTATGAGAAAGATTACACACAGTCTCTCACAAAAATTTCATTGGCATAAAACAGATGATAAAAAGTTACATCAGGGTGAAAAAGGCTAGACGCTTCCACATATGAAAAGAATTTTCACCAAGTCATCAATCTCTAATATAGGAATATCTAACTGAAGAACCAAGAGGCATATTTGTGATAGTCTGACATTATCTAAGCTTGTGACCACACCTCTCACAATGATATGTATTGAGATGTTGGCTGCCATCAAGGAAAAAATACTTCTTGCAATACCCACCCTAATGAAAATTGGTTCAAACACAAAAAATCCAAACAAATTGTATTTCTTTCATTGTGATCATAGACGTGGCACAATAAAGTGTCATGCATTCATAAGAAAGATAGAAACACTAGTATTCAAATGGTATTTTTAAAAATTTATGAAGGATAAAATTATAAATAGACAAGAAACAATCATCATGATAGACTGCCTCAAATAAGACAAGTCTCATAAATTGTATCTTCATCATCTTTTGAATTTTGAAAGAAATAGTTGTACATCTCCAAATACAAAGGGTCTCCATGACATTAATATGGAAAACTCTTCATTATATCATAAGGTCCCCGTGATCAATTTCTCCTAGGTCTAATGGCCAAGGTGTTTCTAGGTCCCTATAACCAAAGTGTATTGAGGTCCTCGTGACCGCTATCTCCAAGTTTCTCTACCATTTTTATCTAAAAGACCATGGATCTTTCCCCAAACAATATTAACAAGAACCTCTCACGAATTCACCAAAAAATGGAAAATATTTTTTAAGGCATGTAACCTTTTTTTGCAAGTATAGCAAATCTAAACTCTTACACTATAAGTATTTTGCCACCTTTGTAGCTTGTTAAAGCATTCAAACATATATGTTTACAAGACTTATAGAGCAAATGACAATATATATATATATTAAACATATAAAGTTGAATTTAAAATTCATGATGAAATTGAGCTGACCATGTCCCTTTTCCAAAACTTATTGGGCTGTTATAAGAGGGGAATTGTCTAATTGAGATAATGTATGTTAGATGGTATACGTAGTTTTCAGCTAATTGGCTTCAGGCAGGAAAGGCAAATTGAAGCTACTTGCCAGTTGGTTTGTTTCATTGACCCTTGCAATTAATTATATATAGCATGATCGATCCAAAGCTAGTTTCCAAAAGACAGCCTTAATTATCATTAATTAATTAATTGTCAAACACCCGTTTTTAATCAAGTCAATTGCCCGCCTTCCCTTCTATTTATGCCTCCATTTATTCCTTGCCACGAAACATAGACAGATTAGCACATCTCAACCTCGCTAAATACGTCAAGCTCTCTCCTTTCTTCTCCTACCCTTCTTTCTTGCCATATAGTAATTGTATGTAACCATGGAAGGTGTAGCTAGGGCGCACTCAAGTGATCCTAAACCACCACCCCCTTCTAAGCTAGGCATGCACAGGGATTCGCATGTAATATCAAAGTTGGTCAAGCCCAAAGTTCGCATAACTCACATATTTGCACCAGAGATTATAAAGACTGATGCTGCAGATTTCAGAGAGCTTGTTCAGAGACTCACTGGCCAGCCTTGTGAAAGTAAAGGCCTGATCAGGAAGAAAGCAGGTAGCAGTGGTACTGCAGACAAGAGAAAGAAGAGCACTGCAGGCTCCTCAATATGTGAGTCGAACAAGAAACCCATGCATCAGTTGCCAGAGTTGGGGTTGCCTAGTTTGATTAGATCAGAGAAACTTAAGGTGGAGGTGGAAGCAAATAAAATGTGGGGAGGTGAGTGCTCTTCAAGTAACTGCAATTTCCTTGATGGGTTTGGAGATCTGAATGGTTTTATACATGATTTGAGTGACAACTTTCCTTTGACAGCAACTAATTCACAGTCTTATCATGAAATGGATGTATATGAAGACATATATACACCTTTCTAGGCAAAAGGTGGATTGGTGTAATTTGAAGGACGTGACAGGGTTTGGATTTTGGTTCTTTATCAATTCCGTCAGTCGATGATCACTTTCTCTCACAAGACAAATGGAGATGAAGTTTATGCTTTTCTTGATGGGTTTGCAGATTTGGATGGCTGCAGCTGATTGATTTTGCCATATGAGGCATGCATGAGATTGATGAGCCTCCTCAATCTTCTTACATGGACATGGTTAATTTATGGTTTCTTCATGGTTTTGTATCACGGCTTTGCTTAGTGAAACAAGTCTCTTATCTCTCAATCTATGGAGGATTGACTTCTAGAACTGGGTTCGTTGAGGGTTTTCTTCTTCTTCTTCTTCTTCTGGCTTTCCTTTGTTTTGTTGACTTATGACCTGATCTTCACCAAGTAAACATTTCAATGTACATTTATTTTGCTAGACTTTATTATTTCATGATTGTACTGAGCATCTGGTCCTGGAAATTACTTGCTTCCCTTTTCATTTCTGCTGAAGCCTATTCTCCGATCTCTTCTTTTTTACCTTTAGTTCGAAGAACTGGAAGGCTTTGAGGGAGGCTCCCTAAACCCTATCCTGTCTTTACGTCTCTTGTTTTTTTTCCCTTTATCCAAATTAAAATATACACAGTACAGTTTTATATATATATATATATATATATATATATGGGTATTTACTTGAGTTGCCTAGCTGAAAAGACAATAAAACACGGTTGTAAAAAACGGACAGGAAGGTTCTGTAAAATGCTTGGTATATTTGTTGCACATTGTGGTGTTATTATTTTTATTTTCCAGGGTATTTTTTAAATTGTTTTTTACTTTAAAAGATATCAATTTAATATGCTAATATAAAAAAATCTAAAAAAATATTATCTTAAAATAATTTTAATTAACAAACATTTTTTTAATAAAAAACATTACGTGTGTAGTGACAAGTAAATCCAATTCCAACGAAAACCAACACCTATCTTTCTCAGCTTTCTTGAAAGCAGCAGCTAATTGGGCAGCTTCAACATCTCTAATATCTTTCGAACCTTGTATTTATTATGAAGTCTTATACCATACTCAATATATATATATATATATATTACAAAACACATAAAAGGCGTGCCATTTTTCCTGTGAAAAACACTGTGCCTTCTCTCTGAAATCACTGTGGATTGCGGTAGTGTGCGCCTCATTCTACCCTTAATGAGCCGGCGTGTTTGAATTTTTTGCTGGGGGTGTTTTTGGCTTTTTCCTTTTTTTTTTAGATAGCCGCAATGTGCACAGTGTATTAACGAATCTACCCCCCGAAAACGACAAAATAGTGCACAGGAGACAGGGGCTCCCTCGGTTTTTCACAATTTTTTGCACAGTGAGCTGACGGAAAAAGCCCCCGATAAAGACAAAATTTTGCACAGTTAACGGGGGCTGGGGCGTCTTTTCCCCTCCGGTATTTTCGTAAATACCAGTGGGGGCAGGGGTGTTTGGGTCATTCCCCGGGGGGACAGCTGGCGCGTCGTCTGGCCGCGCCAACGGCGTTTCACGCGAACGCGCCCTTTAGGCGGCGCGTGCGGCGTCTTGCCGCTGTCAAAAATTAACTTCCGTCGTTCCAGAAGATGCGCCTGAAGGTCCTCTCTCTTTCGTCGCTGCGCGTGCCTGTCATATATGTCCTGTTAATCGGCGGCGGACGTTTATTTGTCGATTGTCGTTTTTCTCTCTCCTGCCGCCGCAAAGTCAGCTCCGGTCCCTGATGTTTGTGGTAAGTTCAGTTTGGTCCCTGGGGTTTTGATTTCGTTTTTATAATTGATTTATTTAAATTAAAGTTTTATTGTTTTCAATTGTGCCCTTCAATGAAAATTGATTATATAAGAAGTTTTCATTTCAGTCCTTATACTTTGAATTCTTGTTTTATTTTTTATTTCTTCAATTTTTCCGGTACGGGAGTTTTGATTTCTTTAATTTGGTCCTCCAATTGAAATTGGTAATATATACAAAGTTTGATTTCAGTCCCTCTTCTTCTAATATTTTTCTAAAATGACAGCAATTATCATTATTTATTTTTGGTCCTCCAAGTATTTTTTTTTAATTTTATCCTTAAATTAGAATTATTTTTATATATGTAATTTTTCATTTCGGTCCTTATTCTTTTAATTTTTGAATTTTTTTTTATTAATTGTTTATATTTTATTTGTATTTATGCATCTATGGTTTTAGTTTTTGTCCTTTGTTTTTTTAGGTTTTATTTTTAATCGATTCAATCCTGAAATTTTAATTTGTGTTGATAATTATTTTTAAATTAATATTGCAGATTTTTTCCCTTTATGTTTTTATTTTATTTTTATTTGTTCTTTTGAATAAATTATTTTCATGATTTTGCTATTTACGCAACAATAATGACAATTTTAGTGATTATTTTTTCATGGCTTTTTATACAAATCTTTTGCTTTTTTAAATGATTTTCCAGGGCAATTTAATTATTTGAATTGTTCTGGCAGTAATATTGATAATAATTTTAACTATTATAATAATCATTTTACTATTAATATTTCTCCTTTTTTTCTCTTTGTTCATGTTTTTTTGTTTTTTGCTTCTTCTTTTTTTGCTCTTTGGATTTGATGATTTGACTATTTATGCAATGATCATGATAATTTTAGTTGTTGTTTTTTTTTCTTTTTTTATACAAAAATCTTTTACTTTTTTTTTTTCATTTTTCAGGGCAATTTAATTATTGAAATTGTTTTGACAGTAATGTTGATAATAATTTTAACTGTTATAGTAATGATAATGACAATAACATAAGGATTAGATTTTCAATAACATAAGAACTATTTTGGCTTCGTTCTTCATGTCAACATACGTCTTTTTTTCAATGATCCGCAAGTTATATAGTTCGCGCTCTTTTGTGATCTTTTATGACGCAGTACCTATATTCTAAAAAATATTATCTATGCTTGCGCAACAAACTCTACTTAAAAATTTATACATTTTATCTCCTGATCTATAATTTTTCTTAATTATATCATATAAATTTATCATTGTTGATTTAATTATGTTAAATTATATACACAAAAATGCCCGCGGCAACGCGCGGGCAATATAGCTAGTATATATATATATATTATGCGTAGAAGACGATATCATAGACCATAAAATTTGGTTCAAGATTGCGGCTTTCGCTAGCAAGTTCCCATCCACCTTCCTCTTGAAACGTATAAATTAATCAGCTCATTATACTGTTTCTCTTTCTTGTTCGCATAGAAATGGCACTATGATATTGTTAATTGTCTTTCAGTAATCCATAAGGGATTAAAATAACCACAGAAGAAACGATGTGAGAAGAAGAAGGGTAGAGGGAAACTGCGATGCTGAGAGCGATGATCCCACCTCGTCCATTGACTTCGACTTTGATGAGAGGATGGGAAATGGAAATCCCTGCAACATTGACCAGCACCAATGAAGTATCATCATCCCTTACACGTCACAGAATGAGGAGGATCAGTTGTTTATTCATATAAAAGCAAATTGCTTGAAAATGATTGAAAGCAGGAGTTTAGTTACCCCTGCGCACACAGAAACAGGGCAAACAATTTCAACATGCAATTCCAGGAAATTGCGAAGGGAAGCAGTAGGTAGAGTGCATAGAAAATAAATAATCCATCATCGATTCACTTAAATTCAATGGCTTATATCTTGTATGATTTAATAACAAAGTCTTTCTTTTTTTGTTACATTGTGGCCCAATATGACATTACATCCATACTGTTCTCTGTGTACGATTACATGGTCAAAGTGAAATAATCCATGGCTTGCTCACTGAGTCAGGGCCTGTACTTCGTTTAAAGTAAAGAGCATCATCATGAAAGGCACAAAACTGGTACGAGCTTAAAATACATATTTGTCACCAAAATTGTAAAGGTAATCATTACAGCATTGGGGTATGGCATCCGAAAATTCTTACTGAAGTCTATGGTGAGTTCTTATCACGCCTTGCCCATTCATTTCAGGCTGGGGCTTGTGATAGCTCATGAGAAGCAAGCAGCAATTTATTTTTCATCTCAATGGCGTGAGATCAACTAAACGAGAGAATGAAAAGGGTTGTTTCTGCTCTGCATCACCTCATCAAACCTGAAAGGAATTTCAATTGGGTTTTAAAATTGACAATCCATTTTAGCTTCAAATTGAGTGTTCAAGGTGACTTTTAGAAGGGCAATCAATGGCAATACTTTTTGAAGCATCTTCATATGCAATAGCAGTCCTAAGTCATTAAGACAGGATAAATGGAAACATAAATGACACATGCTAAATCTCATTTAAGCACATATGTTTCACTGCCCTTGAGTAACTAAACAAACCAGACAAAGTGCTTCTAATATAAGTTTGACCAGAGAGATAACTGGGGACAGGTAATGTCTTGATGGATTGAGGGCATTTAAGTTAGGGCTTGTAAGATTCACATGCTGTATAAGTGTGAGAGTACCTTGTCAACTATTAAAGTGGTAAAAACTCAAGGGAAGTTACAAAGTTGCAAAAGCTCGAGTGAGCTGGCTTAGATTTTCGTACAAGTTTTCCAACTATTTTAAAGGACACTGTCATGGTGAAATCCCAATTGAAGCTTCAAGAGTGGACGAGGTACTTAGTTTTTTCCAAAACTACCAAATCTTGTATTATATTAAGATTGTACTGCACTCTCATGCTTAGGATCTTACCTGCAAGTAGTTTTTGAGTTGTGAGTGTTTGCATTTGTGAGAGCACCTATTCACCTCCCTTGTAAGGTGATAACAGCCTAATATATTTCAAGTAATTAAAGCCTGTAAGATATGTCAGTTTTTGATTTGAAACGAGGCTTTAAGAAAAATTATATTTGCCAAAGAAAAGATTTTAAAACAAAAAAAAGTAAATTTGTGAACAATGGAGAAAAGATTTTAAAACAAAAAAAAGTAAATTTGTGAACAATGGAGTTAGACATAGCTGACTAAATAATGCAGGAATTCCATCTCAATATTTTATTTTATTCTATGTGAGGAAACTCCATCCCCAGGAAAGCGCACTTTGTGGGCCCAGGTGAACGAGTAAAATCCCGGTTGTCCCAGACTTATACAGGGGATGCACACCCTGACTTAAACTCGAGACCTGCTGTGCAGATCGCAAGCTCTCTACCATCATGTACGCTCCTTGGGGACTCCATCTCAATAAATGCTAAACAGGAACAAACAAAATAAAATTCAGAATTAGCATTCAGAAGAGGAGTCAGTGGACATACCAAGCCTTAGCCGCCTATATGTATCATTGGTCTATTCGCTGTTTTTGCAATGTCAAACATTCCAGCATGTGAAGCTTTTTTCCGCTTGACCTGGAGATTAGACATGAGTTAGGCTGAACTGGAAAAAATTTAATCTCTAATGAAGAAAGACACTTTTTTTCATTAGAATTCAGGCATGCATTGATTTAAAGTTTTAGTTTTTCAATTTCCAATAATGTTCTTTAAAATTTGTACATAAAAGACAGTAGCTAAAAATCAATAAAAATTCATGTCATGAGGCCTGAATACAATGCCCAAAATGGCATGACCCTGGACCAGGGAAGCAACTTCAACCACAACTTACAAAAGTGCAAGGAATTTTCTTCCCATTGACGATCTATGCTATCAATTTATATTATTATAACATTAATAAGAAACTGCAGTTTTAACAATTGTGCCTCCTGATGCTACAGAAAGCTGACAAGATTATAAGTTGCATACCGCTGCCCCAATTATTTCCCTCAGCTCATGTTCTTCAGCACCTTCACGAAGAGGATCTCTCAGGCTTACCTGCAAAGACAAAGCAATACAAGGAATTATAACAAAATATTGTAATATCTTCTAGACAGGACAAGGCTAAAGGATTTGGAGCGACAAAGTGTCATCAAACAATATATGGGTCATTCCCAGGTACTTTCATCCAATAATACAGACCCATATATAGTACAAAAAATACCTGAGAGAGAGAGAGAGAAGCACAGAAAGATATCAAATTCACTATCAAAATCTTAATTTGATCATGGATAGAGCATACATGTCAAATGTTGTTTGAAAGGATTCCATCTTGCCTTGGGTAATACTCAGGTCTTAGATTTTGAACCTACTAGAACTTTGCATGAGATTCAGTGCATATTTCCTTTCAAAGTTTGTATGAACCTCAAGGTTGCAAGATTTCATAGATGGAGTTTACATCTTCCAGGTTTCCCCCTTTTTTTTACTATTTAGTATTATAGCACAGTTCCAATCTCATACAAAATGCTCTCTTGCCAAACTGTTTTGCCTGCTTTTATATCATTCAATGGAGACTTCAAGATTAAAAGAGTCAAATAATTGTAGGTTGAACCAAATTCAAAGTAATAGCCACAACAACCACAATAGAAGAAAGAGAATGCTGAACAAGCAAGTGGGATTGAAGTTTTTCTTTTTGATGGGTACCACAATAAAAGAAAAGGAGAAGATCCTTAATGCAAAGAATGTTCCAATCACTCCTACTCAATTGGCACCACATTAATAAAAATGAAGAAAATACTGTGTACACTAGAGTAAAGTAGCTAAAATGTGCCTCTGTTTTACACACAGACTGTATGGTAATTACAAGTAAACCACATGTGAGTATAGCCTCATGCTGTGATGGATCTGAGGTAGCTTAAGGAGGAAACAGAAATATAAAATTTTCAACATTAGATAACAGCGGTCAAGACTTAAATCAAAAGCAAGTTCATCTGGAATAATCTGCAACACCACAAAGAATTTGGAAGATTCAGGTTAAGACAAAACAAGATTAAAAATGACCTGTGAAATACTGATGAAACATGGCATAAGGTATTTTGGTGGAAACAAAGATGGTATCTGTGGAAAACCCCAAAAGCTAATTATACTATACCTAATTGGCTAACCTTGTAAATAAAAATCCTACATACTCAGCTAAATGGGGAAACTACAAGAAAAAGAAGCTTATGTTCTTTCCATCTGGTACTGGCAAGTCAGACTAATAGATAGTCTGATCATAAATTTGTGTTATGCATTCCAAATTCAGTGAGCATGTGAATCACTTTTTATGCCAAACAATGCATAAGAAAAATAAGGAAATCAAGCAGAACCATATTGAAAATTTAACCAGCTTAGGCAAATTTTATAAACACCACACAGAGAGGAAGATGTAGTAACAATTATATGATCAGTTTCTATAACTAGAAGATAAGTTAATCAATAAATCACCATAGCAGGGAAGGAGATAGTCACCTCTGAAGGACCAAAGAGGCATACTTTAAAGTTTCCATCAGCTAAAAGTCGCAATCTATTGCAACCAGCACAGAAATGCTCAGTCATTGAGGTGATAAAAGAAACCATACCAAGATGCCCATCTATCCTGAAGTTCTTGGCCGTATCAGTAGGGTGATCCTGCAGCCTCTTTAGGCCAGGAAACTGTTTTCCCTGTTCAATTAAAATAAGTTACCAAAAGAATCCATAAGAGGACGCTAAAATATCTCCCCACAGACTTGTCAGAGTTCTACCTTACCACTTTATCCAGCATTTCCGAGTAAGGAACAACTTTCTTGACATTCCAAACATTTCCATCAAAAGGCATGAACTCAATGAACCGAACATTAATCGGTTTTTTATGTGTCAACTCCACGAAATCACAAATCTCATCATCATTAAACCCACGCATCACCACACAATTCACCTAATTGAAAATAACCAAGAGGGGAAAAGATAACAATTTTTAGTTTAGAGTCAGTGAAACCCGAAAATTAGTAAATAAATAAATAAATATGAAGCTAATAGTGAACCTATCATTGCACCAGCAAATCACTAGTTAGTGGATCAAATATGGAAAGAGCATAATTGAGGGAGAAAGCAAGGATGACAAGAATTGCAGATAGCACACATACTTTTACTGGATTGTACCCACAGTCAATAGCAGCATTAATTGAATCCACGACTCTTTCATGCCCATTCCGCCTGGTCAAAAATTCAAATTTTGCCGGGACTAATGTGTCTAAGCTGATGTTTACAGAAGTAAGTCCACATTCTTTCAGCTTTGGAAGTTTTCTCGCAAGAATGATTCCATTGGTTGTCATGGCCAAGGTCTTTAGTCCTTTCAAGTTAGACAGCTGTAAGCATATGTCTTCAATATCTTTTCTAATGGTCGGCTCGCCACCAGTCAAACGAATTTTATCTACTCCAGAGCTCACAAAGAGATTTGCCAAATGAACAATCTCATCCTGTGAGAGCAATTGAGGGCTAGGAGTGAGCTCCGTGCCCTCAGCCGGCATACAGTACTGACAACGTAGATTGCAACGTTCGGTCAGGGAGATCCTCAAGTAAGTGTGCATCCTCCCAAATGAATCAACTAACATGTTAGAAGCAAGATTAGTGCTCCTTGGATCTTCTGGCAACTTAGCACAGTAAGTTGAATATGCCTTTGGCAAGGAACCATTAAGATGGCTGCTAAGAAAACATTGGCATTTTCTGTTTCTGGATGTATGATAGGACTCAGCCTCACAGCCAACCTACAAGCAAATTCTGAATGTCATCACCATTTCAAACATGCACATCAACTGGAGTAGCAATCAAAATATTAAAAAGCATCAAGAATGCTCAGTGTCTAATCTAAACACAACCAAGTGCAACACAAGCACATAATTGATCAATTTAAACTCTTGAAATGATAGAGATTAAGGAAGAAGAGGAAACCAAGTTATGTGAGACAAGAAAAAAAACTTTTAGAGTTGTATTGGGCATTTATCAATTAATTCAACTTCAAAATGGCTTGTGAAATAACCTCATGAGTAAGAAAAGTGATCAGATATCAGTACCACACTACCACTAAACTATTATCTAGCTTGACATGAAAACAGACCATCCTAAACCCATATCTCCAAATGTTTACAATTTTCAATAGGACACTAAGATGAAAAGGTTGCTACGGAAAGAAACACTTCGTACTGTTGTTCCCCTTAATAGCTACAGGGAAATGAATTTTCCGTGTGCATTATGAATCGCAAAATAGGAAATTGGCATTAATGGCGTGTCTAAATCATGATGACAGACAATTGAAGATGTTCTGCTAGAACAAAAAAAAGGAATGATCAAAAAATTGACAAAGAAAATAATGGGCTTCACTAAGTGGCAAGAAATAAAACAAAAACAATTTCAACTCATATAACATGGTTCTCTACAGGCAGGCTGCAGCAAGGAGCTACTTTTGGCCTTCGCTCCAAATAAACACAATACTCAGACTCAACACAATTTGCTTTCACAGATAAACTGAAAAATCATCCAAGAAAATGTAAATTAAATATAAATGCGTTGCTACAAGTATATCCAATCATGCCGAATCTTAATGAAAAAATAACGGTAAGGAAAAAAAAAGACGACGAATATAATTGATACCATCGAGAGACTGAAATTCTTGAAACCCAAGTGCCAATTAATAAACTTCGAAGCATACCGCCTCATCATAGCTTAGCTGATAATTCAAGACACGAAGTTGAAGATAAATAAGATATGACTACGTAAAGGGGCACTAGGAAATTAAACACTCTCGTTAAAGCATATAGAGAGAAAAAACACAAAAAAAACAGCAATGATTGATAGATTGATACCTCGTAGAAATGGGTTTTCTTGTGTTTTCCCGAAGGTGGAGTGAGAGACAGAGAAAGAGAAAGAGAAAGAGAAGATGAAGATGATGACGAGAAGATGCCAGGGATTGACCTTTCACCTAGTCCAAACTCTAATGTTGTTTTTTCTACAAACGAGAATCTGTATTTATTGAGCCTGCCCGTTTAAAAATATGCCCTAGTGTAACGCGCCTCACGCGTCTTCACTTTCTCATTCTCTTTTACTTTTTTCTATTGCCGCCGCTCACCTTGATACAGCCGACAGTGATTCTTCCTTCTTCAACCTAGCCCATGACGACTGAGTTTGCTTTTGTTGCTGGAGCGAGTGACTTATGCCCAAATGGTGGGAAAAGACCACGAACCAATGAGGTGAGAGATTTTGGAGGCTCTGCTTCATCTCCCTCCTCTCCCCCTTCTCTGCCGATGAGCTTAAAGACAAAGTCTCTGCTGATTTTGGCAAGGCTGAAGATAATATGGTGTTCAGAGATGAAGACTAAATTATCCTGCATGGAGAGGTCCCTTCAATCCAGTTCTCTGATAAGATTAAAGAATGTTTGTATCATCCTTGGAAATCAGCTATTATCATCAAACTCATGGGCAGACCGCTTATCTTTAATTTCCTCCATGACCGGCTTCTTCGAAGATGACAGCTTAAAGGACCGATGACTTTAATTGATTTGGAGAATAATTTTTTTATTGTGAAGTTCTTGCTTGAGGAAGACATGAAGCATGTCTTTACTGGAGGTCCTTGGCAGGTTGTGGGTCAGTATGTAACAACACAGAGGTGGAAACCGGGGTTTGATCCAAAAGAAGAGAAAATCACGCATATGACAGCTTGGGTAAGAATTAATGGACTGAATGTTGAATTTTTCAGGTTTGATGTCTTGGAGAAAATTGGGAATTTAATTGGACTCACAGTTAAAGTTGATCCTCATACGATGAGTCAATCAAGGGGGAAGTTTGCCCGTATATGTGTCGAGCTTGATATATCTAAACCATTAACTCCTTTTATTGAAGTGGAGGGGCGTACCTACGGGGTGGTGTATGAGGGGATTCATGTTATATGTTTTGAGTGCGGTCATTATGGCCATGGGAAGGATAATTGTCCGCTTAAAGAAAATGCTAAAATTCAGGCAAGTGAAGCTGTTGAAGCAGAGACCATGAAGAATGTTACTGGCCTGGACAAAAGTGCTGTGGAAATTGAGAATTTGGAGGCCACCCGAGCTGATAAGATGCCTGGGGTTGTTGTGAATGCAGGTTTCAATGTTATCGAGGAGAATCCTCCTAATCTTCATGGTCAGTGGATGTTACTAAAAAGGAAAAAAATCAAAAAGAAATTTACTGTTGAAGTAGGGAAGGTGCATGTTGAGCCAAATGAACAATTATCTACTAGGTCTCGCTTTACTGTCCTGGAGGCAGATGGAAACCGAGGTGTTGCCTCTAAAGATGCCAACCAGAATTCTCTCACTGGTGTTAAAAAAGCAATTCATAATTCGGCCCCAAAAAGAAGTGCTGGTAGGGGAAAGCTTCCCCTCATGGATTGTGTGACCTCTCCAAGGATGATAGATGTGAATTTGGGAAACAAAACTATGCCTCTTAATTGTGTGGGTGTTGTTGGGTTACAAGTGTCGGGCTCTGATTTCCAGAATTATGTCCAAGGGGTTTTCTCCTTTAATATGGGAGTTCCTCCTGCCTCCCTTGACGTTCTTAATACAGTTCCTTTGATTCCAAATCACGAGCCTCCTGATATTGAGAGTATGGATGTTACTAATGAGGAGCATACGCCTAATGTTCAAGATTGCATCTCTGCAGAGCATAGTCAGACATGTGAAGGCCTTGTGCAATCGGGCTCTTATTTGAGTAATGATTTGCCAACTGATAATGATGGCACTGTTGCAGTCCAGAGGGATAAAATGGTTTGTTGAAGGTCAGTTCTCGGATCTTCCCTTTTATTTTATATTATTAATGATAGTTGCCACTTGGAATGTTAGGGGTGCTGGTAAGGTTAAATGTGCTTCCACTATCAAGGATTTTAAAAAGATGTATGCCATTGATGTTTTTGCTGTGTTGAGCCTAGAATTAGTGGCTCCAAAGCCCTCAATGTTGCCACAAATTTGGGCTTCTCTCATTATCATATTGTTGATGCAACTGGGTTCTCTGGAGGTGTTTGGTTGCTTTGGAACGGCAGCACTGTTTCTCTTCAGGTCATTGCCCATGCCAGTCAATCTATTACTGCTCTTGTCCATGTCCAAAATAAGTGCTGGCTTCTAACTGTGGTGTATGCCAATCCTAATCCTAGGATTCGTGAATCCTTATGGACCTATTTTGACGGTCTTGCTAAAACCTCGAATCTGCCCTGGTTAGTCATGGGAGATTTTAATGATATTGTTTGTGCTAGTGAGAAATGTGGTGGTAATCTTGATTCTGGGGGCTCGGCCTTTGTTGATTGGATTGATCGGAATCACCTTATTGATCTTGGCTTTTCTGGTTCTAAATTTACTTGGTGCAACAAGAGGAATGCAGAGGGTATTATTTGGAAGCGGATTGACAGAGGTCTTAGTAATTCTGCCTGGCGTCTGTTATTTCCTGAAGCCCATCTCTCCCATTTGACTAGAATTAATTCTGATCATTGCCCTATCATGATCCGTTTGGACTCTAACCATTCCATTAACAGAGTTTGTATTCCTTTCCGTTTCCAAGCTATGTGGTTATCCCATCCAGACTTTGCTACGGTTATTAGGGATTCTTGGATCTCGTGCACAGATCATGCTGTTCAGAAAACTGCTAATCTGGTCTCCCCTCTTATTCAGTGGAATAAGACTGTTTTTGGCTGTATTTTTCAGAGGAAAAGAAGTATTTTGGCAAGACTTGCTGGTATTCAAAAGCAGTTATGTATTGCTCCTAACCCGTTTCTTAATCAGCTTGACTTAGAGCTATCTGGTGAGTATAATCTTCTTCTTGATCAAGAAGAGCTTTTCTGGAAGCAGAAATCTAGGAATTCTTGGCTTAAGGAAGGTGACAGAAATACTCACTTTTTTCACCTATTAACTATTATTAGAAGAAGGAAGAACAAGATTGAAGGTTTACAAAATACTAATGGTGATTGGGTTTCTGATATGTGTGGTATGAAAGATATAGTGGTGAACTATTTTCAAGAGCTTTTTTCCAACTCTGAAATGTCAGGCGACTACAATCTTACCCCTTAGTTATTTCCTAAACTTCTAGAGGCAGATTTGGATGGGTTAAGCAGTGATGTTACTAATGAGGAAATTCACCAAAATTTATTCTTCATTGGTGGACTTAAAAGTCCTGGGCCTGACGGCTTTCCAGCCATTTTTTATCAGAACTTTTGGGATCTTTGTTCCAATGACATCATAATGCTCATTCGAAATTGCTTCCAGACGGTAACTCTTCCTGAGAAACTCAATGAGACCTTTATTGCTTTGATTCCCAAAGTTGATATCCCTATTATCATGACTCAATTTCGTCCTATTAGCTTGTGTAATACCATCTATAAAGTGATCTCGAAGATTCTGGTGTCCAGACTAAGCCCTTGTATGACTAATCTTATCAGTCCTAATCAAGTCAGTTTTGTTCCGGGAAGAAATATTACTGACAATATTATTGTTGCTCAGGAAATGTTACATAAATTTAAGAGCTCTAAAGGTAAGAAAGGTTTCATTGCCTGGAAGATTGACTTGTCCAAGGCTTATGATCGTCTGAACTGGACTTTCATCAGGAATATGCTTATGGAAATTGGGATTGGGGGTGGAATCCTTGAGCTCCTAATGCATTGCATCACTTTAGTTAAGTTTCAGGCCATTCTGAATGGTGAGGTTTCAGATACTTTCACTCCTAAGTGTGGCATCAGGCAAGGAGACCCTCTCTCTCCTTATATTTTTGTGTTGTGCATGGAGAAGCTTTCGCATATCATTCAGCAGAAGGTTCAGGAAAAGGTTTGGAGATCTATTCAAATTTGTAATGGTGACCCCTTCATATCTCACCTTTTCTTTGCTGATGACTTGATCCTTTTTGGAGAAGCCTCTACTGCTCAAGCATCCTTGATGAAGCAGTGTCTTGATGAGTTTTGTAATCTCTCTGGTCAGAAGGTTAGTTTCGAAAAGTCTTCTATTTGTGTTTCCCCAAACACCAATGCTGACTTGGCGAACTTTATTGCTACCATTAGCGGTTCCCCCCTCACGGCTTGTCTTGGTAAATACTTGGGTGTGCCCCTTATCCACTCTCGAGTCTCCAAAACTACTTATCAAGGGATCATTGAGAAAGTGCAGAAAAGACTTTCATCTTGGAAGTCTAATACTCTCTCTATGGCTGATAGGATTACTCTTATCCAATCTGTTACAGCTGCGATTCCTCTTTATACTAGGCAAACAGCCCCCTTGCCTATCTCTATTTGTAACAAGTTGGATCAGATTAACAGGAACTTTTTGTGGGGGCACACTCCTGAGACAATAAAGACTCATCTGGTTAAGTGGGAGACGGTGTGTAAACCAAAATGGTGTGGTGGCTTGGGCATTAAAAAATCTGCTTGCATGAACCAAGCTTTGCTTGCTAAAACTGGTTGGCGTCTCTTACAACATGAACAAGGTTTATGGGCGCAGGTCTTTAAGGCCAAATATTTGAAGCATAAGGGAGTCCTGGATGCAAAGGCTTTGCCTCATAAAGATTCCTCTAGTGTTTGGCGGGGTGTGCTCTATGGATCTAAAGCTCTTAATCAAGGTATTCGATGGAGAATTGGTTCTAGGGATGATGTCTTATTCTGGGCTGATAATTGGCTGAGCTGCGGTGTTCTTCGACAATGGGCTACCATTGATCTTTCTGAGGAGCTATTACAAACTAAGGTTAGTGTCTTTCTGGATAATGGGGTTTGGGATACCACGTGCCTCCTAGCTTGCCTGCCTGATAATATTGTCAAGTTGATTACTGGTATTCATGCTGGGTTTAATGGGAGTGGGGTAGACAAGCGTATTTGGCAATTCACATCCGATGGTTGCTTTTCTGTTAAAACTGTTTATAGTTCCTTGATGGAGGATAACAATCTCATATGGAAATGGCATTTTCTCTGGAAGCTGAAGATTCCCCCTAAGGTGAAAACCTTTCTTTGGGTTTTATGCCATAAGAAGACTCACAAATGCCCATCGATATAAGAGAGGTTTCACCCATATTGAAACTTGTCCAAGATGTCCCCACCTTGCGGAGTCCGTTGAGCATTTGTTTAAGGATTGCCAAGTTATCCATTATATTTGGTGCATGTTTGGTAGTAATGGGCCCAATATCTGTCACCCTTCCATGGCGTTTGATGACTGGTTATTTTTGCATCTTCAATCCAGTAAGATTATTACCCATGGCTTGCCCTGGTACCTAGTTTTTTCAATCGCTTTATGGTTTATATGGAAATGGAGATGTAAGGTGATTTTTTAGCAAGGTTTTGTTATGCCCTCTGAGCCTTTGCATCTGATCTTTGATTATACCTTGAATTGGTATAGGGCGCAAATTGAAAAAACAGGTTCTATAGAGCACACTGTGGTCTATCTCCATTGGAAGCCTCCCAAACTTGGTGCTTGCAAAGTTAATACAGATGGAAGTAGAATTAATGCCACTGGTCTTAGTGGTGCCGGAGGTGTTTTACGTGATTCAACTGGGGGTTGGATTCAGGGTTTTGCTGTGAACTTGGGGGCATGCCACATCCTTGAGGCTGAATTATGGGGTATTTTTTGGGGGCTTAGTTTGGCTTGGGACTATGGATTCCGGGATGTGGAGATTGAGTGCGACTCTGATGCTGTTGTCACTCTCTTAACTTCTATTACGATCTCAACTCACCCTCTATACAGCATCATTTCCTGTTGTAAAATGAAGATCCACGATCATTGGTGTTGCACAATTAAACATATCTACCGTGAACAAAATACAGCTGCTGATGCTCTGGCTACTAGAAGTTATAATCTTGACCTTGGCCTTCATGTATATGAGGAGGCTCCTAATTTCCTTAAAGATATTCTTGTTGCGGATGCTAGGGGTATTGTGAGGCCCCGTTCTGTTGTTTTGTAAGTTTTTTTTGTTTGGGCTTCTAGCCCCTTTCTTACCAAAAAAAAAATCAGTCAGCGCCATTATTTTTATCTTTTATTTTTTATCATTGTTATTTTTTTTTGGTTTGGGAAATTATTTGGCAAAGTATATTTATTGACCGGAGTTTAATTGATACTATTTTTAAAAATATTTTTTTATTTAAAAAAATATTAAAATATTTTTTTATTTTTAAAAAATATTTTTAACATTCACACATGAGAATAATCTAAAAAAAATTATTTTTTTAAAATATTTTTCAATACAAACAAGATTTTAAAAGACTCGAATTAATTAAAATGCTGAAGATTTTGATCCATGAAATCCAGCATAATAGCTAAGAAAATTATAATATTTTCAAGATTCAATTCTATAAAAGCACCACATGTTTAATCAGTATATTAATTTCCTCAAATTTAGTTATGAAAGCTCTAAAAATTTTGTTTGATTCTATTTTATTATTTCCCTTTAATCATTCGAGATTTTATAATTTTTAGTTACTTTTGTTTTTCTTAACCTATAAAATCAGTTTCAAGCTTATATAAATACTTGTACACCTTTTCTTTTTGCACTTACACATAGAGTCATCATATAAGTTAGCCAACCAAATCGATCCTAATCTAAGTTGACTCTATGCATCTGCATGTTGCAAAGTCTCATTCCCTTATCTCACTATTAACACTTTTTGCTTCAGAATTTCCTCTTCATTAGTTGAACTCATTAAAATCATTAAAAAAAACTAATTTGTTATATTTTTATTTTTTAAAATTAGCACTATCAATTATAAGTTTTTGCAAAATAATATAATTTGAAAAAGATTTGGTGAATAACATGTTTTCACCTTATCATGCTTGAGAATTGTGATATTTATTAAATATAGTTATTCTCAAGCATGACAATATAGTGTATTTTTTTTCCAAAAACAAATTTAACAATATTCTTTAAATATTGTTCAAAATTTTTAAGAATTATACAAACTTATTGTAAAATTCTTGTGATATTTTTTTTATATAAAAAAACATGTCAACAAATTTTAATTTTTTGAAAGGATACTCAAATAAATTTAGAATTTGTGCCATGTGCAAAAAAAAAAATATTTATATTTTTATGCTTTGTTTGGTAAACAAAACATTTTTTTTATATAAAAAAAAAGCACAAATAGGTTTTTGTCAAACAAACCCTTAAGCCAAAATAAACGCTTTCATAAAAACATGACAAAACAAATAACAAATAAGAGAATAAACAAATACTTCTTCTTACTTGACCCAACTAGGTTGACTCTGAAGTTTTGGTTGGTTCAACCACAAAACGTAACAAAAACCTTGATTTAAGCTTAAAACAACCCAAAAATAAAATACAAGAAAAACAATAGATTAAACCTACACATAAAAACAAAACTTGAACAAAATAAATCGAAACACAAAAAAAAAAAAAAAAAAAAAAAAAAAAAAAAAACACCAACCCAAACACCAAAAGAACCTAACAACATAGATCTAAAATCAAGTCATATTTGGTTAGAAAAAAATAATATATCAACTAGAAACACACAAAAAACAAGAATCTAGCATCGTATCATGTCAATTTATACTTAAAATGCATGATTTTATCAAAATAGATTTTGGTTTAAAACTGAAATTCAAAGATTAAAACTTATTGTAAACATATTATTGATGCAAATAAACACTAGATTACATGTTAATGATGTACATAGGAGTATTTTGGGCGAAGACATGAACTAGAAATGGTCCAAACACAGGAAGGAGAAGAAGGGTGGGCAGGCTTTAAGGGCCTCACTCTCACCAGCCCACATAAACAGGTCGGGAACACTTCAAGGAAGTATCCAGGCCCAACTGCATCACGGCCCAAGATCGGCCCACACGGACAGAATTCCAGTAGGCCAGGTTTTGTTAGACCAAAAAACCATGAAGGAGGATGCACACATTGTGGTGGAAATAAACACACCAAAGATACATGTTTTCATCTACATGGATACCCAGATTGGTGGTATGAACTTAAAGGAAGAAAGACCGAACAAGGCCATGCAGCAGTCGTTACTAATATGGATCCAAACACACTTGTGCCACTCGAAAATCAACCGCAATCCAACACACAAGATCCAGGTATTATTGGCCTTACAAATGTGGTAGCCCATGACGAACATAAAGATAGTTGGATTATTGATTCAGGGGCAACATATCACATGACCTATGATCTTAATGATTTTAAAACAAAGACAGTTCCTCGACGACAGGCCATATCAAATGCTAATGGTGACATATATCCAGTAATAGGAGGGGGAACAGTGGAATTATTAACCACATTTACTCTTCCCCATACTCTCTATGTGCCTTCACTCTCCACGAAACTATTATCAGTAGGTCAAGTAACTGAAGATTTAAATTGTTGCGTGCTAATGTACTCCTCATTTTGTTTATTTCAGGATGTTCTCACGAAGAAGATTTTTGGGCGTGGTACTAAGAGAGGGGGGTTATATTACGCGGATGAGTTGGATCTTGGAAAAATTAATTATGCTCAATCATCACAACAACAAGGACAAGACATTTGGTTATGGCATTATCGGTTAGGACATCCATCATTCAGCTATTTACAACATTTATTCCCATCTTTATTTAAAAAGATACCGCTCTCTAGTCTGAAATGCAAAGATTGTATCCTGGGTAAAAGTCATCGAACAACTTATCCTATCAGTTATAATAAATGTGATGCACCATTTGAGGTTATTCACTCTGATTTATGGGGACCTGTACCCATTATGACTATTACTGGGTTTAGATGGTTTGTCACTTTTATTGATGATTGTACAAGGACCACTTGGGTTTATATGTTAAAACATAAGAATGATGTCTTCCAAATTTTTCAAAAATTTGTCATCTTGGTACAAACTCAATTCTCCATGAGCATCAAAACCCTTCAAACAGATAATGGAGGTGAATATATTGGTCAAGAGTTTAAACAATATTGTGATAGCAAAGGCATCATCCATGAGACTACGTGTCCTCATACTCCTCAGTAAAATGGAATTGCTGAACGGAAAAATAGACACATACTAGAGACAGTACGAACAATTATGGAAGCTGCTCATATGCCTCAACGATTTTGGTTTGATGCCGTAGGGACATCAGTTTACCTTCTCAATCGCATGCCATCTCGAATACTTGATTTCCGCACACCATTACAGACTTTGGAAAGGTATGTTACACTACCTTCAACACTCTACCTGCCTCCAAAAATATTCGGTTGTGTTGCCTTCGTACATATTCCAAAGCACCAACGATCCAAGTTAGATCCATGTGCTATTCATTGCGTCTTTCTTGGCTATGGTTCTCACACGAAAGGATATCGGTGTTATGATCCCCTTTCACGCAAACTCTATGTCACTATGGATGTGACCTTTCTTAAGAATGAATACTTCTTCAATGACTCATCCCATTCTGCTCTTCTGGAGGAGACTGAAACTGAACAACAGACATGGGATTGGTTTTTTGCTAAAGGAAATACTCAGACAGATCTAGAAAAAAATATTGAGCAGACCAGCAACATCAATATTGAGCAGACCAGCAACATCGACATACATACTGAAGCCACAATATATAACCCTCTCTCCAACATGCACCACGACAAAATTCAGAATCGTGAGAACAACCCGAACACTACAACTGAGGTAAGGTCTCCTGACCAGTCTATATTATCTGATGCTATACAATATAGTTTACCTCACAGGCATAATCGAGGGATACCTCCAAATCGGTACTCTCTAGGAAAGGAAGGCAGAAAGTCCAAATATTCCATTGCAAATTTTACCTCCGCTCATAACATGTCAGATGAAGCAAAAGTCTTTATGGGGAAAGTATCTTCAGAACAACTTCCACGCAACATTGAAGAGGCCATGCTAGATGAACGGTGGAAGATAACAGTCTATGATGAAATGAAGGCCCTCCAGGATAATCATACTTGGGAACTAACTACACTACCAGATGGGAAAAAGACAGTTGGATGTAAATGGGTGTTTACTGTAAAATATAAAACAAATGGGACAATAGAACGATACAAAGCGAGATTGGTGGCTAAGGGATACACACAGACATACGGCATAGACTATCAGGAAACTTTTTCACCAGTAGCCAAACTAAACACAATTCGGATACTTCTATCACTTGCAGCAAACTTGGATTGGCCGTTACATCAATTCGATGTAAAGAATGCATTTCTTCATGGAGATTTAGAGGAAGAAGTGTATATGGATGTTCCCCCTGGTTTTACCGAAAAAGTAGGAAATATGGTGTGTAGACTTAAAAAGTCATTATATGGACTGAAGCAATCTCCCAGGGCATGGTTTGGAAGATTCAGTCTAGCAATGAAAAAGCATGGATACAGCCAAAGCAACTCAAACCATACATTATTTCTAAAACAAAATGGGAGGAAAATAGTGGCCTTGATCATTTATGTTGATGATATGATAGTTACAGGCAATGATGAAGATGGGATCTCAGAATTACAAAAATATCTATCAAGTGAATTTGAAATGAAGGATCTCGGTGGATTAAAGTATTTTTTGGGCATTGAAGTATATAGGTCAAAACAAGGCATATTTCTATCACAAAGGAAATATGTATTAAACTTATTAGCCGAAACAGGTATGTTGGATTGTAAACCTGTGGATACACCCATCGTACAAAATCATTGTTTGGCTGAATATCCGGATCAGGTTCCCACAAACAAAGAAAGATATCAAAAGTTGGTGGGAAAACTCATCTACTTATCACATACACGTCCTGACATAGCTTATGCAGTCAGCCTAATCAGTCAATTCATGCACAACCCAAGTGAGATACATATGGAGGCAGCATTACGAGTACTCAGATACTTAAAATCTTCTCCTGGAAGAGGAATTCTGTTTGAGAAAAATAATCACCTTAACATCATTAGCTATACAGATGCAGACTGGGCCGGGAATCTGACTGTCAGAAAATCTATTTTGGGATATTTTACCTTTGTTGGAGGAAACTTGGTAACCTGGAAAAGTAAAAAGCAAAAGGTTGTTGCTCTATCTAGTGCTGAAGCAGAATTCAGGGGGATGACCAAAGGTTTATGTGAGGTACTATGGATTAAAGGGTTACTTAAAGAATTGGTATATCCTATGGAGACTGAGATTAAAATATATTGCGATAACAAAGCTGCAATTGCTATAGCCACAATCCAGTTCAACACGACCGAACCAAGCATGTTGAAGTAGATAGACATTTCATTAAATAGAAACTTGACGAGAAGACTGTGATATTTCCTTTTGTCAAATCTGAGGACCAACTAGCCGATATACTTACTAAAGCAGTATCAAGTAAAGTGTTTCATTGCTTTCTCAACAAGTTGGGCATACGAGATATCTTTGCACCAACTTGAGGGGGAGTGTTAACAAGAACCAAAATAGGAACATTACAAATTAGGAAAAATCCTATGTATACTCCTAGTCTTAGTTTTCTTTTCGTAAACAGGATTCCTTACATAAATAGGATTCATATACATGTATAAATAGGCCTTCAATGCAATACAAACATCAATGAAAATTATTATTGATCAACATACAATCACTTCTCATTATCAATAAAGACAATGTTTTTTAGAACAACATGAAGAAACCTGAAGAACATGCCCAACTATTAAAAAGAAAATGAGAATTAAACCTATCGAACCAAATCTTTGATGCAAATTAAACATAGATTGTTGATTAATCAAGTCCAAAGAAGAACTCAATGCAAATAAATGGGCCAAAATGATGTTTGACAATTTCAAACACATGAATGTAAAGATGCACACCATTAACACATGAATGTGAAGCTTAATTTGGAAGGTTTGTAGATCCACATTCATATGTTTGAAGTTGTCAACTCAATCAGTTAAAACTATCAAAATAGAGATTGAACGATGTGTCATTCACCTTCTCTTTTTTAATATTAAACTATGCAACATTTAGAGATAACAGTTTTTTAAATAGGGATTTGAAAATTTCAATTGAGTATGTGTTCTTATAATCCCTTCTAATTATATCTTTTATTACCTTTAAACTTTCACTTTATTTCAATTTCAACCCGGCTAAATTCAAATTTCAAACCCAAAGTCATTCATTCTTATGGTCATTGATTTTGAATTTGTGAATTTTGACTCTCAATCGATAATAAACTTCTAATTTGTTAAATTTGACCTGTTATTTAATCAATTTTCACCCTTATATTCATGTGCCTTGTTCATTTTGGTCTTTGGTTTTTTATGGAATTAAATCCCTAATTTGACCAAATCAACTCTTTAAATTTTCAATTTAACCCCCAAACTTTAATTTCTTTCAATTAAAGCCAAAATCAACTTTAAAAAATCGAAATTTCCTTGCAATTAAACCCTTAATAAATTCAAAAAACTTTGAAAAAAATAATTAAGTGCTTAAGCATTCAATTTTGAAATTTCCTTATTGAATTGAATTTTTCTTGTAAATTTGGCCTTCAACAATAAAAAAAACAATGTCAAATTTTCATATTTTGTATATTTTGACCTTCCTAGACTAGTCTTCGTTAATTTCTTAAGTGTTCTAATATGTTTTTATCATTGATATATATTTATTATAATTCTTTTGAATTGTTATTTGTATTTTCTCTTTCTTTTTATTTCTTTTTTTAAATGAGGACCTAAGAATAGGTAAGACCAAATCACATGTGTTAAATTGAGATGAGTTTTTCTACATGTTGATTTTTTTAGGAATGTTAAGTTTAATGAGAAACTCTATTGCAGTTTTGGTAGATTTAATTACAACTAAAATTGATCTCAAACATGATTTTAGAAAAAGAAATCTAAAGATTATTGAATTGATATAGATAAAAAAAATCACCATATTTTTCATATGAGTTCAAAGCTAAAAAAAAAGTTTAGAATCACGGGTTATTACAAGCTTTTTTTTATTTTCACTCAAAGGGAGCAAGCAGTTCCCATTCGTTGGCGTGTGACATGCATGTGCCAACTATGTTTTCTTTTTATTATTTTATCTATTAGAAGATTGGTTTACGGTTTACCCCTAATTAAAATATATTATAACAAAAAATCATGATAAAAACATCATTTGACCCTTTTTTATATTTTTTTCATACCTGAAGAGAAATGAAGCAATTGTCTTTTCTGTTAAATAGGAAATGACAACAAAAGCTCTTTTTTTTGGTTGTTAAGGATATTTATATAATTTAATTTTGTAAAAAGATTTAATAGACCATTATATCTGTAGTTTCATAATACCAAAATAATCTTTTATTAAAGACCACCTTATCCTATAAAAAAAATCATTTGTTTGTTGTAATGAAGGGCAAAGATGTCATTGTATTGTAGCAACAAACATTGCAACATATCATGCCCAACAGTAATATACTTATGTGGTTTAGTTTTTTTTTAATCACATTAGCAATGCATTTTTAGTTTTACGACATCCAAATCCTTCTTTATATTATATAAATTAAAAATAATAAATAGAAAATGCATACACTTAAAAGAATAATAATTTTTTTTAACATTGCATGCTAATTAAAACCATTATTACATCGTTTAAGGCTTTTTATTGATTTATTAGAAATCAAGAATAAAAATATATTATTTATAAATTATCTACATCTACTTTCGTCTGATGTGGTTACTTTATTTTTTGAGTAGAGAGAAAATGAGTTAGTTTTTAAGTTCATTTATACTGCATGTGTTGGGAGTATGGTTATGACTGTTTTTTAAAGTGTTTTTTATTCATAAATATATTTAAATGATATTTTTTGTTTTTTAAATTTATTTTTGATATTAGAATGTAAAAATAATCTAAAAACATTAAAATAATTTAATTTAAAGTAAAAAATAAAAACGTAAAACTTTCAAATTCTCTTGAAAATACTTTTGAAACGCAGTGTCAAACATAATTTTAGTGTTGAGGTGCTTAATTTACATCTACCAGAGCAAAAATTGTCGTAATAACAAAAAGTATAACCCTTGTAACAATCGTATAATATGTACTTCGAAGTCTGATTTAATTTGTTAATTATTTGAAGTCTTTAATATTCTTTATGGCATACTAGATGGGTTTTTATATATTATTTTATATGCATACTTGTTTTTTTTTTAGTTTGTAGCTTGTATTTCAAATAAAATTTATTTAATTATTAATTCCAATAACTAATTAGATCATGATCCATGCCTTACTTCTTAGATTGCACAACAATCCCTCTTTCCATTTATATAGATTAATAAAACAGGTTAGATTATTATATCCACGTCTACAAATTATTAGAGCAACTGCAGCGGGAGAAGCCATTTTAGAGAGCCAAATTTCTAAAATGGCTTTTTGAATAGTGTATATATAGCTTTTTTGATGATGTGTGCTCTAATGGTAAAAGCCATTTTGAAGAACTATTTTTTTATATTATTTTAAATATAGTGCAATTATTTTGTATGTAATTTAATTATATAATTAATTATACAATTAATAGGAGTAAATTATATAATTAAATAATTGCTTTTAAAAAAAACCCTCGAACATTATAATTATTAAATTTTTAATTATATTTAAATTAAAAAAAAAGATTTTAAAATTAAAAACCCCGAAGCAATTTAAATTTGAAATTCTAAAATATTGAAAAATTCCTCCAAAATTTCATTTGCCACCAACTTATTGTCGTTGAGTGTTAGAACTAAGAAACAAACTGAATTGATATCAATTTTATAACACGATACAATATCTTTTCTTAAGATAACCCAATAATGTTCTAGTTGAAATTGTTTGTCAAGCAATGAAGCATACATTTGACGAACATCATTAATTTGATAAAACTAATTCAATAAATTAAACTATGTTATAAAAATATATGAAACAAATATGCTGTTATAAAAATGATCAAATAAAAAAATTACCCTTAATTCTTCAGTCGTTCCACTTTATTGACAATTTTCAATTTGGGTAACAAAACTAATAAATTTTTCAACTTTTCTATTTATTTCTTGTCCTCTACTTGAGATATTTATTTGAGAACAATTATTTAAGAAAACATATTTGAGTTCATCTAAAAAAAAATGTATTAATATATATATATATATATATATATATATATATATATATATAAGGAAACAAATTCATAATAAAAACTCATGTGCCAAATTCCTAATTTATATTAGTCCTCTCGATTATTATATATATATTCACTCATTGAAATTGAGGTTTAGGTTTATATGTATATATATATATATATATATATATATATTCTCTCTCAGCTCCTTGCCTCTCCTCCTCTCTCATCTCTCTCTTATTCTCTCTCGGCTCCTTTCATCTCTGAAATCATCCTCTCCCTGTCGATTGTAAGCTCGTCGTCGATCTGTAAGCTCATCTCCTCTCCTCTCATCTCTCTCTCGGTTTTGATTTAGGGTATTGTTAAAGGAGAAGATTGTGAGGGCTGGCTTCGTGGTTGGTTTTATTTTTGGTTTTTGCAAGGTTTTTTTAGTGTTATTCTGCTGAATTCTAACATCTCAGATGTGACGCCCCCAGCTCCCTTGCCAGTTACCTAACTGGCGTGACCAGGTTCGCCACACTGTTGGGACTAATGTCCCCTATTTCCTCCATCATACACAACAAAATACATAGATAACTACATTGTTGGAAACATACGGAATAATTTATAACATCCTCATAACCATTTTATAATTTACAAAATACTCAAAATGCCTAGATATATAATTTACAATTTGGCTCGTACCCCTTTTTTTTTTTTTTTCCACAAAAGATAGTCCTATTTTTATCAGTGACACATGAGCCTCTTTTAGCGAGAACCGGTAGCATCCTCAAACAGCTTAACCTTACCCTTGCCTGAAATAAAAAAATTACAATAACAGAATGAGCCAAAGCTCAGTAAGTAGGGTGATGCACGTGATATGCAATGCTATTGTGTTTCCCACATTTTCATCTATTTTAATCCGGGTACCCTAGGTATATGCAAGTCCGTGCGAACTATCACTCGGTGATCATGTTATCACCTACTGCTCTATTACTTTCTCTCAGTGATCTCAATATCACTTACTGCTCGCAACGACATTATCCCTCGTTGTAGCACACGGTTAGCGGAATTATCCCTCGCTTAACGGTGTTAGTAAATAGAGCTCGCACTATGGATTTCTTGCTATTACCCATTCCACTCAATTCGGTTATCAAACCGTGTCAATTCAAGACTCAATGATTTCTCTCAAATAAATTTCCCCCAATGCACGTGATGCACGTGATAACATGTTTAATCACATTCAAACAAACTCGGGTACCAATTCTTATTTCTCATCCATACTCACGGTCCAACTCACACTCAGGATTCACCCATCGTTCACATACCAATCATGGTACTCATAGCGGGAACACAACCTCCGCTCATTAATATTGCTCATTAATTCCATTACTATTAAGATCTAATTATTTCCATTATTAAAAGAATAAATTTATTTATTTATTTATTATTATTTATTTATTTATTTATTTTGTCCAAGCTCATTTCTTTTAATCTTAGCCCATCTATTTTTAAAACCAAGCTTTTTATTGTAGTCCAAGTCCATTTAATTTGTTCTAGGCCCATTAGCTTGATCCAAGTTTATTAACTTTATCTTAGATCAAACTCATTTATTTTAATCCAAGCCCACAAGCCCATATGTCCTAGGTTAAGTCCATGGTTTTATTTCATGCCCACATTCATCTAAATCTAAGCCCACTTAATTTTACATATTTTTATATATATATATATTTTTTTCCAACAATAGTATGCCTACATATCCCATACCCATTTGGCCATAATTCCTTACATATATATCTAAAAATTACGAAATTTTAAGGAGAGATAGTAGACATATAGATAAACAACTTTCCTTCTTTGTATTTTTCCTAAAAATCACTCTAAGATCTCGAAATAACTCATACACAATTTCGGATGGAAAATATTTTTTTCCAGCAGGTATCCATTTGAGCAACCCACGCTATATCAGTCATAACTCCATGTATATTTTTCTAAAAATCACGAAATTTAACAGGGATATAGTAGACATATATATCCACAACTTTAATTCTTTGCATTTTTCCTAAAACTCACTCCAAGGTCCCTAAATAATTCATGCACCATTTCGGACAGAAAATATTTTTCCAACAGGTATCTATTTGAGCAACCCACACCATATCAGTCATAACTCCATGTATATTTTTCTAAAAATCACGAAATTTAACAGGGGTGTAGTATACATATATATACACAACTTTCATGCTTTGCATTTTTCCTAAAACTCACTCCAAGACCCCGAAATAATTCACCCCAATTTCGGGTTTTCCATCCCTAAAAGAAATTCAGACCAAGCACACTTTTCATCATACATGTTTAACCATCCATCATCAAACATCAAGAGTAAAAATAATTACAAAACCATCATAATCACATTGACATTAATGAAACAACTCATAAAAATGGAAAGCATAAACAAACAAAAATGAAATGAAACCTACTTACCTTAGATTAAGTTTCCTAAAGTCTTTTTAGCTTTTCCCTTCTTCTTCTTCCCTTTTCTCCTTCTCTTTCACTCTTTTTTTTTTTTTTTTTTTTAAATTTCGGGATGCATAAAAAAAATGCCTCCCTCTCCCCCATGTTTGCTTTACTTAAACATCTTTTCCATTTAATGCTTATGCCATGTGTCAATGAGTTATGGTGAAATGCAAAGTTAAATTAGGCTTAAATTTTTATGGATTTCAAGGCAATTTATTTAGTTAGTTTCTATGAATTTTATTATTATTATTATTTTTGGCTATCATCATTTTATATACTATAATTTATACTTATTACATATACAAAGGATTCACTAATTAATTCTCCTAAAATTATTTTTCCTAAATATTTATGTACATTAATTAATCCCAGCAATCACGTACATAAACGCCAATTACGTACATACCATATATTCTAGTATATATTTTTACCGGGTTACAGATTATCACGTACGTACCCTATATACCATATACATACGTACAAATATAATTATCCCGATCAGTACACTTATACGGTTATGAATTTTACGCTAGTTACATTTCTCCCCCCTTAAAAGAAATTTCGTCCTCGAAATTGACCTATTCGAATAATATCGGGTATTTTTCTCTCATCTCATCCTCCAGCTCCCAAGTCATTTCTTCGCGATCGTGATTCTCCCACATAACTTTAACTAGCCTAATCTCCTTGTGCTTTAACTGTTTGACTTGACTATCCAAAATCTGGACTGGTCTCTCTTCATATGTCAAGTCAGGAGTAAGGTTTGGTATGGTTGTCTCCACAATTTGGCTAGGCTCTCCAATGCACTTCCTTAGCATAGATACATGAAACACATTATGCACACCCGCTAAGGATGATGGTAGCAACAGGCGATATGCCTTATCGCCTATTCGATCCAGTATCTCGAATGGCCCAATGTATCGGGGACTCAGCTTTCCTTTCTTTCCGAATCGTAGCACACCTTTCATCGGTGAAACCCTTAGGAACACATAGTCACCGATTTCAAATTCTAGATCCCTTCGTCTCCTGTCGGCGTAGCTTTTCTGTCTGCTTTGAGCCGTTTTTAACCGTTGACGGATTTTATCCACTGCTTCAGCTGTTTGTTGCACCAACTCTGGTCCCAGCAACTTTCTTTCACCTACTTCATCCCAATGAACGGGAGATCTACATCGACGTCCATACAAAGCTTCATACGGAGCCATTCCGATTGAAGCTTGGTAGCTATTGTTATACGCAAATTCAGCTAAGCGTACATATTTCTCCCATTTTCCGGACCAATCTAGAACACATGCTCGCAACATGTCTTCTAAAATCTGAATTACTCGTTCGGATTGGCCGTTAGTTTGCGGATGATAAGCTGTGCTGAAGTTTAGCTTTGTGCCCAAGGCTTTATGCAGACTCTTCCAAAATACAGAAGTGAACCTTGGATCTCGATCAGATACAATTGAGATTGGAATCCCATGTAATCTTACAATCTCATCAATGTACAACTGGGCAAGCTGGTTCAGATTATAGGTGGTCTTAACTGGAAGAAAATGGGCTGACTTGGTTAACCTATCCACAATCACCCAAATAGCATCAGACCCCTTCTCCGACCTTGGCAATCCCATGACAAAATCCATAGTTACATGTTCCCATTTCCATTCTGGAATTGCTAGTGGTTTTAACGTTCCCGAAGGTCTTTGGTGCTCCGCTTTCACTTGTTGACAAATCTGACATCTTGCTACATGATTTGCCACGTCTTTCTTCATTCTAGGCCACCAATAACATTTTCGTAAATCCCGATACATTTTTGTGCTTCCTGGGTGTATCGAGTATGGAGTTGCATGTGCTTCCCTTAATATCTCTTCCTTCAAGTCCTCTACCGAGGGAACACACAACCTTCCCTTAAATTTAATTACGTCTTTTTCATCCATCGTAAAATTAGACTCTTTACCAGCCTCTATACTCTGTTTTATTTCAGTCAGCTTTACATCCTTCTGTTGCTCCATCTTAATTCTCTCCTGCAGAGTCGGATGGACTATCAAAGCTGATATAATATTCTTGTGGCCCACAGGAATCACTTCCAATTCCAGCCTTTGAAGGTCCCTCGCTATCGGCTGTTGAATTAATTGCATCGGTGCCATCGATTTTCTACTTAAAGCATCGGCAACAACGTTGGCTTTTCCCGGGTGGTAGTTGATTATACAGTCATAGTCCTTTACTAGCTCTAACCACCTTCTTTGCCTCATATTCAACTCCTTTTGTGTGAAGATATATCGTAAGCTCTTGTGATCCGTATATATCTCACACTTTTCTCCGTATAAGTAATGTCTCCATATTTTTAGGGCAAATACTACCGCCGCTAATTCCAGATCATGTGTTGGATAATTCCGTTCGTATTCTTTCAGCTGCCGCGATGCATAGGCTATTACTCTTCCATTCTGCATCAACACCGCTCCTAGCCCATTTTTAGAAGCATCGCTATATACCACGAAGTTTCCACTTTCAGACGGAATGGTTAGCACTGGGGCGGTGACTAGTCTTTGCTTTAATTCTTGAAAACTCTTCTCACAAGCATCTGTCCACTGAAACTTAACATTCTTTTTCATCAAGTTAGTAAGAGGCCTGGCTATCTTAGAGAAGCTCTCCACAAATCTTCGGTAGTAACCAGCTAACCCTAAGAAACTTCGTACCTCTGTCACGTTCTTTAGGGTAGGCCAGTTTTGGATAGCCTCTACTTTTCTCGGATCTACTGCTATACCTTCATTTGTCACCACATGTCCAAGAAAAGCAACTTGCTTTAGCCAAAATTCGCATTTCTTGAATTTGGCGTATAATTGCTGCTCCCTTAGTAGCTGTAAGGTAGCTCTTAAATGTTCCCTATGCTCCTCATGGCTTCGAGAATAAACCAGAATATCATCGATGAATACAATGATAAATTTATCCAAGAATCCTTTAAAGACTTGATTCATCAAGTCCATAAAGGCGGCTGGAGCATTAGTCAATCCAAACGGCATTACTAGGAATTCGTAGTGGCCGTATCTCGTCCTGAAAGTTGTCTTCTTCACATCCTCCGATCTTACTCTCAGCTGGTGATATCCTGATTGTAAATCTATCTTGGAGAACACCATTGCACCTTGCAATTGGTCGAATAAGTCATCAATTCGGGGCAACGGATACCTATTTTTAATTGTCACCCTATTCAACTCTCGATAGTCAATGCATAACCGCAAACTATCATCCTTCTTCTTTACAAACAGTACTGGAGCTCCCCATGGCGAGGAACTAGGGCGTATGAATCCCTTATCTAGTAAATCTTGTAGTTGCACCCTTAGCTCCTTCAACTCCACTGGGGCCATCCTGTAGGGAGTCTTAGAAATTGGAGTCGTGCCCGGCTCTAATTCAATCTCAAATTCCACCTCTCTCCGGTGGCAACGTAGTCAAACTTTCTGGGAACACATCTAAATACTCCTGTACAACCTCTATATCTTCCGGCTTCGACTCTTTCTCTACCTGACTATCCAGCACATGTGCTAGGTACCCTGTACACCCTTTTCCTAGCATCTTTCGAGCTTTTACAGCTGAGATGATCGGTATTGGTTGAACCTTCATATCAGCCTTAAATTCTAACTGCTCACCTCCAAGTAGATTAAAAACTACTCTCTTACCCCGACAATCGATATGGGCACCATACTTCGATAACCAATCCATTCCTAGAATCAAGTCAAAATCTTGAAGGTCCAGTACTATCAAATCTGCCTCCAAACTCCTATCTTCAATCTGTATTGGACATTGTTTTACTAAGCTTGTCGACTCCATATACTCTCCAGAAGGGACTACTATCAGATATCCTACTGCCAATGTTTCGGGTTTAATACCTAGGCTTTCTACCAATGTTTTTGATATGAATGATGAGTAGCACCAGAATCAATCAAAACATAAGTAACCAAGCCAAGGAGTGAGACATTACCACAAATCACTGTCGAGTCCTTCCGGTCAGCCTCCTCTTGAGTCATCGTATACACCCGGGCAGGTACTCTTCCCGGTCCTCGCTTCTGTACTTGGGAACAGTTAGAGGCTATGTGCCCTTGCTTGTGACAGATATAGCAAGTTCTCAAATCCGGTGGACATTCCCCATTGTGAAACCTCCCACATTTATTGCACCGAGGTTGGTTACCCAACATTGGTCTTGGTTGACTACCTGGTAGTAACCTTGGGGTATATGGTGTTGGTCTGACAGCTCGTGCACTTCCTGGACCACCGCTTCGGTTGAAGTTTCTTGGCAAGGCTCGTCTTAATGGCCCAGAGGAAGAAGTTCCAGATTTAAATGTTTGCCTTTTCTGTTGTATCTCCCTTGAAATCTCTTTCTGATCCTCATCTGCTAGCAGTGCTTTGTCTACCATTTCCGAAAAAGTATTAGCAGCAGACATCCGTACCATACTCCGGACTCTCGGGTTCAGTCCTGTTAAAAACCGATTCTTTTTCAAGTTTTCATCCTCGGCAATGAATGGAACAAATCGACACCCTTGTTCAAATCTTCGTACATATTCTCCTACCGACATTCCATTTTGCTTCAATTCTAGAAAGTCCTGAATCTTCCTAGCCTTTACATCAGCAGTGAAATACTTGTTGTAAAACATTTCCTTAAGCTTCACCCAGGTTAAAGTGGGTACATCAACTGTTACTCGTGCACTTTCCCACCAGGTGCGGGCATCTGTGGTTAGCATGAAGATAGCACACGACACTCTTTCATTATCATCGAAGTGTAGATACTCAAATATTGCCTCCAAGGATTTAATCCACTCTTCCGCTTTCATCGGGTTATCACCTCCAGAGAATTCTTGAGGATTCATTTTGCGGAACCTCTCCACGGCGTCATTCCTATGCTGAGGCGACGGAGGTGGAGGTTGTTGGCGCATAGCCAGAAGTTGTTCCATCTGTTCCGTATGAGTTTGTTGTTGTTGTTGCATTGCCTGTTGTTGTTGCTGCAGTATGTCCAACATACGATTCAACGCATCTTGTTGGTTTACGTTGTTATCATTGGAGGTTCCTTCTCCTCCTTCTCGCACCGGGTTCCTTCTTGGTGGCATGTTTTAGCTTTATACATGTCATGTTATATCTAGGTTAGTTATGATATCGATAACCTTTCATATCATATGCAATATATAACAAGAGTCATTCAGATATATATATATACGAAAAGTTATATATTTTCCATATATATATATTAAACATTTCATACAAAATCGGCTTTTATAAGCACATCAACTCCTAAGGGTTTTCGTACCATAATTATAACCAAAAAGGGTATTCCTATTCATATCAAAAGGGTACGGAGGCTACTACATCGTACTATTTCTTAGTAGTGCGGCTCATAGATCAGAATATGTATCGGACGCGTCGTGGAAAGGCGCCCTCTACCCTCCACCAATCAATAGCATCAACCGATGCAATACGTCCGATCTCACTTGCAATCTCCACAGGTAGACCCCAATTATACATCATCCTATTGAGAGTCCGTCTAATCTGGGTTGGTAAGAAGGCTCAGATTATATTCCGATAACAATTTTGGTTGATTTGACCCTCCCATACCTCATCCAACAACTGCTGATCCCTGGGTAGGAGAGTCCTGCGTAAAGTCATCCGCATATAATCATGGTTGCGGTACTGGGTAAAACTGGCATCAGCAAATACTATCTGCTGAATCAAATCATGTACTCTAGTCACGTGAGTAACTATGTCCTGATCCGGTGTCATAACCAGGTTATTTAGTTCCACCCAATAAGCAGCTAGAGTGGCCCTCTGCCTACGGGTCCTAGCAACCTGGGGTACGCGTAGTATATACGGCATCTACAACGCGAATATTTATAATCGTCATTATTTTACGGTGTATAATTGTATAACAACACAAAACATATACAACAATCATATACAGTTATTGAACCAAACAGGAAATAAATCAGAAATTTATTTATTTATTTACCGTTGAAGAGTGTACTGGTTCTCGGGCTCATGTGACACTTAGGACTCTACCCAACTTACAAAACCTAAGCTCTGATACCACTAAATGTGACGCCCCCAGCTCCCTTGCCAGTTACCTAACTGGCGTGACCAGGTTCGCCACACTGTTGGGACTAATGTCCCCTATTTCCTCCATCATACACAACAAAATACATAGATAACTACATTGTTGGAAACATACGGAATAATTTATAACATCCTCATAACCATTTTATAATTTACAAAATACTCAAAATGCCTAGATATATAATTTACAATTTGGCTCGTACCCCTTTTTTTTTTTTTTTTCCACAAAAGATAGTCCTATTTTTATCAGTGACACATGAGCCTCTTTTAGCGAGAACCGGTAGCATCCTCAAACAGCTTAACCTTACCCTTGCCTGAAATAAAAAAATTACAATAACAGAATGAGCCAAAGCTCAGTAAGTAGGGTGATGCACGTGATATGCAATGCTATTGTGTTTCCCACATTTTCATCTATTTTAATCCGGGTACCCTAGGTATATGCAAGTCCGTGCGAACTATCACTCGGTGATCATGTTATCACCTACTGCTCTATTACTTTCTCTCAGTGATCTCAATATCACTTACTGATCGCAACGGCATTATCCCTCGTTGTAGCACACGGTTAGCGGAATTATCCCTCGCTTAACGGTGTTAGTAAATAGAGCTCGCACTATGGATTTCTTGCTATTACCCATTCCACTCAATTCGGTTATCAAACCGTGTCAATTCAAGACTCAATGATTTCTCTCAAATAAATTTCCCCCAATGCACGTGATGCACGTGATAACATGTTTAATCACATTCAAACAAACTCGGGTACCAATTCTTATTTCTCATCCATACTCACGGTCCAACTCACACTCAGGATTCACCCATCGTTCACATACCAATCATGGTACTCATAGCGGGAACACAACCTCCGCTCATTAATATTGCTCATTAATTCCATTACTATTAAGATCTAATTATTTCCATTATTAAAAGAATAAATTTATTTATTTATTTATTATTATTTATTTATTTATTTATTTTGTCCAAGCTCATTTCTTTTAATCTTAGCCCATCTATTTTTAAAACCAAGCTTTTTATTGTAGTCCAAGTCCATTTAATTTGTTCTAGGCCCATTAGCTTGATCCAAGTTTATTAACTTTATCTTAGATCAAACTCATTTATTTTAATCCAAGCCCACAAGCCCATATGTCCTAGGTTAAGTCCATGGTTTTATTTCATGCCCACATTCATCTAAATCTAAGCCCACTTAATTTTACATATTTTTATATATATATATATTTTTTTCCAACAATAGTATGCCTACATATCCCATACCCATTTGGCCATAATTCCTTACATATATATCTAAAAATTACGAAATTTTAAGGAGAGATAGTAGACATATAGATAAACAACTTTCCTTCTTTGTATTTTTCCTAAAAATCACTCTAAGATCTCGAAATAACTCATACACAATTTCGGATGGAAAATATTTTTTTCCAGCAGGTATCCATTTGAGCAACCCACGCTATATCAGTCATAACTCCATGTATATTTTTCTAAAAATCACGAAATTTAACAGGGATATAGTAGACATATATATCCACAACTTTAATTCTTTGCATTTTTCCTAAAACTCACTCCAAGGTCCCTAAATAATTCATGCACCATTTCGGACAGAAAATATTTTTCCAACAGGTATCTATTTGAGCAACCCACACCATATCAGTCATAACTCCATGTATATTTTTCTAAAAATCACGAAATTTAACAGGGGTGTAGTATACATATATATACACAACTTTTATGCTTTGCATTTTTCCTAAAACTCACTCCAAGACCCCGAAATAATTCACCCCAATTTCGGGTTTTCCATCCCTAAAAGAAATTCAGACCAAGCACACTTTTCATCATACATGTTTAACCATCCATCATCAAACATCAAGAGTAAAAATAATTACAAAACCATCATAATCACATTGACATTAATGAAACAACTCATAAAAATGGAAAGCATAAACAAACAAAAATGAAATGAAACCTACTTACCTTAGATTAAGTTTCCTAAAGTCTTTTTAGCTTTTCCCTTCTTCTTCTTCCCTTTTCTCCTTCTCTTTCACTCTTTTTTTTTTTTTTTTTTTTAAATTTCGGGATGCATAAAAAAAATGCCTCCCTCTCCCCCATGTTTGCTTTACTTAAACATCTTTTCCATTTAATGCTTATGCCATGTGTCAATGAGTTATGGTGAAATGCAAAGTTAAATTAGGCTTAAATTTTTATGGATTTCAAGGCAATTTATTTAGTTAGTTTCTATGAATTTTATTATTATTATTATTTTTGGCTATCATCATTTTATATACTATAATTTATACTTATTACATATACAAAGGATTCACTAATTAATTCTCCTAAAATTATTTTTCCTAAATATTTATGTACATTAATTAATCCCAGCAATCACGTACATAAACGCCAATTACGTACATACCATATATTCTAGTATATATTTTTACCGGGTTACAGATTATCACGTACGTACCCTATATACCATATACATACGTACAAATATAATTATCCCGATCAGTACACTTATACGGTTATGAATTTTACGCTAGTTACATCAGAGCATCGATGGGGCTTTTATTTTTGGGTTTTGCAAGGGTTTTTTAGTGTTATTTTTGGGCTCTACGTTAAAAAATTGTAAAGATAAATTGACAGAAATTATTTTTGGGTTCTTCAATTGTGAATGAAGATGTATGCTTTGCGTGTTTTGGGTGTTTTAATGGCTGAACAGTGATTCCAACAGGAAAAAAATGTATTATGCCTTCTTAATATTTATTAAAATCTAATAATATTTATTTCTATTTTGTCATTTATTTTGTTTTTTAATTGCTTTTTTCTTAATATTGTTAGATTTTGGATTTTCTAATTATTATAGATAAGACATTCAAAATAATCATAATAATTATTTCTTTGTTTTGTTTTCTGTTAAATATGTCAGACTAATTATATTTCTTTATATTTATTTAATATTAGCGCCTATATATATATATATATATATATATAACCTAGGTTTTTTTGGAGAAAATATTACTGTCATTGCTCTAAAATAATTTTAATATAATATTATGAGTAATAAATCTTATAAAATAAAAAATTATGAAATATTGTTTTTCTAACAATAATTATGGTCTCACCAATTATTATTATTTCCATTGTTGTTAAGGTTTTTTTGAAATATTTACATTTGATTTTGTGTTGTGAAATAATGTTTTTCTAACAATAATTATGATATCACCAATTATAATTATTTCCACTGTTGTTAAGGTTTTTTTGAAATATTAACATTTGAATTTGTGTTGATGTTCAGTTTAAAAATTGATATTTATTATTTTTTCTCTTTGTTGTTTTTTAGATTCTTTTTATTGATCTCTCAGGTCAATTTTTTATTTCAATCTACCTATATTTATTTTTATTTTTATTTTATCATTTATTTAGGGTTTTTTCTTATAAATATGTGAGACTAATTATATATTTTCATATTTATTTAATATTATCACATGAATATATATATATAGACAGAAAAAATGACCTAGGATTTTTGAAAGAACAAAAAAATAATATAAATTTGATTGTTGGATTTTAGATTGTTTTTGTGTGTGTATATATATATATATATATATATATATATATATATATATATATATATATATATATATATATTTCAAATAGATTTTACTTTAAGTAAAAATAAACTTATATTATTTTTATTTATCTTTGAGGTCATTTTTTTTTAAAATCTACCTATATTTATTTTTATTTTGTCATTTTTTTAGGTTTTTTTCTTATAAATACGTGATACTAATTATATATTTTAATATTTATTGAATATTAGCACATAAATATATATATATATATATATATATAGAGAGAGAGAGAGAGAGAGAGAGAGAGAGAGAGAGAGAGACAAAAAAATGCGTTTAATCTTAGGATTTTTGAAAGAACAAACAAATAATATAAGTATTCTTAAATACTTTTAATATAATAATATGAGGAATAAATCTTATAAAATAAAAACAAAAATGCATTGTAATTCTAATTTTGTGCTCTGTTGTTTAAGCTTATTTCTTAAAAATATTTGATTGTTTTTTAGATTGTTTTTGAAAAAAAAACAAAATTGTTTAATATTTCAGATCTTATATTGCTGGGGAAAAAATACAACTTACAAACAAAATGGATAGAAAAATTTACCCAAGTTATCTACAACTAAAAAATATACAGACCACTTCCCCTGCGTTTCGATTACACTGTTCATGTTAAGCAGGGAAAAAAACTCATTTATAACAGATTTGATCTATTAAATTTTTATTATTTAAATATTAAAATAATGAATTACAACACATAAAAAAACAATTAATTTTCTAAATAAAAAAAAAAATCTAACACAGTGCGTGGGCAAATAAGCTGGTCTATCCTAAGCAGGGTTATTGATCCCGTCCCGTTCCGGCCGGAACGCCCCGTTCCAATGCCAAATCCGGGACAAAACGGCGACGTTTTTGTCCCGGGTTGAATTCCGGTGGGATCCGGAAAATCCGGCCAAATTCCGGCCGGAACGCTCCGGTTTTATTCCGGACGTTCCGTTCCGGACTGAAGAAGGGAGATAATGAAAGCCCAGATGAAATAACCACCAAGTTCTATTTTTTTCTTGTCTGTTTTGACATTTCTCGACAACGAAACGAAAAGCGAGGAAGATAATGAAAGCCCAGATGAAAGTAAAGGAAATGAAGGAGAGGGAGGCGTGTACCGAGCCTTGGAAGCGAGGCTAGAAGTGAAGCGGTGCATAGTAGCGCCAAGAAAAAATACAAGAGAAGAAACAGAGATAGCTTGTGGGATTGTAGAGATAGTTTGACGAGGTGGCCGGGACAGAGCGAGCACGAATAGAGACCGATGAAGTTGAGAGCGAGTGCTTTTTGTAGAGGAAGAGAAGGCTCTAGAATGCTGGACAAATTATATATATATAATATATATAAAAAAAATAACAATTATTTTATATATATATATATATATATATATATATATATATCATGGAATCACTCTTGAAAATCAATAATTGTTTGTTTTTTTTTTTTAAATTGTTTTGTAATGTATTTTTAAATTATTTTGAATTATATATGAACCTTAACTAATGAAGTTTTATAGTCATAATTATGTTGTATTGTATTTAGAAATATTTTACTTACGATTTTATGATTTTTTATTTATATCATATTGTGTTCCGAATTTTACTTATTTTTTTTTCAAAATCTGTTTTTTTCTTCTTTTTGAACATATAATTTTCAGTACTATTCTCTTTGTAATTATCTTACTATGGTATTTACTATTTTTTTGGGATGCATAATAAGAAATTCTAATATTTTTATGTTAATGATGTAGAAGATGTTTGATGTATTTTTTTTTTTATTTTAGAACATTTTACTTTCATAATATTTTGGAATTTCAAAGATGTTTCTAATTTTGAGATTATGTTTGTATTGTATAATTTAAATTTCATTTATCTTGAATTTAAATTATACTTGTTAAATTAATATTTTATTTTTTACATATATATAATTAAATAAAAATGAACAGTACAAAACCGGAACGGTACCCGGGACGGGATCAATAACCCTGATCCTAAGTTGTGAGAGATGAGTTTCTTGTCATTAAAGGAAACTACAGTAGTCTTGGTCTCCAAGACTAGCACAGCAGATCGATCATGAAGCAGATGCAGCTGGCGTGCTTGACGATGACCCGGGGGACGATAGACTAGACGGGAACATGCAGCTTTCACATTCAAATCCAATGGGGCATGGTTGGACCTTAGCAATCATAACAAGAGAAATTAACAAATATTTTGAATGTATTTTTTGTTTATAAATATATTAATTTATTTTTTAAAAAATTTATTTTTTTGATATAGCATATTAAAAAATTTAAAAACACCAAAAAATTTAGTTTAAAGTAAAAAAATATATTTATTTTTAAGAAAATAATTTTAAAAAGCACAACCGTTGCTGCGTTGTAGTGGGTGAGGAAGTTGTATCAATTGGAGTGTGCCGGGGCGGTGGGACAGGGCTGTGAGAGAATGCCTTTGAAGGCATGAATTCTGCTGTTGCATCCTCCAGGAGCTACTCCTGCCAGCCAGCCGACTCTTTCTCCCAGGAGCTGAAAACGTAGTTTACATGCTGTTATTATTATTTCAAAACTCGGATCCAGGGAAGATTCTTTCCCCTTTTTGCTAATACTAGTATTAAATCTTAAGGAACATGTTCTCCCGACAAAAGAAGAGTGCCCCTTCTATTTTCAAAATAGCTTTGGTTGACTCTTCATTTGATGGAAAGCCAAGTTAGCCCCTTCATCACCAAATAGCCTTCCACATACGTTGACAATGTCCAGACCCCTTTTTATTCCCCGGTCAAACACCCTGACCCTTAATATTATTCAGCATCCCATGAACTAAAACCGCTCCGACCACCAAGACCTCCATGCCACAGCCACTAAAACCCACCGCATTGAAATATTCTTTTATAGAATGTATTTGCTGTGGGCTCTATCAAATCTTCTAATTCTGCTAGCGTAGCATGCTGATAATCTATACTATATCAGTATCATAATAGACAGCTCTTCTAAGTGATTGAATTGTAAGTTCAATGGGAGAGACGGTCGTATTATTGGATTTTGATTTGAGGGAAGTGAGAGAACTGGGAGCTATCTGTTAGAGTATAATATAATCATATTCTGGGGCCTCACCTATAAGCTTAAGCTTTTAGGTGAGATGGTTCCTTAACATGGTATCAGAGCCTTGTTGACCCAGCGGTCACGAGTTCGAATCTCACCACCCCCATTCTATTTGATAAAAATCAAGTACAAGGTAGTGTGGGCCTATGTGCAAGTTTCAAGCCCAAAGAGCTTTCACTTGAGGAGGTGTGTTAGAGTATAATATAATCATATTCTGGGGCCTCACCTATAAGCTTAAGCTTTTAGGTGAGATGGTTCCTTAACACTATCATCTAGTAATTTAAAGAAACTGAAAATCTCAAAATTTATATATATATAAATGACCTATTTTTTTTAAATAATAATTTACTATCAATGTTCTAAAATACTTTTAATATAATAATATGAGGAATAAATCTTATAAAATAAAATAAAAATAATTTTTTTAAAAATAATTTGGGGTCATCAATAGTATGACCAATAATAATTAGAATATTAATTATGTATAATAATATTTATAATGTCAGCTATAATAATTATGACAAAAATTCATTGGTCAATGTTATTATTGTGAAAAATAATTTATGTGTCTTTTTTATGTATGATATTTTAGATCTCATATTACGACAAAACAAATATGAAACCACACGTAGAAAAGACAGGTAGAAAAATTGTGTCAAATTATCTACAATAATAAATAAAAAATTGTCTTGCGTTTCGCCACAACCAACACCAAATGTTTTAACATGTAACAAAATTGTTAATGGTCCTATTTTTTTAAAAAAATATTATACATCTGAGCTAAATAATCAATTGAAAATAACAAATTACAACATTCGCAAAATCAATCAGTTTTCTGCATAAAAAAGCTCAACACAAAGCGCGAGCAAGTTATTTCGTATTAGCTATAGTTCATCGATTCACAATTCTTTATGGATGATGTCATTATGGTCAAAGGGATTTTGTGTCCTAATTAATCCATGTTAAGCCAGATTATTAACTTATGTATTGTTTTCCCTTATTGAAAAAACAAAAATTAAATCAACAAAGCTTTTATCCACCCCATTGTACAGAGCTAGAGTAGAATGTTCATATTTATATTCACTGGTAACGAGCCTCCTATCACTTCTAATAGCTGGGCTCCTAGCTCCAAGAGTATTTTTTATATCTATGATCAAGGTTTCATATTTAACTTGATTATTAGTTCATAAAAAATCATGCTAAAATAATAAGTCATATTATGACCAACCAAAGACATCTTACCACCTTTTACTCCATCTTTCCTTTTGGTTTTCAATCCATTAAATCACCTGATGAACATTAAGATCATGTTTTACTCATATTTGAATTTAGAGTAAGAGTTTAGATATGTTTTTGAGAGAGTTGTAAGGATGTAAAAAGATGGAATATAATATGAGAAAGGATGGTGGATAAGCTCAATCAATAGGAAAAAGAGTAGTTTCTCAATCAAAACAATTTAAAAGGTGCCGGGAACAAATAAATAGGCAAAACGAGATAACATATTAATAACAAATAAATGCTAATTTTAAGATCCATAAAATAAACCTAAACGAGATAACATAGTAATACTAATAACAATAAAAAAGAAGTTTGGCCGAAATTAGCATCAACATCCGTGTACGGGAACATGTTCATCCCAGAAAAGACAAATTTTCACTTTCAGTGAGGATAAAAAGCGATTTAAGAAATTATGGTAAGATATACCGATCAAGATATCAGACCGCGACCAAACAAAAGATCGCAAGGCATATACAATAAAAATTAAAAATCATCTCGATATCAGGAAATCAAATATCTGCCTGGCTTATCCTTGGCAATATATGAATTCGAAAGGCTTCAAATCCCGGTGGCGTTTTCACCACCCATAGTCTCACCGGAAGCGCCACCACATCTAGCACCGCAAGCTCAGTGCTACCGCCGCAAATAACACAAACTCTACCACCACCAGCAGCAATCTGCTGTGCTCCAATAAGCCTCTCCGACTCCATTATAGGCTCCCAATAATCCCTTTCTGGATCATATTTTCGAAGCACACCCCTGGCTTCATCCACCACATACATAACCTCCTCGTTCATGGCTGCCACGGGTCCTCTCCACCCTGCAACCATACCATCTGGCATGTCCTCCCATGCGTCCTTCTTAGTGTCATAAACAATCCCTTCTTTAGCTGCATCTCCTTTCATATTCACCATACAAAGTTTCCCTCTCCATCCCACTGCATCAATAGCGTCCCTACTGAATCTCCCGTCTTTTAGTTCTTTAACCTTTTCCCATTTCCATGTGGTTGTTTTATTGCGGTTGTTGGAGACCATGGCTTTCTTGTTTTGCAAATCCCACTTCTCCAGTGACTTGGCCACGTCTGTGTTGTATTGGGATCCGATCCCACTCGCCACATAGACCGTGTCATGTGCCGAGCCAGTAGCACACCAGCGGCGAGGAGTGGCGAGGGGAGGACCAGAGGCCCATGAGCCTGAAAGTGGATTAAAAACAAGAGGGCGAGGGAGAGCTGGGGAAAAACTGTGAGAAGTAGCAGCAAGAAGTATCAAGCGATCAGAGGCCGAGATGGATTGGATAGGAAGGTCACGGGAGATAAAGGAAGGGTGGCGAAGGATGAGATGGAGTGGTGGGTCTGGTGGTGGAGGAGGGAGAGGATCCCACCTTGAAGAAATGGGGTCAAAGTAAGAGAATTGGATTGAGTTCTTATCAGAAAGGTTATGGCCTGTATTCGTAGATGATAGCACTGCATACAAAGAGAAGAATGGAGGGAAAGAAGGGGAATAGATTAGGCGACGCCATGAGTGGCAAACAGAGTAAAGGGTGGAAGGGTGAACAAGGGAGAGACAAAGTTGGGCTATGTCGTTAGGGAGACCTGGTATGAGAGGCTGTTCTTGGTGGTGGTGGTGGTCGGTGATTAGCTTTCGACGTTTGGTGGGGTTTTTGGTGGTTGTGTCAGTGATGGAAGTTTGGATGGAATTTGCCATCAAGTGGAAGATAAGGAGATCTACAAGTGGGAATTGCCATCAAGTGGAAGGGGCAGATTTGTTGTTTGGGAAGAGCTTTAATAATGGGATTTTTATTTTTTATTTACATCTTTTGAATTTATTTATTTTTGGCTTTACTTCACTTTAAAGATAAGGAGATCTACAAGTGGGGATTTAAAAGCGTGTTGTTAAAGATGAAAGGATTGAATTAAAAATAATTTGAAAACTTTTTCCTTGCTTCAAATTTATTTATTTATTTTAATATTTTTAGCTGGCTGTCGTGCGAGATAGAGACCATGCAGCCACTGAGGCAGTCATTAAAAACAAGCCGACGGAGACAAAATGTAAACCATTTGTGGTTGTCTTTTAAAAATATTTTTGAATTTTTTACTTTTTATTTAGAGTTAATTTTTTTTGTTTTATTTAAATTATTTTTATATACTGTAGTGCTGTTAAAAATAAATTTAAAAAACAAAAAAAAATTATTTTAATATTTTTAAATAAAAAATACTTTTAAAAATAATATCAAAAACAATAATCAGTACTTTAGCAATCAATAGGAAACACAAGTAATGAATGAGAAAAGGTGAAGCAGTTAATGAGAAAAGTTATAAATAAAAGAGAAGGAGAGAGAGAGTATGGCAAACCATAATTCATTTCAGCTATAATTTAATGATAGTAACTCTACTCTTTAATTATGATGAAAAAAAAGATTATGATATGCAAAAACAATCATATAGTTATTTCATACTTTTAAAACAAAATAGGATTAGAGCTTTTATGGTTTTATTTGTAATAACTTTGTAAATAATTATATATGAACGTAATATTCAACAAATTAAGAAAATCACATGAATATATATATATATATATATATATATATATTACTGTTAATTTTTCTAAATAATTTTTATGAAATAACTTTTTGATTAGATTTGTATTTTAAATTTGTTATATAATCTCAGATAAGAAATTTTATAAAAAAACTGATTTGATTAGGTTCTAAATTTAAATTTTAAATTAAACAAGAAAAAATAACTATATATAATCAAGTAAACCAAGCTGTCCATTTTTTTTATATTTTAGAAAACATAACCCGGCAAAAATAACTTAACTTTTTTTTCCATGTAAACTTATATGATCTTAGTAAAAGTAAAACCTAATAGAATAATTTTTTTTTATTTGATCTAAAATATAAAATCAAATTAAACTTAGATAGAAATTCACTTTACATAGGGTTGTTCAAGTGATAGAAGTTATTTTTTACTTAAAAATAAATTAAAATAATATATTTTTATTATAAAAAACTTAATTGACATTAAAAAACATAATAAATTTAAAAAAAAACTAAACAACATCTTTTATCGTTAATGATATTAATGCCTGTTTAAAATCATAGTAGCAATTGTTTCCTAAAGGTTTTTTTTTTTGAAAATGTATAAAATTAAATTTATTTTATTTTAAAAAATATCTTTGATATTAGCACATAAAAATAATTTGAAACATAAAAAAAAATAATCTAAAATTAAAAATCATTTTTAAATGACAGAAATAGAAAATGACCATTTGCCACTTAGACACGCCGAAAAATATAATAATAATAATAATAATAATAATAATAATAATAATAAGGAGAAAATAGTCGGTGAATTGAAAAGGGGAATTTTGTCGTCTGCCAGTATGACAGCTACGAAAGGTCCTTTTTGTCACGTGAAATCCACGATTACACGGCCTTTGCCTCTTCGGTGCTCAGCCGCTGCCATTCGACTTGGCTTTGTATTGTTTACTTCCTGGTTGTTGCGCCTCCTCGCATCGTTTTCCAGAACCATGATTTGATTTATAGATTATAAACACGTCTATAAAATAAAGGGTTGCCTCGAGCAAAATAAAATGTTTGATCTTGGATAGATAAACCATAAGCTTACGAAAATAGGAGTAATTATCTTTTATTTAAAGACGAATCCTAATCCGAGTAAATAAGCAAATATTCTTAATTAATTTTAAATACCATAAAGATTTTAAGTAAATTATAATGATTAAATTTTGTAGTCCAAGAATGATACGCAACATGAGATATTAATAGATTTGTAAACCATGTTTGAGTTGTAAGAGCTTGGAGCTAAAAAAATTATTTTTTTCTATAATTTCAAGTTCGAGTTTTGTAGTTGCTAATATGATAACTACTCAAGGTTTGCATGATTGTTAACTTTAAGGCTTGTGGAATTAGTTGAGGTATACACAAACTGCCTCAGATATCTATGCTAATAAAAAAAATTATATATGCGCAAACTACCCTGGACATCCATGTTTAAAAGATTTGAAGGCAAAATATGATGGTGTTTTTTTTTTAAAAAAAAACAATTGTTGAATTAATTATGAAAAACTATAGTGAATGAATTGCTATTGTTCGTATAATATTGAATGATTTATAAATGTCTTTTACCCATGATGCATCCCTATACTCTCTTTTTTATATAAATGAATTGCTAATTTTTTGATTTAATTGTGTCTTGTATATAATGTCTTTTTGTGGCCTCTATCCAAGTTGATCGTTAGTCAATAGAATTTAACCAGTAAATGATCGACGCATGTTAATTTATAGTAAAAACAAATATATAAAACATTCTAAAATAAAATTCTAACTCTTGTATGATTTTGTGGACTTGATATTCTAAGAGATTAAAAAAAATCAATTTTGAATATAGTTTTTCCTATTAAGATTACAATAAATAATAATACATGTTAACATGAAAATTAACATATAATTTTAACATTATTTTTAATTAAAATATCAAAATCAAGAAAAGTTAAATTAAGAGTGTGTGTGTGTGTGTGTGTGATAGAATATATTAACTATTACTTTTTAAAATATTTTTTTGTATGAAGTACATATTAAAATATATAGTTTTTTTTAAATAATTTTAATATAAAAAAATGAAAATAATCTAAAACTAAAAATAATAATTTTAAACAACAACAATAATATTTTTATAAAACAAAAACAAAAACTCAATAGAAACCAAACAACGGCCGATGGGGGCGCCGTGAAATCTAAGGAGGGGAAAAACACACAAGTAGCATACCAACTTCATATCCCATCGAAGAATATATGCAGTGTTAGAATTTAGTTTAATTTAATAAATGACAAAACAAGAAGTCTTAACTAATTTTAACTAAGTGATTGTTTTAGAGTGTCGTTGAGGTTATTTTTAAAAATATTTTGTTTGGTTTTTTTATTTTTAAAAAAATTATTTTTGATATTAGTACATCAAAATGATCTAAAAACACTATTTTTTTAATTTAAAATAAAAAATAAATTTTTTTTTGTAAAGTGCTTTTCAATTAGACTCCTAAAACAATAATGTAAAAGACATTTAATACAACCATAATTATTTTTTATGGAAAATAATTGAATTTATTTTTTATTTTAAATTAATTATTCTGACATAAAAACATAAAAAATAATTAAAAATATAAAATTATTTTAATCATACTCTCTGCCACTCCGTTGATCTTCGTAAAAAAACATCGGATTGCAAGAAAAATAGAATTGATTTTTTTTCGTTCACAAGAACGGAAAAGTAAATGATATTCTACACTTTCCAATAAGAAACCTAGCAGCTCGCATCATCTATTGCACTTATGTCAGCCCGCAACTTGTGATTTTCTTTCTATTTTTAATATTAATATATTTAAATTATTTTAAGAAATATTAATATTATATCTTTTTCAATTGAAATATCCATTACAAAATAAAAACTACACCACAGATGGAACTCGTTCTTTGACTCTGGGGTTATAGAATACTACTATTAAATAAAAATCACAATAAATCGATATATTTATGCATCAAGTTACGTAGTTGTAATTTATTACTTGATTGTGGGATATATATATATATATATATATATATATATATAAGCTATCTACAGCTGGTCAGGGAATAGAATATAATTATTTGATTGCTGATTTTGATATCCTTAAGTGTTTTTTATTCGATAACTTCTATTTTTGTTTGACGATAAATATATTTTTAAATTAATTTATACATCAATTTTTTTTTTAAATGTTGTACTATATATTGCAGTACTATACTTACTTTTTTCTTTCTTCATAAATTAGAAACTCTTAAAGAGAAAGGGAATCCTTAATTTAGTTTTTATACTGTTTTAAAACGGAGACACTACATTACAAGTTTCTAAGGTTAAATTTTTAATGTTGTCACATGTTTTTTTTAACAAAATAAATAAATAAATAAAAAGGATAAAATTATTTAGTTAAAACTAGTTCATTTCCCTCACTATGTTATGAGTTGGACTAAAAATTTATTGAATGTAAAAGAGGAACATCCAAGCTACAATGTGTTTTTTGATATTGCTATCAAACCCGTTCCAGGGAGTCAAACAGGAAAACTCCAGGCTCAAGTTCGGGTTTCATTTAAATAATGCGAGAGTTGAAAATAAATAACACAAGAAAGAAAGACCGAACTCGGGAGTTCAAAATCAACTCAAACAACTATTTAAAAAAAGTTTTGTCATTAAATAAAATGAAGCTTATAATGTCCTTAAATGACAATTTTGTTCAACCTCAATCAACTCATCAAACTCGTGATTTACATTATGAATTTTAATAAGTTTATATATATGATAAAAAATGATAAATTCAGAATCAATTAATGTTAAAGAATAAAAATAAAAACATTAAAAAGATTCATAAAAAACTCAATGTTAATGGTTAAATAAATAAATAAATAAATCCGGTTAGATGCGCGAACTTAAGTAACATAGCATGTTATGGCTTTAAAAAAAGCTTAGGCGCGTGGGTCTAGGTTAAACATCTTGGACTACAAGTAAAAAAAGCAATTTAACTTTTTTATAAAGTTGATATTTGTATAAAAAAAATTGATGGTAGCAAATTGAATCAATTCCAGAAGACAGGTTAACTTGTTAAAATGATAGCATGGATTATGAACTCTGATGACATATATAATACTCATTTGTTTTAATTACATAAAAAAATTGTCAAGTCATATCACAGTGAATAGAATATTAAAAAATAGTTTGAAAATAAAAAGAAAATGAATAGAATATTCACAATGTCGCTTTATCATTTTTTGTTATAAAAATCCCCTTAATTTTTAATGGTGCCTAGTTTAATGGCCATTTATATATCAAAGTTTGGTAACGTTTTAAAGTTCTATACAATATTTCTCAGAAGGGTAAAAAATAGAGCTTTAATCTTAGATGTGAAATGTTTTTGTTCAATTAAGTTCAATTTTCCCCCTTAAAAAAATTATCAATTTGTTTTTTTAAATATAAAATTAAAATTGGTTAAAAAGGACTAGTTTTGTTTCGGATTGATTCAACTTAATTTATATAATTAAAAACAACTGTCTTTTATCTTTTATCTCACTACATTGAATCCAAAGATGAAACACTCTAAAATGCCTTATTCTATCTCAATCACATCCACATCCACATCCATCAATAAAATACTATTTATAATCCAAAACCATTTATAATCCTAAAAAATAAAAATAAAGAACATGATTAAAACAAAGAATTTATGATATTTATATAATGTCAAACTTGCATGCTATATTTACGACCATGTACAGTAATTATATATAACCCATTATGGACAAGATGTTTATAATTTATCAACCCTCACATATCTGCAATTATTTTTTTTATATGAGTAAGCCTTATATCTATTTATTTTGTGGATCTAGCTGGACGAGTTGTTCCAAGCTCTTATAAGACGGTGCACGTCCTGACTCGAACTCGAGACTTGCTATGCAGGTCCAAGTCCTCTACCATCACACTAGAGCCCAAATCTTGACAAAATAACAAACAAAATATATTTAAGAGAGAGAGAGATGAAAGATGATAGAAATTTGGGGGTTGTAGCTTTTAGATTTGATTTGGGGTTAGGACTTTACAGAAATGAGATGCAAAGAGAAAGCCGGGTAGAGAAGGTGTACTCTAGTTTAGGTTAGGGTCAAGAATAAAATAAGGTATTTATATTTTTTTTTGAAAAAAAGCGTTGCTTGAACCAATTTGATTCAGTTTAGTGATTAACCAAGTAGAACTGATTTTTTTTTAATTTCTAATTGGTTAATTTAGCTTTTTGGTTTTTTCACAACCCTATTGAATTTATATTCATTGAACTCCTAGATGACTACAACCAAGTTTGATTCTATTAGCCTTTTGGCTTTACACCTTCTCTAACCTTTTAAACTTTTTTTTTTGTTAGAGTATCTCCAACGCTACATGTATAAGGAGAGCCAAAGCCAGATTTGTGTACTTTTTGGCTTTTTATGCAATTGCATCGTCTCCAACGGAAGAGCTATTTTGTCAGGCAAAATAGCTTTTCCGTTGTTGAGCAGCTAAATATAGCTGAGCAAATGGAAAAAGACAAAGTACATGTTACCGTTGCAATATTTTTTTCTGCTTTTTTTTTTTCTGTGTAATTTAAAACATCAAAGCCTTCGAAGAAACAAAGTCACAATTGAAATTGAATCCTTCAAAGAGAACACAATTTCTATCAACGAGGTATTTATAGAATTTATAGTTTGAAGAAGGAAAACAGAAGCCGAACAACCAGAGGTTTTAAGTTCTGTAACTTAAGGTTAGTTTTTCCAAATCGTTTCTACTTCGTTTTTCTTGCATATGCTCTTGACTAGGAATTGCAAGTGTTGTTCTTGACTTTGTTTTTGGTTCTCTAGATGGGTTTGGGAGGGTTTTGTTACTTTTTTAATGGGTTGGTTCTCACAATTTGCATCTTTTAGTGATCTGGGTTTCAACTTTGTGGTGATAATTCTGATCTTATGATGAACAAAGAGATTTATGAGAGTGTAATAACTTGTGGGTTTTCGTGGAATTTGTTTGCGATGGCAGGGGTTGTGAATATGTATGTCAAATGTAAACAAATGAACTCTATGTATAACATGTTTGATAGAATGTCGATCAGTACAAAAGAAAAAGGTTTTGAGTTTTCATTACAATTGAAAACCTATGTGAACCTAGATACGATCCAAAGCTTTAACAAGCCAAGAGAAAAAGAAAAAGAATTGAATGAAGAAAGAAAAGCAACAATTAAGATAGTACTCCACCTATCCTTCATGCGAGTCAAAACCCTCTCTGCAACTGCCGTTTCTCTTTCCTTTCTCTTCACTACATTTCTTGCATTCTCTTTGATGTGCTCGGTGCTCATTTTTTGGTTTGGAGAAGGGGGGTGATAGGGTTCACTTTAGAAGCGGAGATGGAGTTTTATTTCCGTTCTTATGAATGTGATTGTTGTTTTGAGTGAAGGAAATGTGCAATGGGGTGGCATTGGGTGTGGTTTTTGCATAGACTAGGCCCAACATAGTTACAATATAAAGCAAGAATCCATGTACAGTTTAGTTTCTACAGTTCAATGGAGAGCTAAAAGTGGCTACGTCTTGATTCACATTGCATGCTTTTGGATAAATTGAGAAGCAAAATTAATGGGTTTTTTCATTTCTGATACAAAGGGTTTAATTATTAACGGTGGTAGTGGTGGTGGTGAATGATGGTGGATTGGAAGAGAATTCTTATGATGAAGCAGTTCAGGTCTTTTAATTTAAAAACAAGCTTTTCAACAAAAAAAAGGGAGAAAACAAAGACCCAAAACTACCACTGTCAGGTTTTTCTGTGTTGTTCTCTTGCTGATTACCCTTCCTTTCTTTTTACACTCTAGAGGAATAGGATGTTTTGCTTCATTATTCAATCAAAGCAACAATTCTATGCAGCGAGCATATCAGTGAGTTGCTTGTGTATAAGAAAAAAACAAGTTCTGGTTATTTGATTGAATAAAGTTATATATTTAGTTTAATGAGTATCGAAGGATTGCAATATCAACCAAGGAAATTACCTTGTGTATTGCCACCATTTCTGTGTTTTAAAAGATTTGTGGATATGTATTCAAAATGTGGGTCAGTGAGGAATTGCGGATTTGAGATTGGTTGATCAAGTGTATTTGGATGTGTGGTTTGTGCTACATGCTGAGAAAAAATGATTTATAGTTAATTTTGCGCTTTTTGTATTGTTTTGTTCTAGGATAATCTTAGATTTTATTAATTCATGATATGCTCTTATTTTTATTATGGTTCGTGATTTTTATTGGTAGTTTTTTGAAGAAAAAAATGTGCAAATTAATTAATCTTGGTAGATTTTCTTGTATGTTGTTGAAGAATTTTATTTATTTATTATGGATGATTTGTATAGTTGTATGTGATTGATGAATCAAGGGTAATCTTTTCACGTTGATAGTGCTTCATGCATGTAAGTTTGGATTCAATTATAGCAGAGCAAGAATCTTAATTATGCATGACCTGACACTTACAGTGATTCTCTCCCCTAATGAACACTAGTGCACTCATTCTTTTATATGCGACAATGCTAGCTAACCAAATACGTGAAAAACATGCAATTTTCTTGTTGATTTTATTGCACAACTCCAAAAGAGTTGTCCAAATTATTGCCACCTTAAAAAGGGCTAAAAGATGCACAAAACAAAGCGTATAAAAACATTGCAGCAAATTTCCAATGTGATTGCTGATTACCAGGGAGGCCGAAACAACCCCTTCCATGTTATTAGAGTGGCTCCAGCCAGCATTGGGATGGATTTTAACTTTTGTAAATGGAATAAAAGTATTGACAGATGAAAAGAATCCTGATAACTTTACCACAGAAAACAAGAATCGCAAGGAATAGGAAGCAAGTAGCCTCACACCACTTAAAAGAAGATTTTCACCATGACATAACCTCCTGGAACTACCAATCTCCACTTAAACAAGTAGCCTAATTACAATTTACTGAATGACTTAATCCCTTCTGTTTCTGCTTCGGGTGCTGCTGTTTTGATCACCAGAACTTGCTTCAGATTTCAAAGCCTCCCTCCCTATCAGACAACTTAAAAATGCTACCATCGTTGTGAGACAGAGTTGAAGAAATTAGATAGTTTGCATATATGGTTGAACAAATCGACATTATGGGCTTGTCGAAAAACAAAAATCAACATTATGGGACTGCATGATTCTGTTCCAAGTTTCAACCAAACCAGCCCTAAAATCCCTTGCGGACTGTTCTGGAGGACAATTTACGATGCAACTTATAGTGTTAAGACTTTATTCTCACCAACTATAAGTAAATTTGCTTCAACTATTCAATTTTTTATAATTTTTTCTTAACTTTTTAATTACAATGGCTTATGTATATAAATTTTCAATGACACCATAAAAAAAAGAGAAAAAAAGAGGGAATATTGGTGGTTGACTTTTTGGTGGGTTTGGTCAGCAAGGAAAAGAAAGGGTTTTTGACATGTGGGTGGGAATGTAAAATGCAACCAAGAATTCTTCATCTGCTTAAGACCCTAAACCTTCCTATAATCATGTCCTTCACTGATTAGGTGACTGATTGGTTACTCCTCATGGTTTTCTTTCAAAGCGTTTCTCTTCTTTCCAAGCTTTGTTCCCGCGCTATAATCTTTGCTCTTCTCTCTCTCTCTCTCTCTTATCTTTCTATACATCTCTATGTCTTTCTTAACTAGAAGGATGATTCGATTCGATTCGATTCGATTAATGCAACAGCAGTTGCATCTGGTTCAACAACATTCAAACCTCACAAATTCCTGTCAGATGGATTCAAACACAGACCATCTCTTTTGATCTCGTATTCCTTTTCCTTTATTTTCTTTGTTTTTTTCATTTCCTTCGCCATCTCTTATTCCTTTTTTTTAATGTATATATATAAATAGATGGCTAACGATTGCTGTTTTTTGTCTTTTGTCTTAGCAAACAATTTTATGTTTTGATTTATGGGAAAGGTTTGAATGCCCAAAGGGGTTTAGAGCGGGTTTTTGGAAAGAAAAATAATATTGTTTTAGTTGTTGGATTTGGTTGGTGTGACCGCAGCTCTTTGGAAATCTTCATGTCTCTGTAATGATTTAAGATAAATCAAAGTAACTAGGGTTTTATGTTTCTGACACGGACCAATGCGGTTTCTATTGATTATTAACTTTTTTGTGCAATTTGTTTTAGTTTTTTTTATATAGTGATTCTTATACCTCCTCTCTCTTTTGAATATTCAGGGCCTACATTCTCAGCTGAAGGAGTTAATCCCAAAACAACAGGCATGACTTTCCTCATTAAAAAACAATGCTTTATCACTCTATATCTATATTTTTTTGCTCATACCTTATACTCGACTAACATTGCCACAAAAAAAGTTTTTTGCGCTAAATCCGTTGAAGTTAGTTCTGACTTGATTATCAATATTTGCGAATCATAGAAGTATGCTTGGTTTTCTTATATATCATTTTGTTGTATGAGCGTCTAAAGAAGCTCAAGACAGAGCATGGAAAAATTCAATTGGGAAATATTATTGTTGACATGCTAGTATAGTTTTGAGCTTTTTGCTGTTTGCCTTGATATTGATAACTTGTGATTGAATTCTTTGTGAATTGAATTTGTAAGGTGCTTGGTGGGATGAGACGGATGGTTGGGATGCTGTGGGAGACTTCATTACTTGATCCAGATGAGGTATAAGTTTAATAAATTAAACTAAATTATTTTCTTTCACTTATCTTAAATAATTAGCCTGCAAAGTTGTGGAACACTGGGTAGTTTTTTCAGTTGTGAATTTGAAAGAAGGTTCTTTGTTTTGCAGGGAATTCGCTTTAGGGGTCTGTCAATTCCTGAATGCTAAAAATTATTGCCAGCTGCAAAGCCTGACAAAGAACCTCTACTAGAGGGTCTCCTTTGGTTTCTTTTAACCGTAAAGGTACATAGACTGTCACAAGATATTTGAATCATATGTCTTTGTAGTTTTCTGCTCTTACTTGACTTTAGCATTTCAGTTTTTTTCTCTCCCTTTCAATTTAGGTACCAAACAAAGAGCAAGTTGATGCCTTGTCAAGGTAATTGCATGACCGTGCCATTGTGCCAGGTTTTAGAATTCTTCTTCCCTATCATCACCATCAACATCATTGTCATTATTGTTATACAAAAAATACTGCACATTCAATGAGTTGTTCAACACTGTTGGATAGCATAGCATATTCTTGTTCATTGCATCCCTCGCATTCATTTTGAATTGTTTTTTAACCTGAAATTACCTACCCTTTTATGCATTCATTATTAGCAATGTGATTAGGTTGTTGATCTCTTATTCTTGGTTGCAGATTATGTCTTTAAGGCCATTGATGCACTGCCAATCACAGCCCATCCCATGACTGAGTTTGCAACCAGTGTTATGGCCCTACAGGTAAAGAAAAGCTTTGTAGACCCAACTTCTACCTTGTCTTCTATTTTATCTTCTATTGTTTTCAAAATCATGGCCAAACTTGTTTTAGGTAGCATTATTGCTTTTGATTTTGCTTTTCTAATACTGATTTTGAGAGCTTATCCATGTCACGCTTAGCCAATTTAGGCTCTAAAAGATAAGATTATGGAATGGGAATAGAGCAATTGACTAATTTAACAAATTCTCAGCAACAACTTGTATGTTGTTTTGTTAATCGTTTTAATTTATTGACAGTGTCTTTCAGGTTCAAAGTGAATTTCAGAAAGCATATGAAAAAGGGATTCACAAATCAAAGTAAGGTTTTTTAGGATTGTTCTTCCAATTGTTCACTGTTCAATGTTATAATAATGTGGAATCTTAGGTATTGGGAGCCAATGTATGAGGATTCTCTTAGTTTGATTGCTTGAGTGCCAATAGTAGCTTCATATGTTTATTGAAAGTTAGTGATTTTATATAGCATTCAACCTTGCATATTAAAAGTGTTTTTTTTTTTGCGTTTAAAAAGCACTTTTGAAATATTTTAATTTTTTTGCTTCAAATTATTTTTTTATGATTTTGGATCCTTTTTACATGCTAATGTCAAAAATAAATTTAAAAAAAAATCGATGAATTTCCTAGTGAAAAACAACCACTGTCACAATCTCAAACATTATCTTAATGTAGAATCAAAGGAGAGGATCACCAAAAGATAACTAATTTAAAACAAAAATTAAAATTCAACAACAAGAGAGATACATTCGGTCTTGAAGGGACCATACCATAAGAGACACTTGATCTTGGAAGAAGAATTCAATATCTTTATTTCAATTAATAAAAATACATTTTAAATAAACTATGGTCTAGGAGCTTATATGCATCAAATCAAACAAAATAGGAAAACCTAACAAGTCTTAATTGAAGAAGAAAGCTAAAATCCTAATTTAATTACTAAATAATTAATACTTGTATTCATAAATAATAAAATCTAGGATAATAATAATAAAATATTAAAATTCCTAGCGGATTAAGTATCGAATTTCCTTGTTTCCCTTCATCCTTCATCCTTCATCATTCTCCCTTGGTTTGAAAAAAATCAACCTTGAGTTCAAAAGTGTTGATGTAGTAAAACTTCCATGAACTTAAATGCTCTCCATAACTCGAAGAAATGTTTTTGCACCAAATACCTTTCATTGTTCTTCAATGATGAGAGGAATGATGGCAATAAGATAGTCTTCTCAGCTACAAGATTGAATTCAATAGGAATTACAAAGTCAATGTGATCTTTCATGGGGGGTTGTTTTACTGTAATAGAATCTTCCTATTTACCGTTTTAATATACATCCTTCAGTAATTCAAATCTTTCATGATCTCCTATTAATTGCCTTGCATTGCACTACTGTAACTTTGAATTACTGCTGTTAACTTTCCTTTCTACTGACATCCCCCCTCAAATTGATGCTGGTTGATCCAACAACATCAATTTGTCCACAAGAAATTGATGTCGCTGTCTAGTGAGGGTCTTAGTAAAAATACCAGCCACTTGAAGAGTGTTAGTTACTTGAGGAAGAAAGATAACTTTATCTTCAAATGCATTACGAATGAAGTGACAATCCACTTCAATGTGCTTGGTTCTCTCATGAAAATTAGGATTGACAATAATGTGTATTACACTAGTATTATCCCCATGGAGAGGAGTAGGAGAGTCCTGCCGAAACCCCAACTCAACAAGTAGTCCTTGTAACTAGAATATTTCTGAACAGGCTTGAGACATAGCCTTGTATTTAGATTCAGTAGATGATTTAGACACCCAATCTTGTTTCTTTATCTTCCATGAGATGAGAGCAGGACCAAGAAAAATGCACCAACTAGTAGTAGATCTTTGAGTGTCTAAGCATCCCGCATAGTCTGCACACTATAGGTATGTAAGGTAAGGGGGTTCTAGCATGATAGCATAACTCTCATTGAAGTGTCCCATTCACATACCTAATAATCCGTTTAACCATTGCCAGATGAAGGTGCCCACGAGAGGCCATGAACTGACTAACTTGCTGAACTATATAAGATAGTCTCATTTATCACCTAATAATGCTTTCTAAGCTTAACATTGATTTCCATTGGTGTATCAAATGATGGAAAGTCCTGGAGACCAGTTGCAGCCACCAAATCCATGGCTATGCTGGGACATAAAGACGAAATGTGCATCAGTCTGAATTTCCAGACCAAGGAAATAAACAAGATTGCCAAGATCTTTCATATGAAAAGACTTATGTAGATACTATTTTTGGTGCTGAATGAGACTCAAGTCAGTTCTAGTGATGACTGAGACTCAAGTCAGTTCTGGTGATGACTATATCATCAACATACACTAGGACAAACACAACTCCAGTGGCAGTAGCATGCAAGAACAATGAAGCATCATATTTACTCTTATTAAACCCAAAATCAAGTAGAGGAGAGGAAAATTTAGCATACCATGCACAAGGGGCTTGTTTAAGCCCATATAATGTATTATGCAATTTACACACAACAAAGGTAGGTGTGGAAAAAAAAAACCAGTAGGAGGTTGCATGTAAATGTCCTTATTTAGATCTCCGTGAAGAAAGGTATTCTTCACATCCATTTGGTGTAACCATTGTTGTGAAGCTGCAATTACCAAGATGGTTCTTATTGTAGTTATCTTATCCACGGGAACAAAAGTTTCCTCATAATTGACCCCATATTGCTGATGATTGTCAAGAGCTACCAGTCAGGCTTATTCCTGTCTAAACGACCTTCATAGAGTAAACCCATCGACATCCAAGAGGAGTCACCCCTAGAGGACACTCAACCACCTCCCAAGTATTATTATCTTTAAGTGCAAGTAATTCTTCCTCCATAGCCTGTTGCCAGCAAGCTTCTTTAGCAGCCTGTGAATAGTTAATGGGTATAATAGTAGAGTGCAATGTTGTAGAGAAAGCAGAATGAGTGGTCTGTCCTCTTAATGAATTATACCCATATCTATCAGGAGGTAAATACCCTAGCAGATCTTCGTAGTACAGGCAGTATAGGAGACCAATCACGTATCTCAGAATCTGAAGGTATCATAAAATCTAAAAAATGCATAGGACTATATGTCATGACAATAGTTGAGGGTTAGTGTGTTACCTTTGGATCTGAAGAATGCATGAGATTAGATTGCAGAGCAGTAGCTGAAGGGGGCTGCGATTGTGGTTGTCTACATATGTACACCAGCAATGGTTGGCCATTTGAGAGCCTAGGTGGTAGGACACTAGAAACAATAGTTGTAGGAGAATTTGTTTTATCATTTGGAACACTAGTGTCACAATCAGTGAAGGAAGGTAACAAAGCCTGTGACTTGGGTGTTGCTGAGGACCAAGAAAAGAGACACTAATATTATAGGAAGATAACATTTCTAGAAACATGAATCTTATGAGTCCGGGGATCAAAATAGAGGTATCTCTTTTGATTCACACTGTACTCAAGAAATGCACATTTTATAGACTAAGCCAAGAGCTTATTTTTGTGAGGTGATGGAAGGTGCATAAAACATATACACCCGAAAGTGTGAAGGTTGTCATATTTAGGCTGACAGTGATGAATCTAAAAGTATGGAGTGTCTAGACCTATCTTTTGGGAAGGAAGTCTATTGATCAGATAAGTAATGCTCTAACGACATCTAAAAGATGTCGATTTTACGTTCTGCCACTCCATTTTGTTGAGGGGTATAGGAACTTGATCTTTGTGAGACTATGTCTTTGTTTTGCAAGAAAGATTGAAATTCATTTGATATATATTCTCCCCCAAAATCTGACCTAAGGATTTTAATATTGGTAGCAAATTGAGTCTGGACAAGTCCTAGAAATAGTTGAAACATGGAGAATACATCTGACTTCTTTTGTAGGAAATAAACCCATGTATAGCTGTTGCAGTCATCTATAAAGGTTACAAAATATTTGTAACCTACATGAGACACAATCCCCACACATCACAATGCACTATGTCAAAAGATTTTGTGGCGTTGCTGCTCTCGAAAGGAAATGATAATACCTTACTTTTGCCAAGTTTACATGCAACACAATCAAAAGACACAATAGAAGAAGAATACTACACTTTATTATTTAATAAAACAAATTTCAACAAATGGGCTAAAACTCTATTGTTGGGATGGCCAAGACACTTATACCGTGTTTATTGAGACACATTAAGTGCAGTACAAAATAAAGACAATGCAGAAGAACTCAAGGTACGTGGAACAACAAGTTGCAGCAGAAATAGACGTCCATGCTTAGACCCCTTTGCTATCATCTGCCCAGTCATTTGATCCTGCACAATACAGCCCTGGTTAGAGAACTTAACTTTACAGTTATTGTCAACAAATTGTCCTATAGAAACCAAATATACAGTAAGATTAGAGGAAACATGAATATCTTTCAATTGAGGTTTATCACCAACAACCATGATAGGCAAGAAACATAAATATCTTTCAATGGACGTTTATCACCAACAGCCACAATCGGCAGGACACTGCCATTGATTGTTTGAACCATTGATATTCCCCTATGTTTTTTGAGATTCATCAATCCTCGCAATGAATTTGTCATATGATCTGTGGCTCCAGAATCTAATACCCAAGAAGAAGTTGAAGAGGCTGAGTTACATTGAAGACCAAATGTACAAAATGCACTCATAATCATTTCTTGTACAATTTCTTTGGTTAAGACTGTTGCTGGAGGTTGAGTGCTGGAGGCTGGTGACACCGAATGCATGCCACTATCAACAACAGTTGTTGAATTTGTTGTGTGATAATTCCTGTTAACTCGTGAAGGAGGTTGAATATGACACTCCTTGATGACGTGTCCTGGTTGTTTGTAGTAATTACACATTTTGTTTGGACAATTAGGTGCGATATGTCCATATCTTTTATAGCTATAGCATTGTGTCGTCCTCATGTCGTACCCTTTCCCTTTGTTGTAGGTAGTATAAGCAACATGAACCACTCTAGCTTGTTCCATAGTATGCTGAGTATTGAGATGATGTTCCTCACGCAACAGCTCTCCAAAATAGGCAGCCAAAATAGGGACTGGATCTCTATTTACTAGAGAAGCACGTACTACTTCATATTCTGGACCCAATTTCATCATAAATTGATCTCTTTGGCTGATCTTGTGCACTTGTTATACTGCCAATACCTCTTCATCAGACATGGAAGTAACTAGATCTGAGTAGTCATTCCACAATGTCATAAATCTAGAATAATACTCTTGAATGATGAGGTCTCCTTGAGTATAATTTCCAATACCCAGCTCCATCTAAAACCGTCTAGCATTTTTGTCTTGATTATAGACTTGTGTGAGATAATCCCACATAGCCTTTATTGATTTGTGAAGTCTTACAGACAGAATTAATTGTGGCTCCACATAACCGAGAATCCAAGACATGATTTGTGCATCCTTTGTTGCCCATACTACCTTTGCATTAACTGAACTTTCACCATCTACGTCCTCTTTCTCACCATCATCCACAGGACTCCTTGAGTCCTTTCCCTTGAGATAGATCTTAATTTGAAATGACCAAGCAACATATTCTTGCTAGTAAATCTGACACAAACATTATTTGCCTTCTCCATATAGCCAAAACTCTAAACAACTATGTTTCTATGTATTTCTAAGAGAGTTACTCTGATACCATATCATAAATGGTTCAAAATACTGGTTCAAATACCTTCTCCTCTGTTTATTCTTTCATATATAACATACAACACATTAATTACAACATAATCTATATATAGTAAGCTAGATCTAGGGGTTGTTTTATGGTAATATAATCTTCCTATTTACTGTTTTAAGATACATCTTGTACTAATTCAGATCTTTCATGATTTCATATTAATTGCCTTGCATTGCACTGTTGTAACTTTGCATTACTGCTGTTAACTTTCCTTTCTACTGACATTCTCAGCTACAAGATTGAATTCAACAGAAATTACAAAGTCAATGTGATCAACCTCATCTTTAAACTCTTCAAATTGTGACCCTTTGAATATTCTAGTTCAAGATTCATTGCTTTAAATTCTTCATCAATAGTCAGATTGTCACTAGACACCACAGGCGACAACATTATTATAGTAGTCAACTGGAAAGCTTAATTGTTGCACTGCTTTATACATGTAAGGAGTAAGCTCTAAAATGCAATCGATAAAAATACTTAACTAGCTAAAGTGAACTACATGAAAAATTTTGTCTATCCAATCTCATATTGTCCAAAAAAGGAAAACTATTTCCATTAGAATTTCATTAATTTCATTGAAAATATCAATAATCACACTCCATGTGTAAGAACATACCTTTGGAAAAGTTGTTTGTGAAACTTTACAAAAAACACCCAAGCATATCCAAAACCAGAGAATCACATTTGAGATTTAGCATTACAAGATAGAGTTTGACCCTAACAATATTTTCAAATATCCAAGTATGCACACAAATCAATCTACTTGAAATATCAGAGGTATCTTGTAACACTTCTATAATAAGCTAAAAAATCTCCATCATCTAGCCATCACTATAAGGAGCATTTGGGGTAGATATTCTCAAAACCCAACACAAAAAAACTGGCATCAAAAACTTCAACATCCATATCCAAGTTAGCTAAAAGTTCCTTAGACACTAATGCCTCTATGGCTGCACTTGATGCCCTCTCATGGAACTAGATCTAAATAGGTCTAGTTTCACTAATCCATTTACAAGTTGATCAAGCAATAAAGCCAGTCTATAGAAAATGAAAACATAAGAAGTGTATAATCAGCTGCATATATATCTTCCTCTAACTCTCTATCCTTCAGAGACATTTGTTTTAACCACACACTAAACTGCCATTATTTTCATTTGAAAGTGTAGAAGAACTTTACCTCAAACCCAAAAGTAAAGAAATCCAAGGAATTGAATTTTCAGCAAATTGTTGAAGAAAGCTCACTATTGAATTCTTGTCTACTACAGAATGTTAATTGCCCTAAATTCCCTTTGCACATCAACCCACAAGAGCAATCAGTCCCCTTCCTTCGACTTTGACAAAATTTTTTAATTTGTCACATCATGTTACAACAATATCATAATGTGTAGTGTTAAAAATTGTTAGCTTTTGCTAACAGATCGTGCCTCTTCCTTTCAACCTCACCCCCTCGGTTTTTTTAAAATGGAAGAGCAAAAACCCTAGATGGATTTCAAAGTGGGCACCAAAGGAGAAGATCACCAAAAGATAGCTAATATCAAACAAAACCCAATTCACCAACAGGAGAAACACTAAATTTTGAAGGGACTAAACACTCAAAGGAAAAGATCTTGGATGAAAATTCAGTGTCTTTATTCTTTATTTCAATCAATAAGAATACATTATAAATAAATAATGTCTAGGTTCTTATTTATATGCACAAAACCAAACAAAATAGGAAAACCTAATAAGTCTTGATCCAAAAAGGAAACTAGAATACCAATTTAATTACTAAATACTATTATTCGTAAATAGTAAAATCTAGAATAATCATTAAATATTAAAATTCCTAAATGAGTATCAATAACCACTGTTGCCCTTCATCCTCCGTCAATATTGTTCCCAATAGTATGAGAATAGGTTGAGGCGTGGCGTTGAATTTGGTGTCTTTTGAGAACCTTTGTTGCACTCTGTTTTGATAGGAGTAATTGTTATCTTGAGCAAAATGTTTTGTGAATACTTTCATTGTCCAATAAATAAATAAATAAAAATGCCCCCCCAATCTCACTCACATTTCTTGCTGTTGGGCATTTTATGCTGGACTTAATTCACTGTACCTGTACATCCACATTGCATGACATTATTTGACTTCCTTGATCTTTCTGTGTCCTTGAAGGATTTACAAAGATGGGAAAGTGATTCCTGTGAATAACTCTTTGGATTATGGAGGAAATTTTTTGCACATGATGGGATTTGATAGTCCTAAATGCAAGAGCTTATGAGACTTTATGTTACTATCCACAGGTATATATTTTGTCTCATGGTAAGATGTGAAAGTGTTATTGTACTGGATTGCATGACATGCAATTGATTTTCACATGGTGCACGTGATAAATAGAGAAGAGTCCTATCATGGTTTTTTTTTCTAAGTTTTTATAATGTGATGCACGCGAAGGTGGGAATGTCAGTGCCCATACTGGTCACCTGGTAAAGATTCACACTTTCTGATTTTTTCATTTTTTTGGGGGGTGGCGTATCGTGTATGTTCTCTTGTGCAGTTAAATTCTGATGCATATGGTTTTCCTGAAATCAATGTTTGTGCTTTGGACAGGTTGCCAGTGCACTTTTAGATCCTTACCTTTCATTTGCAGTTGGCATTGAATGGTTTAACTGGGCCACTCCATGGCTTGACAAATCAGGTATGCTATCCCAAGTCCCCTCTTTTTGATACAACATCCTCTTTATTCTCTCTCACAAATTATTTGCCACCATCCCTTTCTTCTTTCTTGTTGGGACTTTGCAGTAGGATTAACATCTTAGGTTGTTTAAAAAAAGATGCATTATACCGACATCTTAGGTTGTTTCTTTCTTTGGATGCTATCATCTTACCCTTGACCTTTCTAATTGTTGACAAAAAGCTTGATTTCTAAATATACAACCTTAAAGTGATTGATCTCTTAGGTTATAAGGTATCATTTAAATTATAGAAAAGGCTCCACCTGGACTCATGAATGCTCTTTAGTTCTGATTGTTTTGGTATTGGTCACACGCATACTTGACGTTCGACTTAGTTCAAACAGATTTATAAACTAAAATGATTCTCTTGCTATCTGTGTTGGGTTTCACATCGGTTTGTAACTAAGAATATCACCAACATTGTAATCTATTACCGAAGGCAAGTTCCTTTGAATGCTAGCATTACCCTTTTTTCCCCATAAATGATTGTTATTGCTCATCAGAATGTTGCGGTTGCAGGAGGTTCTCCTTTGGATCAAAACTGTGGTAGAAGAGTGTGGAGAGAATATAACCACGGAACAACTTAAAGACTACGTTTGGAAAACATTAAATAGCGGAAAGGTAAATTATAAAATGTAAATATTTTTTATTATTCTCACATTCAAACTTCATTGTAACTTCTTTTATTGTTGTGTTTAAATCATATTTTTTCCTTTCACACTCCACCCCTGTTTTGCAGGCTGTTCCTGGATTTGGTCATGGAGTTTTGCGTAAAACTGATCCAAGATATACATGTCAAAGGGAGTTTGCGTTGAAGCATTTACCTGATGATCCACTGTTCCAGCTGGTTGTTACTCTTTACTGATTACATCATGCCATGCCTTTTTATGACACATGGATAATTCTTTCTATAGCTAACCTAGTTTAGACCTGACAAGGTTTCTATGCTTTATGAAGTTGTTCCTCCTATTCTTACTGAGCTGGGCAAGGCAAGTTGCTCATCCTTTGGCTTTATGCAAAAAGCATAAATGACATGTAATCATGTATATGTCTCTTAGGCAATAAGAATATTTATTTGTATTTTGTCCATAGATCCAATTGGTAGTATATGTTGATGTTCCTGTCAAACTAATCATGGATTTTATGCTCTTTGCAGGTTAAAAACCCATGGCCTGATGTTGATGCTCATAGTGGGGTGTTGCTGAACTACTATGGTTTAACTGAAGCTAGGTATTCCATCTATATTTCTTCAAGTACCAGACCTTTTCAGTGGCAACTATATGACTTGGAGGAAAGACGATAATGTTCTTTAAAATTGCTTATTTATAGGTACTACACAGTACTATTTGGTGTATCAAGGAGTATTGCTCTCAGGTTTGTTCTACAGTCATTATTGTTTTCTGTGATCCTGTGCCTTAATTTTTCTAAATCAATTTTATTCTTCCCGTTGATAGTTGATATGGGACCGAGCTCTTGGATTGCCACTAGAGAGGCCGAAAAGTGTTACGATGGGTTGGCTTGAGAATCACTGCAAGAAAGCAGCTTCATCCTGAGAATTGTTGAAGAATGCTCTATTGTTTACCTCAGTAATAATTGCTCATAAACATGAGATTCGTGTCGGATAAAGGAATGGTGTAGAGTTAACGAGCTCTATTGTTGTGAGATTTCCCAGAATTTCAAACTCTAGTATTGTTGAGTTTCTTCACAATTTTTTCAATTATAACTGTAAGTTTTCTGTCAATTGATCAATTGTTGTGTTCTTAATTGATTCAAATATGTTGCAGGTGTATGGGTTTTTGTTTGGGAGAGGAAGATTTGAGAGAATTGGAGGCAGAGAGAATTTCTAGAAAGAGATAACCTTCTATATATTCTTGCTTACCATCTGTTTGATTTTATGTCTATTTATACACTTAGGCTTCACACACGTTTTTTACATGCTTAATAGATTGTAACTAAATTATAACTAATCAAGTGAACTCAATACAACACTTAATGCATGTTCAGCACACGTAGTGCATGTTTAGTATTTGTGTATGACTTGGCTTCTTCCTCTTCTTCACTGTCAGTATTTATTGCCTTCATTGTGTATGTATCTGTTGAGTGGCTTATTCTCCAACAGCCTCTCCTAAGCCATTCACAGATTTAACTCCAAGATTCAATCTTAGTTGATTGAATCTCTCTTTAGGTAAAGCCTTTGTAAAGATGTCAGCTAGCTGCTCTTCACTTGGACAAAACTTCATACTTATCAGTCCTTCCTTCAAGGACTCCTTGATGAAGTGATACCTTCTGTCGATGTGCCTTGTCTTCTGATGAAAGACAGGGTTCTTAGCCATAGAAATAGCAGACATGTTATCACAGAATAATGGGGTTGCATCAGCTTGCATTTCCCTAAAATCTTCTAGGACAAACCGTAGCCATATTGCCTGAGCTGTGGCTTCAGAAGCTGAGACATTCTCAGCTTCTGCAGTTGAGAGAGCAACTGTATTTTGTTTAACTGAAGCCCAGGAGAACACCCCACTTCCAAAACTAAATGCATACCCTGAAGTGCTCCTGCTATCATCTTCACTTCCAGCCCAATCAGCTTTGCAAAACCCAATTAGGGTTGTTGATTTGTCTCTAGTGTATTCAATGCCATAGCTAAGTGTCCCTTGAACATACCTTAGGACTCTCTTTGCAGTTCCCATATGTTTTCTCGTGGGATTACTCATAAACCTGGATAGCAAACTGGTTGCATACATTAGGTTTGGTCTAGTGGCAGTCAAATACAATAAACTTCCCACAATCTTCCTGTAAAGGCCTTCATCAGCCTTATCACTTCCATCTTCCTTCTTCAACTTATCACCTACAACCAGAGGAATTGCAATTGGTTTGCAATCCTCAAGGCCAAACTTTGCAAGCAAAGACTTTGCATATTTCCCTTGATGAATGAAAATGTCTTGCTCAGTTTGAATCACCCCAATTCCCAGAAAATGGTGTAGCAAGCCAAGATCTGTCATTTTGTATCTTTGCATCATTTCCCTCTTGAAATCATGCATCATCTTCTCACTGCTGCCTGTATAAACAATATCATCAACATATATAGCAACAATGATTATATTGCCTTCATCATCTGCCCGAGTGTATAGAGTAGCTTCACTGCTGCTCCTCTTGTATTTACACATAGTGAGATATGTGTCAATCTCACTATACTAGGTCCTAGGGGCTTGTTTTAGGCCATATAAAGCTTTGTGCAGTTTGTAAACACTGAACTTAGCATCTTTAACTATAAATCCCTCTGGCTGCTCAACATACACTTCTTCATCAAGCATTCCATTAAGGAATGCTGACTTAACATCCAGTTGGAACACCTTCCAACCCTTCTGAGCTGCTAGGGCAATTAGATTTCTGATGGTGTCCAACCTTGCTACTAGAGCAAAGGTTTCATTGTAGTCAATTCCAGGCTTTTGTGCATACCCATTTGCCACTAATCTAGCCTTGTGTTTGTGAACTGTCCCATCAAGATTTAACTTGGTCATGAACACCCACTTCACCCCAATAACAGGTTTATCAGTAGGTCTAGCCACAAGCTCCAAAGTTTATTTTTTTCAATCATCTCCAATTCAGCCTTCATAGCCTCCTGCTAAGCTATGTCTTCAGCAGCCTCTTGATAATTTTCAGGTTCAGTAATACATATATGACATCTAGCATATATGTCTTCAATACTTCTTATTTTAATAGGTGTTGAGCTAGGTGAGGAGTGTTGGCTGTTATCTTTGCTTGAGCTTCCAGTTGATTCTTCATTTCCAGAATCACCACCATTATCAACCTGAAGAAATTTAGTTTGCCCTTCTTCTGCTTCACAAGGATTGTCATTTTCAATGCCTTGTAGTATAGAAATTGAAGGTATAAACCTCTGTTGCCCTGTCTGTCCTGTCTCCCATGCATAGGACTTATCTTCATCAAAAACTACACTTCTTGATAACACAACCTTATTAGATTGTATTATGTATACTCTGTAGCCTTTTTCACAGCTTCCATACCCCATGAAGATACCCTTCTCGACTTTATCATCAAATTTCTGCCTTAGACATGCAGGTATATGTGTATAACAAATGCACCCAAATGTCCTTAGATGCTTAATACCTGGTTTTTTGCCTGTATATGCCTCAAATGGTGTTTTGTTTGCTATTGATTTTGTATAGCATCTATTCTGCAGGTATACTGCAGTCCCAACAGCTTCTTCCCAGAAAATGACAGGTACTCCCTTCTCTGCCATCATGGACCTAGCCATCTCACATATGGTCTTGTTTTTCCTCTCAGCCACACCATTTTGCTGGGGGAATATGCAATGGTCAGCTGCCTCTCCATGCCTTGAGTCTCACAGAATTTCTGGAAATCATTAGAGGTGTACTCTCCCCCTCTATCACTCTTTAATTTCAGTATCTTATATCCACTTTGCAGTTCAACCATTACTTTAAACTTTTGAAACACTCTTAGAGTATCAGATTTATTCCTTAGAAAATAAACCCAACACATCATTGAGTAATCATCAATGAAAGTAATAAAGTACCTATTACCTCCAATTGACTGATTTTGCATTGGTCCACACAAGTCAGTGTGTACCAATTCCAGTGGCCTGCTTGCTCTCCAGCTGCCTTCATTTTCAAACTTCTCTCTATGATGCTTTCCAATGATGCACCCTTCATATACATCATTCACCTCTGCTAGTGTTGGTAAACCAGTAACAAACCCCTTCTGTTGCATTTTATTCATGCTATCAAAGTTTAGGTGGCCCAACCTTCTGTGCCAAATCCAGGAGTCTTCCATTACTGATGCTCTACTTGCTGCAGGTAATAAAGACTCCAGTGAAAGAGGAAAGCATCGGTTCCCCTTCATAATCACCTTTGCTAGCACATTTTCCAGCCTTGCATCATCAAAGATTATGGCTTTGTTTCCCCCAAACAGAATGTAGTAGCCATGCTCCATCATCTGCCCTACACTCAGTAAGTTTTCGTCCAAACCTGGAACTAGTAGCACCTCTTCTATGTATCTTCTCCCTTGCTTAGTCTCAACTACTAGTGTTCGTTTTTCAGTTGCAGGAATAAGGTCCCCTGACCCCATTTTCACCTTACAAGCAATGGTTATGTCAATATTAATCAACATTGATTCATTTGAGGTCATGTAGTTGCTGCATGCACTATCCACAAACCACACATCCTCATCCTTCACACTAGCAGCATGACATGCATAGAATAAGGTTTCAGTGGTAACTTCTTCCTCCTCCTTTGCACAGTTTGCTAGTTGTTTGAACCTTTTGTATTATGCCTAAAAAGATTGCATCTTCCACACCTTGCCTTCCCCTTGTATCTGCAGACACCAAAATGAAACTTCTGACATGTGTTACATTGTGGCTTAGCACTTGCTTGATTATTGCTGACATTTCTATGTTGTGTGTTGAAAATGTTGCCTCGGCTTGTTCCAGCTTGTTGCTTCCAGTTCATACTGTGATTACTAATCAAGTTTCTCCCTTAATTCCAGTTTGAGTGGCTTTAACCTTGTCCTTGCCATTTTGGATTAAATCTCCCCTGTGAAGATTTGTTTGCAGCAGTATGCCCTTGGTTATAACCAACCTTAAAACTACTGAATGCCTTTTCAGTTCCAGCACTTCTTTCCCTTTCATCATGCAGGTCTTCTCTTCTGTCAAAAACTTTGACTGAAGCTATCACTTCTTCAGCTCTTAATACATCCAGATCTCTTGTTTCTTCAATAATAGAAACAATAGATCTATATTTTCTACTTAGGCTCATCAATAATTTTTGTACAATTCTGTTTTCAGGTACTTCTTCTCCAAGCGATTTCAGATTGTTTACAGTATCAAAAAACTTGGCTAGGTAATGATCCAAGTTCTCATTTTCTCCCATTCTCATGTACTCAAACTCAGCTCTTACAGATTGTAACTTCACTGCCCTTACTTTTTTATCTCCTCTATATTCTCTTCTCAACAAATTCCATGCACCTTCTACTGTCTTTTCATTTCTAATCCTAGGAAAAATATCATCTGACAGAGCTCCTTGTATTATACTCAATGCCTTGGCATTTTTTATCCTATTTTCCTTAGAAACAACAACTTCTTCAGTTTCAGCCTTTTTCTCTTTCGATCCAGTAGCTTCTTCTTCAGATTCACTTTCTGACTTGGATTTACCTGTCAATGCAGAGTTTGTGTTCATGCCAAACTCAATCACATCCCATAGATCATATGCTATGAGAATTGTCTCCATCTTTACTGACCAGAAGTCATAATTTTCACCATTGAACTGAGGTGTTCTTAAATCACCACTGCTCACCATTCTTCTTCTTCTTTATTTTCTGTTTGTATGATCACAAATTGTTTTACTCCCTTCCTTATTGATCAACCAAGCTCTGATACCATGTAAGTTTTCTATCAATTGATCAATTGTTGTGTTCTTAATTGATTCAATTATGTTGCAGGTGTATGGGTTTTTGTTTGGGAGAGAAAAATTTGAGAGAATTGGAGGCAGAGAGAATTTCTAGAAAGAGATAAGCTTCTATATATTCTTGCTTACCATCTGTTTGATTTTATGTCTATTTATACACTTAGGCTTCACACACGTTTTTTACATGCTTAACAGATTGTAACTGAATTATAACTAATCAAGTGAACTCAATACAACACTTAATGCATGTTCAGCACACGTAGTGCATGTTTAGTATTTGGGTATGACTTGGCTTCTTCCTCTCCTTCACTGTCAGTATTTATTGCCTTCATTGTGTATGTATCTGCTGAGTGGCTTATTCTCCAACAATAACTAGGCGTCATCCCCAAATTTGATTGTTCTATACCTCCTATGCTTAGCTTTTCAACATTAAATTCTCCACTAGCTGTTCGAGTTCTTGATCTGTTTGGATAAGTTGTGTGGTATACTTAATAGCATCTCTATTCACAGTTGCTCTGTGCTGTATAGAAACATAAATAAATGAGCTTGTGTGCTTGTTTACGCAGCCAGCCGTGTGGCTGTCCGCTCAAACAAACGGGTCCTAAAGGTTAGAAAATAAATTATTAAGGTAACTTGGTGGAAGGATTTTTAATTAAATTCCTAAAGGTTTCGTAGTTTTCATTCAACTGCCCTCTTCCCTGAAGCTCAATGGCGAAGGAGATGAGCGTAGTGCCTTGCTGCTTATCAGATCAGAACATTATGTCTGTGCAGGTTCGAGATCAGGTAGTTCTTCCATGGAGGGCTTCATTTGTTGCTGCAGCTGCTTCATCATCTCTTCTAAACCAGGAAGAAAGAAACCTAGAAATATAAACGAATCAAAAGTATAAGGAGAGAGGGCTGGAGTTGCATGCAAGGAGTTTGGAGGTGGCGGCTGATTGACCTTCTCTCCCTGCTACGGTATTGGAGAAAATTAATGGGTATTCGAAGCTTGTTGATCAGGTACGATTTTGGACAAAAGATTGTGGTTTGGTTTAGAATCACAACCATGCAAGTGCTTTGATTATCAAGATGGCCAAAAGTATTCATTAAAAAACCAATTATAGCTAACTTTATTGTTGATTTTTATTTTGTTTTGCACCAGCATAATCTTGAAAATTATTATTCTTAGTGCATGCTAAAAATCATAATTAATTTTGAGGCAAAATATAATTAGTATAAAATTAATACAAATCAGAAATGATGAATTATTAACCAACAAATTGCTTGAATCAAGAGATTAATCTATTATCTAACATTTGAGTTTTACTCCTAAGTTGCTTGCATATTATAGGACATCATCGCTAACAATAAACAATATTTTCTCCACGTAGATCATTAAAAAAACACAGTATTTTCTTTTATGATCAAATTGACTTGAGTACAGTTTTATTTTTCACAAATATAATTAATAAAAAAATAAAGTGGTTAGCCAAAATGTGGAAGTGTCCAATCATTTACTTCACATATCCAATTTAGTCTATAATTATTTTTTATTTTTGTATTTATCATGTTTTTAATCTTTTTTTATTGATATTGCATTTTCATGTATCACCATTATATTTTATTTTATTTTTATATCAAATTTGATCTTCTTTCGTTTGATATATTTAAATTTTTCCATGAATTATATATTGTTTTAATTTTATCTCTCATCATTTAATTTCTATATTTTTTATTGTCAAACTTGATCCCTATTTTTTTGTGATGAATTTAATATATTCTTTTCAGATTACGTTTATCTTTTTTTGTATCTTTCTTTTTTTGCTTTTTTGTTTTGTATGATTTCATCATTTATATTTTTTTTAATTGATCCATGACTTTAAAATGTTATCACAAGTTGATTTTGAGTCTCTTTTTTTCAGGTCTTTTTATAAAATTAAATTAGTTGTAATTTTATTTTTTTTATGAAAATGGTCTTCGTGCTTGTTTTTCACTTTTTTTCCTATAAGATTATCTAAAACACATACCCATAATCACATGTTTGGCGGGCTAATTCGGATTGACTCGGATTTTTTGTTGCTTTTTTTAATGAGAATCATGTCTCTAGCATTTTTTACTAAAAATCTTCTTACGTTGTTTTCTTGGATTTAATGAGCCATGACTTTCAAATATTATCACAAGTTGATTTTGAGTTTCTTTTCTTAGGTTCTTTTATAAAATTAATTTATTTTTAATTTTATTTTTTAATATATAATTTTTTGAAATGGTCTTCATGCTTGTTTTTCACTTTTTTCCCTACAAGATTATCCAAGCCACATACCCATGATCACATGTTCGGCGGGCTAATTCGGATTGACTCAGATATTTGTTCCTTTTTTATTGAGTATCATGTCTCTAACATTTTTTTACTAAGAATCTTCCTATGTTGTTTTCTTGGATTTACTTGACTTTCTTGAGTTTTTATTCAGGTCCTTTTATAGAAAAAAAAATATTTTTTTTTCAATATTTAATTTTTATGAAAATGGTCTTCGTGCTTGTTTGTCACTTTTTTCCCTATAAGATTATCCAAACCATGTACCCATTATCACATGTTTGGCAGGCTAATTCGGATTAACTCGGGGTTTTTTTTTTACCGAGTATCATGTCTCTAACATTTTTTACTAATAATCTTTCTACGTTGTTTTCTTGGATTTGCCTTCTGCATGGGTAGTCTCAACATCATGACCATGATCATGAGTTTTCAAGGTTAACACTAGTTGACTTTGATTTTTGTATGTATTTTTTAAAAAAAAATATTTCAACCTTCAACATTTATTTTTTAAGAGTTGGTCTTTGTGATTATTTTATCACTTTTGTTTAAATAAGGCTATCCCAATCATGTTTCCATGGTCGCGATGATAGCGAGTTAATCCTAGTTAACTAAAGTTTTTTTACTTATTGTTTCTTAGAGTATGTTCTTAGAAAGTTTCATGCCTTGACATTCTATTATTGAGAATTTTGTTTTGTTGTTTTTTAGGTTTGATTTATGTGTGGGTAATCTTGGTCTCATGATCATGATCATGAGTTTTAAGAGTTAACATAGGTTGACTTTGTCTTTTAAAAGATTTTTTTTTTATCTCATCCTTCAACATTTTCTTCCATAAAATATTAAAAAAATTTAAGGTTTTTTAGTTTTATTTTTATGTTTTTTTAATTGACATTTTTTTATTTTCTTCCTTTAGAATTGATTGATTATGACCAAGGCCTTATGATTTATCTTGGTTTGTTTTTTATGTGATTAGCTCTATTTCATAACCCATGTCGTGGATTTGACTAGTTAATTTGGTTCACTATTTCCAAATCAAATTGATAGCTTGAGTTGTTTAATGCATCAACAAAAATAAAGGTGGCTAGATCCTAAGATCATGAACAAATAAAGGTAACAAGAGGTTGACCAATGGTGATGAGAGGCTCAACTGCCACCAGGTAGAGGAGGCCGGGGTGGTTCTTCTTGTGATGGTAATGTTTTTAATGGTGCCACGTTGTGGTCGGGAGGAGCGTCGGAAGGGGCTGCAGGGCAGTGTTGTCGATGACTGTGTAGTTGGCACTAGAGAAGAAGAACTCAGCTTACTGGGGGAGAACCCTCAAGTACCGAGGTGAAGCAAGGTGGTCGGTCGGCCACTGCTGGAGCTGGCAAGGGAGACGATCGAGCTGGTACTGGCCTAGAGCTGCTACTAGAGGGGGGAGAGAGTTGATGGCTATGGGTAACAGTGAAGATGGAAAGGGTTGCCAAGGGAGACAAGGTTAACGATGACCTGTCAGCGCTGGGGAAGAAGTCGTCGTTCTGTTGGTGGTGCACTGTCACTGGTTTTTGGCATGTCTATCCCTGTCGTGTTTTTTTGTTCGTTCCTCTCTTTTTCTCCTCTTTTCAGTGTTTTTATCTGTAAATTACTCTCATCCTTTTGTCCGGAATTATTTCATGCTCCCCCCTTCTTCACAGTGTTTCCTCTCACTATTTATAGGCGAAGGAGGTATTGTGTAGTGATGGTTGTCTGCAGGGCCAGGGCATGGGGTTAATGTCTAAGGAAGTGTTTTGGACATGGTTGTAGAGTTGGTTGCAAGGCATGATTACCGGTAATGCCTCAACAGTTTTTTTAATAAAAATTGGAATAAATGGGTTGTAACAAAAAGGAGATTTTCTATGGGAAAACCGGTAAGAATGATCTTTTTTCTTCAATTTTGGCTTCCGATTTCACCCAAAAATTTTCATCATTGAAAATTCTGAACTTCTCAATTTAACCCAAATTAGGCTTCCAAACTTAATTTCTCACTAATTAAGCCCTTAATAAAATCTAAATTATTATTAAGTCCTTGCGCTTAATTGAATCCTTCAATTGGGCTCTGAATTAATCCTTAAACATAATTACATTTTAAATTGGCCAGCGATTAAATCAAACTGACCCATAAAATATAATTATATTTTTTGACTTAATTTTGATGCATATTTATCTAATAAAAAATTATTTTAGCCTTGAATTTGCTTTTTCCTTTATTTTTGGGCATAAAAAAGTATGTTCGGGCTCTCGAAAACGTTCAAAATTTTCAGCTTGATTTTTCTGCCAACGTCAACCCCTTTTATATATTTTTTTACTTTTGTTTTATTTTAGATAGAATTTGGTGGAATAACCCAGCAATGAGTTATGCAACTGATCCTAATTATAATTCCATTTTCACCATGATTAGGAAGGTGTGTGAAAGAGATAGGAGAAAAGTAACACTTCCTAGCAATAATGAAAAGACAAGTTAAAAATTAAAATAAAAGATGAATATAAATCAATATATTCAATCAATAAAAATAATATATTCACCTAGTTGTGTTTACTAAACTTGTTAGTTTAACTCAATAAAAGATAAATTTACACTCTAAAAAACTCATGAACTAAAAGATAATAACAAATAAAGTTGATTGGATAAATTCACAGCCTAAACAAAATATTATGCAAGGCCCAACTCATCAATAATATTATTTAAAAATATTTTTTTATTTTTGACAAGTAAAGTTTTTTGTATAAAATCGAAAAGAATTACAAATAAATTAAAATAATATTTTAAAAATCAAATACAAACTAAACAATTCTAACAAAACTTATATTAAACAATGTGATGTAAAAATTGTGATGTAGGTCATAAAACCATAACAAACTCATACAGAAAAACTAAAGATAATCACAAAATCAATATTTTATTTTAAAAAAAACTAATACAAAAGGATAAGATTGTATGAATCAAAATCTTCAATAAATCTAATATCAAAAGATGAAACCTGAAAAAACAAATCAATTACATAAAAGGATCTAAAACAATTGAGGGTGAAAAAACATTAATTAGACAACAAATAAATTTTTTTATTTGAAGGGTTAAATTGAATTTAAAAATAACTTAAAAAAATAAGGGATAAATTAAAAAAAAAAAAAAAAAACTTTGATTGAAGAATGAAATTGAAACCAAAAAACAAAAATTTCAACAAAAGAGCCAAGAAAAAAATTAAAGTTTTTTAAAATAAGTACCAAAATGAAAAACAAAACATTTGAGAAATTGTAATAGAAGTATTAAATTGAAAAAAAAACTATTAAAGGAATAAGAAGAAAATAAGAAATTAAAAGAATGAGGACTGAAATTAAAAATAAAATAAATGATAAATTATAATTGGAGTAAATAGAAAGAAAAAAAACTTTGTTTAAAGAAGTAAGAATAAAATCAAAAATGAAAATAATAGGGATTGAAATTAAAAACAAAACAAACAAGAAAGTGTATATAAAGGACTACATTGCAAAGCAAAAAACTTTTATAAGAGGAGAGAAGAGAATAAGAAATTAAAAGAATGAGAATTGAAATTGAAAAGAAAAAACAACAAAGAGGACAATGATTTATTTTAGTTGTTGAGAGAGAGAAAAGGAGAAAAGAAAACGAAAAGTGATTGCCGGCGAAAATCTAACGACCATAAGCTACCACACGCGACTCTAAATGAAAGAGGAGACATTGGAGCATCCGAGGAGATGAAAGAAAGACTAGTTTGACTTGACCACTAGATGGTGTTAGATTCACTGCTTGAATGATGTGGTTGTCATCCACTCACTTGCATATACCATACATGAGCAAACAACGTTTTTCATTTTAAAAATAATAAACAGTACAAAAAAAATTAAAATGCCCTTCGATGACTTTGGAAACTATAGAAAATATATGGTTTAGAGTACGAAAATACCCCCTATCAATCAAGGTTTTCTTTTGGTCTCATCCAAGATTAAGTTTGTATTTACATTGTACAATGACAATTACAAAAAAAAGAAAAACCCTCATCTAACAGGCCACAAATTTATTTTATTTTAAGGGCGAATAAGTATTTTAATTGCTAAGAAGTCTATGAAAAGTCAAGAAAGCTCTTTGTAAACAACCTTAAATTTTATTAATTTTGAGGGTAAAAGAATATTTTTATTGTGTAAAAATGTGAAAAGATGAATACACCCTCAAGCAAAGCTTCAAAAATAAAAATGATTATTTTACTATAACACAAGATATATTTCACCGTGGATTGTGTCACGGTAAATGACCCATGAAATTTATTTTATTGTTTAATAAAAAGTTATGAATTATATAATTTATATATATAATTATATTAATCATTAACAATTTATTACTGTGTGTATTCATTACCAATGATATATAATGACATTAATATTTTAAATATTTTTTAGAACAAGATTACTGATTTATGTGAGATTTATTTGCATAGTTTATAGATGTAACTAGTAAAGTTAATTGCCCGCACTACGTTGCGGGCCGAGCAAATATTTTTTATAATTATTGGGATTGAAACAATTAATAGATTTTGCTAGTTTAAAAATAAAATATAACTTTTATACATGCAAGGTTTGATATAATAAAACATATCAACACACTTTATTATAACAATAACAACATCGAAGACTTAATATCTAAAAATATCATTACTATTATTGCTAAAATAATAAAAAATATTAAATTATTCCGAGGAGAAAAAAACTCAAAACATCAATAAAAAAGGAACCAAGAAAAAAAACTAAAATTATTATTATTATTATTATTATTGCAATAGTAATGTGAAAATAAATTCAATAGAAGAATAAAAAAACCCAAAAACTTTAACAAAAGAGCAAACAAAATAAAATGAAAAAATAAAAATTATTAGCTAAAAAAATCATGAAAAAAAAACTAATAAAAAATCAAAAGAAAAAAAAAAGAATTATCAATTTTCAAATGATTATAAACACAAACTAAAATTTAAAAATAATTTTTTTTTTTTAAAATGTTATCTCAACCGAAAGAATTGATATTAGAGACTTCATTAGTTAAACCTGTTGCAGACTGGAAACCGAAGAAAAAACTGCTATCAAATTAAACCTCATTAGTTATCAAATTTACGCTCAAATTGCTCAGAAATATGGACTGCCATGCTGTAGTTAATTGATGAACTCAGTTTCAAGGACTAAACAAATCCTTCATAAAACTCAACCTTTTTTTGGGCAAGCCAAGATAAAGATCCATAATTCTTTGGCATAACTACATTTTGTATCATATTTTTTCTACATTTGTAAAAGTCCTTCAATAAAAAAAACTAATAAAAGACAACCAAAAGAGAAAAAAAATATTTAAGTAGATAAAGAAAAAAATATTTAAGTAGGGAAAAAAATGATTTAGAGGGGAACAAAATAAGAAAAACAAGAGCATAGTCGGGGGAAACGACAAAAACAAAGATGTAAGTGGGTGAAGAGAAAGCATCTAGTCAGGGTCAAACCCTGACCCTCCAGCTTAGAAAACTAAGACTCTATACAATGAGCTACAGGCATTTCATTATATCTTATTGTATAAATATATATAAATACTAATAAAACAGTGAATCAAATGAATCGGACTGAAAATTGAATAATACTACTGTAATTCACAGTGATTTGTCTCATAAACTACAGTAATTAAATCATGATTTCTTTTAATATATAGTATAATTTAATGAGGTGCTAAAATTTTGTATAGAAGAGTGAACATTTAAACAATATGAAAAAAGAAAAAAAGGTCCGGTGAGGTAAGGTATCGAAGTATCCAATGATGAAGACCCTTTATGTGATGAGGTCCATAGAAGGTGCCAAGAACACTCATGTCAGATGTATCCATCACGTTCCCTAATTTCATATATATATATATACTAGACAATGTCCCCGCACTTCGCCGTGGGCGACACAATATTTTTTTTAATATAAAAAATATTAATTGTGTGTATTTTTTTTATTATAATATAAATTTAGCTAAAATAATAAATCTGTGCAGAATTCATGTCAAGTGCAAGTTTTCTATAAAATATATGAATTTAAAATCGATATAAATTTATCTGTTTAGTAGTTTCAAACGAAATAACCAGCATAAATTAATCATCATCATTAAAAAAGCAAGAAAACTCGGATATCTGAATTATTAAGTTCACTGTATTAAGATTAGTTCATTTTATAATTCAATTTAAATCAAACAAAAATAAAATATAAATTGTGAAAATACCTACAAAAATCAAATAAAAAAAAATTGTTAATTTTCTATCAACAAAAAGACAAAAACATAGATTGAAAATTCATCGTGACGTTATTGCCATTATCATTGCTATAAAAGCTAAAATTATTACTAACATTACAGCCAAAACAATTTAAATAATTAAATTGCCATGAAAAAAAAAAGCAAAAGATTTTTATAAAACAACAATAAAAAATAATAACTAAAATTATCATTATTATTGCATAAATAATAAAATCATAAAAATCATATAATCTAAAGAACAAATAAAGAAACAAAAAACAAAAAAAAAAACGAATAAAGGAAAAAATAGAGTAATATTACTTTTAAAATGATCACCAATATAAATTAAAATTTCAGGAAAATCTTTTAAAAAAAATCAAAAGATTTTTATAAAAAAATAATCACTAAAATTATCATTATTATTGCGCAAATAATAAAATTATAAAAATCATCTAATCCAAAGAACAAATAAAAATAAAAGAAAACATCTAGCCATGGCACCCGCGTCTCGTCGCGGGCGGAATCATATTTTTTTTCAACATAAAAAAATATTTATTATGTATGATTTTTTTTATCATAGCATAAATTTAGACAAAAGAATAAATCTGTATATAATTTTTATGAAGTGCAAGGTTTGTATAAAATATATAAATTTTAAATGAATATAAATTTATTTGTTTAGTAGGTTTCAATGAAATAACCAGTATAAAATAAGTTGTAATTTTCTATCAACAATAAGTTGCACTGTGGATTGCAATAGTCTTTTTTTTCCCGTCATATGAACAGTGGAATAACATTTTCGTCTTATTTGAGGATATTATGATTATTGTACTATGCACATAAATGAAAGAAATTGAAAATATCTATAATAACATGATATTATTTAAAGCACACTTTACATAATAAAATGAATATATAAAAAACTAATATACATTTTAAGAAGTTCTACGACGCACGCGCCATCCAAAATGTGCATGAGCTCTGAAATTGGCGTCGCGCCCGAAGACGCGCTCATAACACCGCTATAGAAAATATAATTGGTAAATTACCAATACACCCCTATAACCAACTCTTGGATTTTGTCTTATAGGGGGTATATACGTACTTATAGAACTCGCGGTGCGCATCAGCTGATCCAGACACACCGATTATAAAAAAGGGTCAGAGGATTAGTCATGGTGCGCTTAAGTTAACTCAGAGACCCCGGTTATAAAAAAATATATAAGTGGAAAAAAATATAAGCATGAAAGCACTGTAGCAATCCATATTGTTTTTTTTTTAAAATTAGTCCGGGAATTAGTCATGGTGTGCTTAAGCTGGACTGGAGACCCCAGTCATAAAAAAAATTATATAAGTGAACAAAAAAATGTATGAGGAAAAAAAATAAAAAATAATAATAAATTGGTTCGGAGATTAGTCATGGTGTGTCCACGCTGGCCTGGACACCCCGATTATCAAAAAACAAATTTGGTCCGAGGAGTAGTGGTGATGCACTTGAGTTGGCCCGAAGATCGTGGTTATAAAAAAATATATATAAGTGAAAAAAAATGTATAAGTGAAAAAAAGAGCTTAAGCTGGCTGAGAGACCATGATTACAAAAAAATGTATAAGCGAAAGAAAACAAAAAAAAAAGTATAAGCATGAAAGCGTGAAAGCACTGTAGCAATCCATATTGTTTTTAAAAAAATTCGGCCCAAGAATTAGTCGTGGTGTGCTTAAGCTGGTCGGAGATCCCGGTTATAAAAAAAATATATAAGTGAATAAAACAAAAGTATAAAAAAAAGAAAAAAAAATGTACCAATAGGAAAGCACTTTAGAAAAAAAATGTGGGTCCGGGGATTGTCGTGGTATGAATAAGTTGGCCTAGACACCCTGGTTATCAAAAAAATTTGGATATGGAGATTAATTATGGTGCATTTAAGCGAGCTCGGATACCCCGATTATTAAAAAACAAAAAACTAAAAAAATATATAAGTAGAAAAAGAAAAAAATATATAATAAGGAAAAAATACAAAAAAAAACAAAAAAAGAAGAAGCAAAAAACGGAGGAAAAAAAGAAGAAAAAGAATAATTAGGAAAAAAAAAGAAAAAAAAAGAAGAAACGAAAAAAAAAAAGAGGAGCGTAATCATAAAAAAACAAACAAAAAAAAAGCAGAAAAAAAAGAGAAAAAAAACGTAATCAGAAAAAAAAAAGCAAAAAAAAAAAAAAAAGACTATTGCAATCCACATTGCACTGTGTCTGAGTGCACAGTGAATACAGCTACAGGGAAAATAGCACGCGTTTTATAGTAATAGTAATATATATATATATATATATAGTTTATTGACTAACACATCTAGTATTTGTTTGTTTTTGCATTTATAAATGTTTATAAAAAATTAATTTTTTTGTTTCAAATTATTTTTCCTAGCAATTTTATAACATTTTGATATACTAATATAAAAAATAATTTAAAAATATTACCTTAATATATTTTCAAATAAAAAATATTTTGAAAATCAATATCACTTATTCGGTCCAAATCAACTTAATGATCATGGTGTGAAAGATAAATCAGCACGACTCCACCTGTATGAATTCAAGTGAGTAAGACAGTTTTTGAATGCCGAGTTATCATGTCAAAAATGATGGAAAAAAACATGATTTTCTCATTCTGGTCCAGCCATGGCGATCAAATCTAATGGTCTTTTGAATAAATCTCCTTCCTCCCTAGATCTGCCTCGATGTCCCCTTATAGAGGAACAGTCATGACCCTACGAGGATACAATTCATTTTTTTATAAATATAGATATCTAGATCAGTTTGCATAGACCTCAACTAATCTTATAGATTCTGAATTTAATGATCATGTAAGTTTCTAGTAACCATCATATTAACAACTACAAGATTCAAACCTTAGATCATAAGAAAGACAGACTTAATCCCAAACTCTTACCACTGAACACTTACTAGATTGTTAACGAGGACAAAATTCTTGTTTGAACAATGGCTGGAAATAGGTGGTTTAAAGGGTCATCGGAAAAATCTTTAAGGTGACTTTTTTCATAGGTACTGATTGTCGGATTCATTCATATTTTAATCGATTTATTTATAAAATTCATCCATGATTTAGAATTGTTTTATTGTTGTATTTATTTTTATTTTTTGAGAAAAACTCACCCTCCAGAAAGTGTATTTTGTGAGATTAAATGAAAGAGTAAAACTTTGATTGTTTCATATTCTTATAAAAAATACACGTCCTGACTCGAATTCAAAACTTATTCAGATCGCAAATTTTTTTATTACCGCAACGTGTTTTTTGGTGAATTATTGTTGCATCTCATCATGAAGCTGTTGAGCGAAACTTTTTAGCAGTTCCAGTTTTATTGTTCCAGCACAACATTGTTAAGCCATGAGAATACCTTGGATTTCTCATATTTACAAATGATTTTGTAATGTTTTTTTGTCTCTCTCAAAATGCATTGAGTTTAATTGTTTTTGTCAAATATAAATAGTTTAAGAAACTCACCGGCAGCCAGTCAATCCTAAAAGGCATGACAAATCGCACCAAAATTCGGATATTTTTAAGACTCCGAAACAAATTGTATTTAAAAAAGTTTATTTTGTTTAAAATATTCATAATCCCTACAATATTTTCATCATCAATGTAATAATTATTTAATTAGCATGATAAGAATCACCATACCTTCAAATACTACCATTAATTATACAATATACTAAAAGAGCTCAGTATTTCACTGTAGCTTGTGAGGTGAAACACTGTGGACTGTAATAGTATATTTTTTATTCGGATCTGGTGGGTTTTTGGGTCGGTCGGGTCGATCAACCGGTTTATTGATTTTTTATCATTATTCGAAAGAAAAGAGAATAAAAAGAGAAACAAGAAGAATAATAGAAACACCAGCAAAAACCATCTTTTTAATATCAAAACCAAAACAAACAGAATCTGATAACTTCAAAAAAAAAAAAACCATAAAAATGTGAGAAAAAAAAATGCTAAAATCTCTTCATTCTAAATAACTAATAAAACCCCCCTAAAATCCACTAAATTTGAAAAAGAACATCATTTTTCCAACCCCAGATAGCAGAAATCCAAGAGGAAACCTTTTATGAGAGAAAAACTATATAAAAAAAAAATGAACGAAAATATCAAAGAATCAACCTTTTTAGATCAAGCTTTTTGTTTACAAAAACAAAAACAAATACATAAGACACAAACCCAAATTAAACAGCTAAAATGTAATAAGATTTCTTACAACTCAGGTCTGATCTGAGAAGATCTTGAGCTCCCTCTCCTCTCTCTCTCTTCCTCCCTCCCTCTCTAAAAATATAAACAAAGCCAGAATGTTTTCTGTGACTTTGCTTTTTTAACACCCATGGAAGGTTTTTTTGTTGTGATAGTTTTTTTTTAATGTTGAAATGTTGGATTTTATACATAGATAGTAGTTTTTTAAGGCTGGTTACAGTTTCTTTGATTATATTTAAAGGGGAAATTGAGAGAGAGAGAAATGGATAGAGTGATGTTATTATTGTTGGTGAGTAAGCCACTTACAGATATGCATGATGAAGGCAGTATTAACTACCAGTGCAGGAGAAGAAGAAGAAGAAGAAGCAAAGAAGCAATTCATATACAAAACCTTATTCATGTATTAAATGTGTTGAACATGCATTTAGTGTTGAGAGGTTATTGTAACTAACTAATTAGTTACAATTTAGTTACATTCTGTTAAACATGTAAATAAAACGTATGTAAAGCCTAAGTGTATAAATAGGCATACAATCAAACAGATGGTAAGCAAAAAAAATATATGGAAGCTAATCTCTTTCGGAAATCCTCTCTGTCTTCAATTCTCTTCAATTCTTTTTCTCCCAAACACAAACAAAATACCTGCAAAGATGAATTGAATTAATCAGTAACTACAAGTCATAAATTGATAGAAAACCTACAATTATCTATCTCCACGTTTTGAATAAATATAAGCTTTATGTTTTGAATAGAATAATAGATAGTTGCTTTTGCTTTTTGGTACCACTGTGTTATTTTAACAAATAAATATTTTTTATATTAAATACAAATTATTTTAGTATTTTTATATTGTTTAGCTATGTTAATATATATATATATATATATATATATATATATATATATATATATATTAAAATATATTTTAAATGAAAAATAATTATTGTTATAATATTAAAAACTACCTAAATTCTTATTTATAATTGATGTTATTGTTGTTATTATTTATGTGTATATTATCTTAAACTATTAGTTATTAATATTTGTCAGAAATAGTCATAAGTGTTTAGAAAAACTTATAATACATATAATTGATCAGAATTAAGGTGTTTTTATATGTATAATTATACAGAGTTGCTATTAATCACGTACCTATAATTTCACAATTATAGTTGAGTTTTGTTTGTTAAATGAATGAAAGTGTTATTTATTAACTAATTATGTGTTAGTTAAAATTATATTATATAAGGTTTTATACATTATTGTAAAAAAAAAAAAAACATTATTTTTATTGTATATATGTGTGCGTGAGCAATTTAAACTTATATTCTTTTAGCTTAAATGATAATAAAAAATAAAATTTAGTAAGTATATTTGTGAAATGTTTTCAGTAAGTATTTTTTTATGAGAAATAGAATGGAGAATTCAAGTTTACGATAACTATTGCAAGCCTCCTAATAGATTGTTTTTTGAAAAAAAAATAAAAAAGAATGGACAAGATCTCGATATTCAGGCCCTAAATTGAAAGTGTCTTAAATCATACGTACCGTTCGTACTCCAAGAGATTCCGTATTTATGACACAAACGGCGTTAAATGAAAGTAGTACTGCGCCGACGTGGTGGCGGCGACACCTGCGCCAAAAAATCCAAATACCACAGTACAAATTTTATTCAAAGATTTTCGGTCTTTTGTATTTTTCTTTCTCTATTTCCTCTGTTAAAATATGATACACTGACCTCAATCTTTTTTTCAAGGGCTGTTTATCAAAGATTCTTCTCCAAGGATAATTAGTATTATAAAATAAACTAAAAATCCCATAAATTCACTGTAGATTGTGAGATAAAATACTGTGGATTATAATAGTATATTTTTGGATCGGTTTAGTTTTCAGGTCAGTCAGTTTTGTTGATTTACCGGTTTATTAATTTTTTATTATTATTATTTGCACAGTAAAATAATTATTTTAGCTCTCGAAAAAGACAAAAAAATCATTGTTTCTAGGAGAGGCTTCATGAGATTTCCTATTTTTTAAAAAATGATTAAATACTAATATACCCCCCAATAAGACAAATTGAAGAATTGGCTGTAGGGATGTTTCGGTAATTGATCATATTTTTTTTAATTATCTACTGAAAATTGTGTGCACGTGTGCCGCACGCGACTAGCAGTGTTTAGCCTCACACCTGCTTCGTGCGTCTCCGATAGGGAAAAATGAGCTTTCGACATCTCCAACGATGCGTCGTCGTGTGGTCTTCCTCATGGTGTGTTGTGTTTTGGCAAAGCGTGGTTTTCATCGTGATGATGGCCTGTTAAAAAATTTTTCTTTTGTTTTCTCTCTCTTGCACGCTAAAGTACAAGAGAGGCCCCCGGTTTTATGGTTTGTTCACTTCTGTCCCTGTACTTTAAATTTTTTGTATGATCCTGATTTCTGTTATATAAGTTTTGATTTATTTCAATTGGGTCCTTCGATTGAAATTAATTATATATTGAGGTTTCACTTCGGTCCTCCAGATTGGGTTTAAATATCTCAAAATATTCGATACAGAAGTTTTGATTTTTCACTTTTTTCCTTTGATTGAAATTGATAATATATTTTATTTTCATTTCGGCCCTTATACTTTTAATTTTTTATTTTAATCCCTTTATTTTTGTTATATTCCTGGAATAGTCCCTATTTTTGTTCATGTATATATAAGTGTGCTCTTAGCTTTGGTTTTTAATTTTTATTATTTTCTTATTTGTTAAGGTGGTATTTTTTATAAAAAAAAATAGATCTTAAATTTTATTTTGTGTCTATGATCATTTGAAAATTAATATTTATGTTTTCTCTCTCTCTCTCTCTCTCTCTCTCTCTCTATTCTTTCTTTTAGTTTTTTTATTCTTTTTTTTATTTTTATTTTTATTTTGTTCTTACTTACTTTTTGTTAATTTTTTTGTGTATTTTTCTCGAGATAATTTCATGATTTTTATTGGTTCAGTAGTAATAGTGGTTGTAATTTTAGATGTTAAGACTTCAATATTACTATTGTTATAATAGGATATGTTGATCTGTTTCATTATATCAAATTTTACATGTATAAAAATTATATTTTAATTTCAATAGTTATAAAAATTATTTGCTCAACCCGCAACATAGTGCGGGCAATTAACTAGTTTATATCTAAAAACTGTTTTTGTCTTTAATGATCTAAGCTCTTACTTCATGCTAATTACTTTTACGATAATCATTCTTCTAATTAAAGGGGTTCAACGGATAAGAATGACGGGTTTCATAGAGTCAAAAGGTGATTTATTTTTGCAAATTTCAACGCCTTGCATGTTTTGCCTTTCTCATTCTACATGTCATCATCGCCTTTTACGTGTGCATCATGGCAGCATTGCACCATCTCCTGCGGGCCCCTTGACTCTAATTAGCTGAATAATTATCATTTTCACCTTTTATTGTTTTTCTTTTTTTTAAAAAAAGAAAATGATTTACAAACAAAATAATGTATTAATTATTAGTAGTAAAATGCGAGCTTCATGAATGATAAAAATATATATAAATGATTGAGCATGCTCTACTTTGTATGGAAAAAAATGGAAATAAAAGAGAGTTTAAGCAACATGCTTTTCATTTTTCATTTCTCCCTCTCTCTTCTACTTTATTCCAATCACAAATGCAAATTAACTAGACATAGAGAGATTGTTGGATCTGAAATTGAATTCTTGCTAGCAAATGGTAAGTTTTCAACGAGGCCGGTTGCCTCTCTAATCATTATCCTCATGTCAAGAATCCACTCATGCAACTCCAAAAGGAATATAAAAGGCCAAATGCTTTCTTAGTGTGATTGGATAAGCATGCTAGCTAAGAATTATTTTTACAAAAATAGGTGCCCGTCGATGCACATTGATAAAGATAAAGCACGAAAGTAAAAGCTAATATATATCCTAGTTTTGGGTGGTTGGAAATCTTGATTTGCTGACTATAATATTGTCATGCAATTAATGGTCAAACATATAAGAAATAATTATGAATATATAACTCAATGACTTTCCAAATCATTTCCCGAAAATTTGAATTATATATGAACAATTAAAAAATCATCTCGTTTAAAAATTTAACTTATTAGATGATGTCTCAAGATATGATTTATATTATTCTTTAATATATCCCCTCAAGTGAAAACATTTTGAACTTGAAATCTGCACAAACTCATACTACCTTATGTTTATTTTTTATCAAATAGAATGAGGATAGTGAAATTCAAACTCGTAACTAGTGAATAAACAAGATTCTAATATCATGTCAAAAACAATCTCACCTAAAAGTTAGATTTTTAGATAATATCTCAAAATATAATTTATATTCTTCTTTATCGTGAACTTCTCTAATATTTGACTCCGAAATCATCTTCCTGGTTTTTTCTCTAATTTTATATCGTATATATATCATGATGGCGAGATTAGCGGATAGCTCTCTTGGTTTGGGCGAGTCGACAGAAGCTCTTTCACATGGATTTGGGCATAAATCAGGTGGTGGTCCTTGGGGAGAACGACAAGCATAATGACCAGGTCGTTTTTGTTCATTAGGTTTGCTTCCCACATGATCCAAAAGAAGGTCATGGGAGACGCCATTAGTGCTTTTTCTTACCTATCAATTCATGATTCCAATATTTGAAATGGCCGTTAAAAGAGAGAGCCCCACGTACTCATGAAACTTTACCTAGGAAATTACTTACCTCCACCATATAAATAAGATAAACCCTAGCCATATTCCTCCATTCTCCAATACTCACTCAGTCAATCACAATCTTTTCTTTTCTTTTTGTGGGGGGTGTGATGGTGGTCAATCACAATCTTTGAAATGTCTATAAAGCAATACACCCACGAAAAATAAATTGATAAGATATTGGAGTAGATATTATATATTCGAGACACATCATGGGTGTTTCCCATGGAAATAAATAAAGGTAAAAGGTATTTGTCATTTTCGTGTATATAAATAAACTTTATTAAAGGGTTGCTTATGAAATCATCAAGGGAGACGACGGACACAAAACGTAGCACAAATCATTGGATGACATGAAACTGTCCTTTTTCACCCCATAATTCCCAACAAGGATTCGGAAGTGGGTCCATGGAAGGCTAAGAACACCATAATTAAACCATAATCTTTGCTTACCATCTGCAATGAGGTTCGTGAAAAAATCCCACGAGTTGTTGTCTCAAAACACAAGAAAATAAGATTTAAAAATCTATCCATGTTTATGGAATCGATTGAAAATTTACAAATAACGATGTGTTAAAGAATCATCTTATCTAAAAATTTAAACTGTTACGTTAGGCTCCAGAATATGATTTATATTATTCTCTAACACACACCCTCAAGTGAAAGTCTTTTGCGCTTGAAACTTGCACAGACCCATATTACCTTGTGCTTGATTTTTACCAAATAGAATGGGAGTGGTGAGATTCGAACTCGTGACCGCTAGGTCAACAAAGCTCTAATATCATGTTAAGAAACCATCTCATCTAAAAACTTAAACTATTAGGTAAGATTTTAAAATATGATTTATATTCCTTAACACAGTAAGCCTGAACTCTGAACAAGCAACTAAGCTTAAAGGCAAACAAAGTCTAGGAGGGTTAACTCAAGAAGGGAGCTCACCAAATGTTAGTCGAAGGAGACGTAGAGATGCGAAAGTGAACCCATTAAACTAGGTAAAGCCAACACCAATATAATTGTAGAATGACTAAAACTTAAGCAATCAAATAAAAAAATTCTCAAAATAATTCATATGAGAAAAAAGCAAAAGAAAAAAGGAGTTGATGGAGCTTATGTGATAATTGATGTGGAACAATATCACACACCAATATGGATTTATAATCCAAACCAATATGGATTCATAATCCAATAAATTATTATTAATTCCATATCAATCATATTCCTCATCAAAATATAAAATCAACAATAAATAAACGGTACTTTTTCATTATTTATTCAATTTATACTTATTCAACCAAAGTTATTGTATTTTAATTATCATCATTTCCACCCAAATTCTCGACTTAATAATAAAATTGAAAATATAAATGGTACGTATTAAATTACCCATTATTTCTTCAATTATAACACACCTAAGTTGTAAAATTAAACTCAATTTCATTAAATTACAAATAAACTCAATTTCTCTATTCCATCGCAATTTTCATCTGGAAAAAATGTTTTGATATTTTCATCATAAATTATAGATTAAATATTCTCCATTAGTGTTTTCGTTGCTATTTGTTATTTTTATAATAGTGAGATTAACAACCCAAAGAAAATCACAAATTTGATCATGTTGATCTTTCCTTTCTTTGTTGTCAAGTCAAATAAGCTCTCTAATATATCTATTTTCATTAAATAGCCTAGACAATAAGAATTCACAATCCAATAATTAATTATCAATTCCACTTAAATTCCATTTTTTCATCAAACTATGAACAACACAATATAAAATTAATAGTAAGTAACTAGGACCTAACTAAGTATCCATCATTTATTCAATTCAAAATTATTCAACCTAAATTAATAAATTTTAATTATTATCAATTCCATAAAAATCAAATTTCCCTAAATTTCCAACTTAACAATAAAACTAACAAAATATAAATAGTACCCATTAAATTACCCATCATTTTTCCAATTACAACACATCTAAGTTACAAAATCAAACTCAATTTTATTATATGAAAAATAAAATCAACTTCCCCTAAATCCTAAATAAACCCTAATATGCAAATCAGACATTAATAAAATAAAATTATCTAGGGAAGAGAAGTAAATCACTTAAATATACAAGCCAACTCAAATACTATAAAAAAATCAATAAATTAACCTAAAACATAAATAAATTAAAAGAAGAAGAAGAAGTCGAAGAATAAGAAGAAGAAGAAGAAAATAGGTTTGCTTATTTGATATAAAAAAGGTTCACATAAAATAGAATCAAGAGAGGGAAGCTAACACTATTGATGGATATAAGTCAATATTGATGGCATGGGTGATTGGATTTGTGAGGAGGGTAACTAAATTTGCTAGAAAACATATAGTGAGGTGAGGTTGCTATTTTTTGACAAAGGAATGGGGAGGTGAGGGGAAAAAGAGTTGTAGAATTCTAAGTGATTTAAATTTGCCAATTTGTTTTATATATATAATTCCATTAACATTGCTAACATGTCAAATTACCAATGGAATTGTTGATAAGATCTTTATTGATTTTTCTGTTTTTTTCTAGAATTTATCAAAAACAATTATATAGTTACTCGTGTAAGGAAATTACTTTTAGGTCCTTTACTTGGACCACAAGTCCTTCCCTTTCCCGAAATTGTGGTCATTATAGGAATTCCGTTTTCATAGGATACATGCTATTTTCTACAAAATCGGTTTTAATTAAGGAGTTATATTCCATATCAATCACTACCTTGATGAACGGTTGAGATTGAATTAAAGAAAACCCTAATTGGAATTTCGGTCCTCTCTCCACCTATAAATATAAGCTTTTGTCCATCACAAAAGCTAGCCGTAATTATCAACACATTAGGGTTTATAGGCGAGGAGAGAGAAACCGAAACTCTTCACTAAAGCTTTTCTTCAACCAAAGTTCAACACCAATCAGTAGCAGGATTCGGCAGCAGGATCAAGAATCTCCTCGTACCATGATGAACGGAGGTAATTCTTAATCCTTCTTATATCGAAATATTATTGTGATTATCATGCAGTTCAAGATCTTAGGGTTTATGTTAAAAACGAATTAACAACTCGTGCTTAAGAGATTAAACAACAAATTTGTAGAAAAAAATAAAAATAAAAATAAGAGAATTAAATGAAACTTGATCGTGGTGGTTTTATAAAGTTTTTGCCTCTTTATTTTTCACTTGTGTTCTCCTGTTTTTCTTTTTTTTTCTTTATGAGAGTGGCTTTCATAATTATCTCTAAGAAGTACATGTCCAAGTTGAATTAAACAAATAGCCATCCTTATCTATTTTCAAATCCTAAGCTTCACATTAGACTACATTATTGAGCCAATAAATAATTTTATGTGACTTAAATAATTTAATCAACAAATAGATAATATGGCGATTAAGTCCTTATATTTTTCATTTAGATTTTGTCTAACCTATATATTAAAAGATAGAATTTGGGCTTTAAACTATCTTCTTTGAGATCTAATTAGTATAAATTAAGCATAAAAATCCTTTAAAAAGTAATCATAGTCTAAAATAATGCACTTATAGTGTTTTTTCACACCAATTTAAAGCTTGAAAAATCTTTTTGTTTATTTCCATCTAAAACACCTACAAACATAAAAGAATAAAAAAAAGAATCAAGAAATGCATAAAGAAATTAATTTAAAAAAAAGTAAAATTCAACACTTATTAGCTAGAAAAGACATTAAGAAATAAACATGTCGTTCAAACGATAGATTTGTCATTTGTTAATGCTTTACAGCCAAGGCATTTTTGCTTGATTTTATGCCCTGACATGTATTTTTATCTTACTCATTTTTAAGTATGCTCTCTCTCTCTCTCTCTCTCTCTCTCTCTCTCTCTCTAGATCTCTCTCTCTCTCTCTCTCTAGATCTCTCTCTCTAGATCTCTCTCTCTAGATCTCTCTTTCTATATACATATTATGAATTAATTTTTAAGAAATTAATTTATAAGAAATTTTGGTTTTTCATTTTATTAAATTAATAAAGGAAAAATAATAAATTTGTTATAATTAAAAATGAATGAACTAAAGTAAATTATATTTTTTTTATAAATTAAATAAGATTTATCAACCAATAAGACGAATTATTTTTTTTCCTGATGGAGTTTTTAACATTATGAAAGAAAATGAATACTATTCTTTTTTAAAATAATATAATAATCTAAATATATAAAATATAGAGAAAATGAAAATTTTCATGTTCTAAAAAGAGTTAGATTTCATGGAAATGAAAATAATGAGAAAATGAAAACGAAAATAATTTTGGTTAGATTTATTCGCTAATAATGAGAAAAATAGGGAATAAATTTTAACAAAAATAGGCATTTGAAATTATATTATCATCTTGTATTTTATTCGAGTTACTTTTGTAATAATAATAAAAAAGAATTTCCCAATAAAGTGAAAATGATAATTTCTTGATGGTATTACATATTAAATGTAAAATATGCTTCTTATTTTTTATATTTTATTATGTTTTGTTTCTCATCAATCAAATTTTTACAACTATCAAATATAATTTGATCTGGTGTCTTCTATCTTATTTATCTTTATCTCTTTTATCCAAAAATAATAATAAATATCCTCTTTAAAATACATATTCATCAATAAAACATCCACTCCCTCATAATATTTGGTCTTATAATTTTCTTTATATCTCCATTATTTATTTATTTATTTGTAATCAGCCCTCACGCCTGATCCCTTGAATAATCGATGTGGTTTGAATAAAATCATCAAAAGCAGCAGACACAAAATCTACACTTTCTTAAAGCACGCCTTAATCCACTCCCACAAAACCTACCAAACATTAATCATTCAACACATCGAAATTCATCGTATCTAATTAAAGGGAGGAATTTTATATTCCTATTAATCAAAATTTAGTTCCGTATTAATTATACCTGAAAATGAAAGGAAAAAGAAGAGAGAGAAAACCATTCCCTTAACATATATAATTCTTTTTCTTATTGTATTTTTTCTCGGATTCCCACTACAAAATCGAGAAAGAAGCAGAGAGAAAACCCCGTATAATTATAATCCCTTTAAAAAAAAAACCCAATTCCAATCAAGAAACGACATTAACCTATCAAGATTATCTCAAGAAGCCTTGTATATGTACACATCAAAACAGAGGCAATCACGCTTTGGGCTGGTGGGGGTGAGTTTGTGTGTGGGAAAATGGATAGAACCTTGGTCTAGAACTGCTAAGGGATAACCCCGTGGTTTTAGAAGTGGGATCGGTGGTATGGTTGTGGTTATTGGCTGTGGCGGTGGTGGTGGTTGCATTAGTTGCTGCGGCGGCGGTGGCAACTCGTTCACAAGAAGGGCACATGGTGAGAGTAGTGGCTGGGAGTTGCATGTAAAATGGATTTGAAGTCTTTAAAGCCCTTAATTCTTGAAGCTCCTTGTTTAATCTTCTGTTCTCTTCTGTTAATGTCTCACAACATCTCTTCAAGTACTCACAGTCCACTTCAGTTTGCTTCAGTTTAGTCCTGCAAATAAAAGCATATTAAGTGTCAGATTAAAACGAGTAGTTGCTTTATTAAAAATCCAAGCCAATAATTAATTAACTAATTACCTTGCTCTTCTATTTTGAAACCAGACTTCAACTTGGCGAGGGCGAAGATTAAGCTCCTTGGCAAGCGCAAGCTTTTGTTTCTACACCATGATATTTAATTAAAGAAGAAACTAGCTAATCAAGATGGAGAAACACAAAAAAAGGTATTGACTCTCTTACAGGAGTGAGGGTATTGTGTTCCTTGAAGCTTTCTTCAAGAAAAGCAGACTGTTCTTTAGAGAGCCTGAGTTTCTTTCTGGCACTACCATTCTCATCTTCATCGCTGGCTCTAGAAGAAGCTCTCTCAGCCTGGTCAGCTTCTGTATTGGACCCGCTTCCACCTTTACTACTGTAAATGCAAAAATCCATTTGAAAAGAAGAGGTTGCACTGTTCGGCGGTGAGGATGAAAGGGTAGCCCCATCTTGATCAGCCTGATCTTCATGTACCATAACAGCAGAGAATCTATTCACATCAAACCCTCTTGACATGTTACCTGAAGACCCAGATTCAAAATTAGTCCCTGCAACACATCAAAAAATATATCAAGAAAGCAAAAGGTTTGTGAGTAGGATAGTTCGTTGAGATGTGTGGTTCAGAACCAGATAACAAGATAGAAAACAAAAGGGAAAAAATGGTTTTGGGTACCATTATCAGAGGGCAAAGTGAGGGAGGTGTTCTGGTTACGAGGGACAGGGGTGTTAGGGAGAAGATCAAGCTGGACAGGTGGATCAGTGCTCGTATCTGCAGTCTTGCTGGCTTGTATTGCTGCTGTTCTTGTGTTTGTATTGTCAGAGCTGTTATGATCATCAATAAGTTTGTGATCTTCGTCTTCTTGCAGAGTGTGAATTGATAAGCCCATGCAAGGCCCAAAAGTGAGTTTGCTGCTGAGCTGTGTAGATTTCTCCATGAACCCTAATGGTTTTGAGGTTGCAGCAGCAGCAGCAGCATCTCCTAAGCTTAACCCAAGCTCCATCTCTCTTTTATTTTGCATGAATGAAGTAAATAAGAGAGGACAGAGCTTCGAGGAAGAGTCTTTATAGAGCCTTTAGCCTTTGCTAATAATTGCCTCTCTGCTACCATGTGAATCGGCCATAATTAAAATATATGTTCAGTATTATTAAAACAATTATTATTATTATTATTGATTTCATTTTTACTGAAATAAAATGATGTGATATATTTATTTTCTTAACATAAAATATTTGTTTCTTGGATAATATTTTATAATCATTTTAAAAACAAGTTTCAATTCTAAAAAATAACATCCTGATAATTTTGATAATAATATACAAGGCTAGCATGCTATCACGAAAATCTTACCAGTTCATCCTTGAAACCCTCCCATCCAAATGTCTTTTCTAATTTTGGTTTCAAATTAAATAATGTAAAGATTGATCTCATATGAATCACTCAATTGAACAGTTCTAAAAATAATTTAAGATGATATGTTTTTAATAAAATAGATTTAATAAAATTATATTGAAAAATCAAATATATTATATGTTAAACTATTTAATTTGTATGAAAATAAATATTAATTATTGAATAAAAAACTAGACACGTGACCTTACATGTTGTTTGTGACAAGCCCAAACAACATGGAGGTGCTAGGCCATGAGGGTCTATTTGGAATGATTTGAAGTTAACTCATTTTAGCCTAGTCCAAATAGCCTAGATGCACGATGTTTGAGCTTGCCCTAAGACGACCAGGCTAAAAACAATTGTACCATCAATATGTGATAAAAATTCCTGTAAATAAAATTTATGGACTAAAATATTATTTTGGATAACAGCAAATAAAAAATATCTAAAACCATCAAAATAATTTAATTTAAAAAACACTTTGAAATGCGATGTGAAAGAGGTCGTAATATAAATGACAGGTCAGAGTGACATATGTGCTTTCCATCATTGTACCCAGAAACTAGATGATGATTAATTTATTTTGAATTTTAACATTTACATCTGTCGACAAACTCTACATTATCATTGTAGAGAAATTAATACGATGACGTATTTGATAAAGACGAATACACTTGTGTAAAGAAAGGAAGGGAAAAGGAAAAGGCATGACGCAGCACCGTTTGAATTTCATGGCACTGCACTGTGTTGTGGCATCCCTGTTTTAAATGCCATAGCATGCATCACCCCCCCGCACAGCCTCCTGTTTGGAATTAAATACAGACCCGACAGAAATATATAATAATTGCTGTGCACGTAATATTGTTTGATACATATTTTTATATCTTTTTATATAAATTAAGAAAATATTATGAGATCCCTCACAGCATGCTCAGGCAAAAATGACAGAAAGAACGTATACAACAAAAGAATTGCATGCTCAAGCTGACTTGGGAATAGTACGTACATTAGCATGAAAATGAAGGGGGGAAAGACATGACAGCAAGTGTATACGACGAAGTCCAAAGACATTGAGTGGAGTCGAAGCCTCTGTGCTGACAGAATTCACACAGTAATCTCCTGCTTGAATATTACAACGAACTTCTTCTGATGAAGTTTATGCTCCTGCTGTCATGCGATGCCACGCAGCAATAATTATTCTATAATCTTTAAGCAGTTATGTCTCCCTGGTATCTTTGTGTTCCCTTCAATCAGCAGCAATAATTAATGGCAAATTAAGAATTGCCCATTTATTATATTCTTATTTCGATGATCGTCACATGATGCCCCCCTCAGCCCTACATGAAATCACAGTGACCACATCGAAGCATCCGTCGAAAGAACCTGTGTTCGCTGTTTTTTTTTTCTTTCAAGGTCAGATTCTAAGCTTTGGTGGACTCTAGTATATATAATGCCTAAGACGTTTTGAGCAAGCAAATATCACATGATGTAGGGCGCCTAATTAGATTTTGGAGTTTGACTTTGCATGAGGAACACCGATACGATCGAGTTCCATATGAATCATAGTCCATGCTCTCGAGGATCACGCCTGCATGATAGAAGTTGCACGACGCATCCCTTGCAAACCATGCGAGATGTTTTAAATAGTTTCAGTGTGGGTGATGCTATTCACACAGCATGGTTTTTGTAATGGGTAGTGTTCAGATTATCTTAGGGGTATAATTTCTGATGCTGAAGCACTTGACAGTAGAGAAATAATGAATCAAGGAGCCTTGTCTTTTCATCAGGTAGGGCACGCAGTCGATAAATATATGTAGAGGCACCACAGCAAGCCACAGTACAATGATTGATTAACACAAGGAGAGACTGACTCGCCAACTAACAAGAACGTACACTTGGGCTTTAATGCCACGATCATGGACACGTGTGGTGAATCGATGGGGTGAATTGGATACCCACCTGGAAGTTTGAACCGTTAACCCGTTGGGAGATTAACGGGTTGAATCAAAAAAATGGAAGAGAAAGAGTGGTCGAGGCTGGAGAGAGTTTTGAGCAGAAATGGCGGGGTCTGCCATTGTCAAATCCACTGTATTTTGAAGCTGCCGTTTTTCCCTTTTTGCAAACCCAAGAACTCCTTTTGCCTGAGGTTCACGATGGTGAAAGTGATGTGACATGTTTATCTACTCCTAGGTCGGATTAAAGACCTGACCTAATTTAGCAGCTAATAAAGTTTTTGATTCGAGGTTTAACTCGAGTTGGGTAAATAAATAAATAAATTAGAATAATATCATTTTAAACATTTCTTTAAAAAAAAAAAAAAAACTCAAATTCGGATATCAACCTATTTGATTTCAATCTGAGCTTTAGAGATGAATCTACCCACATGGAGTCTTCTAGCTATACTTTTACATGGTCAAAAGTCATTCAAGTTTATCTTTTGAAGTTGGACTATATCTTAAGCTATTTTTAAGGGGGGGAGTGTTCTCTAATTATTAATGTCTTAAATATATTTGGACCACTTGGATATAGTACATACTAGATTATTGTATATTGCAAGTCAGGTAAAAAAAATCTAGTGTTTTTCTATGATTAGCATCTAAAAAAACTATATGGGTTATGACCTAATCAACTTGGAAGGTTAAAAAAATAAGTCAAACAAACAATAAAAACATAATTTGCTTTTTAAGAAATTAAGATAATATTTTAAAAATATATATATATATTGAGATGACAATTTATTGAATCGACCCCGACCAACCGAATTTAACTTAATAGATTCACAACCCTAATCATGAGACCATGATAACCACGACAAAAGGCAAATTAAAATAAATTATGAAGTATAATTTTCAATCAACTCAAAGTTGAATGATGAGTTTCTTTTAAAAAAATCAATTAGAAAAATAGCATGATTATACCAGATTTACCTGTTAAACTCATGACTTGGATTATGACATCAAGATAACACAATAGAAAATAAATCAAAATAAATTATAAAACTCAATTCACAATAATCTAATGTTGAATAATTGAATTGAAAAAAATAACTTGAGTCAATATGGGTTAACTCACCAAACTCATATCTCTGTCATGAGATAAAGATAACCTCATAGAAAGCATGTTAAAAAAAAAAAAAAACTCAAGTCAATATGGGTTAACATACCACACTCGTGACTCGAGTTATAAGGCTATGATAACCCTATAGAAAGCAAATTAGTGTAAATTATGAAGCATGATCCTTATCAAATTAGATGTTGAAGGATAAATAAAAAAACATAACTCGATTTAAAAAAGACAAAAATAACCCGAGTCTACCTAGCTTTACTCGCTAAACTCGTGACACGGTATATGAAACCAAGATAATCTTAATAAAAGCAAACCAAAATAAATCAGCCTAAGAAATCAATTTAAAAAAAGTCAAATGGATCAACCGGTCAAACCCATAACACCATATCTTTTAATGTTTTGTTAATTAATCATGTGCCTTTCAAAAGCTAAATCAATAATTATATATACTAATAAATTTTAAAAATGTTTTTGACACTAAACAAAGATTGAGCCGACAAATTGAGTTGAAAATGCTTATTAAAACATCTAATCACATCATATAAATGGCTCTTCAAAAGTCTTTTTATTTAGCTATGCATAAACAAATTATTTCTTGTAATAAAAGTAATTATCTCAGCTCTACTAGAAATGATGCAAACCAAGGAGCTGAATATGTTGATCATACACTTGGGAATGAGGTTGAATTTGCGCAAGACCCTTTATCACTTCCAAGTGGTCCAATTACAAGACTTAGAGCCAAACGTTTCAAGGAAGCACTAAATAGGCTAATCCAAGAGATTTAGGCTGATTCTAAAAAGACCAAGATGGGCTCAAATAATAATCAAGGCTTAGTACACATCATCAAAGCAATTAAAAAGGTTAATAAATATTCAAAAACATTTCAACATGGTCTGACCATCAAATGACATGAATTTGATGAGTTCCAAGGATATTAAATAGATAAATTAATTTTGTCTTGAATGTTTATATTAAATACATTGAATTTAGTCATTTAGCATTTATATGGTAGCCTCTAGAAGTCCAAGAGACCTAAAAATGTGGGGACTTGTTTATGTTACTATTTGAGCTGTTTTAAAGCTTTAGTTATGACTTTTCGTATTCTTGAAGGGTTGTTCCAAGTATATAGATGGGTATTTCAAAATGAATAAGGAGATCTTGTTTTCAGAAAATTATCATTATTGTGAGGTCTTGTGTTCTTCTTCGTTCTTAAAAGAACTCCTAGAACTTATCAAGTTAATCTTGTGGCATTCAAACAACCAAACTTATCACCTTGATTGTTGAGAGATTCTCAGGTTTTCTGGGTGTGGCGTTTCAATCCTTCGTAGTCTTGGTTTTCATCTTTTTAGATGTTGAGTCAAGGCTCAACCAATCTTGTCTACACAATTTTGGAGTTCTAAACCATCATTGTTATTGGGTTTCATCACAATTGTTAATGGAGTTCATATCAAGAAAGAAAATCTAGTAATATCCCTTCTTTTGTTATCAACATATGTTTTTCAATTATTTTTTTTCATGGGTTCTTATATGTTAAAATTTATAAGCAATTAAAATATGTTACCTAATTAATATAGATGATTAATTTTTTCTTCATCTCACTTCACGATAATGATTATTTTTAAAATAGATTATATTCATTGAAAAATGAAAGTTTTAATAAAAATAAGAAGAAAAAACATAATCAGGAAATTCTTAGTAAGAATGTATTATAAAATACAATAATGATATATTGATATGCAATGTCATGATAAAATCATCAAAACAATTTTTAAAAAATTATTATGGTTATTGAATTAAAATCTTTTGATATTTTTAAAGGCTTATCTTGTTTAGTGAACAAAATCCTCATTACATTATTATTGAGAATTTAAGTTCAAGAAATAATAGAAACACAATAACTTTTTTATAAATGCATTAGCTAAATGAATATTATTTATTTAATATTTTATGGGATCATAATTTCTCTTTGGATATGAAAATTAACTCAAATATATATTTTATATATAAAAAAAAAAAAAAACAGAGAGAGATGGAGTAAACATTGTGCATATAAACACAAACCACTATTCTCCATAATAATATAATTTCTTTATTCACCTTCCTACTCTATAAAATTAAAAAGTGTTAACTTGTTCAGGGTAGTGATTTGGTCATTTTGATTATAGTCATTAGTCTTTCTCTAATTATTTAGGGATAATTCAGTTTTTTTTCTTTTTTAGGAGCACAATATAAAAAAACTATTTTATCCTTAAAACTAAAATTTATTTAAAGGTTGAACAAGGTTAACTTGGTTTTTATATTTTTTAGAAACAATGTAAAGACTTTCATACTTTAAAAGCAAAAAAAAAAAAAAAAAAAAAAAAAAAAAAAACTCTCTTACAACCAAGGATATTTGCGTATTTTCTAATTAATTATAATTAATAGACTGATTGAGGTCTAATTGGTTTTTTTTAACATATCTTAAAAACAATGTAAAGACATTCATACCCTTAAAAAAATTGCAACCAGGGGTACTTGCGTGTGTTTTTAGGTTGTTTATTTGTAATTAACATGATGGATGATGACGACTTGGTCTTTTTATTAACTTAAGCATTGATATAAAAAAATTATCGCGTGTGCAAGACACGACCAACAAGTAGGGAATGCTATTGCTTTTATAAAACATGTGCAACATCGCTTTATGTCTAAAAACAAAATTTTAGGGCAGTGTTGGAAGTCTCTCACCACGTTTTTTCCAATTATATCACGTGTGTTGCCATCAAAGAAGTGGTTAGGCTTCGCTGAACATTTTTTTTCCCCTACCTATTTTCTCTCTTATTCTTATAAGAAAATAAATATTTTTTTATTTGTTTTTTATATCCAAAATAATTTAGTTATTTTATTTAAATGAGACTCAAACAAACTATAAAGAAAAAGGGTCTTAAAAATAAAAACTTTGAGTCTACCCTAATAGCCTCTTCTTTGGCTAAAAAAGGATGGGAAAGATTGTGTCTCTAATTTTTTTTAAAAAGTTGGTCACATGCCTAACTTTTAAAAAAAAAAAAACTACTAGTTGACAAGTCATCTAGTTAACTCCAACCATCTTAGGTGGTGGAAAGTCTTGTTTCCAACTTGTTCTGTCTAGAAAACATATCTTTAATAATATTTTTACTTGATAACACCATAGAGACTTTAATAAACTTATTTATATCTTTAAATCATAAAAAAGTTAGAAAAATAAAAAAATAAACCTTAAAAAAGAATAATCCTTGATTCAATTTTTTTCTCTAGTACGATGAATGCCAAAAAGACACTCAATAGAGCATGCTCACAACTTTTTTGTCACTTAAATTAGGCTAATTGATAACTTTCTCTCTTTTCTTTTGTTTCAATGACTTTCTCTTTTGTCTCTCAAACCTAGGGAGTAAAAAGATGAAAACAATGAATTTTTGGATTAAAAATAAAATCTTAAAAACTAAAAGGATGGAAAAGAATTCAAAGGAAAGTAAATGGACCAGAAATAACTTTTTTGTGGCAATTTGTAATTGGCCACTTGATTTTTTAGTGTTTTTCATTTTGATCCTTTATTTTTTAAATATATGTTTGTGTAATAAATTAGAAAATTTTAGTCTTTAATTTGACTATAAAAACATATAATAAGAAAGAAAAAAAAGTTTGATGATAAGAAAATAAAAAAATATTCTTGTCCACAATAAAATATGAGAGATTTAGTTATGAGAGAAAAGGCCACTCATTTTTTTTAATGAAATTAATTAAATGTAAGTCAGCCGAATAATAATTATTATGGTTATTTAAATTAAAATTTTATGATATTTTTAAAGGCTTTTCTTGTTTGGTGAAGGAAATGTTCATTACATTATTGTTGAGAATTTCAGTACAAGAAATAATAGAAACACAATAACTTTTTTATAAATGCATTAGCTAAATGAATACGATTTATTTAATATTTGATGGGAAAATAATTTCTCTTAAGATATGAAAATTAACTCAATTATATATGTATTTAAAAAAAAAAAAGAAAAGAGATGGGGTAAACATTGTGCACATAAACACAAACCACTATTCTCCATAATAGTGTAATTTCTTTTGCACCTTCCTACTCTATAAAAAGTGTTAACTTGTTCATAGGAGTTGTCATAACCCATTTTTGGGTTATTCCCCCGAATTTACCTATAATAAAATAAAATAACAAAGATAAAATAAAAGGAGCTGGTGCCAGTAGAAAAATCAAGGTAAAAATTTTGGATATTTTTGAGAGTCCGATCGTACTTTTTTTGTGCCATAAAAATGAAGGAAAATGAAAATTCAAGGCTAAAATAATTATTGGATAAATCAACATAAAAATTAAGTCGAAAGGCATAATTATATTTTTTACAGGCCAATTTAATTTAATAATGGGCCAATTTAAAAAAATTCTTTAGGAATCAATTTAGGGTCCAATTGAAGGACTTGATTAAGTGTAATGACTTAATTATACTTTAAATTGGTCAAATTAATTTTATTAAAAGCTATCGATGAAAAAACAAATTTGATCTTAATTTGAGTTCAATTGAGAAGGTTGGAATTTTCGGAGACTGGATTGAAGTTTTTCCAAGCCAATTGTGTTGAAATGAGAGGACAGATTAAAGAAAAATGAGAGTTTAATAGTTAAATGAGGGTTAAATTATATAAATCGAAACTAAAGACCAAAATAAAAAGGGCACACAAAGTTAAGGCTGCTATTAAATATTTTATGGGGATACAAGTGTACAAATATAGAAGTTTAAAGCCAATTGGGAGTGCAATTAGAATAATTATAAATTCAAGGACCAAATCACATTTTTACCTTCTCCAAAATTCTGCATACGTGACACCATTGTTCAATCACCTGAATAGTGCAGACACGTTGTTGCAGGTGAACAAAAGGCAACCCTTCGCTGCACGCAATGGGCATAGACAAACAAAAGTAATGACAAAGAAATTTGCACAGAAAAAAAAATGACGGGGAGAATATTACAGACAAGGGATAGAGGGACGATCGTAATTTACAGACAAAACATTGAAAAAGGAGTGACGCAAACAGAAAAGAGAGGAACGAACGAAGAAACAAGAGAAAAAAACCAGAACAGGGACAGATGAGCTAAAAAACAATGACAGTTGCACAATCGGGAGGGTGTCTTCTTCCTCATCACCGACAGGTAACCGTCAAACCTATCTCCCTCGATAACCCCCTCCATCACCAGCAACAGCTCTCTCTCCCTCTCCCTCTCGGTTGGCAGTTCTCTCTCTGTATCAAAAACCAACGATAGCTAGCCTCACTCTGCAGCGTCAGCTCTCTTTCTTTCTCTCTCTCCTCCAGCAGCAACACCCGACAAGTACCAGCGACTGTTCCCTCGACACCGGCAGCTCCTCCCCCATAATAGTAGCTCCCCAAGGCTTAACTCTTCTTCTCCAGCACCAACGACAACAACGTGAACCATCCCCTTTTCGACCCTCCTCCTGGCCACCACATTCCACCATTTTCGATGTCACCACTGCAGGAAGACCATCTCGGTCTTCTCCACCTAGTGGTAGCTGCAGGTGAGCCTATCATCATCGTTGGTCAACCTCATTGTTATTGTTCACGTAACACGTGAACACTACAAGAGTGAATTAATTCACTCTGCACTGTTCAAACTACGTGAATAGTGCGGTGTTTTTTCTTCTTTTTTGCCTCGCTTTGGGCTGGACCTGTTTGCGGCCCAGCCCAGTTTGCTCGGTTGGGTTCAGCCCTAGTCAAGCAGAGTTTGGCCTTTTGGCCAAACTTGGCCGAGCTGTCCCATTTAGTTGGGCCAAACCCAGTTCTATTTTTCTTCTTTTATTTATTTTTAAAAAATATATAATATAAAAAATCACATTTATATTGGATCGATGACATTCATACCCTTGAAAAATGGCAACCATGGGTATTTATGTGTGTTTTTAGGTTATTTATTTGTAATTAACATGTTGGATCGATGACAACATGGTCTTTTTATAAACTTTCATTAATTAAAAAGAATCATGACGCGTGCAAAGCATGACCAACGAGTGGGCAATGCTCGTGCCCTTCAAAAAACATGTGCAACATCATTTTATGTCTAAAATTCACCTTTTTGGGCAATGTTGGAAATGGCTCAACATGTTTTTTCCAATGATATCATGTGTGTTGCCATCAAAGAAGTGGTTAGGCTCCGTTGAACGTTATTCTTCCCCTGCCTTTTTTTCTCTCTCTTCTTCTTTTGAAAAAATAAATGTCCTTTCAATTTATTTGTATCATTTGTCTTTTATATTCAATTTGATCATTATTCTTTTGATTTTTATTTGTGTTCTTTTTCTATTGAGTTTTTTCTCCAATCTCGTCTCTCACCATTTGGTCATTATTCTTTTTAAAAGAATTTTTTTTTTCAATTTTGTCATTAAACATTGAGTTATTTTATAATCAAGCTTCATTGTTTTATTAAGTTAGCTTTCATTGAGGTTATCTTGGTATCATGACCAAGTTATAGATTTAACATACTAATTTGGATGAACTGAGTTTATTTTTTTGTACTTTTTATGTTGTTATTTTTTTATGAGCTCATTTTTTAGATTTATATTTTATATATCATTTAAATTAATCAAGTTTATTAAATCTATATCAGAGTTTTCTTTCGAACATTTGCATTGCTTAGCTATTGTTTTTCAACATACTGTGATCCCTATCTAGTTATTACTATTATTAAAAGGTCAAAATATATTTTTCACTTGAAGAATTACTTTCTCAAAACCTAATCATTATTTAATTATACTTGCTCGTTAAACATAACACTATTAATTGTTTAAAATGGGATGGTTTGAAAATATGTAATGGTAGAATTTTCCAGCTACATTCCAATGGGGTATGTCATGTGGTAAAAAGTTTAATATTTACAGATTTCGAGTTCAAGTTAATCCAAATCCAAAAAGAACATAAAAAAATTATGTTTTCTCGAATTCATACAGAAAAAAATCCAACTACCTCCCTCCTTTTATCTTCCAGCAAGACCTGGCGCCATGTCAGGTTCCTCCTGGTCCACCGAAGCGCGGAGGTGAGGCAACATTCAGTGGACATAGAGGAGGTGGTCTTAACTTTGGGAGTCAAAGCAATAATTGAAGTCAGACAGTGAGCGCAGGTGAAAGGACAGGCTTTAATGATGATAATTGAAAGTTGGTGACCGGCATTTCCCGGTTTATTTGTGGTGGCATGCCAACATTTGTCGTTCTTTTGGGATCATCGCAATTACTTGACTGCCCACAGTATGCTGTATTAAATATAATGATTTTATTTAGATTATATTGTTTTCAAAACAACAATTACAAATGAGAATATGTACATACAAAGCTATTTCGATAATATCGAAAAAATCTTTATTCAAAAGCTAAAAAAATTTATATATCTGTTATGTTTAATAAATTTATTTATTAAAATTATTTTGTAATATAAATTGATATGCACACAAAATTTATTTAATAAAAAATATTGAAAAAACACCAATATAATTAAGGAAATAATTTATATTTAAAAAGGAAAAAAATGAAATAACATAGAAGATCAATTAATTAAAGCATAGATTTAAAAATCAAATTGAAAAACATATAAAAAGGCATTGATAAAAAAATTAAAAAAAATTAAAAAAAAAGAAAGTCATGAGCCGGAATGAAAAAAAGTATATTATCAACCTCGATTGAAGGATGATATTAAAAATAAAAAATTACAAGAATAAAAATAAATTGAAAATATAGATACATGATAAAAAAAAAATACATTTGAACATATAGAGTTTTTCAATGTGTTTTCTTACATAAAAGTAAATTGACAATTTTATGCACCTATGTAATTAGATAAATTACACATCATTGTGTAAAACAAGAAAAATAAATCATGAATGATAAATAAAAATAAAATTGGAAAAATTAATAAAAAAAATATTTAGATATTTGATATAGCAACACATGTCATTTACCTGGTTGTATTCAATTAATTTATTTATTAAAATTAATTCAAAATATAAATTGATACACACACAAAACTTATTAAATAAAATAAAAAATATTATCCAAGGCTACACATACTAAAAATATTATAAAAAATAAATAATATATATACACTCACAAATGAAACACACTACCTTCTAAAAAATTTAAACACACTTACGATAATTAAAAAAAGAAAAAAATGAAAGAAAATCACAAAAAACAGGTATTAACTAAATATATATATATATATATTAAAAAAATAAAAAAGATATTATTATTAAAAAAATCATTTTATGTTAAATGAGATCAAACATTGTTTGGCATAGAAAGTTAACCAAGTGCATTTCCAATCAAGAAAAAAACCTACTTATGGGCCTACTTAGGGTCTATTTGGTATTGCAACAACTATTATGGTTGAGGTTAAAAAACAAATGTTATAGGAAGAACATTTAGTTGGTGTTCATAACTAAAATTGAAATATTTGGTTAAAACTGTGGTTGAGTTTAAAGTTTAATGAAAAATAGTTTTGTGTGTTTTGTTACTATATCTTTCATATTGCTAAAAAAAATTGCTTTAAAAAAAAACATTCATTTTCTTTCAAGTATTTTCTTCAAGATTTCTCAATTAAATTAGAATAGAAAATTTTACTTGAAAAACAAAAATGGAATAGATAGAACAATTTTATTCTTAAATGTAATATCTTTTTAAGGAAAAAGTATAGAGACCGTTAGATTGAGGAGACCTGTTAAATTTATTAAACAAACACAAGTTGATTGTTTATATATGCATTGAGTATTTGGTATTGCAAGTGGTGTCGTTTTGAAATCACATGTTTTCATTCTAATCATGATTTTTTTTCTTTATGTTTTCTTAATTAATATTATTTTTAATGTTAATACTCTTTCCATTTCAATTTTGTTCTCCTAAAATATTTGATAATTTATAAAATGGTTATAGTTTAATAGTATATTTTTTTCAGTGTTTTTTATTTAAAAATATATTAAAATAATATTTTTTTAAAAAATTATTTTTTAAAATCAAAATATTTAAAGGATCTAAAAATATATGAATAAATAAATGAAATTCATTTTTTAATTAAAATAAAAGGCTCTAAAATAAACATTCAAACCATCAACGCATTTTCCATAAGCCAATAACTTTTTTAACTGAGTTAGTTTTTTTTTTTCATTTAACTAGAAGGATGTTTTGAACTATATATTAATAAAACAAAACTTTTAACGTGTTTTTTTTATATATTGATTTGATAAATTTAAAAGCTTAATAATTTTCAATATTTAATCTATTATTTAAATCTAAAAAATAAATAATAATAATTTTTTTTAATTACAAAAAATAATAACTAAGAAAAAGTCTATTGTGTTTTGGGGTTTTTTATTTCATAAAAAAATATTGTTTGTCTAAGCAAAAAAACTTGCGAATTTTGGTCTTGTTTGGAGAAAAAAATACAATTTTTAGTGTTCAATTCTTGTAAGCTTCTTCAAGCAGTTGGGTGGATTACAAGTCAGCCCCTGAATATGCACTACAGAATTTGGCAAATTTTCTTCCACTGCTGCTGCTAATAACAAACCGCACCAAACCATTTCTGTAAAATATTGTGTTTTGGAGTTCAAAGCATCCAAAGAATGCTTCTCATAAGCTGAGGTGAAATGTCAGTTTTTGGTAAGTTCCACAATTATAAAAACTATAGTTGACCCTTAACTAAACACTTTAGCTTTGTGATTAGTCTCAATCATAAAAGCTACCATAGAGCCAAATATATACTTAATTCAATAGGGGTGGATTTCATTTTTTTCAATCACAAAACATAGATGACATGTCATCTAAAACTCCTATAATCTAGCCACTAGTATTGTAGGAAAAACATGGTTCTTAATTATTGTTTTCATCCAAAAAACATTCTAACCCAATTTTGACACAAAACATTTTAACCCAAGTGCATGCTTTACAATGTATTTTAAAAACTTTTTTAAAAAATGGTTTTTATTTTTATTTTTATTAATTATTATTTTTGGTATTTTTAGATCAGTTTGTGTCTTAATGACAAAAACATTTTTTTTTAAATTGAACGTAAAACACTTTGAAGTAATTTCAATCACACTTTCAAATAGACTCTTATGAAAACATCCTAGAAGCCTTGTTAAATCTATTTAAAGCCTCTAAAAGAACATTAAACTACTTCAAAACCTGAAATCAACCTAAAGATTTGTTTTCTAGACTTTTCAAGGGTAAGGAACTAATATTGATTCCCCTCGTCATATTGAACTATTTGATATAAAAAAAAATTGTTTTCATGGTCAGAATTATCGTCTAGCATATATTTTTCTTTAAGAAGAAATCCAACAACCCCCCCTTCCTTTTTTTAGAAAACTAAAAATGATAGAAATAAAGTTTAGTATCAAAATTTATTTTTAGAAAATTATAGTTACCGGTCACCTAATAGCTAAAAAAGACAAGGAATAAAAATAACTTTTAAAATAAATTATCATTAAACAAATCTACATAAAAAAATAAGTTTAACGGCTTAATTAGATTTTAATGGCCAATTCAGTTTAATCTAGAGTCAAATTAAGATTTTAATGATGTTTAAGAGTTAATTTGTGTCCAATTAAAAGATATAATTAGTTATAAGGATCTAATTATACTTTAAATGGTTAAATTGATTTTATTAGGGACTTCATTGCTGGAAAAAATAAGTTTGAGAGCCTAATTTGGGCTTAATTGAGAAGGTTGAAATTTTAAAAGACTAAATTTAATTTTTACAAAGTCAAATGATTAAATCAATGGCAAAATTGGAAGAAAATTAATTTTTTTTATGGTGAATTAGGGGTTTGATTAAAGAAATTTGTAGTCAATAATCAAAATATAAAAGATGTCAAACTATAGGGATCCCAATTGACTGAAATCAGAAGTGAAACTCAATAAAATTAAAATTTTAATAATCAATTGGGGGTTAAATTTTATAAATCTAAAATCAATGAAAAAAATGCTAAACTTTGGGGTTCATATTGAAGTTTGAAACAAATAAAATTGTATAAAATTAAAAGTTTATGGTTAATTACAAGTTCAACTGAAAGTAATTAAAATTGAAAGACCAAATCATATGATTACCTGAACTAAGATACTAAAACTATTGGAATGAAACCTCCACCCAATAATTATAGAGAATCATAAACAATAAATATAAGGAAGACACTAATAAGAAGATAAGTACTCATCAATAACTCATGAAAGTTCAATGAAGAAACAAAAGGTATGAGTTTTCCTTACACACATAAATATATAACAACAATGTATCTCAATAATCTAAATTGAAAACTTATAAAGAAAATTATAGTGTTAAAAATACACTTAACCCTAATGGAATCATATTAAACTCAATTTAAATAAAACCCAAAGTACTTGAAAACATATCAAAAACATGAAAAATAACAAAACAAAATCCACCTTTGATACTTGGAACAACAATGTTGTTTGTAATAAACTAAAATAACCTATAACCTAATGTTTCCTTTGCTTATAAGACTCTGTAGTTGACTTAATATTTGAATATATTTATTATTTTGTTCAAATTTATAGTACTATAAAAAAAACCTCACACTCTTAAAAAAATTGCGTTGAAAAAAATATGATTTTGACTTCATTTATTTTAATTGTTCTTACTTACTCTTTTGTTAAAGCTTTTTTTTTTTTTACTTTATTCTTCAAGATAATTTTATGATTTTTATTTTTTACACAATAATAATAATTTTAGTGATTATTTTTTTATATTTATTTTCATGCTTGCACTTCTATTACAAATTTTGTTTTTTATTTTTATTTTTCAGGACAATTTAATATTTTTAATTGTTTAAGCAAGAATAGCAATGATAATAATAATAATAATAATAATAATAATAATAATAATAATAATAATAATAATAATTTATTATAATAATTGCAGTACTTATGGTATTAATAATTATAATAATAACAATAACTCATAAAATAATATCAATAATAACAAATTTTATTATAATCCGGACAATTATAAAATGCACACATACACTTTCTGTTCATCGTGTGTAGATTCATTTCTCTTCCCACCGAAGACCGGTGACAAATGCAGAAGATTTAGCTAAGGAGAGATTTGAGCGAGGAAATGAGAGTCGACCCCGTACCGAGGTTGCAGGATTAGAGGTCTTAAAACAAGTTTATCAAAAGAATCCTCTCTGTTGTTTCTGATTCAAAAGATTGCCAAAAGTTCAGTGTCCTTTGTTCCATTTGGAGTTTTGGGTACATGCCAAGCGATTTGGGTACGTCAAATATGTCTCAGATTGATTTTTATTTATAAATATATTAAAATAATGCTTTTTCTAAATTATTTTTAATATTACTACATCTTATATAAAAGAAAATTAATTTAAAAATAAATTATATTTTTTAAAAAATATTTTTGAAACAGCGTAAAAATAAATTATATATTTTTTAAAATATTTTTGAAACATCATCAAATAGGCACTTCAATCTCAGTGGTGTCCTTTGTTTCATTAATTGACTATTTTATTGTATAATTGAGATTATTTTTTTATTTTTTTTATTTAATAATACATCAAAATGATTTTTTTTAAAAAAAAATTATTTTTGACATCAACACATGAAAATAATCTAAGAACACAAAAAAAACTTAACTTAAAAGTAAACAATACGAATAAAAAAATTTCAACTTTTTTTAAAAGTATTTTTGACATACAGTGTCAAACACTCCTTAAGAGTTAGGTACATGCCAAGCAATTTGGGTATGTAAGGCATGTTTGAAAGCGTAGTTAAAATTGTTTTTCAAAATAATTTTTATTTAGAAATATAATAAAATATATATTTTTTTAAACTAAATAAATTATTTTTTATATCAACATACCAAAATAATATGAAAACACCAAAAAATAATTTAAAATAAAAACTATTTTTTTTTCAAATTTTATCAAAAATACTTTTTCAATAGATGATCCTTATGTTCTTTTTTATCAAAACGTTTTTATCAAAATAAACTCATTTTTCTCATGTTTTGTTTTTGCAAAATATATCTAATATTTATTTTTAATCGAATAATCTAATGTCTACATCGATATATTTTCTTGTTAAGTGGACGTACCATGATGTGAGCCTACGGGCCAATGAGAGAGGAGTGCGAGTCATTTTTATTATGAGTTTTCACGCCTGTGGGCCCCATCTAGGGAAGGTTAGGGTTGGCGGCAAAAGGAGAGGGGACAGGTGATCATGTGAAGGGGACAGGTCCCACCATTTCCAATCATTAGCAAGGCATCCCGTATCCTATCTCTATATTCATTTTTCATTTTTTTTTCTTTTTATAGAGCAAAAGACTGTGCTTTTTTCTTTTTTTTTAATTTGTTACTGATTAATTAATAATATTAATAATTAAAATTTTAGTCATTCATCTTTAACTTATAAAATATGTATTTTGAGAAGTGAGCTTCTTCACATCCAAAAAAATCTTCAAATTAATTTACATGATGATGAAAATAATGTATAGGAAGTGTATTTTCAAGGATTGTCGATTACTATTTTGACCACTTAATAGTAGTTGTTACGTGCGTGATTGATCCAAATAAATTGAATGGAACATGGCGATGTTGTTGTCCTGGTCCCTCCCCTTCTTTTCATGCCTTTTTAGATAGTACAAGCTGATTTGCCCGCGCGTTACACTGAGCTTTTTTATATGTAAAAAAATAATTGATTTTTAACATGTTGTAATTTTTTTTAATTTTTTAAAAATTATTTTTGACATTAGCACATCAAAAATCATGTAGAAACACTTTTTTTAATTTAAAATTGAAAAAAGTAAATTTGTTCAAAAGCGATTTTCAAACGCATTACCAAACACTCTTGTCATATCTCACCAGAATCATAGTTCAATTAATTTTTTTAAATAGTAATGAAAAAAAAACCACATTTCAAATCACTATTTATTACTGTTTGAAATTGTGATCTCCTTTGGCTATGTACAAAATAATAGTCATGGTGCACGTAAGCTAGCTAGGACATTCTAGTTATAAAAAAATTTTATAAGTTGAAAAAAAATAAAAAACAATGTCAAAGGATTATTCGTGACACGTGTAACCTAACCCGGTTATGAAAAATATATATATGTGAGGAAAAAATTGTGGTGCGTGTAAACTGATCAGGACACCGTGAGTATAAAAAAAAAAAAAAAAAGAAGCCTGAAAAAAAGAAGAGGAAAAAACATTTTAAAATATTAATAAACAGTGAAAACTGTAAAAAAAAAATTAAGTTCAGAGATTTATTGTGATGCGCATAAGCTGACCCGGACACCCCAGTTATCAAAAAAATGACTGGAAAAAAAAACATATCAAACATTTATGAACAATAGAAAACACTGTTTTTTACTCAAAAATCATTTTCGGTGGCAGGGGGACTCGAACTCCAGCAACCTGAGAAAAAATATTTACTCCTATTATCTATAATTAACTAAATAATTGGCGATGCAGCGGGGTTTTTTTATCTATGTAGAAAATTAATTGCTTGTATATGTATTGTATTTTATTATTTTAATATTTAGTTAGTATAATTATATTTAAGAATACTGATATAAATTTTTGTCATTCAAAAAATCCAAAGTCATTTTCCCTCTTTCTTAATATATTTTTATGCGATAATATTCAATAAATATCAGACATATTAGAAATAAAAATATTATAATTTGTTTTTCAAACATAAACTTAATTTTTTTGTGTGCTATAATTATTTATTTGCCGTCTAAAAAGAACAGTCTAATGGAAACGGGAAGTGACTTGTATATTTTTTAATTTGACTTGTAGATAATGCAGGTAAATTTGTCAACATTTTTTTTTTGAGATGTTTTTTATCCGCGGTAATATTATATCTAAAATATTAAAAATGAAAACATTGGAAATCCTTGTAAAGAAATAAACTTAAATAAAAGAGCACAAAATTAAATTTTGAAGGCAATTTTTTTTTATATAAGATTTATTAATCATATTATTATATTAAATATATTTAAGAAAACATGATATGAATTTCTGCCCTTCAAAAAATCATAGGTCATTTTTCCTCTCTGTTAATATATTTTTAGGCGATAATATTCAATAAATATTCAAACATATAATTAGTTTTACATATTTTAATTTGACATAAATATACAAATATATAATTAATTTGACATAATTTCTGTTATTAAAAAAATCCTAGGTCATTTTTCCTCTCCCTCTATATATTTTTAGGCGATAATATTCAATAAATATTTGAACATAATATTAGTTTTACATACTTTAATTTGACATAAATATACAAATATATAATTAATTTGATATACTTTCAATAATATCTTTAATTTAAAGGACAGAATTGAAGTAAACCCAAACATTGAAATCAAATAATTCAAAACAAAATCAGAAATTAAAAGAACTGGGACTGAAATGAAACTGAAATCCATAATTAACTTGCATAGAAGGATAGAATTGAAAGAAATCAAACTTTTGATACCTAAAATATTAAGGATTTATAATAAATTTGCATGGAAGGATGAAATTGAAATTAATCAAAACTTTGATACCAAAAATATTTAGAATTCCAGCCCACCCCGCAAAATTAAAAGCATGAGGACCGAACTGGAACTTCAATACCTAATCAATTTCAATTGAAGGACGAAATTGAAACAAATCAAAACTCATTTAATAGAAATAAGGGCCAGAAAAACAAATTAAACCGTTCAGGGACTGAAATGAACTTTGACAAAAAAACAGCTTAGCTGACGTCATCTGGCGCAGGCAGGAGAGAGAAATTGGGGGGGGGGAATTCAAACGACCATTGAAACGTCTCCGGACAGCATAGTGCAACACGCGCCACCCCATGTGGAAGAGCACATGCCTGAAAATCATTATAGACGCCGGTTGGGCGTTTTCCGACGTCTTATGAAGCCTCACGCGCCGTCCGAAGAACGCGTGAGCATTGAAACGGACGGCGCGTCCTCCGACGCGCCAGCAGATGTCAGTGAAAAAAAAAAGAAAAAATTGGCTAATTACCGGAACGCCCCTCACCCCAGGCATGGTTTTTGTCCTTTTCGGGGGGTGAAATTGTCGCTGCACTGTTCAAGCTAATATTAAAAAAATAAAAAAACCGGCCGGCCGAACCGGGCCGGACTGGTCAATGACCGTCCAGCCCCCGAAAAAGACGGCGATTTTTGTCTTTTTCGGGGGCTAATTTCGTGCTTCCACTGTTCCTAAACGAAAAAGAAAAGAAAAAAGGAGGACATACACCCGCGAAGCACCGGGGCAAACTGCACATGAATAGTGCCAATGAGTCTGCGTGCACAGTGCTAGCTTGCACAGTGAAACCATGTTTTGGTTTAGCTGTATAGATAATTAGTAATGTGCTGCTTCTAAAACCTGTTTATTAATTATTATTATTATTTTAAAAAATATATTAAATTATTTTTTATTTTTAAAATTTATTTCTAATATTAACTATATAAAATAATTGAAAACAATAAAAAATTGAAAACACATTTTCACAGTAAAAATAAACATGTTTTAGGCCCATATCTCTTCCATTATCATGGATATTCATGAATATCATTGGATTTATCTTGGTTCCATAATTATATTTAACCTAACTTTTGATGTCTTACAAATTATAAATCGAACCCATTCAATACTTTTTACATTTAAGTATATTGGATTAAACTAATTTTTTTATATATAGAAATTACAAATATTCATGGGCTGGGGGTTGAGTTTATATAGTTATATTTCATGAGTTTGTAAGGTATAACTTTTATACCTCCCACCACCATGAAATCCTAATTTCTTCTCTTTTCCCTCTAACAAAGAAAGAAATATTTTTTTATCAAGTTAAAAAAAATCTAAGAAGAAGTACGTCAAGAAAACTTTGGATATGAAATATTATTAAATAAAATAAAAATAGATGATCAATATAAAAACAAGATGGGTATAAGGTATTTGTTTCGCCGGGTTGACCAAGTTTCAAAAATTGTCCTAACTTGCCACTTGAACCATGATGTTCATCTCTTTCGTGTTTTAAACTATTATCATTTGTAATATACATATTATCTGATTTTAATAGATTAAATCAAATTAAATAATACAAATATTATATATATAGAATGATTTTCTTAAACACTCCTACCCACCATGGATCACTCTAGGCATCTCTATCTCCCCGACCATCGTCCCTTTCCTTTTTACCTCTTTTTGTTGCTTGTTATAGCATCATTCCTCTTCCTTTATCAACAATATTTACAAGAAAATATGAACTTGGTATATATCTTGTTACGAGTGGATTATAGCTTGAGATTTTTAAAGAGAATTGTGAATATGATGGGGGATTTATGCAAATAATTTAGTCTCGATGGACGGCTTAGAATTGCCATCAACAACTCCACATTTTTCAGCAACATCTCTCTAAATTACTTCATTTGTATACAATAAAAATGGGCTTCTGCTAAGTAAAATTTGATGAAGATATGAGAGTGATTTTGGCGATCAATGTGAATGTTAATAGCGTGGACCTTCTTGTCTCCATTTGGTGCTCTTCAATGGTCCAGAAAATAATAACATGGGCCAACTCACCATGTCGGCATCAGCTGCTGTGACAACGCGTGCGTACAGCACACAGTCAATCCTCGTCGGAGCATCCCTTTCTCTCACACTCATTATTTTTCCTACTCGCCTTGTTGCTTAGATAATCAAATTGATATGGGAATTAACGCAAGACAAAAACTACAGTATCATCGAGGCTAGGGTTCATTACCTGCATCAGAAGTCACAGTAAGCTTTTTGATAGACAGCAGCAAATGCCAATCATTGATCTCTCTGCCATATTCAATTCCCACTCATTAAAGTTTTCAGGAATCAAGAAAAAAGCCTCGACATGTTTCATCTTCCACTAGGGTTTGTACGAAGTGACATGGAAGAGAGAAAATGGACTGGACATGGGCACCTCCAATGTAGCCAATCATTAAACTTGAAGAATCAACTGGCCGGTGTGACTGGAAAATATAAATATATATTCCATTTTGTCATGGAGGGGCACAAAAACAATGGGCATCATATCACAGGAATGTTCATTCTTGCTTAGCTCTTCTTTTTTTTCCAACATTATAAGCATCACTTTTAACATTGCTGCTAGGGAGGATCTTGCTGTGGCTTTCACTGCAACCGGAACCGGAACAGGAACCGTTAGCTAGCTATGATTCTTAAGATATGGTCGTGTGGTGTTTGTGAAAATATTTTGATAATCTGCTTTTGGTTCCAAAAACAAAAAGTTTCCACACTTTTATCGAAAAACCCAAAGCCAAACATTAAAAAGCCGGAAGCCATAGTTCTTCGAATGAGCTATTATCAAGGAACAGTTAGTAATTCATAATAATATTAAAGATCGTTTTGGCATGCGGAGGGTACGAGAGTAAACTGGACAGGATAAGAAAGGAAAAACCCATCTGACTGAAGAAGGTAAGGTAGCAGACAATTAATGTAGGACAAGACAACATAGTCTCTCACAGACAAGTTAGGATAAAACTCTAAGACCACCCGGTTACGCGTCCACCAGAGTCCAATATCAGTAAATTACTCTTGCCCAGTTCTGCTTGCTACAATGTATAAAATGGGAAGAGGTAAAGATGCGATAGTATTGTTATGCATGCAAGGAAGGATGTCTCGAAACAGACGCCGCTCTCTAGGGTTGGTTCAACCATAACCATTGTCTAAGTACATTATCATTAAGAATTTAGGGGAGAAATCCTTTTCTTTTTTATCATTGTCAGTCATCCCTACCCTATCGTCTCATCACCACCATCACTAGCCTCGTCATCAGTTACCTGTAACTGGGTCCACACGTGCAAGTTGCTACAGACACAGACAAGGTTTAGAAGAAAACTCCTACCTCAAACTGTTGTCATTTCCCCAGCTGGCAGAGCTTGTAGGGTTCCGCCTGTTCTTTTCTTTGCTTGCATGGAAAATGAAGGGATGGTTAGAGGCATGCATGACCAGACAGCTCATACAAGGCACGTTTAAGCTAAATATTAAAAACTTTTCTGTATGAAATCATTCTATTTACTCACGTAAGCAAGAAGCCATCCTTCGGTGAATATATTGTTAACAGAGACACAAATGCAGCAAGATCATTAGAGACAAAAAAATCATATATGCTATGAAGCCTACGGGTTTTATGAAATGATGAGTACTTGATGATCAGACCATGATCAGGGAGTTCGATATGGCATGCATCATCACATCATGACTTGTAAAGTTAATTGAAGACAAACCTACTGCAAGAGTTAAATTAAAAATCTTAAATTAATCATCCAGCTAGGATCTCATGAAATGATGATTGTGAATATTATGCAATCAATGATAGTCTGATATCAGGCAGACCAGAAAAATTGTAATGGTACTGAGCAATAATGCTAATAAAATTGTCTGGTTTGACCCTATCATAATCATAATTGCCCTGGAAACCGAAGCATAGCATATAGTTAGAACAAGGCATCATAGCAGGACAGCTATGTTGGGCTTGGTGGACCAATTCCGATCCCAACACACATGCTAATCCTGTCCAAACACTTTGATAGGAAACTCATGATAACAGGTGGTAAAACCAATCAAACAAAGAATAGGAGATACAAACCTTTCAAAAGGAGAGGTGCACCTTGACTTAATTGTTGATACAAACCCTTTTTACACACCTAACAGTACCTCTCTTGTATAATCCACCAGCGAAGTGGCATGCGTTTAGGTTCACTTGAAGTTATTGAGAAGCATAGCATGTGCTAGGAACATCTCTTCACCACTATACTTGATCATTTCATAAGACACTCAACTCAATGCAATCAAATCTGATTATTCATGCCCTCTTTATTCCAAGAGATTATCAATGAATTGACAACTAGAGGTAGGAGATTCAAACTTGAGCACTTATAAAATCACATTATAAGACCAAAGGAAACCGGAATAAAATCTTCAAATCCACATTATAAGCAAGAATGCCAATCCTATTCTCAAAGTTGCATGCACAGACAAGATCAAGGCTTAATATGAAGCATTTCTACCTCTCTGCCCCCAAAACAAATGGTATAATGGTATGTGGGCTGTCATTGCTTCAAGCTGGTTAACAATAACTTATACCTGCAACAATTTAAATCATCGGTAAAGTGACAACCTGACACAGATGAAAACACAAACGAGAAGAAAAGCAAAAATAAGAAGAGAATTAAAGCTGTTTTGGGGTTTCACATGAGAACCTCGACTTGAAATTTTATTACTCCATAATTTTTTAATCAAAACTCAATATTACAACACTTTTAAGTTGTTTATATACTAAACAAAGCTGAAAAAATAATAAGAGTTCTAAATCAAATTGAAAAAATAATCCTAAATTAACTAGGAAAATATGGTAAATCCTGAATAATAACTTTTGGGTTTTATTTGAAAGCCTTCCTAAACTGAGGTGGCTACAAAATTTCAACCTTGTAGCAAATAAAGCGTAGAGAATCTTGTAACAAAATTCTAGTTGAAATCAACTATCAGATCAAAAATTATGCCCGTTAATATAATGTTGCACTATGGAAAAAGCTCTCCTGCATCACAACCAGAAGAAAAAAAGCCCATAAAAATGCAACACTAAGTGAAAGATTAAACCAGTTCTAAGAAAGGATGGAGGGCTTCTGCAATTTTCAGTCACTTGTTTTATAATAGAATTTGACAACATCTTGAGCATCAATAAAAATCCAAACAAACCTAATCATTAACCAAAGCCAAACACGCATGCATCACAAAGAATAGAATGATCACTTTTCTTTTATTACATGTGTTTTTCTAGCAACAAAGAAATTTCTCCGTTCTGTTATAAGAAATTAGAGAATGATTCATTTTAATTACAATAAATCAAGGAATAAAAGTCAAATGAGCAGGATTTTCCACTAAATTTGTTGTCAGATAAAATTCCTCTACACCAGCAGAGAATGCATTTTGTGACACACAAAGATTATAAGAGAACAAATAGTTGATGGGAAAACAATTAAAATGCCAACTTTTTTCATTTAAGTTTGAGTGTTCTAATATTTAAATTGTCTGATAGCTTGTCAAATTTACCCTCATTTTTAGAGAGCTGGTTCCTGTGAAATTAGTACTTGATACATGGTGTTTGTGGATGGGACAAAACAGTCATTTTTAGCTTGAGTTAGAAGAGTTTAAATAGGTCTCAACTGATCATTAATTAGCTGGTTTATGGTCTGACAACCCTAAACCTTGCTTTCCATTCTGTTTTGCTGTGTTCTTAAACTTGCTTGCCCTCAAAGTGTAGCTTATTTCATGACGTCTTGTCTGCCTACAGTTAATGTTTCTGGTTTTAGATCTAACCCTTTATACTCCCTTTTTTATGCTCTGTCAATTAACTTTTATTACCAAAAATAGAACAAAGTTCTGGAGAATGCAACAATAACATGCAAGGAAGAACAAAATCTAAATTCATTTTGCATTTCGAGACATTTAATTGACAGATAAAAAACAACTTACAGATCATGAACATATCCTGACATTACTCAAAAGCAACAAAGGACATCAGCATTATCAAGCATTTCAAGAAAACTACAATCACTCTTTAAGTCCATACCCGTGGACACCAAATGAGTTTTGAAGCAATCAAGATTTTTTATTTTTATTTTTACTTATAAATTCAAAACAAAAAATATGCTGGTTAACAGCCAACAGACATAACATCTTAACATGCATGAGCAAATAGTAAATGATAAATCATCATATAACCATTTTTGCTTGCCAGGCATGATATCCTGGGTCTTAGTCAGCACAAATGAGATAAGTGATTTATTTCAATAAGCATGAAATGAGTGGTCAATGATAAATCTTCACAAAACCATTGTTGCAAGCGAGACCTTAACATCATGGGTCTTTGTTAAGGTCAACAAAAAGATATCAGTAATACAAAATATCAGGGAAGCAAAAATACTCAAAAAGGAAATTGACAACCAGATAAAACTATTGAACAAGTACATTGTATATAACTAGAGGCAAAGAGAACCAAATAAATCTTTCACTAAGAGTTCATAAACTTACCAGTTAAATGGCTGATCTCTGCGTTATAGAACACCATACTTTGCAATCAAGGATGACACTGAGTACTTCAGTAAGAAAACACAAGAATTGCCAATGAAACAGCCAAATAAAAAATAAAATAAAAAACTATAGCAGCACCAGTGTACACACTGGTAGTGTTATCCTGATATTTTGCTTAGATTGAAATATGCAGGTGATATTTTGCTTAGATTGAAATATGCAGGCAATAAATGAATTGGCGAACACGGCCTTCATAAACAAAGATGTATTGGTTTTCAACAACACAACTGAATCACAGTACTCAGACAAGGAACATGTTATCAATTTAGCCCTTATTTCTATGGCTACATCAGTTCAACCTTCTCCTTCTATGCTCACGGTTCTGTCCATTATCTGCATCTGAAACTCTGGAAACTTCAATTCTTCTCCTGGAAGATGAAGGATTTGTTTGTAAGCTAATGTCCACCTCTGAAAGCCTAGAAACTAGATTTCTTCTACTAGAAGATGATGAATTTGGCGCTGTAGAATTGCTTTCTATAAGATTACCCATGCTACGGCTTTCAAATTGTGAGGCAATGGCAGCATCATCAGGCCTGGAAGACGAAGCAGAATGAGGCAGCATTGAATCAGCATCAGCAACTGTATCCAGGTTCTGGCTGTCGGGTTGAATAACAGCAGCAATGCTTGAAAATGAATCTCTATCAGCAGGACGTGAAGACTGTTGATGGTTTCTTCTCCCACCATGATTGTGCAAAACTGCCTCGAGGTCCTCAACTAATCTTTCTGCAGATTCCACTGCAGAATTCATCGCAGAATTCACTGCAGATGAAAAGGAGGACAGTGAAGCTGCTCCTTGAAACAATAACCTTGAAACTTGAACAGAATGGTTGTGCCGGCTGACCTCTGCCCCTGTGGACGGCAGTGCCTGAGAAGTACTGACTTGATTTGCCAAGAAACTGGTTCTCTCAGATTCAAGAGGAGTATCTTCAAGATCATCTGATCGAGGTATCTCCCCCATGGCAATGAGCACATTACCAAAATGCCGCATCCTTTCTTCAATTGAAGAAGAAAATACACCGCGATTAATGAGTTGCTGCCTCATACTCTCAACTCTTTGTGCAGAAGGCCTAGGAGGAACCTTCAAGCCAGACTCCTTCGACTTGAGCTTGTTGTTATCATTAGTGTTGCCGTTGCCATAAATTGGAATAATGCTTGTGTCTGCAACCTCTTCCATACACACAAGGCATTCCTTCACATTTGAGTAGACATACGACAGCTGATAGAAGCATGACCAGCAAAACAGGTGTCCACAACAAGTTAATATAGGATCTTGTGCCATATCAAGGCATATGTTACAATCAAATACACTCCTATCACTTCTGGCCTCCTTACCATTCTCATTCCTGCCTAATGCTTTAGCTAACAAATAGGCACTGTTCCTTTTGCCAAATTTATTCATCTCATCTCTCCTTTCTTCAGTAGCAACACTAGCCTCCCCAATAAGCAGTCCACCTTCACTGCGAACATTAATGGTAGCTGGTTCCACAGAAATACCCCCCGTTTGAGGGGTGATGTGACTTTGTCTCCATCTCTGTCGTTGTCTAGCCCTGAAAGTAACTGCTTCAAGCTGCCTGATACGTTCTTCTAAAAGACCATTGGTGGTTTCCAATTCATTCCACATAGTTGCGAGTCCCAACAGCGAATCATTGGAGGAGTATAAAGGTTCTTCGTTCAAATCAAGATCCATTATTCCTTGTCAAAATTTTAAGACACTCTGATTCAAAACTCTTTTTACAGGAACACAAACCAAAGTCTCTAAAAAATTCTTATACCCTTCCCTACAAAGAACAATAAAAACAGTCTCTTAACTCATCCAGGTAAAAACTACCATTTGCATGAAAAGAAAAGAGAAAACCCCTTCTACCCATAAACTGAAATTTCCCATCATCTTAAACTAACTGGGAGAACTAACTGAGATAATTATCAGTCTCTAAATCAGTAAATTAGAGGGGGGAGTCCAAACTCTACTAAAACTGAACCCTCCCTACATACTCAAAAAAAAAAACCTAAAAATTGAAAGTTCTCTCCTTTTCATTCTTCAATCTCTTTTTGAGGAAAAAAAGAGAGACCCGTTAACGTAATGAGCCACGATATTAATATTAATCAAGAAACTGAAAAGAAAAGGATGAAAGAAAAGAATAAGAACCTGTTTGAAGCAGAGATCATCTCATGTCTTCTTCGTCATACAAGATTCATTGATACAATCATTTTGTAGCATCAATGAAAGTTAAAGCAAGCGGTGGTGATTATTTTTGGGATTTATTGACAGGTGCTTGGTTTCGTGCATGGTCAAGGTTAGATGGGTATAAATGCTGGCGTTTTGTGCACTGACCTTGAGTGGTGATTGGAGTTGTGACGAAGAAGTACCAGGTCAAGGAGCTTTGGTCCTGTTGGATTGGATTGGATTGGATTGGATTCTTTTGGCAGCTAATAAACTCTTTGGTGGCTCTATTTTATCTAACTTTTCATTTTGGTCTATGTACTTTAATTTGTTTCTCTTTTTTATAAAAATATAATTTCATTCATACGGATGATAATATATAATCATTATTTTTTTTTTATAAAGATAACGAATGTAAGAATCAAATTTAATCGAGTAAAGATTGACTCGAAACCGCCAGCAATTTTACTCTTATGAAAATTGACATTATTTTTAGTTAATTTCATTTAATATGGTTCTTATTTAAAAAACGTGGGATTTAATATGGTTCTTCATTGCTCATATAAACCGTGAAACACCTCATTTTATTTAATCCTCTTATTTATCCTTTTATTTTCAATGGAATGTTTTTATGTTTTGAGATTAAATTGCAAATTATAATAGAAAGACAGACTAAAAGAACAAGAAATTAATTATAAAACACAGAAATTTCAATTTTCATGACAATCTTTGTTTTACTCTAAAAATTAATTATATTAATTTTTGGTCCCTAAATTTAAAAGACGAGAAAGAAAGTAGTGAGAAAACTATGTGAGAGAGAGTAAAAGTTATTGATTGTCATGATTCTAGCAAATCATAATGGCCAAGGTTGATGTTAAATTGTTCCATTCATCAAAAGAAAATTAATAATAATAATTTTTTAGGGTCCAAAATTTTGGACATAGATTTTTTGATCGTCAATGTAATCGAAAAATGTTACAATAGGTGGCATATTGTATAGTTTTAGAAAACAAAATAAAAAAAAATAGAAGTAGAAGATTTGTTGTTCGCTCATATGCAAAAAAAATAAAATAAGATAAAAATTGCGATCCATGCTTCTTCTTTTTTTATTTCTTCAAAAAATGAATTAATTTATATTTGTTTTTAGTTACATGATATTTTAAAGAGCTTAGTTTGATTTCTTACAAAATATCTTCTCTTATATTTTACATGAATCAATTGTATTTGAATGAGGTTTTCATAAAAATAGAAATGATTTCTTATTAGAAGCAACAACTACCTATATATATTAATTTATTTTATTAAGTGTAAATATAATTTTTGCTTTCCTCATTAAAAAAACCCATTATACATTAATATATCATTAACACAGGTTTTAAAGCTAGCCTAGCTTAGGGTTGCTGGAGAATATGATAACTATTATTTTTTAAGGAATTATTTACAGTCAGCTTTCCTGACCATCATAGTACCATTTTTCTTGTGCTGACATCAAATTTTATTACAAGAGAACATATGAAAGCCACTTGTGCACCACTCCTGTCGGTTTTGGAAGAATCCTATGCTGTAAATGAATTTTGTTAAAGGCTTAGCTGTGTTTGCTTTTGTGTTTAGGAGATGTTTTTATTTTTTATATCTAAATTATTTTTTCATAATTTTAAATTATATTTATTTTAAAAATAAATTTTAGAAAAATTATTTGATTTTAAAAAAATATATATATATTTAATGCAATTTCGTACTATGTAGTAATCCAGTGCAAGTATTTTTAATTGAAACTATTTCATATGTTTATTTTCAACATAAACAAATTAAAAAAGGGGAGGGGTCAGATGGAGAGGCATAGTTGACTAAAATCTTATTATAGTTGTAGGGTAATATTATTTCATATGGAAGTTCTCCTGGAAAAGAAGATAAATTGGAAGAAGGGAATCTTCGGTGATGGTTCCTAACTGGGGCTCGGGTGAGGGAAGAAGCAGAAAAGGCTTTTGCCTGCTTGCGTCTTATTACACAGTTTCTTGTTTTCTCTTCTCAACAACAAATTGAGAAGTCATGATCTTTGTCGATGAACTTCCGTTTCCAACCGATTCCTCTCAGGTAACCTGCTCATCTTTTGTTAACTTTCGAAAAACCCATTTCCTTTATCATACCAAAACTTTCTAGGACATAGAAACAGCACTGTTTGGTTGCTTACAAAATGTAGGAGAAAGAAATCAGTGCCCCATATGCTTAAATCATTGAAAAAGATTGTGTTTTTTTTAATCTATTTTGTTACACTCTATTTGATTGAAGTTCTTATTAAATATAGTTTTTGTTTTCAATGATCTTTAACTTATAATTACGATAAATAGGAAAGGGATGCCCTGGTAAACTTACTTGAACACCCTAAGTTGGTATCTGCCTCCAATTCATTCGAGGCTATGCAGGAGGTGAAGTTCTCAGCATCAAAGGAGTGTGCTTTGCAGGGTCGATGGGTTTATCTCTTCCAAAGAGAATTTGCGACAGTTGACCCGGCACTTATAGATGTACGTTCTTTTTTACCCTGCTCTTTATTTCTTATCCCTGGTTAAATGTCTGAGAAAGTTCTTACCTCCAAGTTTTCTATTGTCCCTAGTTTAAATATTTGTGACTGCATCTCATATATATTTTCATCATTGATTAAATTTCTTTTCTAAATTGACATTGGAATCCCAGCAGCAATAGGTGTGCGGGTAACAAAAGATTTGCTTGTTTGATAACTTATGAAACAATTTGCAGAAGTAGTCATAAACAAATGTGGCTTTCTTTGATATTTCCAGTCCAAATCCCTGTAATGGACTCATTTACTATGGAAACATGTTCTAAATCTCTATGAATCATCTTGTGTTTCTTTCTCGTGAGTTTGAAACAAGTTATGTTCTTCTCTCTCTTAATTGTTATTTGTCTTAATACGCTGTAAGTTTATTTATTTTTTCATTTCATTTACTGTGATGGAAGTTTCTTTTTCCTTCCTTGCATGTAAAGTTTATTGGCACTGATGAAGCAACTACTTGCGTGGGCCTTGTTATTCGGAACCAGAGAAATGGAATGTAAGAATCTATTTTACAAGAGATGGGAAAGTACTCAGAATTTTACTACTGGTGATGTTAATTGTTTTATTTTGACCTTGCATTATGGTATTTTATGAGTTGCAGGACTTCAGTTGCCCATATGGATTCTACAAAAGTTGTCGATACTGGCCTCACCCAAATGTTGTCACTGGTTGTTGACAAAAATTTTGATGTTGACTTGGATGTATTAATCTATTCTTTTTCTACCTCACAATTTTGTTGCTCTACTCACAACTTGCTCTTCACTGGTTCATTTATTTTTCTTGGGGTAAGCCATTCTTGTGATTTTTAAATGTAGGTACATTTGATTGGTGGTTTTGAAGATGTCTCACCTCAAGTATGCTCCAAGAACCTCTTCTTTTTTATTGATATTATAGAGATCTAGTTACATCTTCAGAGATCAAAGTGATTGAAGTGAATGTTTTGCCATTTGTTTGCAGCAAGCTAATGGCTCTACTAGGTCTAAAACACTGGCAGAAGTGGATGGCTATTCCTTTCCTTTGTGTACCAAAATAATTGAGACTCTGCGTAAGAGACAGGAAAAGTTTCACATTCAAACTCTCTATGTCCTTAGGCATAACACCAGAAGGGATTCTCAAGGAAATGCATACCCAGTTTTCAATGGGTTTCTGGTTAGGTTCAACTTTAAAATTGTCCATAGTCATTTTTAAATAACTGCATTGATTTCATAGGACAATTTTAGATTTTATTTCTGTGAAGGAAATAATTAAATGAAAGATCATAGCTGGTGCCCCATGGAAACCATTTTTCTTTGACTTGCATAGCAAATTATACTTTTAGTATAATTTCTGACCTATGATTTTTTGAAGGGCAGAAATTCATATCATGTTTTCTTAAATATATTTAATATAATAATATGATTAATAAATCTTATATAAAAAAAAATTGCCTTCAAAATTTAATTTTGTGCTCTTTTATTTAAGTTTATTTCTTTACAAGGATTTCCAATGTTTTCATTTTTAATATTTTAGATATAATATTACCGCGGATAAAAAACATCTCAAAAAAAAAATGTTGACAAATTTACCTGCATTATCTACAAGTCAAATTAAAAAATATACAAGTCACTTCCCGTTTCCATTAGACTGTTCTTTTTAGACGGCAAATAAATAATTATAGCAAAGTATACAATTTCTGCCCTTCAAAAAACAAAAGTATACTAAAAGACTGGTCAGAAACTTAAAATTTGATACAGGAGATGATATGACTGCAAATCTGATGCTTAAATTCATCAAAATGTATTTACCCATTTTTTAGTATCAAATGCTGTTTTTTATTGAATTTGCAAAATGGTTCCAACTTGTTTCAAGTATGAAATTATTTCTGATGGCAGGAGTCTTTCGTTCATAGATCAACAGTGTACTGTAGTTGTTTACCAAAAGCTTATAATGTCTTGTTCTCTTGGATTTAGGACAAGATATTGAATAGCATTGCTTTATGTTGTCGAGAATTTTGTTAAGATTTGGCAGTGTAGAGTCTGATGTTTCTCTGAACTTTGTCAGGTAAAAACATCCACTGGATCCGTCATCCCAGCCAGTTTTGATAGAACTACGAGATGCCCTGATGAAATTGTCAGAAGAATTCGAGTCTCTGTATCCTATGAAGACCCCACTTGGAATGCAAAGTTGCTGGAGACCTATGATACTCAAAATGATCGATTTGTGATTGCTCCATGCTCTTGGTATTGGGTTGCTACTGAGCGTTTTCTTTTGATTTAAGTTCATCTTAAATGAAAACTTTCCAAAAGCAGTAGCCTGGATAGTGTTTGGCATTATGTTTTCTATTCTACAGACTGTATCTAGTCTCGTGCTTGTGGCTAAAGTTAATATACCAAACTTTTGCTGTTTGTGTTCCTTTAACTGCTGTGCAGGACACTTTGGCAAGAACATTATGCTTTGACACTGCAAGATCTTTCTGATGAAGAGATTCTCCTTCAGTGCTCCTCTTCACCTTCTGCTGAGGGCCCTGAATTTGTGGATAATTTAAGAAGGTGAGCATGTTTTAAAAGAATGCCTTCTCCCTGTCTGCCTTGGGCACTAGAAATGATCAGGAAAATGGTTGGTCAATGTCTTTTCGTAGTGAATATTAACCTTGGCAAAATGATAATGCAAATGAAGTTGATGAAAAGAAAAGATATTATAACACGTGAACAACCTTGGCAAAATTGCAAAGGACAACAGTTATGGAATTCTGATAAATTAAGGATGTTGAGTATTATCGGGAATTAAAACAAATAAAATTGAATGAGACACAGAGTATGGAAGAGAATTTTTACAAGACCAAGTCTGTTAGGTAGATAAGGAAAATGCATAAACTAAGAAAGATCTCAGCAAAAGTATCATTGCTGCAAATAACATGGGCGGTCCACAAAGATAGCTGTTCCTTACTGTCGTTGGTTGACTATAAAATGATCTCTGTGCAATCTATATCACATCATTGAGTCAAACATGTGGCTTAATAAAAAAAAATGTTCATTAAATCATTTGGATTTATAGCTTCTTTTTGTTTTTTTCTTTATGGTTTTGTCCATGCTGGAATAAATATCTTAGTGATTACTTGGAGTTTGCAATGTTTATTAGCAAGTAGATTTCTGTAGATACAAATTATAAGTGCAGACTTAAAAAACTTTCCACTTTTCAGGCAGTGGGATTATTTGACTAAACAACCACTCTGGAATTTGACATTCCCTATGAGGCATCCACGTGTGTTTGAATGGACTGCTGATGGATCCTGGAAAAGATGCTTGTTCTCACCCCAGGATTCATGGAATGAAGATGGAGCTCAAACTTCTCTACAGAGAACTTAGATTTCACTGATGAATATCATTTTTCATACTGGTATAAACTTGAATTTTCCTTACTTTAGCCAGGGCATCTCATCTGCAATCTGTCATAACAGGGTCGAGATGCAAGCTATCATTTAGCTGGTGTGTGTGTGTGTGTGTGATCATCTTTATCCTTTGACAAACAGTTTGTTTGCTCATTTAAATTTATGTGTCTTTGGGATAGGTAATGGTCCTAGTTTTGTTGCCCTGAGCGTTGATAGATAGAATGGAGAGGTGATCATTTTCCGTTTGTTTTTTATCTATAAAAACAAACAAATCAAAATTATTAAGAAAAAAAAGCTGAAACCGGTTTAAATTGACCGGTTTCGGTTCGGTTTAAACCGAAAAACAGTACATTGTTTCTTAGGTTTTTTTTTTTTTACTTTAACCAAGTCTTTTCTTTCTCCCATTTCATCAAATTGAATCAGATAAAAAAAAAATTATCTGCTCAGGAAGAATATAAGTTTTTTATAGTATATATTTTTTTTAATTTGAACTGGTTCGGTTCGGTTTATCGGGTTTATCGGTTTTAGCTAAATTGAAATCGAACTGGACTGAAAGGTTTTAAAAATATTCTAATCGGTTTTTTTAATTGTTTGGTTTTTCTTAATTAGTTATTTTGTCTTCTCGGTTTAATTGGTTTTTAATTTTTTTTATCTCACCTCTAATTGGAAGTACCTAAGCTTGTTTTTCTTAAAAGTCAACTATGATTCAGGCCTTCTAGCTTATCAAAACTAATTTAATTGGTCCTTGTAGTGTGTGGATGTCATAAATTAATCCCTTGGCTTGCATTGATCATCCTCAAATAGTATTTTTTTTGTTCCAAAATTGCCGTCTTAAATCAAATTTTCTCATCTCACATTCTCACCTGCTTTTGTATTCTTGCGTCCATTTTTCAAAATAGAGTGACAGTAAATTGAAAAAAGGACTAAATTATAAAAGGTTTGTAAACTACAGGAGTGAAGTTATATTTAACACTTTTTAGTTTTTACTAGTTAATTGTCCGCACTACGTTGCGGGCTGAGCAAATATGTTTTATAATTGTTGTGATTGAAACAATTAATAAATTTTATTATTTCAAAAACAAAATATAATATTTATACATGCAAGGTTTGATATAATGAAACATATCAACACACTTCATTATAACAAAAACAACATCGAAGGTTTAACATCTAAAAATATCATTACTATTATTGCTAAAATAATAAAAATTATTAAATTATTCCGAGGAGAAAAAAACTTGAAAACATTAATAAAAGAGGAAGCAAGAAAAAAAACTAAAATTATTATTATTATTATTATTATTATTATTATTATTATTATTATTATTATTATTATTATTATTATTATTATTATTATTATGGGAAAATAAATTCAATAAAAGAATAAAAAAAACCCAAAAAATTTAACAAAACAACAACAAAAAATGAAATAAAAATAAAAATTATTAGCTAAAATAATCATTTGACGTGAAAAAAAAACTAATAAAAAAAACCAAAAGAAAAAAAAATAAGAAATATCAATTTTCAAATGATCATAAACACAAACTAAAATTTAAGCACAAAAATTTTGAAAAAAAATGTTATCTCAACATAATAGAAAATGATAAAAATTAAAAACCAAAACTAAAGGCACATATATATAAACATGGACAAAATATGGACCATTTAAGAACAATAAAAAATTAAAGGAAGTAAAATAAAAAATTAAAAGTATAAGGACCAAAATAAAAACCAAATATATTATCAATTTCAATCAAATTAAAAAATTTAAAAAATCAAATAAAGTATAACATCTATACATGCAAGGTTTGATATAATGAAACAAATTAACACTCTATTATAAAAACAGGAACATCGAAGACTTAACATCTAAAAAAATCATTACTATTACTACTAAAATAATAAAAATTATTAAATTACCCCGAGAAAAAAATCGAAAACATTAACAAAAGAGGAAGCAAAAAAAAACTAAGATTATTATTATTATTGTGTTAATAATTGGAAAAAACAAGCCAATAACTTTAACAAAAGTGCAAATGAAAAATGAAAAAATAAATAAATTATTAGCTAAAACAAAATCATTTGACGTGAAAAAAAACTAATAAAAAAGAAAAAAAAGAAAGAGCAAAAAAAATATATAAGTGAAAAAAATATTAAAAAAAAAGCATAAAAAGACACGCCAGGTTCAAACCAGTGACTTCTACTTAGAAAACAGATAGTCCATCCACTGAGCTACAGATGCTTTTTGGTATCTTACTTTGCAACAATAAATAAATATCAGTTAAATGACGAATCGAATGAACTGAACCGACTTGAACCGAAAACTGAGCAACACTATTGTAATCCATAGTGTTAAACGGCGAACCGAATGAACCGAACTGAACCGAACCAAAAACTTGAACAATACTATTGTAATCCACAATGATTCTCCTCACATGCTATAGTAACTGAACTCTAACTTTTTTTAGTATATGGTATAATTGGTTGTTTGTCATGCTCTTGGTGAAGCGGGCCCATGGTTCTCGGGGCTTGAACTTTTTTTTCCATGGGTTCTAAAGCACTGTTTGTTTCTTTTTGTGGAGGTAAAGTATTTTTATAAAAAACAAAATGAATTTTTTAATTATTATTTTTTAACTTTTTTATGTAATAATATTTAAAATAAATTTTAAAAAACAATAAAATATTATTATAATGAAAAAAAAAGCAATGATTAAAAATACTAAATTGCTTTGGTGCAGAAATCCATGGGTATAGAGAAATGGCACCGTCGAGTCCTGCTTTTTAACTTCACATTGTCCACTCAAATTTTGAAAATATAATAGCAATCCCTTTTCTACCCAAAATGTTTTGTTATTAGTGTAGGTGTCTAGTTTAGATTGTATGTATTTCGATTAATTATATAGACCTCAAAATTAATGACAATGTAAATCTCCAGTGATTATCGTATTAGTAAATACATAGTTTGATTTTGTGAAATTACAACTTATCTTAATTTTTGGATTAATTTCTTATCATGTTGTTCTCGTAGAAATTAATGGTTGATAGCATAATTAATCAAAAAATAATAATCATTTGACATATTAATCTAGTGGCATGCTTGGTATGACAAGATTCATAACGTCAATGTTAAAAATAACTTGGAATAATCATCTAGTAGGTGGTACAGTGATAAGAGCTTGGAATTAAAGAGTTTGCTCTTCCTGTGAGCTCAAGTTCAAGACTTGTGGTTGCTAATATAATAGCCCGGACACCCACGTTAATAAAAAAAATAACTTGAATTCCGATTATTATATATATATATATATATATATATATATATATATATGTTATCACAACTTGCTACGTTTACAGTATATAGTAACATCAAATGAGGAAGAGAAAAAGTTTGAATAATGTGGTTTTGGAAAATTGATCTATTATGGGTTAGGTTTTTCTCTAGTAAAATGTGACTATAATAAAATATAATTTTTTTTGTTAAATCTGCACAGGATTTGAGGGCTAAGTGGCCACGTCAACAGCACATGTATTTTGTCTGCTAAATGAAATGTACAAAAAGAGATAAGAATTCCAAAACCAATACACCGAAGGAAACAGAAATGAGACTACCTTTTGCTTGATTCTCATAAAAAAAAAAAAGTCACGGATAAAAATATCACTAAAAAAAATTCCTGGTAAATATCTTTAAATTGGGTTGATTTTTCAAATGAAATTTCAAAATAAAGTTAACCAAAATAGAGTGATTTTTTTATATAACAAGATAAAAAATTTATCAAAACAAAAAATAATAATTCAAAAAAATTATGATAAAATCTGAAATGAAAGAAAATGATGAAAAGTGAAACGTCACAGAAATGACACTATAAAATATATTTCATAAGTTAGGACTGTACAATAGTCTTGTCTGGTGGGATATAGATGGATTTTGCGGGGTGAAATCTTATGTTTGTCATGGACTGTATAAAAGTTAGTAAAATGAGGAAAATATCATAACTTATATGTTGCTGGATAAAAGATCACAACCAATGGCTGGGATCCTTTCCAGATGAATCAAGGGCTGAAACTCTCACCTAGAAAGTTGTCCAAACACCTTTTGCATCTTCCCCATAAATACAGATGAAATTATGGTGAAGAAAAAAAACAAGAGTAAAGAGGGAATAAAACCAAAAGAAAATTAGGAAAACAAATAGAAGAAAACCAAGAGAGAGAAGGAGAGAAGAAAAGCAGCCACCACCCTGCACCTAAACCAAAAAAGATAAACTGAATGTAAAAAAAGGATAATTCATTTCTTCATGTATCTGATTTTAGGATAAAAATGTGTTTGGAAAACATGTCATACCGCTCCTCTTTTATCCAATTGAGAGAGAAGAACATATTGTAAGCATGTGCTTTATGAATGAGATAAAATCTTCAGATAATAGGCCGGACCCTACTAGTACTAGTAATGAATCAAATGATGTTTTTAGATATTTATATGATCGATTTATAAAGTAAGTTTCAAAACATAGTAGATTGAAAAGGAGATATGCATGTTTATCTGTTGGATATTGTTTTTTGCATTGTCATTAATGATGATGATGATGATGATGATGATGCAAATCAACCTGAAAGTGAAGATAAATTCTTGAAAGAAAAGGTAGAAAAACTGAACAACATTACCTTACCTAAATTCACACAAGATTCAAAAATTCTAGAAATCATTGACACATAGATCATCCTTTTTTGTGTTAAGAATGTGACAAATCAACAACTTTGTCTATATTTTATCATTTTCTTATAATTTATCTCGCCTATATTATATAGTGAAGTTAAAAAACAATAAAATAAAATGAATTCAGCAATCACATTTTCGTGACAGTAAAATAACATATTTATTCAGCAATGATAACTTTTATCAAGTAGACAAAAAACCTTACAAGGAAATGTCATGAGTATGAGAGAAAAAACAATGAATAACTTTTATTCAGCAATGATAATTTTCTCTCATATTCATTCTATTATTTTGCGCTTGCTAATATAATGAATATGAGAGAAAATTACTATGGATATTTTTATGGTCTGTACATGAAAATGTTTATTTTATATTTTTTTACAAGACACCAAATCATTTAAGACTAAATCAATGATTTTTATAATTCAATTAATATCAATATTCTTATTCCTTTTAAAAAACAATTGAAATTTTAACCTTTTTAAAAAAAAAAAAATCGGCAACATTTTGCACTTACCGTTAGTCTCCACCAAACAAAAATGATTTTTTAAAAACGTTGTTGTACTGGGCATGTGATGATAAAACTTAATGGCTAAATTAAAAATTAAAATATAAGATTTCATTTCATTTTATTTATTTCATATATTTTTCTTATATATATATAATTCTCCTCTCACAATATTCTCACGACAAAAACCTTAACGCCGAAAAGTAGATCCCAAATTCCCAATACCCCATCAGAATTTCAAATCTCCAACAACAAGATCCATCTCAAACCCGGTTCGGTCTTGACCCGAGACATGACCCGTTTCTCCAACTCGGTTTCGGACTATCCCTTATTATTGTAATAGCCCAACAGGAGCCTTTGACCAACCTTAACAAAACGACAATAAGGAATGGCATTTATTGAAATTTACACAAACATCCATGCACAACATAGTACTTCTACCCTTTCCTGTTAGAAAACAAAGTCACGAACCGTGTTGCGTGCTCCAAAAGATCAGATCAAACCCCATTAAGATAACACGAGAGCCAAGAGACAGGAGGGTAAAATATATATGTGTGATCTTATATTAGTCCCCAACCTATAATTATGTTTTCGATTAAGTACCTAATTTCAAAAACCTAGGAGTTGATCTTATATTATGTTTTATATTAGTCTACACTTAAAAACCTAGGAATTGATTTAAAAACACAAAATCAAACCGTAAGAACTTCTCTCAATCCCAATATATTTTTTCAAGTGACTAAAAAGTTCAAAAACACTTTAATAACACTTCTATTATTAAAATAAATATATTGATATAAATTTAATTATTTTTATCGATAAAATCAGAACAACCATTTTTTTTTTATGTTTTTCAGTGACTTTTCCTATCTCTCTAACTCAGAGACAAAAAATATAGATAAAATAAAAATATAATATTACCTAAAGAGCTAAAACAGCTCGGGTTTCTACTGTAGACCGTGACTCATAGTCACTATTCACTCGCAATTTGACTCGGTGCATCGCGGCGCATGTTCACCTTTTATTTTATTTTTTTGCTTTTTCAACAGTGTATTAACGAAAAAACCCCTCGAAAACGACAAAAACCGCCGTCGGTTTCAGGGGCTCCGCGGTAATTGACCATTTCTGGTCCGGTCCGGTCCGGTTCGTCCGACCGAGTTTTTTATTTTTCAATATTTCATTGAACAGTGGATTAACGATTTTGTCCCTCGAAAAGGACAAAAAACACGCCTGCGGGGGAGGGGCTTCACGGTAATTAGCTAATATTTTATTATTTATTTCGTCAAATTACTGTTGGCGCGTCGTCGGACGCGCCGTTCGTTACTTCGCTCACGCGTTTTTATGGAGGCGCGTTCAGCTTCATACGGCGTCCAAAAATGACCAACCGGCGTCTAGAATGATTTTCAGGCATGTTCTCTTCCACCCGGTGCGGCGCGTGTATCACTAAGGTGTCTGGAGACGTGTCAATGGTCATTTGAATTCCTCCCCCAGTTTCTCTCTCCTGCCTGCGCCAGATGACGTCAGCTAAGCTGTTTTTTATTAAAGTTCATTTCGGTCCTTGAACGTTGTAATTTGGTTTTCTTGCCCTTAATGCTATTATATAGGTTTAGATTTGATTCAATTTCATCCTCCAATTGAAATTGATTATATATTGGACTTTCAATTCGGTCCTCATGCTTTTAATTTCTCGGATTGGGCTGAAATTCTAAATATATTTGGTATCACAGTTTTGATTTAGTTCAATTACATCCTTCCATGCAAATTTATTATAAATCCTTAATATTTTCGGTACCAAAGTTTGATTTCTTTCAATTTTATCCTTCTATGCAAGTTAATTATGGATTTTAGTTTCATTTCGGTCCCATTTCTTTTAATTTCAGGTTTTGTTTTCAATTATTTAATTTGAATGTTTGGATTTGCTTCAATTTTGTCCTTAAAATTACATGTATTATTTAAAGTATGTCAAATTGATTATATATTTGTATATTTATGTCAAATTAAAGTATGTTAAACTAATTATATGTTTTAATATTTATTGGATATTATCGCCTAAGAATGTATATAGAGAGAAAAAAATTTAATATTAGTATTCTTACATACATTTAATATAATAATACAAGGAATAAATCTTATAAAAAAAATTGTCTTCGAATTTTAATTTTGTGCTCTATTTTTTAAAATTTATTTCTTAAAAAATATTTATTAACAAAAAGACTAAACCGTGTGGGGGAATCACTGTTGCTCCCCACACATATCATTGTGGATTGCAACAGTGATTTCTTTTTTTTTTTTTTTTGCTTTTTGCTTTTTATTTGTTTTTACTTACGGATTACGTTTTTCTTTTTCTTTTTTCATTTTATTTCTTTCTTTCTTTTTTATTACTTTTTTTTGTTTTTTTTCTAATTATTTTTTTTTCGTTTCTTGCCTTTTTTTGTTTCTGTTGTTATGTTTTTTTCCTAATTATTTTTGTTTCATATTTTCCCATGAATTTTTTTTTTGGTTATATTTTTTTTCCTCTTTTCACTTATATATATATATATATATATATATATATATATATATATATATATATATATATAATCAGAGTGTCTGGCTAGCTTAAATGCACCATGATTAATCCCCAGATCCAATTTTTTTTAAAGCTTTTTTTTTTCCTGATTATATTGTTTTTCCATTTTTTTCAATGAAATTTTTTTTCCTGGTTATATTTTTTTTTTTTTTTTTCTTTTTCCACTTATATATATATATATATATATATATATATATATATATATATATATATATATATATATATATATAATTGAGGTGTCCGGGCTAGCTTAAATGCACCACGATTAATAATCAGATCCAATTTTTTATAGCTTTTTTTTTTTCTGATTATTTGTTTTTCATTTTTTTTCCATGAAATATTTTTTTTCCTGATTATATTTTTTTAATTTATTTCTTTTTCTACTTATATTTTTTTTTTGTTCTTATGATTGGGGTATCCTGGCTAGCTTAAGCGCGCCACAATTCATAACCAGATCTAATTTTTTTTTTGTTATAACCAACTTATTTGTACCAAAACTAATCCTCGTACCCATTTTTTTTTTGCTAAAGTGCTTTTCTTATACTTTTGTTTTGTTCAACTTATATTTTTTTTTTATAACCAGGGTTTACGGGCCAACCTATGTACACCACAACTAACTCCCAAACCGAATTTGTTTTTAAAACAATATGGATTGCAACAGTGCTTTCATACTTATATTTTTTTTCTTTAACTTATATATTTTTTATAATCACAGTCTCTGAGTCAGTTTATGTTTTTTTTTTTTTCTTTTTTTTACTTATATATTTTTTTTATAACCAGGATCTCCGTGTCATCTTAGGCGCACGATAACTAGTTCCCGGACCAAATTTTTCTTATAACCGGGGAGTCCGGGCCACCTTGCGTGCACCACGACTAATCCTTTGACCATTTTATTATTTTTCCTGAATTTTTTTCCTTATATTTTTTTTGTTCACTTATACATTTTTTTTCCTTATCACCAGATCAATTTTTTTTGGTAATTGGTGTCTCCGGGTCAGCTTAAGCACACCATGACTAATTCTTAGACCAAATTTATTTTTTTAAGCAATATGGATTGTAAATGGTGTGGAGAAAGCAATGTAGTTCCCCACACATAGTATTGTTGATTGCAATAGTGCTTTCCCGCTACAATGTTTTTTTCTCCTATTTTTTGCTTCTTCTTTTTTTTACCTTTTTTTTTCCTTATTATGTTTATTTTTTCATTTTTTTTCTTATTATGTTTTTTTTCCCCAACACATTTTTTTTCCCATTAAACTTTTTTATATTCTTTTTTCTTTTTCCACTTATATTTTTTTTGTTTTTTGTTCTTTTAATCGGGTTGTCTTAAGCACACCACGATTAATTCTCATATCTAATTTTTTTTAATAACCAGGGTGTTCAGACCAACTTATGTGTACCATGACAATCCCTGGACCCTTTTTTTTTTTTTTTTCTAAAGTGCTTTCACACTGATACTTTTGTTTTGTTCACTCATACATTTTTTTATAACCGGAATCTCCTAACTAGCTTAAACACACCATGACTAATTTTTAAGCCGAATTTTTTTTTAAAATAACATGGATTGCTACAGTGCTTTCACGCTTATAATTTTTTTTTTCTTTCACTTATATATTTTTTTTATAACCATGGTCTCTCAGCCAACTTAAGCTTATATACCCCTATAAGACAAAATCCAAAAGTTGGCTATAAGGGTGCATTGATAATTTACTAATTTTTAATTATATTTTCTGTAGCGGTGTTTATGGACGCGTCTTCGGGCACAACATCAATTTCAGAGCTCATGCATATTTTAGATGGCGTGTGCGGCATCGTAAAACTTCTAAAAATATATAATAGTTTTTTATATATTCATTTTATTATGTAAAATATGTTTAAAATAATGTCATAGTATCAGAGGTATTTTCATTTTTTTTTTCATTTTTGTGCATAGTACAATAATTATAATACCCTTAAATAAGACAAAAACCAAGAATTGTTAGTGGGGGTGTCCCGATAATTTTACTTTTTTAGTTCACAGTAAAATAACTTTTGTTGCCTCAAATAAGACAAAACAAAAGAGTCACCTACGGTAGTGTTTCAAACATTTAAAGTTTAACTATACATGCATAGGAAATAGTTTCACTCTTATTTTACACCACCAAAGTTAAACTTACTATATTTTTTAATGAGAGTTGCATTTAATATAAATAAAAATAACAATAAAAATTAAAAATCTAAACAAAGAGCAAAGGTGTATAGATACAAATAAAAAATTTAAAACTATCTTAGAAGGACCGAAAAAATCAAGGGATCGATACTAAACTAAAAAAATAAAAAAATAAAAACTAAAATAAAAAATAAAAAATTATGTGTTAAATCTAGATAAAAAAAATTTTAATCACTGCGACTAAGCGCGGGTTTACGGCTCGTTTAAACTAAAACTACAAGCATAAAAAAAAGTGAACAACGTCGTAAGCCTAGATTTAAAAAGGAAAAATATATTTCAAAACAAGTAAAAAAAAGACAATTACGAAGTTGTTTTAATTTTTTTATAAAAAAACCCTAGCTGTTTCTTTTGAAAACAAAGGGAGGGACGTGAATATTAGCAGAAGAGAATTAGAATAGAAAGATAGGAAAGAAAAGCGAGAGCTTAGCTCTCCCAATCAAAACCAATCATGGCGAGAGAAGAAGAAGGGAAGCACGAGAACCAAAACCAACAAACATGGGGTACGTGGGAAGAGCTATTGTTGGCAAGTGCCGTCAAGCGTCATGGTTTCAAGAACTGGGATTCCGTTGCCTTAGAAATTCAAACCAAAACCTCTCTTCCTCTTCTCTTAACCACCCCTGAAAATTGCCAGCAAAAATACCACGACCTCAACCGTAGATTCAATACCAACAACAAGCTCCACCATACCCGTAAACCGCTGGATTATCAAGAACAACACAATAACGTTAACACCGCTGATAATAGTAATACCACTAATAAGTTTGTTAGCATTCCCTGGCTTGAAGAACTCCGGCAACTCCGTGTAGCGGAGCTGAAACAAGAGGTCCAACGATACGATGTTTCCATCCTGTAAAAAAAATATTATATTGTTCTCTTTTGACAATTTTATTTTTTATTTCTTACAACTCATATTTCGTCCTCAGATCTGAAACAACCATTTATATTTGTTGACAGTACTTTGCAATTGAAGGTGAAAAAATTGGAGGAAGAGCGAGAGAGAAGCGTTCAAGGAGGAGATAGCAATACAGAGAAACCAGATCTGAAGGAGGAGAGATCGGAAACCGAGAAGGAACATGAGTCAGGGAAACCGGTTTCCGTCTCTGGGGAGGAGTCGGACCGGGAGAACCGATCGGTAAACGAGTCGAATTCGACAGGGTCGGGTGGTAAGGGTGGAGTAGAAGATGCGGCGGGGGAAATGGAGAAGCTGGAGCCGGCTCGGAGCGGCTCGGGCGAACCGGATCCGGTTACGAGCGGGTCGAACAGGAAAGCGGCGGCGGAGGGTGGCGGTGGTGGTGGGGAGGAGTCGTGTGAGGTGGGTGACTCGGTGACCCAGCTGAGTAGTGAGTCGTTGAGTTCGGGGAGGAAGAGGAAAGGAAGGGAGAGGAAGGAGTTTTCAGAAACAGGCGGTGACGAAACGGTGGCTGCTTGCTCGGTGAAATCTGAGCCGCTGGCTGGGTTCATAGAGATGATTGGGGCCCACAAAAATGGTTCTCTATTTGAAAGCCTGATTGAAAGCCAGGTACGTTTGGGCTTTTCTTTTATTTATTTTTTTATTTTCTTACCGAGTTTATTAAATCTCACACGCTTATTTGTATTAGCAAATATCGATAGCAATTAAACCATTAAATTTATTATTTTTTCTTTTTAATATAACGGTTTAATCGATATTAGTATTTTATTTATTTATTTATTTTCTTTTATCTTAAGAGGCTCCCGGCAAACCTAATCTGTAGACCCTTTGCAAATTTTATTGGTCAACAAACAACTAGGAATAGGTGGAAAAATATTCATGAGAGTTCATTATCATTATATATTTTGGGACCGTCTGCTTGTCTTTTCCCATATATATATATATATATATATATATATATATATATATATAAAAATTAGCCAAGATTCTTATTAGATGATGATTCTCAAGCTTTGAGCTTATTATAGAAAAACAAGAAATCATTGGTTTTGCTAAGGTCAAACCTAAATTCATGCAACGTGAATAGCTGTTCTTATGGTAACTTAGCACCCATCCTGATATTTCATAGTTCATATAACTGAACTGAAATAAATTACTACCACATCAGCCTTTTGTCTTAAACCCCAAGTCATCCCTCCATTCACTTAATGTTTTAAATCTCGGACTGGCCTAAACTGGATCGAACCGATCCATGGTCTAGACTGGTTTAAATTAAGGAAAAAATAAACTAGTGTAGTTGACCCAGACGATCAACTTATTGATTTTTTTTTAATTAAAACAATGTTTTTTTTTTTATTACTGAATGAATTTAATCCAAATTAACTCGAGTCTTGTTTCGGATCAACCCGATTAAATTCACCCCATTTTCTTTTCAAGTGAGCCTAGTTTCAACCACATTAGCTTTTGGGCGGCCCATATGATTGTTTCCTTATCCATATCGGTCCCACCTCTAAATCTATTCCCATCCAAAGAAAGATTATCTCTTGGCCCAGTTCAATGAATGAGACCAAAAACACTTCAAATCTCTCTCTGTTTTTTTTTTTTTTGGCTCGCATGAATTGGGCCTGGGCAATAATTTTTGCCCAGGCCACACCTTTCAAAATAGAACAAAGATGGATTAAGACAGCAATGCTTCACGTTTGTTCAAGTTGTGCTTGCAAGTGATCTTTTTATATCATTGATAATGCAGTACAGAATTGATAAACTCATAACCATATGTAATACTCCAGGAAATGGATGTGTATAAAGACATGATCCGGCAGCATATGGATTTGGAAGCAATACAAACAAAGTTGGAACAAGGTTCCTACTCTTCTTCAAATCTTTTCTTCTTCCGAGATCTTTTGCTTCTCTTCAACAATGCTTTAGTTTTCTTTCCCAAACACTCTGTTCAATCACTCGCCGCCCATGAACTCCGATCCCTAGTGTCAAATGAAATGAGAAAAGAAATCCACAATTCTGATTCCTCTGTAATGCCAGAAAACATTCCACCCCAACCAAAAAGCGAACTTGAAAGATCAGATTCATTGCTCGCTAAACACAAGTCTTCAATTCCTATTATAGTTTGTCGTAAACGTAGTTCAATATCGGTTAAGCCTTCCTCATCTAGCTTAGGGCAAAAGATTGAGCAGCAGCAACAACAAAGCAATGAGAACAAATCGGTTAATGATCTGAAACCGCCTACTGTTGAGCAGGGTTTGCTAAAGAAGAAATCAGACGAGAAGCCTGTAACTGGTGCAAGAAGTACACGGAGAGGTAAGAAGAGTCTTGCGAAAGGTTCCAGTTCTCCAAGCAAGAAGCAAAATACAAGCCCCGACTCAAAAGCTGCTGTCCCCGATAAGCCTGAAACTCCTAAAACCGAAAAGAAGAAAGGTGAGGCACTAGCATTGGAGAAGAAAAAAAGTGCAGTTGATTTCTTGAAGAGAATGAAGAAGAATTCTCCTGCAGAGACACCGAAGAAGAACAGTAGAGTCGCTAGTAATGGTGGCGGAGAGCGCAAGAAGGAAGGAAGTGGTGGGAAAGGAGAGTCAGGAAAAGATAGAGTGTTGAGGAAAAGTAGTGAGAAAAAACCAGGAAAGCAGGAGAGTAGTCCCGCAAAGAGGAACGTTGGGAGGCCATCAAAGAAGGCAGCGGCGGAGGTGAGTGGGGGGGTTTCAGGGAAGCGGGGGAGGGACATTGGCGGAAAGGAGGCGGCGAAGAGGCCAAGAAAGCGGTCTAGGAGGTAAACAGTGGTAATAAATGGCTGCTATGGCTTCTTCTGTATATTATATAGTGTAGTGTAGTGTTTGATCACTCGATCTGTTTTAGTCACTACTGTAACATTGTATCGACTCTGATTCTTTCTATACTTAGTATTAGTGGATTTGAAAGGCATAATCTGTTTGGACACCTATTTTCTTTACTAGCCATTTTACATTTCGTGCTATTCGAGAGTGATCAATGTTTTGTTGAACAAATGATCTTAAAATACTTGACTCTTCGATTAACTGACGGGTTCTGATTCATGCATGAGCTAATGGTAATTAGCAAGGATAATACAAGACTTGCACTCAATCCCTCTCTGTTGTCAAAAGATTGTATGACTTGGACATGAATAAGAGATTCAATTGATTTCAAAGGATTGTATGACTTGGACATGAATAAGAGATTCAATTGATTTCAAAGGGATCTCTTGCCCGCAGGAACTGTCGACAGAAAATTTGCAGAAAAGCACGTCCCGCATGAACTAATGATTAGTCTGCTTATTTCTAGAGTTGATAGATACTGAAAAAGAAAAAAACAGCTAAAAATGAAGATGAACAGAGCCATGCACATTCTTTTCTTCTTGTCCCTACGCATAATAAGCCATAACAATCAGAACCCAAACTTCCATTTCTCTGCATAATTCTGTTCCCATCTTCATACTTCTGAAACCACGTACTCCACTCCTGATTCGTGGGAAATTTCTGTCTCAAATCCAAACAAAACAAATGATTATGGATACTAAAACATCTAGTGATCATTTAATGACAAACTCACTCCTATGGATAGTAACAAATGTTTTTTTCCCTTTTAATTTGATCATTTACATCAAGTTGAGCTTGATTATTTTTTTCGGTTGACTTGATATAATATTTTTGTGATGTCAATAAAGAAAACTACTATTTGGTTAACACTTGACTTAGCAAAATATATTTAATTTTATTGATCTAAAACAATTGAAGCTTCAAGGATCAAAATTGAAAAAACTGATCATCCCCTTTCCTGGTATCTTTGAAGTCATCTTGGTGGGGGCTCTCTTACTCGGCGATTGCGATGACAGTGGAGCTACGATGTGGCTCCAATAATCCTTTTTTTTTCTTTTTTTCTTTCTTTTCTCTCTCATCGCCTTGATTTATATGCCCGACTCTCTTTCAAATAATAAAGTGAGTTGTTATTTTTCTTTAATGTCAGATTTAATCTTTATTTTTTATTGTTATTTTTAGCAACAATTACAGTTTAGATTTAGAAAATTGGTGCTTCATAAACCATGAAATGATATTTAAAATTATGAACATGTAAGACAATGTGAGATAAAATAAATAGAAAAAGATTTATTGAAGTGCAAAATAAAAAGAAGACAATCCATTGTGGATTGCAATAATTACCCATATTTTTTCTTTTTTTCATGACCCTTTTAGTTTTTTTCATTTGACTCTTTTTTTCTAATTTCTCTTTTCATATTGAGTTGAATTGAAATTGCACTTGATGATTTGTTTCAGTTGACTTGAAATGGATTTCTCACGATGCCATAAATAAATTCTGATATTGAGTTAATGTTTAATTTGGAAAAATACAATTTATTTTTTTCTTTATTGAAAATAACTGAAACTTTAAGTACCACATTTGAAAATGAAACAAATATTCAACATCCTTTTCTTTTTCATTGTGTATTTACCACAATTTTTATTAATTTAGTCCCATTTCTTTTTCATTTGTGGTTTTTTACATTTTGATTCAAAACTTTATTTTCTTCATGAATTTGAGAGAGAAGAGAGAAGATCATTGAGAAACAATGGAGCAAAGAGGAATAGGGTTTAATGCCTAAAAGCTGATCACCAAAAAAGCAGGTTCTTGGTGTCAATGGAACTTTTTAGCTAGTGAAGTTCCACTACCGTGTTTTAAACCCTTAATCATGGTGAAAATGGTAAACGAGGGCTTGAAGATGTTTTTGAAATCAGGTTGGATTTTTGTTTATCGGGAGATTGAAGGTTGTTTTAGGTTTTAGATTGAAGTCTGTATGATTATTGACGTAAACTGCCAAAACAAATATCTAGTTTTGTGTGGAGATGTGATATTTATGAAAGTTCTAAATGAGCCTTATTAAATGTTGGACTTTATACTTCATTAGAGATTTATAATGCTCCATTTATGGGTGTTAGAATGGATTTATCTAGGTTTACCTCATACCTAATATGCCATGAATTCCATTTTTTTGTTATTGTGGACATATTCTTAAATATAATCCATTTCATAGTCATTTGTGACTATGGATACATTTTGGATAACTTATTGCGATGTTTAATGAGAGACAACCAAAACAATGAGATCTAGCATTAAGTTTGCTTACTTGAGGGTGGTGATTAGGTTGATGATCTTGTATAGAAAATGCTTACTCGTGACATATTTTTGGTGGGCAAGTACAATAAGTTGAAAGAAAGAAAGATGGCTATTTTGAGATTTTGAAAAAGACTAATCAAAATGCTTATAGATTTTGTCTTTTTATCCATATGAAGACTTTTGATGTCTTTAATGTTGAAAACTTGACATCTTATCTACAAAAAGACAGAACTCAACGATGATTTCTCTCTAGGCCTGTGAGAATAATACAATCAGGTTTGCAGAAATTAAAGTTTTGAGCATTCAAGTGAGGACCTTTCACTACTAGATAAGAATATGATCTAAGCAAACTGTGTGAATGGCCTAATAGATGCTTTTAAAGACCAATAAGACAGATCTAGATTCAATAGAAAGTTCGGTTGTGCCACACTAGGTTAACTCCTTGAAGCTAAGATTACATAAGATCCAACTATATATTATATTGAACTCATATTTTTCAAGTGATCCTATGTACAATTTTTCATTAGAAGCGATTATGTTTCTTATCAGATTATTTTCACACAGAGAGTTTCAGCCCTCTTCTTCTTCCCATGGTTACAGCCATGCAAGTCCAGAAAAACGTTGTATAGATCTCCTTTCTTCATGCTCTAAGCAAGATTTGAAGAAAAAAACATATTTGCTTGAAGCTTTAGAAAAAGTAGATAATGAGCATTTTGAGACTCCCAGTAACCCTATGAGAACGATGAAGATGACGCCATGGATGAACTTGGCTCCCATCTCGAGCATGGTTGATGCTAGAGAAGATTTAATAAAGTGGGTCTTATCAGATCATAAGCTTTAGTAAAAATGATTTTGAAGGAATATTTTCCGGAGGGACTTTGCATGGGGAAACTTAGAAGATGTTTCAGACTCAAATGCTTCAGACTTCTTAAGAAATATTTATAAGAGAGGGAAGAGTGAAAACTTCGATGCTAAAAAAAACCCTATTTCTCTAGTTGCAAAACTGGCCAAGAAAATCTAGGAAATTGAACAGGACGCTGCCTTCCCCCTTTACTGCACCCAAACACCTAATTCACATCAAATCCTGATCTATGGTTTCATGCCAAAGCCAAACCCCCCACCACCAGCAATCAAGATCCGAAGCCTCTTCTTCTCATCACTCTCTACACCTGAGTATTCTTGTATATTATACCTTGCCTTTTCACACCTGACAACATAGCTGCTGCTTTTGAATCACAACTCAAGAAAACTAGCGGCAATTCTTGTACGGGTGATGGCTTGAACTAAGGCAATGGCGTGTTGCCATTGGTGATTTCATAAAATAAAAGATGGTCAATTGGGCTTTCTAGCTTTTGCCTTCTGCACATCAATGCAAATTTGCTGGGGTCGGTTTCCGTTTTTGTACTTCAGCTTCCTTTTCCGGTGCTACAGCCAGGATCTTAATAAGCTTGTGTTTGCCATGACGGTATTCTTCTGCTATTGTGGATAGAAAGGTAGAATTTCCTTCTAAGAAAGAAAATAGTACTTTTATTCTTCTTTCAAAATAAGCTATGACGATTTGATTTGATGTTTTTACTTTTATTTGGTACAAGTTAAAATTAAATATTAAATAATGTTCCACTAAAATATTTCAAGGCAAGGTTGTGGGTGCTTGCACTTGTATATTTAGACTCTGTCTAGTAATGTATTCATAGCTTTAAAAATATTGTTTAAAATACATTTAAATTGAAAAAGGCATCAAATTAGAAAAATTTCAAGTATTTTAAGAGCATCATTCCATGACGGCACTGCTTGACTGTGAAGTGACTACAAAAAAAAATGTTGAGTTAAATTTCAATATCTGAATGTGATCCACATTTTGTCGTGACTCCAAGGTCACAGTCCCAAGAAAAAGGGGCCAGATGATAGCTGAGACCTAGGGAGTGCATCATTGCTTCTTTTTGCATCACTCCCCCATAGAGTGAGATGACAAGGATTCGCGACTTATCCCACTTCGTGAGCACATTTCAATACTCTTCGAGTTTTTTACGAGAGACATTAGGGCAGCAATCAACAGAAAGATGGTTCCATTCATTGAGGTTGCAGCAAAGGGCAGCAGTCATTTGCGGCAAGCGAGAACGTAAATTAGCAACATAAAAATGAAAGAAAAAGAATTTATACATCATAGCACACTAAATACGGGTCAATGAACAATGTTAACACTTTCAAAAAGTGACTATTTTACTGTTATCAAAGAAATTTTCACCTGGCTACAACAATTTGATCCCTACATTAACACCTATCCTACACCAACCAAACCAAGAGCAATACCATGTTGGGAAGAATATATAATTCTAGTGAGGTTTTATACAAAAAGGTTTACATTCTTCAAGGTCAGATCTGTCTCTCTACCATTGCATGAGTCACTGCTACCTGGTTATCTGGTTGTCATTCTCTCTCCAATGCCTGCCCATAACCGCGACCACCCTCATCTGTTTTCAAACAAATTATCACACATATGCATTCAACATACAGGATGAAGTTCTATATGTCTACTATTATCCAGGATTGCATGCACATTTTCAACAATATGCAAGCACTAAGAATTTATGACACAAGAATTTTGTACACCATAGAGATTTTATAACTTGTTTGGTGAAAATAACATTAGCAGTTTCATAAAAGGACAGGGAGATGTATGTAATTCAAATGTTGTGTAAAGATGCTGCACCCAGATAACAATTGAATGAAGGATTATTGCCTTGACCCTGCATGGTAAAAATAGATTTGGCGACTAAAAAAATACGAGGAGAAATATGTGATTCATATGATGTGTATTATTAAACATAAAGTGATCACGAAAGTATATCTGTTCCCAACTTCTGTGGTACCTCTTCCCAAACAAGATCTTTCAGACAGCCTATGCAAGAAGTTCAAATTTAGCCTCGAGAGTGATATGAATAAGAGGGTTATTGAAAATGATGATCATCTGAATCTTAGGTGGGCAGAAATGCCTCTACTTCTTCAACAAGCAGATGATTATTCATTTTGGAAACTTTTAGTCATATCATATAAAATAGTTTTTACAGGCACACAACTATTATTCACTTATCTTAAACCGACTGGCATGAGGCAAAGTAAGCACGGGAGAAAGTTCCCGGATGATATGATACGTACCATTTTCACCATCAGAAATATCTGCAAGCCTTGAAATTGCATCAACAAGTGCTTGCTCATGATCCTGCTTTGAGAGAATTAACCACTCAAATATGCAAAATTGATGAATATGATGGCGAAAGAGGAAATAAATTGCGAACAGGCAAAAGAATCCGCCACAGTTTTTTGTCTGACCTTCAATACTTTCTTTGCTTTGTCAATCTCAAGAGGATCAGGATGATTTGCATTGAAGACTCTCTCTACCTGTTCAAATTTACAAATGATTAAATAACCTGTGCAAAAAGTTACACACTTTGAATTCATCAACATTTTTCACTTACTTCCCTGATTAGAGTATCTGTATGAAGAATTTGGATATCATCAGGCAGCTTTTTTCCAATCCCATTCTGCGAAGGCAACAAATCTTTCCTTGATTGACCCTTTGAGACCCCTCTACCTCTTCCAGGACCAGGACCACCATCCCGGCCCATTGCCCTATTTATCCCATGCCCTGAACCACCATAATTGCCACGATGAGAAATTCCAGGGTCCTCATCTACCCATTGTATATCATCAGGAGAGATCTGCAAGAAAAAGATTGTCAGTCAATTAAACAGAAACCACCTCTTTTATTCGTGAGTTAAACAGTTGATCCCAAATTGAATATTTGTACCATGCTCTGTAATTGTTTGAACACTGGATGTACATGATATTTCTATTAATGTGTTTCTACAAAGGGCTTGCACGCTGCTTTTGTAAACCTCAGAGCTCTTCTTTTTTGGTTCAGAAACCAACATATATATCTTGTATATTTGGTTATGAAATAACTGTCATCCTCCATCTCATAAAAAATAAAATATAGAACTGCTTGCACCACATTAAAAAATCCATCAACTTCAAGTACAACTGAAATGTGCCATTTCATCATATGCTTTCAGATACATCATTGAGCTGCTTCATCAACCTTCTGATATGAGCAATTTTTTACTTGCAATGTAAAAATCACAAACTAACTACTTCAATGATTGCAATCTTAGGCATAATCCATGAGTGTAGAAAAGAAACACGATAAGTGCAAATATGTGGAATTGCCTTCTCAAAGCAAAGAATTTATCTAAGTCAAGGTTAAGCAACTCTAAAGAATTTAATCAAAAGTAACAGTTAAGTACAGCAATTATGAAACACATTCATTCACAATTTGAAGTCTGTTACTCTGGAAATAATGCAAGTCCAACCTCCTTTTCAATTCTTTTTCATCAGTGACAACAATCCCACAATATAAAAGCTTTAGGCAATATGGTTTTACAGGGCTAAATTGCAGCACAATAGCACAGTCCATACAAGAAACAAAATACGAAAAAATTAAAATAAAATAGCCAATTGACAAAGTAATAGATATACCTCTGACAGATTAACCCATTCCCATGTCTCACTTGCTGTTCCCATATCATATACCAGAGCATGCCGCCCCTAACAATGGTTATAAGTGAGCTACATAACCACTTCAAAAGAAAAGGCCTAAATCAATAATCATACATACCTCAATTGGATTGTAGTCAGTTATAACAGCCTCGTAAAAGTGATTATCATCAGGCCACCTAGTTTTGACTCTCTTCCCAATATATTGATCAGCACCTTCAAGAACAGCACCGGAAGATATTCTATTTGCAACTTGCCCTCTTCCAGATGGACCTGATGATGTGTATGGAATAGACTTCATTGAAGAAGCACCAGGTAAACCCTGAGAAATGGAAAAAAGAAATATTAAGAAAATAGACATATAAATAAGTAGAATTTGGCAGCTTTTGAGTCTTTAGAATATTCAATTACAGGTTTTTGCTTCTTGCCCTTGGGTCCTGTTCCCGGTCCACGTTTAGCAGCAGATGAAGATGGCTGGTGTGATGCAGAAACTGATGGTGGGTGAAACGATGGAGAAGGCCCACCAAAGGATTGAGAAGGTATTGACGATGTCATCTTCTGTTTCTTGCGTGATGCAGAGACAGTAGGGCTAGGTATTGGATCATGAACAGCTTGACCTGTAGTGAGCATGCCAGATTGATGTCTCCACTCCCTAATAGCATTACCCAAAATCATACACATTAAATACAAAGAAAAAAATTCCATACCTGATCTGATCTAACTAAGGGGTTTCATTTGCAAAGAAAAGAAAAAAATTGCTTCATCATCCAATCATACCTTATCCTTTGTATTACGTTATCTGCATTAACCCGAGCAAGAAGCTCTCGGTGCTCCTCATTAGACAATCTCAACTCCTTTCTAAGCTCTGTTATCAAACTTTCCTTCTCCTGAAGAAAATATGTATAATGTAGCAGTTATTTAAACCTGATGGGATAAATTTAAAGTTATAAGAATTCACAAAAATATTATCACAAGAAGTACCCAAGTGATGGCATCAGCCTGTGCTTTAAATGCTCTTAGAACTGAACTGTATGCTTCTTGCTCGAGCTGGTGAATTTGAGTCTCCATATCAGTTTCACCATACATTCTAGGATAAGGGACTGAACCTCCAACTGGTCTTCCATTCCCTGCCACACGACCCCCTCTGGGGATTCTGTTTTGATGTGATGGGGGGAGATCATCATCAGTTCCTGGAATCAAGCAAAGTAAAAAACAGTATTATAAAATGACTTAGAAGAGACTTTAAATAAGGTTTTTAATCATTGAAAGTGCATGGTCCCTGTTCAAAGCCTTTATCACAACTGGAGGCATCACCAGCATGAATTCCATGAGGGCTGAAGCCCTCATCTAAAGATTCAAGAATCTTGGTAATTTTGGCAGCTTGTGCCTCTTGATGATTTATTTGGAATTAGAGAAGATTCATTGAAGGTCATTATCACTGAATTGCATTCAGGTTTTCTCTAATAGTATGAAGTTTGTTGAATAAAAAATTTCAATCCTTGCTTTATAAGACAATCAGTGGCAAGACTTCCAAAAACCAAAGCCCATATTATATTTTTGACATTGACAGCACAAATTCCAGGTGAAAGTTACATAAAGGAAATCTCCAGAAGATAAAAAGCTCAGATTTAAAGAAAAAATTGAATAGCAGAGTACTAACATTACAAAAGAAATCCAACGTTAGGAAACAAAATCTATAATCAGAGGGTAATCAATGTCATGTTAGGGTATTCAGCTACTTGCATATCAACAATTGCAAAAATCTCACATGTATTCAGAAGTTGACACTCAACATTGTTCTACAGCAAACAAAATGCCGATACCAATAATCAATACAGTGCATCATTTTGTTTAATCTCTCTGCAGCACACACAAACGCTACAACTCCAAGGCAGAAAGTTACACTCTTTAAGTTGCTAAAGCTTGCTATTTACCGCTAATGTTTTTAATTTCAACTCTCAAGAACACCCAAAACAATACTGCCCATCACCATAATCCAAAAAAATTCATTTTGGAAAGCACACTTGCGAAAACTATACTTTCAAAAGTACAATCCCCACTTAACTTGAATAGATTAGCATCCAATATCCATCAAAACTACTACCACACCCTATTGCCTAAATGATTTGAATTCAAACATCAAGTAATTTTACAAAAAAAAAAATCTTCAAAAAAAATTCTCACACTTCCTATTTAAAAAATGTCATCTTTTCCCTCAAATAAAAAAAAAAAAAAAAAACAATCAATTTGCAAACACCTCGCTAAAACCCAACAGTTTACAAATCAAGCAAACCCTGACCCTAATCAATAAAAAAAACCCTTAATTTAACCATAAAAAACTCACTAGAATTTAACAAAAACCCATATAAAGAAACACAAAAAGGTTTGATCTTTGCATGTAAAGCTCACCACTGCTATCGTAAGGCTCGTAATCCATAGCCAGCTTTGATACCCAAAACAACACTGCTTTAGCTCAGCGGCACCGCAAAACAAACCCTAAATTTCAAAGCCACTAGTGGAATTGACAACAGAGATTTTTAGAACGCTAAATAATTAGCTTAAAAACTGAATACGATGCCTTTTAAGATGCAGAAACTGGAAAGATTTCTCATTCTCTTTAGCTGACGGAAACAGTTTGAGCTTACAGACTGTGATTTTGATTATTTTTCCCCTTATTTTTCTCAAAAATTAAAAATTAGAGAAAAAAGGGACTTGAAATAAATTATTAAATTGGTGTTTTTCAGTTTAGTGTATTTTGAAATCCGTTAATATTTGTATGCATTGCTTTGTCTTGAATGCGGAGCCATGTGCCTGAGGAGAGGATTCTGTGTGTTCTTAAACTGGGGCCCAATGATTTGGGCTTACTTTTGTCATAAAACAAAAAACAAGCTAACAGATCATGGTCTGATCTCAGCCCAAATTATAGGAGTTTTGGATCTTTAGTTGTTGGAATCTGTAAGCATGCCATGATCTATCCATGGTTTTGTACAAGCTTATGTGCCTGTTTGGGAGTGTGGTTGCGGTTGTTTTTTAAAGTGTTTTTCATTCAAAAATACATGAAAATTATACTTTTTTATTTTTTTTAAATCATTTTTGACATCAGCACATCAAAATGATATAAAAACACCAAATTTTATTAATTTAAACTTAAAAATAAAAATAAAAAATTTTCATTTTTTTTCAAAAGCGCTTTTGATTTTGAAAAGCCCTCCCAAACACCCCCTATGTTTATGTTAAAAACTAGCCATTTAAACCGTGTTTCATGTGTTAATTTTTATGATTATAATTAAAAAAAAAACATATTGGATAAACTAAAAAGCCTATGCAAACATCTAATTAAATAAACCAATAGTATGTAAATAAATAAATAAGTCGTTAATAATAGCCAAGAAAAAAACTTGAAAAATTAAGAGATGAATGAAGATCAAGATATTCAATCAAATAAAATAAAACATTCACATGATTATGTTTACTAAAATTATTTATTTAAATCAATAAAAAAATAAATTCACGCAATAAAAAACTCATAACTTAAAAAGATAAATACAAATAACATTGACTAAATAAACAATGCCATAAAAAATATTATGTAAGATCGAACAGATCAACAATATTATTTAAAAATAAATATTTCTTGTTTAGAAAAATAAATTTCATTTGTATAAAACCAATTATTGAGAATTTGTTAGAACAATCCTAAGAAAAACCCTTATATAGCTACCCAAAATTTTTTTGACTTTGGGGGCAAATACATGTTTTTCAGTCTATGTTAATAAATGTTTTAAAACATATTTTTCAATCTATAAAGGCAAAACGTTTTGCATGTGAATTGGTAGAGAAAAGTATACTAAACAATTACAAGTTAGAACTTAAAGACAATTTGTTTTAATATTTTAAAAATGATTTTTAGAGACAGTTTGTTTTTACTTTAAATTATTTTAATATGTTAATGTCAAAAAAATATTGATGTATTACGAAAGAAAAGGTATTTTAAAAAGCAATCATTGTCACAATACCAATATATATTTTTAAAGCATATATTATGTTTCATTATTTGTCTACATCAATAAAATACATTTAAAAAGATTTTTTTATATTTAATTTATATGAAAAATAAGTGTTAAAAAACAAGAGTTAATCAATTATGAGATCCATGATTATTTGAACTTGTCTGAATGTATAACTTGTTTATATATATATATATATATATATATAATCCATTATTTATTTGTCAAACCACCATTGAATAACGATACAGTTGTATACCTTTTATGAAGTATGGATGGGCGACGTTATTGATTAGTGCACTAGCCATTTCCTTGTGTTTCGTCGGGGACGAAACTATATTTTTTTTAACATAAAAAATATATATTTATAGAATGAGATATGAGATTTTTTTATTGTACTATAAATCTGGGAAAAATAATTGATTTGTACAGAATTTCTATGGCGCGCAACTTTCTAATAAAATATATGAATTTTAAATAGATATAAATTTATCTGTTTAACAAGTTTCAACAAAATCACCAGCATAAAATTATCATCGTCATTAAAAAAGAAAAAAGATTCAGATACCTGAATTATCAAATTCATTGTATTATGATTATTTTATTTCATAATCTAATTTAAATTAAATACAATAATAAAATATAAATTGTGAAAACACCAACGATGACTAAATAACAAAAATAAATCATTGATTTTCTATTTATAAAAAGAAAAAAACATCATTGAAAATCCATTACAAAGTTACCATCATTATCATGAATATAACAGCTAAAATTATTATCATCATTACTGCCAAAATAATTAGAATCATTAAATTGTTCTGAAAAAAAATATAGAAAAGCAAACAAATAAACAATAAAACAAACAATCACTAAAATTATCATTTTTATTGCGCAAACAATGAAACCATAAAATTATCTTGAAAAAAAAATAACTTTAACAAAAGAGCAAAAAAACAACAACAAAAGAAAAAACTAAAATAAATATTCTAAGCATAAAAACATCATATGATCAGAAGAACAAATAAAAATAACAGAAAATACAAAAAAAATAACAAAGGGAAAAAGATATTACCAACATAAATAAAAATTTCATAACTGAACCGAATAAAAATAAAACCCCAATAAAAAATAAAAAATAAAACTAAAAGCATAAATGAATAAATACAGAAGAAAAAACAAACATTGTCCAGGAAGAACCGAAAAAACCAAAGGAACTAATACTAAAAAAATAAAAGAATAAGTGCTAAAATGAAAAATAAAATATATAATTAATTCCAATTGAATGACAAAACTGTGACAAATCAAAACCTTGGGATCGAAAAACAATAAAAGGATTTTTAAAAACAAAATGCAGTGTAACCACCATAAATTAAAATTTCAGAACTGAATAGAATAAAAATAAAACTCCAACAAAAAATAAAATGACAAAAATAAAAAATAAAAACAAAAAGCATAAATGCATAAACATAGACAAAAAATAAACATTGTCCAAGAAGAACCAAAAAAACCAAAGGAATTAATACCAAACAAAAAATTAAAAGAATAAGTGCAAAAATGAAAAAAAATATAATTAAATCCAATTGAAGGAAAAAATGCAACAAATCAAAACTTTGGGACCGAAAAACAATAAAGAGATTTTACAAAAATACAGTGTAATTGTTTAAAAAATTAAAAGAATAAGAACTGAAATGAAAAGTAGCATATATGAGCAATGTTAATTGGAGGGCAAAATTAGAACAAATTAAAACTTGCTGACCAAAAATATTACAGTAACCAAAAACAAACCAAAAATCAAAAGATTAAGGACCGAAATGAAACGTACTATATATGATCAATTTCAATTAAAGGGCATAATTGAAAACAATAAAAGTTTCATTGAAGAAATTAGTAAGAAAAACAAAATCAAAAGCCCAAAGACTGAAATGAACAAGCCAACAATATGAAGGATTGTATTGTACTTTCCGGCAACAAGAGAGAGAAAATGAGAGAAAGAAAAATCGTCCACCGACGATCCCACGACCACCTCTCATGACATGCGTCGATCATGAAGGTAGAGGACATGGCGACGCACCAGGTGACATAGATGAAGGTCAATTTCCACCGCCTAAATACTTTGTACGCGCCGCCTGAATGACACGTGTGCGTGAAACACTGTCAGGAATGTCCGTACAATGCGCCTCTAGTGTTTTAGAAAAAGAAATTAAAAAAATGGTAAGTTACCTGAATGACACGTGCGCGTGAAACACTGTCAGGAATGTCCGTACAATGCGCCTCTAGTGTTTTAGAAAAAGAAATTAAAAAAATGGTAAGTTACCTATAGACCCCTGGACCCAGCGATAACCATGAAAAAACTGGAGGTGAAAGTACCATACTACCCCCGACTCCAGGCTTCTTTTTTTCTTTTTTCAGGGTTATTTTCTTATTTTATTGTGCACGAATTTGTGAAAAAACAAAAACAACTCCACTATTCCATGTTCTTTTCTCAGCACCTGGGGGTAAAATTGCAGTTTTACTGTGCAAAGAAATCGAAAATATCATCCATGTCCCTGAAAATGTCTAAAATGACCCCGGTCCTAGAGGTTAAATTTTTTTGGTCCTTGGGTTAAATGGTAATTGTACTGTTTGAATCCACAGTAATCTGTGTCTATATGCACAATTAAAAAGTGAACAGGCAAAAGGACACGCCTTTTATTTTATAGTTAATGTTTAATATTATTATTTTTAAATGATTTTATTTATTTTTAATTTTTTATATTAATATATTATAATTATCAACAAACTTTAAAAAATATTAAATTAATATTTTTTTAAGCTAGAACAAACTGTTAACACATACCAAAAAAAAAATATATATAACACCTCAAACACTCGCAAAGTGTTGGTTAATTACTAGTTAATATATTTTCCATGATGAATCTCCCTTATATCTCTTTATTAAAAAAATATACAAAATATATTATAATCATTCAAAAACTAAAAAAAACATCAATTTAATATTTTTTATTAAATAATTATTTTTAAAACATATGCAAAAACAAAAACCATCACTCTTCAAACAACCACTAAGTGTTAATTAATTAATTGATTAATATATTTTATTTTTCGGGGTGACTTACCCCTTATAAAGTATCTCTTTATTAAAAATTAGTAGTGCGGTCATGATATGAAAAATTAATTAATAATTTTTTTTATGAAATAATTGTTGTTTCCACGCTTTCTCTTATGTGCAAAAGTCAATGAAGGTTGGCTACATGCTACCTTGCTCACCAATGTTAAAAAAAAAAAAAACTCGTACTTGAATATATTGTGTCCTATTTGGCATTGCATTTTAAAAATGTTTTTGACAAAAAAAATTATAGTTTTTACTTTGAATTTAAAAAATTTAGTATTTTTAGATCATTTTCATGTGCTGATATCAAAATTGATTTTTAAAAAAAAATTATTTTGATGTATTTCTGAATGAAAAATATTTTAAAAAACAACCTCAATTACACTCCAAAACTGGCATTTAAAAGTGATTGGTCTTATAATGGTTACATAATTATTAAGTGATTATATTTGATGTATGAACATGTTTTAGATTTTGTATAGAGTTTATGTTTAAAAGAGTTAAATGCAAGGTGATAATCTATGTTAAGGTTAGGTAATATATTAAATCCAGATGATGCGAGATGACTTGTTTCCAAACCTAACATCATTGAGTTTATCTACATGATGAACTCAAACACTACCAGAAAATCAGAAAATACATAGGAAAACACCAATGAAATTTTTTCATTGGTATTTTGTTGTGAAATTTATTGACGGTTTTTTTCATCTTCTTATCCATCGGTAAACACCAATGAAAACATTTTGTCGATATATACCAACAAAATTACAATATGAAAAGAAAAAAAATATATACGTCAGATGACATAAAACTTTTACAGACATTATTACCGATTTAAATTATATGTGAGTAATTGTTGATAACAAATATAACAAGAATATCATAGTGAGATTAAAAAAACCTTGAAAGAACGATGACATGACATTGTTATTTATAGATTAACCAACATATATATTTCATTGGTAAACACATTGGTGATTTTTCAGTTTATGACCTGACCATCGACCCTCGACCCTCGTCTTTCTCTCCCTTTTTTCTCATTTCTTCTCTATTTTTTCTCGTACAACTAACAACCTCTCCCCTTCAATTTCAATACAACAAATTTGGTGACCATAACTTTTAGTTTGTGGACATTTGTGTTCTGATTCAAATGTTTTTTAGAATTCTCCACTTTAAGTAAACATATCTACCATTTTTTAATTTAATTTTAATATTTAATTTTTTGCATATTTTTAAAGTGCATTGATTTTGTTTGAGTGTTTACTTGTTTTATATATATATAATTATAAAAATTTCTTGTATGGATTTATGATTTGTACATATTAGAGTTTGTATTAGATTTTGTAAAATTGTATTTGTTTAGTTAATATATTTAATTGATACATTATTTTTGTATATATGTTTGATACAAATAACGGAAGATCGTTCATGGATATATCGAAAATCACCCCAAAGATTGTGTAGTATGAATTATCATAATGGAATTGAGGGTTTTATTAACTACTAAATATCTAATCCGGGAAACATTAGTGGAGACAATATTATATGTCCACATAGAAGATCCAAAAACAAAAAGTTTATTGATCTAGATGTTGTCATGATGCATCTTCTATAAAACAAAGTTTATGGATGAATATTTGTGTTAGTACGCACACAAAAAGAATTTGTTCCTTATGAGACCAAAGTAGCAAAGATGGTTGGGTCAACTTTTAGTTCTTGCAATGTGCATGAAGTTGTAGATGCCAACAATAATTCTTATAGGAATATGATTATGGATGCGATGATAATGAATCAAAGTGGTGTAAATGAATGTTCATTCGTAGATAAAAAACCTAATAAGGACGCAATTAGGGTTTTTTAACTTTTAAAAAGTTATGACTAACCATTATGGGATGGTTGCACAAATCATAATAAATTATCAGTCATGACACGTGTTCACCATCAAGTTAGATAATGGGTTGAGTGAGGCTAGTTATGCCATAATTATTAAACGGGTAAGAAGTATTTTACTTGAAGGGGACAAGCTGAAAGAGAATTATTATGCTGTTAAATCTATGATGAAACCCTTTGGTTTAAGATACTAAAAAATTAACATATGGCCAAACTTATGCATGATGTATTACCTTGAAAACACAAAGTTGACTGAGTGCAAAACATGTGAGCATATGTAATATAAAGACAAAGATGACAGAGGACAGAGTCTTGTCGCACATATAAAACTTAGATATTTCCTAATCATACCTAGACTACATAGGATATTTAAATCACCAACTATTGTTGAGCACATAATATGACATTGTTCACATGATACGGTTGATGAAGTGATGATGCACCTTTTGATGATGAAGCCTGGAAAAACTTTAATCATGTGTATCCTTAGTTTTCAGTGAAAACAAGGAACATGCATCTTCATTTATTTACAAACAAATTCAATTCATTCATGTCATTTTTTGTTCCTTATTCCTGTTGGCCGATTATACTCACAGTATATAACTTTCCATCAAGGGTGTGGATGAGGTCAAAGTTCATGTTTTTATATATGATCATACTCGGTCTTTATAGTCGAAACCGTAAAATAGATATTTGTCTTTGATTGTTGATTAATAAGTTGAGACAGTTGAGGTTATCCGAGGCTTTGACTTATGATGTATGGAGGAAATAAAATTTTTAGATGAATGTCGTTTTGATGTGGACTATCAATGAATTTTTTTATATTTATAGAATGGTTTTTGAGTGGAACACGCATGAAAAAGTAGCATGTCCATACTATATGGAAAACAACAAAGCATTCATGATGATAAACAAAGACAAATAATCTTTTTCTGATCATTGACAGTTTTTGCCAACAAATCACAAGTATAAAAAGAAAAAAATATTTTTGTTAGAATAGTTGAGAAAGATGTTGCACCACCACTATAGTCGAGTGAAGAACTGTATGATATGGTGTGGGAGTATAATGACATTATTTATAATTTTCAATTCGATAAGTAGAAGTTTCCTGATTTTGGTGTAACTCATAATTGGGTAAAACAAAGTATTTTTTAGGAGCTTTCTTACTAGAAATTCAATTTTCTCCCTTATAACCTTGATGTCATAAGCACAAAAAGAAACATGTTGAGAAAATTTTTAACATGATTATGGATGTAAAGGGGAAGACAAATGACAACATCAAAGCTACAATGGATATAACTTTGTTTTGTCATCGTAAAAATATAAAGTTGATTTATGATATTTCACGGGTCATGAAGCCCAAAGTCAACTTCTTCTTGGATGAGAATTCACAGCTACTAGTCTACAAATGACTTAAAAGTCCATGTTTTTCTAATGGACATGCCTCAAACATATCAAGATTGGTGAATTTGCAGGATTTTATACTGTATAGAATGAAAAGTCATGACTACCACATGTTTATATAAACACTCACTCCATTAGCATACCAGGATACACTCACCAAAATTAGTCATTTCCTTAAGGATATATGTGACATTAAGTTACAAACACAATCCTTGTGGAGGTTTAAAACAAATGTTGTTCATACAATCTTTAAACTTGAGATGATATTCCTTTAATTAGTTATATATATGATCATACCCGGTCTTTATAGTCCAAGTCGCAACATAGATGTTTGTCTTCAATTGTTGATTAATAAGTTGAGACAATTGAGGTCATCTGGGGTTTTTTGACTTATGATGTATGGAAGAAATAAAAATTTTAGATGAAGACAATTTTGATGTGGATCATCAATGATTTTTGTTATTTACATAATGGTTTATGGGGAGAGCACGCATGAAAAAGTAGCATGTTCATACTGTATGAAAAACAATAAAGCATTCACGCTAACAAATAGAGAAAAATAATCTTTTTTTGACTGTCACTAATGGTTCTTGCTAACAAATAACAAGTATAGAAAGATCAAAAAGAATTTTTTATTGGAAAAGTTGAGAGGGATGTTTCACCACTGCTACCGTTGAGTAAAGAACTACATGATGCCATGTGGGAGTATAATGACATTATTTATGATTTTCATTCCAACAAGTAGAACTTTCCTGGTTTTGGTTTGACTCATAATTGGGTAAAACAAAGTATTTAAAGGGAGCTTTCTTACTAGAAATCCAATATTATCCACTATAACCTTGATGGCATGGACATAGAAAAAAATATGTTTAATATCATTTTCAACATTATTATAGACGTAAAGGGGAAGACAAATGACAACATCAAAGCTAAAATGAATGTAACTTTGTTTTATGACCGTAAAAATATAGAGTTGATTTATGATATTTCACGGGTCACGAAACCCAAACCCAACTTTGTCCTGGACAAGAATTCACAGCTACTAGTCTACAAACAACTTAAAAGTTTATGGTTTCCTAATGGACATGCCTCAAACATATCAAGGTTGGTGAATTTGGAAGGTTGCAGATTGTATATAATGACATGTTTATGCAAACACTCATTTCATTAGCATACTGGGATTTATTTTCAAATGAAATATGGGATACACTTACCAAGGCTAGTCACTTCCTTAAAGATATATGCATCATCAAGTTACAAACACAGTAATTGGGGAGGCTTAAAATAAATATCGTTCATACAATCTTTAAACTTGAGATGACATTCTTTCCATTATTGTTTTACTCGATGGAGCATCTCCCGATACATTTATCATATGAGGCAAAAGTTGGAGGCGAGTCCAATGTATATATAGATGTATCTATTTGAGAAGTTAGGGATCACACATGCATAATAATTAAAATTACACTACCTTTTTATGTATAAATCAAAACATTCATTTAATTTTATACAAGTACTTGTTCAATCTTAAGAGAAAAGTTAAAAATAAATCACAAGTTGAGTCTTTAATATGCAGGGCTTGTATTGTTGCAGAGATCACAATATTTATCTCAAAATATTTCAAGCCTTAATTGAGATACTTAAGAAAATATGGTACGACATTGAGAACATCTACGAAAACAAAAAGATCAACAAGTCCTAATAATTATGTTACGTATCTATAAGAATCTGAACATGATAATGGAGTCGAAAATGATCTCGAATTATTTTAACATGTCATAAGCTGTAAAGATATTGGTACAAAACTTATCTCTAGTAATTTTTACATTAAAGATATGAGTGAGAGATGTTATTTGAAAATAGGATAAATTCATTGTATTTCTTATTTAAAAAACATCATTGTATTTCAAAATGAAAATCATTTTGAAAAACAAACTTAATGACACTCTCAAATATGCTTTTAAATAACCCATGGTAAGGTCTATCTGAACCCCTTGACGATAGGTTGCCAAACATTTTAAAAAATATTTTTTTATTTTAAAATTAATTTTCCTAGATGCTTTTAGATTATTTTATTGTGATTATATTAAAGATATTATTTTAAAATAAAAAGATATTATTTTATATATTTCTAAACAAAAAATATTTTAAAAAACTCAAAAAACAATTCCTTATTCTGAACCTGTGTTTGTCATTTTTAAGTGCGTGCAAGTTATAAAGTTCAACCTATGGACCCTCGTATGTTGACCCTAAGAGCAATTTTCACCGCTGGTGTAAGACCAGACAAAAGTCTTGTGCTGTTCATGGAAAAGAAATTTACATATCAGGCTTGACCTCTTGTTCTTGCCAAGGTGCTACCATAAAGTAATTGAGCAAAAAAATAATAAGTTTTTCGAAAAGATAAGGCTGTATTTTTACATTAAATACAATGATCTTATTTGATGATCACGGATCCTTTGATTAAGGACATGCCACCATTTAAATTCAAGGATCATATAGTGAAAATAGGACTTAATTCAATTATGTGATTTTATTTGTATGAGCTATATTATATTTAAAGAAATTCTATTTACTACAATGTTTTCTTATATTTATGTGCACCTTTGTTTATTCAAGAAAACTCACTTGTATAGAACCAAGAATAAACAGAAGGTTTAATCATTAAGATTGTCACATATAGAAATACTTGGGAAATTATATGCTTTGTAATCAATGGAAAATAATACTCATTATTAGAGGACTTATCTCCATTATTCATGCATTATGTTTCCAACAAAGATAAATGATAGGGTTAAATTAAGACATTGGACGAATGGACCAAGTGATTGTTTGTAAGTGTGGTTGAGGTTGTTTTTTAAAGTATTTTTTTGTTCAAAAATACATTAAAATAATGTTATTTATTTTATTTAAAAAAAATTATTTTGATATCAACACAAGAAAAAGATATAAAAACATTAAAGAAATTTAATTTAAAGTATAAAATAAAATAAAAAAAATACATTTAAAACACAATGACAAATAGGACCAAGTAGAAGAATGTTAAAGCTATGTTTTACTACTCTCTATTAACATGTGATTTAGTTTCTTCTATAACTTTAATTTTGTACAATAAATTAACTTTAACTTTAATAAATAAACTCCCATATTAAATGACAACAAAGTTATATATTTGGGAGTCTAATTAGACTCTTGTTATATAAATACTTCCCTGAGCTCACACATTAATGGACCTCTTAACCTTGTTTTTTTTATAAAAAAATATCATTTTATAATTGTACAGGAAATATATTTTGATTTTTTTATTCTTAAGAAAACATGTTTAGATCGTTGAATTCTAACATGATATAATTGTATACTGCTATAAAGGAAAATTATGACACCCAACCAATGGATGGTCATCGCCATTGATCAAGTGGTAGTTAATTAATAGATTGATTAATATATTTTTGCCGTGGTCATCGCCGTGTTAAATCGGTTCTTATTGGATCCAGTAGGAACACAAATCTTCTTGCTCACTCTCTGAGAATTGATTTTGGAAAGATGCTGGGTGTGGAACCAAAGAATCTCCATTCTTCAATCCCTGTTCCAAGTGTGCAGGAGCTTGCAAGCCTGCAACTTGAGGCCGTGCCATCTAGATACATAAGAGACGACATGGAGAGCATCATCAGCACCGTCGCCTCTGATAACACTCTTCGTGTGCCGTTGATTGATATGACCAAGCTGGTCGATTCAGAGTCTCAAGAGACAGAGCTTCAAAAGCTTCATGCTGCATGCAAAGAGTGGGGCATATTCCAGGTAACGTAAAATTGGGCAATAAGTTGTAATTTAATTTTGTTCATACATTTATGTGCAGCGTGTGTGTATTTAAACATGTTGCAAACTCTGTTTATTTTTTTATTTCATGATCGTGGATGTTTTAATGAAAAGTGAAGCGAAAAAATAAATAAAAGTAAGAATATTATTGAATCCGAGCTCGAGACAACAGGGAAGGAGAGAACACATATTGGATCGCTAGTTTTAATCTGGTTAGTTTAAGCTGTCAGAGATTTGATTTTGCTCCTGGAGATACGGCTGATCATGCTAGCCTCTAAAGATGAGGGTTTTTTTTTTTATTATTATTATTATAATTAATCGAGTCTTGAAGTAGAAAAAAGAGAGTCAGTCTCTGCAATGATATGATTTTGCAGTTAATAAACCATGGAGTTTCAGACGAATCACTGAGAAACATGAACAAGCAAACTCAAGAGTTCTTTGACCTTCCCTTGAAAGAGAAGAAACGCTGGGCACAGAAACCAGGAAGCCTCGAAGGCTATGGTCAAGCATTTGTAACCTCAGAAGAACAGAAGCTTGATTGGAATGACATGATTTTCCTCAAAGCTCTTCCCATTGAAGACAGAAACCTTGAGATCTGGCCCGAAAACCCTCCAAAATTCAGGTACTAGCAACTGGTTAGCATCGCTAAGTCGCTGCTTCTATAACCTAGCTAGCCAGATCGACATTTTGACTGTCATGATGATTAATCATACGGCGTACATTTTGTCTATCAGGGAATCCTTGGACAGGTATTCGCAAGACATGAGGCAAATTGCTGTTGCCTTAACAAGATTCATGGCCATGGGGCTTGAGATTGAGACTCGAGAGCTCTGTGCTGCTTACGAAGAAGGACTGTATCAAATAAGGATGAATTACTACCCACCTTGTCCTCAACCCGAACGAGTAACGGGGCTAACCCCGCATGTTGACATCCCTGGCTTCGCTCTGCTGCTTGACTGTGGAGATACACCCGGATTGCAGGTTCTCAAGGATGGTCGATGGATTTTTGTTGAGCCCTTAGATGGTGCAGTTGTTGTAGACATGGGGCGGATCACAGAGGTAAGTGGGTTCTTCAGTGCTGGTCCGGCGGTTGCAACTACAGCTGAGCTCAATCGGAAAATATTTTTCTCTTTTCTTTCAAGTTGTGCCCTAATGAATTCACATAATTTGATTGAATCATGCAGATACTAAGCAACGGGCTATACAAAGCACCGGAGCATAGAGCAGTGGTAAACAAATCAAAGGAGAGACGATCCATAGTTACCTTCTGCTATCCTGACTTGTCTTTCAAAGTTGGCCCTGCCATGGAACTGATTAAGCTCGGAAGCCCACCTTTATACAAGACTGTCACTGTGGAAGAGTATCTCGGCTGCTTCTTCAATCGAAAGCCAGACTTCCCGTTCATCGATACCATGAAAATCTAGTAGCTTACACAGACAGAACAGTGGTTCTCTAAACTTTCTGTTATCAGTTTCCAGGAAATCTTGTAAGCTTTGCAGGCATGGCTGGCTAGCCCCTTCCTATAAAAAAAACTGTTTAATTAATTACCAGCTAGTTTTGTATTCATTCGACTTCAAAAAATATGATAATATGCATATTCTTAAATGTCAGTTGTTCATTGGATTAATATGATCCCAGCTAGCTAGCTTAAAACCGCTCAGCCTAGAAATTCTTAAACACGAAGAAAAAACAATAAAAAATGAAGACAAACACATATATTTGCTTTATGCCTTGAGATTAATTTTTTATTTTTGCTGGTTATTTGCTTACGACAATGCAATTGTGAGAACATACGAGGATAAGCGGAACATATAACTGTGAAGGAATACGAGTGAGATAGAAAGCAGAGCTTAGTCTAGTCGTGTAAGATTAAATTTTATGGTGAGAAATTGAACCGTGTGATTGCTTCAATGAACTAAGCTACCAACATCATGTTAGATAATAATATAAACTATATTTTGTGATCTTATCTAACAGGTTAAGTTTTTAGGTGAGATAGTTCTTTAAAATGATATCAGAGCCTTGCTGACCTAGTGGTCACGAGTTCAAATTTCATTATTCTCATTCTATTTGATAAAAATCAAGTATAAGGTAGTATGAGTCTGTGCAAGTTTCAAGCACAAAAGGTTTTCACTTGAGGAGGGGTGTTAAAAAATAATATAAATTATATCATGAGCTTTCATTTAACAACTTAACATTTTAAATGAAATGATTCCTTAACACAACAAAGTTAACTAAAACAACTCATAGTTGGACGCTTACAATGGCAACATCAAGACACTGAGAGTAGAATGATGAGGTTCTCTACATTATTTAGTGATTGTTTGAGAGCGTGGTTGTTTTTTAAAGTGTTTTTTGTTCAAAAATACATCAAAATAATTATTTTTATTTTAAAAAAATTATTTTAAACATCAACACATGAAAATAATCTAAAATCACCAAAAGCATTTAATTTAAAGTAAAAAAAATATAAAAAATTAAATTTTAAAAAAATATTTTTAAAATATAATGATAAACAAAATTTTAGGAAGCGGATAATCATTCACTCGTTGCTGGATATGGCTATTATTTTCTAATCAAATTATTTATCATATAAGCCACGAACTATGCATCTCATGGTTCATGTGGGCTATTAAGTGAAGACTTCCATACAAGATGACCCACGGTCTTTTCCCATGTTTGGGGTGCCCCCATTGTACCCAAAAGTGCCAAGCAAATGACCCAATTTTAGTATGTTTACGTGGTTGTGCTAATATTAAAAATAATTTTTTAAATATATATATATATATATATATATATATATATATATATATATATATCATTCAATACATTTCTAAGTAATAAACACCTGAAAATACAACCATAATTATGCTCTTGAACACGCCTATTATATCCATTGAGAACTACATGCACGCTCTGTGGTCAATAACAAGCATCTCTAGAATTAATGCCACAACTTGTGGTTCATAACAGCAATAAACTTTTTTTATAGTTCTGATAAACTATTATTTAAAATGATAATTATTATGGTAGAAAATGTCAAAAAAAGTTCATGTTTTAATTAAGAAAATGTCTTTTATATATTTATTTCAACTCTGTCAAATTTTACACACACACACACACTAGAGGAACACTAATTTAAATTTTATTGAAACAAAATGATTTCTCTTTTTTTCTTATCATCAATTTTTCGATATATCTTCTTAAGACATGTTATTTGCTTGATAACAAGTAAAAGCAATTATAATTATAATATGTGACTAAAACATAGTTCTCCACTAATTTTGAATAGCAGGTGCGGGAGAAGGTTGTTGTTTTAATCTTTGTTCTTTAATTTTTTTATATAAATAAAAATTCTATTTTGCAAAAATGATATATTAATTAATGTTCGATCAATCTTCAACACCTCGTACATGTAATAGCATAAAACTCAAAGAAAATAAAATAAAAATGGAAGACAGTGACAACATAACTTATGAGGATCAAATTGATAGAACATAAAATTTAGTGACCAAATTAAAAAAATCTAAAATTCAAGGGACTTGGAAGGAAATCTTGTCCAATTAATGAAAGGTAAGAAAACGAAAATTGAACACGTAGTAAGAGCTTGATCTATTTTAGTTTCTTTGCTAAAATAGTTTTTGAAAAATTATATCAGTTTCGGCACAAATAAAATCATGATATGACTATTTTTTAAGAAATATTGTACGACGTTAGATTAAAATCACGCTTACAAAAAGCAAAAGTGTAATTGATGAAACTTCTTATATTATATTGCAAGATAAAAGAAAACTACGTACGGAGGCACTATAAACTATAAAGCGTCCCGTTATCAACTTCTTTTTTTATCACTGGTTTTTCCTTTATTTATATTTTTCAAACAAACCCTAAATGATTTTTATAAATTTTGAAAAAGTTTAAGAATCATTTTTAAATTATTTGTGGATCCCTCACTTTTTTTCAAAAAAAATACTTAATATTATAGCTTTAAACTTGCACGATAAGATAATTTTGATGAAAACTCCAAACATTTTAAATTATTATTTAAATTATTATTTTTAGTAATCAAAATTAATATTTTAAATTAAAATTTCTAGTAATCAAAATTTGGTGACAACTCCAAACATTTTAAATTATTTTTTTTTTGACAAAATTAAAAAAAGAAAAAAATCTTATCACTCCAATAGATTGGCTAGAATATAAAAAAGGAGAAGAATAAGTGGGGGGTAATGCATGGCTGTCACCTCCCATCATCACATTAAGAAAATAGGCATAATTAACAGGTAGTTAAGCTTTAGTTGTTAGGAAACATGTTTCATAAATTTCCTCCCCTCCATAATCACCTAATTAAACAACTAAGCCATAAATATAATTGTAGTTGTTGAGGAATGATTGTGCCACGTTAGACAATTGATCAATTCTTCATAAGGAGACAAAATTTAATAATTTTGGTAAAATTTAGGAATTGAAAGGCATGTGACGTATCTTAAAAAATGTAAAATATATTATATAGTATTTTTACCCACTGGTTTTGTTTATGATTTTCCGTAATTGTATTTGTACCACTATTTTTATTTTATTATTTTTTTCAAGTTTTCTTTTATTTGATTTTGAAGATTTTTACCAGAAATAATCATATGTTTATGGTGTTAATTTGAGATAATTATATGTTTTAAAAGTACCAAATATCAGAAGATAAACGTGAAAGGTTTTAACGAAATATAGATAAACATGACGAAACAACAAAATAGATAAACTTTTTTGAAAACTATATGAATTAATGTTGAGAAAGTTTACAGTACAAGAGTCGTAGTATAGGTTTCAATTTTAATTTAAAATCGACCTTTAATAATAATAATAATAATCATTAGTAATACTTAGCTTTGGTGTTCGTTCTTCGCCTCATGACTGAACTATTTTTTACACAAAAAATTAGAAAAAAAAAATGTTAACTTTATAAATAATTGTTGTTGTTGTTGTTACCATTATTATTATTATTATTAATAATAATAATAATAATAATAATAATAATAGCATCAGCAACAACAACAACAACAACAACAACTGTAACATCATTGTTACTACCATCATCATTATTATTATTTTTCTTATTATCATCACTAATTTACTATAATAATAATATTATTATCATCATCATTACTATTTTATTGTTGTTGTTAATATTATTATTACTATCATCATTGTTATAATTATTATTATCAATAATATTATTATTTTCATAACCACTACCATTGTTGTTATGGTTTTTTTTTATCATTATTATAACTAACATCACCATCACCATCATTGTTGTTGTTGTTGAAAAAATAAAAGTCATGAACTTGATTTGAAGGACATAACTAAAAACTAAAAAAGAGTAAAGAAGAGTAAAGAAAAACAATATGAAATCAATAGAAAATGACCCAAGTTGAAATCGTTATTGTCGTTAAAAAAAAAATTAATGGTCTTGATTTAAAGGATAAAATCAAAATCCATAAAAACTTTAACAAAATAACAAAAGTAAAAAAGTAAATGTGAAAGGATTGAATAAAAAACATTATATATACAAAAAAATAACAAAAACACCCCCAAGTGTAAAACAGTAGAGGTCACCTAAGTAAATATAATGTCAGGGTCACCATTGTAAGAGCTTAAGCAACTCTTTAAAGACACTCATGAGACAAGAAACGTATGCATGACTATAAAAACCACAACACTAATGAAACCTTAAAATCATCTAATATTGTGTGTGTGATATGTTTATACTTAGTCCAAAGAACATATTTCAAAACATTCTAGTTACTATGGTTTTTCAAGTTAAGATTTATTTACCCTAGAGTATAGTATATGCAAAACTTGAGATACCTAATATCTTTTACACAATATTAATTTCTCTTTTAAATTATTAACTATACATATTAATAATTTTAAATCACGTGGGGATGGTACAGTTCTAATCTAAAATTTATCTTTAAAGATAGCCATTAGTAAAAATTATTATAGTTGTTAGAAATTCTTAAAAATATAAAGCATTTTTCTATTTTAAAATATTCCCTCATGGACTTTTTAGAAACATTATTTTCTTAATTCTTCTAAAGTTTCTCTAGAGTTATTTTTACTTGTGCTTTTAATTTAAGTGGATGATAAAAGGTTTTGAATATTTTTATTTTTTATTAATGCCAACAGTTGAATATTACAGGGAATAAAATATTGTTTATCCCAAAAAAACAAAGCAGAAAAAACTCGTGATGTTCAGCTCTCAACAGCCTTTTGCGTGCATGAATTGATGCATCATCTCACCGCTGACGCCCATAAGTAAATCATATTTTTAAATAACAAGTTGTATTAAATATATGCAACTAAACTTTCTCCATTTTTTTATAATCGAAGATGAGAGATGAAGTCCCACAAAGTTGCTTGCCAGTCTGCTTGTCCTTTTAAAATTTCACATGTGAGGTGATGACAGGGATGTAACTTGGCACCTGTTATGTAATTTAATGTAATTGAGATTGTTTTTAAAATTATTTTTTATTTAAAAATATATTAAAATATTTTTTTATTTTTTTAAATTATTTTTGATATCAACACATGAAAATAATTTAAAAATATATAAAAAAATTAATTTAAAATATTATTTTTTTCATAAACACTTTTTGAAAGAAAGTATCAAATACTAACTTTAGTAATATTTCATCTTTTTTCTTTCTTTCTCTAATGTCAACTTCATAGTCATCAATCATCACAAATTTGATAAGAACATTGAAACTAACATTCCCTAAATAAATAAATAAATAAATAAATTATTTAGTCCTCGTATGTCACAATTATATATCTTTGGCGGTTATTTTTCAATGAAAATTGATTCACTTCTATCATTAGTATTGATTTGAGATGATTATAAAATGAAGGAGATGAAATAAAATAAAATATATGCCCATAATTGGCCATACACCTCCATGCCAACAACAAAACTCTGTAACGTTTCCACTTAATTTGAGAATTTGAATATGGATTTTCGAGGAATCCAAAACCTCCTATGAAATTTTATTGATAATTCTTGAGTAATAATCCCTCCGGAATTCAGAATAATATAGCCAGAAATAAACTAATTACCGGGTTCCAAGGACCCCCCAGTAGACACGGCTTGAACATTAAACTTATCACCAGCTAACTAACCTTAATTGACTTATTCAAAATAAATAATGCTGACACGTAAGCAAAATTAACTTAATAACCCGCCCAACCGGACTGGTTGACTGACCCAAAATAACCCGATTACTTCCTAACAATTATTCAACTAGTTCTTATAATTGAACTAATTCCATTACATCTCAATGGACCATTTCCCGACTGACTTGACACCTGCAGCTTCACAGGCGGCTGAGGTGACCTTCAGCTGACGTATGTCGTCCATCTGTCCACCATCCCGCACTGCCTCGCCTGGTCTCACGCACGCCGTCCACCTGTCCACCATCCAGCTCCGCTTCACGCACGCCCATGCTTGTCCATCTGCCAACACCTGTCTCTCGGCCTTCATCTGCCTACACCTGTCACGCACGCCTACCCTTCCATGCCGGCACGTGACAATGCCCCCCACTTTTAGAAGACCTTGTCCACAAGGTCTGGAAACCTTTTGGCCAAGTATTTTAAAAAAATTATTTTGATATCAACACAAGAAAAAGATATAAAAACATTAAAGAAATTTAATTTAAAGTATAAAATAAAATAAAAAAAATACATTTAAAACACAATGACAAATAGGACCAAGTAGAAGAATGTTAAAGCTATGTTTTACTACTCTCTATTAACATGTGATTTAGTTTCTTCTATAACTTTAATTTTGTACAATAAATTAACTTTAACTTTAATAAATAAACTCCCATATTAAATGACAACAAAGTTATATATTTGGGAGTCTAATTAGACTCTTGTTATATAAATACTTCCCTGAGCTCACACATTAATGGACCTCTTAACCTTGTTTTTTTTATAAAAAAATATCATTTTATAATTGTACAGGAAATATATTTTGATTTTTTTATTCTTAAGAAAACATGTTTAGATCGTTGAATTCTAACATGATATAATTGTATACTGCTATAAAGGAAAATTATGACACCCAACCAATGGATGGTCATCGCCATTGATCAAGTGGTAGTTAATTAATAGATTGATTAATATATTTTTGCCGTGGTCATCGCCGTGTTAAATCGGTTCTTATTGGATCCAGTAGGAACACAAATCTTCTTGCTCACTCTCTGAGAATTGATTTTGGAAAGATGCTGGGTGTGGAACCAAAGAATCTCCATTCTTCAATCCCTGTTCCAAGTGTGCAGGAGCTTGCAAGCCTGCAACTTGAGGCCGTGCCATCTAGATACATAAGAGACGACATGGAGAGCATCATCAGCACCGTCGCCTCTGATAACACTCTTCGTGTGCCGTTGATTGATATGACCAAGCTGGTCGATTCAGAGTCTCAAGAGACAGAGCTTCAAAAGCTTCATGCTGCATGCAAAGAGTGGGGCATATTCCAGGTAACGTAAAATTGGGCAATAAGTTGTAATTTAATTTTGTTCATACATTTATGTGCAGCGTGTGTGTATTTAAACATGTTGCAAACTCTGTTTATTTTTTTATTTCATGATCGTGGATGTTTTAATGAAAAGTGAAGCGAAAAAATAAATAAAAGTAAGAATATTATTGAATCCGAGCTCGAGACAACAGGGAAGGAGAGAACACATATTGGATCGCTAGTTTTAATCTGGTTAGTTTAAGCTGTCAGAGATTTGATTTTGCTCCTGGAGATACGGCTGATCATGCTAGCCTCTAAAGATGAGGGTTTTTTTTTTATTATTATTATTATAATTAATCGAGTCTTGAAGTAGAAAAAAGAGAGTCAGTCTCTGCAATGATATGATTTTGCAGTTAATAAACCATGGAGTTTCAGACGAATCACTGAGAAACATGAACAAGCAAACTCAAGAGTTCTTTGACCTTCCCTTGAAAGAGAAGAAACGCTGGGCACAGAAACCAGGAAGCCTCGAAGGCTATGGTCAAGCATTTGTAACCTCAGAAGAACAGAAGCTTGATTGGAATGACATGATTTTCCTCAAAGCTCTTCCCATTGAAGACAGAAACCTTGAGATCTGGCCCGAAAACCCTCCAAAATTCAGGTACTAGCAACTGGTTAGCATCGCTAAGTCGCTGCTTCTATAACCTAGCTAGCCAGATCGACATTTTGACTGTCATGATGATTAATCATACGGCGTACATTTTGTCTATCAGGGAATCCTTGGACAGGTATTCGCAAGACATGAGGCAAATTGCTGTTGCCTTAACAAGATTCATGGCCATGGGGCTTGAGATTGAGACTCGAGAGCTCTGTGCTGCTTACGAAGAAGGACTGTATCAAATAAGGATGAATTACTACCCACCTTGTCCTCAACCCGAACGAGTAACGGGGCTAACCCCGCATGTTGACATCCCTGGCTTCGCTCTGCTGCTTGACTGTGGAGATACACCCGGATTGCAGGTTCTCAAGGATGGTCGATGGATTTTTGTTGAGCCCTTAGATGGTGCAGTTGTTGTAGACATGGGGCGGATCACAGAGGTAAGTGGGTTCTTCAGTGCTGGTCCGGCGGTTGCAACTACAGCTGAGCTCAATCGGAAAATATTTTTCTCTTTTCTTTCAAGTTGTGCCCTAATGAATTCACATAATTTGATTGAATCATGCAGATACTAAGCAACGGGCTATACAAAGCACCGGAGCATAGAGCAGTGGTAAACAAATCAAAGGAGAGACGATCCATAGTTACCTTCTGCTATCCTGACTTGTCTTTCAAAGTTGGCCCTGCCATGGAACTGATTAAGCTCGGAAGCCCACCTTTATACAAGACTGTCACTGTGGAAGAGTATCTCGGCTGCTTCTTCAATCGAAAGCCAGACTTCCCGTTCATCGATACCATGAAAATCTAGTAGCTTACACAGACAGAACAGTGGTTCTCTAAACTTTCTGTTATCAGTTTCCAGGAAATCTTGTAAGCTTTGCAGGCATGGCTGGCTAGCCCCTTCCTATAAAAAAAACTGTTTAATTAATTACCAGCTAGTTTTGTATTCATTCGACTTCAAAAAATATGATAATATGCATATTCTTAAATGTCAGTTGTTCATTGGATTAATATGATCCCAGCTAGCTAGCTTAAAACCGCTCAGCCTAGAAATTCTTAAACACGAAGAAAAAACAATAAAAAATGAAGACAAACACATATATTTGCTTTATGCCTTGAGATTAATTTTTTATTTTTGCTGGTTATTTGCTTACGACAATGCAATTGTGAGAACATACGAGGATAAGCGGAACATATAACTGTGAAGGAATACGAGTGAGATAGAAAGCAGAGCTTAGTCTAGTCGTGTAAGATTAAATTTTATGGTGAGAAATTGAACCGTGTGATTGCTTCAATGAACTAAGCTACCAACATCATGTTAGATAATAATATAAACTATATTTTGTGATCTTATCTAACAGGTTAAGTTTTTAGGTGAGATAGTTCTTTAAAATGATATCAGAGCCTTGCTGACCTAGTGGTCACGAGTTCAAATTTCATTATTCTCATTCTATTTGATAAAAATCAAGTATAAGGTAGTATGAGTCTGTGCAAGTTTCAAGCACAAAAGGTTTTCACTTGAGGAGGGGTGTTAAAAAATAATATAAATTATATCATGAGGTTTCATTTAACAACTTAACATTTTAAATGAAATGATTCCTTAACACAACAAAGTTAACTAAAACAACTCATAGTTGGACGCTTACAATGGCAACATCAAGACACTGAGAGTAGAATGATGAGGTTCTCTACATTATTTAGTGATTGTTTGAGAGCGTGGTTGTTTTTTAAAGTGTTTTTTGTTCAAAAATACATCAAAATAATTTTTTTATTTTAAAAAAATTATTTTAAACATCAACACATGAAAATAATCTAAAATCACCAAAAGCATTTAATTTAAAGTAAAAAAAATATAAAAAATTAAATTTTAAAAAAATATTTTTAAAATATAATGATAAACAAAATTTTAGGAAGCGGATAATCATTCACTCGTTGCTGGATATGGCTATTATTTTCTAATCAAATTATTTATCATATAAGCCACGAACTATGCATCTCATGGTTCATGTGGGCTATTAAGTGAAGACTTCCATACAAGATGACCCACGGTCTTTTCCCATGTTTGGGGTGCCCCCATTGTACCCAAAAGTGCCAAGCAAATGACCCAATTTTAGTATGTTTACGTGGTTGTGCTAATATTAAAAATAATTTTTTAAATATATATATATATATATATATCATTCAATACATTTCTAAGTAATAAACACCTGAAAATACAACCATAATTATGCTCTTGAACACGCCTATTATATCCATTGAGAACTACATGCACGCTCTGTGGTCAATAACAAGCATCTCTAGAATTAATGCCACAACTTGTGGTTCATAACAGCAATAAACTTTTTTTATAGTTCTGATAAACTATTATTTAAAATGATAATTATTATGGTAGAAAATGTCAAAAAAAGTTCATGTTTTAATTAAGAAAATGTCTTTTATATATTTATTTCAACTCTGTCAAATTTTATACACACACACACACACTAGAGGAACACTAATTTAAATTTTATTGAAACAAAATGATTTCTCTTTTTTTCTTATCATCAATTTTTCGATATATCTTCTTAAGACATGTTATTTGCTTGATAACAAGTAAAAGCAATTATAATTATAATATGTGACTAAAGCATAGTTCTCCACTAATTTTGAATAGCAGGTGCGGGAGAAGGTTGTTGTTTTAATCTTTGTTCTTTAATTTTTTTATATAAATAAAAATTCTATTTTGCAAAAATGATATATTAATTAATGTTCGATCAATCTTCAACACCTCGTACATGTAATAGCATAAAACTCAAAGAAAATAAAATAAAAATGGAAGACAGTGACAACATAACTTATGAGGATCAAATTGATAGAACATAAAATTTAGTGACCAAATTAAAAAAATCTAAAATTCAAGGGACTTGGAAGGAAATCTTGTCCAATTAATGAAAGGTAAGAAAATGAAAATTGAACACGTAGTAAGAGCTTGATCTATTTTAGTTTCTTTGCTAAAATAGTTTTTGAAAAATTATATCAGTTTCGGCACAAATAAAATCATGGTATGACTATTTTTTAAGAAATATTGTACGACGTTAGATTAAAATCACGCTTACAAAAAGCAAAAGTGTAATTGATGAAACTTCTTATATTATATTGCAAGATAAAAGAAAACTACGTACGGAGGCACTATAAACTATAAAGCGTCCCGTTATCAACTTCTTTTTTTATCACTGGTTTTTCCTTTATTTATATTTTTCAAACAAACCCTAAATGATTTTTATAAATTTTGAAAAAGTTTAAGAAACATTTTTAAATTATTTGTGGATCCCTCACTTTTTTTCAAAAAAAATACTTAATATTATAGCTTTAAACTTGCACGATAAGATAATTTTGATGACAACTCCAAACATTTTAAATTATTATTTAAATTATTATTTTTAGTAATCAAAATTAATATTTTAAATTAAAATTTCTAGTAATCAAAATTTGGTGACAACTCCAAACATTTTAAATTATTTTTTTTTTGACAAAATTAAAAAAAGAAAAAAATCTTATCACTCCAATAGATTGGCTAGAATATAAAAAAGGAGAAGAATAAGTGGGGGGTAATGCATGGCCGTCACCTCCCATCATCACATTAAGAAAATAGGCATAATTAACAGGTAGTTAAGCTTTAGTTGTTAGGAAACATGTTTCATAAATTTCCTCCCCTCAATAATCACCTAATTAAACAACTAAGCCATAAATATAATTGTAGTTGTTGAGGAATGATTGTGCCACGTTAGACAATTGATCAATTCTTCATAAGGAGACAAAATTTAATAATTTTGGTAAAATTTAGGAATTGAAAGGCATGTGACGTATCTTAAAAAATGTAAAATATATTATATAGTATTTTTACCCACTGGTTTTGTTTATGATTTTCCGTAATTGTATTTGTACCACTATTTTTATTTTATTATTTTTTTCAAGTTTTCTTTTATTTGATTTTGAAGATTTTTACCAGAAATAATCATATGTTTATGGTGTTAATTTGAGATAATTATATGTTTTAAAAGTACCAAATATCAGAAGATAAACGTGAAAGGTTTTAACGAAATATAGATAAACATGACGAAACAACAAAATAGATAAACTTTTTTGAAAACTATATGAATTAATGTTGAGAAAGTTTACAGTACAAGAGTCGTAGTATAGGTTTCAATTTTAATTTAAAATCGACCTTTAATAATAATAATAATAATCATTAGTAATACTTAGCTTTGGTGTTCGTTCTTCGCCTCATGACTGAACTATTTTTTACACAAAAAATTAGAAAAAAAAAATGTTAACTTTATAAATAATTGTTGTTGTTGTTGTTACCATTATTATTATTAATATTAATATTAATAATAATAATAATAATAATAATAATAATAATAATAATAGCATCAGCAACAACAACAACAACAACAACTGTAACATCATTGTTACTACCATCATCATTATTATTATTTTTCTTATTATCATCACTAATTTACTATAATAATAATATTATTATCATCATCATTACTATTTTATTGTTGTTGTTAATATTATTATTACTATCATCATTGTTATAATTATTATTATCAATAATATTATTATTTTCATAACCACTACCATTGTTGTTATGGTTTTTTTTTTATCATTATTATAACTAACATCACCATCACCATCACCATCATTGTTGTTGTTGTTGAAAAAATAAAAGTCATGAACTTGATTTGAAGGACATAACTAAAAACTAAAAAAGAGTAAAGAAAAACAATATGAAATCAATAGAAAATGACCCAAGTTGAAATCGTTATTGTCGTTAAAAAAAAAATTAATGGTCTTGATTTAAAGGATAAAATCAAAATCCATAAAAAATTTAACAAAATAACAAAATAACAAAAGTAAATGTGAAAGGATTGAATAAAAAACATTATATATACAAAAAAATAACAAAAACACCCCCAAGTGTAAAACAGTAGAGGTCACCTAAGTAAATATAATGTCAGGGTCACCATTGTAAGAGCTTAAGCAACTCTTTAAAGACACTCATGAGACAAGAAACGTATGCATGACTATAAAAACCACAACACTAATGAAACCTTAAAATCATCTAATATTGTGTGTGTGATATGTTTATACTTAGTCCAAAGAACATATTTCAAAACATTCTAGTTACTATGGTTTTTCAAGTTAAGATTTATTTACCCTAGAGTATAGTATATGCAAAACTTGAGATACCTAATATCTTTTACACAATATTAATTTCTCTTTTAAATTATTAACTATACATATTAATAATTTTAAATCACGTGGGGATGGTACAGTTCTAATCTAAAATTTATCTTTAAAGATAGCCATTAGTAAAAATTATTATAGTTGTTAGAAATTCTTAAAAATATAAAGCATTTTTCTATTTTAAAATATTCCCTCATGGACTTTTTAGAAACATTATTTTCTTAATTCTTCTAAAGTTTCTCTAGAGTTATTTTTACTTGTGCTTTTAATTTAAGTGGATGATAAAAGGTTTTGAATATTTTTATTTTTTTATATTAATGCCAACAGTTGAATATTACAGGGAATAAAATATTGTTTATCCCAAAAAAACAAAGCAGAAAAAACTCGTGATGTTCAGCTCTCAACAGCCTTTTGCGTGCATGAATTGATGCATCATCTCACCGCTGACGCCCATAAGTAAATCATATTTTTAAATAACAAGTTGTATTAAATATATGCAACTAAACTTTCTCCATTTTTTTATAATCGAAGATGAGAGATGAAGTCCCACAAAGTTGCTTGCCAGTCTGCTTGTCCTTTTAAAATTTCACATGTGAGGTGATGACAGGGATGTAACTTGGCACCTGTTATGTAATTTAATGTAATTGAGATTGTTTTTAAAATTATTTTTTATTTAAAAATATATTAAAATATTTTTTTATTTTTTTAAATTATTTTTGATATCAACACATGAAAATAATTTAAAAATATATAAAAAAATTAATTTAAAATATTATTTTTTTCATAAACACTTTTTGAAAGAAAGTATCAAATACTAACTTTAGTAATATTTCATCTTTTTTCTTTCTTTCTCTAATGTCAACTTCATAGTCATCAATCATCACAAATTTGATAAGAACATTGAAACTAACATTCCCTAAATAAATAAATAAATAAATAAATTATTTAGTCCTCGTATGTCACAATTATATATCTTTGGCGGTTATTTTTCAATGAAAATTGATTCACTTCTATCATTAGTATTGATTTGAGATGATTATAAAATGAAGGAGATGAAATAAAATAAAATATATGCCCATAATTGGCCATACACCTCCATGCCAACAACAAAACTCTGTAACGTTTCCACTTAATTTGAGAATTTGAATATGGATTTTCGAGGAATCCAAAACCTCCTATGAAATTTTATTGATAATTCTTGAGTAATAATCCCTCCGGAATTCAGAATAATATAGCCAGAAATAAACTAATTACCGGGTTCCAAGGACCCCCCAGTAGACACGGCTTGAACATTAAACTTATCACCAGCTAACTAACCTTAATTGACTTATTCAAAATAAATAATGCTGACACGTAAGCAAAATTAACTTAATAACCCGCCCAACCGGACTGGTTGACTGACCCAAAATAACCCGATTACTTCCTAACAATTATTCAACTAGTTCTTATAATTGAACTAATTCCATTACATCTCAATGGACCATTTCCCGACTGACTTGACACCTGCAGCTTCACAGGCGGCTGAGGTGACCTTCAGCTGACGTATGTCGTCCATCTGTCCACCATCCCGCACTGCCTCGCCTGGTCTCACGCACGCCGTCCACCTGTCCACCATCCAGCTCCGCTTCACGCACGCCCATGCTTGTCCATCTGCCAACACCTGTCTCTCGGCCTTCATCTGCCTACACCTGTCACGCACGCCTACCCTTCCATGCCGGCACGTGACAATGCCCCCCACTTTTAGAAGACCTTGTCCACAAGGTCTGGAAACCTTTTGGCCAAGTCTTCTCTCTCAACCCACGAAGCCTCCTCTTCAGACAACCCTCTCCACTTAACCAACAATTCCGTCACAGCCCTTCCCCTTGCTTTCTTCAACCTTCTCTCTAACACTTCTTCAGGCTCGGGACGCACCACACCTACCTTATCAGTGGGTGGTAGTGTCACCACCAATTGATGCCGATGACCCAATTTTTATCTAAGACAAGAAACGTGGAAAACGGGATGAATTTTTGACTCCTCCGGTAAATCCAGCCGATAAGCCACAGGACCCACCTTTTCAACCACCTGAAACGGTCCATAAAATCTTGGGGCTAGCTTCATGTTCTTCCGTTGTGCTACTGACTGCTGTTTATACGGCTGCAATCTAAGGTAAACCCATTTCCCCTTCTCAAATTGTCTCTCGGTTCTCTTCAAATCAGCAAATCGTTTCATTCTATCTTGGGCATGTTGCAGGTTGGACCGCAAGAGACTAAGGATCTGCTCTCGGGATTTTAAGGTATTTTCCACCTCTTGCACCCTTGTAGTTCCTTCTGTGAACGGTAGCAACTTAGGTGGGGGGTAGCCATATACTGCTTCAAAGGGGCTTAATTTAGTAGATGCATGAATAGATGTGTTGTACCACCACTCTACTAAAGGAATGAACCGAGACCAAGACTTAGGTTTATCACCCGAAAAACACCTTAAATACTGCTCAACCAATTTGTTCACTATCTCAGTCTGACCGTCGGTCTGAGGATGATAGGCACTAGTGAATTTTAAATCAGTTCCCTGTAACTTGAAGAACTCCCTCCAAAAAGTACTAGTAAACGTGGGATCTCGATCAGTAACAATCGATGATGGCATCCCATGCAGCCTAAAAATATTGTGAAGAAACACTTGGGCAATTTTAGAAGCTGTGTAAGGATGTGAAATAGGGATGAAATGAGCATATTTTGACAACCTATCCACCACCACCATAATCACACTAAACCCTTTTGATAATGGCAAACCCTCAATAAAGTCCATAGAAATATCAGTCCAAATTTTCATAGGTACTGGTAAAGGCTGTAGTAACCCCGGGGTATGTATGTTTTCAGCCTTGTTTTGCTGACATACATAACATTCCCTTATAAACTTCCTTAGAGCACCTTTCATTCCAGTCCAGTAAAATTCAGACCTTGCTCTGTGTAGGGATTTATGAAATCCCGAGTGACCCCCTTGAGAACTACTATGCCCCAACTGTAAAATCTTAGTTCTCAACTCCTGAGAAAAAGGGATAACTAGCCTTCCCTTGTAAAACAATATGCCATTCTTCTCTGTGTAATGCTTATGTGATGTTGCTCCTTGCTGTAATTCCTTGAATATTTTCTGCACATTATCATCTGTAGCATAGTTTGCCTTTAACTAGTCTAGCCAATCAGTAGATGGAACTGTAATTGCGGAAATTGTGTGTTCCTGTTCTTCCATTTTTCTTGATAAAGCATCTGCAACCTTATTTTCTTTGCCCTGCTTATACTCAACTGTGAACTCATACCCCAAAAGTTTGGTAATCCATTTCTGCTGTAATGGAGTGCCAATCTTTTGTTCCAACAAATACTTCAGACTTTGATGGTGTTTGTATTTTAAAATGGTGACCCAGTAGATACGGTCTCCATTTTTTCACTGCTAGGACCAGCGCCATCAACTCTTTCTCATAGGTCGATAACTGTAGAGCTTTCCCCTTCAAGGCCTGGCTTATGTAAGCTAATGGCCTCTCCTGTTACATCAAAACAGCACCCACACCAATACCCGAAGCATCATATTGAATAACAAATGGAATAGAAAAATTAGGTAGGGCTAAAACTGGAGGGTTAGTTACAGCATGCTTAAGATTTTGAAATGCCCTCCTTGCCAAGTCATTCCATTGAAAGGAATTTTTCTTTAATAGAGCTGTGAGAGGGGCTGCTATTAATCCATACCCGTTGATAAACTTTCTATAATATCCAGTCAACCCTAAGAATCCCCTAAGAGATTTTAGGTTTTTTGGTAATGGCCAATCAAGCATTGCTTCTATTTTACTAGGGTTAGCCCGAACCCCCTCCTTAGAAATTAAATGCCCCAAATATTCTATTTCCTCACAACCAAAACAACATTTAGATTTTTTGGCATATAACTGATGTGTCTTCAAAATCTCCAAAACCTCCCTTAAATGTTGGAGGTGGTCTGTCATACATCTACTATAGACCAAAATATCATCAAAAAACACTAGGATGAATTTCCTCAAGTATGGCTTAAAAATCTCGTTCATGAGGCTTTGAAAAGTTGTCGGGGCATTAGTGAGCCCAAATGGCATGACCAAGAATTCATAATGGCCCTCATGTGTCCTAAAGGTTGTTTTAGGTATGTCTTCTGGATGAACCCTAATTTGGTGATAACCAGACCTTAAGTCTAGTTTACTAAAAACTGTTGCCCCTTGCAATTCATCTAGAAGTTCATCCACAATAGGTATTGGAAACTTAACCTTCACAGTCTCTTTATTTAGAGCCATATAGTCAACACATAATCTCCAACTACCATCCTGTTTTCTAACCAACAGTACTGGGGATGAAAAAGGGTTATGGCTGGGTCTGACAATACCAGACTGTAACATTTACTGAATTATCTTTTCAATTTCTGTTTTCTGAAAGTAAGGATATCGGTAAGGACCAACACATACTGGTTTTGATTCTGAATGTAGGATTATATGATGATCATGGTCTCGGCTAGGGGGTAATTGTTTAGGCTCAGAAAAAATGTTTGAGTATTCATGCAATAGATCATCTATTAAAGGCTCATTAGATTTATCAATGGACTGCAACTTGGGTAATTCATCATCTAAAAGCTGTATAACTAGCCCTCGCTTGTTTTGTCTAGCCATTTTACCAAATTTTCTACTTTCTGTTATTAATGTACTAGCAAAAGCCATACCTTGTAGTTTGCGTGAATCTCCCAGTATTGAGAATTCCATGAATAGCTTGCAAAAATCCCATAGGATTGGTCCCAATGTCCTGAGCCACTGTACTCCCAAAACAATATCACAGCCCCCTAATGTAAGTATAAAGAAATCAATGGTATAGCTATACCCTTGCATGTGTAGTGGAACTGCCCTTGACCTCCCTTCACAACCCACGGTTTGACCATTAGCAACTCTGACTTTTAGATGCTCCTGTTTATCATAAACCAACTTCCCAGCCTTGACAATTGATGGGTCTATAAAGTTGTGTGTGCTCCCTGTGTCCACCAAAATGACCACTGCTCTCTTGCCAATAAATCCTAAAATCCTCATAGTTTTAGGATTAGGTGATCCACATAAAGCATGGATAGAAATTTCAGGTTCCACATCATCCTGAATAATTGCTCCTTCCCACTGTTGACCTTCATTTTCCTCAGCTAGTCCTTCCCTGTCCAACCCGTCACCTTCCAATTCTTCTCCTTCCATTACAAACAAACGGGCCATTTTACATTTGTGGCCGGGCCCCCACTTCTCATCACAATTATAACATAGGCCCTTATCCCTTCTCTCCTTCATCTGGGCTGGCGAAAGCCTTTGGATTGGAATGGTGACCTTTTTCTCAAACTGAGAATTTAGCCCATTCAGCCCACTCAGCCCGCGAGCTGGCCCACTGGGCCCATGGCCTATATTAGATATTGAACTGAACCTGGCATTTCTCCTTATAGTAGCTACGTTCTCCTCTTGCATTTTGGCTAAGCCAAAAGCCATGTGCAAGTTAATGGGATTAAGCATCCTCACCATAAACCAAATATCCTCATGCAATCCACTCAGAAAACAACTGAGTTTGTAAGACTCATCTAGCCCTCTTAACTGGTTTGAAAGATATTCAAACCGTCCCTTGTACTCCTCAACAGTAGAGGTTTGCTTGAGTCTGATTAGGGCCTCCATTGGGTCATCATAAGGAGAGGCCCCAAATCTGGTTTGTAAGGCCCGTAGGAAGCCTTCCCAATTGTTCAGCCCACCTGCTGCCTCTATGTCCTGAAACCAAACCAATGCCTTCCCTTCCATGTGGAAGGATGCCAAAAGAATCCTGTGATGAGGATTAGTCTGATGGTAACTAAAAAACTGGTTCGCCCTGTAGATCCACCCGCTCGGGTTTTCCCCATTGAATTTGGGAAAATCCAGCCTAATTGCTCTTGTTTGTATGCCTCCTGGATTATCTTCATAGAGAGGATTTGTGATTTGGGTTGACCCTCCTGGTTCCCCCGAATTTTGGGCAGCCTTGAACTGCACCAGAGCTTCCACATGAGAAGCCACCACGTCCAGCTTCTGTGCTAATCCTTGAATGATTTCCTGTAAAGCATTCAAGTTGTGTTATGTCTGATCCTGATTTTGTTTTACAGATGCAAGTGAATCTGTCAACTGTGAAAATCTGGTGCCCTCAGCCATGGATGATCGCGCTCTGATACCAATGTAACGTTTCCACTTAATTTGAGAATTTGAATATGGATTTTCGAGGAATCCAGAACCTCCTATGAAATTTTATTGATAATTCTTTAGTAATAATCCCTCTAGAATTCAGAATAATATAGCCAGAAATAAACTAATTACCGGGTTCCAAGGACCCCCCAATAGACACGACTTGAACATTAAACTTATCACCAGCTAACTAACCATAATTGACTTATTCAAAATAAATAATGCTGACATGTAAGCAAAATTAACTTAATAACCCGCCCAACCGGACTGGTTGACTGACCCAAAATAACCCTGATTTCTTCCTAACAATTATTCAACTAGTTCTTATAATTGAACTAATTCCATTACTTCTCAATGGACCATTTCCCGACTGACTTGACACCTGCAGCTTCACAGGCGGCTGAGGTGACCTTCAGCTGACGTATGCCGTCCATCTATCCACCATCCCGCACTGCCTCGCCTGGTCTCACGCACGTCGTCCACCTGTCCACCATCCAGCTCCGCTTCACGCACGCCCATGCTTGTCCATCTGCCAACACCTGTCTCTCGGCCTTCATCTGCCTACACCTGTCACGCACGCCTACCCTTCCATGCCGACACGTGACAAACTCTAATAAAGATCGAATACGTTTCTTAAGGAATAGTTTCTTAATTCCATCTTTAATGGAAGATGTTAGAAAGGAGTCATTTTCTTATTTAATTTTTCCCTCGACAAAATATTTGTCTTCCCACCGTCCATTGATAACTAGTTGACAAAAGCATACATCATTTATGTGCTATTTTAAGTGTTTTTATATGAAAATAATAATTAAATTAGTCTTTTTTTATATATAATCCTGATTTGTTGAGGTTAACAAATATAGGTGTTGTTCGGAGTTGACAATGAATCACCCATTAAAAAATCTAATGTGTGATTCATTACATCACTTAAGTTCTTACCCTTTAAAAATATTTTAATACTATATAATAAATAAATAAATATGATTAGTGATAGTATGAATAGTAAATTCCATTAATCTTACTCATAAATCCAAGTTTTGCGTTACAATCTGTTCAGCAATTGTTTATGTGAATTCCAAGTTCCAATGATCAAAGATAAGCTATTTAAAGATATAAATGAATTTTTCAATAAAATATTTTCAATGATAGAAATGTCCACCCACCAAATGCCAAACATCACCGTAGACAGGCAATGAAAGACTAAAATTTTAATTACCGTATTTTAAAAGTATTTTTGAAAAAAATAAAAATAAAAAAATATTATTTTTATAGTAATTTTAGATCATTTTAATACGATGATGTATTTTTTTTAAATAAAAAAAATATTTTAATATATTTCTAAATAAAAAATATTTTCAAAAACAATCTTAACAACACTCTTACATCACTAAAACTCACCCTCTCCATTTTTAGGCAAAGCTTGCCCGATTGAGTGTGTTTTGAAAGTATTATTTTTCAAAAAATATTTTTATTTTTTTTTAAATGCCCTGAAATGAAAAAAATATCTTTTTAAAAAAATATTTTGAAAATATTTTTTTTTTACACCGTCAAACAAGCCTTAAAAGTTGAAAAATAATCAAAATAAGCCTTAAAAATATCTATTATTATTTTTAAAAGTATTTTTCACTTAAAAAATATATCAAAATAATGTTTTTTTATATATGTTTGACATCAACATTAAAATAATTATAAATATTTAAATGTGTTTTTAGATAGTTTTAATGTGCTGATATCAAAAATAATTTTTTAAAAATGAAAAAAATGTATTATTTTAATATATTTATGAATGAAAAACAAAACAATTTGAAGACACGACGAGAACATCAAGAGCCACGTGTTAAACAATGAGAGGGTGCCAGCATGGACCAGAAGTGGATGCCATCTGGCAAAGACGGGACGCAAATAATTGTGGGAAAGAAGAAGCATGTAAGATGTGATGCAATGAGGTTTTAATAATTTGAAGGACAAAACAAAACAAAAACATCATCGGGCAAGTAAAAAGATGAATGGTGGCACGTCACATGTTTTGCTTGGTTACTGCAGAAATGTTTGTGGTACAACTGGCTTTTGCACACTCTATCTTTTTACTGCATGTGTTCCGAGTTTTATTTTTAAATCATTTTGATATTAAAAATAGTTTTTTATATATATAAACATTTTTAAAATCACTGCTCCTCATTGAGAATTATTTCCCAAATTAAGAAACCATTGTTATAAAACAAATTTGATAAGATGAGCACAATTAGCTTTATAAATAAAAAAGAGCATAATTAGTCTCTCAAATTGAGAATTATTTCCTAAATTAAGAAACCATTACTTCAGCTAAATCCTAACCTAGATTTGTTTGTTGCCTATTATCACTTTATATATTTACGCCTTTTGCGCGCGCGCGCGCGATAGAGTAATGGCAGCTACTAGTTAACTAGTATCTTGTTTGACATTGTATTTTAAAAATATTTTTAAAAATAATTGAAGATTTTTTTTATTTTTATTTAAAATTATGTTTTTAGATCATTTTCAAATATTTATGTGAAAAATAATTTTTAAAAATAAAAAAATAATTTTGATGCATTTCTGAAAAAAAAGAACTTGAGTTTAATTAAATTATTTTTAATATAAAAATATAAAACGCAACTACGAGCTCCCAATTGAAGTAGTCATATTATTGTATCATCTGAACTACTTGGATATCTATTTTATAGTTCCTATCCACAGAGTTTTTGTGAATCCATACAAACCTTTTGTTTTTCCATTCCTTATCTTTGTTCAGAACGATTCTTTGAATTGGAACTCTTCCTTCTTTTTCTTGATTGAAGCTCTGTATTCAATATTGAATTGAATTCACAGTTACAAATGAAACGGAAGCACTTTTATAAGTGTTTTTAAAAGTGAAAACAAAATCAAGACTCGAGTTATTGTTATTTTCGAATTTAATAAGCTAAACTAATTTAGATGATGGGATTAAAAAAATACAATGACTAGAAAATTATAAGAAAAAATTGACAGCATAAAAAGATAAAAATAGAAGGACAATAAATCAAACATTGAAGAGTAAAATTATAAAAAGTTCAAAAAAAATGACCCAAAATAAATTAAAATCAACCTATATTAACCTTCAAAACCTATGACCTTTATCAGGGCAAGTCCAACGGAGGAGCCATCAGAGGAGGCAAAGCCAAATTTTTCAAAAAAATGGCTCTTTTTGTTAAATTTGTCACTCCAACGGGGAGAGCCAAATGAAGAGGCAAAATGCCTCTTCCATTTTCAGGAGCCATCCCCACAGGTTTTGGCCGGGGAGGCAAAACCAAAATGTGACCGTTGTTGAAATATGACCGTTGCCATTGTACAAATAAAAACAGACGAATTGAAAAATTCATCAACACAGCAAAGCAATACAACACAACGAATTGAAAAATTCATCAACACAGAAGCTGAATTTCATAGAAGCTGAATTGAAAAATTCATCAACACAGAAAATACCACAAATCTAACGAGCAGACTACATCTTCACTTCGTGTCAAATCTTCTGCCCACTGCATCGTCGTTCTGCTACCGAGTTGAGATTGGAATGGGAAAAGATAGGGTATTTCGACTTAGGTGTCAAAGATACTTAATTGAGAAATTAAAAGGAAGTGAAAGAGTCAAAGGAAGTGAAAGAGTCAAAAGGAAGTGGAGAGGTGTTTAAATTGGCTCAAAATAGAGAGGAGTGGACAGAGGGAGGTGGTGTTGGTGGGCTGGAGGGTGCAGAGGGAGAGGGAGGTGGGCGGCGCATGTTGTGTAGGAGAAGGAAGGTAGGGTTTTTTAGATTGAAATGAAAATGAAGGGGTGAAAACGGGGTGGGGTGGGTTTTTAATATAATTATTATATTATAATAATAATTATTATATATTATAATTATTATTATTATATAATAATTAATTATTATTAATAATAATAATTATTAATTATTATAATAATAGTTAGCATAAAAAATATGGGTATTAATTTGATTGAATTATTTGTAATGTAATGTATTTTAATTAATTATGTTTGAACTTATTGATTATTTGTTAATGTGTTCATTTTGTTTTTTTTTTAGTTTTTCTAACACTGAAAGACAATAAATAACATTAATTAATTTCAAATACAACAACCATAAAAAACATAGAATTTCTTGAAAAACATACAATAAGTAGCTTAAATTTCAAATATTGTGGTTTTTTTAAATTATATTTAAATTTATTTTTTTAATTTAAATATAATTAAAAAAATAATTTTATTGTTTGAGAGTTTTCAAAAGCAATTATTTAATTATATAACTTACTTATATTAATTGTATAATTAAACTATATACAAAATAATTGAATTTTATTTAAAATAAGATAAAAAAATGGTTATTCAAAATGGCTCTTAAAAATGGCTCTTATCATTGGAGACCACATTACCTCAAGAGTCATTTATACACTATTCAAAGAGTCATTTCTATCAGTTGCCTCTTAAAAATGCCTCCTACCATTGGACTTGCTCTCATGAGCCCTAGGCCACCATGTAGAAGGTAAAACTTATAAAATAACAAAGCAAAATTCTACATCAATAAAATATAAATAGATAAAAAAAAATACACTTGAAAAAACACATTAAAAAGTAAAAGAAATAACAATAAATAGAATAAGGGACTCTTTGAGGTAAATTAAACAAATCCCCACTGAGATATAATAATAAATAGTAACTGAAGTTGTTTAAAATTCTATTTAATATTGTGATGGTAGTTGATTTTTAAAATACTTTATGTTTTAAAATGTATCAAAATAAATATATATATATTTTTTTAATATTATTACAAATAATTTAAAAATATCTAATTATTTTTTGAAAATTATATTTTTGAAAATTATATTTTTGAAAATGCTTTTAAACTATAAAAACAAATCAGTTTTAAAAATAAACCTCCACGAAACCGGGCGAGACACCTTTCTTTTCTTCTTCTCCCCATTCTGACAGCTCCACCGCGTAGACAGAGCCCTTCTCGCTCAGTCATCTCGTTCCCACAGACCACATTTTTTCAAGAAAAAAGAGGGGTTTCAAAACGAGTGTTTTTTTCTAGTTCTTTCTTTAATGGCAAAATCAAAGAATAACGCAAAGAAAGTTTCTTGCATTTCAGTTCCATCACAAAAAATCAATTCTTTATCTTCTTCTTCGTTACATTATCTGTTTTTTTCTCCCAAGAAACCCTCAGCAAACAGGTTTTTTGGGTTGAAATGGTATAGAAGTTCAAGATTTTGGTTTCTGGCTCTGTTTCTTTGTGGTTTTCCTGGTATGTTAAAGTTATGGTACACTCCTGACCCTTGTGTGACTAGTCAGTCACAGCTGCAAGAGTCTTTTTCTAATAGGCATACAAGACAGCAGCTTGGTCTTGTTTCAAATGATGAAAGAAATGTTAAAAATGATCAAGAAGTAGGATCTGTGAATGCCCGGGAGCTAAAATTTGAGGTGGGTTTTGGGTCAAACGAAGTAAAAAATGAGTCTTTGAAAGGTGCGGTTGATTTTCAGGGTAGAATATCTGGCTGGGTTGAAGAGGACAGTGAGTTTTGGAAACAACCTGATGGGTTGGGTTTTAAGCCTTGTTTAAAGTTTAGTGGTGAGTATAGTAAAGAGAGTGAGTTGATTCTTGAGGACAGGAGGAAGTATTTACTAGTTGTGGTTTCTGGTGGAATGAATCAACAGAGGAATCAGATTGTGGATGCTGTGGTGATTGCAAGGATTCTTGGTGCTGCTTTGGTTGTTCCTATTTTGCAAGTTAATGTCATTTGGGGAGATGAAAGGTAAAAGAAACAAACAAACTGTTAGAACATTTTGTATCATAGGCTATGCAAACTAAATTTGTTTCCTTTGTTGTCCATAAATGCTACATATGATGTTTATTTAATTAACATTTGTGATTGTGGTGTTATATGGTGAATGCAGTGAATTTTCTGATATATTTGATCTGGAGAATTTCAAGAGAGTTCTAGCAAATGATGTGAGAATAGTTTCATCATTGCCATCAAATCATGTAACCAGAAGGCCAGTGGTTGAGAGCCGAACTCCTCTCCATGTCTCCCCTCATTGGATCCGCGCACGTTATCTCAAAAGGGTGAGAATTGTTTCTCAGTTTTTCTCACTGCAGAGTACTTGCTTATCCTCTTTGTATTAATTGTTGTTGATCAGTTTGCTGTTTGAAGTAGATGCCTTTTACTACTTGTTCCTTGTTCACTTTGGAATGTTGATTTAGTAAATGAAAAAATAAAATGGAAGGAAAGTTAAGAATGTAGGCATATAAGATTAAGCTTAGCAGCTGATAGTTTGTAACTAGGCTTAATGGCCCACATATTGTTAAGGTATAATCGAGCATGCATGTCTGTTTTTTGTTTTTTGCTTTGCTTTTAAGTTTTAACTGTTTGGATTTGGAGTATTGTGTTATGGTTGTTGGGGTAGGATGCTATTAATTGATAATCCGGATTACAAGAATGACTTGCCAAAATAGCTGCTGCTCTACGGCTAGGCTTATAAAAAAAGACAACTTTGGACAATTTCATTATTTGTGGGCACAAATTGCAGTCTGGCACAGTTATATTAATTGGCTCTGGTCTCGTACTGATTGGGTGGTTCTGTTTGTTTTCTGGGTGGCATTTTGGATGAAAGATTCCTTACCTGTACATTTGATTCACTAGCTGCAAAGAATGATTGATTCAATGTATAGCTGACTTTAATATCAAACCCGGCTCGAGTTTTGTCCACTTTTAGCGTGTCCAGTGTACTATCATGAGAGTTGTCATTTCACATTTGACCAGATTCCATGGGCTCCAGCAGATACCTATTGGTGTAGTGGGTCTTACTTGTGGTTTATTTTGGCTCTGCAGCTTAATCGAGAAGGTGTTTTGCTTCTACGAGGCTTGGATTCAAGGCTCTCTAAAGATCTTCCTTCTGATCTTCAGAAACTTCGATGCAAGGTGTTTTAAGATTCTTCTTGTTTTTTAGTTTTTTTCCCCATCAGATTGATGGCTTTCCACAATTTTGCTAAAATTCGTTCATTTGTGAATTTAAACTCAGTCTAATGCTGTTCTCCATTCATATTTTCACTCTAGATGTTCTGATCTCATATAGTTTTGTCCAGGTGGCATTTCATGCATTGAGGTTTGTGCCACCAGTTTTGGAGCTCGGTAACAAGCTCGCAGAGAGGATGCAGAGGAAAGGACCTTATATTGCACTTCATCTGCGGATGGAGTTGGATGTGTGGGTGAGGACTGGATGCCACCCTGGTTTGAATCATGAATATGACGAGATAATCAATCAGGAGAGGAGACAACGACCTGAACTACTCACTGCAAAGTCAAACATGACTTGTCATGAAAGAAAGCTTGCTGGTCTCTGCCCCTTGAGTCCCTTGGAGGTTGCTAGGTTAGAATTTAATCCTATTCAAGCTGTTGTGTGAGGATTAAGGCATGTGAATTCAATTTGCATAGTTTACCTTTTTTTTTTTTTATGTTTGAACAGTTTTTAAAGTTGAATTTTTATTTAATTTAAATTTATTAGGCTTCTTAAAGCTCTTGGAGCTCCAAAAAGTGCAAGAATATACTGGGCAGGAGGGCAACCACTTGGTGGGAAAGAAGCTTTGCTACCATTAACCAGAGAATTTCCTCATTTCTACAACAAGGAAGATCTTGCCTCAGCTGGTGAGCTAAAACCATTTGCGAACAAAGCTTCCTTAATGGCTGCCATTGATTATTTAGTTTCAGAGAAGAGTGATGTTTTTATGCCATCTCACGGTGGAAACATGGGCCATGCAATCCAGGTACAGTCTGCCATCACTTGTTTGTTTGCATCTTGAAATTTGCACTTTTACTAACTGTAGAAGCAAGTAGAGTAGATATATGCATACACACATGTTCTTCTCTAGCTAAAGCACCGACTTTAGCGAGTGATTCATATTTCCAATGCTATCTTTGAAACTGATTTTTTGTTTTCGTTACAGGGACACCGGGCATATGCAGGACACAAGAAGTATATAACCCCAAACAAAAGACACATGCTCCCTTATTTTCTAAACTCTTCTCTCCCTGAAGCAGAGTTCAACGGAGTCATGAAAGAGTTGCACCGTGACTCCTTGGGGCAACCAGAACTGAGGACTAGCAAAGCTAGAAGAGATGTTACAAAGTATCCAGTTCCTGAGTGTATGTGCAGAGATGAGCATGACGATAGAAGTCATGAATGAATCCTTGAGAGACAGTGACGTAATAATGTTGGAGGCAATGGTGGTTCTGTTGAGCTCCATCTTTGAAGCGCAGCAGCAGAAGGCATGCTTTTGCGAGTAATCTCTTTCATTTATTCACTTGGGGGGTGTGGTGTACATGGAGTGCTCCGTTCGATTCTTTATAGCTTACAGTAGGATACATCAGTTAGCTCATTCTTTCTTCTAAACTTATGTAACACATTTCCAGTTAATTCATCTGCTTCTCAATCCTGTTTCAGCTGTATCTTTTATTTGCCAGAAAAACGATGAACCAGTCGTGTAATGCTCTGCATGCTGGTGTCTGGACTCTACTTTTCAAATGCAGCCTCGATGACACGATTGTCTTCCCAGATGGTTCCATTTTCTCACCGATATACTCCTCATCAGGCGAATGGCTAGATAAAACATTCAGAACAGCCATCACTTTTGTTGCTTGAACCTGTGTGGGGAAGCATTTTAACAGTGAAAGTTCTCGTCACCTATCTATGACCTCAAAAAACCATCTCAGAAACCATAATTTACCTGAAACAAAAAATCATCAACTTTAAAGGTGAAAAAAACACATGCTATGAACTCCCCTTATCAAAAAGAATAACTTAACTCAAATATTATTTGTTTTGGTGGTCTAAATTGATGTCAATGACATGTTTCTCTCTCTACCATTGAAATCCAATGATTTTCTCTCAACTAGGGACTAAAAAATAAACTTTTATACCAAAACTGAATTTGAAAAATATTGAGATACCAAAATTGTATAATTTGCGTTATTTAATCTGTGCTTGGTTGTGGGCTATAATTTTTTTTCCATGAGAGATATTCAATATGCAGATATTTTGATGTGTTTTTTTACATAAAAGAATTCAAAATGTTAACTAAAAGGTCTATGTTAATACATAATTAAATAAATTCATAATAATTTATGTAAAAAAACTAAACTAAACTTATGGCCTAAATACGTATTACGCAAGGTTGAGAAATAAAAATAAATTGAGAGATAATGTAGATTAAGATATTTTATTACAAAAAATAAAATACTCACCCGGTTGTATTTACTTAACTTATTTCTTTAATTTAATAAAATCAAATTGAAATAGAAACACAAATGAAATGGATTTAGTAGACCCATGGCCTAAAAACTTATTACGCAATCATGAATATTATTTAAAAATAAATAAATATTTTTTTGAAAAGAAAATTTCATTTGTATAGAATAAAAAAGAATTATAGATGAAATAGAATAATATTTTTAAAGCCAAATAAAACAAATAATTTATAAAAACTTTAATTTATAAAAGGCCTTTAAGAGTCATAACCTAGTTCATGAGTCCGGGATAAACTCATAGAAAAACAAAATTCAAAATCATCACAAAACAAACCTTTTTTATACAATTTTTTTTTAATGTGGTAAGGTAATATTGTAAAAGAAAATGAGCAAAAATAAATAAATAAAATAAATGACATTAACTTTTCAAATTCATAACATGAGTCATTAGATTGAAAACACTACAAATAGAAACAATAAAAAGCTCAATCCCTAAAAAATAAAATGTCTAATGATGAAATTAGAAAACAAATTAATTACACAAAAGATCTAAAACAATTGTTATGAAAAGAATGAGAGTGAAAATAAAAATAAATAAGAGTGCAAACAAAAAATCTCAACTAGAGGGTTAAATTCAAATGAAAAATAACTAACAAAATGATAAAGAAAAAAAAAAAGAATGAGGGTCAATTGGAAAAAATAAAACAACATAAATTTTGATTAAAAGATGAAAGTAAAAGCCAATAAAACTTTAACAAAAAAGAGGAAAAAAAGTTAAAATAAAAAGAATAAGGATTGTAATGAAAAAAATAAAAACATACGAGAAATTATAATTGAATTTTTTTTTATAAAAATGATAGAACAAAAATAATAAATAAAATAATAAGAACTAAAATTGAAGTGCCACAAACAAAGAGGATGATCATGCACTTTTCCTAGCACGAGAGAGAAAAGAAGAGGGGGATATGAATTAATCAATTATTGAAATAAAATGTTTGATTTATTTAATTAAATTTATTTAGGATTATAATTTAAGTGTGACTTGATTGAGAAATGAAGCACTACAATGCATTTATTTTAGGGATTATAATTCTAGTTCTAGAATAATCAAGTAAGGACTTGATTGATTAAATTTATAAGACTATGCTTAAATAATATATTAATATTATTTAAGAGCAAATAAGTATTTTTTTTTATCATTTATAGATTTTTAAGATTCCATATAAATATAAAGTTATGACTTTTATTTTTTATGAGGATGTCTATTGGATAAAGTTATGTCTATTGAACAGCAATCACATACTCCGACGAAAGTTAAAAGCATTTCCTCTTCCTGCAGCTTCTCCTATCCGCATCACATGGATAGCAAACAGAAGTCTTTATTTTGTTTTATAGGTAAAAATTGCCTGCTTCTTCTTTTGCAAACAGGGTATAATGAATGCTTAAATCACTAAATAAATAAATAAATAAATGAGAGAGAAATAATGGATATGGTTGGCGTGTAGATGCTTGAACGATGTCGTGGAGGTCATTATGCCATGACCGAACAACGTGGAGGAGGAGCGACGTGATGGTCATTTGGGCCCAGGCACAAACGACGTGGGTCTCTCACTATACACACACACTCACACATACTGGTCAATGCCCCGTGCCTCATCGCAGCAGTAGACGGTATCATATTTTTTTCAACGCAAAAAATATTAGTTGTATAAGAATTTTTTTTTATAATATAAATTTAGCAAGATAATAAATTTGTGCAGAAATCCTGTGAAGTACAAGTTTTTTTATAAAATATATGAATTTTCAATGGATATAAATTTATTTACTTAGTAGGTTTCAACGAAATAACTAGTATGAAATTATTATTATCATTATAAAAGCAAGAAAATTTGGATATCTGAATTATTGAATTTACTATATTGAGATTATTTTATTTTATAATTCAATTCAAATTAAACACAACAAACCAAATATAAATTATGAAAACACCTGCAATAATTAAATAAAAAAAATAAAAAGTTAATTTTCATTCTAAAAAAAAGAAAATATAAATTAAAAATTCATCCCTACGCTATTGTTATTATCATTACTATAATAGTTAAAATTATTATCAACATTACTACCCAAATAGTTGAAATCATTAAGTTGGCTTGAAAAATAAAATAAAAAAGCAATTTTTTTTTACAAAAAAACAATAAGAAAATAATCACTAAAATTATCATTATCATTGCGCAAACAATAAAATTATAAAATCATATGATCCGAAAAATAGATAAAAATAACAGAAAACACAAAAAAAAGAACAAAAGGAAAAAATGAGCAATATTAATTTTAAAATAATCACCAACATAAATTAAAATTTCAGAACTTAACCGAATAAAAATAAAATCTCAATCAAAAATAAAATGATAAATATTAAAAACAAAAACTAAAAGTACAAATGAATAAATATGGATAAAATAAACATTGTCCAAGAAGGACCGAAAAACCAAAGGAATCAATACTAAATAAAAAATTAAAAGAATAAGTGCCAAAATGAAAAATAATATATATAATTAATTCTAATTGAATGAGAAAACCTGCAACAAATCAAAACCTGGGGACTGAAAAACAATAAAGGAATTTTTAAAAATAAAATACAATGTAACCAACATAAATTAAAATTTCAGAACGGAACCTAATAAAAATAAAACCCGACAAAAAAATGAAACGACAAAAAATAAAAACAAAATCTAAAAGTATAAATGAATAAATACGGACAGAAAACAAACACTGTCCAAGAATGACCGGAAAAAAGGATTCAATACTAAATAAAAATTAAAAGAATAAGTGTCACAATGAAAAACAAAATATGTAATTAATTCCAATTAAAGGATAAAAATTAAACAAATCAAAACTTCGGGACCAAAAATCAATAAAAGGATTTTTAAAAAACAATACAACGCAATTGTTGAACACATTAAAAGAATAAGGACCGAAATGAAATGTATCATATATAACCAATTTCAATTGGAGACAAAATTAGAACAAATTAAATCTTGCATACCAAAATTATTAAAGGAACAAAAAACAAACCAAAAGTGAAAAGATGAAGGACCGAAATGAAACTTACTATATATAATCAATTTCAATTGAAGGGCATAATTGAAAATAATTGAAATTTCCATTGAAAATCAGTAAGCAAAACGAAATCAAAACCTTAGGGACTAAAATGAAACTACCCGAAATATGAGGGACTTGACCGTACGTCCCGTCAACAACAGAAAGAAAAGAGGGGGGGAAAGAAAAACCTTCCACCGGCGATTCAAAGACCACATTCACATGCGATGCGCCACTCAGGGTGGAAGAGGACATGGAGGCGCACCAAGAGACAAGGCGGAAGGCCAGTTGCCACCGCACACGTCTCTTGAATGGCGCGTGCAGACAGAACACTGCTGGCGTGTTCGTACAACGCGCCTGCAGTATCAAGGGAAAAAAATAATTAAAAATTGCTCAATTACCCATACACCATTGGACCCAGCTATATCTACAAAAAAACTGGGGGTGTAAGTACTGGAATACCCCTGGTTGTAGGGTGCGATTTTTGTTGTTTAGGGGGGCAAAATTAGTTAATTCACTGTGGAACAAATCCAGAAATATCATATGCGTCCCCTGAAAAATACAAAAATGCCCCTAGTCATAGGATTAAAATTTGGCGGTTCTGGGGGGTAAAATGGTTATTTGACTGTGCAAATCCACAATAAATCGTGCACAGTGAAAGGGCGACGCGGTTTATATATATCTATAATATACTAGCATTTCATCCTGATGCAAACCTCGTGATCACGTGGTCACGCAACCCACAACCAATAATGAGATCTTATCCCGAAAAGCCAAAATAGGTCTAATAGGAGTGTGACACAATGGAAACCTGCCCCAAGGCACCAGCACTATTGGAATGAGTAGAATGACGCCACGAAGCCAGTTAATCTTCGATAAGTCGGATTCAGTTCGTTCAAGAACTAAAGAATGCAAGAATCACTCTCACACATGAGTTTAACTAGCATGGCTGCCGAAATTAAAATTCATCAATGGCTGCCGAAATTTAACTAACATGAGTTTAAATAGTCTTTGAAAAACTAACCCTAATGGACCCCTTATGTGGACTTAAATGAGGTCCACTCAAAACTGACCCAAAATCCTAGATTGAAAAGCCCATGACTTAATCCAAGCAAACTTTGAATCCTAGCTGAAAACAAAGTCTTAATTAAGCCCAAACAAGCCTTGGGTTGTAGCTAACAAAATTAAATAAAAACCATAAAGCTTGTTTTATAGCCTTCCATCCAGCCCATTAATCTCATGTTTCCAAGTTGTAGTAGGATTCTTTTGGCTTCTTTGTTGTCCTCACTTCATGACCCAAATAACGTTGTATTGGACCCCTCCTGTATATTGATACTTCAACGGTCCTTACAATTCTGACTCGGTTGCAACCTTCAAAACCACGAATCAAGCCCCTGAACATGTAATGGGTCTTTGCTGGTGTTTCTGGGCCGGTTCGCATCACATCTACACCTCGTTGTGGTCGGAACCATATTTTTTCAAAGTAAAAAAATATTAATTGTGTGAGATTTTTTTTATTATAATATAAATTTAGGCAAAATAATAAATTTGTGCAGAAATCCTGTGAAGTGCAAGTTTTCTATAAAATATATGAATTTTTAATCGATATAAATTTATCTGTTTTGTAAGTTTCAATGAAATAACCAGTATAAAATTATTATTATCATTAAAAAAATGAAGAAGATTTAGATATTTGAATTATTGAATTCACTGTATTAAGATTAGTTTATTTTATAATTCAATTTAAATTAAACACAATAAACAAAATATAAACTGTGAAAACACTTGCAATAATCAATAACAAAAATAAATAGTTTATTTTTTATCTGCAAAAAGAAGAAAACATAAATTGAAAATCCATCCTTACATTACCGTCATTATCATTACTATGATAGTTAAAATTATTATCAATATTACTGTCCAAACAGTTAAAATCATTAAATTGCCCTGAAGAATTAAAAAAAAATTACAAAAAAAAACAATAAAAAAAATAATCACTAAAATTATCATTATTAGTGTGCAAATAATAAAATCATAAAATCATCTGATCCAAAAACCAGATAAAAATAATAGAAAACAAAAAAAAAAAGAACAAAGGAAAAAAAGGACCAATATTAAAATTAAAATGATAAAAATTTCAAAAATGAATCGAATAAAAATAAAACCCCAATCAAAAATAAAATGATAAAAATTAAAAACATAAACTAAAAGTATAAATGAATAAATACGGACAAAAAATAAACATTGTTCAAGGACAGAAGAAACAAAAAAAATTAAAAGAATAAATGCCAAAATGAAAAACAATATATATAATTAATTCCAATTGAAGGATAAAAATGAAACAAATTAAAACTTTGGGACAAAAAAATAATAGAGGGATTTAAAAAAAACAATACAGTGTAATTTTTGAATAAATTAAAAGAATAATTACCGAAATGAAAAGTAGCATATATGACCAATTTCAATTGGGGGACAAAAGTAGAACAAATTAAACCTTGCATACCAAAATTATTAAAGGAACCAAAAGCAAACCAAAAATGAAAAGATTTAAGGACTGAAATGAAACATACCATATATAATCAATTTCAATTCAATGGTATAATTGAAAATAATCGAAATTTCCTTTGAAAAATCAGTAAGAAAAACAAAATCAAAAGAATAGAAATTGAAATAAAACTCCCAAACATATGAAGGACCGCACCTTACTTTCTGGTAGCAAGAGAGAGAAAGGAGGGGGGACCGTCCATCGACGATTACACAATCACATTAGAAGGACACGAGCCGTGTATGGAGGCTGAGGACATGCAAGCGAACTAGGTGACATGGCGAAAGCCCCTAAAGACGCCGCACGCGCCACCCAAAAGACGCGTGTGGGTGGAACACTGCTGGCGCCTCCGTAAGATGCACTTGCAATGTTATGGAAAAAGAAATAATAAAAAATTGATCAATTACCCATACACCCTAGACCCGAATATATTTATGAAAAAACCGGGGGTGAAAATCCTGAAAAACCCTCGATTCCAGGGGTTATTTTTTGTCATTTTCGGAGGCTATTTTCGTAGTTTTATTGTGCATAAATTCAAAATACCATCCAAGTCCCCTGGAAATTTCTAAAATACCCCCAGTCCTGGGGGTCATATTTTGTCATTTTCAGGGGTTATTTTCATAGTTTTATTATGCAAAGAATTCGGAAATACCATCCATGTCCCCTGAAAATTTCTTAAATACCCCCGGTACCAAGGGTTAAAAGTTTTCGGTCCTAGAGGTAAAATGATCATTTCACTTTAGCAATCCACAATGAACTGTGTCTAGATGAACAGTGGTGAAGTGTACAGTAAAAGTGGCTCAACGTTTATATTTTAGTTAATATATATATTTTGATGTGTGCTTGTGGAATCTGATCTCCCCCTCCTCTAAACCTAACAAAGAGAATTTTTTTGACTTTCATTTCCTTTATTAATGTAAATCCAAGATGGGAAGTTTTTACTTCTCAAGTCTGGACCAAGTTCTTGAAACTCATGAAATCCAGACCTACCATGTTAACATGCACTCCAGCAAAAAACTGGAAAAAACAGATGATGTGCACTCAATAGCAGTGATGAAGTCCTGATCCATGCGGAGGGGTAGGGAAGATCAGGCAGGAGTAATCAAGGGAGATACAAGAACGTAGCCAGCATAGATATAAATCCATTCACAAAACTGAAATATTTATACAAATACGAGAGTAGCTTTGTCCAGATCCATATTCTGAAACTAGTCATTCCCATTACATAAAAAGGAAATCCACTCGCATTATTTTCTTTTATTTTGAACATCAACTCCAAGTATAGCAAGCTGGACAGTTTTCAGTCACCTGAATCAAAAAGGCTTCATCAGATTCGTACTCGTATAAAAGCAGGCCATCAGCATGATCAATTACCTGTACAATGCATCCATGTCAATGCCATCGAACCAGCAAAATCATTTTAGCTAACTTGTACTATCGGTGGTTTTCAAAAACAATTACCTAGCTCAAAAGGATTATATATAATATATGCAAAGCATTTTCAACTTAATGGTCTTGTACCTCTCTAGAGAAGGATCGGGTAAGTGAGACTTTATTTTTTGGTCTAGATTGCAATTACACAAGATGAACTCAGGCACTCCAAGAGTTGCACTTGAAAAGCCATATATAAATTCAAAGGAACCATATATGAATAAAGCATGCGCGACTTTTCCTATCTCAGTAATGTTTCTTTATTTTAACTTCAAAGGCACTTTCCTCTAGAATTCCATGCCGTATGGGGATAATCATCAAACACATCCCAGATTGTTGGACACATGGTTGCAGCTTAATTAATGCACAGCTAAAACAATTTTACTAATCCAATGCATAGGTCAGCTGCCAGTGCCACACAGAACAAAGTTAAGGGAACCAAATTTGTAATTTATGAGAAGATGGGTAAACCATGCTAAACTCACGTTGTCCTTTTCACCTGAACCAAAGATCTCTGTTTCCTTCTCCATGTCCAACATAACAGGTATACTTTTCTGGTTTCAGTTTATGCTGGAAACCAATTATGTTTGCAACTAAATAGACTCATGACACTACATAACCTAGTTTTTGCCTGATTCACAACCAATATAATTCAGGTCACCAGATTGGAGACGCAGGGTATTATGATTATGTTAAGGCTCAAGCGAACACCCCGAGAGAAGGCCTGTGAATGCCTTACAACAGAACCTCAAGGCAAGTAACCTGATACTTGGACCAGCAAATTGCAACTTCATATCAACTTGCAAACCTAGCTGTATATACATATGTTCCAAACCTCATTCCTACAAAACATATCTGGTACAAGTAGTTGTGTTTCTATCTGCCTTTATAATGTTCTAGTTGATTTTTCAGGCATTGCTTCAAAATCTTACTTACGAAAAATGGATCAGCACAAAAAGATTAGAAAATAAAAATAAGATGCATCTATTATACAGATAATCATCTATTGTACCAATTTGCAAACAAATGGGTATTTAGCCTGGTGGTTCTCTCCCCAAGGAAAGGGAGTGGCATATTGGTTTCAGGCTCTACTCTTGCCATTCAAGGAAATGGGGAAAATACAAACAAAATTTCTTGAATAACTTTTCTTCTTTGTAGACTTTGGTTTTAAATAGACGTTAAAGACCTCAAGAAAGCTAGATGAATAAAATGGAATCTGAGTGGATTTTGCAAAACAAATCCAACTAAAAATTCATCCCTAACATGCTCTAACTCCAATAACAGGCCGGTGCCCATCAGTAGCATGGTAAATAGCTTTGAGTTCCACATGACCCCTTTTATTTACTATCATCTAGATGCATTCTGCAGGTATCATAAAAGTTTTAGGGCCATGACAATGTTGCAGTGTTATTAAAAATGTTAAGCATTCCTTTAGCATATGTGAATCAAGCCATATGCGACTGCGAAACATTGCCTAGTTTGTTAAAATGTTCATTTTTGACAGCATACTAATTTTGTTTCAAGATATCAAAGATAGTCAATTATGTATACCTAGCTAAGCGCTAGAGTCAGAAGGAGCATCCCCAACAAGCTTGAATTCCTGAACCTCCTTAAAATTCATCCATGACTTCTCCCACACCTTGGCTTCATACACTTTCCTGTGACCCCCGTCAATTACCTCAAAGGTTATATAGTACATCATCCCAGATACCACCTGCTGCTTTGTATTCACCACTCTCTTGAACTCGAGCAGCGAATTCTGCAAAAAAACTCGGGATCAAATTGAAATAAAACAATATTTTACAAAGTTCTTCTGGCTAAATTTTACTTCAAAGAAAACAAAAAAAGGAACCTGTTTCTTGTTGTAATCATCAACAGCAAAACGAGCAAGACTGTCGATTTCAAGACTGTTAGCTGATTCTTCCAACTCTTTAATACCACCTGTTGTTGCCATTTCTCTCTTTCTTCTTTCCTTCTCTCTCTCTCTGCTTCTGCTTTGTTATAAGAAAATAAAAGAAGAAATGGAAGGCTATAAATTAAAATAGAGTGGTTTTAGAATAAAATAAATAAAAAAATAGTTTGTTATCTGGTTGGACTTTATTCGTGTGGATGTTTTGGTCAAATTTGGCGCCGTATGCAGCGACGATTAGTTTGGCTTTTGAGGGCGTACGTCGGCAGCAGAAGGTGAAATTAGGATGTGGATATGCATGCAGCGACTCATCTAACAATATTTTTTTCATGCATGTTTATTTTTTTAAAAAATAAACATTCTTTTTTATTTTTTCTTTGTTTTTACTTAATTTTTTTTTATGTTTTCAAGTCATTTTGATATGTTAGATTCAAAAATAATTTTTTTAATACATTTCTAAATAAGAAATATTTTATAAAAACAATAATTAATACACTCTCAAACACCCTTAAAACACAAAAATAAAAACAAAATTCAGGAATATATTCTACACTTGTAGCCTTACTTCCTCTCACATTTTCAAGACATGTTTGTTTGGTAACAGTCCAACCCAAATTCAATATCATATCCAAACTCACACAATTCAACCTAATATCAACTCTTGAAAAACTCATTTTTTCTTGAAGTTTTTTCATGAATTTTTGAACTTGTATAAAATAATAAATAAAAAAATGGTAGTTTCTTTTAAAATTGCAAAACTCATTTAATGTTGTTCAATAGATAACATTTGGTTACTATTTTAGGATAAAAAAGACTAAAACAATAAAGAAAGAAATACATTTAGTTGAAAAGATAGAGACAAAGACATACAAATAAATGTCTTTATAGTTATTTTAGAGTAAATTTATATACTTCTAAAATATAAGTTACAAAGAGGATATGCTTATAGAGATAATATTTATTATTTTTTATTCTTAAAATATCCCTATAAAAAATTATGAGTTTCAAATTTGTTCACCTAAGATATATAAGGATACAAATAATAATAATTATTATAATTTAAAAATTCAACTCGAGAGTTGGTTTAGGACAAAGTCTGGGTCATGGGTTGATCCAAGTCAGCGTAAGAATAAAAATAACTATTATCATAGGTTTAAAACCTAACTCGAGAGTTGACGTAGGGTAAGGCCTAGGTCACAAGTAGGGTTGAATGTTGACCCGAGTTAATATACAAATAAAAATGATTACTATCATATTTTTAAAACTCAATTTGAGGATTCATCCAAGATAAGACATGGGTCACAAAATTTTGGAGTTTCAAATTTGTTCACCTAAGATAGGATAATAATAATAATTATTATTATAATTTAAAAATTCAACTCAAGAGATGGTTCAGGACAAAGTCCGGGTCGTAGGTTGAGTTGAACTGAGTCAGCGTAAGAAAAAATAGTTATTATCATAGGTTTAAAACCTAACTCGAGAGTTGACGTAGGGTAAGGCATAGGTCACAAGTAGGGTTGAATGTTGACCCGAGTTAATATAAGAATAAAAATAATTACTATCATATTTTTAAAACTCGACTTGGGGATTGATCCAGGATAAGACATGGGGCACAAAAATTTGGATTTTCAAATTTGTTCACCTAAGATAGGATAATAATAATTATTATTATTATAATTTAAAAATTCAACTCAAGAGATAGTTCAGGACAAAGTCCGGGTCGTAGGTTGAGTTGAACTAAGTCAGCGTAAGAAAAAATAGTTATTATCATAGGTTTAAAACCTAACTCGAGAGTTGACGTAGGGTAAGGCCTAGGTCACAAGTAGGGTTGAATGTTGACCCGAGTTAATATAAGAATAAAATGATTACTATCATATTTTTAAAACTCAACTTGGGGATTGATCCAGGATAAGACATGGGGCACAAAAATTTGGAGTTTCAAATTTGTTCACCTAAGATAGGATAAAAATAATAATAATTATTATTATAATTTAAAAATTCAACTGAAGAGGTGGTTCGAGACAAAGTCCGGGTCGTATGTTGAGTTGAACTAAGTTAGCGTAAGAATAAAAATAATTATTATCATAGGTTTAAAACCTAACTCGAAAGTTGACTTAGGGTAAGGCCTAGGTCACAAGTAGGTTTGATTGTTGACCCGAGTTAATATAAGAATAAAAATGTTTACTATCATAGTTTTAAAACTCAAACTTGGGGATTGATCTAGGATAAGACATGGGGCACATGCTAGAAGGGTTAACCCGAATCAACATAAAATGAAAATGGTTATTAATATAGTTTTAAAACTTGATTTGAGAATTAACCCGGAACAAAACTCGAGTCATTGAGTAAAAGAGTTAACTCAGGTTGACTTGAGTCAATATAATGATAAAAGTTACTATTATCATAGTTTTTAAATTTAACTTGATAGTTAACCAGGACAAGGTCTAGGTTGCAAGTCAGGAGGGTCCACTTTACTAACCTATTTTTTTAAAAAAAATTAATCAAAGCAACCTTGATCATTTTTTTTTTAATTCAAAAATGTTAACAATTTTTTTACTTGTGTTTTATCTTGAGTTGTTTTGGGGTTTTAACCAAGTAAGGTTAGATCATCTTTTTCTTTATTTTTTTTAAAATTCGTCCTCAGTCAACCCGTTAAGTTAATCTTAGTTTTATAACTTAGTTTATTATAATATTATTAATTTCAATACTCAATATAAACGAGAGTAAAAATAATATCTAATTATTTTTTTAAATATATAAGTTTGGTAACAATACATATTAAGGGTAAAATAATTTTATTATATATTGTTCACTATAACTATACATGATATAGAGATGACAATTTTGTCTTATACTTCATTACCAAACACAATTTTATTTTTGTCTTGCCTTTTGTATCTTTTTCTTTTTTGTTTCAATATAGTTACTAAATATATTTAGATATAAATCATCAATATCTTTAAAAAAAAAACCTTATTTTCAATACAAATCCACATAAAGGGTACAAACTAACTTGATATAAAATAAATAAATAAATAAAATAATTTGTTTTAATGAAACTAAACATAAATAGCCTAAGATTGTTTATATACATAAAATAATTTTATCGTTGGTAAAAAATCACAAATGACCACTCGATAAGTTGATAAAGAGAAAGATGGATGAGCTGATTTTGTTTTTCAAAAAATAAAACTCAATTATAAAAATATGGATTCTAATAAAATTATTAGGAAATATGTTAGGTTGGACTTGAATTGATAGAAAAGATTGAACATATCTGCAAGATAAAAAAATATGATTTTTTTTAGTAGATATTGTAAATACCATTTTTATCTTAATGCCTAGGACAAAAAATAGCCAAATTTGTTACCAATAAATTTAAATCATAAAGGCTACTTTATATCATAAATTGAATATTCTCTAATTGTATATTCTTGGGATATATTGCCCATCATAAATGCTATAAATATTTAAATTTATCTATTGACCAAATTTATATATTTTGATATGTTATATTTGACGAAACATTATTCCTCTTTTTAGGCTATATTTTTCAAGGTCCATCATCATCTTCAAATGATCCTATTATTCTCTAGTGGATTCTACCTTATGATAATCTTTCAAATAACAACATATAACAATTACTATCTTCACCTATCAACACACAAACCTTAAACTTCTTTCCATTTTTAAACCTTTTAAACTCATCGACAAATACATAAAACTCATTATCATTTTTTTTAAAAGGAGACATCTTTATCTCCACCTAAATAAGCAGTCTATCCTATAACAACTTGCCTAAAAGATGACATTCATCAGCCTAAAACCTTGATGTCTACAAAACATCCAATTGTAAAATGTTATTCATTTCTATTAACTATTATAATAAATTCTATTTGTTATTCTTAAGCATCTTCATTGATGAAAAATGTTAGAAGAATTAATGTTTTGATTCAAAATGACATTTAGTCTCTTATTCCACCTCGACTAGATCTTAATGTTATTAGTTATAAACGAGTCTTTATGAACATTGTTCAAACGAGACTATTGGAAGACACTAAGCTATCATTATTTCTAAAGGGACTTTGTGCCTTTTTGAGAGTATGGTTGCAGTTGTTTTTGAAAATGTTTTTCGTTCAGAAATGCATCAAAGTGATATTTTTTATTTTTTAAAAATTATTTTTGACATCATCACATCAACATGATCTAAAAACAATATTTTTTTAATTTAAAGTAAAAAAAATCAAATTTTTTAAAAAGCGCTTTTGAAACGCACTACCAAACACCCCCTTCATGAACAACAAAGCATTGATTTTGGATAAATCTTTAGCCAACTTTGTTGTCAAGTCTCCATTTATTTATATTGTATTTTCACCTACTTACATTTATGATTGGTCTCTTCGACAACTTAATGTGCATAATGTTTTTTCTTTAAGATTAACTATACAAAGTTTATATGCAATAACCTATTGGTTTTATAGGCCTTAGGAAACCAAATTATATATGCATTTTCACAAGGCAATATATGACTTTAAATAGACTTAAAAGCATGGTTCATCACATTTAATTCCATGCCAGTGGAATTTTATTATTTTTTGAACATAAACAAAGCAGATGCATATTTTCATTTCTCTATGTTGATGATATTGTCATTTCTAGTAGTGATACAAAAAGTATTGAGAGTCTTATTCAATTCATTTTGATGTGAAGATCTCTAGTTCCTTAAACTTCTTCCTATTAATAAAGGTTCATCATGATTCTTTATCCATTATTATCAGTCAGAAAACAATCTTAAAATATTAAAAAAATTAATTGAAAACAATTTTTTTTTAAATTTTTTAATAAAATATTTTTGAAACATAAATCAAACAAATTTATTCATTGTAGTGAAGTGCACTTGAAGATTCTTTTAAATTGATCATGACACTTTTTATTGATTGAATCTATTTTTGATATTAAATTATAATAAGAACTTAGATTTTTTTAAAATATATAATTTATAATTTTCTAAACCTTTTTATTAAAAGATATTTTTTAGTAAAAAATAGGTTAATTAATTTCGATTGTTGGAAGGGTGATTTGGTAATTCAACCACGAACAGAGAGGTGGATCCCGTATTTTCAGATAAAAAATGCTGCTTCCTCGACAGGCGGCAGCGTCTTTGCAATTTGAAACTAACAGGCAGAAGAAAAGAAAGAAAGAAAGTAGTGGTAGCTTCGAGAGAGCATCCATCAATGGATTTGGAAGAGCATCGACGTGAAAACGAAGAAGAGGACGGAACCGAAGCCACTAAGTATAAAGGATTTAACCTCTCTTTCTACTCCCACCATCTCCGCAACCGACTTGCCGCTCTCTTTCCCCTCTCTTTCCATGATTCCTCCAATTTTCTCTCCAAATTCTCTAGCCTATGCTTTCAAACAGGAAGACACGTCTTTTTTCCTCGTAGACGACGCAAGGCTTACCTACCTCTCCCTCTCCCACTCCCTTCTAACACACTAGATTCTTCAGTGTATGTACTCTTTCTCTCACTCTCCTCACATTTTAATTTTCCTGTTTAATTTGTTAGTTAATTATTAGACTTTTGTTTCTATTTAGGCATTATTGCACTTTTCTTGTGAAAAAATGTGATTAGAAATTAGTGCACAAATTTAATTAAAAATAATGATGGATAAATAAGCATAATTATTTTAATTTGTTATATTTATTTTCTTAAATCTAGAATTTATTAGAGATGATGTCGTGTTTTCTATATGTGCAGGGTTAGGACAGAGTCTTCGAGGGTGTACGATGTTTTGGAGGACATTATGGGGCATATTTTCATACATTTGCACAACATTCAAGATCATTTGCAATTTTGGCAACCCTTGATAGAGGTACTGATACTATACCCAGTGTATCTGTAGTTAACCGTTGTATTATGCAAGATCTCTATGTTGTGATCGTATTGCTTTGATTTGTTTGTACCTGCAGGCATCTAATGCTCGGAAACTGTACTTTATGATTTTCGAGAGAGGGCCACATGCTTTCCTTGGTGGAACAGCTCAGATGCTGCGTCAAAGCATTGTTGACGGTTGGTCTATGCAGCATCTAAGTCAATTTGCTTCTGCTTATATTTCCGAGAGGATAGTTATCTTAAGCAACTTAAGACGTGCCATTGCTACATTCTTGGCCGAGGTTCGTGTGATGCTTCTTTTGGTTTTGGTTTTGTATTTTCATAGATAATTCTTACTGATTGTTTGACTTGAATGTCAAATAATCTTCTCTAATTAAAAGCTTCAACTTTTAGGTGAGATACAATGTATAATTTAGATTGTTCTCTGACACCATTAAGTGAAAGCTCTTTGGACTTGAAACTTGTATAAACCCATATTATCTTGTCCTATTAATTAATTTTAATTAGAGAAGAGAATGTGAGTAGTAAGATTTGAATTGGCCATTAAAATCCTGAACTATCTCAACCTAGAAACTTAAAATTGTTTAGGTGAGGTGCTAAAATATAATTCATATTATTTTATAACACTAAATATAAACTTGCTCTTTGTTGATAATTAGAAAACTGTGAATTGAGTAAACTTTCTTTGAAATGTGGGCTTGAAGTGTTGTGCTTTAGTGAGAGGTGGGATATTCAACACGTTCTATCCCACTCAACTTGCTAGGGAGAGGTGGGACATTCAACATGTTCTATCCTACTCAACTTATTCTGTATCTTTTATGAATGCATATCAACTTTCTTTCCAGCCATGTACTTATTATAAATGGATGCTTATAACTACATCCATAAGCATTATTGTTTAATTTTTTTTCTTAGTGTCAAGTTCTTATGTTTGTTTTTTGTGGATGTTAATGGTTACATCAATGAGCATTGTGTATTCAGAATAACATTGTAAGAACCAATTACTGATCATTTGTTTCACTTCCCTTCACTCGTAGGTTTACATGGAAGTAGACAGATGTGGAGAGCAGTTAGTGGAAAATCCAGAAAAGTCATTTCCGCCATTACTGGCAGTTATTAATCATTTATTCTCAAATTTGGAGGCATCAATTGGCCATTTACATGCAATATGTCAGGTAGAGTAACTAACATATGATGATTGCAATTTTTTTGCCATCCTTGTGGCAATGACAATATGCTATGACTTTTTTGTGTTTTGTTCTCATCCTATTAAAAGTTGATATTATTTACTTTTCACTTCCCATTCAATGATGTGCAGACGGGTTCTTCTGTTGAAGGAAGCTATTCATTTCCACTCGTGTTTGAGAAATCTCCAAAAGTTAATCAAGAAGGGTCTCAGTGGACAGATTGTGAAATCATTGATGCCATCAATGTGATTTATAAGAATCTTGAGAAATTGGACTCCTATATATCTGTTATGGTAACAGTGCTTCCAAAGGCTACATTTTATAATTGACTGCTTATCTTTATCAGTTGATTGCGTCTTCTTCTTCTACTCCTATATATCTTTATTGTTTTTTGGAGATAATTACTGCCTAATGGTTGGTCAACGTTTTTGACATGTATTTGTTTCTTATCCTTTCTAAGGTTTCCAAACACCAAAAGCCTAGTAAATTATCCCAGTACTGGATCCGTCACACATGTTGCGTAGTTGGCTTGTCATTTTGTTCCTTGTGGCTCCTTCGACATAGTCGTTTGATGGGAAGCCCTGATATTGACAATTGGATTCGTGAAGCCAAGGACTCAACTATTAGCTTCTTCAATGATCATGTGGAGCAACCGGTATGCCCTAACTTGCCCTTCTCATTGCTCCTCTTATTGTTAGGTTGATCTGGCCCTAAATGCTTTTGGCTTTCGGATATTTAACAGGTATAAACATATAAATCATAAAATAATTTTTGATGAAGATGTTAAGTGCTCAATTGATTGAATATCAATAACATAAAGCATTGTTGATGATGATATCAATGAAAGATGAGCTTATTATCAACAAATTAGTGAATTTCATAATTCATAGCATTGAAAAGTAATAAATGTTGTACCTCAAGGGTTCCATACCTTTTGTTGATTGAATTGCGATAGCTATAAAAAACCAATGGTATGAGAACTACTTGGAAGTGAAGCCTTCTACAATCATATATAAAAGAATGCTCAAACCAGAACAAGATTTTGAATTAGGTTTTATGATTCATGGTAAAATGTATTTAATGGCTAACGAATCTTACCTTTAGTTAGATACTAATGGAGGTTGTCCTGCTTACTTTGGTATGTATGGGCTTATCAACAATCCTAAATCTTGATTGGATTAGGATATATTGAAAGCTTACTTTGGTATGTATGGGCTTATCAACAGTCCTAACTCTTGATTGGATTAGGATATATTAAAACTTTTAGGTTTTAGTGATTGAATTGGATAACTCAATTCTAAACTTCTAAACCCATACATTGCTTTTGTAAAAAATGTTGACCCAATCCAAAATGTTGATGAAATCACCATTATTTTAGCCCATGCCTTGAAAATCTAGATGCCGATTATTTGAAAGAAAAGTTTGGATCTTTCTGCTTAGTTATTTGATGTGTGCATAGCTCCCTATTTTTTTCCTTGAGTAAAATTTTGTAAATGAAATTCCCAAAGAAAGTAATTTTCCCCATAAAATCAAGTCGTTATAATTTCCTTTTTGCTTGACATATTTCCAGAAAAAAAATTCAAAGAGGAGAAATGATACCAAATAAAATAGAGAAAAACTGATTATGGCCAAGAGACAATCGGTCACAAACACAGAGAATTTTGTAGAAGGATTCTCTGAACAATTTCTAGGCCGCAACACAAGTAAAGAAGAACAATTTTGGCCAAGAGACAACTAGAAACAACAACAACCAATACTCTAAAGACATTGAAATAATTTTTTATAAATCCTTCTAAGCTCTCATACTATGTCCAATAACCATCTCAACTCAAAAGTAACTTTTTAAGTGAGGTCTAAAAAATAATTTATATTATTCCCAAACACATATTTTCAAGTGAAAGCTTGAAACGTGCATAAACCTAAACTACCTTGTGTTATCAATTCATTTTAATTTGAAGAAAGCGCGAGAGTGATGAAATTCAATTTCATGATTATTTGGTTCTACAAAGTTTTGAAACCATGATAATTTGAAAGAAGAGAATGGATTTCCTTTTGGCCAAGTAGTTTTTTGTGTACATAAGTTCCTATTTAGCTATCAAGAATTGAGTAAATCCTTTAATTAAGTAGCCAATCCTTCAGATAATTAAGTCCAAGATTCTTTACCTATCTTAAATCACAATCCTGTGCAAATCTCATCAAGTTTATTGACATATATTACCCAAAAATCATCTTGCTTAAGTTATGGAAACTAGTATAAAGTACGCCAATCGGTGGACTAGGCAACGATAAAATAAATAAATTCATGTCCTGATTTTTTTTTATGATTGCTCTTTTTTATAATTGTATTTTGCAAAAAACATAACTGGTTGTGATGATGAGGAAAGTATATGTATTAATGTGGTGAGTAAGAACCAATGTTTGATTTTAGTAATCATTTCAAAATATCCTGTTAACTAAATACTTGGCAAATTCGGCATAAATATATGGGTTTCTTCATGTTAGAATCTCCGAAAAAGCTGGATATTCCAGGAGACATGTTGGCCCTCAAGTGTGCTTTTGGAATCCTGACATTTGTTCTGGATTCCTTTGAATATTCAGATGAAGTCATTTCATAATAAGCTTTGGACACACTTTCTTTGTCTCCATATTATTTACATATTCCTTGTTATTTAGGGATTATTTCTTCAAATGATTTAATGATGTGTAACTTGATTTATGAACAGCTTCTGTCCATTAGAGATGAACTTTTTGATACATTCAGGAAGAGACACAAAGGTGTGATGGAGGTAGAAGAAGTGCAGTTGACTGCCAATTCGCTGCATAGGTTAAACTTTCTTCCATTTCTGGTTCCTTTATTTCCTATTATATTGGATGGTGATTACTTGGTATACTAAAAGAGTACTGTACTTTACTCATAAAACTATCCTGTGTATGTTTTGGACTTAGCTGCAATGATGCTGTGGACCTTATTTACATTCATGTATTCCACCTTGACTCTGAAGATAATGCTTATGTAGTTTCTAAATTACCTGAAGAATACATAATGTGTTCATCATGATAAAAAAAGAGTAAATAAAAAAGACAAGTTGACATTGAAATATAATGGAAGAGAATATCATATGTTAGTGTATGGAACAAATCAAAAAGGGGTTTCGCTGTCACCTTGCACAGAAGATGCTGCCACATCATTTTCTTTTAAAAGTCTTCTTCTTTTAGGCTGATCTTCACTCAACCTTTGCTTGATTATTTGCTTGAGATGCAGAATGTTATTGGATTTCAGCGAGCAGACAAAAGCTCAAAAGTTCCCTGAGCATGCATCAGATCAGGAAATGCTTGAAATAGTTATGGACAGGTTGGTTCTTTGTCGAACTTATTCTGGAACTTATTTTTCAACAAATAGAATAAGACACTTCAAGTATAGAACAGCAGAAGGCAATGGTTAACTCAATTACTAGTTTGCTGCTATGCCTGACTCATTGTTTTGTATAGTAAATTGATGCATCCAAGGAACAATAAAGGGGAACTTGAAATTTGAAAAGCATGCATGTGAGGCACCAGAATATTAAAAAATAAGGGGAGCCAAGCAATATTATCTTTCTTCGTATTGGTTTTCTGTTCTTATCCACTTAGTTTCCCAATGATTTTTTTTTTCCATTTCACAACGTATACCTTAAATTTTAGTTTATTTTTAATAAAATTTTATATGACCCCTTAAAATTGTGTATTCTATTCAAGTCCTCACTTGCTCTGTAACTTGGCCCTCCCAAATAATTTGTCCAATCTCGGCCATTGTTCCTAATCCTATTGTTTTGTTTAAAGATCCTACTTTGCTGATTGCCAATGGCAATAAGAATGGCTTATTACTAAATTATTTTCTTCATGTCCTCATGTGCATTATTAAGTATTTGTCAAGCGTAGAAGTTGATTGAGTCATTTATTTGCTGAAGGCATTCACAAGACAAATCTGATCCTAGTTTGTTTTTATTTGGACACATTTGTTAAGAATGTTTTAATGCACATAATTCTCATGTACCATTGGTTAAATTTGCTTTCAATCAACAGAAATTTTACTCAAAGTTAAAGAAACTCAAATCATATCCTTGATGAAGGTGGTAGTTTCTTTTTTAAGAGGCTAATACTCTTAAAATCTCGTCATTGTTTTGAAGTGCTACTTCGACAAAACTACTGATCTGATTATGTTTTCTGGCAGATTTATTTATTTATTTATTCATTTGACTGAAAAGTAAATGATCTGTTTTTACCATTTTAATGCAGGTATGAAAAGGAACTTATGCATCCTATTCAGAACCTTCTAAAGGGAGAGCTTGCTCATGCTTTGCTGATCCAGGTACTGCAGACTATCTTTATTATGTTATTTTCTTATACTTTTGGCCATGTTATAATGGGTTCTTGCTATTTCAGGTTCAGAAGCTAAAATTGGATATTGAGACGTGAGTACTGACTTTGTATCGTGGATAGATGATAAATGTTTCTTGACCATGTTTATCTCAATTGTCTTTATCTTTAATCAGGGCAATGCTTGAACTGGATCAGATTCTCAAGGCAAATGAGATCAATTTTGCTATTCTTGCGGCCTTACCAGCTTTTTTTCTCTCTCTCATGCTGCTAATGTTATTGCGTGCATGGTTTAAACAGGTAAGAATTTACTTATCTTTTTACCTTTCTTGGAATAACTTCTTGAAGAGAATTAATTTGTTTCCAGGTATAGGAATTAAAAGGTATTTGATAATACACATGCATATCATTAATTCAGACTAGTTCAGCTCAAGTAAGTTCCCGTGCTTACTTTGCAGTGGTGATTTATTCTTTAGTCCAGGGAAGAACTCAATGATTGTAATAGAGAGGATATTTATTGCTTTGCATTTGGTGTAACAACGTTTTGACTAGTTTCAGCTAGCATGACGCCCTCTATACTTGTATAGAGCATACACCTGAGCCTTAGGTTAGGATTCGTGGTTCATTTAAAACAATTGGTATATTGAATAAACATGCAGTATCTAATGAGATTAAATATCAAATTTTGTAAATGCTTTAATCCTTTCACCGTTCATGTTTCTTCCCTGTATTAATTCCGTGGCTGCTGATTCTGCTTATTTGTATCAGGATACTAGAGCAGAAGGAAGGGGCAGAATAGCTCGGCACCAAAGGAGACTGCTTTTAGTGGAGATCGAGAAAGGAATTGTTCAATATCAAACTTACGTTAACCAAGGACTGGTATGAATCTAGATTTCTCTTAGGACTATTTTTCATAGTTCTCCCTGTTACCTCATTTATTCAGTATCTATTGATAGTTTTGTACTGTAAATGAATTGTTTTGCATTATATGAACAATCTCTTTTTTTTAACCCTAGAATGACAGGGCTTTTCTATCATGCTCATGTTATCGGCCATATCTTCTCTACCTGACAGAACGCATAAGAAGGCTTATGGTCTTGTGTGTTATGCTTTTCTGAGTAGATGAATGATTGAGAAAACTTGGATGGACTTTAATTTATATGAAAATCTTGGTTGCATCGGCGATGTCTATGTTTAATTTTATGTCATGCTATCAGTCTGCTAGTAAATGTCCTTGGAAATGTGGCTGCCTTATCCTTGTTATGGCATCTCTCCTATCCTGGCCTATTTTTAAAGAGCTACTTGATATGAGAAAATAAAATAAAATTATGTTGCTCCATGGCCAGTGTTTTCTTTGAAAGTTCAGGATTTGTTGGTTACATGCACACAAATATAGAGTATTCTGGTTTATAATTTTTTCATCCTCTTTATAAGTTAACTTTCATGATGTTATCTCTCTCACTCCTGACCTGATACGAGATTTGAGTTTGGGACTCACCTCCGGGCACTCTTTCAGCTATTTTCAAAGGACCAGAAGTTTAAAGTGTCTTCTCCTGCTGCCACTTTTAAATGATTCAAACATGTTCCTTTGTTGCCCATGCATAATGAATATGAGTACACCAACCCTTATTTCTTGTATTTTACAGGAAAAGGACTCACAATGCATGTTTGGATTAGTGTTACATTGTTTGGATCGCCTGTTCCATGCTGTAGAGGGGCACGCAAAAGCAACTGGTGAATGGCAATGGTTAGTGTCATCTCCGAGTTTTACTTATTATCCAAAATTTATCGGTGCTGGCACTGAGGTGCACCTATCCTTCTCTCCAGTATAAGACAAGTATGAGTTTGGTCTAATGCTAATTGGAAATATGTTTTAAACAGGCTGAGACAGGATATTATTGATCTGGGGAAGCCCCGCCTTCAAACTGAATATAAGCTCATCGTGATATCTCGCATGGAGCGGGTGTACGAGTGCCTGTTTCCTACATTGAAACGACAATAGGTCCATAGCTTTTCCTTTTTGTTTTTCCCCCCTCAAATTAAATCCTTCTCCACCAAAAAAAAGAGCACATTTTGTTACCTCGTAAATCAATTTTGTAGGGTGGAGACATTTTTTTGAGTTGCGAAGGTCAGTTGAATCGCCAGATGGTTTGTTTTATTGCTTTATGTCAGGCTTTCTTTTTATAACATGAAGATGAAGCCAAGACTTTTTGGTGTCAATTTTGAGTTTAGGCATCTTGTCGTTGTGTTTGAAATTTCAGTGGTCTGATTTTAAGCATTGGCTGGTTGTGCCTGAAGGAGGGGGTCGATGCATGAGTTGTTTAGGTCTCTATGTCGGCCGTTCAACCATAGCCCCATTTGAATGGCTCAAGGATGTCAATCTCGTTTTGTTCTGTTCAGAATGACCGGTATATATTGTTCAAGTTAAAAAACCAGAACAAGTTTTATCTCGCTCAGAATCTTGGTCCATTCCAGAAATTCCGCTCGGAACGTTTCTGTTTTGTTCCGCTCGTTCCGGCCAAATAATATTTTACAATATCAACCATATCTTTTAATTTGATCGTTAGATTGAGATGAAATTTACAAGAAGTCTTTGAACATATTTATATATTTTATGTCAAAATTTTAGAGCAATTAGATAATATAATGACCTTGCGAGATTGATGATGAAATTTGAAAAATTATTTAGGTTTATAATTTTGTTTAGAAAAATTATTTTATTGTCTTTTTTAGATTAAATCTTTCTCAATTTTATTATTTAACGAGTTTATTAGAAATTGAACTTTATAATTTGCTTTAATTTGTTTTATTTAAGTTATCATGGTATTATAACACAAGTAGGGGTGAGCAAAAAAACTGACCAACTGATTAAACCGAGAAAACCAAAAAAAAAATAACCGAGAAAACCGAACCGATAAAAAAACCCGATTATAAAATTCTAAAAAAATTCTGATTTGGTTCCGTATTGGTTTTGTAAGGAAAAAACCGAGTAACCCAAATTGAAATGGTTCAGTTTGGTTAAAACACTCAATTTAAATATAAAGTTTCATTTCATTAGTCTATTACTTTGAAAAAAAACCCTAGCAGCTGCAGGTAGCAGCCCCACTCTCCCTTACTCTCGCCTCTCATCGACGATTACTTTGTAAGAAAACCCTAGCAACCCCACCGTCTCGCCTCCCTCGCTCTCGCCTCTCATCGACGATTCATTTGAAAAAAAACCTTAGTAGCCCCCCTCTAGGCTCTCTCTCTCGCTCTCGGCTCTCGCCTCTCATCAACGATTAGTCTATTACTTATAAATATTTATGTTTCTTGGATTTTTTGCATGTGGGTTTCTGTTTTATGGAGAATATAAGGTTTTTTAGGGTTTAATATATTAGTATTATAATATTATTAATGGAGTCTGAGTGCTTTATCCCTTGGGGTTAAATGGATCTGATCTGCTTGGTGTGATGGTGTGATCAAATTGTTGAATATGTGACATGTTTTGCCTGTGATCATGTTTGGTTGGTGAAAAAAAGCTTATAGAAGTAAAACAAATTCGATTTTCTCAATTTTTTAATCATAAAAACCGAACCGACTCGAACCGAAAATGGTCGGTTTTTAATAGGTTCGGTTCGGTTTTGGTTATTTTTTTAAAAGAAATTATAATTTTTGGTTTGATTACTTTTTTAATAAAAACCGAACCGAATCGAAAATGCTCACCCCTAAACACAGGTTATACATTTGAAAACTTAATCCAAGCTAATTCGAGTTGATATAATATATCATCGTTTCAATATTTTTATAAGATGTCGACTTGATTTTTTTTAGTTAAATTATATTTTTATCAATTTTTCATGCTATCTTGGGAGTCATTAAGTCAATTGAGTTATATCGGTTCTAACTCTTATTTTTTTACTTTATGTTTGAAATAATTTTATTTTTTGATATGAACTAATAATTAATTTATATATATAATAATAATTAATTTATATATATAAAGATAAACAGTACAATTACAAAATAGAATATCAAAGAATTATTTTGTTTTAATTGAAAAAACAAAACACCGAAATAGAAACCATAACCTAGGTATGACTTATTAGTCCTTCACATGCAGTGCTGTTTTGCATGGAAGCTGCACGCAGAGTAATTTTACAGAATTATTGTATTGAATGCAATTTGATTGCGAGCAAGAGAGCGAGTAAATATTCATCAACTAATAGATTGTGTTAGATTTTTAATTTTTTAGCGAAATGGTGGTGGTGCAACTTTATACGAGCCTTTATAGAAAATAGAATAATGAATGATAAACACTAATGATAAAGATACCATCCCCACTAATAAAGGCGTCCGTTTCTCTATCACTATTTTTTTAGTTTTTTTTTTTTTTTTGTTTTTCCCATTATTTTAACAAGGTATTGTTAGATTACGGCATGGTGACTCTAAATTTATTTTTAGGTGGTTATTTTTATTTTTTTAAATACATAAAAATAATATTTTTTATATCAATTTTAAAATAAAATAAATAATAATAATTAATTAACTTATGTTTGTACGAAATACCAAAGTATTGGATAAAAGGTGTGTTTGGATGTATGATTGAACTTGTTTTTTTTATTAAGATTTAATTTTTTATATTATGTTTTCAGGTTGTTTTAATATGTAAATGTCAAATATAATTTTGAATAATATATATATATATATATATATATATAAATAAAAATATTTTTAAAAACAAAAACTCATTAATTAGATATTTTGAGGGTCATGTCGTCATCAACAAGAATATCGGTACCTTTCATGTCTCCATGAACAATTTCGAGTGTCGACTCCTCGTTCAAAAAAGCCAGACCTTGCACTATATTTACACATGATCTGCCTTCGTACTCCTATAAATCATACATGATGAATCCCTTGTCGGTAGCTTCACCTGCTCTCCAATGTTCTTGCATTGGTGGTCATAGATTTATAGGTTCATGGAAATTTTCAATAAATTGCATGATACTTGCAATCACGATGCCAAACCTAACCAGGTCAACCTACCTGATAGTGCTTATTGCCACTCCAAAATTGGTGATCATCCTCCAATTTTATAAGGATTTTCTAAATCGAGTTAAATTCTTAACTCTTTTATGTGAATATTATACCCTTGTGTTTAATTTTTATTTATTTTAAAACGAATGAAAGAATATCCTCTGTCTACTTGAATTCCAGCTCATGTAACAAAGCTATTGTTTAATTTAAATTCTAGTCGTTGTCAACCAATACTTATATTATAGGATGTGAAAAAAGCATATACAACATAACAAAAACACTAGCAAGTAACTTCTGTTGAGAAGGCTGTTACTCTGTTAGTATATTGTTATTAAATAAGTCTGGTAGTTTGTTAATATTGTTAGTTGATTGGTAATCTGGTAGTCTAGTTGACAGTTAGTTAATTGATTCCTTTAATTACGGGGAATCAGTTATGCATGCATTGCTCATGCATTACTGTACCAACTATAAAGCAAGACATTTCAATTCATTTCAAGGGTTCACTGAGATAATACATACGAGAGGGAGGTTTCTTGTTATTCAATTCTTACAATTGGTATCAGAGCCTCCATTGGGCTTGAGAGAGTGATATCTGTAAACTGATTAAGGAATAACAAAAGGAGAGCAAGGAAGAGAAACCTCCAGAGATGGCAAGTGATGGCAACAGTAGCAATTTCATTCAACCATCCATACCACGTTTTGATGGTCACTTTGATCATTGGAGCATGTTGATGGAGAATTTCTTAAGATTCAAGGAGTTCTGGATGTTGGTTGAAACTGGCTATGAAGAACCAGATGCAGGAGCAGTTGTGACCGAGGCACAACAGAAGAAACTAGAGGAATTAAAGCTAAAGGACCTGAAGGTAAAGAATTACTTATTTCAGGCCATTGACAAAACTATTCTTAACACCATTCTACAAAAACATACCTCTAAACAAATCTAGGATTCAATGAAGAAAAAATATGAAAGAAATGCAAGGGTGAAGCGTTCAATTCTCCAAACACTGAGGAAGGAGTTTGAAATACTGGAGATGAAAACAGGTGAGAGTATCACTGAATACTTTGCTAAATTGATGACTGTAGCAAGCAAAATGAGAATATATGGGGAGAAAATGCAAGATGTAACAATTGTGGAGAAGATCCTTCAATCTTTTGACTGACAGATTCAATTACATAGTCTGCTCAATCGAAGAATCTAAAGACATTGATGCACTTTCAATTGATGAGTTGCAAAGCTCATTGATTGTACATGAACAAAAGTTTCAGAAACATAATATGGAAGAACAAGCCTTGAAAGTGACATCTGAAGATAGGTTCTATGGCAGACGAGGTCCTAGAGGAAGGGAAAGAGGTAGAGGACGTTTTGTCTTTAACAAATCCATTGTGGAGTGCTATAAGTGTAGGAAACTTGGCCATTTTCAGTATGAATATCCCACAACGAACAAGGAAACAAATTATGCTGAATTAAATAATGAAGAAGAGATTTTGCTGATGTATCATGTTGAGTTGTTTGACAATCCTCGAGAAGATGCCTGGTTCTTGGATTCTGGGTGCTCAAACCATATGTGTGGAGACAAGGCTATGTTCTGTGAAATTGATGAAGAATTTCAACAGATGGTGAAGCTTGGGAATAATACAAGAATGATAGTGCTTGGAAAAGGAAAAGTTCATTTGAATTTGGATTGGGTGAAACATGGTGTAACTGATGTATTCTATGTATCTGAACTGAAGAATACTCTCTAAGTTTAGGCCAGTTGCAAGAAAAAGGCTTAGCAATTCTTATCAAATCAGGGACATGTAAGAGCTCTCATCCTATGAGGGGGCTGATCATCCAAACCAGGATGACAGTTAACATGATGTTTGTGTTGATAACAAAGGCTTAAGTGAAAGATGCTTATTGTTTTCATGCACCTGCACAAGATCTCTCATACCTATGACATTGCAGATATGGTCATTTCAGTCACAAAAGACTGAGAGGTCTGCAATATAGGAAGATGGTTCGAGGACTGCCACAACTCCTTGCAACAACAACATAATGTACTGCATACATCATTGGCAAACAAATCAAAGATGTTATTCCAAAGGAATGTCAGTGATGTTGATGCAGACCAGCCCAAACACTCCAGCAAGGATCCATTACATGTTCCAAATGGTCCAATGACGCGGTCTAGGACAAAAGCATTGAAAGAGGCAATGAATGCATTGGTTTTGAAGGTTTCAACCAGGTCAGAATTGCAAGGACCATTGGAGTATCAAGAGGAGACCCTAGTACATCTTATCCATGTGCAGGAGGGGTCCAATACAAACTTATTTGGGCCATGAAGTGAGGACAACAAAGGATCCAAAAGAATCCTACTACAACTTGGAAACATGGGATTGATGGGCTGGATGGAAGAGAATAAATAAACCTTATGGGTTATATTTAAGTTAGTTAGCTATAGCCCAAGGCTTGTTTGGGCTTAATTAAGACTTTATTTTCAGCTAGGATCCAAGGCTTGCTTGGATTAAGTCATGGGCATTTCAATTTAGGATTTTGGGTCAGTTTTTAGTGGACCTCTTTTAAGTCCACATAAGAGGTCCATTAGGGTTAGGTTTTTAAAAGACTATTTAAACTCATGTTAGCCAAAAATTTCGGCAGCCATTGATTAATTTTAAATCTGAATTTTTCAGTTTATGTGTGAGAGTGATTCTTGCATTCTTTAGTTCTTGAACGAACTGAATCCGACTTATCGAAGATTAACTGGCTTCGTGACGTCATTCTACTCATTCCAATAGTGTTGGTGCCTTGGGGCAGGTTTCCATTGTATCACACTCCTATCAGACCTATTTCGGCTTTCCAGGATCAGATCTCATTCTTGGTTGTGGGTTGCGTGACCACGTGATCACGAGGTTCGCATCAGATGTGCATCACAAAGGCTACAACTTATTCATGCGGATATATATGGTCCAATCTCACCAATGTCAAATAGCCAGAAAAGGTACTTCTTGTATTTCATTGATGACTTTAGTAGGAAGGCTTGGGTTTACTTAGCAGAAAAATCAAAAGTTTACCATAATTTCCTGTATTATAAGAAATCTGTGGAAAAGGAAACTGGACAATGCATTAAATGTTTAAGAACAGATAGAGGGGGTGAATTCAACTCAATTGAATTCAATACTTTCGGTAAAGGAAATGGCATCAAAAGGCATCTCACGACAACCTACACCTCTTAGTAAAATGGTGTGGTTGAGAGAAAGAATAGGACAGTCATGAACTTGGTAAGATCAATGTTGTCAGCAAAGAGGGTACCCAAAACATTTTGGTCTGAGGCAGTAAATTGGACCATATGTCTTGAATAGATGTCCCACTGCAGCTGTAAGGGACATGACTCCAGAAGAAGTGTGGAGTGGAGTCAAGCCCTCAGTTGAACACTTTAGGGTGTTTGGTTGTCTAGCACATGTTCATGTACCAGATGCAAGACGAACCAAACTGGATGACAAGAGTGTGCGTTGTGTGCTGTTGGGAGTAAATGAAGAATCGAAAGGCTATAGATTATATGACCTTGTTACAAAGAAGATTATAACAAGTAGAGATATAATCTTTGAAGAAGAGAAGCATTGAGACTAGGATACCAGTCACACATAGCAGTAACACATGAAACTTGAATGGGAAGAAGGAAGTGAAACTAGTAGGAAGGGGAAGTGTGTTAATACAGAAATAGAGGAGCATGACACATAAATAGAGGATGCAGAAACAGAAGAGCATGAAACTACTACAAACTCAAGGAGGGAGTCAATTGCTCCTAGCTGGATTAGAGTCCCTGGTGATGAACTATCAGAAGAAGAAAATGAAACAGAACTGAATGTGGCAATTGTATCTTCCAATCCCATCAACTATGAAGAGGCAGTGGCAAGATGTCATTAGAAAGAGGCTATGGATGCTGAAATACAGTCAATTCAATGAAATAAGACATAGAGCTTAACTGAATTACTAGAAGGAGCTAAGACGATTGGGATAAAATGGATATACAAGACCAAACTCAATGAATCTGGTGAGGTGGATAAATTCAAAGCCAAGCTGGTTACAAAAGGCTATTCTTAACAACATGGTATGGATCATACAGAAGTGTTTGTTCCCGTGGAAAGGATGGATATTGTACGAATGATTATTGCTCTAGCTGCTCAGAGGAATTGACTTATCTATCAACTAGATGTCAAGTCTGCATTTCTACATGGGGAGGTAAATGAGGAGCTGTTTGTAGAACAACCTAAAGGCTATGAACAGAAGGGGAGTGAACACAAAATCTACAAATTACACAAGGCTTTGTATGAACTAAAACAAGCACCTCGAGCTTGGTTTAGTCGCATTGAATCCTATTTCATTGAAGCTAGATTTCAAAAGTGCATCAGTGAACAAACCTTGTTTGTTAAACAAACAAGTGAAGGCAGAATTTTGAAGTGAAGGCAGAATTTTGATTGTGAGTGTGAATGTAGATGATTTGATCTTCACTAGAGATGATGAACAAATGATGCTAGAATTCAAGAAATCAATGATGAGTGTGCTTGATATGACTGATTTAGGGAAGATGAGATTCTTCCTAGGAATAGAAGTGTTGTGGCAGGATATGAGAATCTATATCTGTCAAAGAAAATATATAATGGAGGTTCTGAGATGATTTGGGATGGAAGGGAGCAAACCAATGATGGTGCCTGGTTTCAAGGCTGGAAAGAATGACACAAGTTGTAACAACCCCAAATTTTTTTTTTCTCTCGCCGAAATTTCTAACGAAATTTCGGCAGAGTCTCCCCTAAATCGGGAGATCCCAAGTTATCAATAACATAACCTGCACACAAATTTGAATCACATCTCATCCACAATCACATCCATGTTTAATATAATCAACTGCATAATTCATTCCAAAATATGCTCAGGACCATATTCATTCCTAAACTCCATCTTACGTCACACGCATAAGATAAAAATTAAAAGAGCCAATTCGCACACAAAGATTTCACATATAGATACATATATACATATACATAGAACATAACACAGTTTAATATTCTAAGATAATCTAGTACTTTCTAATATCCAAAAGATAGGTTGATACATTTAATATTTCAGAAACAAAATTTTCAAATATATTATTCTATACAATTTACATGTTCTTCCACATAACAAAATTTCACCCTAACTCCCCAAGTTCCTATCTTATACAAAAAGGAATTAAGGCTTAAAATCTATTCCTGACGAGAATGGGAAGAACCTGGAAAATATAGATTTTCCATATGAGTAAAACAATTAAGTAAATACTAACAATTTACAGAAGAATTTAAACGACATATCCATCAATCTACTTAAATCATATGAGATTCTAAACATAACCATATACACCCTTTTAAGGTTATATAAAAGAAAATTTATTTCTTTTGACTGCTTCTTTCCCCTTTTTCACATCGAAGAGACTATAGCTGACACTAATGACCTCCAATAGTGTCTCTAGTTACCCGTCCTGAAATCAACTAATCAGTTTCATGAAAATGTTGACATGAACATAACCGTTGGTGTCATTAACTATTTTTTTAAAACCAAAATAGTTAATCTTCGTTCCGTTATTACCTTAGGGAGGTTTTAGAGTATGTCGATGTCAAGGATTCTTGACATCATTAGCTTTCATCTCAGAAAGCTAATCAAGTCTATAAATTTTGTCGATATCGATGTCACCTGCCGATATCATTAACTATTCCGAAATTGAATAGTTAATCATGTTTATAAATTATGCCGATATCGACGTCACCCGCCGATATCATTAACTATTCTGAAACTGAATAGCTAATCAAGTTTATAAATTATGCCGATATCGACGTCACTCGCCGATATCATTAACTATTCTGAAATCGAATAGCTAATCAAGTTTATAAATTATGCCGATATCGACGTCACCCGCCGATATCATTAACTATTCTGAAACCGAATAGCTAATCAAGTTTATAAATTATGTCGATATCGATGTCACCCGCCGATATCATTAACTATTCTGAAACCGAATAGTTAATCAAGGTCTATATCTCCCACCAACGTATCGGTAATGCCGACATCAACCAGCTTGTTTCTTCCTACATATATATATATATATATATATATATATATATATATATATATATATTTTCATCCCCTAACCTTTCCTTTACCCTTCTTTTCCTCATCAATAAGTACCAAATTGTAACTTATAGTTCAATAACTAGTAAAGAAAATAATTATTAGATAAAGAAGATATAGGTACCAAGTACCTATTTGCTGTGAATGTTCGACTTGCGTTACCCTGTTGTTGTTGCCCTCCTCCCGCGGTTCCTCCTGAAACCACAAACACCCACCATTATTCCATCTTAATCCACATATCACACACAACAACAATTACAATGGTAATAATATTCATTTCTCTTTTACCAAATCTTTTCTTTCTCACTTACATTCCTCATTATCATCCTTTAACTTTTCAACTCATTTGTAGTCCAAGTAGACATCACGAATTCAATTTTAATCACCGTTTATTCTCTTCTTTTATTTTCTGTATATCAAGACACACTTTATGAAGGGCAAGGAACAATTTCTACCCTTAACATGGTTAAATGTTTGCTATTTTCTCAACTTGGCCGAAACTGTCAACACAGGTGACAACTTGACCTCTCCTCATATTTTTACCCATATCTGGAGTTCCAGAGCTCCAAATTAGACGGGGTTGGACTCGTTGGAAAACTAACACTCCCAGCTACAACTTCTATGAAGGGACCCTCCCTGAATTATATATTTTTCAAGTCTAAATTCCCCTAAGAAACAGGGCAACGAAACTGCCCTGTTTTGAAAAAATGGAGAAAATATCTCCAATTCATCTTCAATCCTTGATTTCTCATCAACAACAGCCATGTCTTCCCTTTATTCATGAAATCCTACTCATTTATGCATTTTCCTAACCTTTTGTGTTAAAAAACCCTAAATCCCAATTCAAGAAGAATCACGAACTTCTAATCAAATTGAAGTTAATTTCATAGAAATTGGAATTAGAACTCCTTACTTGGATGAAATCTAACAATTTTGGAAGAATCTTAGCCTTCTTCTCCTTGAAAATACCCAGCCACTCTTCTCCCTCATTTCTTCCCCAAATTCTTCACTTTCTTCTTGTTACTTCTCCACCCAATTGTGTTCTTCCACTTTAGAAATCCAAGGCTTGTATGGGTTTACAATTTTTTTGGGTGTTTACTCTTGCTTTTTATGAAGTGAAATTCGAAATTCTCCCTCCCCTCTTTCTTCTAGTTTCAGCTGGACATGGCTGAGAGAAGAGATGAGTATTTACAGTCCCATATCTTCTTAATTCTATTTTGACTCCGTTTTTGTTTTTTTTTTTTTTTTTTTGCTTTTTTTTTTTTTGCTTTTTCTTTTCTTTGCTTTTCATAAATTTTGTATTATAACAACATTTTAATTTTTTATAAATCTCCTACCTCTATGTATACTTTATTCTCGGGTTTCACACAAGTAATAGAATTGATGAAACCTACTATAAGCAAGTAGTAGGAAGTCTCATGTATATTATTGCAACAAGGCCATATTGTGGTGAATTTCATTAACAGGTTCATAGGCAGACCCACAAACTTACATCTACAAGTTGCTAAGAGAGTATTAAGATACTTGATAGGAACTGTTGACTATGGAATATTTTACGAGAAGAATGGAAACAAACAACTGATTGCATTCACGGATAGTGATTATGCAGGAGACATTGAAGATAAAAAGAGTACAACTAGTTACGTTTTTATGCTAAGTGGAGGAGCAGTTTCATGGTCATCGAAGAAACAACCTATAGTTACTTTATTGACAATTGAAGCTGAATTCATTGTAGCAGCAACCTGTGCTTGCCAAGCAATATGGATGAGAAGGATTCTAGAAACATTAAATAATGAACAAGAAGGTTGCACTACTTTGATGTGTGATAATAGCTCCACCATCAAGCTTTCAAAGAATCCTATTATGCATGGTCACAACAAACACATTGATCTGAGATTCCATTTTCTACGAGATTTAACCCGTGATAAAGTGATCGAGCTCGTACATTGCAGAACACAAGATCAAGTGGCTGATTTGCTGACAAAACCAATTAATATGCAGACGTTTGTAGGGCTTAGAGAATAGCTGGGAGTTTGCATGGTGCCCAGGATAAACTAATTTCTAGAAATTAGTTTAAAAGAGGGAATGTTGAGAAGGCTGTTATTCTGTTAGTATATTGTTGTTAAATAAGTCTGGTAGTTTGTTAATATTGTTAGTTGATTGGTAATCTGTTAGTCTAGTTGACAGTTAGTTAATTGATTCCTTGAATTACGGGGAATCAGTTATGCATGCATTGTTGTACCAACTATAAAGCTAGACATTTCAATTCATTTCAAGGGTTCACTGAGATAATACATACGAGAGAGAGATTTCTTGTTATTCAATTCTTACAACTTCAGTCTTCTTCATCGTAATCTTCCTCATCTATTCTTGTATTTAAGTTTGCAGGTTAAATGGGGTCGATACCCATCTTTTCAATGTCTGTTAGAGACCATTCAGGTACTTCCTGGTGCTTCAATTCAGGAATTGGTTTTGTTGAGGAATTTGCAGGGACAACGGTGCCAGATTTTGTTGAGGAACTTGCAGGGATAGAAGCTAGCGCTGTTTTTGTTTCTCCATTCTTATCCAAGTCCAAATTTAGGTCAAAGACATGGACTGGTGTTTGTAAACTTCTTCCAGCTGGAATATTATCCTTCAAATCTCCAGGCTCATAATCCTCGTCCAACATTCCAAGGTTTGGATTGTGCTTGTCATTATGATGAACAATGTCTGGATCATCTTCAAATTTCCCATCCTGTGCAGCTTTCTCCCCCTCCATGGCTCTCGTGCCCCGCCCTCTACCTCTTCCCCTGCCTCTTCCACTACCACTGCTACTTGTCTGGGTAGTCTCATGCTGTCAAAGGAGTTATGGGTTGAGTTCTAGGTCAACATATTGTTCTAAAAACATAAAAAAGCAGAATAAACCCATAGAAGATTATTTTCTATATTTATTAAGAGTTGCCATCACGTATGCCTCCAAATCAGTGGAGGCAGAAACAATCTACAACTGGCGAAACGATTAACTTGTTACAATACCTCCATTTAAGCTAAGTGCATTTTGTAGACAATGGTCATAGATAGTTTCTACACAATCTACAAGGTAAAAATGAAATTCAACATCCAATGATATATTGAATTAGTCAAGTCGACGATCCAACTTTATGCAAAACCCTTACATGGTTTTGGTTTCTCCATTTTAATATATAATGCAAGGCACAAAAATTTACTGTTCTGCTTCTATTGCACTCCTCGTCACTATCATTGTCTTCATCAGCAGCAGCTTCCCTAAAGTTAAAGTATTAAGAATGCCATTTAGTCATCAAACACTTTAAATGTCCAAAACTAAAAATAAGATACGAGACTAGACAAACAACTCACTATAGGAAAAAAAAGCTCCATGCAAGAATTCAAGTGATATCTGTCACATCTCCATGTATTAAATAGGCCCAATAAACGGTTGAACCACTCACTATATTACCCTCCAATTGAAAATGGATGCAAACCAAAAGTTGAGTCCTCAACACGGTACAAGTGTTTTATATAAGTGGTAATACCAATTCTTACAATGTTCAGACGCCGGAGTCTTTGGAACAGGCTTTTTAGAAACGAGGAATTGATGAAATTGGTCTTTCGGGGGGGGGGGGGGGGAAGAGATTTGCTCTTGGGACAAACTACCAATTCCTATTCAACATTTATGGTCGAGAACAGTTCTCTGCTCTTTTGGAATTGAACAACCAATGATAGGTGAGAAATGAGGGAAGCAAAAGATAACTTCATGTCAACCATTCAGTACAGAACAAATAAAATGTCGAATAGCAATGTAAGAATAAAAACTCCATAGTTTTTGATTGTGCTCACATGCGTTTGTAAGAAACATTTTTTTGTAGCTATGTTGTTCATTAATCAGGCCCTCACATCTGCATGGTTAGGAATCAGTTCCCACCCAATTCTCCATACACTTCCACTTAGTTGGGTTTAAAGACTAAACTTTTTGATATATGATATTTAAAATGTCTAAGGTAACATTTTACATTGTTGTAGCGGTTGCTTTTCACTTTGAAATGTATCAAAATAATTTTTTAAAATTTAATTTTTATATTAGCACAATTAAAAACATTGAAAGAAAATAATTTTAAAAAAAGAATAATAATTAAAAAAAACAAACACGATGCCACCGTAAAAATAAACAAGGTTTAAGTTTCACATAATGAAACTACCATACTTCTATCATGCAACAAAACCAACCAACTTAAGAGGTAGTAAAACAAAAGGTAAAAACCACTTGTAAGAAAAGCTCATCTAATTCCTATGCACAAAGTCTCACCGACAACAACCAGATTTTCTATCTCACAATTTGGAAACCCTAGAAAAGAGGGTTGCAATTGGAAGAGAAAAAAAACTCTCGATAGTAAATATATAAAATAGAACCCGAAAACGTCACGAAAACTAAACCAATCCAGCAAAGTGCCGAAATGAGAACAAGAAAGTGATGAAACTAATAAGCCTCCAAACAAATTCAGCAGCACCCAAAGTAAGTGTAAAACAGAGGTGAAGGGCAAGCTATGAAGAGTCAATACACATTTGACTGTGCCCTACACACCGACAATTCATTATCCATAATCAAATAGGTCCTATCTCCAATTCACCAAGCAAAAACAAGTGTTGGTTCCTCGTGTTTTGCCATTTATGCTGCGTTAATACATCAAAACATAACCAATCCAACAAACTGCCCCTGATGGGCACCGAATTTAGCAGCAGGCAAAGTACATAAATAAAGAAAATGGGCAAGCACTATCAAAGACAAAAACAAATTCTAAGACTCGATCCAGATTAGACAGTGCCTTAGATATCAATAATTCACTAATCCCATGTTAGTATTAGCGATAACAAAATAAGTAGACAATCCACGATTTTTGTTCAAAAAACATGGGGGGAATAACTTACGGCAGGGAAACGAGTGTCGAGTTTCTTCCTCATGCTACCAGAATCTCCCTCCTTCTCTTAAGGACAAGTGAGGAACGGACAAAGTTGGTAATTAAAAAAGATTTTTACAAGAAAAAACAAAAACGAAGGGAGACGACGGACAGAAACAGAGACACGGCCGGACAGGGTTTAGCCGGAAATAAGGAAGAGAAGTCCAGGGGATTTTATTTATATTTTTGAAAGTTTAGGGTGATTTCTTTAATTTAATTACATTCATAGGCTTTGGCTGCCAACCGCTAGTTTTTAGGTCCTCGGAAAAAACCCTAACCTGCCACGTTACAACTCTGCTGCCTCTTTGGTTTGTTTGTGTTTTCTTTTGGTCAACTTCACCCCTACATATATTCTAATATTTTACATCTATCCTTATACTTTTTACCTTTTCAATTTTGCCCCTTTACTTTTCCACAAGCTCCTCTGTAATGCCTAGCATTACATTTTTATTTTATTTTTTTCTTATTTTTCTCTTGTCCTCTCGTTTCAGATTCTGTGTACATTTTATAGCTTTCCATGAAATAAAATTTAAGAAGCGGGCTTTTTACTATTTTTTTAGGTTATTAATTCATTTAAGAGGCAGGCTTTTTACTATTTTTTAAGGTTATTTGATTCTTAAAAATTAAATTTCCTTGAGGATTTAATATAATTAGCTAGGAGCATGCTCTCACATTATAAACCAAAGTTTAATTTTCAATATTTATGGGAAGTTGTAAGAAAATAATTTATTATAAATGCTCAAATACTATAGAGATGGACTTAGCCTTGATTCATAAAGACCATTATTCGATTAAAATCAAGAAAATTTTTATTGGACATGAAATTGAAACTTTTCTAAAACTATGAGGATAATATTGGAAAATTGCAAATCATTTGCATAGATGGAACATTATGGATTCATAAGTGATGAAAGTTCCAAATCCTTGATATATACATATAAAAAAAGTTATTTAGGACATAGAATAATGATTCATAAGAGAAAATCAGTATTTTTATTATAAATGTATCATATAACCTATAAAAAACCTCAAATTCAAGAAACAAAAATATTTGTTCTTGAGTTTTAAGATGGTTAAAATTATCTTATTTTTTTCTCTATTTTTCTTAGCCTCCCTTACTTAGGGGTTTCAAGAGGTTATTTATACCCTTTGAACTTTGTCGTTTTCCAAAAAAAAAGGTCCAAAAGTGTTTTGATTTCAATAATTTTAATATGAACAAATACTTAATACAGAGAGGTATGATGGTTTATCATATCTTTATTATTTATATAGTGAAGGATTGACTAAGATCAGGTATAAAGTCTAAGATTTTGATAATACTCAGGTTTATTAGGTCTACCATGTTTATTAGACTTACATTATCTTGGACTTCACTGACTATCGAACCCAAACGCGCTAGACTTGGCTGACTATCAAGTCCAAATATCTTAGGTCTTGGACTTGGCTAACTACCACGTTCAAGTGCAATGGACCTAACTGGTTGTTAATTCCATGTGTTTTAGGTTTGACAGGTTTGTTAGACCTACATCACCTTAGACTTGATTAATTATTACGTCCAAGTGTCATGGACTTGGCTTGTAATTAACTATATCATCTCAATATAAGAATATTAGTTTTTTTTAACAGGATCAACAACATATCAGTTTTCTAACATTATTCAAAACTAGTAAGCATCATATTAGTATGCACGATCATAAATTGAAGGAATTATAGTTAAAACATTTGTTTTAAATCATGAATAATATGTATATTTTATGACAAATTGATGAGGACCAAAATAACATCAAAGCGTAATCACGAAAATGACCCATTGGTGGTGCCAAGTAGACCTATTACAAGAGCTAGGGCAAAAAGACTTAAAGAGACATTGATGGGCTAGTTTAGAGTACATAGAGTAAGATGAACTTAAAGGGACAAATAACACCTATGGATCTTAAAGAGTAACCTCTAATTTATCTAATCCAAATCCAAGAAGGGTCTCCTTCAAGTTCTGAAAAGGGTTGATGTGTTAGGCCCAATGACAACCTTGATCTGAGCTTATTTTTCTTAATGTAACACAGAGTCCAAGTCCAGGTTATATGCTAAAGAATGAAGGATTTTTAGCATTCAAAAGAAGAAATTATCTAGTCTAGGAAGGAAACCTAAAAGTCAACAACATTTAAGACCGAATAAATCTTCTTTATCTTCTTTTATGTGGGTTGCAACTTAAACTTTTTATTTTAAATTCATATTTTGTGTTTTAGAGTTAATTAACATCAATTAGACTGAGATACTTAGGGATTTATGTATGATTGTAAGTGGGCTTCATACAAGTCCATATCTTTGGATATTCTAGGATTTAGCTTCGGTTAATAACATATATGTAACCTAAGTTTCTGATCATTTTTTTGCTCAATGATATTTGGATTACGCCTACAAGTTTGTGAGCTTGTGAGGGTGAGAATTCTATCTTCCTTGATTCTCTAAAAGAATGAAAACAAGTTATTGAGGTTCACTTAACTTCATGGCGTGAATCCATATTTCTCGTTCGCGAATTACTGTTCGTTGGGTGGAGGTTCAAATCCAATAGTGTTGATGTCTAGGTACAGGTTATCTTTGTGTCACACTTCTATCAAACCTAATTTACTTGGCTTTCTTGGAATTGATGTCTTTGCATGGGGGTTGCTTGACCGCGTGATTAAAAGGTCCAGATCACAAATTAAAAATAGATTCCTTTTACTTACAGTGCTAAAATCTTATGAAATAATATTCTTTAGGAAATATTCTTCAAATGAAATATTAACATGATTTATAATAAATTATGAGTAAATAAGAAAATTTTCTAACTAATGATTGATATACTTATTATAATAAATTATGAGTAAATAACAAATTGATATAAAAAAAACTCTTGGTGATATACTTTTGTGAGACCCAAAATTCTTTTTTCCATGTAGAAAAAAAATACAAGATTGTCTTGTAGTTTATATAGAGAAAAGTTGAAAAGTCACAAATGATTATAAAAATGTAATTTGGGTTTATTGTTAAATATATGATTAATAAAATAACCCATTTTAAATTAGAAAATACATCATATAAATTATAAAAAGATAAAAAAAAACTTCTTACAAATATCTTAAAGTGTGGCGGTGAGTTGCAAAAACGACAATACTTAATCTTTTAAAAGGTCAAGATAAAACCTACAATTATTAATCATTTTTTATTGGATATGTTTATAATAGTTACGCATATCAATTTCTTGCATATATGTTAGTTATTAAGGGCATTCATTCTAATACTATAATGAAATCAAGAAATGCTACATCTTTATAGAATATGTTTCATTTAAGGAAGCACAAGAAAATCGTGTTATTAGAATGATTGAAGTTAGCTCAAGTGTTCATCATCAATCAAAAGATGAGAAAGTTGAGTCTATAAGGAGTTAAAAAGAAACCAAAACATTTGATCTTGATTTTTCTAACATGTTAGAAAATAAACCTTTAACTTGCTTTAAAACATTTTTTTTATCATAAAGCTTCATATTAAAAGGAGATAATCAATAATGAAATTGAATCTGTTATGAATAATTATGCACAATAACTTGAGGACAGTCTACATGAAAGTAAACTATCAGATCACAAGTTGAATTTTAAACGAAAGATGAAAACTGATGAATTTATTAACAAATACAAACTAATAATTATTGTTAAATAACATTATACATTTTAAAATAAACACCTAGATTATATGAAAATTTTAACAAGGTTATATCATGAAATGAGTTGAAAATTTAGTATATGAAGGAACCATGTGGAGTTTGAATCAGAACTCTTTATACTAATTTTCTTGCCATAATTGTTCATCAAATAAAATAAAAAATAATTATTTTCCAGGTTCATTCACACCAAACTTAGACCCAAAAATATCCAAATTCGAATGGTTTGAAAATTACAAATTTAGAAATTATGATTGATTTGAGTTTTGAAATGATTGTTTATTTTAGATATTCACGAGATGCGAAGAGAACGGTTTTGCCTATCATTTCAGATAACAGATACATTAGGGGTGTAAATTAAGAGAGTGTAACTTAAGGGACCTCTTTGCAACTTAGCCAAAGAAGGAAAGAAGAAATAAAGAAAAAAGACAACGCTTGGCCCACATCCATCCATCCATTTCCCCCTTGTCTGCCTCTTGGATCGAAACTATATAACGCCTCATTTTTTTAGATTTTGTTCTTACAAAAAAATAATAATCAAAATCCCTCCTTTCTTCCCCCACCCACCCTCTCCCTCTCTCTCTCCAAAAACCCTAATTCTATTCGGACCATTCGGTTTCAACCTCTACCAATCCTTTTCTCCTCCCCCCTTTAATCTCCACCGTCCGATCGATCACACCGCCGTTTCGCTCTCTCCGCAGGTCTGCTCCCCCTCTCCAAGTCCAACCATTCAATTTTTATTTTGATTAATTGACAGGATCGCAATCTAATTATGGATTTGAATTCGAGTTTCTCGCTCCGTTTAAGATGGAGAATCTTGATGATTAAGAAAATTTTGTGATGGATCTATCAATTTGACTCTTTTAATCAATTGACGGTAATTTTGGCATATATGATCGTAATCAATGGAGAAATGTTGTTATTGAATGACTTCAAGGACTGAAAATGTCGGTGCGGTGGAATTAACCGTCGGAGGAGAAGGAAAATGATACTTTGTTTTCTTGCGGCATTTTGTTTTCTTTGGTTTCGAAGGATTCCTTTTCTAGTGTATCTAGGGCTTGGTCTGCTTAAAATGAAGTGGAAATTAAGTTTTATTTATTTATTTAGTTTTAAGAATTGAGACTTGTTTAGGGTGTGAATTCGTTGGTTTTATCTTGGTTATTTCCATTTTTTTTTATCAATTTCATTTTATATGATGTTAGGTTGTTTTTCTTGTGTTTGCGGTTTTGTTGCTGCTAGCGTTGTTATATTTTAGCTGAAAAGCACTGACTTTGATTGGCAGCATGTTATTAGTGAAACTTGCTCTAATGGAGAAAGATTCTGCTTGAAATGTATGAAAAATTAATTCCAATCGTATATTTAGCTTATAGTGGGATGCTCTGGCATTTGTGTTGTGCTTTGTTAAACAGTTTACATAGTTTGATAGTGATAGCTTGGGCTTTAAAAAAATGTTCTTTTAGGAGAAGTCAGGGTGTTAGTGGACAATTAGGTTTAGCAGTTGAGTTGATGTGGCTCCTTGTGGCTACTCTTATCGATAATTCTGTGGGGATTGCTCGAAAAAATTAAGTTCACAAGGATTGATGGGATCTCAAATTCACCAATACTTCAATGCTTGAAGACTCATCTTGGCAATGGAGAAACAGAAATGAAACAATTATGATTGTGTGCTCTTTTGTAAACTCCATTCAAACATTTGGATCCCTTCATTGAGATTCAACAAGACCAGTATTTGTTGAAGGCAATGTTGTGAAGATTGCAGTAGTGTTGTTACTTTTGTAAGCTCCATTTAAACATTTGGAATTAAATTTTGTTTATTTAACTGCTAAGTGCCTGCAGACCTCTCTTATCTTTGAACTATTAAGATCCTAACAGTTCTGAATATTTATGCTCTGGAAGAAGAGGCCTTGTTTGTGAAGGTTTTTCACTTCCTTATTTGTGCTATAGAAAACCCTAGCTCTTTTTGTTTAACTCTTCACATTGGAAATTACATCATTGGATGATATTTGGGCCTTTCAAGTGACTGTCAACTGTTGGTGTCATTGTAAAAACTTTAAAACCTTGCTTTAGCCAATGGGGACACAATAGTTCTGAAGTATTGGAACATCAGTTAAAGGCACTGATAACTTAGCTGTTCAAATGTTTCAAGAGTGGTTTTGCTTGTGACAAAGGTGACAAAGTGGGTAGGCAAGGATATGGCAGTGTTGGGATTCCCTGGTTTAGAATGGCTTGCTTATGATTTTTGGAGTATGCATTTTAGAAACTAAAAACTTTACTAAACAAATCAGTTTCAACAGTTCTAGGTTTATGAATACTGCGAAATGTGAATATCTTTTTGATGCTTTGTTAAATTGGAGAGTTATCTATCATGGGGAAGCTTTGCTTACTTTATTACAACAGTTTTTTTTTGTTTTGTAATTTCCTGGAGTTTTCTAAAGATGACATTCATGTCTTATCATGAAATCAAATTTAACTCTCAAACTCCATGTCTCTAATGTATATAGTCTCTGCATTACCTGTATTATGATTTGGAACCACTTTTTCTGGCAATTTAAAATGGATGGCTGTTAAGAGGTTTTTTTTTTGAGAAAAAAATAAACTACAGGTTATATGATTGGTTTGTTTTTTGGTGCGGTTCTCCAAGAAGCATGCTCAACAAGGACATGCCTGAATGTGCATTTAATGAGTTGACTGATCTGATAGTACCTGTGGTATTCTTTTAGTTGCAGAGTATCAGGATTCGTAATGAGTGGTTGTTTGAACTTGTCTTTTTCGATGCATATTGGTATTTTCTTCTCGCTTGGAAGTTCTGCCACAGGTATAATTAAAGCATCAGTTAAATGAGATGGTCAGTAGGTGGATATGCCTGTGTTTAACCCTTATATTTTCATTTCTGCATCTTTTCATGCAGCAGTTTTTGAGGTTCTGATCCTTTAATAAATAGCATATGTGTGGCTATTTGTATATTATATCACAAATGCTTCCAAATAAACTGGTGTGACGATATGGAGTGGATGATTGCTGGTTATTGTAGTATCTGATTTAATGGTGATCTTGCATGACCAAGTTATTTGTCTTTTTTCACAACTGTATACTAAATGTCTCAATCATTATTGTGGAAATTACAGGAACATATTTGCCTTTTGAGATGTCCCCGGCATCAAAATCAAAGTCAAAGGACAAAAAACCTGGCAAGGAACCCCAGAAAGCTTCACCAAAGCCTCCGGGATCAGCTAATGCAGGGAGTGGTATCTCAGCTAGCGCATACAATCCACTGTCTGGAACATTTCATACCATTGAAACAGTGTCAACATCCTCTGCTTCACCTCTACACAGTAATGGTCGATTCCGAAATATAGACGAGACAGATGATCATCCTAGTGGCTTGTTAGGAGCTGGGGTTGAATATGATTCTGTTTCAAATAATGGTAGCTGGTCTGGTGAGTCAGAAGATCACAAAGAGAAGACTTCTAATCATGCAGTCCGGCAGGAAACAATACCGGGTGCTGACAATGACAAGCGGGAAACAAGCGCAGGAAACAAGCGGGAAAAAATCCGCCAGAAGAATGAGAGAAAGCATCAGCGTCAAAAGGAGAGGCGAGCACAAGAATTGTATGAGCGGTGCATCGGCTATCTCATGTCAAGAAAGCTGGAAGCTCTAGCTCAACAGCTTGTTGCAATGGGATTTTTGCATGAACGGGCAACATTGGCTCTTATATTGAATGAAGGAAAGTTGGAAGAATCTGTGACATGGTTGTTTGAAGTGGGTGAACATGCAGATAAGCACAGGGATCAAAACCTTGGTGGGAGTACTTTGAAAATTGATATATCAGAAGAGCTTGCCCGGATTACAGAAATGGAAATCAGATATAAGTGCACAAAGCGGGAGGTTGAAAGAGCTGTGGTTGCCTCTGAGGGTGATCTTGAGAAGGCCATGGAAAGTTTAAGACAACTGAAGCTAGATGCACCATCTGCTCCGCCAAAACCTGAGGAAACTGCTGATCCTCCGGCATCAAGCAGTGATAAGCTCTCTTTAGCAGGTAGCCAGAATATGGTGAGACCGCAACCAAAGGTCAACCCATCTTCTTTAATACAGCAAAGAAGAGATAAAGATTTTAACTATACAAAACCAGCTGCTCCAGTGGTAGGATCATTGGAATCTGGGAGTAAAAATGGACAGCCTTTGACGAGAATACAACCAAAGTTGGATTGGCCAAAACCTCATCCAACTGCAACTCCAACTGACAAAATATGGTCAAGTGTGGGATCAAATCCTTCCGTTTCGTATTCTTTGGCATCTCCTTTGCAAGTGCCACCACCACCTGCCAAGACAGAAACCCGTTATGCTGCTGTTGGAAGTGAATATAAGAGCCTTCACCCTGGAACAGTTAGAGAACCAGTGATAATGATGCAGCGGCCTCAATCGGTAAATTCAAAGCAGGTTCCAACTACAAGCATAAACTCATCTCCTCCCGGGACAGCTGCTGCTTGGTATCCCACCAATAGTGCTGATATCATGAAGTCAAATGGCTTAATGCCTCCCATTCCTAGCACTAGAAGTCTCAGCCCAAACAATCTGAGTTCCAATCAGACATTCCATCACTTCCATTATCAACAACCGCAGAATTTAGTTCCCAGCAATGGTCCAGGAGATTCTCCTGGAACCAGCAAAGCAAATGGGTTGTGGAGTAGAGCTGGTGCATCACCATCACTCGCTGCTGCAGCTTCCCTTGGACTTTTCTCGGGATTGGGTTCCACAGGTTCATCAGAGGCATCCTCTCCAGTTGACTGGAGCACTTCTGGGTCAATGGCGCAGCTGGACTACACCAGCATAGACTGGAGTTTGGACCGAGGCCTATCATCCCCAAGGCATGGTGGATTTTGGTTAGGGCCAACAAATTTAAAGAGCAGCGCACAAACGTATGATTCTAGCGCTTCTGGGTTTGGTGCTAGGCTAGCAATGAGACCAGCTCCCAGTGGCAATGGCATCCCCGTTCCAGGATTGCAGGATGGTGGTGTGGATAATTCAGAAACATCTACACCCGGTTCCCTTGAATGGACTTCGCCATTTGAGGGGAATGATATCTTTGGCTTGTCAAGACAGTTCGTTTCATCTCCTTCGCTGTAGGGGTGGTGGGGAAATGATTTCAATGAATAAAATGAAAAAGATAAAACCTCAAAATTGTTTGAATTTGATGTTGGTTCTCCCTGTGTTGATTGCTGGTGAATATCATTCTCGTTTTCCAAAGTCCTTTGCTTTGGATCTCTTTCCACCGCCCTTCCTTTACATTAACTTGCTATCAGTTGGTCAAAATTGGAGAGAGCAAGAGGTGATGACATGCATAACACATCCCTCTCAGTCAAAATTGAAATGAACAAAAACATCGATGGCCATTTCATCATTCAAAACATGATGCTCGTTTAAGAATATTCATTTATTCTGAAGGTACCCTCCCTCCCATTCCAGCCTCAACATCCCCAAATATTTCTATATTCCCCCATCTTCACGGTTCCATCATTAGCTTCACAAAGGTAATTATTATACAGATGTGATCGTTGTTTTCATACTACAAGAGAGGCTAGTTCACTGGATAGAGCGGGAAAATTCAGGCGGAGGCTCACAAATTGTTGAACTTGAAGCAGGATGTTGATACCAATGATCTGCCTCACGATTAATGAAATTGGCCTCTGCAATTGAAAAGAATTGCGTCGTCAAGATAGCCACAGAGATTAATTTCCCCTAGGTTTGTCCTAAAAGATATTCTTTCATCGACTAGGCCATCGACTAGGCCCTAGGTTTGTCCTAAAAGATATTCTTTCATCGACTAGGCCCTAGGTTTGTCCTAAAAGATATCCTTTTGGTTTGCCTCAGACGGTAAGCCTTAATCCTAGCTGCTTTTCATGCATCTCTAAGCAAATGCATACCAGCTTCAAAAGTATCAGGGATTTGCTCTTTTAAGTCCTCGGGATTTCTAGTTAGGCAGTTACAAATGAGATAGTATGCTGTCACGGGATGTGATTATATATTAATTAGGAAATTAATTAGAGTTAGTAAATAATAGTGTTTTAGTAGAACACTTATACTTTTATACTTGGACCGAATTTGTAGTCAAGGCATGTAAATCGGTTTACTTTCTATTTAATGGACAAGACACTCAACAAGGGTGATCATTCAATTTCTAAATATACCAATTTTGTCATGATATCAGAGCCTCTACTGATCTGTGAATGATCATGAGTATAACAAAAAAAAAATCTCTTCTTTCGGTGACCATTCTGGCGTGTTTCTTTGTGGTGGTCGTGTGGTTGTGGCGTTGGTTCTCTTCTATTCTGGCTTGATTCTCTGTTGTGGTTGGGTTGTCGTGAGGATATCAGTGATTTATGTGGTGGTTGGAGGTCCTGAAGTGGTTGGAGAGGTGATCGGTGTTCTGAGCATCCTCGTCGGCGCCTACTCTGTTCTGCGCACGATTGTTGAAGACGAAGTCTTCAAAACGGCACCATTTTCTGTCTCCTGTCCCTTCCCTAAGTTGTGTTTGGGCCGAGCCCACACTATATTAATATAACAGCCCACGATCTGATACCATGCGGGCTGGGTTTCGACTGTGTTTGGACTTATTTGAAGACTGTGTTTGGGATTGTTTGTGGGCTGCGTTTGGGCTCTGTCTTTAGGCCCGGATCCGTGGGCCTTCATTACCGCAGACTCTTTTTTTGGCCTGATTTCTTTGGGCTATCTTAGCGAGACCGATATTAATCTTTAGCTATATTTTTTTTGGTATTACTATTCCAGGATTTACATCATGTATGGAAAATAATATCATTCGCTTTACTGGAAAAAATTTACGTGAGAATTTCAATTTAAAATGTTTTTGAAAGGGAAATAATTATTTCATCATATTGATAATTCTACGTGAAAAGGTATTAGCTAAATGGGAGGTCCAGAATGCTAAGGTGATTTCTTGGCTATTGGGAACAATTGAGCCTTATCTTGTTACTAATGTTTGGTGTATGTGGGCATATTTACACTGCATTTATCATCAAGATAACAATGCTCGACAATTCCAGTTGGAGATTAGCAATTACAGTCAAGGTAACTTAACCATTGAATAATTTTATTCTGGTTTTATTAATATCTGAAGCGAGTATTCTACTATTGTTCATGCTAAGGTTCCTACTACGGCTCTAGCGACTCTTTAAGCTGTTCATGTTGAGAGTCAACGCAATCAATTCTTGATGAAGCTTTGTCCTGAATTTGAATATGTTAGAGTCTGTTTATTAAACCGTGATCCGGTCCCTTTCTTAGATATCTGTTTGGGGGATTTATTGTGTGAGGAGTAACGATTATCCACTCAGATGGGTATGGCCTCTCAGAAGGTTTTTTATGAGCTTGTTACTGTAGCCTATGCATCGCAAGGAAGAGGACATCACAGGTTGCAGTGTTTCAGCTGCAAAAGAGCTTGGTCACATTGCTCATAACTGTCTAAAGAAAGTTTGCAACTACTATAAGAAACCAGGTCATTCATCAAAAACTATCCGGTGCGACCTTAGAATCGCCAATCTCAAGCTTTTCAAGCTTTTGTCCAGGCATCGTCTTCTGCGCCTCCCACTGTAAGCTCTAATTCATCTGTTCTCACACCTGTTATGGTTCAACAGATGATTGTCTTGGCTTTTACAGCCTACAAGGTATAACTCCTACCCCTACTCCTTGGATTATTGATTCGGGTGCTTCTAATCATGTGACTGATAGTGAGACGGATCTTCATGATGTTCATGAGTATGACGGCACGCAATCTATTCAGATTGTTGATGGCAATACACTTCCTATTACTGCTGTTGGTAATTTGGGTCCTTCATTTAAAGATGTTTTTGTCTCTCCTGAATTATCTACCAGCTTGATTTTTGTTGGACAATTAGTGGATGATAACTGTGATGTTCATTTTTCCCATGGTGGTTGTATTGTGCAGGATCAAGTATCGGGAATGGTGATCGCGAAGGGGCCTAAAATGGGATGTCTTTTTCCTCTATATTTTTCCATCCCTAATGTTGTTTCTTTTGCTTGTATGGCTATTGTCAATAACAATGAAGTATGACATAAGAAATTGGGTCATCCTTATGTTGTCTTAACTCATCTTTTGAAATATGGTTTTTTGGGCAATAATAATAAGTCTTCCTCATCTTTTAATTGTACTACTTGTCGTCTTGGTAAAAGTAAAACCTTACCTTTTCCTGTGCATAATAGTCGTGCTTCCACCTCTTTTGAAATTGTGCATACTGATGTTTGGTGGGCAAGTCCTATTATTTCTCATGGGCAATATTGTTATTTTGTGACATTTATTGATGATTACAGTCGATTTACTTCGATCTATTTTCTTCGCTATAAAGCTGACGTGTTCTCTGTTTTTTAAAGATTTATAGCACTTGTCGAGACACAATTCAGTACTTCAATCAAAATCTTACGCTTCGACTCAAGGGGGGATACTTGTCACATTCCTTTCAAAATTATCTTCAGCAAAAAGGGATAATTTCTCAACGCTTTTTCCCTTACACCCCTCAACAAAATGGAGTCACTGAGCGTAAGAATCGTTATCTCTTAAATATTGTTCGTACTTTGATAATTGATTCGTCTATACCTACCAAATTCTGGGTAGAAGTATTATCTACAACTATTTATTTGATCAATCGCTTGCCTATGATCACTTTAAATTATGATTCTTCCTATCTTCGTTTATTTGGTATACCTCCTGAGTATAAATCAATTCATACTTTTGGGTGTGTTTGTTTTGTCCATCTGCCACCCACTGAACGTCACAAGCTTGTTGCCCAGTCTGTCACATATGCTGTCATGGGATATAGCCTACTTAGAAAGGATTTTATATGTTATGATGCTCATGCAAATAAATTTTGAATCTCCAAGAATGTAGTTTTTTTTTAAATCAATATTTCTTTCAATCTCATGTTATTTCTGATTCCCCTGTTGCCCTAATTGCCCCTCTTTCTCCATTTGATGATGTCCCTCCTTCTGTTAAGCGATTTAAACCAGGTATAGTGTATCAAAGACGTCCTCCTCCAGCGCCTCTTCCAGACACCACTTCGTCACCTGATTCTACACTACCAGCACCTCGACGGTCCACTCGGGTTTCACATCTACCAGATAGGTATGACTTTTCTCATACCTCGCTTACTGCCACTCTCGATACTATTTATGTTCCTCACTTTTATACTCAGGCAGCCACCCAGGCTTGTTAGCAGCAAGTCATGCAAGAGAAAATTCAAGCTCTTTAAGACAATCACTTGGGATCTTATGACTTTTCTGCCTGGAGTAAAACCTATTGGTTGTGCAGATACTCATCGCTTTGTGACCGGATGATGTATATTTTTTGGCAATGCACTTATTTCTTGGAAGAGTAAAAAGCAAGATAGAGTTTTCAAATCCTCCACAAAATCCGATATATCATGCTATGTCTTCCGCTTGCTCTGAAATTACATGGCTTCGTGGGTTATTGGGGGAACTTGGTTTTCTCCAGCTTCATTCCACTCTTCTTCATGCTGATTATACCAGTGTGATTCAGATCGCTGCTAATCCAATATTTCATGAGCGTACAAAACATATTGAGGTTGACTGTCATTCCATTCGTGAATCTTTTCACCGACATGAAATTACACTTCCTCACATTTCCACCGAACATCAGATTGCAGACATTTTCACTAAAGCTCTCTCTCGGCATCAACATAAATTCTTAGTTGACAAATTGATGCTTCTTGATCGACCAACATCAATTTGAGGGGGGATGTCACATGATGTGATTATATATTAATTAGGAAATTAATTAGAGTTGTAAATAGTAGTGTTTTAGTAGAACACTTATACTTCCATGCTTAGCCCGAATTTGTAACTAGGGCATGTAAATCGATTTATTTTCTATTTAATGGATAAGACACTCAACAAGGGTAATCATTCAGTTTCTAGACATACCAATTTTGTCATTCTACAGGGTAAAACCACAAGAACTTTGCCTGACACAAAAACATCTTGGTACTCATCCTCATCGTATATATGAATTGTGGAGGATCTGGTGAGCCAATCCCAACTATTGTGTGCTTCCACTGCGTGAAGTTTATGGGAAAATAAAAATAAGATTATAGCAAAACAGATCAGCTTTTATGTAAATTTTAGTAGCTATCATCAATATACTAAAATTAAAAACAAGTCTTCAACTCATGTCAGGATTAAAATATATAACTACGCAAACAAAATTTAGAAGCTACAACTGATTATTTACATACTTCATGCAAACTGTTTGCTTTATTCCAACTCTCCTTGCACCATACATCAAGCTATAAACTACAACTGCTCAATTATTAAGAGATTCATGCGGTAAATAAGCTCATTTTGTAAAACTTTGATCGCGAACACGCGGAGAGAACCCAACAAACCCAACAAAATAAGATTTTATCAAAATATACTTGGAACTTAAAATTCAAAATACATGAAGAAATACAAAATATCATGGAATTGCACCAAAATGAATTAAATAGTTACGACACTTCTGCAACCAAAAAGACCTCATTCCATCTTAACTTCAACATTGGTTAGAAAGGGCCCGTGTATTTGATGATAAGTTTGTTCAAAAATGAGCTTCAAAGGCTTTAGAGTTGCTAAATGGGTTGCATCAATGAAAATTTAAGGCAATTATATCATGGCATTTTAGTAGTTACTGGAAGATTAAGGTTTAAGGGTCAGAAGTCAAAAGAGGATGGTATTTTTTTAAAATTATAGATGAATTCTTAATGGCTAGTGTCAGTAACTAGAGAAGTTAAAGAAAGAAAAAACACAATATAAACAAGGGAGTACTGAGAAAGATCATACAAAAGGCCACCCACGCTCCAAACACAAATACAACATTTTCTCTTTTTAACAACAATATAATTTTAAAATAGCAATCTCAACCACCTCTCTCTCTCACACACACTCGAGGAGGAAAAGGCGTTCTAGCATACTCCAGTTGGGAAGCTTTAGATATGAGAGATGCCTAGTGGAGAAATAGTTTTGACTTGATTATTTATCTACTCTATAACAAGTGTGCCTTTAAGGACCATAAAGATAACAGACCTTGATGAAAATTATCCAATTTGTATAAAGGATTTGAATGCTTACTAAAAAAACCTTGTTAATGTAACATAAGCCTAAAACTATTGTTAAGAACGTGGGGTGTTTACACACGATTATGAGCTAAGTAACTTATAATGACAAGTTAAGTTAAAGACTTTGTCACTTATAATTTATCAATACCACAGAATACATCATCTCATGCATTTAACTGCAGAAATCCAAATCTCATTAAGATTCATCGGAAATATTATACTATCAAATATAACCATTTACTGACTTATGCTAAATGTGGATTCAATATGAAGATTCTAATAGCAATCCAGTATCATACCTCCGAGAGATAAAAATAGCATCATATTATCCATGACCAGCTACAGCTATTCGTTGTTTTAATCTTTTAAGAGAGGAGAGAATTTCAAAGGCAGGGGGCTCTACCACAAAAATCATTCAGGAATATGTAAAAAATGAATATTCTTTCACCGTAAAGCATGCATAAAACAAAATGTATGATTGGACCAGGAATGCACCCTAGCTATCCAAGAACTGCCATGAGCCTTGAGGGAGTTGTGACTTTGAATGACAAGGGAGTCTCTAACCTGCAACACAACTCTATATGTCCCAAAAAGAGTGGTTAAGTGGGTGAAACGATGGGTTTTGTTATTGTTGCGAGAACCTGAGGCAAGCATGAGTTAGGGGTAGATTTTGAGCCACCCAACCAACACAATTATGCATACATGAAAGCATCAACCATTAGTTTTTTTCTTTTGTTCTGCATTTTACATTATTCTTATCTCATTCATAAATAGCACGTTTCAATCTATGTCACACTTTTACCTTGATGAGCATTGTCAGTGTGGTAGGAAAAGTGCCATGAGTGCTAACTATCAACAATCAATATTTAATCTCAAAATCTGCTGGTCAAGACTTTGTGCATAGGACGGACAAAGAGTGGTGGTGATGGTGGAGGCACAAATAGAGAGGCAGTGGTCCAGATTAGGCCCCAATGCTTCTTCTCCATATTGCTCTAGAGAGAGTGTTATTACTTTGACTTCAAAAGCATTTGATTGAAAAAATTGGAGATTTCTTACAATATGGAGTGGGATTTCAAGCTTTAATGAAGATATGCTTCAGTTTTAATTTGAGAATTGACTTAAGGAGATGTTTGTTTATCTTTCTAGTGTGTGTGTTTTAGGTGGGGAGACAGGTATGGAGTTCTATCTCATAGACACAGAATTGATGGAAGGGAAATCTTTTCCCTAACTTGTGAGGCAGAGCAGGAACAGGGGAAGATTTTCTTGCAGTAGTGCCTCCTCAGGGGGGAGACATCCATCCCCAACCCACCCTGCTGCCATTCATAATTCACCAAATACTTTAATCAATAGATTATGATACTACGCCAATTAGAACCAGCTTGTGTCATATCCAATAAATTGAGATTTACCAGAAGTATCTTTTTTATGGATGATGCATGGGACAGGGGACAGCAATGTGCAGCTGTGATAGTGTGTTAAATATATTCTACAAAAAAACTTGTATTTTCCAAATACTTCATAACTCATTTATCAGGCTAAGAATAAAAACCAAATTGGTTATCCAGAAATTAAAAAAAAAAGGTATTCATGCAGGATTAACTAATCTAAAAACATGAAACTATAGAAAGAACAGAGGGGAAAAAGGTATTTTGAAAAGGAGGAGAAAAAGAAAGCAAGCTCATGTATCTCTGTAGATTCATACCTAAATCATTGATACAAACATCTTTAAATATTCCATTCCTTGATATCTTCTCTAGCAATGTTAAAGGATCAGTTTGGCTGGTTTTATCCAATTGAAAGCACTGGGAAATTAAAAGAATTCTCTTGTCAGTTTGACAATGTTCTAGCCATAAGCCATAACATTAAAGCTGAAAATACCTTGTAAACTTCTCTGCCAGTTGAACATGCTTGTTGGGGGGGGGGGGGGGGGGGGGCTTTAAGAGAACTATTTTCTTATCCAAAGGCACTAGTGAAGGAATATCTTGAACAATCTGGACAACAAGAGCAAAACTTCAGCAAGTTCAGAAACTGCAAAGAATCATTTCTAAATGTGCTAGCACAGTAGAAGTATGTGTATATATATCGCAGATAGGTGTGCACATCCTTCAAACTGTAACTAAGAGAAATTATTTTAAGTGAATCATATTGTTTTTGTTGGGAAAAGGTTAGCAAGTTCTCACAATGGAAAACTGACTTTGAAATAATTTCCTCTAGGCAAGATCTTTATTTCTAATCGAAACATTAGTGTAATCCTGTACACATGATACTCCCCTTAACTAAGCTTTTAACTTCACAACAGGTGAGGTTGGCCACATGAATCCCCCCCCCCCAATCATTCTGCCTTTTGTAGGGGGAAATCTTCCATAAGATGCTCAGAAGCCTAAAACTAGTTTTGTTGGTAGTTGGTACCTAACTAGGGCCATAATTTCAATGATGTTATTGTCATAACACCCATGCATGATATAACATCACAACTAAAGGATACCAATCAGAAAATGCCACCTAAACAGCATAAGTGTCTTCCCCAGTCTTTCAAACTAAAACCAAATCAGCCCTCAGTCCAGGGAGGGGAGAGTTTGCAACAACTCATGAATCATAGCAAATCAATATATAAAGAGGAATTGGTTCTCTCAAAAGAGTGATGGAAATTTCAATCACATCCATAATTGAATCATTGCCCTGCGTCTGGAATTGAGAGCTAGATAGAAACATGAAGCGGAATAAGGAATCCTGTATTTGACTTGATAAAGAAAAATTCATACACACCTCGCCACGACCAGTACAATAGGTTGTTCCATGAGAGAAAAAGAAGGGGATATTTGAACCAATCTCACTTGACCATTCTTGGAGTTCCTTCTCAGTAGCAGGACAACCACTAAATTGATTTGCGACCCAAAGGGCAGTTGTAGCATCGCTACTCCCACCACCAAGCCCTTCCCCGGTGGGCATTTTTTTATCTAAATGAATCTGCCAACAAAATTCAAAATAAGAATATTTAATAGTATTATTCAATTACTAAGTTTTATCAAGAAACATATCTTAAACACTAACCAATAGCACTTCTTACCCAAAATAAGTTGTCAGTGCCAGTCTTTTTCCTGTAAAGATTAAGGGCTTTAATGATCTGTATGAAGAAAATCATGAGAAAATAAGTTCACAAGCAAATCAGAAATCAATACAACAGAAACACTATTATTTATGCAAATCAAAAATTAATACAACATAAACACTATTATTTATGCCTTACCAAATTATCTTCAGTAAGGGGCACACCAGGCACATTGGTTAATAATCGATCAATACTTTTTGATGGTGACAGAGAAAATTTAATCACATCTCCTAGATTAATCACCTGAAGGAGCAAAAGGGGCCGAATTATGAATTTTTGAAGATTCAAATGATAAATCAAACTAAAACTAGAGTTAGCATTAAAAAAACGCCAAATCAAAATGTATCCTTTCTACGATTAACTTGTATACACTGGTGTCCATAGCTCTAAAACGAAGGCTAAAGGCAAAATTGCTTAAATTTGAACAAACTTACATGAAATAAAGAAGTCAAATCATGATACCCATCTTCTCTCTTACAGGTTATTCTCAAGAAAACATTAACCTACACCAAATAACAATACCACGATGCACATAAATAAAATAAGAAAACAAAACAAACCCAATTATCGTAAAAGTCGAGCTCAAGCAAAACATGAGAATACTAAAAAAACAAACCCTACAAGGTGAGAAAAGAGTGAGCCTTGAAAGAGGAGCCTATTTATCCACTTCATCAGCCAAGTTGTTTATCCTTCCATCAGGATCATACACCAGCTAAATTACCCCCACCAACCAAAAATACCAAAATAAAAAACCCAAAAAGTTCAAAACTTTAGCTCAAAGCATAAACAGCAAACCATGGTAAAATGAAAGCAAAACAAACCAAATAAAACAACCTATAAAAACCATAAAAAATGTTCAAAACTTTGAACCCAAAACACAAACAACAAAGAATTTCACCTCTACTTGTTTTTTTGTGGCTTTAACAACTAGATTCTTTGGAGATTGAAGTTGTTGACAAAAAGAAAAGGGCCCGCTTGACTTTAACGAAGAGACATTGCTTTTACTTGATAGATTGCAAGATGTATGGAAATGAAAAGTATTTCAAAGAAGATGGAAGAAGTCATCGATGCTTGTGTTTGCTCTTGCTGCAGCTATCAATGACACATGGATTCAGTGTTAAAGCAGTGAAATTCAAGCTCTAATTTAATAGTATTCGGTATGACTGTTGAGCATAACACTGAGGTGTGTTTCCTGCATAAAATGTTTATACTTTGGTTGGCGTCTTGTGTGAAATTTTTCTATTGTTGGGACAAGGATGGAGACATCAGTTGTGAAACACAAGTGGAGTTGAGGTTTTGTTCGATGGAGGACGATGATTGATTAACCCAAAAACTTATGTGTTTAATTTAATTCCTATAAAACTAAATTTGTTTATAATTTAATTTTCTTTAATATTTTTTAATTTAATATTTTTAAAAATAAAGTTAAGAAAAATAGCCTTTTTATCTAACATGGTAAGATGGGGAAATTTGGTTGTTAAAAAAAAAATGGAACGAAAAACTAATAAATTATGACGGTCAAAACTAATTAAAAAAATTTATTTACTAGAGAAGCTAATTATTTAATTCTAATAAAGTGCAAATTATAATTAACTCGATTTCTTTTTCATCAATTTTTAATATTTTAAATGGGTTAATCCATATTTCAATCAAGAATAGATTATAATATAATTTCTATATTTTATTTTGTGTTCTTTTGGTTTTAAGAATAAAAAGTTACCTCTTTTATTAAAAGTTGATGATAGCAAAATCTTTTAAAAAAAAAAAAAAACTATGAGCATTTATTCACCCCTCTCTTAAGTGTTGCAAATCGTAAATTCAAAAATCGATTTCAGATTCTAGCAGAGGGCAATAACTAGATTTTTCATCACTACATGAAATAATCTACTGATATTGTATGTAGAAAATAATAGAGTTTCTTTAATGGGTTAAAAATCTAGATTAAAAATATTGGATTTTGGATTGTACTCTCATTCAAATCTTGATTTTTTTTATATTAGAAAATCTTATTTTCTAAAAAGTGTATTTGTAGGTTCAGATGATTGAGAAAAAACCCAATTGTTCTAGACTCTTATAAGGAGTACACGTTCTGATTCGAACTTGCGACCTATTATGCATGTCACAAACAATTTACCATAACATCACACTCCTAGAGATAAATATTGATATTATATTAAGAAGGTTGGTTGATATATGATACTGATTAAATTAAATATTGATATTGATATTGTATTCTTGATACTGATTATTTTGGAGCAAGCATAATTTAATTGTTGTAAAGTAGGTCTTGTGATTATTCAAAGTTTTAAAAGCCCAAATAAAACACACAAAAAAAACTCAAAATAATTGGGCAATTGGAATAGGCTTTATTCATCGATAAAAATCCTAAAAAAACAAAAACAAAATAGGTTTTGTCGATTTCTTACATGAAAAATAAATCTAATTGGTAGACTTGAAATAATTTCTAGTTTGGTTCTCAACCTAAAAAGATAAAAATTTCTAGTTTGGTTGTTTATTTTAATTTAAAATCAAACCAAACAAAAACAAAAATCATATTACAAAAAGTTACAAATTATAACCATCACAATCTTTTAATAGAAATGATTGAAAATGACATAAATATAATTTTAAAATTTAAATTGAGTTTATGCCATATCGACCATGTTTGGCATTGTATTTCAAAAATGCTTTTGAAAAAAAATGAATTTTTTTATTTTAGATTAAAAAAATTGTGTTCTTAGATAATTTTGATATGCTAATGTCAAAAATAATTTAAAAAAAATAAAAAAGCATCATTTTTATGTATTTATGAACAGAATATATTTTAAAAATAACTTCAATCATACTTCTAAACATACTCCTCATGAATTTAGAGAGTTAATTTAGATTAATTTCATAAAAATATTTGATCATTTGTTTTATATGTATAAAAGAGTCAACATGTTGATGGCTGATTACGAGTGAGACTGCATGGGTCTACTAGGTCATTGAGTCAACTTGGGTTTTTAATTGGATCAGTTGAGTTTATTTTTATTTGGATTGATTCAAGTTTCAGGTCAACTCTTTAAGCCGATCCAAGATTTTAAAGTGATGGAATTAAGTCCAAAGTAAAATTCTTTCCAACTTTAATAAGTTTTTTCTTTTTTTTGTAAGTGATACATATGAGGAAGTTAAAACAAATATAGAAGAAAATATATCTTAAACCTTCCATTTTAAAGGTTATATTATTATGTTTTGAGCAAATTGTAGTAAAAGTATACTGAAAAACAAATTAAACCTTTCAATATTTGAATAATTAAGTATGAAAACTCTACTAGAATAACTTTTACTTAAATTTGTTATCTTAATGAGCCGAAGGTTGTTTTCTTTTCATCAATAAAAAATATGTAGAACTTTTTAATTCAACTACAAGTTTATTAACTTTTATTTTCTACTAATTAATTAATTAATGTAAACATATAATCTAGCTGTAACAGCCAACAAGCTTATTGAATTCAAGCAGGATTAATTTTGATCTTCAAAGGAAAGTTTAATTTTGATCTTCAAAGGAAAGTTGTGTAAATGATTAATGCTTTTGAAGGCTCAGAGGTTGCATCTCAACCTTAACCTCAACCACAAACATGACTAAAAATATTCGACATTATGGTAATTTTTGTTTTTTATCCAACGACATAGAAAAACAGCAATTAGGTTAGTCCAAAAACTTATAGTATTTGCATTAGATCCATATAAAATTGCATTTCAAATCTTAGTTTTGTAGAAACTAAAATGAAGATGTACTATTTTATTTATTTTGCATGAAAAAATCATGTCATAATAATCTTCACTAAACATATTTTTTAAAGTCTATTCTTTTAGGAAAAAAACACAAGTATTTTTTTTAAAAAAAACCTAGTTTTTATATCATGATCTCAAAAACTAAGAAAAACACTTTTATATTTGGTTTTAAGATAAATTTTTCGGTTGTGTTTTTTTTTTAAAAAAAAAGGTTTAAGCAAAGTGCTTTTATTGTGATTTTAAAAAATAAAAATAAAGTATATGTTTAGTTAAAATTGTTGTCAGATAAATTCTTGCAAGCAAAATAACTGAAAAATAGATTATTTTAGCTTTTATAAAATCAAGGTTGAAATGTATGTGGGTTTTAATGCAAAAAAATATAAGTTATTTGTCTAACAATTTTTTTTCTTTGTGGTTAAGCAAAAAACAAAAGCTATTACAAAATCAAACAAATGAGATATTACTTATGATTTTCAACTTCAACAAAAAAATAGTATGTATTTTGTTATTATTATATTGTTACTTATTGCTCGGTCATTAGTCCTCCATTTTTGCTTGTAACAATAAATGTTCCTTTCAATAAACAAATGGCAATAATATAAAAAACAACAAGACTACCAATGAGGATAAATAAAAACCTGGAAAGAAAGATTGATTACACTGACCAAATCCTCATCTGGAACCCGATACAAACAAATATAGAGAGGAAGCAACCAGACATACCTAACCAGGTATCCTATAAAGCCCATGATCATGCATGTATCATGATTACATGGTCAAGCAATCCTAAACAAAATTGAAATACCACTTGGAAAACTGAAAATTAGGTTTAATAAAATTTCAACCCAGAAATAACTGTGTCTAAAAACAAAAAATATTAGAATAAACTTCGACTTACAGATAATTTTGTATCTAAAAACTCGAGATATACAAATAATATCACAAAAATAGTTAATATTAAACAAGTCAAAATATATAACTTTTGTCCCTATAGAGAAATAATGTTTTACCACAAATAATGAAAAGGAAAAAACTCATATTTATTATCACCAAACTCTCCTGAGTAGTGTTTTGGGTAAATGTAGGTACCATAAACTATTTTTGGACTATTTCCCAAATTCGTCTAAAATAAAAAATATTTGTACAATATCGTAGTCTTTTTTTTAGAGTTTTTGACAACAATGGCAAACCTGACTGGACAAGGCTTGGTCACGAGTTAAAAATGAAAACAAAAAATAAAAACAGTATTATTTTGTCTAATTAAAACAATTATGCGGAGTTTTCACGATGAACTAAGTTTTTTACTAGGTCAATTAATTTTATTTTTTTCAACTAAGTTCTAGATCCCCCGGCCTTGTTTCTGTTTATTTTTTTCTTCTACTCAGCTGAACTGGTTAGGCTCATGAGGGGTCTAGAACTTGTACGCTGCGTTTTTAACTCTTAATAAAATTTATAAAGGAGAAAGAAAATAGTTTGAGATTTTGTTAGTTTTTTTTTTAAATCAAATTGGCTTTTGATAATATATAAAAAATATTCTATCATAAATAAATTTGTAGCAGATTGAAGAAAAAAACATATATTAATGAGTTTTTCAGGATTCATGTGCAGGTTTTAATGTCCAAGAAATAAATAAAAAGAGTATGAACCTGGAAGAAAAAGAAAGAAAAATCAAGAAGGAAAAAAATTAAAATAAAAAATCGATGGATTTCTGAGGATTTTTGTACAGGTTTTAATGCTTAGAAGAAAAACAAAAGAACAATTAAAAAAAATTAAAAAAAGAGAAAAAAACAATATATATTAATTTAATATTATCATCGGAAACAAAAAGATTTGACTGCAAAAAACTATCACCCATGCGAGAGACATCCACCTAGCTAGTCACAGAAGTCCATATCGAGTTTTTTTACTCTCTATTCACTGTGATTTTCCTCACCCAGGTATCTTGGGCAACAAGTCAGGCCAGGCCGGGACAAACCCACAGTACCTTACTCTCAATCTTTGTGTCATTTTCTTGCCATCTGTGCTGAACGAAGGGAAACCGAGCGAATGCTAGGTGGTTTTTTTTCTAACATAATTTGAAGGAGAAAATAAAAACAAAATAACATAGTTTATAAATTATTATTTTTTTGAAAAATAACATAATTTGGTACATGTCATAGTTTGAAAAACACATTATTTTAAAATATCATTGATAAAAATAACATGTTAAAAAATAATGTAGTATAAATTTTGATAAGCAGAGAACATACAGAGAAAAAAAAAAACAAAGAGATCATAGACACGTGTTAACCGCTATTTTCAGGTAGCGTGTATGACTCACGTCGATCATTACTATCGATTTTTCTTAGTATTATTAAGTTTATCTTTTTGAGATTTTTCTCATAATACAAAACTTGTCATTATAGAATCTGATCAATCTAGGAGATCTCATCATCTCTTTTTTCTTTACTCTTTTGTTATTGAAATATGTGGTACCTTATTTTTTTTAATATGTAGCAATTCCCACCTATATCTTAAAATATCATAATTTTCAATGATTATATTTGTTGTGTTATTTCATTAAAACTTGTTTAAAATATGTTATTTTTTATGAAAACCTTGACTACTTGTTGGGTATTTATCAAATATTCAACTTGCTTTGGGTTACTTTAAGAAAACAATTATTGCAAATCACATCTAATAAAACTAAAGTATAGAAGTTTTATTCACAAATCATTATATTATAAGATAAGTCTAAAATACATGTATGCATTAACAACAACAAAAATAAATATATTAAAAGAGATATTAGGTTGAGTTGAACCCTTGCATCTTTGTAGTAAACTTGATTTGGATTTTATCTATATATTTAGTGTATGTTTAGTAATGCAGAAATAATATTTTTAATATTAACATATCAAAATTATTAAAAACACCTAAAGATATCAATTTAATATATTTTTTTCAAATAAGTTTTTTTAAAAAATGAGTTGAACTGCGTTGTCATACAGAGCATCAATCCTGATAAAATCATGTAAAATTACACATAATTGATTTAGATGATAATATCAAATAAGTGTGTTGAAAATGCATCTCTAAAGCTCATTTTCTAATTATATAGTTTAGTTTAGGGAAAGCTTCAAAAACATCCCTAGATTATATAAGTAGATTCAATTTTTTCACTGGACATTTTTTAACATTGATTTTACTTTTAAATTTTCAAAAAATCTCAATTAATGATCTCCATTCATATTTCCTAATATTGTATTTTTATTTAAGTAGAAACATAAAACTTAATATTTTTTCATTAGTAATTTTAGCAGAAGCCCTGCTCGATAAATCAAAGTGATTAAGAGGAAAGAAAGTTTTTTTTATATGTATATATTTTTTTCATTCAAGGAACCCCACCTCCCTTTTAGGTACTCTTTGCGAGTCTGAGTTAAGCAAGTAAAACCTCGGTTGTTTCAGACTCTTACAAGGTGAGTATGTTTTGACTCAAACTCGAGACAGACGATTTAAAGCTCTATACCACCATGTCACGTCTCTTAAGAACATTTATATGCATAAGCACTTGGATGCAAAAATGATGTTGTCCCTATAGTTTGGGGTAATATTTGATGTTTGTCCTTTAATTTATGTGCTTATATTTTTTTTAAAATATTATTATAAAGGCTTGATCTACCATGTAAGATCATAAATCAAACCAATAAAGTTTTTATAAATCATTTTTTGATTAATGCATTAATAATTATTTAATTCCATAACTTTAAATGAATAATTATGTGTGAAAATATTCACATTTTAAATGTGTTTTGCTTAATACATTATTTGAGACAAATTAATGGTTTAATAAAGTTATATCAGTTGGTCCATAATATTAGATGGTGAATTATAACCATCCAATAATTTTCCTTTCTTTCTCTCATTCTTTATCTTTTAAACCCCTTTTTTGGGTTTTGATCCACAATTCAATATATGATGTGGGTCTAATATTTGTTGTCATATAACTATATTAAATTTTGAAGCTTGCACTTCGTTGCGAGTAATTAAAATTCAATCATTACATCAAAAATAATACAAGCACCATGGTTTATTTATGCAAGCAATAAAAATACTTGAAATGAAGATTAAAAGCTTTTTTGGTGTATCAAATCAAACTATTCAACCACCATATGTATTAATAAAATAAATAAATTTTGACATGCTCTATTTGACCTAACAAGAAAAAAACAAATTGGTCGATATGCTCAAATAAGGCCTATTTTTTTCATTAACATCATTTTTTTAAATATCAGCAAAATAATACTATTGGAAAAAAATTTACGAGTTATCATAATTTTTATATGTCGTGTTGAGAAACATAATATTTATATAGTGGTTACTAATTGTAATCCTAAATATGGCATACTTGTTGTCCAAAGGTGGTAGGTGACCCCACTTCTCTTTGGTAGCAAGTGTGACCTACTCAAGTCACTATTTGTGACTTTTTTAGTGTTGTTAAATTTGTTTTATTAAGATCTTTTTGATGGTATCAGTAGTGCCATGATCAAAGGTTCTATGTGTTTTCAAATTTTTTTCTTGTATTTTCACCGTCCTCTCTTCTCTCTTCTGCCCATTTAATTATTTTTTTTATGGATGTTGCCATTTTGAATAACGACAAGCTATAAATGTCTTATTTCTCAATCGCAAAATATATAAACCATGTTATTTGGAAAATTATATTTTCAATTGTAATATTCCTTTAATATTTTAATATATTGTGCTAACTTTTTTTTTAAAAAAAAGAAATCCTAAAATGATGATTTGATTACAAAAAAAACAAAACAAATCATGTCACTACCATTTTTACCCATGCCCAACCCTAGCTAGCTTAAATGTGAAACAACAAAATGTTAAAAGATTAGATTGCAAAAAATAATAATCTAAGAAATGAGATCATGGGTTAATCTTCCAAACCCGCAAGTACCGGAATCCTAGACCCGAGTTTAATTAAAAAACTCATTCTCCAACAAATTTAATATTGGAAGAAGAAATCGTCAAAAACATTAAAATAAAGTTATTAAAATAAAATAACTGCAATAAAAAGAATGATGATTAAATCACGTAGGAAAAAAATGAAGGAGGTGAAATTATAAAAAGAAATTCAATTCTAAAAATTAACAAAAAAAAAACAAATAATAATAAAAATAATATGGATCAAATTTGACATATAAAAAATTAAAGGGGGATGAAATTGAAAAAAAATACTTCTAAAATAAACACGAACCTAAAAAAATTAAAAAAAGGGAACCCAAGTGAATCTTCTAAAACTGGGTTAATTTTTCAAACCTGCAAACCATTGATTACTAAATTTAGATCAATCAAGAAGTTCAAATCCTAACCAGTTTAATGTTGGGGAGTGAAATTATAAAAATAATTTAAATTAAAAAATTTATCAAAACAAAAGTAATTACAATTAAAAGAATGATGATCGAAGCACATAAGAAAAAAAATACAATGGGATGAAATTAAAAAAAAAACCCATCAATTCAAAAAATTATCCAAAACAAAACAAATAAAATATGAGAAATAAAAAATTGATATAAAATAAAATTTTAAAAAATATATTCAATTTTAGAATCTATTTTTTTTAGAAAAAACATGGTCTCATCCAATCCACGAGTCAATCCTATGGACCTAAATCTAAACTTTGTCATTATTTTTATGCAATCATCATAAGTTTGAAAATATGTCATAAATAAGTAGCAAATTATTTTGTTCTTTCATTTTGAAGACTCAAAATATTTTGCTCTATTTTTTTTCTTTTGTTAAATAAAATGAAAAGTATTATTGATGCATTTTCAATTATCATCTATGGTTATAAAACTCGATTTAAATTATCAATGATAAAAATAAAAGATTAAAAGAATCGTTTAGGCAAAAAAATTCGAAAAATAAATAATAAAAAAAAACAGGCAAATGTGAGGAGGTCCTGAATTCAAGAATAGGTCAATGGAGTTTTATTTTTTTATAATTCACTAATTTTTTGTTTTCTTTCATATTATTTTTTTGCCTGGACTGGTTCACCAAGTTAGAAAACAGAAAACAGAAAGTTGACAAAAGAGTAGTAAGGAGGGGTAAAACAGTAAAACGCAAAGACGCGAGTTGAGAGAAGGAATTACATGCGGAAGAGAGAGAATCAGAGTGCAGAGCACAACCAATGAGAGCACTTCAACTTTAAATTAAAAAAGAGGCCCACGTAGACTGACTCCTCTGCCTATTTATTTTCCAAAGCCAGAGTCAGATCAGAGCAAAGACATACACAGAGGCAGATCAAAGCTAAAAGAGGCAGCGATCCAGCCATCAGATATCGTCCTCCTCTTTTATTTAAAGCATTTCTTACAGTTTTTATTTCCTCGCTCTCTCTCTCTCCCTCTCCAAACAAAGATGGCCGATCAGCTAACAGATGATCAGATCTCCGAGTTCAAGGAGGCTTTCAGTCTCTTCGACAAGGACGGCGATGGTCTCTCTCTCTCTCCTTTTATTTTTTTCACTTCTTTATTTCTCAGATCTAATTCTGTTTCCGATTGTGTTTTACACTTTTCGTGCCAGTTTTGCTGTTTCTTAGCTTGATCTGTGGCTGTTCCGCGTTTTATTTACTTCGACTGGTCGTTTGGCAGCTTTTCTGTTTCTGTTTTTTTTAATCTCTTATGTCCTTGGGGATCTGTTTTTGAAATGTGCTAGGGTTTGATCGCGATCTGTGCTTGTTTATATTCTGGATCATTTCCTAGGTTATAATTCGGCCCGGCTCGGGTTGACCGAATTGTTTGTTTGTTAATGAGGGAAATGATGGATTTTAATTGAAGGAATTAATGTGTGGAATCATGTAGGTTAAGAAATTGTGTTAGGAATGAGGTTATGATCTTCTAATTTCTAGTTTAAGCTGTAGAAAACTTGCATTGGCAAATCGTAGTCGGAATTGCAGGCATGTTTTGTGTTTGATGATTAAAGTTGGAACTTGCTCCGCTTTTATCTTGATTCTTTTTTTGTGAATGATTCATGTATTTTGTTTCTATGATACTGCCTGCAATTTGTTGAGTATTGCATATCCTGGTCTGTCCTCTCCTCACACATCCACGCCTGGGCCTGTTTTGAATCATATTCAGTATCCGAATAAGGTCTAATGCTAGCAATATGATAATTGCTATTGATTTTATCTCAGGCTGCATTACTACTAAGGAGCTTGGGACTGTGATGCGTTCTTTGGGCCAAAACCCAACTGAGGCAGAACTCCAGGACATGATAAACGAGGTCGATGCTGATGGGAATGGTACCATTGACTTCCCCGAGTTCCTCAACCTCATGGCCCGCAAGATGAAGGACACTGATTCCGAGGAGGAGCTCAAGGAAGCTTTCAGAGTTTTTGATAAGGACCAGAATGGCTTCATTTCTGCCGCTGAGCTGCGCCATGTCATGACAAATCTTGGAGAGAAGCTGACAGATGAGGAGGTTGATGAGATGATCCGTGAGGCTGACGTGGATGGTGATGGTCAGATCAACTACGAAGAATTTGTCAAAGTCATGATGGCCAAGTGAGGTTCACTCACCCAAAACCCAAAACCAAATGCACAAAAACAGAAGAAGAAGAGGAAGAAGAAGAGAAATAGGGCAAATGAGTTTGATGAGAATTCTATTTCCCCCCCATTAGGACATCTTCATTTGGTGGTGCTAGCTTCAGTTGGGTTGTTTGTTCTGTTTGCATTATTTTATGGAACCTGTCATTCATATCTACTTGTTTGCTGTTTCTTGTTCAGTAGCCTGGCTTGTTAGGATATTCTCATTGATGTTTGGCATTTTCTTTTTACCTTTGGTATTATGAACCTAGAACTTTTGGGAGAATTGGATGGTTTTGCTTATGGATGGCTAATTTTGTTAATATCACTTTTTTGTTTGCTCCCATTGTTTGTGTGATTTGTTTGAACATTTAATGTGCTGTGTGTGTCATTTCATCCACGTTATTGCTTATCTGTCAAATCTAACAGAGTAATAATTGAGATGTCAATGACTCAATTTAGCTGCATGTGGTCTGATTCCTTATTGCGTCACCTCTCTCCCTGCCCCCGAAAACGGAGAAATTTTATGGTTCCATGGAGCAACTAGTTGCTCAGTGTCCACTTTTACTTGAAAGAAAAAAACAGGAGAGCTAAATGTGATTGAGATTATTGTTGTAACTTTTGGTGGTGGTGTCATGAGTGTTTTTTATTCCTTTTCCTTTTCAAGGTGGGTTTAGGGAGAGAGTACTACTAGTTACTCTTTTAGTACCATCAAACTTGCCACATCAAGTGTTCATCTGCTACCATTTTGTGGAGGTATTTATTCTTCTATTTTAATCATGTCATGGGTGCTGACACTGGCAGCCACTGTATCCTACTACTTGTTCTTCGTGCCCGTTTGGTTTTGTGGTGTTAACCACGTTCCAAAAAAAGCTAACACATGACCGCACATGATCGTTTGGTAATGCAGGAAAAGGGCACCAAACCATGTAAATAGTTTCTATGGCCCACCATGAAACGCGTTCCAACCACCGTTTTGTTTGAAGCAGCTTCAAGTAGCTTTTTTCATTCCACCGTTTTAGTGCCCGTTTGGTTTTGTGGTGTTAACCACGTTCCAAAAAAAGCTAGTGTATTACCGTTTGGTAACGCACGGAACGGGCACCAAACCTGCTGCACAGCCACTATGGCCCACCATTAACGCGTTCCTACCAGCGTTTTATGTGAAGCAGCTTCAACTTGCTTTTTTCCCACCAACGTATATATATATATAGAGAGAGACACAGGGCTAGGGGGTGTGTGTGTGTGTATAGGGAGCTGGGAGCTGGGAGCTATATATATATATATATATTAAAATAATTTAAAAATTAATTACAATATATAAATATATTAGAAGAATATCACAATATAATTTTTATCTCGCAATCTTAATTTTATTTTAGATGATATTTTACTATAGTTCCGGGATTGTAGATGTCTTCAAGTATGGATTTAGTTCGTGATGAAATTACAAGAATTTGATTGAAGAATAAAAATAAGTGTCTAATGTACTTGAATTATTAATTATATTTTATTATTATAATTATTAAATATTTAAAAAACAATATATATGTATGTGTTCTTTAAAGTAATTTCACAAGTTTACAACAATACAAAAAACATGATAACCAAACATATAAAACTATTTTTATCAACCTCAAACTCAACCACAGTTTTATCCAAACACTTCACTGCTTATTTTGAACCGCAGTAAAAGCACTTTTTATGAAACTGCTTTTTTTTAACCTCAACCACAACAGCAACCGCAATACCAAACACACCCTTATTCCACCGACAAAAAGCCAGCCATGAATTCTTTTTTCAACTTCTACGCCCCTGTGACTTATCAAACCCATCTTCCCCAAATTGCAAACCCATCTGCTCCCTTGCAAACCCGATAAAAATACTCAAATTCCTCAGCGTCCCCGCTCCCCTCTTCTCCCCTATGCTCCTTCACATCTGCTCCCTCACTTCTCCTCACTGTCGTTTGGCCAAGACCCATCTGCTCCCAAAATTGCAAAGCCAAAAGACCCGATCGAGTTGCTCCCCTCTTTTCCTTCACAGTTACTCCCTCACTTCTCAGCCTCACCCTCTGCTCCTCTTTCTCCATCACAGCTTCGCTGGCCTTCCCTCACCGTCGTCCTCACCGACTCTGCAATAGATCCTGATTGCTCCGGTAACTCTTTCAGGGCAAGAAGATCGGTGCACCACCCAACCAAAGTAAGCTCTTCTTTCTGTCAATCGCTTGTTTTCTCTCTCATTTTATGCGTTTGTCATGTTAGGATCTTGGATGTGTGTTCTTACCTCTTTGTGAACACTGTGATGTTATGGGTTTGTGATGAATTAGAGTAATTAATCAGCAATTTTGAACATGATCTCGTCCCGTATGAGGTTGTCCGTACGTCAATGAATTGTGTTTTCGCTTCTGGATAATGAAAGAAGTCTCAAGTTTGAATTACTTGTTGCATGTTGTGGTTGAATTGTGCGAATCCAGCTGACTGTGATATAAGAAAGTCCATTTCTCTCGTAAATAGATGTTCAGGGTGTTATTAATATGTTTTTGATATCAAGTAAGAAATATAACCATAAATTAAAAAAAACTACATTTTTTCATATAAAACAAATCATATACGTGACTGAAATACATGTAAAAGTCAATTTATGATGTTTATTTTTATGATGATAATGGACCGTAAATATGAAAGGTAATGGGAGTGAGAGAGAGGGAGAACCTTCAAACAGTCAATGTGAGTTAGGAAAAGTCCATACAAAGGATGGCTTACATGTCCCGTTGTATTTAACTGTTATTTAACGAAATTATTCTTTTTATAGAAATGACAAGGTATCTTCAGTTTTAACATGGTAATGCGTTATTTAAGATAGAAAAACATTCAGTTTGTAAGATTGAAAATCATGCTTAATGAATTGCCTCAATCTCTTGTATATCTCCATTTATACCAGAATGGTGAATTGTGTTGTTTAAAATCTCGGTTTGGAGTTGTCAAGTGTTTGATATTTTTTATCCTGGCTTCTTAGGTATGTATTATGCACTGATACTTTTTAGCAATTACCAATTTACGAAATGCAGAGATAGCTAATGGAAAATCAGAATGGACAGGATATTGGAGGCTCTGTTTTCACATTTATTACCTCTCTTCTTAGGAAAACCTGAACCTCTTAAGGATAGGTCTTAAATGATGATTCATGTTTTCAGTTGTGTTCTTATGTAATGGATTGCCTGAAAGTTTGTTTACTGAATTTTAATAAAAATTTGTTTACTGAATTTTCAGTTCTGTTCTTATTTAATGGATTGCCAGACTTGGCCATTGGCAATTTAATTGTATTTTACAAAATAAATCTTATGTTCACCTAAATAATTATCTTACCCGTTGCCGGTCTTATATTATCAGCACCAAGTTTTTTTAACATAAAAAGAAAATGTGTTTTTAACGAAATAATAAAAACCTAAAAGCATCTAGTAAATTTACTAACATTATTTTAAAAAATAATAACAATAACTAAAGTGAATAATTTTTTTAATAAATATAATTAAAATGACAATCTCATACTTACATTGAATAATTAATTTAATTGAACCGGGAAACATTTTTTTAAGAAAAAAAATCAAGATTTAACCCGGGAAGACAAATAAAAAAAATGAGATGATCTATGTTATGTATCAAAATTAGTAAAAACAAAACTCTAAATAAAGCAAATAAGAAAATATTGGAGCCAAAATTAAAAACAAAAAGGCAATTACAAAAAATTATAACAAAAGAATCAAAGTTAATACATGAAAAACATCAGTTTATTTATGTCAAAGGAAATTCATTTATTATTTATTTATTTATTAGTTCATAAGTTAGTTCCTTCACAGTATTTAGTGTTTTTGTTAATGTTGTGTTGATGTGTTTTTGGTTTCAAAGTTGTACGCGGTATCATGGACAATTTTGAATCTATGGATAAAGCTGCTTGGAATAGAGAAATGTTGCATATCTTTTGTGATCTATGCATTAAGGCCATTGACATAGGAATGAGACTGAATACGCATTTTGATAAATCCGGTTGGAAATTTATTTCAACATCATTTAAAGAAAAAAACGGGTTATGCATTCACCAAAACACAATTCAAAAATAAATGGGGATAGATGTAAAAAAGATTGGAGAATATGGATGAAATTGATTGTTGAAACTGGTGTGGGCTGGAGTAACGAATTAGGGACAATTGCGGCAAGCAATGAGTGGTGGAAATAAAAAATTCAGGTAAATGTTTGTTTGTCAGGTTATTCTATATCCTTTGTAATGTTTTGTAAATATAATTTACAAGAGAATTATTTATTTCATGCAGGAAATTAGGGGAGCAAAAAAATTTAGACATGCCAGTATCGAGCCATCGTTGAAGTTCAAATTTGATAGAATGTTCTCTGGTGTAATCGCTACCGGACAATATGCATGGGCACCATCGTCTGGCGCAGTTGGTGGCAATGAAGACGATTTGGAGACATTTAATGTCGGTGTCGAATGTGTTGACTTGGAAGAAGGAAGCGGGGATTCAGAGGAGAATGTCAATGAAGATTATGAAAATCGTAATCCTCAAGGCGTTAGGGGGGTGCATATGTCAAGTAGTTCTAACACAAAGAGTAGTGGGAAAAGAAAAGAACGAGAGCACCCGCAGCCGAGAGCTAGAAAGAAAAAGTCATCTGGTATTGGTGCTCAACTAGTATCACTACAACAACAGCTTCTCGACAGCATGTCCAGTAGGAGTGATTCGACTTCTGTGAGTAGGGATTTGCCAGGCTATAGTATTGCTGAAGTTATGGCTGAGTTACAATAAGTACCTGGTGCGACAGATAACGATGAATTCTTTTACCTCGCTACTGAGTGTCTACGTGTGCAAAGAAATAGAGAAATGTGGGCTAGTATCAATAGTATTGAAAGAAAATTTAGTTGGCTTAAACAAAGCATCGCTCACCGAAAAAACGCTTAACTGCACTTTCTTTGTTTGACTGTTTGGTTTTTATATCTATTTTCCTTTGGATTGTAACGTAAAAAGTAATTTGTTGAGCGCAAGTTTTTCTATTATGACTTTCGTATTGAGTTATTTCGATGTTATAAAAGATATAATTTTATCATAACATCTTATACTATGATTTAAAGTTTGTTATTTATCAAATATTATTGTGCTCATTGTTATGCATGTATGTTTGTTTGTACTAGTGAATAAAATTATTGTAACGGATATTAAGAACATGATATTGTTTGACTATGCAAGTTGTCTTAAAAAAACAGAGAAAAATGTAGATCTTGACTCAAAGTATTTTATGTCGACAGGTTTGCACTTGTTTGGTATTGATCTGCTGTTGACAGGTTTGCACTTGTTTTATGTTAAAATACTCAACACAGAGTGTTTTTATGCAACACTTACATTATACTTTATTTATTTCTAGTGTTGCTAGCTATGGATCATCCACATTTTAATGCTCTATTTAGCGGGGTTTTCGAAGATGACAATGACAATGTTATGGATCGTGTTGTTGACCACATTAACTATGGTAGTTATGAAGGTAACAGTAACGCATAGGTTTATGATGGAAGTTGTGATAACGAAAATAGCGGCGGCGGCGTCGACGACGACGACGCAAATTTCATACGTAGGCAATATGATGTGAAAAAACTAATTACATGCACGGCTGGAGCTGTAAACCAATATTATATTAATTATATCCATAAAGAACCATGTATGGTTTCATACAATACAGGGATGTGTTGGTTGACTGAGATTTTAAGAGGTCATTGGAAACGCTGTGTTAACATGTTTAGGATGGACAAAGACACTTTGATTTGCCTATGTAATGATTTGGAAACGCATTATGGTTTAAAACCTTCACGAAGGATGAGCGTAATTGAGAAGGTAGGGATGTTTCTATTTACTCTTGTAGTTAGGGCATCAAATCGACACGTGCAAGAAAGATTCCAGCATTCAGGCGAAACTGTAAGTACATGTATGAAAGAAGTCCTTAAAGCCTTATGTTTGTTTGATGTAGATGTTATAAAACCAACTGATCCAGAATTTACTAACACACCAATACAAATTGCGATGGATCCTAGATTTATGCCACATTTCAAGGTAATTTTGTATGTTCATATTAAATATATTTGGACTGAAATTGTGTATTTCTTTTAAATATTTTTATACTAACTCTGTTTTTTTATGCATGTAGAACTGTATCGGTGCAATTGATGGGATACATGTTCGTGCCACCATAGCAGCCGAAAATCAAATTCCTTTTATTGGTAGAAAAGGTGTCCCAACACAAAACATCATGGCGGCCTGTAGTTTTGACATGCAATTTACATTTGTCTGGGCAGGATGGGAAGGTAGTGCACACGATACACATATTTTTCTCGAGGCTATTGACAGTAGGAGTATCAACTTTCCAAAACCTCCTGAAGGTTGTGATTTATTATATGTTACAAAGATGATAATTTCAATCACTTAATATTCTTCTTTTGTGACTGAATTAATGAAAAGGTTGCATGTCGTTTGTATTTTCAAGAAAATACTATTTGGTTGATGCTGGTTATCCAAATGAGTATGGGTATTTAGGTCCATATAGAGGGGAGCGATATCATTTACAAGATTTTCAACGTCGTGGACAACCAAGTGGACGTGAAGAGGTGTTTAATCGTGCACATTCATCACTACGTAATGTGATAGAACGAACATTTGGAGTATGAAAGCAAAGGTGGAAAATTTTACAAAGCATGTCACCTTATCAATACAAAACGCAAGTTCAAATTGTTGTTGCGTCGATGACACTACATAACTTTATTAGAAGGAAATCGCTACATGACGTTGATTTTGGTCAATATGATTGTAATCCCAATTATATACCAGATGATTTTTTACCAGATATTGTAGCGCGAGAAAATAGTCAGGGATTGCAAAGGCCCTCACGTATGGATATTGTTCGTGATAACATTGCAAATAGTTTGATGAACAAATAAAAAGAAGTGTCAATTTTACTTGACATATTCCTTACATTATGAAAATATGATTATTAATACAAAATATGTATATATATGTGTGTGTGTGTGTGTGTGTGTGTGTGTGTGTGTGTGTGTGTGTGTGTGCCCTTCACAGTAATTTCACAAGTAAAAAGCTACATGCAAAGCTTGGTAACCAAACACACAAAACTGCTTTTTTTCAACCTCAGACTCAACCACAATTTTAACTAAACACTCACTGCTTATTTTGAACCGCAGTAAAAATATTTTTTTTGAAACTGCTTTTTTTCAACCTCAACCATAACAGCAACCGCAATACCAAACACACCCTTCATCCATCCCTGTATCTCTGGATTCAAAGGAAGTGGTGGATACGATTATTATGATATTAGCTAACCATTGAATTGGACTCTATTATTGGTATTAATTTATGTGTTTTGTTGGATATTTTATATAAACTCAATTAATTATTGATAATGTAGGGTTTATTTAGGCTTGTTGTTTTTTACGTTACAGGCAATTTTATGATGAATTAACTAAAATATATGGATTTGCCATCCCGTTTCCTCCTTTCTTTTCTCCCTAGATATCTAGTTGGTGAGCATCATTGTTCTACCTCTTCTTCGTTCCTACTAGCTATTATAGCTAAATAGCTTAGTATTTGGTTTGTTAGCATGAATGTGGATGCTCTTAGAGCCTTTATTTGCATCTGGGCTCGAACACGATGCTATACAGATTCCTCAGGCAAGTTTACTTGTGCCACCGCCACCGGTGGTTGTGTCTCTGGTAGAGCAGAATGTCATGGCACTGGCCACTGGTGTTATACCGCCAGCATCCTTGGCAGAGCTCACTCTAATCTAATAATGGGCAAGCTTATTGTGATATCAGTCTGGTTGATGGTTTTAACGTCCCACTTTCAGTAATTCCACTAGGAGATTCTTGTGGGTGCAGTTCTACGAGATGTGAGGCTAATGTGAAAGCTATTTGTGATTCTAATATAGCTGTAAAAGGGTCAGACAGACGAGACCGTGTTTGCCTGCAAGGGTGTTCCGGCCAAAGTCTGCTGCACCGGTGAGTTCAGTACACCAGACAAGTGCCTTGCTTACCAACTAATCAAAAATCTTCAAGCAACAATGCCGTCAAGCTTGTAGTTGCGTTATGATGATAAAGGTAGCGCATGTTACTTGTCCTGGCGGGTCTAACTATTTGATCACCTTCTGTCGATGATGAAATAATTAGTTTTCTTCATAAGTAGCACTGCATTAGAACCAAACATGAGAGATTCTGACGCTCAGGTTGTTATTCTTATGGAAAATAAAAGGAAATTATTATTAATAAGTTGTTAAATGTGTCGAAACAAAGCACCGCTAAATAAATAAATAAGACATCCAAATTCAATTAGCATAAGAATTCTTTATCATTTTCAAGTTCAAACTGCCAAGCCGCACAGTCGCAGTTTGCAGAACCAACATGATTAGTAAATTGCAGAAAAACTATACAAATCACAGCTGAATTACTAATCACAATCAATTGTTCCAGTTATTTTCGACATCAGAGGTTATTTCTAGGATCATGGCTTTTAACTGCAATAAGCAGGTGCTGATAAATATGCTAGGTTTCCTTGATGCTCTTGGGAGGCTGAAATACTATTTTGTGAAAAGAAAAACCATAACTTGAAATGGTGTGCAATAAGTTGAACTGGATTGGATGCAAAGTAACTGGCAGTGAAATAATTCAAGCTCAGGAAAGGACAACTTTTGATGAGCTGGTAGGGCACAAGTTCAAGAAGTACCGCATATCAATTGCAACCACTATCAGCAGAATGCAGAACTTGCACAGCACACTGATGGTGTCTGGCTGAAAAAAAGTCGCCCATACCTTTACCAAGCCAATATAGTCAACTAGAAGATTTAGTAGCCATAAGGGGAGAGGGAATTAGAGGGAATTTCAAACTTCACCTATAAGTGGCTTATGTTGAATTTCAAGTTCGAACCTGAAAGCCACTCCCCGCTAAAGGAGATTCAATGGTTCCAATAAAGGAATCTGATAACTTATGTATGTAACTCAATCTCAAACTGTGGACCTTCCTGATAATAATATTGAGGAAGCAGAAATGATTGAAGGAAAGAAAATTTAACTACAACAAATAAAACATGTAAGACTTGAGTAATTCTATAAGCAGAGAAAACCCTATAGGAACTGTATCATGAAAGTGATTCTTTCAGAGTCACAGATGGAAAGTGGGAGGGTGTGGGCTGCTACCTTCTAAGTGGTTTATAAAGGCAAACAGTGACATACTTGGATTGAAATCTATGAGTCAGTCCAAGAGCAACTAGAGATGCCCAACCTTTCTCAATGTAAAGGTGGTTCAGCACAACATGTTGAGGCTTGGAAGAAGCAGCTTCATCAAGGACTGTTAGATGTAGCTGTGGTGGAACTGCTAAAAGGCTCCTTCGCAAAATCATCCTCAGCTGGGAATGCTTGGCTGTAAGTGGAGTCTGGAGATGGTGGAGCCTCAAACTCAACCACATTGTCAATGTTTTCAGGCACAAAATCCTGCAAGAAATAGCAACAGGAACTTGGAAGTTGAGTCGTGTATGGTTTTGCAATTTTGCAAGGCACTGAAAAATGTTGTTGGACCAAGAAAAAACTTAATTATTTTCTTCCTCATAAATGAATATTAGAAAAGTATATATATCAAGAAAAATCTTGGTTATATATGCACGTAGAGGAAGCAGGATTCCTGTTCCCATATGGAACATAAAAGGCATGTTTCACATGGCTTCTCCCAATATATGGTTTGCATAACACTCCCAAGTTTTTCAAAGGCATCTTGAGCATATCCCTTCAAAAAACATGATTCTGTGCTCATTTAGTTTCAAAAATCATTGTCACTAATGAAAATTTGAACAATCAAATGCTTCTGGATTTGTAAGACCAAGAGCCATGTTGAGATACTTACATGAACATCAAGAAGATTACATACACAACCCATTTCATCAGTCACTAAAGGAAGATCTGGGATATGTCTCCACTCTCCATCCACTATGAACTTATAATGGTATATGCCTGGTGGGAGGACCATAAGAATAGAATGATCCTTGCCAGATCTTTGTAACTTTTTCCTGCAACAGAACAATAAATGATACCATACAAGTTTCCTCAGAAGCAACAGAGACTCCCCTTTCATCTTCTGTATTTAAGATAGTGGCTTAACCTTACCTTGATGTAAAGTTGTCCCATGATCCTTCAACATCCACATTGTTTCCGTCATCGTTCCATGTGATGATTGCAGGGATTCCTTGCTCAGGGGCTGGCCTTCATCAACAACCTCAGGAGACTCATTCTGCCACATCTGATCGAAGGTTAGGGGGGCACCAGGCCTTTGCAAGGGAGCAACTGGATCCTGCGGACACACAATACAGAAGCAGTTACATTGGCTGCAGCTCTATTACATACATAGACAAAATCCACCATTTGGTCCATAGAGCAAGTTTAGCCTTTAGATTCCCCAAGTACAAAAATGGAAAGCTGCAAAAACCTAAACTGCAGCTATCCGCCAGATAAACTACACACTTTCTCACACATAAAACGGTAATTGGGAAGCTAAAATCAAACCAATCCAACTCTAAACCAGACCATGTTAGCATCACACTCAGATTGCAAATGCCTCAGATAAAACAAACATATCTAATACCAAATACTCGTAGATCACCAGCTTACATATCAGAAATGCATCTCTCAGTCACTAATGATTCCCGAAAGGTCAAAAACGACATCTAAAGAACAGAAACAAACGAAGCTCCCAAATCACACAACTTTCTTATAAACTCTAGACAGGATAGAATCTTCAATTCACATTCGGTTAAATTCAACCGCACCCCAGCCCCTGGTAACCTTCTTTCTTATTACTTCATCACAAATTTCAGTCATTGAAACATACCTTCACAAAAATCAAAATTCTAAAAAAGATGGATCAAATTAAATCAAACCCACTTCATAAAACAACTAAACCACCTTAATGAAAACAAAATTAGAAAATAAAGGAAACCCATTTCTCAAAATGCCTAAAATCCAATCAGAGAAGGCAATTAGTCACCAACAAGCTTCATCTTCTTTCCTTATTACAGATCTTAATGAACCCCATCATCATCCAATACTAGTTAAGACATAAAATTTGAAGTAAGACTCAATACTTTTTCAATCAAACTATTATTATTATACCCGAGGATGGAACAAAAAAGGCGATGTGGATCGAGCCGGAGCATGATCAGGAGGAATATTATCACAACGTTTATGATTAAGATCATTAGTAGCCAATATTGTAACCGACTGCAGCATACTCGACGCCCCACTTCCAATCATCGACGATGACTCACCGTTTTCTAACCCTTCTCCGTCGTCTCTCTCTCCTTCCTCTCTACCGTTTGCATTTCCCATTACTAAAACTTTCTAACCTTTAATCCACGTAGACTACAGATCTAACGTTAACAAAAAAAAACGGTAGTTGTCGTTTGACAATGGTGATAATATATTACAGTACGATAATAATAATAATACAGTTTTTTTTTCCATAAAAAATAACAAGACTCGTGTTTTTGGAGCGGAGATTGGTGTGGTAGTGATACAAATCTGATGTGGTTAAATGGGATTGATAATTTAATTGTGTTGCAGAGGACGGGGAGCTTACAGAGAGGTAATGTTGGATAGCGATAGGATTAGGAGGAGGAAGAGACTTATGATGACTGATAAAATATTTGGTAGAAGTTTTATTTCGGTCTTTCATGGAAATATTACCAAATATACTTGAAGAATTGGATAAGAATTGTTCATATAAGGTCCGGATTACGGTGAAATTTCTAAATTTTGATCACCGAATTTCTTAGATCAGAATTGGGTATGTACTGTTCATACGACTTCCGATCAAGAATTCGGTATAAACAGTGAAATCTTTTTTTTTTTATTTCGAATCAGATCAAAATTGGGCATGAACAGTGATTTTTTAATTTTATTTTGATGGTCAAACTTTTAAGATCATAATAATTCGGTTTTATATATTGATATTTCTTTAAATTTACATCTTATTATGATAATGAATTAAACAATGGATTCTACAGGATATTGTAGTTAAAAAAATAAATTTAAAGAATGATCAAATTTTACAAACATAACAAAACAAACCCCATTTAAATTTTGGCACATGAAAACTTCAATTGGGCACCTTAAAGTTGTAGTTTATATATTATTTTATCCCTATTGTTTTATTACTTTACATTTCAATTCTAAACTTTTTTTTCATGTTTTAATCCCTAAATATTAGAAAAATATAAAAAATCACCCAAAAAGAGAAACTGCTCTTGGTGTTGCAGAATTTATCTTTCCAAGAAGAGTTTAATATAATTTATCTTTTCGAATAGTATATACGAGCGATTTACCCGCGCGATGCGCCAGGTTTTTTTTATCTATGTAGAAATTTTATTATTTTTATATGTATTGTATTCTGTAATTTTAATATTTTATTAGTAAAATTATAATTGATAATATTTGTATAACAGAAATGAAAAGTGGTTTGTATATTTTTTAATCGCAGATAATGCAGGTAATTTTTTTCTTATGAATTGCATTTTTTCCCAAGTAATATTAGATAATAATAATATTGGAATTTTTTTCCCATAAATAAACTTACATTTTTTGCGTGCTATAATTAGTTATTTCAATGTTTAATTATTAAAATTGCAATAGATAAAATATGTTAGAAATGAGTTTTTTGCGTGGTATAATTAGTATGCTTGGCAGCGCATCGCGCCAGGGTTTTTTCTATGTAGAAAACTAATTGATTTTTTACATGTTGTAATTAGTTGTTTAAATATTTAATTAGTAATATTATAATAGATACAATATGTAACAAATATTAATTTTAAAATTATCACCAATAAAAATTAAAATGTAAATATATTAAAGAAACTTAATAACCGTGGAAATAATAAAAATTGGTAAGATCATAATTATTGTAAAAAAAAAATTAATTTTATAAAATTTATGGCTCATATTATTATATTAAAATTACTGAAGAACAATGATAGTATTTTTTTTCATAAGAAATCAAGGTTGTATATATATATATATATATAAATATCAATTTTAAAATGATAATCAACGCAAATTAAAATTAATAGTTTTATTATTATTATTAGCGATGCGGCGGCTTTTTTTTTATCTATGTAGAAAATTTATTGTTTTTATATGTATTATATTTTGTTATTTTAATATTTAGTTAGTATAATTATAATTGATAAAATCTATGTAATCAAAATGGAAAATTGCCCGTATATTTTTTAATTGTAGATAACCTAAGTAATTTTTTTTTTTACTTTAATTTTTTCCCCTGTAATATTACATTTAAAATATTAAAACTGAAAATATTGGAAATTTGTTTTTAAGAAATAAACTTAAACAAAAGAGCACCAAATTTAAATTCAAAGGAATTTTTTTTTTATAAGATTTATTAATGATATTATTACATTAAATGTATTTAAGAATAGTGACATTAAATTTTTTTAAGGAAAAAATCCTAGGTGATTTTTTTCCTCTCTCTATATATTTATAGGCGATAATATTCAATATTTTTTTTTTATGTTATTCGATTAATTCATTATATTATTATATAAAATGTATTTAAGAACACTGATATTAATTTTTTTTATTCAAAAAATCCTAGGTCATGTTTTCTTCTCCCTATATATATTCCTATGAGATAATATCCAATAAATATTAGAACATATAATTAATGAAAGACTAAAAATATCCTAAAAACTTTAACAAAAGGAAAAAAAATAAATATCATTGTCATTACTGTTAAAACAATAAAAATTATTAAATTATACGGAGAAAAAAAAATATTAACAAAAGAGTAAGCAAGAAAAACAATTAAATTATTATTAATATTATTATTATTAATATTATTATTATTATTATTATTATTATTATTATTGTTGTTGTTGTGTTAAGTACAAAATTAAAATTCAAAGACAATTTTTTTTTATGTTATCCGATTTATTCATTATATAATTATATTAAATGTATTTAAGAATATTGATATTATTTTTTTTTATTCGAAAAATCCTAGGTCATGTTTTCTTCTCTCTATATATATTCCTATGAAATAATATTCAATAAATATTAGAACATATAATTAATGAAAGACTAAAAATATGCTACAAACTTTAACAAAAGGAAAAAAAATAAATATCATTGTCATTACTGTTAAAACAATAAAAATTATTAAATTATACGGATAAAAAAAACATTAACAAAAGAGTAAGCAAGAAAAACAATTAAATTATTATTAATATTTTTATTATTATTATTATTATTATTATTATTATTATTATTATTGTGTTAAGTACAAAATAAATATCATTGCTATTACTGTAAAAAAAATAAAAATTATTAAAAGATTTAGGACCGAAACGAAACTGAAATGTATAATAAATTTGCATAGAAGGATAAAATTGAAAGAAATCAAACTTTGATACTGAAAATATTAAGGATTTATAATAATTTTGCATGGAAGGATGAAATTGAAATCAATGTAAACTTTGATACCAAATAAATTTCGAATTCCAGGCCAACCCACAAAATTAAAAGAATGAGGACCGAATTGGAACTCCAATATATAATCAATTTCAATAAAGGGAAGAAATTGAAAGAAATTAAAACCTATATAATAGCATTAAGGGCAATAATACAAATCAAAACGTTCAGGGACTGAAATGAATTTTGGCAAAAAACAATTTAGCTGACGTCATCTGGCGCAGGCAAGAGAGAAAAGGGGGGGGTGAAAATTCAAAGGACCATTGACACGTATCCGGACATCAGCTTTACACACGCGCCGCCCCATGTGGAAGAGAACATGCCGGAAAATCATCCTAGACGCCGGTTGGTTATTTTTGGACGCCGTATGAAGCCGCACGCGTCGTCCGAAAAACGCGTGGGCGCTGGAACGGACGGCGCGTCGCGCGACGCGCCAACAGTTTTCGGCGAAAAAAAAAATTAAAAAATTGGCTAATTACCGTAAGGTCCCTCATCCCCAGGGCGTGTTTTTGTCGTTATCGGGGGGCGAATTCGTCTTTGCACTGTTTAGTCTAATGTTAAAAAAATAAAAAACCGGCTGGCCGAGCCGGACCGGTCCGGACGGGGCTGGTCAATGACCGTCCAGCCCCCGAAAAAGACGGCGTTTTTTTGTCTTTTTCGGGGGCTAATTTCGTGCATACACTGTTCATTTAAAAAAAAAAAAAAAAGCAAACCAACAGCCGCGAAGCACCGAGACTTATTGCCAATGAACAGTGGCAATGAGTCTGGTGCTACAGTAATCTACAGTAAATGTGCGATGCCTTTTAGTTTTTTTGTTAATATTATTAGATAAACAAAAGATATTTCTGAACTAATTAAAGCATAAAAAAATCACACTGCTAAATCCCTCTGGTCGAAAACTTGAACAAAAATACTGTGATGAAATCTTGAAAATGATAAGAAAAAAACAATTAAATTAAGAATATATAATTTTAAATAAAAAGGTCTCAATTTCTTTTCAAGTGGTTTTTTTTTTCCTTTTCGAAAGGATAGGTGGCATATTGAAGGTGGTCAAATGTTTTCTCAGCTTGGAAAAAAGTTGCCAACGGTTCACTCTCCTATCTCGTTGCTGGCGCTATTTCTAGGGTTTACTTAGAAACTGGAACTGAAGAATTGAGTTTTGCATAAAATGTTTTCTCTCGACGTCCCCCTCAAAAGTCACCTGCTACCTGGATTACATTCTGTTGAAGCATTCCCTGATCATATATATTTCTACTTTTACATGAAGGTCTCTGCTCTTAGACTATATGGTTTCAAGCAAGCTCAATCCTTGCAATAAAATTACATCAAATCCCTTGCTGTGGTTGCAGAAAGTGCAAGTAGATATCTTGTGAATCAATTTTGTCATATTTCACGCAAATCCCACCAGCATAGAAGGTTCAGCAGCGACGAACCGTGCTTTACTCGTGGGGTTGTGCTAGAAATGGCTTGAAGGTCAATAGCAACCCGATGAACTGGACCAAGTTTAATACGAAGAAAACCATTTCATCACCTGCACTTCAATAAACCAAATATAAATGCTCAACTCTCAAGGAAACAGAAGCAGAAGCCCTTTTATTTTGTTTTTAACAGCTATTCACACCACACAGATCGATGAATTAATGTCACTATAGTAGTCTTATGTTCATCAAAGTGTAATTTTACTCTGGACCTACTTCTGAGTGAAGTCAGATGCTTAAAACCCACTCCCTCTGCAGGTTAAAAGACTAGGAGATTGACTTTTGATGATTTATCAGCTTGGTGCAGAAAGGCAAAGATTTGATGATGCTAACATGCCAAAGCTTAAGAGGTCTTTACGGCAACAAATGGTTAAAGCCTATCCAAAACATTTCAGAAAATAAAGGGATGAGTTTTGGTCCATGAACTAGAAGATGACAGATGAACGTAAGCACCTGGGAGAAAGGCAGAAACTTGTCGCTTTTGTGCCCAAGAAAAGCTGTAGAATGAATACAAAAACAACATACATTGCATTATGTTTCATGGATTTTCAGAAAGCCAAATCCATAACTGTCACAGTACACTTAGGCATTTCTTAAGGTCAAGCAAATAGCCATGCACACATATTATTAAATGCAAAACCCAAATAAATAAATAACTGTAAAACTTCACTTACAGGGTACCACCTCCTACAGGACCAAATGCTTTGAAGACAGACATTGCAGTCATGGAAATGCCATTAGCAGCCGCTCTCTGACTTTGGGGCTACAGCAACAGCATCCAGAATTCAAGAATGAGCCAGTGAATCATCCACAGAAAAAAAAAAAGAAAAAGAACAGAACAATCCAGGAGAAAAGGAATTGAAACAATGGGCCAAACAAAAGACTTGGAACTTGCCACTGCGTTGTTCTGCAATATGAATAATCCAGTGACAAGAGTCACCTGCATGATATTGAACAAGTAAGCTTATAAAATTAGATGTGCCTGATCAGTTTCACAGTAAAATCAAAAACAAACAGGAAGATTATTTGTGGGAGAGAAGCGAGAAAGAGAGTTAAAAATTTCTATGCTTGTAATTTTATTGAAACCAAAATTACAATGAGCGTGAAAGGTTGTATTCTGTTGAGTCCAAAATTCAGTTGACAATGTTAGGAAAATATGAAAAATCACGAATGAATTTCCAGGAAAAATGCACTTACAGATAGAGTATTCCGTAAGATGGATGCACAATTTATTACTAAATGCAGGGTTATTCCTGAGAGCATAGCTATATAAGGATAACTTGCTAGCAGTGGTATTGATACTGCCTGAAAAAAGAAAATGATCAATTAATTTTACATTAAATAGAATTACCAAAACAAAAGAGGCAAATGAAAGTTTACCGCTGAAATGCGTGTCACCGTTATAGGTCCGAGTATTTTCTCGATTGGTGGATACAGTAAAAGCTGGAACAGTAGAAGACCAAATCCTAAACATATATATATATATATCAGCAAATGTCTTCAAAGACCCCCTTTGACATAAGAGGCCCACGCAGTATATCAAGCTGTAAAAATGTGATCAATTAAGGTACCTGTTCTGTCTTTGTTCTATGATTCTAGCTACCCTCAAGGAGTGTCCATTACCCATTAACTCAACTCATATATTTCAAGAGCTCTATAATTTTGCATCACACTCAGAATAACAAATATGTTTATGATGCTACTAGCTATGACATCAGACTAATCTACAAAATCTTATTATTTTTTGACATTATCATATTGAGATGTAGCACATGGTGATATGACAACTGATAGGAATTGGAAGTCAGAAGGCAAATTAAATAACCGTTTCAGTTAGTTAGTAGCCACGTGTCAAGTCAATTAAGAATTTGTTTTAGCTGTATCCCGTGTGTTGACTTTATTAACAACTAGAGAAGCCATTTTGCGTTAAGTTGAATAATATACAGAATTACATTCTTGATTTTCCTCTGTTCTTGGTTGTAATCCTAAGGTAGAAAGATAGAGTTCTATCATTGGTATCAGAGCCTTTGATCCTCTAAGTTGTTCCTTTAGTGTATGACCCGTGCTTGTGTTCGTACTCACTTGACAACCATGGAAGCTCGTGTTGCTGCGCTTGAACCAGCTCCTTCTGGAATCTATTCAACGTCTCCTTGAGGATAAATTCGCATCCATCGACAAACGCCTTGATTCAATTGATTCTCGGCGAGAGGGAGCTAATCAGACATTTCCACCTCCAACTGATGAAGAAGATGGTGAAGGCAGTCGTAGGCGAGGAGGGATGGATCAACGAGAGAGAGAGAGAGAGAGAGGCTGGCCTTCTGAGAATCGTATGCCCTTCATTAAGATGGATTTTCCTCGATTCAACGACGAGGATGATCCAATTGAATGGGTCTACAAGGCAGAGCAGCATTTTGATTATTTCTCGGTGCCACCTGAGAAAAAAGTCAACATGGTTTCCTTTCATCTCGATCGGGAGGCCCTGCAGTGGTACCAGTGGGAGGAATGTGCGTCTTCCTGCTCCAGTTGGGAAGATTTTACGAAGGTATTTTGCAGAGAATTTGGCTCTTATGGGTTTGAGGATTTTGCAGAGGCACTCTTCAAGCTTCGTCAGACCGAGAGATACTCAAGCATGATGTCAAGTTGTTGCGTCCTGTGACAGTTCATGAGGCCGTGAATTTTGCTCACGAAGTGGATGCTAAATTCCACAAGTTGAGGTTAGCACATTCATCTGGAATTTCTAATTCAAGATTGCCTCATTTACCAGTGCAACATGATTTAGTTACGACAAAAATTGAAATCAATCCTCGTAAGGATATGCCTATTAAAAAGTTAATCCCTAAAGAAATCTAGTATAAGAGGCAGAATAACCTTTGTTTTTATTGTGATGCAAAATTTGTGAGGGGACATAAGTTTGCTAGTAAACAAAACTTGTTGTTGGATATGGGTTATAACAATTCGTCGGAGGAAATGGCCCATGAATTACAACAAATTGAACAAGCAACTGAGGTAAATGCTTGTTGTATCACAACATCACATCAGTCATAGTAAGGGTCACAATCACCTTTCAAGAAGCGATCATGAGAAGGGTTCTGTTAGGATTTTGACCTATATTCTGGTTTATGTAAGGGATTTGGTGGTTTTGAAGTTCATTGAATTGTATGTTGGGATTCTGACTAGTATTTTGGGGGGCTGATTTGGGAGATTCTTGGAGAGTAATTAGGTTGGGGTCAGTTTGGTGTTATTAGAGTGTGCACTGATAAGTTGACTGGAGAGGTATTGCAAATCGATTTCTAAGGATAGGCTGGTGACATCTGAGGATGCAAGGAGTGTCAAGCGGGAGATTGAAATAATGACAAGGTTATCTGGCATGATAATGTTGTAGATCTCAAGGCAGTTTATGAGGATGAAAATTATGTTCACTTGGTAATGGAACTTTGTGCTGGAGGGGACCTTTTTCAACAGTTAGAAAAACATGGTCGTTTCTTTGAGGCTGAGGCTAGGGTTCTCTTCAAGCATCTCATGCAAGTAGTTCTTTATTGTCATGAAAATGGAGTGGTTCACAGGGATATGAAGCTAGAGAATATCCTTTTAGCTTCAAAACCCTCATCATCACCGATTAAATTGGCAGATTTGGGCCTTGCAACCTATGTCAAGCTTGGTCAGAGTTTGCGTGGGACTGTTTACAATTGGAAACTGCTTTTAATTCCAGATGAATCAAGTTCCAGAGGAATTAAGTTGCGTTCTCTTAGCTGTAATAATATCATCCTTTTGTCGTTGCAATAAGTTTTCAATTCTTGTAAACTTAGTTTCAAAGGGATAGGTAATGATAGGAATTGGAAGTCAAAAGACAAATTAAATAATTGTTTCAGTTAGTTAGTAGCCACTGTTACAGCTATACCCCGTGTGTTGGCTTTATTAACAACTAGAGAAGCCATTTTGCGTTAAGTTGAATAATATACAGAAATACATTCTTGATTTTCCTCTGTTTTTTGTTGTAATCCTAAGATAGAAAGATAGAGTTCTATCAACAACCATGAATGATAATACATGAGCGTGCTCACCAGAAATTGCTAAAACTTCACCAACATCTTGTGACGAAAAGCTCAGCCCTCCATACTTTTTGTCACTAACTGCCCAAAGTGAGAACGTCTGTAGACAAAATCCAGATGTCAAGTTAAACCAATTGTATAATGATACTATAAACAACTAACATTAAAAAACTAATAAAAGGCGTAGATGTTTTACTGTATACCTACACAAATTATTGTGGATTTCGACACTAAAATTACCATTATACCCCTCGGGCTGAACAGTTTAACCCTTGGAACTAGGGGCATTTTAGACATTTCTAGGGGAGATGTTTGGTATTTTAATATTGTTTGGGGTTTTCTGGTATTTTTCGTATATAATTGCACAGTAAAATTACCATTTTACCCCCGTGAGCTGGCAAAAAGATGAGGAACAATGAGAGGTGTTTTCGGTTTTCACATATTCGTGCATAGTGCAACTACGAAAATAACCCCCGAAAAGACAAAAATGAAGGCCTGCAGCTGGGGGCATTCTGGTACTTTCATGGCCTTTTTTTTTCGTGATTATCGTTGGGTCCAGGGGTGTATAGGTAATTTGAATTATTTTTTTTCAGAATTACTGCAGGCGCGTTGTACGAACGCGCCGATAGAGTTTCACACGCACACGCCTATCAGGCGGCGCATGCGGTGGCTATAGATCATGTAAAATGTTCGGTCGTTGTGTCAACAGGTGCGTCTCCATGTTCTCGTCCTCCTAGTGCGGCGTGTGGTGGGCTAAGGGTGGCGGTGAAGCACTGGTGGACGATTTTTGTTTTTTTCCCCTTTTTCTCTCTCCTGATGTTGGCAACATACATGTCAGTCCTTCATGTTTGTAGTTGTTTATTTCAGTCCCCCTTCTTTTGATTTCGGTTTTATCCCTAATTTCTTCAATGAATAGTTTGATTGTTTTCAATCGTGCTCTTCAATTGAAACTGATTATATATGTTGATTTTCATTTTAGTCTTTATTCTTTTGATTTTTGGTTTTTTTGTTCCTTTAATTTTTTGGTCTGCAGGTTTTAATTTGTTTTAAGTTTGTTCTCCAATTGAAATTGGTTATATATGCTACTTTTCATTCGATCCTTATTCTTTTAATTTTAGCAAAATTACACCGCAATTGTTTTAAAAAATTCCTTTATTTGTTTTTGACCCCAAAGTTTTTATTAGATTCAATTTTATCCTTCGATTGGATTTAATTATATGTTTTATTATTCATTTCGACCCTTATTCTTTGAATTTTTTATTTGGTATTAATTCCTTTAGTTTTTTCGGTCCGTCTTGAACAATGTTTATTTTTTACTTGTATTTATGCATCTATGCTTTTAGTTTTTTATTTTAATTATGTTGTTTTATTTTTTGTTGAGGTTTTTTTTTTTCTGTTGAGTCCTGAAATTTTAATTTATGTTAATGATCATTTTAAAATTAATATTTCTCCCTTTTTCCTGTTCATTTTTTTTTTGCTATTTTCTGTTATTTTTATTTGTTCTTCGGATCAAATTATTTTATGGTTTCATTGTTTGAGCAATATAATGATAATTTTAGTGATTATTTTTTTTTATTTTTTTAGAAAAAATTTATGCTTTTATTTATTTATTATTTGATGCAATTTCATGGTTTTAATTGTTTGGTAGTAATATTGATAATAATTTTAACTGTTATAGTATAATAATGATGACAATGTAGGCAAGGATTTTCAATGACATTTTCTTCTTTTTGTAGATAGAAAATAAACTATTTTTATTATTTGGTTATTGCAAGTATTTTCATAATTTATATTTTGTTTGTTGTTTTTAATTTAAATTGGATTATAAAATAAACTAATCCTAATAGAATGAATTCAATAATACAGGTATCCGGATCTTCTTGCTTTTTTAATAACGATGATAATTCAGATAAATTTATATCGATTTAAAATTCATATATTTTATAGGAAACTTGCACTCCACAAGAATGCTGCACAAATTTATTATTTTGTCCAAATTTGTATTATAATAAAAGAATCTCACAATTAATATTTTTTTGCGCTGAAAAAAATATGGTTTCGGCTGCGACAAAGCGCTGGTAAGTATGATATGAACTTCACCAACAATTGTGATGAAACTCAATAAGAATGATGGTTTAGAACCCCAAGATCGTGTAGACAAGAGATGCATTCAAGAGTGTATGATCAACATGTCCAGCTCCTTGGTTTGCATCAAAGTAGCTAGCATTTTGGAAAAGATGTTGGTTCCTAGAATTTCTATGCATAAATCAAAAGAACCATAAAAGCCAGAGAAGTGTTTTAGGAGCCTGCTTAATGGCGTCTAGATGGTAAACTCCTATGTCTCTCCATTGTAGATGAATACTTTTCCTCTCTTAATCTTCGAGGAGCCATAAAGAATGAGGACATAGTTTTATGGTAATACTTGAAACTAGTGCTTCAAACCCTTTCAGATTTTTTCAATGATGTAAAGGGTAAATATGGTTCAAAATGCAAGGGTAATTTGCCTTGTCAATCTATGATAGAGACAAGTGAAAGTTAACATGCTTTGATAAGCTATGATGAAGACAGCCAGAAAATAATGAAAAAAACAGTCTTGAGGGAAAATAAGAGCTTTAAACCAGAGTTTTAAGGCCCTATCAGACTTTTCAGAGATAAAAAGGTCAAAGATCTATCAACATGTGCATTCATCCAAATGTTCAATATAAGAAAGTAAAGTTAAACTGAAAGGAAACCAACTTACCTCAGCATAAGCTATCTCTTGAAGAGAGAAAACACAATACACAATGATGACAGACATTAAGGGCCAATTCCTCAACAGATTTGCATTCTTGGATATTTTTCTTTCCTTGACTTCAGTAACATATTCCTTCTCATCAGATTCCTCTGAAGAAGCTTCCAACACATCAAATGAGTCGCATCTTTCGCTCACCTTTTTGTCATGCATGTGCAGTGTCTCCTGCGTTCACACATATTCTGTTAGGTACTATACGAAGAAACTATATGCTGCTTCTATCAACATCCATGTGGACATAATGCTTGTACCAAGGTCGTAAAACAGCCAGAAATATAATGCTCTGCTGATAAGATATCATCTTCTTTTTTTAACCAGAGATTGAATGTAAGAGATTATTTTAGCTACATAAACAACCATCTAGATTGAACAGATAACATTAGCAAATACAACATCATCTTGTTGTTGTTGTCATAAAGATACTACACATTGTGGAACAGACTTTTTGGCATAAGTGATGAACAGTGGATGTCTAGGAAGATTGGAGTATTCGTCAGTGGAATAACATGTGCGATGTGGGAGGAAATAAGATCGCAACTCTTGAAGGTGTTCTACGTTTGTAATGATGACAATGTGGATGAAAACCTTGGTCCTCTATTTGTTTTCTTCCTTTTAGTTCAATCAAACAAAACTATTCCAAAAGATGTCAAGGGCTGCTGCTCGAGAAAGCTCAAAAGCACTAAATATCAGTCGAATGATGAAAGATAACGGTCAGGTGCTTGTTGAAACTTACAGGAAGCCACCAACAAGCTGCCAAAACTCCCACAGCATAAACTGATATTACAAGGCAGGGTAAGAAGTAGGGAAACCTGCAATATGCATGCATATGTCAAAACTAAAAATCAACCTAGAAACAAAGAATGGAATCTTCATGAAATGAAAAGCCGTGGAATTAAAGAAACAGTATTTGACTACCTCCCAAAAATTGAGCTTTCAGCAAATAGATTTGGAAATTTCTCCGCAGGCTGATACCATCAATACACCCCCCACAAAATAAGTAAGGAACCTTAAAGAATCTAAAAAGAAAGAAGAAAAAAGGAAATGTCCCCACCTGAGCAAGAAAACCTCCAATAGCAGGGCCAATAATCATCCCTATGCCCCGCGACGTACTGACCTGGAATCGGTAGTCAAGTTTAGAATTTATACTTTAAATGATGCATCCACAACCATACAATACTGCCAAAGAAATATTCTTACAACTGATAGAGCCACAGATCGATACTCCTCTCTACAGACTTCAGAAGCATATGCCTAGAGCGCCAACAAAGGTTACAGAGCACAGAAACAGAATAATTAAGACTTTCTCATATAGCACAAAAACTGAGGCACATTTTTCTACGAACTATGTTTCATGTGTCTGAACATATGTACATGAGTGCAGCATTTGCAAAGCCAATACCCTAATTGTGCCAAGTAGACTATTGAAACATCCAAGAAGAAATCTCATAGAAAGTGCCATCCACAAGCTTGTACTGAGGCCAAACAGAGCATTAAACAAAACCCTGAGACAAAAAATATTATCAAAACAAACAAAACAGTTTCAGATGAATACGATTTGAAAAGAGTAATTTCTTCAATGAGAGAACTCTGAATAGTGAAGTTTTGAAACTGCTTACACTGAAGAGGTCCCTATCAATATAATAGGTTTTCGACCATATCGATCAGCTAACCACCCCCAAAAGAATGATGTTAATGCTCTTCCAATCATAAATGAAGATCCTAGAGGGAAAAAAAAAGTAGGGAAGACAAACCAATATTTAGCCAGCACTCTCATAATACACACTAGCTGTTAAGGCATGAAATAGCAGCAAACATTACCCACAAATCCTGCATAGAAACCAATATCCTCCTCTATCTCAGCAATATGAAAGTCCCTTATCTGCCAAAAACTCAAAAAAAATAAAAATAAGGAAGCAAATAACTTCAGATAATGAAAATGCCTTGAAGCTTTACGAGGACACAGAAAAAGGTTCCTTATCATGACATGAATTTGTTTGAAAGGTAAGTGAGACTATATTTTGAAAAGGCTAGTCCTGTATATCATGAAGATCAATTCAGACGTTACATAAGAGACATAAGCATGAATTTTAACTGATATATAACATACCATGAAGTAAATGAATGGGAACAGTGATGATATTGGCAAAGCTGACAAATAAAAGATAGCAGTGTTATGGAGGTTAATTGACAAATATTTGGCATGGCAACCCCAAGAGATTACCTTAAAAAATAACAAGAGCAGAAATTTGGAATAAAGATTTTTAAGAATAGGGATCGCTTAAAAATCCATAATAGACATCGACAGAAGAAATTAATCCCTGTTAACTTCACAGGACAGTATCAATCGTAAACGGTGATAAGGAATTGAGTACGCTGCAGAAACAATGACAGGAAAAGGGAAACCAGTCAAGTCCCAAGGGAAAACAACTACAAAAGCAAAAAGCAACCTCTATTTCTTGAAAAATTTATTACCAGGAATAGAGAAATTTATTACATTTTCCAATTGAATTAAGAAATAATGAGAAAGGTATGATCATATACTTGTACAGTTGTACAAGTTCAGGTTCAACTCTTCAAAAGATGAAACCCTGAGAGGCAACTTTATTATGATTCTTTGAGAGTTCATGTTATTCCCAAGACTCTTTTTTTTATTGCTTTTCCTGATTAATTCATTGAATGCATTCCATATGCCATCTGCCCACATACCACAAGCCAAGTGATCTACTGCTGAATTGTTAAACACCAACACAAAGCAAAACCCATATTGATTGAAGATTAAAACGACTAAACTGAGGGCAGAAATTGGAAGAAAACAACTGATTTACGAGCAACATGGAGCAGAGTGAAGGGGGATATGAAAAATTGCACAAGTAAACAAGGAAAAAGTAAAACAATAACATGTTGCATATAAACGAAAGAAGGTGCATGGATGGATGCACCTGTGCAGAGAGAGACAGTCCAGATATAGGACAGGTTTCTGTAAGGGACACCTCTTTGCTCTTCATTGAGACGATCAATCTTACAACCTGGGCAATTCTCATAGTATTCTTTCTTCTTCTCTAATAAAGCACTACTCTCAGTCCTAGCCATCACTCCGAACTCTGTTTCTAGTATTTTTTTTAAACTTTTTTGATGGATAGAGGGTGTTTGGGATTGAGGTTGCACCGGAGGTCTATAAGAAATTGAGAGATTGAGTGTTTGGTAAGGGTTGAAAAGCTTGATTTTTAGATATGAAGCCCACACCAAACATCAGCAAAACTCAGACGCATGAATAGCTGCTTTCCATGCGTCCTGCTTATTGAGTTCTTGTGATTTTAAGAGAGAGGGAGACGGGGGTGGGGGCTGCTTGGGGGGGGGTAGGGGCTGCTGGGGTAGGTTTTATGTTTATTAATATATATAAAATATATTTTTAATATTAAAATAATTTAAAAATTAATTGAAATATAAAAAATGTTTACATAATATATATTTATTAATATTACAAATATGTTTTTTATATTAAAATAATCTTAAAAATAATTAAAATATAAATAATGTTTACATAATATATGTTTATTAATATAAAATATATATTTTTAATATTAAAATAATCTAAAAATTAATTAAAAACAATATGAAAAGTTTGGTAATTAAACACATGAAATTATTTTTCATTAATCTCAAACTCAAAAACAGTTTTAACCAAACAATTCAAAACTTATTTTGAACCGTAGCTAAAATGTTTTTTATAAAATTATTTTTTTTAAATCTCAACCATAAAAACAAAAGCAATATCAAACACACCCTATATATCTCGACTTTTTAACTTAGTTATTACGAGCCAATTCGCCCGCTCCGCTGGGTTTTTTTATCTATGTAGAAAATTGATTGATTTTATAAATGTTGTATTTTGTTATTTTAATATTTAATTAGCAAAATTGTAATTGATAAAATATGTTAAAAATGGTTTTTTCAACCAAAAAGTTATTGAATATTGCTATCGCTAAAAAACTTTTGATAAAATTTGTTAGAAAATTTGCTAAGAAGGTAAAATGATTTGTTAGAAATTTGTTGTCACGGATACTATGGTTAAAAAAACACAAAAAAAGAAACCCAATTTAAAAAAAAGACTTGGACATGACGGTTATTAAAAAATAAAAAAAAATGTGAAAAAAGGTCATAGTTTATTAAAAGAACAAAAAAAAGAGTATAAAATAGAAATTTAAATTCAAAGTCAAAGTTATATCTATAAGATTTATTAATCATATTATTATATTAAATGTATTTAAGAATACCGATATCAATTTTTTTTTGCAAGAAATCGTAGGTCATTTTTTTTCTCTCTCTATATATTTTTAGGCGATAATATTCAATAAATATTAAAACATATAATTAGTCTCACATACTTTATAGAGAGAGAAAAAAATATTTTTATTGAAAATCGAAATGGGAAGTGGGTGTAGATTTTTTAATTATAGATAATCCAGGTAAATTTGTCAAAAAAAATTTATGAGTTGCTTTTTTCCCCTTGTAATATTAGATCTGACACATTATAAATAAAAATATTGTAATTTGTTTTTAGAAATAAACCTAGATTTTTTGCGTGCTATAATTATTTATCTGCCGTCTAAAAAAAACAGTGTAATCGACACGAGAAATGAGCCGAATATTTTTTAATTGTAGATAATCTAGGTAAATTTGTCAAAAAAAAATTGTTGTATTTTGTGCCCAGTAATATTAGATATGAAATATTAAAGACCAAAATATTATAAATATTTTTTAAGAAATAAACTTTAAAAAACAAAGCACAAAATTAAAATTCGTAGACAATTTTTTTTTTATATAAGATTTATTGCTTGTATTATTATATTAAATATATTTAAGAATACTGATATTAATTTTTTTTTCTTAAGAAAATCCTAGATAATTTTTTTCTCTCTATATACATTCTTAGGCGATAATATTCAATAAATATTAAAACATATAATTAGTTTAACATACTTTAATTTGACATAAATATACAAATATATAATGAGTTTGACATACTTTAAATAATACATGTAATTTTAAGAACAAAATTGAAGCAAATCCAAACATTAAAATTAAATAATTGAACACATAACCTGAAATTAAAAGAAATGGGACCAAAATGAGACTAAAATCCATAATTAAATTGCATTGAAGGATAAAATTGAAAGAAATGAAACTTTGGGACCGAAAATATTAAGGATTTATAATAAATTTGCATGGAATGATCAAATTGAAATCCATCAAAACTTTGATACCAAAAAAATTAAAAATTCCAGGCCAATTCGAAAAATTAAAAGAATGATGACAGAATTGAAAGTCCAATATATAATCAATTGCAATTGAAGGACGCAATTGAATCAAATCAAAACCTATATAATAGCATTAAGGGCAAGATAACCAAATTACAACGTTCAGGGACTGAACTGAAGTTTGATAAAAAACAGCGTAGCTGACGTCATATGGCGCAGGCAGGAGAGAGAAATTGGGGGGGGGGAATTCAAACGACCATTGACACGTCCCCGGACATCATAGTGTTACACGCGCCACCCCATGTGGAAGAGAACATGCCTGAAAATCATTCTAGACGCCGGTTGGTCATTTTCCGATGCCTCATGACGCCGCACGCGCAGTCCAAAGAACGCATTAGCGCTGCAACGAACGGCGCGTCCGGAGACGCGCCAGCAGATGTCAGCTGGAAATAATAAAAAAATATTGGCTAATTACCGTGAAGCCCCTCCCTCTCAGGCGTGGTTTTGTCCGTTTCGAGGGACAAAATCGTTAATCCACTGTTCAATGAAATATTAAAAATTAAAAAACCCGACTGGACGAACCGGGCCGGGCCAGGTGTGGTCAATGATCGTCCAGCCCCTGAAACCGGCGACATTTTTTGTCTTTTTCAAGGGGATTTTTCGTTAATGCACTGTTCAAAAAGCAAAAAAAAAAAAAAGAGGATGTACACCCGCGATTCACCATGACAAATTGCCAGTCCACAGTGATAATGAGTCACGGTGAACAGTAGGAATCCGAGCTGTTTTAGGTATTAGGTAATTATAATATAATTATAATGGCAGGTTGGAAGTTAGAAGAGAATTTGAAGAGCCAACCTTGCTGGCATTTTGAGTTTAAGAGGTGGGTGAGACAGCACCAAGTTTTGATTTTTGAGTGCGGCTGACTATTTACTTGGCTTTTTGTTTGTGTACTTTGTGTAAGAGGTTACCCAGGCTTTCACGATTGCCTCTTTTGTCCATTACTCATTTTGTATGAATGAAGGAAAAAAATATCTTCTTCCGTAACATCAAGTCATTAATAAGAAGTATTTTTTATTTAAAAATACATTATTATTTTCATCTCATCAAAATAATCTAAACTTATACAAATATTAATTTTAAATCTCAAATTTTTAAATGGAGAGAGATCCATCACACACTTGATTGTCTTAGTAAATATGCAAGCAAGCTATTTCGGATCTCCATATTAATTAAAAAAAATACCTTAGAACAAAAACCGTTTGTTGTATGGAAACCAGAGAAGCATTGCAAAGCAGAAATATAACTACTTGCAATGATCAACTATTGCAAATAACAAAAAAGAGTTGTTTATCACATCTACATGTTTTTGTTGGATAGTGCCAGCACCAAGATCAATAAATAAAATTTTCAAAGCTCCTTATCTACACTCAATATTTTGGCCAAGACACCATTTATGAGAGCTTGATAATGATATATGTGTCTTTCTTTTGATTATTTATGGTAAGACATACTTTTGTTTTAGGGACAAATGAGCAAACTTGCCCGCGCGCCGCGCTGAGTTTTTTTTCTATATAAAAAACTAATTGATTTAATGCATGTTGTAATTGATTATTTTAATATTTAATTAGTAAAAATATAATTGATAGAATTTGTTAGAAACAAGTTTTTTTTCTCACCTAAAAGTCATTGAATGTTGCTATTGTTAAAATTGTTTTAATAATTATTTAATCAGTAGATTGTACAATTGGAATCGAAAAAATTATGTTAAAATGAGCCACGTGCTTCGTGTAATATACTATTTGATTGTTGTGTATGTTTTATTTTGTTTCATGAAGTCTTTCATTAGCAAATAGTAAAATTATAAAAATCGTTGAATTGTAGCACAAATGAGTGATTTGTTTTATGCAGCAAGCAATTTGATTGATGGTTTTGTTTTAACTATGGTAATAAATTAATTGGTATATAGCAAAACCGCAATTGATGAAATTGACTAAAGATATATTATTTGTTGTCTGCAACATATTAATTGTTTGTTGGGCATGTTTTAACTATTTCTTGAATAATTTATTTGACAGATAGCAAAAATACAACTACTAAAATTTATCAAAGATTATTTTTTCAGATTTTTTCTTCATATTATTATATTAAAAAAATTTAGAACAGTTAGATTAAATTAATATGAGATTTTTAAAGAAAAGTCAGTTTAATTTTTTTTATATATTTTAAGACGTTAATATGAAGAAGAAAAAATCACAATATATAATTAGTCTTTCCTATTTTTCAAGGAAAAAGTCCCAAAAATAATATATATAAAAATGTAGGACCATTAACAAATTGTTACATGTTAAAAAATTTAGTGCCTATTGTGGTGAAATACAGTGAAATTTTTTATTTTATTATTGTAGATAATTTGGTACAATTTTTCTACATATCTTGTCTATGTGTGGTTTCGTATATTTTTTTTTATGATATGAGATCTGAAATATCATACATAAAAAAGACACGGAAGTTATTTTTTCACAAAAATAACATTGATCAATGAATTTTTGTCACAATTATTATAGTTGTTATTATAAATATTATTATACATAATTAATCTTCTAATTATTATTGGTCATTCTATCGATGACATTGTAATTATTGTTTGAAAAAAAAATTATTATTTTTTATTTTTTAAGATCTATTCCTCAAATTATTATATTAAACATATTTTAGAATACTGATAGTAAATAATTATTTTTTGAAAATAATAAATAGGTCATTTATATGTGTGTGTGTGTATTTTAAGGTGATAATATTAAATAAATATCAAAAATATATAATTAGTCTCACATATTTATAAGAAAAAAATATTACAAATAATAATTATTATTATTTTGAATGTCTTATCTATAATAATTAGAAATTTCAACACCTAACAATATTAACAAAAAAGAAATTAAAAAACTCAATAAATGACAAAACAAAAATAAATATTATTAGATTTAAAAAAGTTATTCGACTTGAAGAATAAATAAAAAATAATTTAAAAAACAAAGAGAAAAAATAATAAATATTAATTTTCAAACGATCACCAAAACAAATTAAAATGTAAACATTAAAAAAAATAACCTTAATAACAGTCAAAATAATAAAAATTGGTGAGACCATAATTATGTTAGAAAAAAATTCCATTATTTTTTTATTTTATAAGATTTATTCCTCATATTATTATATTAAAAGTATTTGAGAACAATGATATAATATTTTGTTTTAAAAAACCTAGGTCATTTATATATATATATACATATATATATAAATATATTAAGGTGCTAATATTAAATAAATATTAAAATATATAATTAGTCTGACATATTTAAAATAAAACAAAACTTCCAAATAATCAGTATCATTATTTTGAAAGTCTTATTTATAATAATTAGAAATTTCAACACCGAACAATATTAACAAAAAAACAATTAAGAAAAAACAAAAAAAAAACCAGTTATAAAAAAAAATGTGTAAGGGGAAAAAACTTCTTCAAACAGGAATGAATAGTGAAAATCATTGTTCATTGTTGTCTCAATGTGTGATTAGGAAAAAAATATTGTGGTGCGCTTAAACTGATCTGGAAACCTCAGTTATAAAAAAAAATCAAAAAAAATGTATAAGTGAAAACAAACATGAAAAAAAATGTAAAAATAAAAGTGGGTTCGGAGATTAGTTATGGTTCGTAAAAGCTGCACTGGAGACCCTAGTTATAAGAGAAAACAAACAAAAAAAGAAAGCCCAGTTAAAAAAAATACAAGGGGAAAACACCTTTTCAAACAGTAATGAACAGTGAAAATCATTGTTCACTTTGGGAAAACATCGTGGTGCACGTAAGCTGACACAGACACTCCAGTTATAAAAAAAACTAAAAAATATGTATAAGTGGAAAATAAACATTAAAAAAAATGTAAGAAAAAAATGGGTTCGGAGATTAGTCGTGGTGCGCATAAGCTTTTCCGGACACTCGGGTTAGAAAAAAAAGAAATCACCTTTCCGAACAGTAATGAACAGTGAAAATCAGTGTTCATTACTATTTAAATCCAAAATTATTTTCGTCGGCCTGAGGATTCGAACTCCCGTGTTAAGACTTAAAAGGCACACACCTTAACCACTCGGCCAAACCAACTTCGTTGTTTAACCTAGTATACAAATTGTACTTAAATGATATAATAATATAATATTAGAAATCCAAAACCATTTTTGTCGCTTGGGAGATTCGAACTCCCGAGTTCATAACAGGCACACGCCTTAACCACTAGGCCAAAGCGACTTCTTCGTGTAATCGTAGTATAAAAATAGTACTTATATTATCTGTAATTTCACTATTCTAATCCACAGTACATTTGAGTGTATATGAATAGTGAAAAATACTGTTTAAAAACTTGTTTTGTTTAAGCTTTTGTAGTAATCTTATATATTCAATCAATCAAAGATTAAGTGACTTCGTGATTTCATTCATATACTTTAGAATATGTGGTATAAAGTTATCTACGAGTCTTGTTTATTCCAATATCTTTGTTTGTTTGGTAGAGGGTTGCCTTTGGGTTAGGGTTCTATCATAGAAACCTAATGTTTTAGCTTAACCACGCGATCAAGATGTCCACATTAATTGATATAAGAGCTAGGCTCCAAAATCACATTATATCCCGAATATTAATTTAAAAAATAATGTTTGAATTTTTGGTCAAACCTTAATGGATAATCATAAAATAGTTATTATATCCATTTTTTATTTTCTTTCAAAACATGCAAATACTAATGTTGTTTTCTTAATAAAATTTGTATTAAAAAACTTATAGAATTTAGCCACACACAAATTTTTAATATGGATTTTCTTAGATTTTCAATACTTGGTTAGTATCTTACAATGTAAGTTTATAGCCTTAATATTAAGTGAAATTATTGGGAAAACTTGCAAGAGACCCACAAATAATTTTAAAATGTTCCTTAATTTATTTCAAAAGTTTTGAAAATTACTTAAAGCTTGTTTGACATGTTAATGCCGTTACCCAAAACAAAAGAAATAGAAAATGTATTAGGTTGTGTTTGGCAAATACATCTTAACAATAAGAAAAGGCACTTTCATCTTAACAATATTGAAAGGAGATGAAACATTTTATGATTCGGGCTAATATTGAAAAAAGATAGAGAAACTACTTTGTCTAGATTTATGAATGTAATTAATTTGTATTTAACTCATATTGTGAAATTCGAGGAGATGGTGCATATTGTTATGAAGGTGAAGAATAGCTTAAATAGAATGGTACCATTAAGTAAAGCCAACCACTAGGCCTTTTAACACCTTCGAAACTTAATTAAAAGGCTAACACAGGGGTTAGTCCATTACAATCATTGTTACCTATTCCAAAAAATAATGAAAAAAATGTTAATTGTGACTTAAGTATCAATTAAAGGTCTAATTAAAAAAAGAAGGTTTTTGGAGGATTTGAGTGTTAATTAAAACAAATTAAGTATAAATTAAAGAACGAAATAAGACTTTGAAAAGATATATTGGTGAAATTAAAAATGAGAGAAATGATAAGAAAATACCTAGATGTGAGGGTTTACGAGACTAACATAAGGGTTTTTTCATCTTTGAAAGGATAACAAGTTTGTGAAAACAAGACTTTATAAAGGAAAGGAAAGAAGGGCAATAATTGTTCTATGAGGCTTCAAGGTTTATTTTCTAACTTAAAAGTGGAGTCTATGTAGCCTACTTGAGTTGATTTTGATTGTCATTTGGTTGTATTTATGTTTACAAACATGAAAATGTCATTTGATTGTCATTTGGTTTGTATTTAGTTTTGCAAGAATGGAAATGTCATTTGAAGGTGGCTTGATGTTGTTCTTTAAAGCATTTTTTAGTACATGTTTGATATTTTGATGTAATAAAAGCTTTCCAGATAATTTAGTTTTTGATAAAGTAGTATTTTTTTTCTTAGTTTTGTAATTTTTAGTTAATGAATTAATAAGCATGTTCTTTGCCGTTTATTAGTTTTTGATAAAGTAGTATTGTTCATGACAAAAATATGTTCTGAAAATCAGTTTTCAATCGAGATTGCATGGATAAACTTGTTATTTTTATTTGCCAATTTTAGGAAATGGGATTTCATGCATATTTTCTATGATTTGTTTTTTTACTATGACAATGTGGTTTGTGTAAACCAAAAACATTTGGTTTTGAGGCTTGATATGAATTTATAGGTTTGGAAGTAGGTTGATGCATTTCTGAGCAAAATCTAGGTTGGTGTTCTTCATATTGTTTCTGTTGGAGATAGTGAACTTAATTGCAGAATTGAAGGCTGCGCATTAGAGACTGTGCACAATAATTGGGTATTGTGCTCTTCCATAATTAGCATTAATAAGGCAACGGGAATAATACCGTTAGTTAAGATAATTGTTCTCTTCTGCTTCCTTAGTTAATTAACATCTACTGTATATAAAAACTATTGTAAGATACATCAAAGTTTATGACAGACATTAAAACATTGCTGTAATCTCAGCAATCAATCTTTCTTCTTCTTCATATCAGAAAACTATTAATTTCTTCATGGTATCAGAGCTGTGATCTTGCGGTCTTGCTCTGTATTTTTTCCTTTCTTATTGTTGTCTATTAAACATGGATTATCAAGAAACAACAGATAAATTAAAAGGAGCACCTGCCAATTCCACAAGCATCGACAATGATCCTAATCCCTCTCAAAAAATGACTACTGTACTGCTAAATGGTTTTAACTACTTACCATGGTCAAGAGCAGTGACCATTGCTCTTGGAGGCAGATCACGTCTAGGATTTATCAACGGCAAAGAACAGGCTCCTGACAGCAGCTCTCCAGAATTTGAACAATGGCTAGCTAAAGATCAAATGGTGATGTCTTGGATGTTAAATTCAATGGATCGAAACCTTGCTGAGATGTTTAGTTATTACCAATCATCCCTGGAACTTTGGGAAGCCGTGAGAGAGATGTATGGCAACCAAAACAACTCTGCTCGTATCTTCCAAATTCAACAAGATATTGCCAGTCTTCATCAAAACGATCAGCCCTTCGTAAACTTGTTGAGTAAGCTTAAAAGTTTGTGGAATGAATTAGAGGTTTATAGACCTCATTCAGTTGACCCAACTATCCTACGCAATCGAAAGGAAGAAGACCAAAATTTTCAATTGCTGGCCAGTTTGGGATCGGAATTTGAAGACCTAAGGAGCCATATCTTGATGAATGATGAACTTCCCTCCTTAAAAGGCGTCTGTGCAACAATTCAACGTGAAGAAATCAGACGAAAGGTAATGACCCATGAAAACCCAATGAAATTTGCAGATACCCATGCTTGTGTTGCTCAACAATCTGCAGAAAAAGGGAACTTCAAAATTGCAGACGCCCGTGTTGCCCAGCACCCTGCAGAGAAGGGGTTCTTCAAAGGTAAGCGCCCTAATCTCAAATGCACTTACTGTAATTCAATGGGTTATACCATGTATCGTTGCTGGAGCCTTCACCCGGAGTTGAAACAAAATCGACAGACAGGGAATCACAAGAAATTTGTTAAATACAAAGCTAATTTTGCTGCTACAGAACCCATGTATTCTAGCCCCATGTCGTTGCTAAACGTATTCGCCACTTTTCTTCAAGAAAAAAGAAATCTGGGAGGTGAAGGGTCTTCGGCTGAAGACTCCAGTGCATTATTAAGCAACTTTGCTGGGTTATCAACCCGTGAGAATGCCAAAAAATTTCAAGGTGTTTATATTGCCCTTATGACTGCCTTAGAGTTAAGTAAATTACATGATATATGGGTTGTGGATTCGGGTGCTAGTGATCATATGATACATAATTTAAACAAAATTCATGATTTTACCCCTTTTCCGATATCATCATTTGTCTTGATCGCTAATGGATCTACTGCAGCAGTAAAAGGCAAGGAAGGCAAGGGAAAAATTAAAATTGCGTCAAAACTATTGATTCCGATATCCTATATGTTCCTTCATTTCCATTTCTGTTATTATCAGTTCGAAGGTTAACTACTTCCCTTAATTGTGATGTTATATTTACTCCGTTAAGGTGTTTTTTTAGGACCATCACACCAAACAGAAGATTGGTGAAGGATTTCATTTGAATGGTCTCTATTTTTTCTGTGATTCTGAAGTTCCGAAAGGATTACAAGCTATTTATTCTCCGATCAATGATCATCAGTTGTGGAATTTTCGTCTGGCTCATGCATCCGACTACGTCATCTAAAAAATAAAACCAAATCTGTCAAAAAGAACGTATGATTGTGAGATGTATGGGGACCTTTTTCAATTTCAATTGATGGTTTTAAATATTTTGTCATATTTATTGATGATTTTTCAAGAGTTACATGGATATATTTATTAAAATCAAAAACTGAAGTTTTTAATTATTTTAAAGATTTTCACAAACTAGTTTCTACCCAATTTTCCACACATATTAAAATCTTCCGATCTGACAATGGCTCGGAATTTACATCTCATGCTATGGAAAATTATTTAATTTCTAATGGAATACTTCATCAAACTAGTTGTGTTAATACTCCTCAACAAAATGGAATTGCTGAACGCAAAAATCAGGACTTATTAGAAAAAAACTAGAGCCATAATGCTTCTAATGAATGTTCCAAAAAATTTTGATCATATGGAGTTCTTACGGCCACCTATATTATTAACCGCTTACCCAGTCAAGTACTGGTATTTTCAGTGTCCTATTGAAATTTTGCAGGGTAAAATTCCCAATACCTCGCATTTGAAGATTTTTGGGTGCCAATGCTTTGTTCACTTACACTCAAATCAACGTGACAAACTTGACCCGCGAGCTTTCAAATGTATTTTCTTAGGGTATTCACATACCAAGAAAGGGTACAAATGTTATGATAACATTCGTTAGAAGCTTTACGTCAGCAGGAATGTTCGATTTGTCGAAACCAGCCCTTATTTCACTGATCCTAATCAGGGGGAGTCCTTGGAAGACTTAGTTCCTCTTCCTAGAGCAAAGATCTGCAGCCTCGACTTGCCTAGGCCCACTAGGCCCATTAATCCAACGGTCAATCCTCCCTGTCTCACTGATATCATCCCGGTTGACGATCCTTCGTCTGCTATCATACCAATAGAACCGATGTCCCCAAATTCGCCAGATGAAGTGCCAGCTCCGAGACGCAATCCTCCACGAGCTCGACAGTGCCCTTCCAAATTTCAAGACTATGTGGCTTATACAGTCAGGTATCCTGTCTCAAATTATTTGGATTACTCAAAATTATCACCATCGTATTCTGCTTTTTTGTCAGCGATATCCAATGATCATGAGCCTAGAAATTTCACTGAAGCTCAATCTCAACTGGTATGGAGAAAAGCTATGGAGGAGGAATTAACAGCTCTAGGTGACAATAATACTTGGAGTCTAGTTCCCCTTCCAAAAGGTAAACATGCAGTTGGCAGTCGATGGATATACAAGACCAAGTTCAACTCCGATGGATCTGTTAATCGATACAAAGCGCGTCTTGTGGCTCAAGGCTATACTCAAGAATTTGGTATTGATTACAAGGAGACGTTTGCTCTTGTTGCAAAAATGACCACTGTGAGAGTTCTTTTATCTGTTTCTGTCAATAATGGATGGTTCTTATCTCAAATAGACGTAAAAAATGCTTTTTTACACGGGGATCTTGAAGAAGAAGTATTTATGAAGCTTCCTCCTGGCCACTCCTTAAGTGCCACTCCTAATTTGGTATGTAAACTTCATAAATCTATTTATGGGCTAAAGCAAAGTCCTCGTCCATGGCATGCAAAACTTAGTGGAGCCATTGCTGCAGTAGGTTTTAGCAAAAGCTCTGCAAATTCCTCCCTATATATCCGGTTAAAAAATGATGACAAATTGATGGTTCTAATTTATGTAGATGATTTAATTATCTCAGGGAATAATATTGAATCCATTTCTAAATTGAAGAAAACTCTTCAACAATTATTTCCCATTAAAGATCTTGGCCCCTTAAAATATTTTCTTGGGATTGAAATGGCCTTGTCTAAGAAAGGTTTTTTCCTTAATCAACGTAAGTACACTCTCGATGTGCTTCAAGATGCAGGTATGCTTTCAACTAAACCTTCCGCTACTCCTGTTGATAGCAAACTAAAATTATCTCTTGCAGGTACGGCCCTTACCTCGCCTAAGTATTATCAACAACTTGTGGGTAAACTTATTTATCTGACGATTACCCGTCTGGATATTACCTACGCTGTAAGTCTTGTCAGCCAGTTCATGCATGCTCCAACCATACATCATTTAAGCATGGTCAAGCGAATTTTGCGATATTTGAAAAGAAATATTGGTCGCGGAATTGTCATGACCAGAAACAACCATACCAATGTAATGGGATATACAGACTCTGATTGGGCTGGAAATCAACTTGACCGACGTTCGACTACTGGATATATCATGTTTGTTGGAGGTAATCTTGTGTCCTGGAAGAGCAAGACACAACATGTCGTCGCTCGCTCTAGTGCCGAAGCCGAATACCGTGCAATGGCGGCTGCAGCTTGTGAACTTGTGTGGCTTCAAAGTCTTCTTATCGATATGGGTTGTTCATCAGTCACTCCGATGAGTGTTTTTTGTGACAATAAAACTTCCATGCATATTGCCAAGAATCCTGTGTTTCACGAAAGAACTAAACACATCGAAGTTGATTGTCATTTTATCCGTCAGCAAGTTCAATCAAACAACATCACTACGCATTATGTGCGAACCGGTGATCAACTTGCCGACGTGTTTACCAAAGCCGTGCCATCATCCCAGTTTCAACGTCTATTATGCAATCTTGGATCCATAAACCCTCTTGATCCAGCTTGAGGGGGAGTGTTGGAGATAGTGAACTTAATTGCAGAATTGAAGGCTTGCATTAGAGACTGTGCACAGTAATTGGGTATTGTGCTCTTCCATAATTAGCATTAATAAGGCAACGGGAATAATACCATTAGTTAAGATAATTGTTCTCTTCTGCTTCCTTAGTTAATTAACATCTACTGTATATAAAAACTATTGTAAGATACATCAAAGTTTATGACAGACATTAAAACATTGCTGTAATCTCAGCAATCAATCTTTCTTCTTCATATCAGAAAACTATTAATTTCTTCATGGTATCAGAGCTGTGATCTTGCGGTCTTGCTCTGTATTTTTTCCTTTCTTGTTGTTGTTTTTTAGGTTTTCATTTGTGTTGATAAAAATAATTTATTTTTTAAAATGTTTTTTACAAGTTTAATTTTTTTTTTGCTTGTTTTTGGTTTAGTTTATGGTCAAACTAAAGATTTCAGGTCAATCTAGTCAAGCCACCTAGTCAGATAAACCGGATCGGGTCAAAATAGGGTCATTAAATAAGGCCTTGTTTGACTAGCTATGTTTTTGCTCAGGTTTTTTTTTTTGTTCAGGGCATGTTTAACAAAAAATCCTTAGGCATATTTTGGGAAGTTTTATTTTAAAAAATGGGTTTTTTTTTCTTACAAAGATTTAATAAAAAAATATAAAATATAAATTATTTTAGTAATTAAAAAAAAAACATATCTAGAATATTTTGGCATTTTTTTTTTAAAAAAAATATTACATGTATTTTACAGTAGGTTTGGTAAATTCCAAAGGCTTTTGACCTATATTTCAATAATTCTAAAAAAATTAATTCATGAAAATTAATGGTCAACATTCTGGTGTAAATGTTGGACCTACTAGTAGGCTGATCTTTAAATAACAGAAGTTGATTAGAAGATTCTAAGAATTATTCTGGACAATAACTGATTTTAAATCAATATATTTTTCACCACAATATACTAGTTGTAAGCAATATATAGACAATTAGTTAAGAACCTATCAACACTTTCAAACCATATTTAGAGCACACAATACAACTTACCTCAAGTAAGGTGTGCTAGGAGTGCTAATACCACAAATAATTTCTTAACTTAGAATTTTGGATAAGATTAGTCCACCTAGGTCTCTTAATGATCTGGACAAGAGAGAACTAGGTGGTGACTCTTTTATCCTGACGCCACACTGTTGCATGCACACTTGCAATAAAAAAGAAGACATTTTACCATTTCAAACATAAATAGTTTGAATCGGCAAATTTTATCCTTGGCTCGTGTAATTGTTGGAACTTTTGCATAAAAAATAATTGTTGGAACTTTTGCATAAAAAACTTATTTTTTATGAATTAATGACTAGCAAATTGAACTATATGTGATTATGCATATAACTAAAATATAAAGAAAAAGTTGTGTGTGTGTTTTTTATGTCTTGGCTCAAAATTGTTTGATCACCCAAAATAAAAGTTGCTTAAATTATTTGTTTATTACCTTAGAAAAAGATGTCTAAACATTATTTTAAGTAAACATCAAGTTATTTCTGAAACTAAAAGGCAAATACAATTTTTCAAGATTATTTTGGAAGATAGGTTTTTTTTACAAAACTAATGTTGTCAAAATGTTTTAAATAGAGTCATGAGATCGATGGATATTGCATCTTATCATCTTACAAGACATATCTTGGGTTCAATTATTTTTTTTCCTATCATTTAATCCATTAGGTACCTAGTGTCAATCAACTTAATTGGTTTGATTTATTAACTAGTTTGACCAGGTCAAACCCAAGATGGGTAAATTCCAATCCAAATTGACGTTTAATTTCCTCGACTTGGTTTTTTAACTTTTATTTATTATGAGAATTGTAATGTTAGTTTTCAATATAATGCATGGAATGGTTTATGAAAGATTTTTATGGTATTATGTGTAAATTTAAAGTTTAGATTAGATTTTATGGTTCATGGATGGGATATAGTTTTTTTAAGCATATATTTTATCTTTATAAAACTGGATTAAAAAAATAAAACTTGGATCAATTACTTGTTGGTGGAGAAAATCCTCCATATTTCATTGGAATGAAGGTGGAGATAATTGATTGATCTATATATTTCAAGTTGAGAGAAAGAGTCAACTCCAAGCTTATATCTATTGTCACCTTTTGATGCGAACCTCGTGATCACGTGGTCACACAACCCACAACCAAGAATGACATCTGATCCTAGAAAGCTGAAATAGGTTTGATAGAAGTGACACAATCGAAACTTGTCCCAAGGCACCGACACTATTGGAATGAATAGAATGACGTCACAAAGTCAGTTAATCTTCGATAAGTCGGATTCAGTTTGTTCAAGAACTAAAGAATGCAAGAATCAATCTCACACATAAAACTGAAAAATTCAGAAGTAATATTCATCAATGGCTGCCGAAATTTAGGTTACATTAAATTAAATAGTTCTTAAAAAAATAACCCTAATGGACCCCTTATGTGGACTTAAAAGAGGTCCACTCAAACCTGACCCAAAACCCTAAGTTGTAAAGCCCATGACTTAATCCAAACAAGCTTTGGATCCTAGATGAAAAAAAAGTCTTAATTAAGCCCAAACAAGCCTTGGGCTGTAGCTAACAAAATTGAATAAAGACCATAAGGCTTATTTATAGCCTTCCATCCAGCCCCCTAATCTTAGAAACAAAAGGAAAAGGTAGCCACCCATGTTTTTTCCAAGTTGTAGTAGGATTCACTTGTCTCCTTTGTTGTCCTCACTTCATGGGCCAAATAAGGTTGTATTGGACCCCTCCTGCACATGGATAAGATGTACTAGGGTCTTTTGATACTCCAACTGATGCCAACCTCGTGATCACGTGGTCACGCAACCCAAAACCAAGAATGAGATCTGATCCCAGAAAGCCGAAATAGGTCTGATAGGAGTGTGACACAAAGGAAATCTGCCCCAAGACACCAGCACTATTGGAATGCGTAGAATGACGCCACGAAGCCAGTTAATCTTTGATAAGTCGGATTCAGTTCGTTCAAGAACTAAAGAATGCAAGAATCACTCTCACACATAAACTGAAAAGTTCAGATTTAAAATTAATCAATGGCTGCCGAAATTTAGCTTACATGAGTTTATATAGTCTTTTAAAAACTAACCCTAATGGACCTCTTATGTGGACTTAAAAGAGGTCCACTAAAAACTGACCCAAAATCCTAAATTGAAATGCCCATGACTTAATCCAAACAAGCCTTGGATCCTAGCTGAAAACAAAGTCTTAATTAAGCATAAAACAAGCCTTGGGCTGTAGCTAGCTAACTTAAATATAACCCAAAGGTTTATTTATTCTCTTCCATCCAGCCCATCAATCCCGTGTTTCCAAGTTGTAGTAGGATTCTTTTGGCTCCTTTGTTGTCCTCACTTCATGGCCCAAATAAGTTTGTATTGGACCCATCCTGCACATGGATAAGATGTACTAGGGTCTCCTCAAAACCAATGCATTCATTACCTCTTTCAATGCTTTTGTCCTAGACCGTGTCATTGGACCATTTGGAACATGTAATGGATCATTACTGGTGTGTTTGGGCTGGTCCGCATCATCCCCTCTCTCCTCGATAGGACTCGACCTTGAATCAATATCTATGTCAAACAATGTAAGATCAGCAACATTAAAGGTAGCACTAACACTATACTCACCTGGAAGATCAATTTTGTATGCGTTGTCATTTATTCTCTCCAAAACCGGAAATGGACCGTCGCAACGAGGCTGTAATTGTGATTTCCTTTGATTAGGAAATCGTTCCTTTCTCATGTGCTCCCAAAACCAATCACCAGGTTGGAAAACAACCAATTTACGTCCCTTATTTTCTTTAGAAGCGTAAAGTCTGTTCTTTTTCTCTATTTGCATTCGAACTCTTTCATGGAGTTGTGCCACCATCTTTGCCTTCTATTCACCATCTAAACTTACCCTTTCTTCACAAGGTAAAGGAATTAAGTCCATAGGAGTTAGTGGATTAAAACCATAAGCAATTTCAAAAGGAGAATAACGAGTGGTCGAATGCACAGTTCTATTATAAGCAAACTCAACAAAAGGCAAACATTCTTCCCAACTTTTCAAATTTTTTTGTATTACAACACGCAAAAGTTGAGATAATGTTCTATTGACTACCTTAGTTTGCCCATCTGTTTGAGGATGACATGTTGTCGAAAATAAAAGTTTGGTACCCAACTTTCTCCATAAGGTCTTCCAAAAGTAACTAAGGAACTTAACATCACGATTTGACACAATACTCTTAGGAATGCCATGCAAACGTACAATCTCCCTAAAGAACAAGTTTGCGATATGAGATGCATCATCTGTTTTATGGCATGCAATGAACTGTGTCATTTTAGAAAACCTATCAACCACAACAAAAATAGAGTCTCTACCTTTCTTTGACCTAGGTAAACCTAAAACAAAGTCCGTAGAGATATCTACCCAAGGTTCGGTAGTCACAGGTAATGGTGTATAGAGACCATGTGGTTGTACTCTAGATTTTGCCTTTCGACAAGCGATGCATTGTTCACAAATTCATTGCACATCTCTTTTCATCTTTGGCCAATAGAAATGCTCATGCAATACATCCAAGTTTTTCGCAACCCCAAAGTGACCCATTAAACCACCCCCATGTGCTTCACGAATAAGTAATTCACGCAAAGAACTAGCAGGAACACACATTCTATTCTCTTTGAACAAATAACCATCCATCAAATAAAACTTACCGAAAGCCGAATTTCCACATGCATTATATATCTCAGCAAAGTCAGAATCATTACCATACAATTCTTTCACATATTCAAATCCTATTAATCTAGTATTCATGGTGTGTAAAAGAACATACCTGCGCGAAAGTGCATCGGCTACAATGTTCTCTTTGCCTTGCCTATACTTGATCACGTAAGGAAAAGTTTCATTGAATTAAACCCATTTTGCATGTCTCCTATTCAACTTACCTTGTCCTTTCAGATGTTTCAAGGACTCATGATCTGAATGGATTACGAACTCTTTTGGCCACAAGTAATGCTGCCATGTTTCAAGTGCTCTTACCAAGGCATAGAGTTCTTTGTCGTAAGTGGGATAGTTCAAGGTCGCTCCACTTAACTTCTCACTGAAATACGCAATAGGTCTCCGATCCTGCATCAAAACAGCACTTATTCCCTTTCCAGATGCATCACACTCTATTTTTTTTTTGTTGTTTTTACTGGAATCGTGTATTGAAACGAAGATTTCCTACTGCAATCGTGTTCTTTTTTTTTGACGATTTTTTCTGAACTTGAATATGGTGAGAAACAAGATTGAAAACAAGAAGCTTTCTTAATGGAATCGTGTACCCTTTTTTTTTATGATTTATTTTTCTACAAGAGGTAACAGTATATAAAAGAAAAAAAGAAAATGAAAGATAGTCAAACTTATCTTAGAACCAAAGCTCTGATACCAAATGATTATGAACTTCATCAACAATTGTGATGAAACCCAATAACAATGATGGTTTAGAACCCCAAGATCGTGCAAACAAGATTGGTTGAGCCTTGACCCGTCACCTAACAAGATGAAAACCAATAATACGAAACATTGAAACGCCACACCTATAAAACCTGAGAATTTCTCAACAATCAAGGTGACAAGTATGGTTTTTTGAACGCCACAAGATTAACTTGATAAGTTCTAGGAGTTCTTCTAAGAACGAAGAGGAACACAAGACCTCACAAATATGATAATTTTCTGAAAACATAATCTGTTTATTCATTTCGAAATACCCATTTATATAATTGGAACAACCAAACTTGTTGATCATACACTCGGGAATGCATCTGAATTTGCACAAGACCCTTTGTCATTTCCAAGTGGCCCAATTACAAGACCTAAAAAGACCAAGGCTTAGTCCAAGAGATTTGGGCTAAACGGTTCATGGAAGCACTAAATGGGCTAATCCAAGAGATTTGGGCTGATTCTAAAAAGACCAAGATGGGATTAAATAATAATCAAGGCTTAGTCCACATCATCAAAGCAATTGAAGAGGGTAATAATAATGCAAAAACGTTTCAGCATGATCTGACCATCAAAGGGCATGAATTTGATGAGTTCCAAGGGTATTAAATAGAGGAACGAATTTGGTCTTGAATGGTTATGTTAAATACATTGAATTTAGTCATTTAGCTATTTATTGTAGCCTCTAGAAGTCCAAGAGACCTAAAAACGTAGGGACTTGTTTATGTTACTGTTTGAGCTCTTTTAAAGCTTTAGTTATGACTTTTCCTATTCATGGAGGGAGGGTTGTTCCAAGTATATAAATTGGTATTTCGAAATGAATAAACAGTTTATGTTTTCAGAAAATTATCATATTTGTGAGGTCTTGTGTTCCTCTTCGTTCTTAAAAGAACTCCTAGAACTTATCAAGTTAATCTTGTGGCGTTCAAACAACCAAACTTGTCGCCTTGATTGTTGAGAGATTCTAAGGTTTTCTAGGTGTGGCGTTTCAATCTTTCGTAGTCTTGGTTTTCATCTTGTTAGGTGACGAGACAAGGCTCAACCAATCTTGTCTACACGATCTTGGGGTTCTAAACCATCATTCTTATTTGAACAAATAACCATCCATCAAATAACAAGCAGGAACACACATTCTATTCCTTTTGAACAAATAACCATCCATCAAATATTATCATACAATTCTTTCACATATTCAAAGCCTAGCAATCTAGTATTCATGGTGTGTAAAAGAACATAACTGCGCAAAAGGGCATCGGCTACGATTTTCTCTTTGCCTTGCTTATACTTGATCACGTAAGGAAAAGTTTCAATGAATTCAACCCATTTTCTCCTATTCAACTTACCTTGTCCTTTCAGATGTTTCAAGGACTCATGATCTGAATGGATTACGAACTCTTTTGACCACAAGTAATGCTGCCATGTTTTAAGTGCTATTACCAAGGCATAGAGTTCTTTTTCGTAAGTGGGATAGTTCAAGGTCGCTCCACTTAATATCTCACTGAAATACGCAATAGGTCTCCGATCCTGCATCAAAACAGCACCTATTCCTATTCCAGATGCATCACACTCTATTTCAAATGCTTTTGTAAAGTCAGGTGCAGAACATAATTTGTCTTTCAAAAGAACAAAAGCCAATTCTTGTTCCTCCCCCCATTTAAACCCAACTGACTTCTTAACAACTTCATTCAAGGGTGCAGCTATTGTACTGAAATCTTTCACAAAACGCCTGTAAAAACTAGCTAACCCATGAAAACTCCTTACCTCACTTACCGATTTGGGTGTAGGCCACTCCCGGAGGGCTTTAACTTTCTCCTCGTCCATTTCGATACCCTGTGCAGTTATAACAAAGCCAAGAAACACAATTTTTTCCATGCAGAGGCACACTTTTTTAGCATGCAATTTCTCACTATGAATGCACGCAACACATGATTCATTAAACGCATAAACGTACTTGGTGCCTTTGAAGGTCTTTCGTCTCCTCGGGATTGCTTATATATGCTGGTCGGTTAGGAATTCAAGCACCGGGTACGAAATCAATCTGATTCTCTATCCTCTGCAATGGTGGTAATCTGCTTGGAGTATCGTCGGGGAACACATCATCAAACTCCTGCAACAAAGAAATAGCAACACTAGGCACAATATGATCAAGATCATTAGTATTAAAGTAAGCCTCTTTGTACACAAGTAAAATCATTGGCTTGTTTGTGAGATATGCAGATCTGACCTCACCCTCTTTAGTATAAAAACTTATTTGTTTCTGTAGTTTTTCCACACAATTTTCATCACTCTTCCTTGACTTTCTTAACTCCTCTTGTCTTACCTCCACTCTCGACCAGGTTGGGGTATTTTTGAGTTGTGGTTGAATGGTCTGATTGGTTTGCTTTTGGATGACTGTCTGAATGGGTTGTAGTGGTTTGGGTTCTGGCCGAATCCGATTGTCTTCTCTCCACTTGATCCTCACCTTGATTTTTCTCTCCCAATTGCCTCATCATACTCACGTTTTATCTTTATTTGATCATAATGCACCTGTTTGGGTGTTAGAGGTACAAAAGTGATGGTTTACCATATTTTACAATGGTATACCGATTTCTAACCCCATCATGAACTGTCTTCCTATCATATTGCCATGGTCTCCCCAACTAGATGTGACTTGCTTGCATCGGTACCACATCGCACAGAACTTCATCAACATATTTTCTAATCGAAAATGGGACCACAACCTGCTTAGTCATAAGGCTCGCAATTGGAAAGCAACGTCAGCATTTTGTGTTGCCGATTCGTTATTTTCAAACATCCTTTGATTCTGCAAAATTTGGTTAGTCGCAAAAAAATATATCCTCACACCTCTCGTGTATCACACAAAAAATCAATCAAGGCTTTTCACTCTAATATGCTCACTACGCCTTTTACCTCACAACTTGCGTTCTTGTGGTTCTTTAGGAACTACAATCAATAAATCAAAGTAAGTAGCCTTCGCAGCGTACTCTAATTATGATTTTCAGACTCAAGAAGCAATAAAAATACTGAAAACAAAGCAAAACAAAACTTTGATTATGATTTCGCGAGTAACAATGCAAATTCGTACGAATTGTGGACGATACGAAGACACGAAATAAAACAGAAGCAAATACTAGCGAAAACAATTACCTGAATCCTACATAACTGAAAATAGAACAAAAACAGAGAATTGGACAAAACTAAACAGTAAGGATCACGTTTTGAAACTTGAGCAGAATCTAACCTCTTCTAAATGACCTAAAAATCAATATTTAGGATTTTAGTACTAAACTAACTATATTGTTCGTTCTCGTACTTCTAGGTCCTCTAGTAGATGATATCAAAATAAGCCCCAATTGAATATATTATGCGATATCAACCCCAAGACACAAAATGTAAGGTTTCAATTGATTCCAAAATATTTTTATATGGGTTCACTAAGGTAGTGTTTCTGCGGCAGAACTGAATCTCGAAAAATCCCTCAAGAAATCAATATTAGAATAAGCCCAAATTTGACATATGTTTCCTATCTCAACACCAATAGACGAAATATAAATTTTCAATTGATTCCGATGTGGTTTACTTATGTTTCCCCATAGTAGTGTTTTCTGCGGCAAGATTTCAATGATTCTTCAAATTTCATCTAATGACTCTATCTCTCTTTCTTTTCTTTTCTTCTCTGTTTTCTTTTTTATCTTAATATACTGCAATGAAGAGATAGAAAACAATGAAATATAACCTCTCTTTTTTTTATTAGATGACGATGACACGAAGAACAAGGAGATGAATACAAACACTGGAAAACAAAAACAAAAATTGGAAACATGGGATTGATGGGCTGGATGGAAGAGAATAAATTAACCTTATGGGTTATTTAAGTTAGCTAGCTACAGCCCAAGGCTTGTTTTGTGCTTAATTAAGACTTTGTTTTCAGCTAGGATCCAAGGCATGCTTGGATTAAGTCATGGGCATTTCAATTTAGGATTTTGGGTCAGTTTTTAGTGGACCTCTTTTCAGTCCACATAAGAGGTCCATTAGGGTTAGTTTTTAAAAGACTATATAAACTCATGTAAGCTAAATTTCGGCAGCTATTGATTAATTTTATTTCTGAACTTTTCAGTTTATGTGTGAGAGTGATTCTTGCATTCTTTACTTCTTGAACGAACTGAATCCGACTTATCGAAGATTAACTGGTTTCGTGGCTTCATTATACTCATTCCATTAGTGCTGGTGCTTTGGGGCAGGTTTCCATTGTGTCACACTCCTATCAGACCTATTTCGGCTTTCCGGGATCAGATCTCATTCTTGATTGTGGGTTGCGGAGATGACTCTAATCAACAAAGAGAAAATATCTTCCATACACGCTGTTACATACAAAGCAAGGTGTGTGGTTTAATTATTGATAGTGGAAGCTGTGTTTATGTTTGCATGCGAAACCATATAGATTGCAATGGCTGAATGATAGTGGCGAAGTGAAAGTGACTAAGCAGGTTGTGCTCCCATTTTCGATAAGGAAATATGTTGATGAAGTTCTGTGCGATGTGGTACCGATGCAAGCAAGTCACATCTTGTTTGGGAGGCCATGGCAATATGATAGGAAGGCAGTTCATGATGGGGTTAAAAATAGGTATACCATTGTAAACGATGGTAAAACCATCACTCTTGTACCTCTTACACCCAAACAGGTGTATGATGATCAAATAAAGCTAAAAAGTGAGCATGAGGCGATGGGGAGAGAAAATCAAGGTGAGGAACATGGGGAGAGAAAACCATCAGATTCAGCCAGAACCCAAACCTCTACAACCCATTCAGCCACCCATCCAAACACAAACAAATATTTGGCCAACACTTCCAACAACTCAGACCATTCCGCCACTGCTCAAAAACACCCAAATCTGGCCGAGAGTGGAGGTAAGACAAGAGGAGAGAAGAAAGTCAGGAAGAGTGATGAGAATTGTGTGGAAAAACTGGAGAAACAACCTAATTTTTATGCTAGAGAGGGTGAGGTCAGATCTGCATATTTCACTAACAAGCCAATGATTTTGATCATATTGTGCCTAGTGTTGCTATTTCTTTGTTGCAGGAGTTTGATGATGTGTTCCCCGACGATACTCCAAGCGGATTACCACCATTGCGGGGGATAGAGCATCAAATTGATTTCGTAACTGGAGTTTCAATTCCTAACCGGCCAGCATATAGAAGCAATCCCGAGACGACGAAAGAGTTTCAAAGGCAAGTAGATGAGCTGATGGAAAAGGGCTACATTCGTGACAGTATGAGCCCCTGTGCCGTACCCGTGCTACTTGTGCCTAAGAAGAATGGAACATGGAGGATGTGTGTTGATTATCGAGCCATCAACAACATAACGGTAAAGTATAGACACCCTATTCCTAGGCTTGATGACATGTTAGATGAGTTACATGGATCTTGCATTTTCTCATAAATTGACTTAAAAAGTGGGTACCATCAAATTAGGATGAAAGAGGGTGATGAGTGGAAAACTGCATTTAAGACTAAGTATGGTTTATATGAATGGTAAGTAATGCCGTTTGGACTTACAAATGCACCAAGTACGTTTATGCGTATAATGAATCGTGTGTTGCGTGCATTCATAGGTAAGTTTGTGGTTGTGTATTTTGATGACATTTTGATCTATAGCAAGAACTTAACATAGCATTTTGATCATTTGCGTAATATACTTAGTGTGTTGCGTAGTAAGAAATTGGATGATAATCTTAAAAAGTGTGCCTTCTGCATGGAAAAAATTGTGTTTCTTGGCTATGTTGTAACTGCACAGGGTATCGAGATGGACGAGGAGAAAGTTAAGGCCAACCGGGAGTGGCCTACACGCAAATCGGTAAGTGAGGTAAAATGTTTTCATGGGTTAGCAAGTTTTTACAGGCGTTTTGTGAAAGATTTCAGTACAATAACTGCACCCTTGATTGAAGTTGTTTGAAAGTCAGTTAGGTTTAAATGGGGGGAGGAACAAGAATTGGCTTTTGTTCTTTTGACAGATAAATTATGTTCTGCACCTGTTTTGGCTTTACCTGACTTTACAAAAGCATTTGAAATAGAGTGTGATGCGTCAGGAAAGGGAATAGGTGCTGTTTTGATGCAAGATCGGAGACCTATTGCGTATTTCAGTGAGAAGTTAAGTGGAGCGACCTTGAACTATCCCACTTACGACAAAGAACTCTATGCCTTGGTAAGAGCACTTAAAACATGGCAGCATTACTTGTGGCCAAAAGAGTTCATAATCCATTCAGATCATGAGTCCTTGAAACATCTGAAAGGACAAGGTAAGTTGAATAGGAGACATGCAAAATGGGTTGAATTCAATGAAACTTTTCCTTACGTGATCAAGTATAAGCAAGGCAAAGAGAACATTGTAGCCGATGCACTTTCGCGCAGGTATGTTCTTTTACACACCATGAATACTAGATTAATAGGATTTGAATATGTGAAAGAATTGTATGGTAATGATTCTGACTTTGCTGAGATATATAATGCATGTGGAAATTCGGGTTTCGGTAAGTTTTATTTGATGGATGGTTATTTGTTCAAAGAGAATAGAATGTGTGTTCCTGCTAGTTCTTTGCGTGAATTACTTATTCGTGAAGCACATGGGGGTGGTTTAATGGGTCACTTTGGGGTTGCGAAAAACTTGGATGTATTGCATGAGCATTTCTATTGGCCAAAGATGAAAAGAGATGTGCAATGAATTTGTGAACAATGCATCGCTTGTCGAAAGGCAAAATCTAGAGTACAACCACATGGTCTCTATACACCATTACCTGTGACTAACGAACCTTGGGTAGATATCTCTACGGACTTTGTTTTAGGTTTACCTAGGTCAAAGAAAGGTAGAGACTCTATTTTTGTTGTGGTTGATAGGTTTTCTAAAATGACGCAGTTCATTGCATGCCATAAAACAGATGATGCATCTCATATCGCAGACTTGTTCTTTAGGGAGATTGTACGTTTGCATGGCATTCTTAAGAGTATTGTGTCAAATCGTGATGTTAAGTTCCTTAGTTACTTTTGGAAGACCTTATGGGGAAAGTTGGGAACCAAACTTTTATTTTCGACAACATGTCATCCTCAAACAGATGGGCAAACTAAGTTAGTCAATAGAACATTATCTCAACTTTTGCGTGTTGTAATACAAAAGAATTTGAAAAGTTGGGAAGAATGTTTGCCTTTTGTTGAGTTTGCTTATAATAGAACTGTGCATTCGACCACTCGTTATTCTCCTTTTGAAATTGCTTATGGTTTTAATCCACTAACTCCTATGGACATAATTCCTTTACCTTGTGAAGAAAGGGTAAGTTTAGATGGTGAAAAGAAGGCAAAGATGGTGGGACAACTCCATGAAGGAGTTCGACTGCAAATAGTGAAAAAGAACAGACTTTACGCTTCTAAAGAAAATAAGAGACGTAAATTGGTTGTTTTCCAACCCGGTGATTGGTTTTGGGAGCACATGAGAAAGGAACGATTTCCTAATCAAAGGAAATCACAATTACAGCCTCATTGCGACGGTCCATTTCAGGTTTTGGAGAGAATAAATGACAACGCATACAAAATTGATCTTCCAGGTGAGTATAGTGTTAGTGCTACCTTTAATGTTGCTGATCTTACATTGTTTGACAAAGCCCAAGGCTTGTTTGGGCTTAATTAAGACTTTGTTTTCATCTAGGATCCATAGCTTGTTTGGATTAAGTCATCGGCTTTACAACTTAGGGTTTTGGGTCAGGTTTGAGTGGACCTCTTTTAAGTCCACATAAGGGGTCCATTAGGGTTACTTTTTCAAGAACTATTTAAACTCATATAACCTAAATTTCGGCAGCCATTGATGAATATTACTTCTGAATTTTTCAGCTTTATGTGTGAGATTGATTCTTGCATTCTTTAATTCTTAAACAAACTGAATCCGATTTATAAAAAATTAACTGACTTTGTGATGTCATTCTATTCATTCCAATAGTGTCGGTGCCTTGGGGCAAGTTTCCATTGTGTCACACCTATCAAACCTATTTCAGCTTTCTAGCATCAGATGTCATTCTTGGTTGTGGGTTGTGTGATCACGAGGTTCGCATCAAAAGGTGACAATAGATATAAGCTTGGAGTTGACTCTTTCTCTCAAATTGAAATATATAGATCAATCAATTATCTCCACCTTCATTCCAATGAAATATGGAGGATTTTCTCCACCAACAAGTAATTGATCCAAGTTTTATTTTTTTAATCCAGTTTTATAAAGATAAAATATATGCTTAAAAAAACTATATCCCATCCATGAACCATAAAATCTAATCTAAACTTTAAATTTACACATAATACCATAAAAATCTTTCATAAACCATTCCATGCATTATATTGAAAACTAACATTACAATTCTCATAATAAATAAAAGTTAAAAAACCAAGTCGAGGAAATTAAACGTCAATTTGGATTGGAATTTACCCATCTTGGGTTTGACCTGGTCAAACTAGTTAATAAATCAAACCAATTAAGTTGATTGACACTAGGTACCTAATGGATTAAATGATAGGAAAAAAAATAATTGAACCCAAGATATGTCTTGTAAGATGATAAGATGCAATATCCATCGATCTCATGACTCTATTTAAAACATTTTGACAACATTAGTTTTGTAAAAAAAACCTATCTTCCAAAATAATCTTGAAAAATTGAATTTGCCTTTTGGTTTCAGAAATAACTTGATGTTTACTTAAAATAATGTTTAGACATCTTTTTCTAAGGTAATAAACAAATAATTTAAGCAACTTTTATTTTGGGTGATCAAACAATTTTGAGCCAACACATAAAAAACACACACACAACTTTTTTTTTATATTTTAGTTATATGCATAATCACATATAGTTCAATTTGCTAGTCATTAATTCATAAAAAATAAGTTTTTATGCAAAAGTTCCAACTATTTATATTTGAAATGGTAAAATGTCTTCTTTTTTATTGCAAGTGTGCATGCAACAGTGTGGCGTTAGGATAAAAGAGTCACCACCTAGTTCTCTCTTGTTCAGATCATTAAGAGACCTAGGTGAACTAATCTTATCCAAAATTCTAAGTAAAGAAATTATTTGTGGTATTAGCACTCCTAGCACACCTTACTTGAGGTAAGTTGTATTGTGTGCTCTAAATATGGTTTGAAAGTGTTGATAGGTTCTAACTAATTGTATATATATTGTTTTCAACTAGTATATTGTGGTGAAAAATATATTGATTTAAAATCAGTTAATGTCCAGAATAATTCTTAGAATCAATACATGCTTCTTCTAGCTCAATGAGGCGATTCAAAAATCCAGACTCATCATTACATAAGGGAATATAACTTTGATGAAGTATCCAACGCGAGAGCAAACTGGTTGAAGAACAGAATCTCCCGCAATCTGCTTCGTTAAAAACCAAGTGAAACTAGACATTCAACCGGGAATATCATGTGCTTCTATTATCAAAATCAGGCGATTCAAAAACCAGTGTAATTTAAAAATTCAGGAATACAACTTTGATGATGCGTCGAAAACATGAGAAAATTGATTTGAGGAGCAGAATCTGCCGCAATCTGCTTCGTAAAAAAACAAACGAAACTATACCGTCAAACGGGAATATCACGTGCTTCTGGTAGCGAAATCAGGCGATTCAAAAATCCAGGGTCATCTTTTCATACAGGACTACAACTTTGATGAAGGGTCCAAAATGAGAGAAAATGATTTTAGTAGCAGAATCTGTCGCAATCTACTTCGTAAAAAAACAAACGAAACTAGACCTTCAAAAATCCAGACTCGTCATTAAATAAAGGAATAAAACTTTGATGAAGGATCCAACGCGGGAGCAAACTGTTTGAATAACAGAAACTTCCGCAATCTCCTTCATTAAAAACCAAGCGAAACTAGACATTCAACCGGGAATATCATGTGCTTTTGGTATCAAAATCAGGCGATTCAAAAATCCAGGGTCATATTTACACACAGGACTACAACTTTGTTGAAGGGTCCAACACGAGAGAAAATTGATTTGAGGAGCAGAATCTGCCGCAATCTTCTTCGTTAAAAAACAAGCCAAACTACGGGAATATCACGTGCTTCTGGTAGCTCAATGAAGCGATTCAAAAATCAAGACTCATCATTATCACAACAGATGGCGACTCCGGTGGGGACATTGCTAGATTGAGCTTTGTTGTTTCATTTTTTATTCTTTAGTCTATTTTTTCACGCATTTTTACTGCTTTAGCATGCATTTTAGATGCCTCATGACTTTCAGTTAGTTTTTAGATTCGTGAAACGTCCAACTATGAACTGTGTGATTACTTGTTAATGGCGGTCATACTATGCCCCAACCATTTCTTGTAAGCCCCTACACCACCTTCACGTGAGGCGAAAGCTTACCCCTCATGTAATGACCTAGAACTTGTCTTTAAACTTCTTGATATTTCACCTGTTGTGTATGTACATACATTTGCATTCACATGCATCCATCGCTACATAACATATCATCGGCAGGCAGGAACATAGGTCCCCGAAGAGCTGCTATCGATAACACTTCACTTTGTCAAAGAAATATGGACAATGAAGAACGTGCCCATCTCCATGTTCACTTCCAAGACAAACTGAATTCTTGAAAGCGAGTGTGGATCGTCATGCCAATTTACTCAAGCGAGCACTGAAATGACCCATGCATAATCTTTTGAAAGGGAGCACACCAGAGTTGGAAAATGAATTTTGCTTCCATAATTGTTCTTTGTTTGGTCATGTCCACACATCACGTTTCGGTTTAAACCTGTTTTGACTTGTCATCATTTTTGCTTATAACGCCACAAGACCCTTTTTTGTTAACCAAACCTTTATCTTCAGTGATCATGTATTTTCTTGTGTTTATAACGTGTTCTTGCTTTTTGTCTAAATAACACAAGCATACCCTATATCCTTTCATCCAAATTAAAGATCATTGCTTGAAATGAAGAGAGACATGATCCCATGATTTCATAAAGATTTTTGGCAAATCAAAGTCTAGTACGAAAAGAAATGCCAGTTTGTTTAACAAATATATTATGGGAATTCAAAGGATTTCGTTGAAAAGTGGTCTCATCCCCCAAAACCCATATTTAAGCTCTTAGCTAAACAAATAATCCAAAAACTAAAAAAAAGCATTTCGCATGGAAAAGCAAAGCTTACCGATCCTGGATGCATGTTTTTGAAATGAAGAGAGACAATCTTTGATATGCCTTCACAAAGTCTCAAATATCATTGCAGTCTCTATTTGAGCCTAATAAATCTTTCTTGATAATTAACCTAACAAGGATCACACCCTACACTGGGGGGCAAGTGTGAAGATTAAAAAAAAAAACATTTTTAATCTACAAATTAGGCCTGAATAAAAAAAGATGCCTAAAAAAGTTATGGGGCATAAACAAAAAAGGTTTCAGTACACTATAACAAATCAATTCAAAATTTCGGTAGTACTAAAACCCATGATAAAAAACCCAAACAAAATACTAAAAGGCATGTCAAGTCAACGAAATGTTAGTACTAAGAACCCATGATAGAAAGCCCAAACAAAATACTAGGGGGCATGTCAAGACAAAAGCCCAAACAAAATGTTAGGGGGTATGATAGGTCATTATGAAAATCAATTATGAGGAGCAGAAAGAGTTCTTAGAGTAAGCACCGAGTGATCCTTAGTCTAGAAAACCCTTAAACACTTTTTGAGCATACAAATATCTTTTTTTCGTAGCCAGTAACCTAAGCCTCGTTACAAGAATGATAAAGCCCTTTCTGATCAAATACAAGTAATTTGGATCGATAAGCAATGTTTTTCCATTCAAAACAAGTCTTACAAATGCTTCACCAAACTTGATCGAAGCCTTTTAGAAATGCAAGACATGCGAACAAGCATCATTTCACATTCTTATCAAAATCAACATAAAACCTAACAATGAGATCACTTGAATTCTTTCGAGAACAAGTTTGTTTAAACAAAAATCAAAATGTTTTTTGTGCTTGAAATCCAAAAATCTTTCATGAAAACAATTTTTGCAAATAACCAACCTTTTTCATGCAAACACTATACTTGAAGCCTAAAACACTTGTGGGGCATGACCAGACTAGGGGGCAATCTAAAACACAATTGAAGTTGGCTCCATCAATTCCTTTACAAAGAAGGTTGAACAAAACTGAGGGTCTTTAAACAAATGAGGGCATATGGATATGTTAAAGGACCATTATCTCCAGTGGTCAAAATCATAAGTCGCGACTCGAGTAGGCAGAAGCAAGAAGTTATCAAAGCCAAATATCCAAACCCGAAAAGAGAACACCATGAAAAAGAAAGGGGGCCTATATTTCTCAGGTAAGTATACATGCATCATCATGCATTGCATCCCCATTGAGAATCTAGGAAATGTTTTGGAGGGATCGTAATTTACGAGCCTTCATTCATCATTTTTGTGTACGCCTTCGATCTCTCACCTCTTTCGTTTCCTTGAGAATGCTTGTCAACTTTATCTATATCCTGATTTTAGGTGTCATCATGCATTGCATCTCCCCACTATGAATCTAAGAAATGTTTTGGAAGGATTGTAATTTACAAACCTCCACTCATCGTTTTTGTGTCCTTTGAGCCCTTACTACTTTCACTTTCCTGAGTGCACTTGCGAGCCTTTCATCTGCACAAATAGAGAGTTTTTCAACCCTATCTCTTTCCTTATTTTAATATACTTTCTAGCCATTGACCAACTCAGATAGTGCGCTTTTAAGTCCTATCTCTTTCCAGAACTTGGTGAGTTTTCTAGCCATCATCAATTAAAATAGTGAGCTTTCCACCTTATTTTCCCTTCATCTTTGAGTGTGTTTTCCAACTCTCGACCATCAACCAAATCAGTGCACTTTCCAACCCTATTTCCCCCTTGATGCAAACCAAGGAGCTGGCCATATTGATCATACACTCGGGAATGCGTCTGAATTCGAACAAGACCCTTTGTCACTTCCCGGTGGCCCAATTACAAGACTTAGAGTCAAACGCTTCAAGGAAGCACTAAATGGGCTAATCTAAGAGATTTGGGCTGATTCAAAAAAGACCAAGATGGGATCAAATGATAATCAAGGCTTAGTCCACATCATCAAAGCAATTGAAGAGGGTAATAATTATGCAAAAATGTTTCAGCATGATCTGACCATCAAATGGCATGAATTTGATGACTTTCAAGGTTATTAATTAGAGGAATTAAGTTGGTCTTAAATGGATATGTTAAATACATTGAATTTAGTCATTTAGCTATTTATCATAGCCTCTAGAAGTCCAAGAGACCTAAAAACGTGGGGACTATTTTATGTTACTGTTTGAGCTCTTTTAAAGCTTTAGTTATGAGTTTTCCTATTCTTGGAGGGTTGTTCCAAGTATAAAAAGGGGTATTTCGAAATGATTAGTTATATGTTATCATATTTGTGAGGTCTTGTGTTCCTCTTCTTTCTTATTAATGCTTGTTACATGTTAGCTTTTTGTTGTCTTTTTTTTTTAATTCCTTAGGGGTTCTGGGTTTTCTTGCTAACCCATTAGGGTTTTGATATTTTTTATGTTCATTGAAGAAAATTCGTGGGTCCTGAAAACGGGAAGTTCTTGGTTGCATTTATTCTTGACGTGCTTGTTTGGCAATGAAGTTTAATAAAAAAAGGGGAATAATAAATGTTAATGAATTCATAATTACTCGGAACCAGAAAAAAAGGCTTGATATGAAAAATTGAAACTTTTTTATTATTATTGTTGTTGTAGGGGCATTAAAAATATTTAATTATTTCATTTGTTTTATTCAAAAACTGTGACGTTGTTATATCTGTGTCAATTGCAATTAATTCATTTTCTCTTCATAGTGACATGGGAGCATCACCAAGTATGAAACTTTGATCATGGGAGCATCACCAAATATGAAACTTTGATCCCTCGATGGCTCTGCTTTTCCTGATAAAGAAGCATTTGGTTGAATCACCTTAGACAATGAATTTCTGATTGAGTTCTCAAGTGCTAATGGCTAAGTGAATTTTCTCTTCCCTCTTTTTCTGATGTTTGATTGAGCTTTTGGATTTGTTATAATATTCAGAGATTAGTGTATCCTAACTGAATTTTACAAAGGCAGACACCATTTTTAAATAAAATTGCCAAGGTGAAGAAAGGACCTTCTATTTCTAAATAGCAGTGCAGATTTTCACTCGGAAGACTTTAAATACATCTTTAAATGTGAAATCAAGAACAATTGGTGTTTGTAAAGTGACCTTCTGTTCCATGCATATGGAATTCCAAGTAAATCTGATGATCTTTCAATTTCTTTGGATGAATCAATATCCAACTGCGTTTCTTTTAAGAGCCCTAAAGTTAAATATTTTAAACTGCATGCTGTTTTATTTTCTTTACTTCCTAATATAGTGTAGATGTTTACAGAAAATATATGCATTAGAGCTGCACTTGCTGATATGAAAATAATTGATAAAATTGTTAATGTTGATGTATTAATAGGAAGAAATTTCAGGTTCATGTATTAACAGGGTGAACTTTTTGAAATAGACACAATAAAAGACAATGTATATACTTAATCTCTCCTTGTTATTGTGCAGCATTTCTAACTTGGGAGTTTATCCATTGGACTAATTTACTGCAATTAAAAATCTGGCCTAGGTTCTCTCCTTTTATATCTCTTAAACTCAATTGTGTATATACACTTCATGCATGCATTATATTATGCTTGTCCAATTAAGGCAATCTGTTTGACTTCACCTTTCACTTTTTGTATGGTAGATTAGAATTTTTTTTGTCTTGTTATATTAGTTTTGCCCCCGGGAAATTATCGTAGCTTTGCCCCTGCCTAAACCCACTCATTCTCTTCCCCTAACACCATCGAATCCTTTTCTACTTTCACCGACTCCAACAACAACAACAACAATACTAGTAATGGAAGCAATATATACATGAAGGGACCTTTGGTTCATCTTCAATGACATGCCATCATCATTTATGACAGAGTCAATTGCGGGCAAGAGGTTTTATGCACAGGTGATGACCAGAGAAGATGATGGCAATGGATAAACTGTGATGCTTGACCATAGAAATCTTTAAACTCCTTCTAAGAGGCCTCCCAAGTTGCCCACTTTAGCTCTTGCTATGATCATAGCTGCAAAATGGGATTATCAGGTTTGGTTTTATTGCTTCACCTCTTATGATTATTGCTTTATTTCAGCTGAGTGTTGTTGGCTTTTTAAGAGTTGATTTGAGCTTCTCTTTTCTTATTTCTTGTCCTGTGTATTATAGTTCATCAATTGAGTGCTGTTATATTTCTTATTGGTCAATTGGCTTTGATTTGGAGTTATGATATTCATTTTTAATTGGCTTTTGACTAGTTTATAGTAACTCAACGGGGCTTTTAGGAAGATTCCATGTTTATTCAAAGGGGCTTTTCACTAGTTTATATTTAGCCTTTGATTTAGGGTTTATTCCATGTTTATTGAATTGGTTTGAACAAATATGTTTTTGGATATGAAATATGTTCGTCATTCATTTGACAACAAAGTTCAAATAGAAGCAATTCAAAAGTTGCTTGCTTTTTCCCCCTTTAGTTCATGTGTGATGTGTTTATAATTGGATAAGTAAGGAAAGGTTAGTTCATGTGAACCGTGTAGATATAAAGATTCAAAAACCCACAAACAAGATTGATATAATCCCGGAAAGTTAAAAATCAATTTTGTGGTAAAAAAACCCTTGATATAGAGATAATCTTTTACCTAAGAATCAAAGTTATTATAGGTTTAAATAAACAACAATAAAGCCCCAATAAATATTTACATTATTACAAATAATTTAAATATACCCCAACATAATCATTCTTGTTTGAATTTACCCCTGTAGTCGAAATCATATCCTGCAACCATTAATGTCCTCTCCAAGCATTAAAACTTTTGAATTTAATTGCTGATTTGTTTCCCTTAAATAGTTGCCCATAATATTTTTTTTATGTTAGGAAATCCTTGCCAAACATGAACAAATAATAATAAGGCAAATTTCCCTTCATTGTCGCCTATAAGCTTTCCTTGAGTTTCATTTTTTTTTAAAAGGCTTTGGTTGTTTAGAATCTGAGAATAAGTCCAATAAAAAATGAAGTATGGCGTGCAATTCAAGTTTTAGTATCTTATATTTGTCGATTACCATAAAGATCAAAGTCATCCCTTAACTTCGTCTCTAATGTTTGCCTTCAACTTCGTATCTTGCAAGCCTAATTGAACATCTTGGAGATGTGCTCTCTCATCACTTGTAGGTAGAAATTAACAAGTTGAGTTTTTGTAATATCATTTTGTACAAGCATCGAACCATGGACTTTGTTACCATCTTTCACATTTGCATTATCATTATACTAATCATCCTTCCTTTTTTTTTTTCTTCGGTAAAATGTAGGTATATTAAAAAACAAAGAATATACAAGACCGAGAAAACTCGGAGAGAGCGGCAACGAAAAGAGAACATTCTCCCTTAACGCAAAACTAAGGCTCTAGGAAATAAAAAAACAGCAAAGCCCCCTAAAAAGCCCAAACCCAAACAAGGACCAGTCCAAAGAGAATATCTTGTGGACAGCCCAGATATAAAAGCCCAACAGCCCGCAAGAAAAAAAAATTAAAGCAGGAGCTGAAAAGGCCCACAAAGAAAAACAGCCCAAGGAACAAGGCAAATCAGCCCACAGCCCAAGCAACCCATCTTCCCGCCCAAGGAAAAGCTCAAAACGACGTCATACCAGCTTGGAGGGAAGAAAAGGAAGAAAGCAGCCAGCTCTCAATTTGAAATCAAATTCAAATTGGGAACTCAGCCCACGTGGAGACTGCCCAGCCAAAAATATACTGCCACACGCCACGCCTACACAGCCAAAAAGATGAAAGGGAACGTCAGCCCCTAATATAACAGCTCCCAATGGCATAACGCAGCAAACTCTCAATTTGAATTCAAATTCAAATTGAGAGAACAGCCCACGTGGACTGCCCAGCCGAAAGTCAGCTGCCACACGCCACAAATCAACAGCCGGAAAGAAGAGAAAAGGAGAAAATTGCCTTCCATAGCGGAGAAGAGGTTTTACTCGCCTGCGCATCCCAGATAGCAAAGTAACCAAGGTAAAAGTGATGCACCCATTGGATCCAGATGGAGTCTGCTTTGAGATGAATATTCCAAATATGACTAGCGATGACAGTTTTGCTTCTGGCTTTCAAGTCCAAAAGCCCAAGACCTCCTTCCGTCTTCGGGAGACAGACGCGATGCCAAGCCACCAGAGCTGTTCTTTTCCCGATGCAACCTGACCATAAGAAACTCCTGCAAATACGGATGATACGAGATAGAACAACTCCCGGTGTAGGGAAGATTCCAATCCAGAATTGAACCATCCCATTTAAAACTGATCTCAGCAATTCCAGCCGGCCAGCATAAGTAAGAGTTTTTCCCATCCAACCCTGAATAGCTGACTCCAGCTTATTTAAAAGAGGCGTATACTGACTGGCCTGAAGCCGATGAGGACTTAACGGCACACCCAAGTAAGTAAAAGGAAAAGATCCTTCAACAAAACCAGTCATCTGCAGAATATCAGCTTTAACAGTCTCCTTTACTCCTCCAAAATAAATGGAAGATTTAGACGGATTAAGGTCGAGACCTGACACATTCCCATAAGATTGCAGCTGCTGATGCATAATGCCCACCGAACCAGGGTCTCCCCGGCAAAGCAGCAGGACGTCGTCAGCAAAAGCAAGATGGGAAATGCCTAGCGAACTGCACTTAGAATGATAATTAAAACCCGGCAGATCGGAGGACTGCTTGAGCATTCTGGAAAAGTACTCCATGCAGCAGATAAACAGATAAGGCGATAAAGGGTCACCTTGCCTGATACCACTCTGACCCTTGAAGAAACCGTAGAGATTACCATTTACAGCAACAGAGAAAGAGACAGAAGAAACACACTGCATAATCAGATGGACAAACTGAGAAGGAAGCCCAAGCATGCCTAGAAGACTTTCCAAGAACCCCCACTGCACTAAATCAAAGGCTTTCCTGAAGTCGATCTTCATAAGACATTTGGGAGAAGTCCTTTGGCGTCCATATTCACGCAGGAGCTCCTGAACCAGAAAAATATTATCTGCCATTTTCCGCCCTCCCAAAAAAGCATTCTGCATCAGGCTAATAATATTTGGTAAAACACGAGCCAGCCGGTCCGAAAGAAGCTTTGAAATTACTTTGTAGATCACATTACAGCAGGAGATCGGCCTGAAATCACTAGGATAAGAGACACTAGCAGATTTAGGAATCAAAGCAATGATGGAGTGGTTTATCTGCTTAAGCATCTTCCCATAGGCAAAAAAGTCCTGCACAGCCCTAACAAAGTCGGTCCCCACAATATCCCAGGCTTTCTTAAAGAAAAAAGCTGAGTAGCCGTCTGGTCCGGGAGCTTTATCATTACCAATACTAAATAAGGCCGCCCTAATGTCGTCACCTGAAAAGGAGCAAGAAGACCTGCATGAGTAGAGGGATCATGGCATGGCCCACACCGAATCACATCCATCTTCAAAGGCACCGTGGCCTTCGACACCCCCAGGAGGTTCTGATAAAATTTAACAAATTCAGCTCCGACTTCTGATTCAGAGCTAGTAAGGACTCCATTACTGTTCACAATAGAGGCAATGAACCTCTTCCTCAGCTTTTGACCCATAATAGCATGAAAAAAACTGGTGCCCCTATCACAGTCTTTGAAGTAGTCGCACTTGAGCTTCTGGCTAAAAAACATTTTCTCCGCGGATTTAAGATGAACCAGCTTGCGACGCATATTTTTCTCAATATCCAAAAGCTGAGAGTTGTCCCTGTCATCCTGCAAAGATTCTTGAACTTGCCGAAGCTCCCCTTCCATACTACTGACTCTCTCTGAAATGTGGCTGAAATGATGCTTGCCCAATTCCTTCAACGGCAATTTTAACCTCTTCAGCTTAGAGCACAAAACAAACATCGGCGAGCCATAAACGTCCAAATTCCACGAAGCGGCTGTCAAGTCAATGAAATTCTCATGCAAACCCCACATATTATAGAATTTGAAAAGGCGCCGCCCCATTACATGACTACTACCAAGCCGGATAACTACCGGAGAGTGGTCTAAAAAAGGTCCCGGCGAATCATAATGAACCTGAATAGGACACTGAAAAGAGGGCCATGCGTGATTCACTAGAACTCTATCTATCTTTGTCCAAATCCTGCCATTAGACCAAGTGAAGTGACTGCCTGAATAGTTAACATCATTGAGGCCCAAGTCAGAACAACAGTGAAAGAAATCTGAAGTTTCATAACCAGTCACAGGCTCTCCATTGTGCTTATCCGCCGGAGACATAATAGCATTGAAATCACCAAGAATCATCCAAGGAGTACACGAGTCCCAACTTCTAAGATCATTCCAGATAGCCCAACGAGCAACAACCGTATCAAAACCGTAAACAAAAGTAGCTCTAAAACTGACTTGATGGACCAGACTGCAGATGGAGACATGAAGACCCTGCGCTGAGCTAGCAATTAAGTCCACCGAGACAGAGGACGGGTTCCAAAAAACAATGACCCGAGCATAAGTACCCGCCACTTCAGCATTGGACAAAAACTTCCAATTTTTCAGACGAAACTTCTGCATATTTGCAACCTTAGCCGCAGAAAGCTTAGACTCCAACAAACCAAAAACATCCACACCTTTCTTCTTGATGAGGTTAACAACCTCATGCTGCTTCAGAGGACTATTAAGCCCCCTGATATTCCAACAGTAGATTAACATAAATGCTTCGGAGCTAAGGCCTTCAGCCCTTTGCTCCTAGCAAGATCACCTGATCGCCGAATACCACTCCGCGTGGTCACACCACATAACAGATCAACATCTATGCCCACCATACTAACTGGATCCCCCAAACTAGACACAACAACTGCATTATCATTAGCCACTTTAGATTTCCCATTTCTTCTTTTAACTATCGTCCACTCGCCGGCATCAGTCTCCATTTGCATTGGATCAACCTGCTGCTCATCAAGAGACTCATTCAAAGGAGAAGAAACTTGCATATCATTAAGCCGAAACTGCTCTTCACAATTAGTCGGCCGAGAGGCCTCTTCACAATTAGTCGGCCGAGAGGGCTCATCACTCAACTGCTGCTCAATCGACTTCACCTGATCTGGAATCACCTTTTTAACCGGAACCCACCGTTTCACTAATCCTTTCTCGACTGCCTCAACTACTTTGACTGTCATGGGAGCTGAAGCCACTTTCTAATCAAACGAGTGCGGACAAAGAGAGGGGCTCATCACTCAACTGCTGCTCAATCGACTTCACCTGATCTGGAATCACTTTTTTAACCGGAACCCACCGTTTCACTAATCCTTTCTCGACTGCCTCAACTACTTTGACTGTCATGGGAGCTGAAGCCACTTTCTTATCAAACGAGTGCGGACAAAGAGAAGTGTTATGTCCAATAACTCTACAATGCTTACAATATCTCGGCAAAGTTTCATAAACAATTTTCTGATTCACAGATGTACCATTAGGCAGCGCAAGTTGCACAGAATTGTTTAAGATCAGCAAGCAAGTCAATCTCCACAAGGATTCGAGCAAATGAAAGTCGGGACATAGAAGACGTTAATACATCACACTGAACAGGCTTTCCAAGAACACTCCCAATCTTAGACAAACAGACTGGCGACCAACATTGCAACGGGAGATTAGGAAGCTTAATCCAAACCGGGACAGTGGACATATCCGCAGTTGAAAAATGAAAAAATTCAGGCATGGATTATAATATCAATGGTCTACCATACACTAGGTACGGACCTCCACTAACCACAGCAAGCTTATCTTCCTCATGCAAAAATCGAAAAACTAACCAACCCGATTCATGTATGGTTAGAGAAGCCTTACATTTCCAGGAATTAACAATAATATGATTAAGAGCTTTGAATCCCGGAAATTTACCCGCAACATACCCCACAATACAATACTTCCAAACATCCTTAAGATTACCAAGATCATGCTCAAGCAAAGAACACGAAGAAGCATTATTGAGTTCAGAAAAGTGTACCAATTTAGTCCCGCTTTCGGCACTACGATTGGAAGAGAATAAGTCCTTCCATTTCCCTCTCTTCGCAGCCATGTTCCCCAATTTGTCGCTATCTTTTGGGCCATTATTTCCCACATCATTGGCTGGAGAAGAAGTGAAACCATTACCATCCATTTCCTTAGCATGGGAAGTAGAAGAACATCCACCATTACTGCCACCAGCTGCTGCCGAGAGCTGGATAGATGAAACATCAGCCCCTAATTTCTCCTTTCCTCTAGCTGTAACTACTGTCAAACCATCATGTTCTTAACGTGGAACTTGGAAGGAGAAGATTGAGAAGGAACAGCCAAAGGAACTGTCCCAACCGAGAGGGTAACAGCTCCTAGATACTCATTTCCTTTTACTAGCGTTTCTGACACAGCATCGCAGCAGCCAACCTGATTCTTAAGAGTTTCTGACACAACATCACCGCAGCCAACATGATTCTTATGAGTTGAAGGAGAAGGAAGAGGATGAGCCGAGAGCTGGAGGGGAAGAGTCCCATCATCTCCTCCACCTACAACAGCTGCAGCGTCGACACCTTCTAGCAGGAGGGAGGGATTCCCGTCAGTCCCACTGCCCAGAATTTCAGCAGCCCCTTCACCTTCTTGTGCATTAGAGTGTGCGTGGCTTTCATGCATCAAAAAACAAGCTTCATCCCCCTTATGAGACATAGGAGAAGTAAAGAAAAACTTTGAAGCACTAGCTTCATCTTCCATGCAGCTGTGAGAACCGACTTCTTCATCTTCTTCTTCCTCCTCATCACTATCTTCAAATTGCGCATAGTTGGGGACATAACTGCCTTGGGACGTGGGTGGGCATGGACCTTTGTTGTCATTCCCTTGCAGAGAGGATGGGGGAGAGGTTGATGTTGCTGAAGTGGCAGCTGCAAGAGCACTAACCAGTGCTTGCCGCAGCTCCTCACCTTTCTTCAATTTCTTGGCAGCGATTTTCCTCTTGTTTGGAGCCATAAGATTTGAACAAAGAAAAAACAAGTTCTGCTCTGTTGAAATTAGTTGTTATGATCTAGTTTAAGTTCTGAATGGTTTTTGAAATTAGTTGTAAGTTGAAATGAACAATTTGAGTTTCAATTTTTTTTAAAGACCTTGGTTGTTTCGAAGCTGAGAATAAGTCCATTAGAAAATGTTTAAAGTATCGTTGTGCACTTCAAGTTTTAGTATCTTTTCTTTAGTTTTTTTCTTGTTCTATAAGTAATGTCAGTTTCCATAAAGACCAAAGTCATCCCTTAACTTCGTCTCTAATGTTACTTAGTAGCTTGCAAGCCTAATTGAATCTCTAGGAGATGTGCTCTCTCATCACTTGTAGGTTGAAATTAAGAACTTGAGTTTCGTATTATCATTTTGTACAAGCATGGAACCATGGACATTGTTAAGATCGCAATCTTTCACATTTGCAATAACATTATACTAATCAAAATTAGCATTGATGCATCTTTCATGCCTATTGGCATGGTTATTTATCGTTCAACTCTATTTCGTGCAATCCATCACTTTTGAATTACTCTCTATTCGCATCATCTTAACTCGCACCACCCTCAATTGGTGTTATCGTACTATTATCAGACATCTTTGAATATGCACAATTTGACTTTAAATGGCTTGTGACTTAGAATGGTCTTTGAGGTCTTTGAAACTAGATACTATAGCCTTATTTGACACAGGTGCAGATTTAAATTGCATTAAGGAAGGCATAGTTCCAAAGCGGTTCATAACTAGCACTACTGAAAAATTGTCAGCTGCAAACAGTTCCAAACTGGATATTGCAGGAAAAACGCAGGCCTCTGTGTTGAACAATGGCATTTCAGTCACATCATTTTTTATTGTTACAAAAGACATAAATCATACCATCATTCTAGCTACTTCATTCATTGATCTACTTACTCCTTACAAGCCACGTCATGATTGCATTACATCTAGGATCAATGGCATCAAGCTTAAGTTCTCATTCTTAGAACAATCTAAGATCAGGAATTTAAACTTAATCAAAGCATGTTCCATACATACATACCAAGTCAATGCTTTAATTCATGGTAAACAATCCCATTTACATGATTTACAAAACCAAGTTTCAACCTGTCGTATTGAAAAACAACTTCAAGATTCTTCCATGAAGAAAAGGATTGCAGATTTTCAAAGTAAGATTGAACAAGATCTTTGTTCAGACTTACCAACGGCCTTCTGGAAAAGGAAACAACATGTTGTTGACCTATACAAATGAATGCTGAGTTAGAACAGCATTGCAGACAAGAGATACATGATCTCGAGTCTAAAGGTCTTATTACAAAGTCCAGATCACCATGGTCATGTGCTGCTTTTTATGTTAACAAAAACTCTGAAATAGAGAGAGGCACTCCAAGACTTGTGATCAACTATAAACCCCTGAATTCTGCCCTTAAGTGGATCAGGTATCCCATACCAAACAAAAAAAGATTTATTGCAAAAATTACATGTTGCATTTATTTTTTCAATGTTTGATATGAAATCCGGTTTCTGGCTAATCCAGATTGACCCAAAGGACCAATACAAAACTGCATTTACTGTTCCCTTCGGCCAGTACGAATGGAATGTCATGCCCTTTGGCCTGAAAAATGCTCCATCAGAATTTCAAAGAATCATGAATAAATATTCAATGCATCATCTGCATTCTGCATTGTTTATATTGATGATGTTCTCATATTTTCCCATTCCATTGATCAGCATTTCAAACATGTACATATTTTTTTCAATATTGCTAAACAAAATGGTTTAGTCATTTCAAAGTCTAAGATCTCTTTATTTCAAACCCGTGTTCGTTTCCTAGGACATTACATATCCCAGGGTAAAATAACACCTATAGAAAGATCTTTAGAGTTTACAACACAATTTCCTGATAGGATTACTGATAAAACCCAATTACAAAGGTTTTTAGGTAGTCTCAATTATGTACTAGATTTTTACCCTAACCTTATCAGAACTGCAAAACCTTTGCATGATAGGTTGAGAAAAAATTCAGTCCCTTGGTCTGACCTACATACCCAAATAGTCAGAACAATCAAAGCCCAAGTTCAAAGCATTCCATTATTACATCTAGCAGACCCTTTAGCATCCAAGATTGTCGAGACAGATGTCTCAGACATAGGATACGGTGGGATTCTCAAACAAGTACAAAATTCCAAAGAGCATATCATACAATACACTTCTGCACACTGGAACGATTCCCAAAAGAATTATTCCACTGTCAAAAAAGAAATACATTCCATTGTTTTATGCATTACAAAATTTCAAAGTGATTTATTAAACCAGAAATTTCTTTTACGCGTTGATTGCAAGAGTGCAAAAGAAGTTTTACAAAAAGATGTTCAAAATCTTGCTTCCAAACAGATCTTTGCCAAATGGCAGACGATTTTGACATTGTCTATATAAAGGGAGATACGAACTTGCTTCCAGACTACCTAACTCGTGGGTTCTTACAAAACAAACCCTCTCATCCTCCTCCTAATGCCTCTTAGATCCCAGAAAGACAAGAGGAAAGCCCCTGCTTCAAAACCTACAAAAACCACAAAGAACCCAGTTCTTTCTTCTCCAAAGCTTTTGGCAAATGCCATTAAAGATGTTAAGCATACAAAGTCTTGGTATGACAAGGTAACCCAGGAAAAAGACGATTACTCATCTCAAAAAGAATCCAAAGAAATTCTTATCAGGTTATCAAAAAACCCTGGCCTTCTTCTAGCAATACAAAAAGCTTACAAAGAAGCCTCAGGTGACTCCCAGTCACTCTCAGGTAGTATTTCAAAACCCATTACAAAATCTCAGGCAGGATCTTCCACTCCAAAACCCCTGCTTGTTTCACAAAACCAAATCCAAATTTTTTCATAACCAAAATCACAGTATTTTGAAAAACTAAAATTCCAAAACATTTGGACTGTCGAAGATGGTTTTCCAAATCATGATGTCCATCTCACAGTTTCAAAGATTTTTCCAAAGAATTTTCATTTTATGAACTAATCTTACAGGTTACAGGATCAGCCACATTCAAACACTTCCAAAAACACCATTCTCATTCCGATCCTGCATACTCAACCTGTACTATCCAAAGCATCATACATCCATCAAAATGGGGAAAAAACATTTACATGCCAGATCTTTTTCCCCCAGAAATACAAATCCAATACCCTCTCTTCCCTTCCTATACATATTGGGATTACCAGCAAGCCTGGTTCAATACCTTCCTCTTACAAAACCCTGGCCATAGTCATTCATGGCTCTTCTACTTCAACACCTCCATAAACACCACAAATATTCCCTTATGGTTCAGCCAATGGTGGGATTACTTTGGGTGTATTCCTGAGCTTCTTCCTGAACATCCTTCAGTCGAAGAAGGTTATAAGTTCTACAAAGCAGGTTAACCAGCCCATTCCCTCTGAAAAACGGTTCAGACCTATCACCCTTTTATGTGCCAAGTTTTTTCTGCCCTGGGTATGTTCATGGTTCTATGACTACAACTTACAAGACGGATCTCCAGTTCTGGTCCGAAAATTCAAAGTTAAATGGTGGGATGCATTTAAGAAAGAACACCAATGTTCCTTATCTGCAGTTGAAGGATGGTTCAAGACCAACAGAATCCTTCCAACCATTCACCAAAGTGAGCAGTCCTTATTTTTGGCTCAAAGAGCTAAAACTACTGCCCTCCTAGCCTCAGCACAGACTCAAGAAGAATATCTTCAGATCCTGCAGAGCCTAGCTCCAAAGAAAGATGACGAATCTGCTCGTCAAATTACAGCTCATCCGGTCCGTCTCTTCTCCTGTCATCTCCTTGGGAAATGACAACGAAGATGACTGTTTTGGCATATTGCCTCCAGTCAAGCATTGACCGCCAAAGATTCGTCGGCATAAGAAGACAAAGTTAGTTGCCCCCGCCACTTTCAACTTTTCCAAAGATTGTCCCCCACTTATGCTATCCTCCAAATCCTTTCCAAAAGAAAGATTCCTCCACTCAAGGGTGGTCCTTACCACTTACAAAGATGTCTTCCACTTCAAAGAGATCATTACAAGAAGACAAACATCATCCTGTAAACATCATCCTGTATCCCCTCCAAAGATTTTGTATGCATCTTTTATTTTAGTAATCAAATAGTATCCTTTTCAAATTATTCTCTTTTATTCATCATACTTTTCCATTGTTAAGTATGCTCTGTATTTGATCAAGGATCCTGACATTGCTGGTCTTGCCTTGTTGTGACCAATCTATTGCTAAGTTTAATATCAAAATCGGAGTTATGATATATGAACTTGTGAAGCAACTAAACTTGATAATTGTGGCGGAACTACATTATTGAACTTAGGGAGAACATATGAATAAATTGACACAAGTTGCGGACAACTTGTATGTTAATCTTGTTGAAATTATCTAGTTCTTAAAGCTACAATTAAATTGAATCATTAGTGCGGACAATTAAATTGAATCATTAGTGCGGACAATTAAATTGAATCATTAAATTGAATCTTGTTTAAATTGAATCAACATGAAACCAAAAACCACACACATATACCTTGAGAACCAACAAAGTAAACAAACACCAGAATCACAACAATCTATCCCCTGCAAAAAAAAAAGAACAGAAAATGAAAAACAAGAACCAAAAATAAGTTAAACAAACGAAGTAGGACACAAAACAATGTTAAAGAGATGAAATTATCTTACACCAGCATAAAACTCACCAATTCAACCTTTACAGTCAACAAATTTGCAAGGTGCACACAATTTATATATAACCCCCGAAGCAAATACAATGCATTTGATAAAAAATAAGATACACATACATGCAATAAAAATCATCAACAATAACAGTACCCTGACACAGCAAAAAAGAAAACATTTTAATATTAGCAAACCATATCTAAAGGCAAACAATCAAACTGTCCGCACTAATGATTCAATTTAATTGTAGCTTTAAGAACTAGATAATTTCAACAAGATTAACATACAAGTTGTCCGCAACTTGTGTCAATTTATTCATATGTTCTCCCTAAGTTCAATAATGTAGTTCCGCCACAATTATCAAGTTTAGTTGCTTCACAAGTTCATATATCACAACTCCGGTTTTGATATTAAACTTAGCAATAGATTGGTCACAACAAGGCAAGACCAGCAATGTCAGGATCCTTGATCAAATACAGAGCATACTTAACAATGTAAAAGTATGATGAATAAAAGAGAATAATTTGAAAAGGATACTATTTGATTACTAAAATAAAAGATGCATACAAAATCTTTGGAGGGGATACAGGATGGTGTTTACAAGGGGTGAGACAATTTAATACAATGACTTGTATTCTTCCGCTTCATTGTTCTTCTTTGAAATGGAAATGAACTCTGCTTATATAGACTTGGCAGAGGAGCTTTGGATGCTTTTCTAGTGGAGCCGAAAGGTGCTTTGTCTTCTTGTAATGATCTCTTGAAGTGGAAGACATCTTTGTAAGTGGTAAGGACCACCCTTGAGTGGAGGAATCTTTCTTTTGGAAAGGATTTGGAGGATAGCATAAGTGGGGGACAATCTTTGGAAAAGTTGAAAGTGGCGGGGGCAACTAACTTTGTCTTCTTATGCCGACGAATCTTTGGCGGTCAATGCTTGACTGGAGGCAATATGCCAAAACAGTCATCTTCGTTGTCATTTCCCAAGGAGATGACAGGAGAAGAGACGGACCGGATGAGCTGTAATTTGACGAGCAGATTCGTCATCTTTCTTTGGAGCTAGGCTCTGCAGGATCTGAAGATATTCTTCTTGAGTCTGTGCTGAGGCTAGGAGGGCAGTAGTTTTAGCTCTTTGAGCCAAAAATAAGGACTGCTCACTTTGGTGAATGGTTGGAAGGATTCTGTTGGTCTTGAACCATCCTTCAACTGCAGATAAGGAACATTAGTGTTCTTTCTTAAATGCATCCCACCATTTAACTTTGAATTTTCGGACCAGAACTGGAGATCCGTCTTGTAAGTTGTAGTCATAGAACCATGAACATACCCAGGGCAGAAAAAACTTGGCACATAAAAGGGTGATAGGTCTGAACCGTTTTTCAGAGGGAATGGGCTGGTAACCTGCTTTGTAGAACTTATAACCTTCTTCGACTGAAGGATGTTCAGGAAGAAGCTCAGGAATACACCCAAAGTAATCCCACCATTGGCTGAACCATAAGGGAATATTTGTGGTGTTTATGGAGGTGTTGAAGTAGAAGAGCCATGAATGACTATGGCCAGGGTTTTGTAAGAGGAAGGTATTGAACCAGGCTTGCTGGTAATCCCAATATGTATAGGAAGGGAAGAGAGGGTATTGGATTTGTATTTCTGGGGGAAAAAGATCTGGCATGTAAATGTTTTTTCCCCATTTTGATGGATGTATGATGCTTTGGATAGTACAGGTTGAGTATGCAGGATCGGAATGAGAATGGTGTTTTTGGAAGTGTTTGAATGTGGCTGATCCTGTAACCTGTAAGATTAGTTCATAAAATGAAAATTCTTTGGAAAAATCTTTGAAACTGTGAGATGGACATCATGATTTGGAAAACCATCTTCGACAGTCCAAATGTTTTGGAATTTTAGTTTTTCAAAATACTGTGATTTTGGTTATGAAAAAATTTGGATTTGGTTTTGTGAAACAAGCAGGGGTTTTGGAGTGGAAGATCCTGCCTGAGATTTTGTAATGGGTTTTGAAATACTACCTGAGAGTGACTGGGAGTCACCTGAGGCTTCTTTGTAAGCTTTTTGTATTGCTAGAAGAAGGCCAGGGTTTTTTGATAACCTGATAAGAATTTCTTTGGATTCTTTTTGAGATGAGTAATCGTCTTTTTCCTGGGTTACCTTGTCATACCAAGACTTTGTATGCTTAACATCTTTAATGGCATTTGCCAAAAGCTTTGGAGAAGAAAGAACTGGGTTCTTTGTGGTTTTTGTAGGTTTTGAAGCAGGGGCTTTCCTCTTGTCTTTCTGGGATCTAAGAGGCATTAGGAGGAGGATGAGAGGGTTTGTTTTGTAAGAACCCACGAGTTAGGTAGTCTGGAAGCAAGTTCGTATCTCCCTTTATATAGACAATGTCAAAATCGTCTGCCATTTGGCAAAGATCTGTTTGGAAGCAAGATTTTGAACATCTTTTTGTAAAACTTCTTTTGCACTCTTGCAATCAACGCGTAAAAGAAATTTCTGGTTTAATAAATCACTTTGAAATTTTGTAATGCATAAAACAATGGAATGTATTTCTTTTTTGACAGTGGAATAATTCTTTTGGGAATCGTTCCAGTGTGCAGAAGTGTATTGTATGATATGCTCTTTGGAATTTTGTACTTGTTTGAGAATCCCACCGTATCCTATGTCTGAGACATCTGTCTCGACAATCTTGGATGCTAAAGGGTCTGCTAGATGTAATAATGGAATGCTTTGAACTTGGGCTTTGATTGTTCTGACTATTTGGGTATGTAGGTCAGACCAAGGGACTGAATTTTTTCTCAACCTATCATGCAAAGGTTTTGCAGTTCTGATAAGGTTAGGGTAAAAATCTAGTACATAATTGAGACTACCTAAAAACCTTTGTAATTGGGTTTTATCAGTAATCCTATCAGGAAATTGTGTTGTAAACTCTAAAGATCTTTCTATAGGTGTTATTTTACCCTGGGATATGTAATGTCCTAGGAAACGAACACGGGTTTGAAATAAAGAGATCTTAGACTTTGAAATGACTAAACCATTTTGTTTAGCAATATTGAAAAAAATATGTACATGTTTGAAATGCTGATCAATGGAATGGGAAAATATGAGAACATCATCAATATAAACAATGCAGAATGCAGATGATGCATTGAATATTTATTCATGATTCTTTGAAATTCTGATGGAGCATTTTTCAGGCCAAAGGGCATGACATTCCATTCGTACTGGCCGAAGGGAACAGTAAATGCAGTTTTGTATTGGTCCTTTGGGTCAATCTGGATTAGCCAGAAACCGGATTTCATATCAAACATTGAAAAAATAAATGCAACATGTAATTTTTGCAATAAATCTTTTTTTGTTTGGTATGGGATACCTGATCCACTTAAGGGCAGAATTCAAGGGTTTATAGTTGATCACAAGTCTTGGAGTGCCTCTCTCTATTTCAGAGTTTTTGTTAACATAAAAAGCAGCACATGACCATGGTGATCTGGACTTTGTAATAAGACCTTTAGACTCGAGATCATGTATCTCTTGTCTGCAATGCTGTTCTAACTCAGCATTCATTTGTATAGGTCAACAACATGTTGTTTCCTTTTCCAGAAGGCCGTTGGTAAGTCTGAACAAAGATCTTGTTCAATCTTACTTTGAAAATCTGCAATCCTTTTCTTCATGGAAGAATCTTGAAGTTGTTTTTCAATACGACAGGTTGAAACTTGGTTTTGTAAATCATGTAAATGGGATTGTTTACCATGAATTAAAGCATTGACTTGGTATGTATGTATGGAACATGCTTTGATTAAGTTTAAATTCCTGATCTTAGATTGTTCTAAGAATGAGAACTTAAGCTTGATGCCATTGATCCTAGATGTAATGCAATCATGACGTGGCTTGTAAGGAGTAAGTAGATCAATGAATGAAGTAGCTAGAATGATGGTATGATTTATGTCTTTTGTAACAATAAAAAATGATGTGACTGAAATGCCATTGTTCAACACAGAGGCCTGCGTTTTTCCTGCAATATCCAGTTTGGAACTGTTTGCAGCTGACAATTTTTCAGTAGTGCTAGTTATGAACCGCTTTGGAACTATGCCTTCCTTAATGCAATTTAAATCTGCACCTGTGTCAAATAAGGCTATAGTATCTAGTTTCAAAGACCTCAAAGACCATTCTAAGTCACAAGCCATTTAAAGTCAAATTGTGCATATTCAAAGATGTCTGATAATAGTACGATAACACCAATTGAGGGTGGTGCGAGTTAAGATGATGCGAATAGAGAGTAATTCAAAAGTGATGGATTGCACGAAATAGAGTTGAACGATAAATAACCATGCCAATAGGCATGAAAGATGCATCAATGCTAATTTTGATTAGTATAATGTTATTGCAAATGTGAAAGATTGCGATCTTAACAATGTCCATGGTTCCATGCTTGTACAAAATGATAATACGAAACTCAAGTTCTTAATTTCAACCTACAAGTGATGAGAGAGCACATCTCCTAGAGATTCAATTAGGCTTGCAAGCTACTAAGTAACATTAGAGACGAAGTTAAGGGATGACTTTGGTCTTTATGGAAACTGACATTACTTATAGAACAAGAAAAAAACTAAAGAAAAGATACTAAAACTTGAAGTGCACAACGATACTTTAAACATTTTCTAATGGACTTATTCTCAGCTTCGAAACAACCAAGGTCTTTAAAAAAAATTGAAACTCAAATTGTTCATTTCAACTTACAACTAATTTCAAAAACCATTCAGAACTTAAACTAGATCATAACAACTAATTTCAACAGAGCAGAACTTGTTTTTTCTTTGTTCAAATCTTATGGCTCCAAACAAGAGGAAAATCGCTGCCAAGAAATTGAAGAAAGGTGAGGAGCTGCGGCAAGCACTGGTTAGTGCTCTTGCAGCTGCCACTTCAGCAACATCAACCAGACCCCATCCTCTCTGCAAGGGAATGACAACAAAGGTCCATGCCCACCCACGTCCCAAGGCAGTTATGTCCCCAACTATGCGCAATTTGAAGATAGTGATGAGGAGGAAGAAGAAGATGAAGAAGTCGGTTCTCACAGCTGCATGGAAGATGAAGCTAGTGCTTCAAAGTTTTTCTTTACTTCTCCTATGTCTCATAAGGGGGATGAAGCTTGTTTTTTGATGCATGAAAGCCACGCACACTCTAATGCACAAGAAGGTGAAGGGGCTGCTGAAATTCTGGGCAGTGGGACTGACGGGAATCCCTCCCTCCTGCTAGAAGGTGTCGACGCTGCAGCTGTTGTAGGTGGAGGAGATGATGGGACTCTTCCCCTCCAGCTCTCGGCTCATCCTCTTCCTTCTCCTTCAACTCATAAGAATCATGTTGGCTGCGGTGATGTTGTGTCAGAAACTCTTAAGAATCAGGTTGGCTGCTGCGATGCTGTGTCAGAAACGCTAGTAAAAGGAAATGAGTATCTAGGAGCTGTTACCCTCTCGGTTGGGACAGTTCCTTTGGCTGTTCCTTCTCAATCTTCTCCTTCCAAGTTCCACGTTAAGAACATGATGGTTTGACAGTAGTTACAGCTAGAGGAAAGGAGAAATTAGGGGCTGATGTTTCATCTATCCAGCTCTCGGCAGCAGCTGGTGGCAGTAATGGTGGATGTTCTTCTACTTCCCATGCTAAGGAAATGGATGGTAATGGTTTCACTTCTTCTCCAGCCAATGATGTGGGAAATAATGGCCCAAAAGATAGCGACAAATTGGGGAACATGGCTGCGAAGAGAGGGAAATGGAAGGACTTATTCTCTTCCAATCGTAGTGCCGAAAGCGGGACTAAATTGGTACACTTTTCTGAACTCAATAATGCTTCTTCGTGTTCTTTGCTTGAGCATGATCTTGGTAATCTTAAGGATGTTTGGAAGTATTGTATTGTGGGGTATGTTGCGGGTAAATTTCCGGGATTCAAAGATCTTAATCATATTATTGTTAATTCCTGGAAATGTAAGGCTTCTCTAACCATACATGAATCGGGTTGGTTAGTTTTTCGATTTTTGCATGAGGAAGATAAGCTTGCTGTGGTTAGTGGAGGTCCGTACCTAGTGTATGGTAGACCATTGATATTAAAATCCATGCCTGAATTTTTTCATTTTTCAACTGCGGATATGTCCACTGTCCCGGTTTGGATTAAGCTTCCTAATCTCCCGTTGCAATGTTGGTCGCCAGTCTGTTTGTCTAAGATTGGGAGTGTTCTTGGAAAGCCTGTTCAGTGTGATGTATTAACGTCTTCTATGTCCCGACTTTCATTTGCTCGAATCCTTGTGGAGATTGACTTGCTTGCTGATCTTAAACAATTCTGTGCAACTTGCGCTGCCTAATGGTACATCTGTGAATCAGAAAATTGTTTATGAAACTTTGCCGAGATATTGTAAGCATTGTAGAGTTATTGGACATAACACTTCTCTTTGTCCGCACTCGTTTGATAAGAAAGTGGCTTCAGCTCCCATGACAGTCAAAGTAGTTGAGGCAGTCGAGAAAGGATTAATGAAACGGTGGGTTCCGGTTAAAAAGGTGATTCCAGATCAGGTGAAGTCGATTGAGCAGCAGTTGAGTGATGAGGCCTCTCGGCCGACTAATTGTGAAGAGGCCTCTCGGCCGACTAATTGTGAAGAGCAGTTTCGGCTTAATGATATGCAAGTTTCTTCTCCTTTGAATGAGTCTCTTGATGAGCAGCAGGTTGATCCAATGCAAATAGAGACTGATGCCGGCGAGTGGACGATAGTTAAAAGAAGAAATGGGAAATCTAAAGTGGCTAATGATAATGCAGTTGTTGTGTCTAGTTTGGGGGATCCAGTTAGTATGGTGGGCATAGATGTTGATCTGTTATGTGGTGTGACCACGCGGAGTGGTATTCGGCGATCAGGTGATCTTGCTAGGAGCAAAGGGCTGAAGGCCTTAGCTCCGAAGCATTTATGTTAATCTACTGTTGGAATATCAGGGGGCTTAATAGTCCTCTGAAGCAGCATGAGGTTGTTAACCTCATCAAGAAGAAAGGTGTGGATGTTTTTGGTTTGTTGGAGTCTAAGCTTTCTGCGGCTAAGGTTGCAAATATGCAGAAGTTTCGTCTGAAAAATTGGAAGTTTTTGTCCAATGCTGAAGTGGCGGGTACTTATGCTCGGGTCATTGTTTTCTGGAACCCGTCCTCTGTCTCGGTGGACTTAATTGCTAGCTCAGCGCAGGGTCTTCATGTCTCCATCTGCAGTCTGGTCCATCAAGTCAGTTTCAGAGCTACTTTTGTTTACGGTTTTGATACGGTTGTTGCTCGTTGGGCTATCTGGAATGATCTTAGAAGTTGGGACTCGTGTACTCCTTGGATGATTCTTGGTGATTTCAATGCTATTATGTCTCCGGCGGATAAGCACAATGGAGAGCCTGTGACTGGTTATGAAACTTCAGATTTCTTTCACTGTTGTTCTGACTTGGGCCTCAATGATGTTAACTATTCAGGCAGTCACTTCACTTGGTCTAATGGCAGGATTTGGACAAAGATAGATAGAGTTCTAGTGAATCACGCATGGCCCTCTTTTCAGTGTCCTATTCAGGTTCATTATGATTCGCCGGGACCTTTTTTAGACCACTCTCCGGTAGTTATCCGGCTTGGTAGTAGTCATGTAATGGGGCGGCGCCTTTTCAAATTCTATAATATGTGGGGTTTGCATGAGAATTTCATTGACTTGACAGCCGCTTCGTGGAATTTGGACGTTTATGGCTCGCCGATGTTTGTTTTGTGCTCTAAGCTGAAGAGGTTAAAATTGCCGTTGAAGGAATTGGGCAAGCATCATTTCAGCCACATTTCAGAGAGAGTCAGTAGTATGGAATGGGAGCTTCGGCAAGTTCAAGAATCTTTGCAGGATGACAGGGACAACTCTCAGCTTTTGGATATTGAGAAAAATATGCGTCGCAAGCTGGTTCATCTTAAATCCGCGGAGAAAATGTTTTTTAGCCAGAAGCTCAAGTGCGACTACTTCAAAGACTGTGATAGGGGCACCAGTTTTTTTCATGCTATTATGGGTCAAAAGCTGAGGAAGAGGTTCATTGCCTCTATTGTGAACAGTAATGGAGTCCTTACTAGCTCTGAATCAGAAGTCGGAGCTGAATTTGTTAAATTTTATCAGAACCTCCTGGGGGTGTCGAAGGCCACGGTGCCTTTGAACATGGATGTGATTCGGTGTGGGCCATGCCTTGATCCCTCTACTCATGCAGGTCTTCTTGCTCCTTTTCAGGTGACGACATTAGGGCGGCCTTATTTAGTATTGGTAATGATAAAGCTCCCGGACCAGACGGCTACTCAGCTTTTTTCTTTAAGAAAGCGTGGGATATTGTGGGGACCGACTTTGTTAGGGCTGTGCAGGACTTTTTGCCTATGGGAAGATGCTTAAGCAGATAAACCACTCCATCATTGCTTTGATTCCTAAATCTGCTAGTGTCTCTTATCCTAGTGATTTCAGGCCGATCTCCTGCTGTAATGTGATCTACAAAGTAATTTCAAAGCTTCTTTCGGACCGGCTGGCTCGTGTTTTACCAAATATTATTAGCCTGATGCAGAATGCTTTTTTGGGAGGGCGGAAAATGGCAGATAATATTTTTCTGGTTCAGGAGCTCCTGCGTGAATATGGACGCCAAAGGACTTCTCCCAAATGTCTTATGAAGATCGACTTCAGGAAAGCCTTTGATTTAGTGCAGTGGGGGTTCTTGGAAAGTCTTCTAGGCATGCTTGGGCTTCCTTCTCAGTTTGTCCATCTGATTATGCAGTGTGTTTCTTCTGTCTCTTTCTCTGTTGCTGTAAATGGTAATCTCTACAGTTTCTTCAAGGGTCAGAGTGGTATCAGGCAAGGTGACCCTTTATCGCCTTATCTGTTTATCTGCTGCATGGAGTACTTTTCCAGAATGCTCAAGCAGTCCTCCGATCTGCCGGGTTTTAATTATCATTCTAAGTGCAGTTCGCTAGGCATTTCCCATCTTGCTTTTGCTGACGACGTCCTGCTGCTTTGCCGGGGAGACCCTGGTTCGGTGGGCATTATGCATCAGCAGCTGCAATCTTATGGGAATGTGTCAGGTCTCGACCTTAATCCGTCTAAATCTTCCATTTATTTTGGAGGAGTAAAGGAGACTGTTAAAGCTGATATTCTGCAGATGACTGGTTTTGTTGAAGGATCTTTTCCTTTTACTTACTTGGGTGTGCCGTTAAGTCCTCATCGGCTTCAGGCCAGTCAGTATACGCCTCTTTTAAATAAGCTGGAGTCAGCTATTCAGGGTTGGATGGGAAAAACTCTTACTTATGCTGGCCGGCTGGAATTGCTGAGATCAGTTTTAAATGGGATGGTTCAATTCTGGATTGGAATCTTCCCTACACCGGGAGTTGTTCTATCTCGTATCATCCGTATTTGCAGGAGTTTCTTATGGTCAGGTTGCATCGGGAAAAGAACAGCTCTGGTGGCTTGGCATCGCGTCTGTCTCCCGAAGACGGAAGGAGGTCTTGGGCTTTTGGACTTGAAAGCCAGAAGCAAAACTCTCATCGCCGGTCATATTTGGAATATTCATCTCAAAGCAGACTCCATCTGGATCCAATGGGTGCATCACTTTTACCTTGGTTACTCTGCTATCTGGGATGCGCAGGCGAGTAAAACCTCTTCTCCGCTATGGAAGGCAATTTTGTCCTTAAAAAATCAAATCCTGGATGCTTGCGGGAACCAGGGAGCTGCGATTAGCTTGGTCAAAAGTTGGGACAGCAGAGATACTTTTTCCAGAAATGCTTATGATTATTTCCGGCTTCGGGGGGATGAGGTCAATTGGTTACGTGTTGTGTGGGTTTCTTGGTCTATGCCCCGATATAATTTTATCCTCTGGTTAGCTGCTTTTGGCAAGTTACGCACAAAGGATCGTCTGCAGTTCATGTCACCGGACCCTCTTTGTCTTCTATGTTCGCAGGATAATGAATCGCATCGGCATCTATTTTTTGATTGTCATTGGTCCACACAGCTTTGGAATCTTATTAAATCCTGGTTAAGGATTAATCGTCAAATGCTGTCGTTGAATAGCGCGCTCTGTGGTCTTAACACGGGTGGTCATGGCATGGAGTCCAGGTTAAGGAGGATTTCATTAGGAATTACGGTATATTTAATTTGGGAGGAGCGTAACAAACGCGTCTTTCATTCGATGTATTCGCCGGTCCGCATTATTTTTTGGAAATTTCAGGAGCTGTTCTTTACCATCTTTCATTTCCGGGAAAAAGACCATCACAAGCTCAGCTTTGGGTTCGGTGCTCCGCTCAGCTCATGAATTAGGATGGGTTGTAGTCTTATCAGATTTGGTTGGTTTCTAGTCCTCATCTGGTTGGGTGGAGAGGAGTTGTTTGTTAGTCTTCCATGGGGGCAACTTTTGGGTGGCGTGCTGCAGCCTCCTTCTTGCTCTTGGGAGCTGTATTGCCTGCTTTGGGTGGCTGTCCAAATTGGCTGGAAGCTTCTTTTATTTTTGCTTTGGGCAGGCTTGGAAGCTGATGTGCTGTCTTTCATTCTCTTCGTTCCAGCTATGGCAAGTTACGTGCATGGACTGCATGGCAGAGGCACTTTGTGTGCTGGCAGCTGATCTTAAAGTAGTGTGTGGCAGAAAAGGCAGCCCACGTGGGCTTGGACTTGTGTTAGCTGGCGGTTTATTGTCAGAGGATTGGGGGCTGCTTTCTCCTTTTCTCTTCTTTCCGGCTGTTGATTTGTGGCGTGTGGCAGCTGACTTTCGGCTGGGCAGTCCACGTGGGCTGTTCTCTCAATTTGAATTTGAATTCAAATTGAGAGTTTGCTGCGTTATGCCATTGGGAGCTGTTATATTAGGGGCTGACGTTCCCTTTCATCTTTTTGGCTGTGTAGGCGTGGCGTGTGGCAGTATATTTTTGGCTGGGCAGTCTCCACGTGGGCTGAGTTCCCAATTTGAATTTGATTTCAAATTGAGAGCTGGCTGCTTTCTTCCTTTTCTTCCCTCCAAGCTGGGTATGACGTCGTTTTGAGCTTTTCCTTGGGCGGGAAGATGGGTTGCTTGGGCTGTGGGCTGATTTGCCTTGTTCCTTGGGCTGTTTTTCTTTGTGGGCCTTTTCAGCTCCTGCTTTAATGTTTTTTTCTTGCGGGCTGTTGGGCTTTTATATCTGGGCTGTCCACAAGATATTCTCTTTGGACTGGTCCTTGTTTGGGTTTGGGCTTTTTAGGGGGCTTTGTTGTTTTTTTATTTCCTAGAGCCTTAGTTTTGCGTTAAGGGAGAATGTTCTCTTTTCGTTGCCGCTCTCTCCGAATTTTCTCGGTCTTGTATATTCTTTGTTTTTTAATATACTTACATTTTACCAAAAAAAAAAGGTCTTATTTTCCGGTTGTAATGGGGCTAAGGTTAAGGTGAGGTAAAAGAGAGTAGAAGAAAAGGTTCAAACCAAAGAAAGTAGAGCATTCTGAAAAAAAATATTTCAACCAAGATATTCCATCAAAACACATCAATTTTCAATCTTCAAGCACCAATGCTTAGCTTCTTTCGATTTCAAGCTCTTTTCTATTTCTTTTCTTTTTTTTTTTTTCTTTTCTTTTTCTTTTTTTTCTTTTGTTCTTTTCTTGTTCTTTTTTTTTTTTGTTCTTTTTCACCTTTGGCAACTTTGCCCATCTTTTCATCAAGCATCACTTCTTCTTTCTTTTCACATAATTTCCAACCATAATTCCATGAGATATCACAAGTATATGCTCTACTAATCCTTGGCCAGGGGAAAGAGGAAAACATATTAAAAGTTTAAGGCTTATACATGGATAAAGCAAAGAAAGGATAAACAAGCTCAAAAGGGGCTCACTAAAGATAATATGCTTTAGGTTGGCTTTTTGGCTCAAGCAGTTAAAATTTCTGATGCCTTTATCATCTTCATGCATCTATGGAATGTGAATGTAATCTCAATAAGATATGAAGCAAGTTCTAGAGATACATATCATTGAAAGAACGAACAATCAAAGAATATAATGTTGAAGGCTCAAAAGCTTACATTGGTATAACACTAAAAAGTCAACATGGCATATTTTCAGAGTCAATCCCTAAACCAATTAAACATTAAAACTTGCATGCACACTCATTCATTTGATTTATATATTCATCTATCTCACTTAATTCTCATACTCTCAAAAACCAATGGGAGTTAAAAAGACCAAACAATTTTTTTTTTTAGAACAACAAAGAAAACTAAAATTCTCCCAATACCCCCACACTTAAAACACAACATTGTCCTCAATGTTGAAATAAAAGAAAAGGAACATAAGAAAATGACAAAGAATAAATTAAAATGTGAAAAAATAAAAGATAAGGAAAAATAAAGCAAATCTGATTTTTTTTTTGTGTTGGGTTGCCTCCCAGTAAGCGCTTTTGTTTTATGTCATTGGCTTGACATGTGGCATGCTCATTCTTCATAGATTGGTTCAGCTAACTCTATAGAAGCGGTGAGTTTTGTCGTCCAACCTTCATAGAAAGGTTTCAAACGATGCCCATTGACCTTGAGTACTTTGTTGGTTTCTAAACTTGTAATTTCAACTGCACCATAAGGAAAAACATTAGAAACAACAAAGGGTCCAATCCAACGAGAGCGCAATTTTCCAGGAAAAAGTTTCAAACGCGAATGATAAAGAAGGACTTTGTCTCCAACATGAAACTCCTTTCTTGTAAGCATTTGGTCATGAAGATTCTTAGTCTTTTCTTTGTAAATCCTTGCATTCTCGTAAGCATCATTTCGAATCTCTTCCAACTCTCGTAGTTGCAGTTTTCTTGCAATCCCAGCAGCATCATAATCCATGTTACATTGTTTAATGGCCCAAAAAGCTTTGTGTTCAAGCTCCACCGGTAGATGACATGCTTTCCCACAAATCATTCTATAAGGTGACATTCCTATAGATGATTTATAAGCAGTCCGATAAGCCCAAAGTGCATCTCCAAGACGTAGACTCCAATCTCGTCGATTAGGTTGCACTGTTTTCTCCAAAATGGACTTGATTTCTCGATTTGAAATTTCAGCTTGGCCATTCGTTTGAGGATGATATGCTGTGGAAGTTCGTTGAGTCACGTGATATTTGCGTAGCAATGCTTCCATGGAACGATTACAGAAATGAGTGCCACGATCGCTAATGATAGCTTTAGGGATTCCAAACCTGTCAAATATGTGATTCCTAACAAAATCTAAAACAACTTTAGCATCGTTAGTTCGTGTGGCTTTCGCCTCAATCCATTTAGCCACATAATCAACAGCAAGAAGAATATAAAGATTGCCAAAAGAAGAAGGAAATGGACCCATAAAGTCAATACCCCAAACATCAAAAATTCATTTACAAGAATATTCGTTAAAGGCATTTGATTCTTATGAGTGATATTACCTGTTCTTTGGCATTTTTCACATGATTTGCAGAAGTGATATGCATCTTTAAAAATAGAAGGCCAATAGAAACCACTTTCAAGTACCTTGTGAGCTGTTCTTTTTGCTCCAAAATGCCCACCACAAGAATGAGAATGACAAAAAGTGAGAATGGAATGAAATTCATCTTGTGGTACACACCTCTTAACTACTTGATCCGCACAAAATTTCCAAAGGTAAGGATCGTCCCAAAAATAATATTTAGCATTAGCTCGTAACTTATCTTTTTGGGGTTTAGACAAACCTGGAGGGAATTCTTTGGTGACTAAATAGTTTACCAAATCAGCATACCATGGTCTTGTAGAGGAATGTAACATATACAACTGCTCATCAGGGAATGTCTCTCTTATTGTTTCGATCTGTATATCATCGGTCCTCAGTCGGCTTAAGTGATCAGCCACATGGTTTTCAGCACCTTTTTTGTCTTTGATCTCGAGATCGAATTCTTGTAAAAGCAAGATCCACCTAATCAGTCTTGGTTTGGACTCCTTCTTCTTCAAAAGATACCTGAGAGCTGCATGGTCAGTAAAAACAATGACTTTTGTACCAAGTAGATATGACCTGAATTTTTCAAGAGCAAACACCACTGCAAAACGTTCCTTTTCAGTTGTATGGTAATTGCATTGTGCTCTATCCAACATACGAGACGCATAGGCGATAACATGCAAATTCTTCCCAATTCTTTGCCCAAGCACAGCTCCTACAGCATAGTCACTCGCATCACACATTATCTCAAAAGGTTCATCCCAATTTGGTGGTTGGATGATAGGGGCAGATGTGACACGTCTCTTAAGCTCATCATGGGCATCTTTACATGCTTGATCAAACACAAAATCCACTTCTTTGGCTAATAGTTTGCACAAAATCCACCTCCACGGCAACGGCGCCAAAAATTTGTTGCGATGTCGCGGTCGCACAAATTAATTACCCTAGCTTAAAACACACAAGATAGTATAGAGCAAGCAAGGGGTCGATCCCACGAGGAAGTTTCAAGTTAGATTTTTATGTTGTACGTTATGTGATTGGGGGGATTTGGTATGTGATTATCTAAACTATGGCAGCAATTAAACTAGCAAACAAAATCAATTAAAATCGAAACTTATCAAGAAAACAAACCTTGGTCACAAGCATACATCCACCTACGGAAATTAGAACCGATCCTTGAAACAAAAAATGCAATTTATGTTCTGAAATTTTATCTTTTCTTAACGTGATTAATTAACGAATCCGCCGTATAACTAATCCTAACCAACAAACAATCAAAGTGTCCACACTAATGATTCAATTTAATGGTAGCTTTAAGAACTAGATAATTTCATCAAGATTAACATACAAGTTGTCCGCAACTTGTGTCAATTTATTCATATGTTCTCCCTAAGTTCAATAATGTAGTTCCGCCACAATTATCAAGTTTAGTTGCTTCACAAGTTCATATATCACAACTCCGGTTTTGATATTAAACTTAGCAATAGATTGTTCACAACAATAACTTAGAGTCCGCTCTAGCAATCATCAACAACAATCATAAGAAATATGCATAGTAAAACAATCATAATCATTCATAACATAAACTGAAAATAGAATGAAGAATAAATCTCACGGTTCTTGAAATCCAAAGGTTTTTGTGTCCTTGCAACCAAGAAAAGAGCTTAGCCTTGCATGTTTATTGAACAACTAAATAAAAAGATGAAAGAACACATGATTTAGGGTTTGGAGGAGGAAGATTTTGTGTTTTCTTTTGTGCTAGCAGCCACTTCCTTGCTCCTCTTCTCCTTTATATATATGCTTAGAAACCCTAATGTCTATTTTGCCAAATAGTCCTTCCTTAAGTTGGCAGAATTTAGTTGTCCCTTGTAAAACTCATATCGCCTTCATACGACATCTTTTTGAGCTGAAATTTGTAGCGTTTATAGTTCTTTGAGTCCTAAATCCACTCCAATTGAGTTTGCATCAATCGGACTTCTGTAGCTTGAGATATTGAAGTTGGAATGGAAAAAGATCGACATTGGCAAAATGCGAGATTTGACTTTGCAGGATGCGATTTCCATGATCTTTCTCCTTTTATTTTTCTTGCATTACATTTCCAGAAAGGTATGGATGTTATCTTTTCAGTTCCACTGGAATCACTTCATTTCGATCTCTAGAACTCACGCTCTGCACAAAACATCGACTGAACGTCAAATCTGCCAATTACCTCCAATTTACTCCTTTTTGCATCTTTCATCCAAAAATGCCTTCAAAACATAAAACAAAGAATATCAAGGCATTTTATACACAAAACATATGCAAAACACTATGTAAATATGGATGAAATTATCAAATAATATGGTCGCATCAATAGACAAGTCGTCGGCAAAGACTGACACTAATTTGTATTCATCTAATAACTTTAGTGAAGCTTTTTATTATTTTGATTGTGAGTTGAATAACAATCATAGGGCTTTTGAAACCCAAAAACATGTTTCGATGGAATCTTCCAACTGTTATCTGACCATGCACAACTAAAGCAATAAAGAACATGTTTGTTGTCCATCGCAATCAGATACTTTCCAAAATTCATGTCAAGGTTCAGGTTCAAGGGCTTCAACATTTAACTCACCTGATTCTGGCAATACATATGTTGCTAATGAATGTCACCGCAATTATGTCATATAGTCAAGTTGAATATCAACGGAAAAGAAAACGTATGTTGTTTCTTTTAAATTGTGTCCCCTTTTCCCCATATTTGCTTTTCCATCGCATTACATGTTATTTAGATTCTTCTATCTTTTTCTAATTGTTGCTTTTTTTTTAGAGTCTTTCTTTGTTATATTGATTTCAGTGAGAAGAAATTTGTTTGCCGGCACTGTAAAGCTCTTTTTTGGGTTCAAGAACATCTTGCACGTTCATCTGAGACAAACCCTACTTTCTCACTTTGTTGCCTTGGTGGTAAAGTTTCATTGCCATATGCACATTCAACCCCGAAACTTCTTGACTATATTCTTAATCAGTCAAATGGCTTTAAATTGGAAAAAAATTCAAGATAATATATGAGCGTACAACTCTGTTTGCTTTCACATCACTGGGAGCAAGGCTTGACAACTCTGTTAATGAAGGGTATTTAAGATTAGTGGACATTGTCATCAGTTGATGGGTTCACTTTTGTCAGTTGAAGGTGATACACCTAAATTTGCACAGGTGTATATCTAAGACATGGCAGATGAAATTAACAAGTGAATGGGCGCATTCACAACGGATAGCGGTTCATCTTCTTTGGATGCAACTAATGCTGACGATTTAATACAAATGCTAGATGATATTAATCAACTGGTCAAAGTTTTTAGATATGCTAAGCAAAGGCTCTTAGATGATTGCCAATCAAATTATAAATTACGATTGATTGGTAAAAGAGATAATGGCTGGCAGCAATATAATAATCCATCATCAAATGATATTGGTGGTTTTATTGTTAGAGATATTGATAATATCCATTCTGAACGTGATACTATCATTGAGCAATATTGTGGCTCTGTTAAAAAAAAATCTAAGCTACACCCAAAATTCATGACCTTGCAATATCCATTGCTTTTTCTTAATGGCGATGATGGGTATCGATGTAACATAATGTTTGCTGATCAACATCACCAATCGCGAAGAAAACATTCACGAGTCCTTATGAGAGCATATTATGGTTATCTTATTCCTGAAAGGGCAAATATTGAAAACACCATCATCAAAGGTGGTCATCTTTATCAACAATTTTTGGTTGATGCTTTTGTCAACGTTGAGGAGGATCGGGTTGATTACATAAGAGCTAATCAAAGTAATCTAAGATTAGAAATCCATAAAGACCATACATGAAGCAATACTTAGAGGAGATGTTGAGGGTAATGCTACTGGAAAAATTATTGTTCACTTTTCCTTAACTGGTAGCCCATGTTATATGATAAATAATTTATCAGGATGCAATGGCTATCTACAAGGCTTACGGAAACCCAGATCTTTTTATTGCATTTACATGCAATACATATTGGCCAGAGATTCAAAGAGATATCAAAATAAACATAGCTTATAGGCAAGAAGACAAGCTTGACATTGTTACAAGAGTCTTCCGAGCAAAAGTAATTGATATGATTGCCTATATAAAATAAGGCAAACCTTTTGGCAGGACAATCGCAGGTGCTTGTAGCTTATTTGTTCTTCGTTTCTATTATTAGTTTATTATACATTCAATACTATTTTCATACTTTTTTAATGTTTCTGCACTTCAAAACCATTTGGTTAGATGTAGAATTTAAATGTCGAAGTGTTGAAGATGTTGATTCTATTGTTTCAGATGAAATACCTAACAAAAATACTGATCCCATTTGTTATGATATCTTATCCAAATTTATTATCCAAGACCACTTGGTCGTCCAACTCATAAATCTAAGTGCATGAACAAGGGCAAGTGCTCCAAATATTTTCTGAAGTTATTTGAACAACAACAGTTTTTGATTACAATGGTTTTGTTTACTACAAGCGTCGCCAGCAACATGATAATTTTGTGCTTAAAGATAGAATACAGCTACACAACATCTCGTTTTGAAAAATAGAATCTGCCGCAATCTGCTTTGTTAAAAAACAAGCAAAACTATACACTCAATTGGGAATATCTTGTGATTCTAGTATCAAAATCAGGCGATTCAATAATCCAAAATCATGTGTACGTACAGGACTACAAGTTTGATGAAGGATCCAACACAGGAGAAAACCGTTTTAAAGAAAAGATTTTGCCGCAATCTGCTTCGTTAAAAACCAAGCGAAACTAGACATTCAATCAGTAATATCATGTGCTTCTGGTATCCAAATCACATGATTCAAAAATCTAAATCATCTATACATACAGGACTACAGCTTTGAAGATGGATCCAACACGAGAGCAAACTGTTTTTAAGAGCAAAATCTGCCACAATCTACTTCGTAAAAAACCAAGCAAAACTAGACATTCAATTGAGAATATCTTGTGCTTTTGGTATCAAAATCAAGTGATTCAAAATCCAGAGTCATTTATACGTACAAGACTACAAGTTTGATGAAAGATCCAATATGAGATAAAACCGTTTTGAAAAACAGAATTTGCCGCAGTCAGCTTCTTAAAAACAAAGAGAAACTAGACATTCAAACTGCAATATCATGTTCTTCTAGTATTGAAATTAGGAAATTCAAAAAAACTAGAGTCATTTATATGTATAGGACAACAACTTTGATGAAGGATTCAACACCAGACAAAATCATTTTCAACAAAATCTGTCGCAATCTGCTTCGTAAAAATTCAAGTCAAAGTGGACATTCAAACATGAATGTCTTGTGCTTATGGTATCCAAATCAGACGATTCAAAAATCCAGAGTCATCTATACATACAGGACTACAAGTTTGATGAACGATCCAACACGAGATAAAACTGTTTTGAAAACTAGAATCTGCCGCAATCTGCTTCTTCAAACCCAAGCGAAACTAGATATTCAAATAGGAATATCATGTGATTCTAGTAGCGAAATTAGGCGATTCAAAAATTTAGAGTCATCTATACGTACAGGACTACAACTTTGATGAAGGATCCAACACGAGAGAACCATTTTGAAGAACAGAATCTACCGCTATCTGCTTCGTAAAAAACCAAGTCAAACTAGACATTTACACAAGAATATCATGTGCTTCTAGTAGTGAAATCATGCGATTCAAGAATTCACATTATCTATATATACAGTACTACAACTTTGATGAAGGATCCAACACGACAAAAACCTGTTTGGAAGAACAGAATCTGCTTGGTAAAAAGCCAAGCCAAACTAGACATTCAAACGTTAATATCATGTGCTTCTAGAATCGAAATTAGGCGATTAAAAAAACCATAGCCATATACATGCAGGATTGCAACTTTGATGTAGGATCCAACATGAGAGAAAACCGTTTCGAAGAATAGAATATGCCGCAATCCGCTTCCTTACAAACCGAGCAAAACTAGACATTCAAACGGGATTATCATGTGCTTCTGGTAAACAAATTAGGCAATTCAAAAATCCAGATCATCTATACATACAGGACTACAACTTTGATGAAGGATTCAACACGAGACAAAATCGTTTTGAAAAACATAATCTGCCGCATTCTGCTTCGATACAAACCAAGCGAAACTAGACATTTAAACAAGAATATTATGTGCTTCTGGTATCAAAATCAGGCGATTCAAAAATCCATGGTCATCTTTACATACAGGACTACAACTTTGATCAAACATTCAACACGAGAGACCGTTTTGAAGAGCAGGATCCACTGCAATCTGCTTCGTTACAAACCAAGCAAAACTAGACATTCAATTGGGGATATTATGTGTTTATGGTATCGAAATCACGCGATTCAAAAATCCCGATCATCTATACATCCAAGAGTAAAACCATTTTGAAGAACAGAATCTGCTTCAAACTAGACATTCAAACAGGAGTATCGTGTGGTTCTGGTATCAAAATCATGCGATTTAAAAATCCAGATCATCTATACATACAAGACTACAACTTTAATTAAGGATCCAACACGAGAGAAAACTATTTTGAAGAACCGAATCTGTTGCAATCAGCTTCGTTAAAAACCAAATGAAACTAGACATTCAAATGGGAATATCATGTGCTTCTCGTATCACAATCAGGCGATTCAAAAATGCGGTCATCTCTACATACAGGACTACAACTTTGATGAGGGATCCAACACGAGAGAAAACTATTTTGAAAAACAGAATCTGCCACAATCAGCTTCGTTAAAAACCAAGCAAAACTAGACATTCAATTGGGATATCATGTGGTAGGGACACCAGACCCACACCGCAAACTACACGAGTATATGGTCAAAGACGACGTAGGATGGCCCGGCCTGTTACGTTCTGATCGGAAGACTAAGCCCATCTGCGCCCATCTCATTGCCTTTTATTTATTTGGAATTATTTATGTTGAACATTTTTTTTTGATGGGCCGAGCCCAATAGCTATATATTTTAGGGTTTTGCTATTTATATGTTCTTCTATCATTTTGGAAGGAACTTTTAATGAATAATGAAAATATACAGACTTTGCAAATCCTCCACTCCCCTTTTTCTCTCTTCTTAAGCTTCTTTCTTTCTCTCTAAGCTTTTGCTTCTTTCTTCTCTAGCTTCTTTCTCTAAAGCTTCATTCTTTTTCTATTGCTTATTTCATATTGTTTTTCGTGTTCCGCATCAGATTTGGTATCAGAGCATGACTTTTAATTGTTTTCACAATTAAACAATCCAGAACCCTAGATCCGGTATGATAAAAAAAAATCTATTGTTCAGATCGGAAAAAAAAATGATACTGTTCTGGAAAAAAAAAAACAGGTATTGTTCAGATTACAAAAAAAAAATTGTGTTCATCAGTTATTCTTAGGTACTGTTCACCGGCAGCAAGTTTCAGCAGCGACGGCCCACCATCCGCGACGCCTCAGCCGACATCAGCAGCATCCCACCACCGAAAGACCATCACATCAGTCCGACAGAGCGATCGGCCACCACATCAACGCCGATCACAGCCAAGACGTGCGCACATCGATTTACGGCCGTCAACAGTCACAGCCACAACGACGGCGACTCAACACATCCACAGTGCCCTCTCCGTCCAGCAGCGAAACCGCAGCCCTTCCCTCGCATCGCCAGGCCCAAGCAGAAGCACGACGCCCATCACCGTCAAGGAGTGAAAAGAAGCAGACGATAGAAGAGGCAAGGAAGAAAGAAAGCAGAAGTTTTAAAATAAGTCTCGTGACACGTCATCAGCCCTAGCAGCAGCTGAGTCATCAGCCACGTCAGCCCTAGCAACCTGTGAGTCAGCGCCACGTCAGCCTTACTGCCCCATCACCTGGTCAGAATTTTTTCATTGAATATCATCATTCCTGGTATGCTTTTTCACTTGTTTATCAAGATTTAGCATTAATATTATTTTTTTGTGCTTGCCCATAACTAAATTACAAAATTCACCTCACAAGTTTAATTACCTTAATTCTGAGTTTCTTTATTGACATTGAGTACTTGATCCTTTTTATTAATTATGGAGCTTGGTTAAAGTCGTGGTAAAACTGAAACATTGTGTTTGAATTACTTGTGTGCATTTAGAGGACTTACATTTCTTGTTTGTGAATTTTCCTGGTTTAATCTGTTATTACTTAGTCTCCAAGAAAACAATAATAAACAAAAAAAATTAGCTATAATTTTATTTTGCGTTTTTACTTGCAAGAATTATTTGTGATCTCAGTCGTAGGTCTAGTTTTGCATGCATTTACGTAGTGGTCGTTTAGTACACAATCTAGAAGTCATAGCTACCGTGGACCCGAGTTATAGTCATGTTCTCAAAGATATTCAAGAGCAATTACAACTTATGCGAACGAATGTGATCAACATGTCCAATCAAATTAATAACCTTTCTGGGAGGATGGAGTCCATAGAAACTTTGCAAGTAAGACAGTCTAGTTAGAGTGAGCATTCTAATGACAACCCTAGGAATCCTCAAAGACCAGTTCATCGTAGGAACCGCCACCATAACCCACACCGGGGTCACCATGACTTTGATGACCCTCACGATAGTGAGCGTTCCAATGATTACCGTCAAAGACTAGTTCATCCTAGGAACCGTCTATACAACCGTAATCAAGGTCATCGCGATTACGATGACCCTGATGAGCATGTCATGAGACATATCAAGGTAGAAGCCCCAACTTTTGAGGGTCAACTTGACCCGTGGATCTTTGATAGATAGATCCGTGATATGGATCAATTCTTTAGCTGGTATAATCTATCTGAAAATAGGAGGGTAAGATTTGCAAAGATGAAACTTAGAGGAACTACTCAGCTCTATTAGGAAAGTGTAGAAGAGTCTTTGATTAGGAGAGGTCAACCTCCTATTACTGATTGGGTTGAGATGAAGATTAAGTTAGAAGAGTACTTGCCTCGTTCTTATAGAGGAAATCTTTTGGATCAGTGGAATAACTTGAGGCAAGGAGGCAAGTCTACCAATGAATATGTGGGCACAATTTGATAAGTATAGAATGAGGTGTGTAGTTAGAGAGGATGAAGTGATGACCCTAAGTAGGTTTCGAAAAGGCTTAAATGATGATCTTAGAAGAGAGGTTGTACTTAGAGGTGTTTCCACCCTTGATGGAAGCTTATACCTTAGTACAAAATTATGACTTGGTCACAAAAAGCCAGTGGACTAAACGTCATGACACTCGTAATATCCGTTCTAGTCCTCAACCTGGAAGTAATAACTCCATATTGGGTGCCCCACCTCGTAAACCCAATCCTTTGATTTCCCAGATACCTAGAGAAGACAAGGGTAAGGGTATTTTTCATGAAACACCTAAGATGACCTCAAGAATTCATTGTTTTAAGTGTCAGGGTTTTGGTCATATTTCCTCTAGTTGCCCTAATAAGACTTTGTTCATCAAGGAAAAAGAGGATATGAGTGCATAAGATAATTGTGATGATAAGATATATGAACCCAATCCCGATGATTTTCAGGATCTAAATGATGAGGAGGATGAGTCCAACTTGCTAGGATGTGTTAGGTCAATATCCCTACAAAGCAAGACAACCAGATTAAACATAGTTAGATGTGCTTTAACACAACCTAGAGGAACTGAGGATTTGAGAAGGACTGCTATTTTTTACACTTACATTAAATATGGAGATAAAGGGTGTAAGATCATCATAGACAATGGTAGTTGCATTAATGCAATTTCCTCGGGTAGTGTATCCCGTTTAGCTTAAAGTCTATTCCACACCCTAAACCCTATAGTGTGTCCTGGGTTAATGATACATCTATAGCGGTCAAAGAGAGATGTGCTTTTCCTATAAAGATCTTGGACTATCATGATGAAATTTGGTGTGATGTCATTTTCATGGGTGTAGGGCACGTCATTTTGGGTAGACCTTGGTTATATGATTTGGACGTTACAATCTTTAGGCGATCAAATTCTTGTTCATTTTCTTTTCAAGGTAAAAAAATCCAACTTATTGGATTACCCCCAAGGTCTAATGATAATAATCTGAAGAAGCATAAAGTGAAACAAAAAAGGCTTAACATAATAAGGAAATTTGATAAGAAGGTGTGTGTAGGTAGTCGAGTTATCAATAGGTCAATAGGCATGATTCCTTTTAAAGTTATACATGGTTACAAGCCTAGGAAACCTTTAGATCTTCTCCCCATGTCCATTCATGCTAGAGTGTGTGAGTCAGCAAAGTATTTTGCACAGAGAATTCAGGACTTGCGTAATGAGATCACTAAACAAATTCAAGCGAGTAATACGCAATATAAACTTCGAGCTGATTTATATAAGCGGCATAATGAGTTTAACATGGGAGACTATATTATGATACGGATAGACTCAAGTGATTTCCTTCGGGAGTTAATCGAAAATTGCATGCAAGTAGTGTTGGGCCCTTCAAAGTGCTACAACGGGTTGGTCCAAATGCTTATGTTCTTAATTTACCACATGATTTTGGCATTAGCTCTACATTTAATATAGAGGATCTAATTGCATACCATAAGTCACTTTCTATTCCAAATGATCCATTTGAGATACCACTTAACTCTCCTCCCGATGATCCTATTGAAACCTTTATCCCTTCCACCTTGGCACAAAAAGATAATATTGATGCTATTCTGGATGAGCAAGTTGTTTTTTACAAGAATGATGAGGTTCAACGGTTACTAATTCACTGGGTGGGATGACATGATCCAGATTGCACTTGGATCACTAGAGATACTTTACAGCACCTTGATCTAAACCTTTGGGAGTGCTATCAGAGTCGGCCAGTGCTACACTCGACGGGGTCGAGTTTCTCCAACCCCGGGAGAGTTGGTGGGGACACCAGACCCACACCGCAAACTACACAAGTATATGGCCGAAGACGACGTAGGATGACCCGGCCTATTACGTTCTGATCAGAAGACTAAGCCCATCTGGGCCCATCTCATTGCCTTTTATTTATTTAGAATTATTTATGTTAAACATTTTTATTTGATGGGCCGAGCCCAATAGCTATATGTTTTAGGGTTTTGCTATTTATATGTTCTTTTATCATTTTGGAAGGAACTTTTGATGAATAATGAAAACATGCAGACTTTGCAAATCCTCCAGTCCCCTTTTTCTCTCTTCTTAAGCTTCTTTCTTTCTCTCTAAGCTTTTGCTTCTTTCTTCTCTAGCTTCTTTCTCTAAAGCTTCATTCTTTTTTTATTGCTTATTTCGTATTGTTTTTCGTGTTCCGCATCATCATGTGCTTCTGGTATTGAAATAAGGCAATTCAGACATCTAGGTTCATCTATACATACAGGACTACAACTTTGATGAAGGATCCAACACGCGAGAAAATGGTTTTGACGAGCAGAATCTACTGCAATCTGCTTTGTAAAAAACCAAGTGAAACTAGACATTCAAAACGGGAATATCATGTGCTTCTAGTAGCAAAATCAGGCGATTCAATAGCATGATAATTGTTTACCTTCTTCCTAATACTGTTTAGTATAAACATCATACATAGTAATGTCGACACGTGAAGTCTATTGATATTTGCTAGTAGCAACGAGAACTATTCCTTTTCTCCCTAACATTGTTCATTATAAAATCATACATGTTATTGCAGATGGATTAATTCCACTATTATTTTATAATAGCCAAAGAAATTGTTCCCCTTCCCAAGGGACCGATAAATACTGTGCTCATTTACTGTAAATTGTTTTACCAAAAATATTACTGATGAAACAAAAAGTCATTAGTAATACTAAAATATGATATAGATTAAATAAATTATAAGGAAAATACTTTTAAAAATCCGAATTAATTCTTAATAGTTTAGAATTAACGATTAAAATTGATCTATATTTGAGGTACCTTACATATTCATCAGATGTATTATTGGTTGACACTTCCTTGTTTACATTTAAATGGGCATGGGATAGGATATTGCATGAATAGTCTTTTGGTTGTAGTTTCTTGATACTTTTTTTTTTATGTAAACTATGATGTGTAAAGGTTTAAATACTTACAACTAATGGTTGGTTATGGTAATGTGATGATTATTTCTTATATAATTATGTAAACTTAAAATTCTAAGTGTTTATCGTGTATGTTTTAGTATTTTGCCTAGGAATCTTATAATTAACTAATGTATATAGTTAGTGATAGTTTTATTATAAAACTTAATTATAAATGATTCTATTCTATTATTGTGAATATGGAATTAATAAAGATTGAGAGTATTCTATGATGATGAAAATGAATGAGTAATTGCCTTGTTGGAATATAGTATGATATGAAATTATTGAATGAGAGTTTGAGATGAGTTGTGTTTGTTGCAAACAATAAATGTGTTATGATTTTAACAAAATCTTAAACAAGTTAAAGAATATGGAATCTATCATTACAGTGTGTGTGTGAATGAACATGGAAAGTTATTTTCATTTAATTACTTTGAGGGGTATTTCTATTATTTTTCTTATGTTTTCTTAGCTCCTAAAACCAAATTTTCTAGCTTTGTGTCCATAGGTGTTTCTATCATTTCATGTAGGTTTTTATATTATTATTAAGTTGGGCATTAAAAAATAATTGCTAAAACATGTATAACACATGCCAATATTTGAGGCAACTAGGTGATTTTTAAGCAGAAGATGAATCACCATCTAATGAAAAACTTCAGCTTCCACGACAACCTCTTCCACATGGAGAAGTGCATGTGCTATTTTCACCAATGGTTTTTCATTGACTCTCCTCCATTCCTTTTATTTTCCTTTTCTTTCTCTCCTTCCCGTTGAATTTCATGTTGGCCATGAAAAACTTTGTCCTCATATTTTATGACATTTCATATTTAATCCTCAATGTTTTGATTTATAAGCTTGATGTTAGCCCTTTTATCAATTTTAATTAGTGTTAAATTTCATCCTTAGCTATGATCTTGCTTTTAATTTCTTCAAGTTTTCCATATTCTCTTGTTTTTTTATCTGGATTTTTTTTATGAATTTGATTTTTTTTTCAAATTTACTATTTATTTCAACGTTTAATTTTATTTAAGTTTAGGCCCTTAACGTTGTGATTTCAAATTTTGATTCTTAATCCTTTTATCAAATTTTGATTTGTTTTCAATATTATTTTTGGATCTATGATCTTGATTTTGTTTTCCAAATTTTGTCATCATTCTCATCCTCATCCTCATTCTATTGATTTAGTTTAGTTTTGTGTTAATTGTTTTTCTTTTCATTTTCATTTAAGTCAAAATTCTAGGTTGTCCTTTTATTTTTCAGGAATCAGTTTAGGAGTCTATCCGAGGCATGTACAAGTCATATGTCAAGTGGGTTGACTCAAGTGAACCTCAGCCAAACAAATTTTTGTATATTATAAAAATATATAAAGAAATATTATTTTGAAAAATAAAATAAAGAAAAATAGTCAACAAGTTTTGACTAGGTTTTCCATGGGTTGACTAATCATAAGTCAACTTGTGTTTTTAATTATTTCATAGTAGGTCAATTCTTCTCAAATTATTTTGAAACCCGCCTCTCTTTAAGCCCTAAGTCACCCATGTCACATGTCAACCTACTATTTTACTTTCAATTGGGTTATCCTTTTCATATGATCTCGTTGACAACCTCACCCGAATTTGTTGGTGCTTTGTTGTTTTCAGATTTCTTTTTGTTAATACTTTTTCTCCCTGATTTTATCCGTATATGTTTGGATTCTTTAGATTTAGGGAAGTCGCTAGATTCTAGCAATGAGAGAGAAAATAACATTGACACCGATTTAAGGCATCAAAATGATCTATATTTATGTCAAATCGTTCTATATTTAAGTCAAATCGTTCTATTTGATGAAGAGAGTTCATATTATATGATTATTTACATTGAGAAACCCTAAAACATAAACAAATAGACCTAAGCTTGGGATTATTTTGTTTTAGGATAGTCTTTTATGTTTTTTGAGGCCACAAACATGTTTATCGCATTTTGTAAGGTGTTTTTTTAAGTGTTTTGAGTCAAAAATAGATTGAAAAAGATTTAGGATAAAAAAAATTCCTAGCCAATGTAATAAAGCATCAATATCAATTGATTACTTGATTTTGCAGCAACCATGATGGTCAAAATTTATGTGAAAATAGATGACATTCAACAAGTGACGCATTGTTTAATTTTTTTCTTTAAAAAAAATAAGGATGGACGATATGAAAAAGGCCTAGATACACGGGCCCTAATGAGATGGGCTAACCACGACAACCTTGACTTTTTGTTTATAGTTTTTTAAATTAATGTTTTGTTGTGTTTTTTTTTTTAATATTTTTTGTTTATATTTAAATCAATACTCTTTTTCTCCTTTACTTTGTTTGTCAAACCTCATTTAAATGATAGTTATGCATTTAACTTTTAAAGATGTTTTTCTAATTCATCTAAAATATTCCTACAACTCTTGGTTCTGTTGAAGTATCTAGTTCTAATTTAAAATGTTAATGACTACGTTAAGTGATTAATCGTTTGTTTTTTTGTTTCAAAAATGTGTTTTGAAAAAAATACTTTAAAATTCTTTCTAAAATATTTTTATGTTGTGTATTGATATAAAAAATATTCATTAAGAATAAAATAAAAAATATTTTCATATATTTTCTAACAAAATTACTATAAAAACAATCACTCTCTCTCTAACAAAGTTATGACTTTTAGTTTTTTCTTAAAATATAGTTTTAAATAAAATAAAACTAATTTTATTTACATAAAAAAACAGTAAAAAGTGAATTGAAAAAAAAACGAAAAAGAAGAAAAGAGAAGTAAGAAACCGATTCCCCGTGTTTTGCTCTGTTATTCCCAAAGCCGATCCTCCTCTTCCACTGACTCTCTCTCTCTCTCTCCCTCCCCCCCAACCAAACCCTAAAAACTTGATTCCTCTCTCTCGAAGAGCAGAGCAGCTGAAGTCAAAATCACTACCATCTCCTACCATGGCTACACAGACATGGCTATGGACAAGTCTAACTATTGCGTTGACTTTTATTTTGACAGTGGTCAATGGTAACTCAGAAGGAGATGCTTTGTTCACACTAAGAAAGAGCTTATCGGATCCGGATAATGTCCTCCAGAGCTGGGATCCGACTCTTGTTAACCCGTGTACTTGGTTTCATATCACGTGCAACCAGGATAATCGCGTCACTCGCCTGTAAGATCTGTTGTGCTCTTTAAGGATCTGTGTTTTCTATTTGTTCATTTTAGTTTTAGGGTTTGTATCTGTCTTTTTTTTTCCCAGGGTTTTTTTAAGGGCTTTTTGCTTGAAAGTTTTACGTTTTGGTTCAATTTTTGTGGGGTTATTATAGGGGTGTTCTTGAAATTAAGAAAAAGATACGTATCCATATTGTTGAGACTTGAGAGTATGTTTACTTCATAGCCTTATAAATTTTCTTAGAATCTTCAGTAGTGTTGAAAATTGTTGAAAGTATTTTGTTTTATTGGGTGTGAGGTTATAGTCATGGTTTCCTTTCGTTGCTCTTTGATAATTTGATCTTAATTTATAGGATACTTTGCCAAAATATGCAGGTAAGATTTCAGGTCTTTGAAGATTGTCTTTGTGAATTTCATTTATGCTTGAGTGATTAGTTTAAAATATTTTGTTTTTTGTGCTTGTCATGTTAGGCTATTAATTTACTTTCTAATGCCAACAACACTATAAATTGTTCAGAACATGATTAAGAAGACAAGAAGGAAAGGGAATCTCTGGATTTTATTGCAATTTAAGAATTACAAGATAAATAACATGTAGCTTCACACCACTCAAGGAATCACTCCTATATTGGAATCTCACCAATTAGAACCTTAGCACAACAACCTACATTCTGGAATTACAGTCTCATCTTAAATAGTTTTACAAATAACTGTTACTTAATACCTGAACAAATGCTGATAGCTAACTAGATAAAAACAACAATAGTTAATATTAACTGCTCCTTGGATGATTGACATCATTTATTGGAAATCAACTGCTCCTTCATGTCAACGTACATTGCTGGAATTTTAGCTTGCACAGATACTTCAATCCATTGGAACCTGCATCAACATAATCCTTAGCTATAGCACCATTCTTCCCTTTGTTAGACTCAATCTGTTTCTTTCCTTATGTCCTTGTCTTGCTCATTAGAACTTGCATCACTTTCTGGTCTTTTTAAAATCTTATTTGATCAGTTTCATGTCCTTTTCCATTGTTTTATTAAAGCAGTCATTTTTTCTCATTGTTGTTGTTTGTAGAATTTGAGAATGAGAGAGACTGATTATCTCATATTATTTCTTAGAGTGCATCTTTACATCTATATATATACATCTTTGGACACTGAATAGCAAATAGTACATTAGGAAATAACAGTATCTTTCCTAATTAGTGTAGCATATCATGGCAGATTTCCTATACTGATATTTACTGAGAATATCCTAGGAAATCCCTAACTTTGAGCCTGATTTCAACACTCCCCTTCAAGCTGAGTTGTATGAGCAGAGGTGTAAATGTTGTGCATGCTCAGCTTGTGACTTAGTTCTTCAAAGTTAGGTCTAGGAAGTGCTTTGGTGAGGATATCAGCAATCTGAGTTTTCGTAGGGATGTAGTCTAGCTGGATGATGTTCTTGTCCATCTTTTCTGAGATAAAATGCCTATCTATCTCAATATGTTTGGTCCTGTCATGGTGAACTGGATTCTTTGCAATGCTTATGGCAGCTTGATTGTCACAATACATTTTTATAGGACTGTTTGTCTCTATTCTCAGCTCCCAAAGCAATCTTAGTATCCACATTCCTTCACAGATTCCAAGTGCTAGGGCTCTGAATTCTGATTCTGCACTGCTCCTTGAGACTACTGACTGTTTCTTGCTTCTCCAAGTCACTAAATTTCCCCAAACATAGGAACAATATCCAGATGTTGACCTTCTGTCTGATACATCTCCTGCCCAGTCAGCATCTGTGTAGATTTCAACCTTTCTACTGTCATTCTTCTCATATAAAAGTCCCCTGCCTGAAGTCATTTTTAGATATCTGAGTATTTTGTTCACAGCATCCATATCTTCTTCAGTTGGGTTGTTCATGTACTGACTTGCAACACTCACTGAGAAGCCAATATCTGGTCTGGTGAGTGAGAGATAGATGAGTCGCCCTACAAGTCTTTGGTATCTTCCTTTGTCAACTGGAGCACTTTCAATTTCTGCTCTTCTCTTCTTAGCAGAATCCATTGGAGTAGTTGCTGGTTTGCATCCCAGCATACCTGTTTCAGTTAATAAGTCCAGAATGTATTTTCTTTGGGAGATGAATATACCTTTCTTTGATCTAGCCACCTCCATACCAAGAAAATATTTAAGAGGACCAAGGTCTTTTACTTCAAATTCCTTGGCTAGTAGTGTCTTCAATCTGTCCAGTTCTTCTTCATGATTTCCAGTGAGGATAATGTCATCAACATACACTATTAGTATAGCAATCCTGTTTCCTGTAGAGAATTTCACAAATAGTGTGTCATCTGCTTGACATTGTGAGTACCCATGTTGGACTACTGTTTTTGCAAATTTGTCAAACCATGCACGAGGGGATTGCTTCAGTCCATAGAGTGACTTTTCCAGCTTACATACCTTTCTGTAGGTGGCTGGTGTTTCTAAACCAGGTGGCAATTCCATGTATACCTCTTCTTCCAATTGACCATTCAAAAATGCATTCTTTATGTCCAGTTGATGTAACTGCCAGTCTTGATTTGCTGCAAGTGAAATCAGTATTCTGATGGTGTTGAGTTTAGCCACAGGTGCAAAGGTTTCCTGATAGTCTATTCCATAGGATTGGGTGAATCCTTTAGCAACCAACCTAGCTTTTAGTCTTTCAATACTGCCACCTGCATTGTACTTGATGGTGAATAACCATTTACAGCCTACTGGTTTCTTCCCATGTGGGAGTTCTGTTATTCTCCAAGTTTTGTTCTTTTCCAATGCATTAATTTCTGCTCTAACTGCCTTTGACCTTTCTGGATGCTTGAGTGCTTCCTGGATACTTGTAGGAATCTGTATGCTGTCAAGGGTAGATACAAAAGCATGATATGATGATGATAATCTGTCATAGGAGACAAATTTGCTGATGGGATGATTTGTGCATGTTCTGATTCCTTTCCTTAGAGCAATAGGCATATCTGTATCATTAATAATAGGTGCAGTACTCTCATGATCATCATTTTCCATACCTGTGTGTGTTGGAGCAGATTGTGGCCTTGGTTCAGAAGCTTGGTCAAGAGTAGGAGGTATTGAGTGCTCTATCTCCTTTCTGAGGTGTTTCTTTCTGGTATAGACACGAAACTCAGGATTAATTTGGGCAGTGGTTTGAGGACAAGTGGATGGGGATGGAAGGTAAGTCTCTGTCTCTTTATTTCCCTCAATGTATGTTTGGGGTGTATGGACATTTAGAAGAGGTGATTGTGAGGTATTACAAGGTGAATCTGTAGGCTTAGGGTCAGCAGTATCATGAATTGTGTCCCATGTCTGATATTCCCTCGTATTCTCCCCCTGAATATCTGATGTGGGATAATATGCTTGATGCTAAAAAAATGTGACATCTAGGGAGTGATAAACCCTTTTAGTGGTGGGAGAATAGCACTTGTAGCCCTTGTGTTTTGAGGAGTATCCTATAAAGATGCATTTTATGGATCTAGGGTCTAATTTGCTGCGATGTGTTTGGTGGACATGGACAAAGACTGAGCAGCCAAAGATTTTTGGATCTAGGTCTGACATGAATCTGGTATGTGGGAAGGTTGTGAGGAGTGTTTGATATGGTGTTTGGAATTTAAGGACTCTCGAAGGCATCCTATTGATGAGATAAGTAGCAGTGAGGACAGCTTCTCCCCAAAAATGTTTTGGGACATTAGTGGAGAACATGAGAGATCTAGCTACTTCTAGGAGGTGCCTATTTTTCCTTTCTGCCACTCCATTCTGTTGTGGAGTGTCAACACAAGAGCTGATGTGAATAATGCCTTGATTTAGTAGGTAGCTGCCTAGGATGGTGTTGAAGTATTCTTTTGCATTATCAGTTTTCAACACTTGAATCTTAGTTTGAAATTGGGTCTGAATCATGGAATTGAAGTTTCTAAACAGAATACCAACCTCAGATTTTTCTTTCATTAGGAATAACCAAGTTATCCTAGTATGATCATCAACAAATGAGACAAACCACCTAGTTCCTGAGATGTTTTGCACTTTTGAGGGTCCCCAAACATCACTATGAATCAGTGCAAAAGGTTTTGAAGACTTATATGTTATGCTGGGATAGTTGCTACGAGTATGTTTAGAGAATTGACAAATTTCACAACTGAAAGTCTTGGAACTTTTATTGATAAATAGAGATGGAAGTAGTTTTTCAAGGTATACAAAATTTGGATGACACAGCCGATAGTGCCATAGCATAACATTATTGTCTTTATGGGTATTGAAAACTGACTGACCCTTAGGGCTGATAAGTACTGCATTCTGAGCTTTGCATTTGAATGGAAGGTTGTTCTTAAGGAGATAGAGCCCAGAATACATCCTAGCACTGCCAATCCTCTTCCCCGAAGCCAAATCCTGAAACACACAAAAGTTAGGAAAAAATTTAGCCACACACTTAAGATCACGAGTTAGTTTGCTGATAGAAAGTAAGTTGCAGTCCAGATTAGGGACATAAAGAACAGATTTGAGGATCATGTCTTTTGATAGTTTGCTCCAGCCTGTCCCCTCAATTTTTGCTAGAGTTCCATCAGCAACTTTTACTGCACAATCTTCCTTGCTCTCGCTATATTCATGGAGTACAGTTTTATCACCTGTCATGTGGTTTGATGCTCCAGAGTCTATGACCCAAGGTTCTGAGTTATCTTGTTTACCTGTGGATTCAGTCCCTTTCTGTGCTGCCATGCCAGATCCAGTAGTGGCTGAGTTCTGGCTGAACAATTTCTGTAGGATCTCCAGTTGTTCTTTGGTGAAGGGATCTGCTGGTGTGTTGTTGAGTCTGTGTCGATTGTCATCAGAGATTGTAGCAACATAGGCTCTACTCTCTGTCATTGGATAGTCGAGATGGCTTCCAATCACTAGGTTTACCATGAATTTTCCAGCAAGTCTCTTTTGTATGTCCTGGCTTCTGACAGTGATCACACCATGGTCTCCCCTTCTTTCTACTGTCCCAACTGGAGGTTCTAGAGACAAGGGCAGATCCCTCCATTGATGGTCCTGAGTTATGAGATCCCATCATAACCTTCTTTCTACTTTCTTCACGCCTTACTTCTGAGAAAGTTTCTCTAAGGCTTGGAAGAGGTTTTGTGCCCATTATTCTTCCTCTGACTTCATCTAGGGTTTTATTGAGCCCTAGAAGAAATTTGAATGTCCTTTTTTGTTCTACAATCCTTCTGAACAGGACAGTATCTCCGGAGCATTTCCATGTGTGGACTTCAAACATGTCCAGTTGCTGCCAATGCCTTGTTAATGTATTGAAGTATTGGGTGACAGTAAGCTCACCTTGTCTTAGATCATGTAGTGCTGCTTCAATCTCAAATAATTCTGAAGTGTTATCAGAATTTGAGTAGGTCTCCCTTGCTGCATCCCATATTTCCTTGGCTGTTCCATAAAGGAGAAAGTTTTCTCCTATTTCATTAGTCATTGAATTGATGAGCCATGACATTATCATGTGATTTTCTGTCTTCCAGTTTCGAAACTGGGGATCTTCCTTTCCTGGCATGGTGGCTTCTCCAGTAAGGTAATCATCTCTGCCCTTTCCACAGATGAACATCATGACTGATGAAGACCATTGAAGGTAATTGTAGCCATTGAGTTTGTGACATGTGATGAGGAGGGATGAGTTTTCAGTTCCAGGACTGACTGTGTTTGTTAGTTTTCCAGTCTTTGAGGTGACTTCAGAGGTTGAGCTTTGCCTTTCGGCCTCCATGTTGTATGAATGGATTTAGGTTTAAAAACCTAGCTCTGATACCATGTAGAATTTGAGAATGAGAGAGACTGATTATCTCATATTATTTCTTAGAGTGCATCTTTACATCTATATATATACATCTTTGGACACTGAATAGGAAATAGTACATTAGGAAATAACAGTATCTTTCCTAATTAGTGTAGCATATCATGGCAGATTTCCTATACTGATATTTACTGAGAATATCCTAGGAAATCCCTAACTTTGAGCCTGATTTCAACATTGTTTAACAGTACCTGTCCTATTGATTATTTCCTTTATAAAAAGAGCCAGAAATATTTACACTTCAGTAATTAGATGAAAAAGAAGCACCTCTCTTTTAATGGTTACAATTACACTAGAAATTATCTCCTTGTCTATATAAAGCATCACTGGTTTGGGATAACACCTTGTTCTATCCTGTCATATGTTTGTCATGTGTCAAATTCTGATAAGGATGCCATGTTTTCTGATTTACAGCCTCTGATGAATTCTGTTCCTTTGGTTTTTAGTGCTATTTGGGCAATGATTGCTCCATTATATAGAATTTTATTTTTGCCTTAATTAGCATAAAATATGCTGTCTTTTTTCCTTATGTTTATTAATTATTTCAACAAGTCCTTAGAATTATTGTGTAACATTCTTTTTATATCTCATGTTGTTACAGGGACTTGGGAAACTCAAATCTATCTGGACATCTAGTACCTGAACTTGGAAAGCTAGAGCATTTGCAATACTTGTATGTTGTCCCACCTTTATCTTCTCCTTGATAGTATTTGCAAGTTATCAGAATGGTTTCTAGCTTTGTTTTTTCTTTAATTTGGGATCAGTGACCTCTGTTGGTCTACATGTGCATGTTGTTCAAGTATGTGGAGTCTTTTTCATTTGATGTATGTGTTTTGCCTACTTACATGAAACCTCTCTCATCTTTCCTGGTGTAGGGAACTTTATAAAAACAACATTCAAGGAATCATCCCCGGTGAGCTAGGTAGCTTGAAGAGCCTTATTAGCTTGGACTTGTATAACAACAACATTTCAGGGACCATTCCTACTTCCCTTGGGAGGCTGAAGTCCCTTGTCTTTCTGTGAGTATAAGGAACTCTTAACATTATGTATGATTGAAATTCTTCAAGGATTTTCTTTTTATTTATCTCCCACTTGGTTTGAAAGTTCGGTACATTTGCTTTCCAAATTCACAGTTTGTCTTGAATTCTCTCTCTCTCTCTCTCCACACACACACACACACACACACACACACAAAAACAGAGTTTCGCACATGTATACTTGCTCTGGTTCACAGTTTGTGGAATTGTAAGATAAATTGTTCCTCATTTCTCTCATCATGGTTTTTGTTTGGCAGACGACTTAATGACAACCTGTTAACTGGACCAATCCCCAGGGAACTTTCCAATGTTTCAAGCCTCAAAGTTGTGTAAGGGTTTCCCTCCTGTTTTTGTTTTGGATAAAAGAAGGATGTCTTAGTATGAAGAGAAGATGTACTCTGATAATCAGCTATGGAAATTAATCTTGAAAGCATTCTGTCTACTACCGTTTATTCCCCTGAGGAAAAATGTTCCTAGAAAACCCTAGCATTCATCTTCGTGCAACCACAACCATTAGCTGAAAAACAATGAATTGCTTGTTAATTTTCTCTTCTTACGAAAGCCTCAAAAGAAACCAATTTCAAGACTGTCCATGATTCACAGGGGAAAAAAACCTGAGCCACATGTTCTGAGCTGTTGAACAGAGTAAGAAAAGATGTCTGTGAAAGTCTTCACTGTGGTGGAACATAACAAAAATGCAAGGTGAAAAAGCCTAGAGGCTTTCTCATCTTAAATAAAACCCATCCTATGTTATTTCGTGACAAATAAATGCTAACTAAATCCTATATTTTCCTAGAAATTATTTTGTGAATATGTTTATTTATTTGCTTCTGATAGCTAGGTTAAATGGTCAGAAGCTTAAAGTAGTTAACTATCTTTCCTGTATCTCCAGGGATGTCTCAAATAATGATTTATGTGGAACAATTCCTACCAGTGGACCTTTTGAACACATCCCGTTGAACAAGTAGGAATTCTTACTTTTTATTTGCTGTATTGACACTTTCTTATTTGGTCATTATTGCCCTTTTCTAAATATGTAAATTTTGCTTTTCGTTTCTGGGCTCCTCCATTTCATAATGCTTGATGTGTGTACTGGATATTCACTTGCATTTTCTGCTGTTTCTTAGGCACCACCTTTTCTTTTTTCTCTGAAATAATAGAGTTTGATTTAGTAGAGAGCCGTATTTTGAAACCTTGATGGGCATCTCATCCTCTCTTGGTTGTGATGGCCCCTATGTGGTACATATGGAACTTAGTGTGATGCTAGGTTCTTTTATTTCTTATCTTTTCCTCAGAGTTTTAGATCTTATGAAAATAGTGCTTGATTTTCAAAATCCATTAACAAAAACCAAGCCTTAATCCCAAACTAGTTGTGGTCAGCCATATGGAACCTTCTATGCCATTCAGCTTGATCGTAAGCCTTGAAAGTCAAGTTTTTCTAAGTACTCCTGTGTTTATGCGAATTCTCTGCCAAAGTTCAGATCTTCACGTCCAACTTCTTAAATGTTTTTTCCAATATGTTGGTGCTGATATTTAAACCATATCACAACCAGCTGTTGCTTATCTTGGCTACCATTAGAACTACATTGCATTATATGATGGTTGGTTTATGCTACTGTCAATTTTAATGGATATTTGAGCCTTTCAAGTGCTTCTCTTCAAATCAGTGGCATAAAAGCTACTGGTTTGTGTGTTGCAAATTGGAAACTACCTGGAAGCAAGATAAACGAATTTCTCATATTCTGTACTCTGCCTATGTATCTGTATTAGCACGTCAGTTATAAGACGGAAGGGTGACTTGCATGTAAATTAGCTGCTTTTAGGCTTGGATGTAATATTTGTGTGAACAAGTGTGCATGCTTTTGAACCCTGTATATAATGTCTGAACAAGTGAAGAAACATGTTTAAAAGAAGAAAACAATTATTTTCCCTGTGGGAAAACGAAGTAATTCTTAATTTTGCTCGTAGCTTTGAGAATAATCCTCGACTGGAAGGTCCAGAGTTGCTGGGACTTGCGAGTTATGACACAAATTGCTCATGAAGAGAGACCAATGATGCAGAATGCCAACTGTCTTGAATCAAAGCCTCACAAAAATTATAAGTGCATTACTTCACGCTCAGTGTCAAGGGATTGGCAAAACGCAATCCCGCGTATAATTATCTGTAAATCTTATGTTACTGCTTGATATCTTAGCATTTGTAACTGCATTATTGTGTGTTTTAAGATCTTCAAAACAGGAATTTGCACTCATATAGTGGTAGTAAAGAGTACCTAATTCGTGTTTACTTTATGTGTGTGTGTGTGTATATAGGGGAAACTCATGCTAGTTGGAGTATACACACATTGCGTTTAGTGTGTTATAAATTGGATCATTCTGCATTCTTCAGCTTGTGTGACTCTGCCTTCTTTCGCCCCTTCTAAGATCCAGTCCAATTATGCAAATACAAGATTTAAGCATATAGCTGAGGCATCTTTCTTTTTTTCTCTCCATTTTTTCTTGCACATGCCTGGTATGCAAATTGAATTAACAGTAAAACATCATCTGAAGCTTCCTTTACCAAGGGATCATCTTCACAACATCCTTTACAGCATTCATATTGAATCAACCTAATATTCATTAAAATTAATGACCCGTGTTTTTCATTTTACAAAAGTAAAAGACCAGATAGATGATTTGTATAATGTTTTAGATGAAAGAAACCTTAATCTAAATCATCTCCCCAACAAAGTTCATAGAACCTATTGAGTTGCAAGAAACGATGACTGCTGGGTGCATCACGATATCCATTTACATGGGATTCTAATCATGTAATGTAAGTGAAAAGGAAAACAGAGACATCTTAAAAAAAAATGAAAACCATCCCTATGAATTTCAATTAACGCAAGGGAAAGAAAGAAAAAAAAAAACAGCTAGGAGGAGAGAACCATATGCTATAGATGCACCTGCATGCCCCTGCATTGCAGTTACTTTGCAATCACGATTCTTATTGTCGCAAGAAACCAAATCCAACCAACTCTTTAAAGAGCTAGCAGAACAGCCAATCTCTCGTATTCGGGAATTGCTTCAGCTGAGACTAATGGTAAAGGTAAAGGCGCTTCAACTCATTCAACTCAATGGACCGGGACCAAGCTTTCAAGGTAAGGCCTCCTTTAAATAGTGTGATGATGGTAGTGGTAAAATAGTATTGATGGTGGTAATTGTAGAGTAATTACAATGGATTAGAGGTAGAAGTAGCACAAAGATTATAATAATGATGGTTGAAATGATTGAATAATGTTGTGAGTAGATTTTTATTAACTGAAAATGTGAAACAAATGAACTAGATTTTAAAATTGATTGCAAAATATCACATTTATCAATTATCTATAAAATCTTTTTTGAGAAACAAACATAGATTTTTTTTTACAAATACAAAAGTTATATGGTGGAAACAATGTTCATTTCAACAATGAATCACCTCAATTTTTATTTTTTTTATTTTCATTTTTTTATTTGATCCTTCACATTTTTTTAACCACCTCAAATCTTTCCTTTTCATTTACATTTTTTTTATTGGGACCTTTTGCTTCTCATTTAACAATTCTAGCTCAGTTTTGCAAAATTAATAATCTATAAACCATGACATGGTATTTGGAAAGGTGAACATGTGAAGCAATGCAAGATGGAAGAAATATTAAAAAAAAAACACCACAAATGCAACATAAGATAAAGACATAATCTACTATAGGTTGCAATAGTTACTCACAATGTTTTTTTTTTCTTCTTAAGTTGATTGTTTTTTTATTTTCAGATGACATTAGATTAAATTTGATATGTTTTTTTTGTTAGCTTTGTATCAGGTTCTCACAATGCTAAGAACAAATTTAATGCTCAATTTAGAAAAATAATATAAAACTTAATTCTATTAATTCAAATCAATTAAAACTTTAATTTCAAACTGAAATAATATATACAACTTTTTTTTTAAAAAAAATTAACATCCATATCTCAGCTCCGGGACTCAATCTTTAGATGCAATCAATTTTTTATTTTATTTATTAGAACAAATAATTTTTTTTATTTTATTTTATATATTAACTTTGTAGTTTGCATTTAAGATTTTTCTTGATGATAAAAAAAGATTAACAATATCCTTATTTTAAAAAAAAATGCTCCATCATGCAGTAGAATCGAAAGTATTTTAAGCAAAGGCATTCTTAAATCCAACCTCATACTGGATTTCACATTCTCCCATTGTGCACTTAAAGAAGAAAAGGAACAAAGGTTTTGATGCTGCTTATATTATCATATGAAATTTAATAGTATCTACCATCAATTTTGCAACTTTTGCAAAAGCTTCAAGCCCTGCTCTTGAAAAGCTTGAAAAGAGGATGATTGAATGGAATCGAGGGTTCTAATTGCTTGCATGTATACACAAACTCGAATTTGAAGCTGCATCTGCTTCATCATGTGACTGTGCATGAAAAATAGTGTAATAAAACGGGAAGAGGAAGAAAATGAGTCAAAGACACGGTTTATAACAGCTCCATCAGTTTTTGCTAAAAAAATCCATCCAAAGGTTTATATTGGATGCTCTGACAGTTTCAATCAAGTTAATTTAGACATTATGGCAACATCATCAAGATTGAAGTATTTAAATGCCAGCATCTTTCTTAGTAGATGAACCTGGAGTGGCATAACAGACATTGTAAACAGAGGATATAAGAGTGCCTTATGTGGGTTTCTAGAATCTTGCTTACCCATTTAAAAAAAGGTCCTTTTTAATCTTTATCTTTAAAAGCATATAGAATTTTTGCATCTGGTGATGGAAACGAGCTAAGGTTATCCCCACCGAGAAGCGCTTCTGCCTTTTTCTCTACTTCTTACATTTTCTAGCCTATAACTGCCCTTGTCCCTAGAAAATTCCAGGGTACTCCTATTAAGAAATTTAAATATGATCTACACAATTTCGAATCAAAATAAATAAATAAACAAATAGCTTACTGCATGTAAATAAATAAATAATGTTTTACCTCGCTGAGAGGTCCTTTGATAAGCCACGAAGGTCAGGAAGAACATCAAAGCCGAATCCCAAGTATGGAGGTGGAAGTGCAGGTAAAGGAATTGCAAGAGCACCAACAAGACAAGCATGATCATACACAGGGGTAACGGTAGCTGATAATAAAGGAGTTTAAAGACAAATATTAAGGCATCAGTTACTGTTGTATTAAGGGACCAGTTACTGTAATCAGTTACAATTGTATTTCCATTTACTCTGCAATTGAATAATGTAACCGTAGATGAATAAAGAGGATAAGGATAGGGAGCTGATGTATTCATAAGCACGGCAAGGAAAGGAATAAACATCATCAAATCAATTGTTTTTCATATACTGTCTTGCGGTCAGTTCTCACCCAAAGAGAACAACACCATTGTTAAAATTTGGCTCTTGACTGGACCTATCATCCTTCCTTTTTCTACTTCTCACATTTTCTCGCCTAGAACTGCCCTTTTCCCCAACAAATTCCAGGTTACTCCTATTTAGAAATTTAAATACGCTCCATGCATTTCAAATCAAAATAAGAAAAATCTTTGGCATCAATGAACCAAAAATTAAAAATTATGTGGTGATAGAAAATCACAGTGTCTTACAAGAGCTTGGCATTTTTCATCCAAAGAGCTCTCCGTAGGCGCTTGGACTGTTTCTTGAAGTGAAATGCACCATCTTGCATTGTAGCAGTTTTGTCAACAAGAAGCTCAATTCGGTCACCTCTTCCAAGTATTTTTTCAATGTTTTCTACCATGACAGTACTGATGCAGATCAGGAAAAGAACTCCCCATAGTGTCGTGACCAAAGCTGGAGTTGCTGCAATTTTACTTTCTTTCTATTGTTACTTTTCTTTTTAAAGTTTATTACTTTCCAAGTTAGAGTTGGAAATTGCTTTCCTAGTTTATTACTTTCCTAGTTGGAACAGGAGATTGTATTGGTATTTAAGGGAGGATGAAATAAACATAAGACAACTTTTTGGCCATCCTTGTGATTCTGAATTGAATTGTTTTCTTGGAGTGATTCTAGTACATAGAGAAATTGTGTTAGTCTCTGTTCTTGGTAACTAGCGTGAGGCTGCTCCAAGGACCTTGACATCAAGTACGGATCTGAACACTTTTCCAGCACTTGTGAGTATAAAATGAATAAGGAAAAAAATATTTCAAACTGCCACCACTTCCCCTCACCCCCAAGAAAAAAGTAAAAAGAGATTCTAACATTGCACAAGCCCAAGAAGCGAATGGCATGGTCATTACCTTCAAAAGCCCTAAACAACCTTCTTTATTTTTTTTATTTTTCCTGAACAATCTCTAGATAAACTAAAAGGCTACAATAATCCGGAACAAAATATTGTGTGATGCATGAGCAAACTAGGAAAACCAAACGACAACAAGTTTGCAATTAAGGTTGTTTATTTATATAGTTGTAAAACTATAAAATTAACTTCTATTTCTTAGCACATTATTTGAAAAGAGAATACAATTCATAATTTGAAAGGTCAAATAAATCTAGGACAAAGGATGTTAATGAGATGCAATCCTGTATGTAACAAAAATAATAAAAAAACACGCAGCAATGAAAGAGAATTCTTTCATTTACTTATTTTATTGATTAGATAAAGATAAGTTTAGCATCATTCCATAAAAAATAGACCAGCCTATGCCAGAGGCACAAGGCTGGAGAAAAAAAGGTAAAACTCTTGCTTTGTTGTATTTGGTTTATTCTAAATCTACTTGATGAATCTTAGAATTTCATTTTAGACAGCTGAAAGCCATGGACCTGGATCAATTGCTCAAATGTACAAACTTTAGCTTAACTTGAGCACATTGATTAGTGATAAACAGTGCAATATTAAGAAAAATTGATGTTTCCATGATTTTTAAGTGTTTTATAGAGAAATGGAATTTATTGCAAAAACAAGCTAAATGTTGACACTATTAAATAACTCCCAATCTTTCAAATGAGTGTCCACAAACAGTCATTCTTTACTAGCCCCTATAATAGCTATCCATCATTTAGTACTAGGAACTTAGTAAATAACCTAAGAAGATGCTTGACTTCAAAGTGAAATAGGTGGTCATTTTTGTGCTCTTGAAGAGTCAGCAATGGGTAGAGCGATAGAAAAAATGGCCTAGTCAATCATGTTGCCTTGCTGAATGAGTTAAAAAAAGAAAAGAAAAGACAATGCTCTGTTATGTTTTTAGCTAATTTGAATTGTATTTTTGGGGTTTTCTGGGTTGTGATTGATAAACAGAGATTAACAAAACTAATTTCGGAATTTCAAGGATCCAATAATGTCCAATGCACACGGCACAATTTTGGATTAATTCTCTTGATACCTTTTCTTCAACCAGATGATAAGTTAAATACAAATTGAAAGAGTAACTGCTCCCTTGGTCATGGCCATAACTCCCATATCAACTACCCATTTACTATTATTGATTAACTAATAAATAATATACGAAATACATAACTGAACACTGACTTAAAATACATAAACTATGGCTAGTTAATAAAATAACTATGGTTGATAAAGTAATCTGGATGCCACGCGTCACCCATCCAGTTGCTGACCCATTTCCCTTTGTTGCCATGCGTGTGTCATCCACTCTGTTACGTTCCCTAGTGCATTGCCACGCGTCCTTCATCCCGCTCCTCTATAGTGTCACGCGTTCTGCATCAGGCCCGTAACAAATGCCCACGAGTTGTGGGCATTGTTTTTGAAGTTCATCCACATCTACCCACAAGGCATCTTCTTTGTTTCTCCCTTCCCATTGAACCAACAGCTCCATCCCTGCATTGTGGGCTTTCTTCTTCATCCTTCTATCTAACACCTTCTGAAGTTTGGGAGATAAGGTGCCATCGCCATTAATGTTGGTAAGCTCGGGTTTGGAAGGAAACGTGCCCTAATCTTCTTCTTGAGGCAAGAGATATAGAAGATCGGGTAGATCTTTGAGCTCTCAGGTAAAGCAAGTTTGTAAGCCACTTTTCCCACCCTCTGAGTGATCTGAAATGGACCAAAATATTTGGCCAAGAGCTTCAAATTTCTTCGCATTGCTACTGACATCTGACGATAAGGTCTCAGTCTGAGGTACACCCAATCTCTGACCATATACTCTTTATTTGTTCTATTTTTGTCTGCAAAATGCTTCATTCGAGTTTGTGCTTCTTGTAGCTTCTCTCGGGCTAGTTTGAGAATGAAATCTTTGCTTTTCATCTTGTCTTCCATCGCTTGGATAGCCGTGGAACCTGGCTCAAAAGGCTGTAGACGTGGTGGAACTTTTCCATACACTACTTTTAAAGGGCTGAGACTTGTGGAAGAATGAACCAATATGTTATACGACCACTCGACTTGAGCCAACCATCTGACCCAATCTTTGGGTCGGTCCCCTATGAAACACCTCAGGTAACCTTCTAACCACTTGTTCATAGCTTCAGTTTGACCGTCTGTCTGTTGGTGGTAAGCTGTGCTCATTAGTAGTTGTGTGCCATTTAGACGAAAAATTTCTTTCCCAAATAACTGATGAACACTGCATCCCTATCACTTACTATACTCTATGGAATGCCATGTAATTTAAATACACACTCCATGAATTGTTGTGCCACGTTGACTGTTGTGTATGGGTGCGAAAGAGGGATGAAATGACTATACTTGTTGAACCTGTCAATAATTACCATGATCACATTATATCCTCTTGAGGTTGGTAAACCATCTATAAAATCCATACTAATGTCAACCCAAGCTTCCTTTGGTATTGGTAAGGGTTGTAGTAACCCTACTGGTTTAAGGTTCTCGGACTTGTTGCGTTGACATACATTGTACTCTCTTATGTATGTTCTGACATCTTTACGCATTCCATTCCAGTAAAACTCTCTTTTAATTCTGGCATGAGTCTTTTGGGTACCTGCATGTCCCCCACAGGACTCTCATGGTAGTGTTGCAATATCAAACCTTGATAATATGTTAAAGTTCCCAAATGTAACCTTCCCTTGTAAAATAGTAAATTGCCCTGAAATTTGTATTTGTTAGGATCAAGATCCCCCTACTAACTGCGACTAATGAGTTGTTGCAATTGATGATCCTGTGTGTATGCTTGTATGAGCCCCTCCCACCAGTTGGACTGGACAACACTAAGGGCCTGTAAATTCCCTTCAGCTGGTGTTGGTTCTTGACCCTCTGTACTGGACCCCTCATTAGGTCGACTTGACAGAGCATCTGCAGCTTGATTCTCCGTCCCACATTTGTATTCCACTGTGAAATCAAACCCTAGAAGTTTAACAACCCATTTTTGTTGAAAGGGTGTGCCCACCCTCTATTCAAGTAGGTATTTCAATGCTTGTTGGTCTGTCTGTACTTTAAATTGATGTCCCAATAAATAGTGTCTCCACTTTTGAATAGCTAGGACTAGTGTTAAGAACTCTTTTTCATAAGTTGATAAGAGTAAGTTCTTCCCCTTTAAAGCCTGGCTTAAATAAGCCAACGGTCTCCCTTCCTGCATCAACACAACACCAATTCCCCCTCCCGAAGCATCACATTCAACAATGAAAGGCTTATTAAAATTAGGCAACCCTAGAACAGGAGGCGTAGCCATTGCTGCCTTAAGGGCTTCAGAAGCCTGGGTAGCTTCGCTGGTCTAGGAGAAAGAGTTCTTCTTTAGTAATGCTGTTAAGGGAGCTGCAATGCCCCCATACCCCTTTACAAATTTCATGTAGTACCCTATGAGACCGAGAAACCCCCTCAAGGCCTTAGGATTAGTTGGTATAGGCCAGTGAACCATTGCTGATATTGTTTTGGGGCTAGCCTTGACGCCATCTTTAGAAATCACATACCCTAAGTATTCCACTTCCTAACAACCAAAAACACATTTCGACATTTTGGCATACAACTGGTGTTGTCTTAGAATATCTAGTATAGTATGTAAATGCAACACATGATCTTTTAATGACTTACTATAGATTAATATGTCATAAAAAAAAACTAACACAAACTTCCTAAGATGAGGCTTGAATATTTCATTCATTAACTCTTGAAAGGTAGAAGGTGCATTAGTAAGCCTGAAAGGCATGAAAAGAAATTGATAATGCCCTTCATGTGTTATAAAGGGAGTTTTTGGCACATCATCAGGATTCATCTTGATTTGGTAGTAGCATGACCTCAAATCAAGCTTGGAAAATAATTCAGTCTCATGCAATTCATCTAACAATTCATCTATGTTAGGTATAAGAAACTTATCTTTAATAGTATCCTTGTTAAGAGTCCGATAATCAATACACATGCGCCAATTCCCATCTGCTTTTCTCACTAGCAGAACTGGTGAAGAATAAGAGTTTTGGCTGGTCTTAATGATCCCAACTTGCAACATCTCGTTGACTAGCTTCTCAATCTCCTTTTTCTGATAGTAGGGATACATGTAAGGCCTCACACACATGGGTGTGGTTGCTTCGTGTAATCTGATTTGGTGATCATGTCCTCTTGTAGGAGGTAGGCCCTTAGGCTCCTCAAACATATTTTGGAACTGACCCAAAACCTGTTGTATGGCCACATCTAGTACTTTTGGAATAATTGTCTCCTCTGCCTCCATAAGTTGTAACCACAGTCCCCGCTCAACTCCTCAAAATTCCACTGAATTGTTTCTAGGCTCCTCAACCAATCAACCCCCAATACCACATCGCATCCTCCCAAGGTCAATAGGTATAAATTAACCGACACATCATACCCCTGCATTTGAAGCAACACTGCCTTACAACAACCTTGGCAAGGGAAAGTTGTGCCATTAGCAACATGCACTGCCAAATGGCTATCTTCCACTGTAGTTTCATTTTCATCTAGAAAACTAGTCAAATACAAACTGAAAGAGTAATTGCTCCCTTGGTCATGGCCATAACCCCTATATTAACTACCCATTTACTACTATTGATTAACTGATAAATAACGTACAAAATACATAACTGAACACTGACTTAAAATACATAAACTATGGCTAGTTAATAAAATAACTATGGTTGATAAAGTAACCCTGGATGGCACGCAACACCCATCCACCTGCTGACCTATTTCCCGTTGTTGCCACGCGTCTGTCATCCCTTTTGTTACGTTCCCCGGTGCATTGCCACGCGTCCTTCATCCCGCTCCCCTATAGTGCCACACATTCTTCATCAGGCCTGTAACATGCTTAGCAAATGAGAACGATTATATTCTTCTCTTTTGGGTTCAAGCCAATTTCTTTTGGGTTCAAGCCAAAAACTTTGATAACTAAAACTAAAAATTTATTGCTATAAAGCAATGACAGTTGGATTAAAGAATACAGGGGCAATATATTGGTGAATAGTTAACAGAATACAAAAACAATAGTTAGGAAGAATTATGGAGTGATATGTTGATGACATGTTAGGAAAGAGCATGAATTCTTGATGACATGTTAGGAAAGAGCATGAATTCTTGATGACATGTTAGGAAAGAGCATGAATTTTGAACATCTCTTAAGTCTTGAAGAAATTTTCTCCATCTTAAGTCAATACGAGATGAAACTAAACCTTTCTAAATGTGTTTTCACAATAAGAGAGGGAAATTCCTGCTCTTTACGATAAACTCTAAGAAAATCAAGGCAAGTCCCAAAACAAAAATCAAGTGATACGAAACATAATCCCCCACGAGCTGTGAGGAAGTGCAATGCCATACAAAGAGATCAAATGTCCTCAAATTCATTACTCATTTGAGAGAATGCAATCTTTCTTTTCCAAGATATTGAGAAACATAATAAATTTTGAGTGGACCAAGGATTGTTAAAAAACTTTGAAAAACTTAAAATTCACTTGCCATCTTCCAAGATTTTGTCCTAACCAACGGAAAATGAAGACTTATTCCTATACCTGGGGGTGACACATTCAATTATGAGCTTAGTTATGGTAAGGAAAGATGAAGGCATACAACGACTATTGTATTATTTCAGCCAAACTATTTGTTATAACCCAATTTCAGATTTCTGTGAAATTTATTTCAAAAACATAAAAAACTGGTAACTTGGGAAAAACACGGCGAGAATGGTTTTTAAATGCAGCACGTGTTGCATTACCAAAACCGCATTTAGTATTAAATCCATAGGCAAATCACAGATGTAGCTTAAAATCATGGGGCTGAATCATGTGAGCTATAATATATTGTTTTTGAAAGTATTTAGAAAGAACAATTAAAACAAGAGAGAGAGACAAAATTAATCTCTACAGTAATTGTTTTTACTGTAGATGAATTCTAGAAATGAATTTGAACAATAAATGTTTTTACTGTTAATACAGTTGAAAATTGCAGAAATTGAATTGATTTTATTTGGAAAGCAAGCATAGAATTTATAGACCAGAAATTGTCATGATTCATATTCTTAAGACATGATCTCGAATCCATGATCTAGAATAAGCTGCAACAAACTAATAACTTCCTAAAGACTAGAACAAACAAAAGACTTAATCAAAACAGTAACAATTGAAACATTAACCGATGAATTTAAATATACAATGAACGTAAACTTGCAGACCTAAGAAAATTAACTAACAGTACTGAATGCCGTAAGCTTACTGGAAAGAAAATGGTGGTCATCTTTATCTGTACTTGTGTAATCAGGTGTGTTTCAGAGAATCTACACTTGACACAGCTATGTTACCCCTAATTGTTTAGTCATTAAAATTTTATACTATATTAAATACTTATTTCATCTCAAAATAAGATTAAATAAATAATTTTATATTGTTGTTTGACAGTTACTACTAGCAGTGGAAAATTCTAGCTTCCAGTCTTCTTTAAGAAAGTACTTGGAACCCAACTAGTAAGGTTTGGGATTCCTATTGGAGTTGGAATGGTCCCCAGCACAAAAATAGTTTTCGTTGACTGATTCTTGATGGAAAATTTTTAACAATGAGCAGCATGTTAGGCGTCAGATGACAAATGGTGCTTCCTGTTTTCACTGTCTTGAATCTTCTATCCTTGTTTAGAGGGATTGCACTCTTGCTGATTTTGTTTGGAAAACAGCCACAATGCTCCAGATTTCTTCATGTCAGATTACTGCTCCTGCACAGCACGGGGCTCCAGCAAAGTAGGTGTACATGGTGAAGCTAGCTAGGAGATGTCAGGTCTCCCAAGTATGAATCATGGATGGTTGGTCAAACAAGAAAAGGGTTGACCATGGAGAATATAGGTTATTTCCTGATTTAATCAATATGATTAGAACACAATGACTGCTAACCAACACTACAAGAAAAGGGTCCCATTTGCAATGGAAATCCGCAACGACAAAATTCCGTTACTAATTTTGCAACGGGAAATTGTTTAGCAGCGAATATTCCGTTGCTAAACGAATTGAAGAAATTAAAAAAATGAAAACAAGGATTGCGTTGCAAGTTTAATTTGCAACTGATTTTCCGTTGCATTTAGCAACGGATTAGCCGTTGCAAAGTAACATACTTTGCAACGGATAATCCGTTGCAAATTAAAGATGCAACGCGCGCGCGCCCAGTTTAACTTTTATGCATGAAACGCACCGTTTTAACTTTTTAAATTTAATATCTTTGCAACGGATAAGCCGTTGCAAATTAAAAATGCAACGCGCGCGCCCACTTAAACTTTTACGCATGAAACGCACCGTTTTAACTTTTTAAATTTAATATCCATTGTCTTCCTCTTCTTCTCTCCCTGTCGTCTACCACATTTATTCACATTTAATTTACTCATCAACCGATCGAACCACCTAGTTGCTCTCCATCTCTTCTTCCCGATCACCACTTCGCTGGCGATTTGCTTCAGCTACCCAGCAGGCCCATCACCACCACAACGAAGATCATCCGAAGGTACGATCAGCATTTCAAATTTTAAATTTCTGCTCAATTTCTAAATTTGCTTAGTTTCTAAATTTGTTTAGGGTTTAGGGAGTTTTGGGGGAGCTTTGTCAAGGGTTTGCTTCGAATGTCCATCTATGCTCATGGGTTTTGACCAATTATGTTTTTTGCCGAGAAATTGCATTCTGAACTTGAAGTTAATTGAACTGCTGTGTTTGTGGAATTTGTTGATATATATGGTTAAATCAGAGGCTGGTCACCTCTGCGTGATGCATGTGCTCTTGTGTTTATATTTTAGCAGTGGTGAGGTTCAGGATTGGGAGATATCAGGACTTCTTCCTGCTGCCATGGTTGCATATTAAAAAAGGCTTTTCAAAATCCTGGCGCCCATACATACTGTTTTAAAATATTATTAATAATAATAATTATTATAATAATAATAATAATAATAATAATAATAATAATAATAATAATAAGCATAAAAACCCACCCCCCGTCTGTTCCCCTTCATCTCAATCTCAAAACCCTACCCCATCCTCTCTTCTCCCTCTGGCCGCCCCCCTTGATTATAAACTTATATAAAAATCAAAACGTTCCTTTAATTTATTCTCTCTAGCTCCCGTTCATTCATTTCCACATTTTGCATAAAATTTAAACACTGCACTCTCCCCTCAAATAGTGTTGTGAACAATAAATCCGTTTTTAATTCCGTCTCTGCTTCGCGATCTCCTTCTTGCCAACGTTGATCATCAGTTAACCACAAGACCCATCACAACCACAACGAAGATCGACTTCCTCTGATGCGCGGTACGGTCAATATTTCCATGTTGCTTGCATTTCATTTCCTGCATTTTATGAACAGGCCAACTTATTTCAGTTTCTCCTTTGATTTTCTGTTTCTTGCATACCAAGAGCTTTAATGGTGAAAGAATCCGTTTTTAATTCCGTCTCTGCTTCGCGATCTCCTCCTTGCTAGCGTCAATCTTCAGTTACCCACAAGACCCATCACAACCACAACGAAGATTGGCTTCCTTTGGTGCACGGTACGATCAGTATTTCCATGTTGCTTGCATTTCATTTCCTGCATTTTATGAACAGGCCAGCTTATTTCAGTTTCTTGATTTTCTGTTTTGCATACCAAGAGCTTTAATGGTTAAAGAATGATATGTAGTGCTTGATTTATTCTTGAAATAAACCATTTTCTGCACACACACACCCGTTAAAATCCAAGATTTATCAACTCAGTGGAGCCACATCACACTCAATTTCACTATTTAATCTTGAATTTTGTTAGAATTCATCCTGTTTGTTTGCCTAGGAAGATGTGCTTCACAAACCCAGTTTTTTTACTAAACTAGATTAATGGATTTAATTTGTTGGCATTTTGCATTGATCGTTCAATTCAGTACGCACAGAAAATTGCTGAGTTCCTTGGCTCTCTCGAAGCATATTGTTGAGACTACTAAGTATTTCAGCATTTTGGTAATCATTCTTCCTACTCAAAGCTTCTCATGACTTGGAAATATTTTGGGGGGTAATTTAAAATCCAATTGATAAAACCTCAGAGATATCTGCATGGTGAAAGATTATGTTTGGAGATACAGACCACTATTGTGTTTGCATGTTAGAATTTGAATGCATGTCCACTTAATATGCAACCAGAGATAATGAAGCTGAGAAAAAAAAACACCAGAGGGATTTTGGAAACAGATTATTCGTGTGTATTGAAATCTTAGATTTTGAAAGTACTAATTTTATGTTTGGTTTCCACACCTCATAAGACATTCAATTGATATTCAATATCACCATAACCTATGCATCTCATATTTTTTAAAAGCTAAGGTTGTGGATCTTGAAAGTTCTATGAGAGGGCATTCATTTGCTCCAATATACGATTGTGAATGTTTTAAGAACTGATGTTTTTTAGCTCGAGCTTTGTTGCAAGCTGCTTCCTTACCATGTAATTTCTATTGTAGGGAGTGTCAAATCCCTTATAAGCATGCCCTGCTTAATGTCTCATGCTAGTATACCAGCTGCTGTACGAGAAGCCAGAGGTCTCATTGAAGATCTTATTCGTATCTCAGTGGGGATAGAGGATGTCAATTTTCAGTTTTTTTTATGAACTAGATTAATGGATTTAATATGTATTTTTTTATTCCATGTTGATTTACTTAGACAGGTAAATGTAATTGAATTTTGTTGTATTATGAATTTTAATTTACCAATTTTTTTTTATTTCAACCATATTTATTTAGTTTTAATATTAATGATATTTCAATATATTCTACTAGTTTTAAAAAATTTATTCATAATTAATTAAACAATAAATAAATATAAAATTAATGAAATTAATTACCATTTGTAAATTGCAACGGATTTTCTATTGCAAATTGAAACTTTGCAACAGGATTTCCGTTGCAAATCACATTGGATTTGCAACGGAATTGCCGTTGCAAAGTTTGAATTTGCAACGGAAAATCCGTTGCAAATGAATTTGCTACGGCAGGATTGCAACGGATTCCTTTATTATTTGCAACGGATCAATTCGTTGTAAATGACCCTCTTTTTTAGTAGTGCAATATGCGGCAGGTAGAGCATTTTACAAACATTCAAGTTCCCTAGATATCACCAACTTCTTGATTTATCAATGTAAAACAATGGAATTGAATTCTCTACCATATGTGTTGCATTAACTATTGGGAAGTAAATCATCCTTTAAATGTGAACCTGCCTGTGAGTTTTCTGTGTTGCAAAGATAAGTGACGCTATCATTCTTGGTTGAAAGCTGAAACTGGTTGAGCCAATGAATGGTATTTTCTCCTCCATAACTTTCCTCATATATATTAAATTAACAGAAAAGAATTTACTGTTTTTAAAGGTAAGTCTAGCTCATGCATGCCTCTTCTGTCATGGGACAACGACTACCTAGTCTTAATTATGGGACTAGGCTACAAATCTATCTGTGCCGGGACAATCAAGTTGCTCCGGCCATTCCCATGCAGGTGGCTCTAGACCATCTAGCAGTCCCCAGCTGGCACCTGCTGCAGTCCCTGGGTTATCAACATGGTCTTCTGAGTATGAAGTTTCAGGTGAGCTCGTCATCTCCACAATCATAAGGTTCTGAGCAGATGTAGTTGCTGCATCACCAGCTTGCGGGACCCCTAGTGGATGCTGTGTCTCTCCTGCTACAGCTCCAAGAGGCCGTCTATCAAATGCCCGAAAGCTTCCTGATACCACATAGACACGGCACAGACTGAATTCATGCCTCAGCTGCTCTCAAGTGGACAGCCAAATTAATAATGGTTAGTTATGTGAAATGATTGCACGATCGATGCATTATCAGTACAGCTTTTTCAATTGAAAAGGCCAAAAGATTATGAACAGGCTCACCTTTGGAGTAGCATTTGTGGACAATCCATGAGCTCCAATGGCTCTATACTCATTCATCTTCCATTTGGTTTTTCTTCCACTCGGAGCTTTTCCCATGTAGAACACCATGGTTTTCATCAGTCCAATCACTTGATTATCCGACGAGTAAACATAACGAGGAGAGCCTGTGGCCTTCCAGTACCCGGATGCTGTACTCCGATTAGGTCGCCCTCCCCTAGCTTCTCTCGCTTGCATGGGTGTAAAGAAGAACCACTGCTCCGTGTTGCCCTGACATAACTCTCCTGAAAGCTCTGCCACATATTGCAAGAGACAAACTAAAGTTAATATAAGGGAATTTTTAACGGTCCTGTACCATTCTTATCAGTAGTTAAAAAAGAAAAGAAGTGGATGAAAAAGATTTTTACGTGGAAGATCCCATGGCTCGATGTCATAAATGCTGATCTCTGGAATCACATGTTGTAGTTCCTGTCTCCTCCCTTCCAGCTTATTATCCAAGTAGAAGGAGACCAGCTCTTCTTCCGTTGGGTAGAAGCGGTAACCTATGGGGAGTTCTTCCATTCTTGCACTTAAGTGTTATTGTGTTTTGTCCCTCCTTTTGTTTGCCTGAGCTGTGTCTGCATATATACACAGACAGACACACTTTGCTGAAGAACAGAAGAGATGGATTTGCCGAGTGAAATGAGAAAAAAAGGCAAAGTTTGTGTTTCGTGGAAGTTTCCACGCGGTTGGAAGGAGATCATGTTTATCCTATCATGTTTACACACCTGTCTAAACATTATTTTTCGTCCAATGAGATGTCTTTTGAACAAGTCAGTGCACTTCTCCTACGTAGTCTCCATCGTCGCAGACGACCGGTCTTTGAGGGCAGTATTTTTGTACCATGCAGTGCCCCTTTCCTTCTTCCATAATCAATACACGTGCTAAGGGCACAACTGTTCAGTTTGATCACTGTATTAACATAAGCTGCAGTCTCTTTCGATGTCCACATGCGCGCCTTCAATGTCAGGTGAGGTCAGCGCTGACGTGTACTTTGCTGATAAATAAGTGCATTTTGCTGATATTGTTCTCGCTGGTCACTCGCAAGTGCGTTTGAGACATGAACAACTATGAACAGATAACGAACTGTTACTGCGTGTTGAAAGGAAAGAGACAGGAGAGAAAAGGAGACATGCCCCGAAGAAGGTTTACTTTGTTCGATCGGCAGCAGGGAGAAGACAACCAAGGACGCTTGTCATCAAGTTATTACCCACACAAATTAGTTAGGGCGAAATATGTGAATACAAAACAAAACGACTTGACTTGATTGGAAAGATATATGCCCATGGACATTTCTGTATCATTCGATGAGATATTTGTAAGTTGATGGAGGAGACATAACAAGTTTTGATTTGATGAAGAGATGATACGCTTGAAAAATCCAATCACTATGTTTGTGAATGCTAATTTAATTATCCACTATATAGACATATCTGTGTTAACTATATAGAAACTCAAATTTTATTTTTCTTTCGCATTTATGACTGACTCTATACTGTTTTATGTCAATTTCGTATTCTAGCCACGACGGCACGTCACATGTTTAAATTCAAATTATAGACTTTCTAGCTAGCTTGTTTTAACAACATTAACATTAACGAACGTGTATTAGTCTGGGCCAGTGCCTAGGACACCGCGTGGTTTATACCAAAAAAAAAAAACAAAGGACAACAAGGGTGTTGATGAAATATAAATATATTTGTTTTAAATAATTAAAATTTTCTATTAAATCTAAAATAACCAAAGAAGTAAATTTATTATATGATTTGTAACATAATTTAGATTTTTTTTTTCCTTGCTATTGTTAGACAGGTTCAATCAGTTTTTTTATTTTGTTTTAGCTAAAAAACAATGTGTCATTTACATAAAGCAAATTAAGAGGAACTATATGAACTTAAAAGTGTTGTGAGCATTTTATACAAAGTATTTTTTTGAAATTGTTTAGTGAATAAAATATTTATTTGCGAGGTAATATAAGAATATGAATAAATTATTAAACAAAAGATAAATACAAATATACAAAGTAATTATATGTAGAATTTTAGAATTTCGGATTAAAACAAGATATGAAAGAAAATTATTATCGAGAATTATATTTCTTATCTTTAGGCTAAATTATTCCTTAATAGTTGTAAACAGTTTCATCACAACTTGCCTTCTAAGATTTTAACAAAAAAATAACTTGAAAGAATGCACTTTCAATCAATGTTTATAAACTAGAAAAACTTACTCAGTGCCTGTTTGAAAGTGTGGTTAATATTGCTTTTGAAAGTGTTTTTCGTTCAGAAATGCATCAAAATGATGTTTTTTATTTTTTTTAAATTATTTTTGACATCAGCACATCAAAATGATTTAAAAATACCAATTTTTTTTAATTTAAAATAAAAAATAAAAATAAATTTTTTTCAATTTTTTTCAAAAACATTTTCCAATTGCAATCCCAAACACCCCTTCAATTGTTCTCTCTACAACTATAAAACTTCAAACTAGAGAAAGGTGAGAACAAGAGCAAAGAAGGTAGAAATAAATTTTCTATTTGCTTTCATCTTTTTTTTCTTAGAAAACACTAATTCCAATTCTACGAACAAGAATTTGAGCGTCATGTGAAATGTTCGGACATCACGTGCTCAATGCAATCCGTTCATTTTGCCTCTGAGATGTATGATGGAATTTTTAATGGAACTAATGTCATGTCATTGCACATTATAGATTTTTTAATCCATCTGTAATTCCCTTCGTGTTTACCATTCCATCGGTAACGATGTATGTAAAAGACCAACAATAATACTTGTCGGTAAATACCGACAAAAATGACGACGATAACATTTAATTAGTAATATTATCACTCATGTTCTGACAGAAAAATTATGTCGGTCTTTTCATATAAATTAGTCGATTTTGTAGCAGTGATCTAATTTTTTTATACTTTTAATTACTATTTTATTTTCTATTTGAAAATAAAAAGACAACCAAGAAAAAAAGAAAGAGCTAAGAGTTCAAATAAAGTTGTTAAAATAAAATAGTCTTATATTAGTAATGATATGTAATGTCAGGTAACTATCAATAAAGAAATAATTAAATGTGGTATTGGTTTCTAAGACAAATTGATGTGTTAAAAAAAGCTTTAGTGTTGCCCCTGCCAATTGAATAATATGTTTAAAATTTTATGTTTTTTGTTTCAAAGTGTTGTGGGGAGATATTACAGCATATATGAGGACACAAGATGGAATTTTAGGTAAAAAAACAAAAATATGAGAAAAGTCGTTTTTATTAGTGGTAAAGGGTAAATCTGAGTTTCTCAAAAAACCTATAAGGATAATTCTAAAGTGAACCTATCACGGTAAAAGTATAATTTACCCTCACTCACCTCTTCGTATATCTTTTACAGCCAGCAATTTGTTCATGACTTGGGCATGCGTGTAGAGATTGAAACATGAAAATCATTCTTCAAAACGAGGATTTAGGACAGGTGGAGAGGTCGAGCCAGCCAGTGCTCCGGTGTCGTATTGACCAGAAAATTATGCTTGTAACGATGTAGTAGAAAGTTGGTCAGATTGCAAGTATCAAACTGACTTGAAAATTATGCTATGAAGACTAATTAAATAGCTGAACTACAACCATTTCCCTCTATTGTCTTAGATCCGAGTCTTGTGGCTGCTAATGTGATGATTATTAGATACTTACACGATCGTTAATTTCAAGACCCGTGGGATTAGTCGAGATACACGCAAGTTGATCCAGACACCAACATTAATAAAAAAATAGTTGAACAACAAAAGTCAATATATATATATAAAAGACATAATTGACTTGTTTCTCATCATTAGCCATATAATTGTCTTAACATGCATGTGTAAATTCGCCGATCATCATTGGTTAACTTAACATGAACCAATGCATGGATGATGTACACTATTCCACCAACTTAAAAAATCAAGATTTAAAAAAAAAATTAAGCAAATATGCTTCAAGAATATTCTTTCAATAATATATATAATATTTTTTTGGTTATTTTTCAAAAAGCAATTCATGCTCTAGTGTTTAGGTTAAATGTTTATATTTCTCAAATTACTCTCAATTCTTCATTCTTTACATGAAAAATCCTTAATCTCTCCTACATAGTTTTAAAAATATCATTATTGAGATTCAATCAAGAACCCTAGACACTCTCTTTCCGTTTTAAGACTAAAATGGTGGCTTCAAGTTTTATTCCACCTGAATTCATAATCGTCCATCATACCAAAACTTCATATACTACTTGCCCTATACAAACAAGGCTATCATAAGTGTTTACAAGAATTGTGACCATTCTATAAAAATTATCTAAAAACAAAAACAAAAAAATTAATACTTTACCCTAGACATCGAGAAATAATCTTCCTTCAGGATGATCATGTAAATTTGAATACCTACAAAAACAAAACATTCCTTAATGATATCCAATCTAATTATCATTGAATATCTTAATTATCTATACAACTAAATGAGCTCGCAGTATTACTGTTCAATTACTGTATTCAATAGACTCAAAAGCACCGTGGATTGGAATAGTTAAATTACTTATTATATAAGTATTATTTCTATACTACAACAGCACAATGAAATTGTTTAGTCGAGTGGTTAAGGCTTGCGCCTAATGTTAAGCAACGAGAGTTTGAATCTCTCAGCCTCCAAACTGATTTTGGATTTTGATTTTAAGCAGTAATGAACACTGATTTTACTGTTCATTACTGTTTAAAAAGGTGTTTTCCTTCTCTTTTTTTAACAGGCTTCTTGTTTTTTTTTTTTAATAACCGGAGTGTCCAAGCCAGCTTACGCACACCACGATTAATCTCTAGACCCATTTTGTTAAAAAACATTTTTTTTTCCTGTTTTTTCCACTTATACATTTTGTTTTGGTTTTTTTTATAACCGGAATATCCGGGTCAGCTTACGCGCACCACAATTTGTTTCCCACGTGTACATTTTTTTTTTTATCTCCGGACCACTTTGTTTTATGTTTTTTTTCCCACTTATACATTTTTTTGGTTTTTTTTGGTATTCGGGGGTGTCTAGGCCAGCTTACACGCACCACAATTTTTTTCCTATGTATACATTTTTTTTTTTATAATAGGGGTGTCTGGGCAACTTACACGCGCCACGAATAATCCTCTGACCCACTTTTTTTAACATTTTTTTATGTTTTTTTTCCCACTTATAATTTTTTTTATAACCGAGGTGTCCGGACCATCTTATACTCACCATGACTATTATTTTATAGAATAGCTAAAGGAGATCGCAATTTCAAACAGTAATGAACAGTGATTTCAACTGTGGTTTTTGTTGTTCATTAGTATTTGAAAAGGTGAATTGAATTGTGGTTTTGATGGGAGATGGTAGAGGTGTTTGGGAAACGTTTTTGAAAAAAACTGAATTTTTATTATTATTTTAAATTTAAATAATTTGGTGTTGCTAGATAATTTTGATGTGTTGATGTAAAAAATAACTTTTAAAAAATAAAAAAATATCATTTTGATGCATTTTTGAATGAAATGCACTTTCAAAAACAACCTAAACCACACTCCCAAATAGGCACATCATGTGGTGGAGGTGAAAGCTAAAAGGCAAATTGAACTGCTAGCTAAATTTTGTCCTTTAAATGATATTTATTATATATATGTTTTTCATTTTTATATATGTGTTTTTCATTTTGGTCCTTATACTTTTAATCTTTGATTTTATTTTAATTCCTTTATTTTTTATATATATTTCTTAAATGGTTCCTATTTTTGTTTATGTTTATATGTACATGCTCTTAGTTTTTGTTTCTTATTTTTATTATTTCCATAGTTATTAAGGTTTTTTTATTTAATGTTTAAATTTTAATTTGTGTTGGTGATTATTTGAAACATTGATATTTATTATTTTTTGTTTTTTATTTTTATTTATTCTTCAAGACAAATATTTTTTTTATAAATCTAATAATATTTATTTTTGTTTTGTCATTTATTTTGTCTTTTTTTTTTGTTAATATTATTAGGAGTTGAAATTTCTAATTATTATAGAGAAGATATTCAAAATAATGATTATTTGTAAGTTTTTTTTTTTCTTATAAATATGTTAGACTAATTATATATTTTGGTATTTATTTAATATTAGTGCCTTAATATATATATATATATATATATATATGACCTAGGTTTTTTTTGAAAAAAAATTAATATCAGTATTCTGAAATACTTTTAAAATGTTAATATGGGGAATAAATCTTATAAAAAATATTTAATTTCTTTTTCTAACAATAATTATTGTGTCATCGATAGTATGAACAATAATAATTAGAATATGAATTATTTATAATAATATTTATAACGACAACTACAATAATTGTGACAAGTTAATAATCATGATAATAACAATGACAATAATAATCAAAATAATTCATCAGTTGATGTTATTTTTCTTAGAGGTTGACTTCTGTTATTTTTTTATGTATGATATTTCATATCTAATATCACTTAATAAAAAAAATATACAAAGTGACACATAGACGAAACAGGTTGAAAAATTGGGGCAATTTATCTACAATGAAAAAATATACGAGTCACTTTCCCTCCACTTCGCCGTAGCCATAAACTAAAATTTTAACATGCAAAAAAATGTTAATGGTGTTAGATTTTTTTATAATGCTATAAAAAAAATGAAGTAAATTCTTTTAAAAATTCTCAAAGTAATTTAATCTTAGTATTGCGGAATATTTCAAATATAATAATATGAAGAATAAATCTTGAAAAATAAAAAAAAAGATTTTTTTTATAACGATAATAATAGTGGCAATGATACTATTGTTATTAATTATTAGAATATTAATTATTTATAATAACTTTTACAATAACAACTATAATAATTATGACAATTTAATAATCATGATAATACCAATAAGAATAATAATTAAGATAATGCATTAATCGATGTTGTTTATGTGAAAAACTGTCTTTTATAACTTTTTTATGTATGATATTTCAGATCTAATATTACATAAATAAAAAATATACGAAGTTGCACATAGACAAAATTGGTGAAATGTTTTTGTCAAATTATCTATAAATAAAAAATATATGAGTCACTTGTCTACGCTTCACTGCAGACAAAACCAAATTTTATAATATGTCAAAAAATATTAATGGTTATTAATTTTTTTTAATAATGCTATACATTAGAGCGAAACAATCAATCTACAAGGCTGTCAATTATTTTTTTTTAATATATTTATTTTATTATAAATAATGCATTTAAAATAATGATAAAAAATATTTTAAAGGTTTTTTCTCTTAAAAATAATTATATATTTTAATATTTGTTTAATATTAATGCCTTAAAAAATATAACAAATAACTAACAGCTGAAGATTAACTATGCATTCATAAGAGAGGATTTTACATTCATTTCACATCACCAAAGATGAACTTATCTGTTTTTTAACCAAAGCTACATTTAATACAAAGATAAATTCTAATAAAAATTAAAAGTACAAACAAATTATTTAAATTTATACCAAAATTATTGAAAAAATAAAGGGATCGAAACTAAATCAAGAAATAAAAGAATTATTTATTTTTTCCATACAACACTTTTAATATTTTTTAATTTAATAATTCCATTTAAATTATTTACATATTTTGTTTTCATTTTGGCCCATATACTTTTAATTCTTTATTTTAATTCTTTTATTTTTTAGATATATTTCTAAATAGTCTCTATTTTTGTCCATGTTTATATATATACGCTCTTAATTTTGGTTTTTAATTGTTTATTTTAGGTGGAAAAAAATCCATTTCTAACAGATTTAATCTATTATAATTTTACTAATTAAATATTAAGATAACCAATTACAACATGCACAAAATTAATCAATTTTCTATTTCTAACAGATTTAATCTATTATAATTTTACTAATTAAATATTAAGATAACCAATTACAACATGCACAAAATTAATCAATTTTCTATTTCTAACTCTATTATAATTTTACTAATTAAATGTTAAGATAACCAATTACAACATGCACAAAATTAATCAATTTTCTATAGTGCATCGTGGCGGCAAATAACCTCGTGCAACACTATTTTGGGAACCATTGAAGAGTTTGAATGATTCTTTTACAAAATCTAGTTATTTTAACTCTCTTCCAAACCCAACAAGAACAAGGAGCTTCAGTCCATTTTGGTCAAAGTCCAACAATGTTTTTGTAGTCTTGAATGCATGGGCCTCCGCTTTGGGCTTGAATGCATGAGGGCTCATGTTACATGTAGCCCCTCTCTATATTCATTCATTTTCAACAAATACTCACTACAAACATAAGAACCTAATATATTATGGTTGGGGAAATTACAAATAATAATACATTATTTCAATGATCAAAGTTGAGTTATGCTGCTATTGTGTTTGAGAGATCAAATCAATAAACACTCTAAAAATAACTAGGTATGCATTATTGGATAATTTCATAGATTATTATAAAACATGGAGAGAAAATAAAATACAAAAGTGGCATAATAAACCTAATATCGTCCGAAGCTTCAGCCCACAATACACACCTCTAGTAGCTAGTAGCTACATATAATGAAAGCACACCTCTAGTAGCTAGTAGAAATAATAAAAAGTTGCTACAAAGATCGATCTCCACACTTGTAGCCATAGATAGCACACCTTGAATTCCTTAAATTTCTCACTAAACACGGAACTCAGCAGCCATAGATAGCACAATCAAGGAATACCGATGATGGGAATGAAAGGAACGTAGTAACTTGATGGTGCGAGCCCCCATTCCCTTGGCAGAGGCAGGTCGACTGTTTTGGATGAGCCATACTCGTTTGAGACTCCACATTTTCCACCATCTGCAGAGCATGCAGAGGAGAAGGCGAGGGGAGCGGAGATGGTGTACGAGCTAGAATCATGGGTTCGAACAATCCTGGACGCCATGTTTTGTCTCGAGACATAGAGCTGGCTTGGACCACCGAGAAGCTTAGCCAGGCAAATCAGAGGAGTCGCTGTTGTCGAGGTGTCTGAAGAAGAAAGCTTAACCTCGAAGGAACCGTCGCTTTGTGTGGTTGCTGTCGCCAACTTCCTTACTTTGTCACACTTCACTCCAACCTTAATCTCTGAAAATTAATACAGGCAGGAAATCAAATCAGAAACACGATCGAGACTTAAAGAAGATGAAATGTTAGGGTTGGGACACACCTGAGTAGTCATAATGGCCACCGCAGTCAAGGCAAGAAACTCTGCCTTTAAGAACTTGGCATGTTGAAAGCTGAATCCCTGAGACAGTCAATCCAAAAAGCAGTAGTAGAGCAAGTGGATGAAACGCCATTGAAGCAAAATTATTTGAGACGATAGTGTGAATATTGCAGCCTATAAATAAAAAGAGGGACAGGCAGAGGAAACCGTATTCAATGAAGGGGGGGCGAGCCGAAGTAAGTAGTTGGTGTTGATAAAATTGTTTCATTTATTTCACTTCCCTGCTTCTCGTGAAAATATTACTATAAAAACTCAAAAGATTCTTGGATCTTACAAATATCTAATGGAAACAAGTTCTGACATTGATTTTATCAGAGAAAACATTGTCAAGTTTAATAATGAATGATGTTACAGTTCTAGTTGCTTGGTCATAAATTTTATGTGGTTGGATAATTGGTTAATTTTTTAGTTCTTGTAATTTGATTTTTTTTTTGTCAAGGTGGATGGTAGCTTGATGCGGGAAGTCAAGGTGAATGCTAATTTGGTGTGGGAAGTAAGAGCCTATAAAAACTTTTTTTAATAGATAGGAGAACTTTTAGATGTTTAAGTACGTATTTTTATACGGAGAGAGTAAAATGATATTTGTGAGAGAAATGTTCTGAAAATATGGATGCAAATATATAGAGAATTGAGAGATAATGGTTTTTTTAATTAGGTGCTTCATGGGATATTTATTGCACAAAAATCTTGTCATTTGCTTCAATCAAGAGACTAAAAAGTATTTTTATTCTTATAAATTAATATATGAGTTATATTCTACTCAAATATATAAATAAAATGGAGAGATGGTAAGTCATAAGATATTTTGTGCACCAAGGAGGGTAGAAGAAGTAAGACCCAAAATAAAATGTATTAGGGTAGATAACTTATAACATGACCAAAACATAATATTTTGTATATAAGATAACTTAGTAATTTTTAGTCTAATAATCACTTATACAACTGTTACATAAGTTTTTTTCATAGATATAAGTAATCTCTCATATGAAATTCTCATGTGGGTCAATCCAATGCGTATGTTTTATAACAAACATCTACATATTAACTCAATGTAGTCCTTATACATTAGCTTAGGAGAAAAATTGTTTTATTTCATAAAGAAAAAAAAACATAATATGTACTAGCAGTCTCTACGACTCTAATAAATATTCAGTATTTAAGAGAGCATTGACTAGGAACCATGTTTTGATACAATAAAAATCTCATAATTATAACTCTTTTTTTTTAATTTTGCTTGCGAAACATTTTTATTCCATAAACTTCATCTTAACTCTAAATTTCAAAATCAAATATTGGATATTAGATTCATGAATCTAATATTATATGAATACTAAAGATAATTTAAGCTCTTATTAATAATATAAATATAATAATTTCATATATAATCAACTAATTAGTTACAAACGAAAAACGTATCGTTTTAATCGGTAGTAAAACAAGTGTGCCTAAACATTCCATGCATTGATGCAGGGCTGTGAGGCAGGTGTGGTGTAAGATACAAAAGTTTTCCAAGAAATAAATTTATTCACTGAGCCTAGAAAGCAATGCTGTAGTTAATCAGTGAGGTGTGGTAGGTAGAGATTCATTAAGTGGCTGAGCCCCGGCTTCCAACCATAAGTACGACTCCTGCAAGCTTTTAAAGCACAGGGAGCCACCACTGCAATCCATGGATGCCTCAGTCCTTCCCTGCACCAGTTCATCACCACCACACTAAATAGAAACATTATTTAGCAATTCATGGTCCCAGAATGCCCTGACAGAATTACAGGAGGACTCGCCTCCTTATCAGTTGTATATTTTCGGGCATCATTTCCTGGAAAAGCTGGTGAACCTCCAGCAATTTGAGCAAGATGATTCATTACGAAATCTTCAAAATTGATAGAATATCAGATGTGAGTTCTTATATATATATATAGATAGATAGATAGATAGATAGCATGTGAGTTTTTATTATCAAATGTCAAAACATCTTCAAAATTGATTGAAAAAACATTCATCAATTATCGTTATGATAAAAATATCATTTATAGTATATGATATATAAAAATATATATAGTAAAGAAATTCTTGTTTAACCTTTCAAAATTATATATATTGATGAAGTCCCTAAAAAAATCTTGTTCAAGGACAAAATTTATATTTTGGATAATTGGTTAATCTTTTAATTTTGTAAATGTGATTCATTCCTTTTTTTTAAGGCGGCTAATGGATACTTCCCCACACCTATAGAAAAGTCATCTTTGGTGAAATTAAAAACTCTTTGATGATTAAATCAATGACTTTTTGATAGAATATACAATAATATTACAAAGAAATATCATGGAAATCAATATGGAGTAGGAAAATGGATCCCTTTTATTTAAAGAATTCATGATTTCTTTATAACATATGAGTTTTTTTTTTTTATGGAGATGAGAGACTAAAATGTAATATTTTCCTAATAGTATTAATGAGAGAAAAAAACATTCAAAACATATAATATTCTTAACTTACAAGAGTAAAATATTTCTGACTTATTACAGTACCAAAGGTGGTGGGTCGAATAGTTCACCAAACCCCTAATGTATGAGCTTATCATTTGGTTAAGCTCGGAGATAATGGATTTGACAATTCACCAAACCCACAAATATTCAGACTCAAAGTTTGGTTAAGCCTAAAGATAATTTCACCAAACCCCTATATGTATGAGCTTATCATTTGGTTCAGCTCGAAGATAGTGGATTTGACAATCCACCAGACCCACAATTATTTAGGCTCAAAGTTTGATTAAGCCTAGAGATAATGAGTTATTACCCTAAACCTAGTTCATTTATTCATAAGTGAGGATCTAAGAAAAATAAAAAAATATTGATCCCTCAATAGCCCCTTAAATCTTTGCGTATTATACGCAAAGATTTTAAAAATATCCTGTCAGCAACAAATGAGATTTTTTTTACATTTTCTAAAAGATTTTGCCTGTCCCATATATAATTGTTGGGATCTTTAAATCTAGGTGATTTGTCTTTACTAAGAGAAGGTGTTCCTTGGAAAACAACAACTTGCATTTAATGTGGTAATTGAGTAGACTTATAAGAATAATGATGATATGGAAAGTCATTCATTTGATGACGAGACTAAAGAAATTGTTTTTTATAATCCTAATCATTCTTACTTATGATTTTTCTTTTACTATGATTTTCAAAACCTAATCACACCACAAGAACCCGAATTATTTTAGCCATCGTTGTCCTTAATCCAAATGGAAATATCCTATTTTAGACATTTCTTTTATCATAACCTTTCTCCCTATCTTTATTTCAATTAAAACAAAAATGGACATTGGAAACATCACCTGTTTCTTAAAAAAGAAGTGCATTATCCCTTGATAAGAAGTTCAGGTTTCAACCAAAACCTGAAAAAATTGATAAGAGGCATGATTCCATTAAATTGAGTTTTAAGACAATAAGGAGTGTTATATTAGCATTCTCCTCTAATAGGGATGTAAGAAAGCTTTCTCTTCAAAATCTTTCTCGTCCTTTTATTAGAGATATTTAAGAGAGAGAGAGAGAGAGAGAGAGAGAGAGATTGTCTCAAACATTTACAGACAACATCACTATCATAATAAGTATTATAGATGTAAGATTTATGACCCGATACCAACCTAACAAGTATATTTCTCAAATGTCTCACCTTGATGAGCATATCAACAAACTAACCTAAACACCTCTCTGAGTTATTTTGAAATTGCTACCTTTATTTGTGTGTATGTAATGAATACTCCTTCCTTCTCTAAGGATTTATAAGAGAGGTGTTTAGCTACTACCATCTAGGTCCAAGCTAATTGCATTGTAATAGATGAACTATTGTGTCTTTCTTCAAAATGTTTGTAGAATAGTTGGGCTTGAGCCCACGTTAAATGTTTTCAAGATCTACTACTAGCTGGTTGATGACATTGATGATTACAACAACGTGTGATAGTTCGTCACCTTTTCTAACAAAAGCAATAGTGTTATGAAGAATACATTGGTTACAAAGTTAACACTTATCAAGAAGTGGAAGAGGAGATGGTTAGTCATAAGAGATATTGGAAAAGTTAATTGATAAGAAAAATTACAGGCAACCTAGGGTTGTTCCCACTATTAGACCCCCCCCCCTGAGCGAAGTAAACAATAAGCCTCGTTTGAGCTCAAATAAGGAAAACAATTATGTCGTGCTTGATTTGATCTGAACAAACTATGAAGTTGACATAACGACTAAGGGATATTATTATGCCATTTTGCAAGGTATAAACCTATTTTACCTTTTTTATCCTTTTTGTTTTTCCTTGTTTCAAATTCTACCTCTTTTTATCCGTATAGGGTTGATAAATAAAAAAGAAGAGATACATCATAAGAACTTTCGATAAAGAGCTTTTACAAGGGTCTTTGTCTCACACTATTAGTAGAGGCAAATGTGAAGATGGAAAGAGAGCTTACTGGGGAACTCCATAATTTTGAGGAACCCGTCTCTATAGAAATAACAATAGAGGTCATAACCCTTGTATAAGTTGGGGGTCATGATCTTCCTTTATCTAGATAAAAAATAAACATATCTTCTCTTATAGTTATTGCGAGTATCATAACCCATTTCAAGAAAAAAAAGTTTATATCTAGGTGACAATGCATGCTCTAATCCCTTTGATAGAGATTCCTACAATGATTTTTCCCCTTAATTTCCTACCTTACAAAGTAAAAGTGATAGTTAAGACCTCCACCAAGGTTGGCACGAAGGAGTTCAATGTTGTTTTCTTATACTTGGTTCTAAGTCGTAACCCATTTGATTTTCTAACCTAGATGGATGAGAAAATGTAATTCAAGGAGGCTATGGCTAGAAGGAGAACAGGCTTCTAGAGGCTAGTCTTGAGGAGGTGAGAATACCAAATGGAGTTTTTACTGTCCCATCAAACATCTCTGTTGATGTCTAATAAAAGCTTTCATTGTTATTTGGCTTTAACTAGCTAATTAACTTTTAATGTAATTTAAAAACCCTTGCTTTTTTTTTTTCGGTTGATGATTGCCTTTTTTAACAATTCTTTTAGGATGACTTTTATAATGTATGCCCACACCTAGAGGAGTTGGGCTACCAAAAAAGAGTATTTGAGAGCGATCATGGCTGCAAACATAGGAAATAAAACTACCTTTGAATAGATGTAAGGGGAAAAAACCATTGTGGAGATAGAATTATAGAATATTAAGGTGATGTATTCCAATTTAAAGGACCAAGCTCAAGGCTGTCCCTAAAATTGGGTTATAAGGAAAAAACATTTGAGGTTTTCTATAACCAGATGATTCCCTAGAGACAAAAGCTCAAAGTTAAGGCCTTCTAAGTTAGTATATAAGTTGAGCTTGCCATTATACATGCCAAACTTGTTGCTGCTAGATAAGAAGTCTATCATTCTAAACAAAGTAGAAGACCCTAAAAGACACTTTTAAAGAGTTCCAAGAATGTTTTAAAAATTCTGCAGCTTTGACCAAAATGGTAGGAGATAAGATTTTCTTGGCCATGCGTAACATGTACTTCTTTAATCTCTCAAGAAGAATGTTGGTGGATTTTAATATAGCCTTTCATCTAGTCTCAATTCCTAATTTTACAAATGTGTTTTTGATTAAAGCCACTATAACCCGGTTGGGGGAGTACTTAGTTAAGAAAATAATGCTAGATTATTAAACCCCTCTATAAATTTATACGCACTAAAAAGAATAAATCCATCCTAGTTTTGGAAGATTTGAGAGATACTTAAGGGAATTAAAAATATTTTTATGTTAAACCATTTAATTTATATACAAGGAACTGATATGTTCAATCAATTTGTTACTTAGTGTTTTTTAATTCTTATCCAAGAGTGTTGAAGCTCCGATGAAGTAGATAAATTGATGGCTATAATGACATTCATATTGTGTCCTTTTTTAAAAGGGTCTTGGCTTTACACCTTTGATATTGATATGGGATGTCAATAATCAACTCTTGAAGAATATTTTATGGCTTTTTGAGGATTTCCTATAGACATTATCATTGATGAGTTCCTAAAAACCTAAGTAGCTTGGGATAAGGCTTACATTTTAGATAAATGGTTAATCTCTTGGTTCTAGAAATCCAATCCATTTTTTTAAGGTGGTTGGTGCTTAATACTTGCAAAAAGATTCCATGTGATGAATTTGAGGGCTTCAAATGGTTAAGTTAGTGGCTTTTAAAGAGAAAATATAATAATATTGCATCGAGATATTCTAGAAATAAATATGTAATAGGGAAATAAACCCCCTTGTTTGAAGGACTTATGGTCTATTTATAACTTATAAGTTTTTTTTTTATGGAGAGAATATTAGAGCAACTCCAAGGAGAGAGTTAAAAGAAAAGCTAAAAGGAAAAGACAATTTTTTTTAACTTTTATTCTTTATTTTCACAGCTTCAAGGGAAGAATTCTATTGAAGAGATAAAATAACATTTCTATGTTGAAGAGTTATTCCTACATATTGATCAAAAGAGCTAAAAAGTTGTTTAATATATTTCAATGCAAAAAAATAATTTTGATTGTACTTGTATTAGTTAGTTATTATTAATAAATAGTTATATCAATATTATATATATTAAAATAAAATTGGTTTTTCTAAATGTTTTTTCTCCACTGGAATGCAAATATAAAAAATACTATATTTACACTATTCAAAAAGTCATATTACTAATTTAGCTTCTCTAAATAATTTTTTCCCTTGGAGATGCTCATAGAGACTTGATATGGAAACAAATTAGAGAATATGAACAATGACTTAGAGGCGTGAAAAGAACATTGTCTTTAAGGTGTTTATTTTTCCATATAAAGAAAACACGTCTAGGATACAACTAAGCCCTCTAAACCTCTTGAAAGAATATAAGAAGAGAAGACAGAAGAAAGAAAAATATGTTTTTCATGTCTCTCTATTTTGTATATTAAGACTGTATATAAAGGTAGATTAGGCAGACTTGTAACACTTTAATGAAACAACATGATTGTTCAATGAACAATCATTTTAATGAAATAATATGATTGCTCAATCAACGATCATTTTAATAAAGCAATATGATTGTTCAATGAACAATCACTTTAATGAAGCAATATGATTGTTCAATATTTAGTTTTATTCTAATGGTCATATCTTTCAAATTTAATTACAAATATTAAGAAAAAAATGAGATAGATTAATTAAAATTAATCTGACAAATCTATTTCTAAGTTCCAAGTGTCAATTGCCATTTTTTTTTCTCTTTTTTATTCAATTACAAACTGCACCAATAGAGAAAAGGCCAAAACATAATATTGTTTTGATAATATTAATGAGAAAAAATATCTCTAACACAAAATAAATGTGATTTATCATAATATTAGAGATGGTGAGTATTGTTGTGATAATATTAATGAGAAAAAATATCTTTAACACAAAATATTTTTGATTTATCATAATATTAGAGAAGGTGAGTTTGATAGTTTCTAAGTTCAATGCTTGTATAAACCAAAAAATAATTGGTTATTGTCTTAAATTTTGTTTATTTGTTCAAAAACAGTAATCAAGGAAAAATTATTCATCATATCATATAAAAATATACAAAGGGAAAGAGAGATACACACATGTGATATTTAACATTTTTAGTGAAAAATAGAGAAATTTATCACTAGAGGTGTTAATAAAAAAGCCAATAGTTTTTCGATGTAGAAATTGCAAAGATATTTGTATGATTTGACCTACGTAATGCTAGTTATATTGAGAAATTCTTGCCAAAATCATTTCAAAAAGTTTCATTTCATACAATTCACTAGTGTGGTCTACTTATTTAATATTTTGTGATATTAAAATTAGAAATAGTAGCATTATTATTCAAGATTCAATTTTGGAAAGATTAATATCCTTGATTGAAAAGATGATTTTAGGCATGCAGTTTTTTCTTGTTTCTAAAGATATTATTAAAACATTGTTTAGAGACTTCATTTCATTAAAAAAAACTCGAAATAATATTATTTTAAAATAAATCTGAATTAACTTGTTAATATGTAATTGAACCCTCTAAACCCTAATCTAAATTACATCCGACCTGAAATGAAATCAGAATCTATAACTATGGTAAAAGATGCAATATTATCGGGCCATGTTTGACATTGCGTTCAAAAGCGTTTTTGAAAAAATTAAAAAAAAATTATTTTTATTTTTTATATTAAATTATTTCTTTTGGTATATTTAGGTCATTTTCATGTCCTGATGTCAAAAATAATATTTAAAAAATTAAAAAAAATATTATTTTAATACATTTCTAAATAAAAATTATTTTTAATAACAATCTTAACCATACTTCTAAACAATTATGTAGCTTCTTGAATAGATCCCACACATTGTTTGTTAACCAACTCGATCTTAGATGTTCATCTTACCACACGTTTGAAGATTGTAATTGACTTTTTTCTTTGCTCATGGACCAGAGAGAGAGAGGCTCTAGCATTATAGTTCTTAAGAATACAAGCACAGTAAAAAGGTAGTGTTTATACACTGGACAGATTGGATGGGACATTAACTAAAATATAAATGGCGTTGCCATTTATTGTTTAATTTCGAATTGTTCACCTAAACACAGTTCATTTTGAATTGCTACAGTAAAATTATCATTGTACCCTCAGGACCGAAAACTTTTAACACCCGGGTTCTGGGGTATTTTAGAAATTTTCAGCAGACATGAATGATATTTTCGAATTTGTTACACAGTACAACTACTAAATTAGCCCTCGAAAACGACAAAATATTAGCTCCGGGTCCGGGGGATGGTTTTATTTTTCCAAAAATTTTGCACAGTAAAACTACTGAAATAACCACAAAAAAAGACAAAATAGAATATTGTAGTCGAGGGTAGAGTTGTATTTTTCTCACCGTTTTTTTCGTGATTATCACTGAGCGCAGGGGTGTATAGGTAATTAGCCAATATTTTATTATTTTTTCCTAAAACATTACAAGGGCATCGTTCGGACGCGCCCGCAGTGTGTCATACGCACGAGCCTTTCAGGCGATGCGTGCGTGATCGTTAGGTGGTCGAAACTTCGCTTCCGACATTTCACTTAGGGCGCCGCTCTGTCTATCGGTGCGGCGCGTGCCAGTTGCTAGTGTTTGGGGAATTGCCGGTGAATGATTTTGAGTTTTTTCTATGTTTCCTCTCTCATGCCGCCGCAACTTACGTCTAAGTCCTTCATGTGTGTAGGTTGTTTATTTTAGTCTCTGAGGTTTTGATTTCATTTTTATTCCTGATTTCTTTAATTGAAAATTTGATTGTTTTCAATTGTGCCCTTTAATTAAAACTGATTATATATGTTGGTTTTGATTTCAGTCTTTATTCTTTTGATTTGTGATTTCTTTTTGGTTCCTTTAATTTTTTCGGTACAGAGGTTTTGATTTGTTTTAATTTTGTCCTCCAATTGTAATTGATCTTATATGCTACTTTTCATTTCAGTCCTCATTCTTTTAATTTTTTTCCGGTATTACACAACAATTACCTTTACAAATGCCATTATTTGTTTCGGTCCCAAAGTTTTTATTTGTTTCAATTTTATCCTTAAATTGGTATTAATTATATATTTTTTGTTTTAATTGTGTTCTCCAATTAAAATTGATCATATATGTTATTCTTCATTTCGAACTTTATTCTTTTAATTTTTTAACAAAATTACACTGTATTTTTTTTAAATACATTTATTTGTTTCGGTCCCAAAATTTTTATTTGTTTTAATTTTATCCTTCAATTGGTATTAATTAATTATATATATATATATATATATATATATATATATATATTGTTTTAATTTGTTTTCATTGTGTCCTCAAATTCAAATTAGTTATATATGCTACTTTTCTTTTCTATCCTTATTCTTTTAATTTTTGTAACAAAATTACACTGTATTTTTTTTTAAAATACTTTTATTTGTTTTGGTCTCCGGGTTTTTATGTGTTTTAATCTTGTCTTTCGATTGAAATTAATTATATATTTTATTTTTCATTTCGGTACCTATTCTTTGAATATTTTATTTGATATTTCCTTTGGGATTTTTTTGTCATTCTTGGACAATGTTTATTTTTTATCCGTGTTTATGCATCTATGCTTTTAGTTTTTGTTTTTAATTTTTGTCTTTATTTTTTTGTGTTTTCTATTATTTTTATTTGTTCTTTGGATCAGATGATATTTATGATTTTATTATTTGCGTAATAATAATAATAATTTTAGTGATTATTTTTTTATTGTTTTTTTGTAAAAATGTTTTGCTTTTTTTTTTAAAAAAAAATTCGGGGCAATTTAATGATTTTAATTGTTTGGGCAGTAATGTTAATAATAATTTTAACTATTATAGCAATAATAATGATGGTAACGTAGGAATGGATTTTCAATTTATGTTTTTATCTTTTGTGGATAGAAAATTAACTACTTATTTTTGTTATTTGATTATTGCAGGTATTTTCACAATTTATATTTTGTTTTTGTTTGATTTAAATTGAATTATAAAATGAACTAATATTAATATAGTGAATTCAATAATTCAGATATCTGAATCTTCTTGCTTTTTTAATGATGATGATAATTTTATACTGGTTATTTCGTTGAAACCTACTAAACAGATAAATTATATAGATTTAAAATTCATATATTTTATAGAAAACTTGCACTTGACACGAATTTTGCACAGATTTATTATTTTGACTAAATTTATATTATAATAAAAAAAATCTCACACAATTAATATTTTTTTATATTGAAAAAAATATTGTGCCGCTCACAACGAGACGTGGGGGCATTGACTAGTAATAATTAATTGTTGTGCAATGGATTGGGCAATTTGTATTTTATTTTGACTCTGATGATGCAACAATGTTTTTGTCTTGTCTAATATTTGAATTATATATTTTACCATAAATTTTAATCCAAAAATTTATTTTATTTTGCGTTTATTATAATGAATAATCATTTATATATTATATTATTTAAATTGATGATGTATTTTTTTCCTTTCAACTGTACAGCTAATTTCACATGACAGAATTTATCTGATACATGGGTTCGATTTTCAGCCAATATGAAAATTGTTTGTCTGTGTCATTCCTAATTAACAGAGCAGTTGGATGGGAATTGAATATCGATCCTATTGAGCCAATTTTACAAATAAAGTTGATGAACAAATTATTAAAATGAAGTTAATAGGTTAATAAAGTTGATGAAAAATGTATAGGACAAAAGTTTAAATAATATGTTAACGATTGGTTGAAGAGTAGGATTGATATTAATTTTTAAAATAATTTTTATTTAAAAATATATCAAAATAATATATATATATATATATTAATATTAATATAAAAAATATATAAAAAAATAATTAAAAAACTTTTTTACAACACAATACAAAACAAGAACTAAGTTATGCGAGCAACCTTCCAATAGGAATTAAGCAGCTAAGGTTATATCATAATAAGGTTTGAATCAAAATCCTCAGGAAACACAATCACAAGTATTTTCATTCTCCCTGGAACTATAATAATTTGGATCTCATCTCAAGCACTATTTCTTTTCAAATGGTTAAACTTGTTTCACAGTATAGTTGAAGTTACTTTTTAAAGTGATTTTCGTTCATAATTGTATCATAATAATATTTTTATTTTTTTAAAATTATTTTTGACATTAGCATATCAAAATGATCTAAAAATACAAAAAAATAATTTAAAAAATAATTTATTTTTTTCAAAAACGTTTTTGAAAACATAGTGTTAAACAAGCACTAGTAGCTTTCCATGAAAAATTATACCGTTTTCTCTTTGATATATTCATTTTAGGAAAAGTTTAAAAGATTTTTTTCTTTTCAAAATTATATATATATATATATATATTTATATATATATATTCTTATTTTCTAGGTTTAAATTTTAAGGTCATAGTTTAATGTGTATTTTTAGAATTTTTTAAAACAAGATTTATATACAAATTATATCAATAATATTTTTTATCGTCAAATAAAAAATATAAACTCCATTTTGATTTGAACACTTACTAACCAATATGTTTAGTTTGAAAATTTTAAAAATCAAACCAAATGAAATTAAATTCTCACTAAAAACAATTTTTTTTAACTTCTATTGAATTTGAATTCTATCTCGAATCTATAAATTAAAAATTTGTTATGAAAACTAATTCTAATAATTATTTTAAAACTCAAATTAGCCCTTAAAAAAATAAATAAAGAAAAAAAGGATTATAAATTTGAATAGAAATGGATTAAAAAAAAGGATTATATATAAAGAATTCAAATTGAATTCTATCTCGAATGTATAAATAAAAAATTTGATTCAAAATCATGGTCAAGAAATCATGTTGGTTCAGTTTTTTCACAAAGCCTGATAAAGCTCAAGCCCATATAAATAACCCAAGACTTCAAATCAGATTTAAAGCAAAGAGAAAAGCCCAGCTCAATATGCAGTCCAATACAAATGATATTGCACCGGTCCTAAAACCCTAGCCACTTCCCTCATATAAATTCCTCTAGTTTAGCCTCTTACCTTCGTCTTCTGCAACTTACAAGCTCGGCCATCAACCCTATTAGCATCCCTCGGCTTCCAGACCTGCTCAGCTTTTAGACATGGTAAGTGAAATCTCTATCACGTCCTTAAATCTCTACGCTATACTCTTAGGCACAATTTTTCTTTATGCTGTTTTTGTTAATGTTGGTGTATCTGATTTGGAGGATTGAAGAAATGGAAATTTGCCTATTTGTCTGTTTTCCCCCCAAGAAAATAAACAGAAAGACAAAAGGGAAGTGGGTTCTTACTGATGTTTCGGGTTTTGAATTTGCATATGTTTTAAGCTGAGAATGTTTGGAAATCGTAGGAAAAACATATTGTGCTTTGTTTTGATCGTTCATCACTGTGCTAGGGTATATATTAGAGGTTTTTTTTATTTTAATCATGCCTCGGAGGTGGTATTTGTTAATCAGATTTAGATTTTGTTTCTTTTTTGTGAATTCTTGCTCTGATACAGTGTTTTTATTTTATGGTACAGTCGAGGAGAAAGACAAGAGAGCCAAAGGAAGAGAATGTTACCCTTGGCCCTACTGTAAGGGAGGGAGAGCATGTTTTTGGGGTGGCTCACATTTTTGCTTCATTTAATGATACCTTTATTGTGAGTATTCGTTCATATTAGCTAGAATGGAGTATAAATCTTTTCATTATTGTCTTGTTTTATTTCATCTGCAAGTGATCTCTTGCTTGGTTGAAATAATTGCAGCATGTGACTGATTTGTCTGGGAGGGAAACCCTGGTTCGCATTACTGGTATGTGTCTTACAATGGCTTAATTTTCCTAATAATTGGTTGTTGAATCTGAGTAATACAGGAACAATATATAAGCTTGCTTACTTCTTTATTTGCCATTTCCCTTTCAATTCCCTGTTTTGACTAATTAAAAGTATCCTGATTGAGTGCTCTGCTTTGTAGCCTGGACTTCGGTCTGTATTATACATGGGTGTGTTTGGACTCAATTAGGTCATACATGATTTCAGGGGTAGTGTTTACCCGTGTCCGTGTTATTCACATCTGACATGTGTACTTGGTGTACAGTGGAATTTTTTTAATTATTTGAAAACACAATTTCTTAGTGAATTCAGCATCTAGTTACCATATAATGTTCAAGTATTCACAGTAGTGCCACTTGATGGTTTCATTGTCATATAATTGGGCTGCTTGCCTTATTTTGGCTCTGCATTCACTTGTTGAACTGCTGCTCTGGCATAATGGCATCAGGCCATTGTCTCTGCAATTAATGTAACTCTCTATCTCCTTGAACCTAACATGTACAGGTGGAATGAAGGTTAAAGCTGACAGGGATGAATCTTCACCATATGCTGCTATGCTTGCTGCGCAGGATGTTTCACAGAGATGCAAGGTTTTTGTTCTGTTCTATACATAATACGTTGATTTTAGAAAATCTTCTATTTTAATTTTAAGCTATTTATTCACAAGTCCTTTCATCATGACTAACCTGGTTTCAAAACTAACAGGAACTTGGCATCACTGCACTTCACATCAAGCTCCGTGCTACAGGAGGTAACAAAACTAAGACCCCTGGTCCAGGTGCACAGTCAGCCCTGAGGGCATTGGCTCGTTCTGGAATGAAAATTGGTCGCATTGGTAAGATATTGATTTGAAGTATAAAGTTCTAAAATTGCTGTGTTTTGAGTGGATACTGGCAGTTAATTTCATTTTTGTTTTGTTTTGCTGATGTCTTGTTTGTTTTCAGAGGATGTCACACCAATTCCTACTGACAGCACCCGTAGAAAGGGTGGCAGGAGAGGAAGAAGGCTGTAAGCTGTCTCCCATCATAGCAGTTCCATTATGGGTGATGGTTCTTTTCAATCCAGGATGTTTTTGTATTTTTTATTATCCTCTCAGGAGTTGTTGACTTCGAATTTATATTTAAGCTTTGGAGAAACATAAAGATATGGAGTTTTGCTCGACTCTGATGCTCTAAATGAGGTCATTACTTAAATTGAAGTGAGTTTTTATTGGCATCCACTTGCAAAGATAGTCATTTGTTGGAAATTATCAACAAGTCATCACTTGTGACGTTATTTTTCAATCTGGTGTTTCATCCTCTAACCGGAGTAGCCTTTGCACTAAGCATTCCGCCTGAATCTCACAGGCACTGGTTATTCCCTTTCGGTTAACCATTCAGAAAGTGCCCTCAAGTGATTTATCTTGGGGTAATGTTATTTTTGTTCTTGTTGTAGCCGTTTGAACGTTTGTTTGTAGCGTAAGCTGAAAGATATAAACGTTTGTTTGTAGCGTAAGCTGAAAGATATAATTATATTTTTAGAACGGCCTCTTGCATCAGAGCAAAAGCTTCTAACCCTCTAGTTATCTCACATTTTTCATTCAGTCTGACGAAATTACTAGAAAACAATGTAACTACTATCTCAGGTTTAGAAATAATCAGCAACCTTATAGAACTCTATTCATCTCTTGATTTATCATGACTAACTTAAGACAACATGAACACACTGGTTAATGTAGGGTATCATTATCTGCATAATGATATCTTTCGGTTGATTTTATAAACATCAGACTTTTTCCCTGAAGGTTCAATGATGGATTATGGAGAGTAATTATTACCATTATAAAACAGGCTGAGACATCATGCCCCCTAAAGGTGATTATTTAATTCAACTCACAGGAGGAGGGGGTGGGGTAGGAGGAGGGAGTTAAACATGGCAGAAGATCGAGGAGCAAAAAGAAAATGGTGGTAACTATTAATGAAGTCTATCTTCAAGATGTGGGTGCCAAACCAGACTTTAGAGCTTGAATGGTGGCAACATCAGTCTTCCAAATGAAATCAAAAACAACATCTGGATCTCCAGCCATAGCCATCTGGACTAAGCAAATGAGGCTGCTAACAAAGAGAAGAGTTTGAAGGTGGGTGTAGCTGAGGCCATACTGATGTGAAGAGGTAGGGCTACTAAGGTCAAATATGGAATTTGTGATAACTTGAATGATGTGCCTGGTTTTGACAGATATTGGATATTAATAACTGATGAACATTACTACTACGGTCTAATTATGGTTTTGACATATGATAATGACAAGTGCTTTTTAATGATAATTTAAAAGAAGAATGAGCACACCTAGATTAGATAGTTCTGCTCAAAGACAGTAGACTACTTGGCAGACTCTAGTAGCCATTAAGAGTAACACCACACGTGAAGGCATCTTTATTGTCAAAAACTCGTTTTACCCTGTGAAGGATGACAATGATATATGAAATGTTTTATCACATGAATGCATTAGATAAGGGCAATTTGCAATTATCATTGACAATAGATGATGTGATAAACTCCTTTAGATAAGTGATGATAATAGAGTGTTATTTCTCCATCAAAATAAAAATTAGTGGGCAATGGTGCAAGGATACCATAATTAGATGGTATCGTCTGATCAGGGGGGAACTTGATGTGTAAAATCCCCAACAATAATAATGTCAATTTAAACAAATATTTGTATTTCATGATAAACTAGTAGTTTTTTTTTTTTTGTCAAATCTGCTTTAATAAAAACTTTGTAGAGTTTCTCCTATATTTTTACGTACCAAGTTATTAATATTTTCTTCTGGACTTACCAACATCAATTTTTTTTTATAAATATATCCTAACTTAATAATTTGGATGCCATCTCAATCAATTTTTTTTTTTGTAACCCAATAATTATTTCTATATAATTCCTTTTACTACATATTCACATTAGAAGAAAAGCTAAAAGAGCTTAGAGAAATACTGTGTACACACTCACAAAACAATATGGATTACAACAGTGTATTAATGATTTCGCCTCTCAATGCGCCTTAGCCCTTGCCTTTGTATCAGGGGTATTTTCATTTTTTTCACGGGACCGGTTGACATTACTAGATTGTTTGGGGGTATTTTTCGTGTATTTTTGCACAGTAAAAATATTGGTTTACCCCTCCCTTCAGCCTATGAATAGTGACCAAACCAAGGGTAATATCTTTTTTTACCGGTGTATGTGCAATGCAATAACGAAAACACCCACAGATAAAACAAAAACAAAACACTACCAGCAGGGGTCTTCCATGGATTTCACATTTTCAAAAAATGTGTTAATACGACTATACCCCCCGATTAGACAAAAGTAAAGAAATGTATGTAGGGATGTATAAATAATTTGCTCCATTTTTTTTTATCCCGGGCCACTGTTAGCGCATTATCAGGACGTGTCAGTGCTTTTTTCTATCACGCCCATTTCCGGTAGCATGTGCGGCCTCATACGGTGTCCAAAAATGTTCATTTGGTGAATTTGAGGATTCACCGCCATGTCCTCTACCCATTGGAGTGGCGCGTGGCAGCCCATGATTACTGGAGATGCGATGGTGGTCGGTTGATCTTTTTTGTACCCATTTCTCTCTCCTCAAGATCATCTTATACTACAGTCCCCTGGGTTTATGGTAGATTCATTTCTGTCCCTTCTCTTTTGATTGCTGTGCATTGTCCTGATTTCTATGATAGAAGTTTCGATTGGTTTCAATTTAGTCCTTGAATTGAAATTGATGATATATTTAGTTTGCATTTCGGTCTTTGTTTTTTTAATTTTTTGTTTTTTATTAAATCCCTTAATCTTTTTGGTATAGGAATTTGTATTATTTTCAATTTTATCCTGCAATTGAAATTAATTATATATTATATTCTCATTTTGATCCATATTCTTTTAATTTTGATTTTGGTTTTAAATCCCTTAATATGATTGGTATAGAAATTTGAATTATTGTCAATTGTATCCTTCAATTGAAATTAATTATATATTTTATTTTTACTTTGGCCCTTATACTTTTAATTATTCTTTTAAAATTTAATTTTTTTATTAGTATTTATATAGTTATGCATTAAGCCCTATTATTGTACATGTTTATGTGTATATGTTTTTTGTTTTACTTTTGAATTCTTTTTTATCTTTTCTTTTGTTGGGGTTGTAGTTTTTTTTAATTAGTCTTTAATTTTTTTTTTCCTTCAGGTCAAATGTTTTTTTAAAGCTATTAATTTATTTTTTCATTTATTTGATTCCCCCCTCTTTTGTTATAATGTTGATTGTTTTTATTCTTCAAGGTAATTGTTTTTTATTAGTTGTCCAATGATGGTAATAATTATTTTATATGTTTTTTTCTTTTCAAAAAAGCGTTTTAAGGCTAATCATATTTATCTTTTTTTTGTCATTAATTTATTTTTTGCATACTCTTTTGTTATATTTTTTTATTTTCTTGATTCTTCAAGATAATTTTGTTTTTTTTCATTATTTATCCAATACTAATAATAATCATTTGAAATGTTTTTTTTTCAAATGATTTTGTTAAGGCTAATAATATTTATTTTACTTTTTTCATTTATTTTTTTCTTTTGTTACTCTTTTGTTACAATTTTTTGTATTTTTTATTCTTCGAGGTAATTTTGTTTTTTTATTATATATTCAATTATAATAATAATTAGAGATGTGTTTTTCTTGGTTACTATTTTGTTAAACTTTTTATGTTTTTTCTTGGTTACTTTTCTGTTAAACTTTTAATGTTTTTCTTTGTTAATTAAATCATTAATTTAGAATTTTAATGGGGTTAGCTTTGAGCTCTAACCGGTTCAAATATTAGAATTAAATCATGAAAGTAGGTGAAGAAGTTAACCACCCCAGTTATGGACCTCAGCTTTTATAAAAGTAGAAGTAAAGACACATTAACGATTTCCCTTTTTAATGTCTCATGACCTTACATCTTAACAAGATGAACTTTCATGATTTCATTCATTTGGTCATCATTTTCACCTAACATGATAAATTACAAAAGTCCATTCTCTAGATCTTCTATTTTTTTTATTTTTTTTTGTTGGGGATGAGATGTTCTTGAGGAAATGAATGTATAAACTTTGTATGCACTTCGATTGAGCACAAATGAACCGACAGGATGAAGAAGAAGCAATGTATTTATTATTACGATATCACAAATTACAAGGAGGCAAAGCACGCACAAGATGAAATTCTGATTGCAATATTAATTAATAAGGAAAAAAGAATTTCTAGAGAGTGTACACTATGTGACATGGTGTTCTGTTTCTGTGTAGCAAGATCCAAAAATCATGCTAGTTGAAATTCTATTAAACAAATTCTTTTCGATAGAAGTGGCTAAAAACCTACAATTTTTATCTCCCTATGTATGTGTCCAATGACACTTTAGCTTGGAATAAATTTTAATCAAGGATAAAATTAACCAAATTCTTTATATACTCTTATTTTTGGATGTGAGGAAACCCATTTCCTGAAAAGTGCATTTTATGAGTCCATGTGAGCGAGGAAAACCCCGTTGTCCCAGATTCTTATAGGGGGTGTACGTCTTGACTCGGACTCGAGACCTACTGTGAAGATTGTAAGCTCTTTGTCATCACGACACGACTCAAACTCGAGATCTGCTACCGAATTATGTTTTTATCTTCATTATTTTTATAGTTTAAACATGTTTAGACTGGAGCAGTATTGAGCAGGTAATCATCAGTATGAATCTCAACTAACTATACTATTGTTTTCCTAGTAATTTGATTACTCCATTAAATAGTTAAACAATTACTAATAATATATATCTGTAAAATATTTATAACATTGACTAAACCCAATCAATGCCAATACAATTCATGTGCAACCATAAAAATAATAACATAATAAAAAGCCCTTCATTGGAAGGGAAGAAAAAAAACAAAAGAGCAGAGACAGTGCTAGCCAGAAGCAAACTCTCCTTTGCTTAAACATCCACATGACAATGTTGTACAATCTGATACTTGATCCCTGTTCCGACATTGATTCCATTACTCCGGCTGCCAAGTGTTATATAAGCCGGACAGTTGGCGAATATTCTATAACTCCCAGACAACCAAGATCCAACCTTCCATTTTAGCTTCCCATTGATCTTGATATTAAACAGCACAGCCCCAGCATTCACGTCTTGGCTGATCGAAACAGCAAGATATGGAGACACAGGCACAGCATCACCATACAGAAATGGAGACCAAACTGAGATGTCACTGTGACCCTGGTACGCTGTCGGCAGTTCAGTTGCCAAGGTTATCTGCTGGTTATGGTAAGAAGCATAAATGTCGAGCTTTTCATAGTATATACCAATCTTGTCGTTGGGGTTTTTGGTGGATATGGTAACTTGCATGTTTGAAGATAGGAAATTTGGGTCCGAAAGATTCAAGCCATAGATGGTAGTGTCTTGAAGGATGAACCTCGGCTTGTGGGGCTGTAAAATGATCCATACGAGGAAGATTACCACCAGAATGGTGATAATGAGGGCAAGAATGCCTATGAACATGCGGCGGCGGCGCTTCTTCTCGTCGTCGTGGTGGCCACAGTCTTCCACTTCCTTGGACATGGTTGTCAAAGGGTGCGTCTAAGGAGAAAAATAATGCAAAGAAAGATTGATGAAGAGACTACAAAGTGTCAATTGTGTGCTTAATTATATAGAGAGGAATTGAGATGTAACCAGAAACTGGGTAGTGTCAAGTGATGATGCCTCGTAAGTTCAATATTATATGGCGTGACTTCATATGAATGGTAAGCGTAACTTTAAGCTAAAATTAAACCGACAAGGATGGGACTTGAATTTTTTGTTTAAAAAAATCTTATCTTTTTTTTTTTTCATGCTTTGGAAAACGTAAATTATGATTCAAATAAGCGAGTAAAACTCTAGTTGTCTAAGACTCTTACAAGGGGTGCATGCTCTAACTCGAATTCGAAACCTGCTATGTAGATTGCAAGTTCTGTGTCATCGCACCACGTTCAATGGCAGAAAAAAAATCTTATCATTACAATATAAATTCATTAGTTTCTTGGGTTAATTTTTTATATTTAAAGATTAAGGTTTTATTTGTTTATGCGACCGGGTTGATGTTATTAAAAAAAAGAAAAAAAAGTTTTTATACACTAAATATTGTCAGTTTGGATGTATAATTGAAATTGTTTTTTAAAGTGCTTTTCGTTCAAAAATGCATCAAAATGATATTTTTTTTTAATATTTTTAGATTATTTTTTATATCAACACATGAAAATAATCTAAAAATACCAAAAATATTTAATTTAAAATAAAAAAATAAAATAAAAATTTTTCAAATATTTTTAGAAAATATTTTTAAAATACAATATGTTGTTAAAGTTATACGCAAAAAAATAAATTCCAAGATAAAACGAAAGGTCTTTTGCATATACAAAAAGTGTTATCAAGTTACAATTTTATCACATCGATATGATAATCATTCTTGGCATATGAATATCAAATCCATATTTTTAATATAATAAACAAACTCGCGAGAAATATTTGTGAATTTATTTGTGAATTGAGTCTTGATCAGCAAGATGTAGTGAATCATAAGGTGTTTACTTAATTGTTTCATGTAGACGTCTATAAGTAGTTGATTTTTTATATATAATTTTAAATCCAAGAATAAGTAGATAAAATTAAAATATGTATTCAGGATCAACCTTATTTTTAATTAAAGATAAATTTCTTAAACATGTGGACTTTATGGTCAAGCAAGTAGAAACATATTTACAACCTGTTTGGAATCCATTTTATTAGACTAAAATTGGTTTCAACTACTTAAATAAACTAAATTTATTTGAGTTATTAATTGGATTTTTATGTATAAAATTTCTTTTTAAAAATTTAAATTCATTTAATATAAGGTAATAAAAATTTAAAAATACTTTTGAAATACAATATCAAAAAAATGGGAAAAACCATAGTTGTCCAATCCGTTCCGTTCCGGCCGGAATGGCCGAAACGCCCCATACCAGTCAAAAAAACGAAACAAAACGGCGTAGTTTTTATCCCGGTTTTTATTCCGGCCTGTACCGGAAATTCCGGCCAAATTCCGGCTGGAATGCACCGGAAATGCACCGGGTGTGCCGTTCCGGTCTCCCACGTCTCTCTCTCTCAAGTTGAATATATTTATTCTGCCCCCCTATACGCCCCACCTTATATATATATATATATATATATATGTTCCCGCCCGCCTATACCTATTATATATATATATATATATTATAAAAAAATAAAATTATTGCATCAACTTTAATTTTATAAAAATTAAAAATTATATTTAATTTTTTTGCTTTTTAATTTTTTTATATATAATTAATTAATTAATTATATATGAACAGTAAACCCGAAACGGCGCACTGAAACGCTTCGAAACCGAAACGCCCCGTACCAATAGAAAAAACAAAACGTCAACCGAAGCGAAACGGACAGCTATGGGAAAAACACATATGCCTCTAGCTATTGGCCAATTAAACAAACATATAATATTAGTTTTTTTTTTCTATTTTATAAAACAAAGCATACGTCTTCATTTCTTGTAAATTTTCAGTGCCTGCTTTCCTAGCCTTTGTTGTCTTAATTTTTATTTTAATTAGCTTGAAAAATCTAGTGTGGTGCTACTTAATTTGGTTAATAAAATTAATCATAGCACAAGGCTATTGTTTTTGTACTAATATAATGTTAACGTATATATTATTGAGTTTCTAAAAGGCGTGATGTGATGGTAGAGGGCTTGCGATCTGCATAGTAGATCTCGATTTCGAGTCAAGACGCATACTCCTTATAAGAATCTGGGACAACCGGGATTTTACTTGCTTATCTGGGCTAACAAAATATATTTTATAGGAAGTGGAGTTTTCTTGCATAAAAAAAAGTATAAATCATTGAGTTAAATAATTTTAGACACATTTGGTGTAATTTTCAATCACATATTTAATTAATCAACCCATATCATAAATTTGTATTATTACTGCAAAATATTTTATAATTGTATTTTATTTTCAAATTATTACTGCACCATTGGATACTTAAAATATAGAAACTTTCATAAATGTTTTCCAATAGTTTTGAACTAGTTAATTGCCCGCACTACGTTGCGGGTCGAGCAAATATTTTTTATAATTGTTTGGATTGAAACAATTAATAGATTTTGCTAGTTCAAAAATAAAATATAACATCTATACATACAAGGTTTGATATAATGAAACACATCAATACACCCTATTATAACAACAACAACATCGAAGGCTTGACATCTAAAAATATCATTATTATTATTGCAAAACAATAATAATTATTAAATTATTCCGAGAAGAAAAAAACTTGAAAACATTAATAAAAGAGGAAGTAAGAAAAAAAAACTAAAATTATTATTATTATTATTATTGCGTGAATAATAGGAAAATAAATTCAATAGAAGAATAAAAAAGCCCAAAAACTTTAACAAAAGAGCAAACAAAAAAAATGAAAATAAAAATAAAAATTATTAGCTAAAAAAAATCATTTGACGTGAAAAAATAACTAATAAAAAAAACCAAAAGAAAAAACAAAGGCTTAAAAAGAAATATCAATTTTCAAATGATCATAAACACAAACTAAAATTTAAGAACAAAATTTTTGAAAAATATGTTATCTCAACAAAGAGAAAATAATAAAAATTAAAAACCAAAACTAAAAGCACACATATATAAACATGGACAAAAATATAGACTATTTAAGTACGATAAAAAAATAAAGGAATTAAAACAAAAAATTAAAAGTATAAGGGCCGAAATGAAAACCAAATATATTATCAATTTCAATCAAATGAAAAAATTGAAAAAATCAAATAAAATATAACATCTATACATGTAAGGTTTGATATAATGAAACACATCAACACACCCTATTATAATAATAGGAACATTGAAGCTTTAACATCTAAAAATATCATTACTATTACTGTTAAAACAATAAACATTAATTATTATAATCCATATTAATTCTTCTCACATGCTACAATAAACAACTCCGAACTATTTTAATATATTAGATAATTAAGATGAGTCGACTTTGAAGATCGATAGTAATGTTTGATGAACATGGCAAGCAATTCTGACGTAGCATCTTTTTTTTTTTTGACAACTGGATTAAGAAAATATTAGTTAAACGACGACGACGACGACGACATTAATCGATTGAGACATCAATCGCTCTCAATGGATTTTACCAACCAACTGGTCATGATCTGAGATTATTTATTGTTGAGATCATTAATTGGATCAGAATTTTCCACAGAAATCTATGTTTATTAATTAATCAAATAAAGTCGACAACCGCAGCTAATGGTTGTTGCGAGAAGGTGATTGATGGGCATGCAAGTGATTCACTACAACTATAAACATCATCTTTGCCTTGCTTTGAAGAGAAACGTGTAGGGCATTCATCTTTTTAGTATGTAATCTTTTATTTGTAAGAGAATAATTAAAGGGCCCTTGCTGAAATTTTTTAATTTTAATTTTTACATTTTAGTGCATGTAGTTTGCGTAGTTTACAATTCAATCATTAATTTTTTTTTTCAATTTCATCTTTTAAAGTTATGTATTTTTATAATTTTACAAGTTAGGATCTATTTTTAAGTTATTTTCTCACGCTTGCCGAAGTTATTTGTTTTAATTGCCTTCAATTTTTATGCAATAAACCACATAACTAGCAATATAAGCTTTTTGTTAAGAAAAATAATAGGAAAAAAGCGAATCAAGACTAAAAACTTATAACATGTTTACAAAAATTGAATCATAATTTTTCCTATAATTTTTTTCAATGTTATATAATTAAATAAGAGAATATAAAAACCCATAACACGATATACATTATCTTTTGTTCCTTATAATAAAAAAAAAATTCTTTCTACTTTAGAATTTAATTAATGTTACCAACTTAGGTCTAGAATGAGAAAGTAAGGAGTATGACCAACTCTAATTAGAATTAAAGTTTGAAGAGAGTTTTTGTTGGTGCGCTGTACAGATCTATAGATCAGGGTTATTGATCCCGTCCCGGGTACTGTTCCGGTTTTTTGTTTGGAACGGAACGTTCCGGTTTCGGTACCGTTTCGGGTACCGGTTACTGTTCATTTTTATTTAATTATATATATGAAAAAAATAAAATATTAATTTAACAAGTATAATTTAAATTCAAGATAAATGAAATTTAAATTATACAATACAAACATAATCTCAAAATTAGAAACATCTTTGAAATTCCAAAATATTATGAAAGTAAAATGTTCTAAAATAAAAGAAAAATACATCAAACATCTTCTACATCATTAATATAAAAATAAGGATCTTGATCTGGCTGTGGAACATAAGGAAAGTCATCAACAAGACATTCCAATAGTTGGTCATTTCCACCAAGCTCATTCTCCTCATTTACACATGTGACGCAGCAGAAAATCACGCGGGAATACGACCAACGTCAATATTCCTTAAAATTAAAGATAATGAGAATAAATCTCAATCAAACTCAGTGTTTATTTGATAAAATGATAGTTGAAGTTGACTGCAGGGTTTACAAACATACTTAAGGAGAAAACCCTAGCCTAATTCAATACAGAAAAGGAAAGGACATAAAACATTAAATTTGCCATAAATGGCAAATTTGAGATAAATGCAGAATGTGAAAGGCCTATGAATTCTAAGAGAGTACCAATTGACCAAAGTCAATTCGGACTCTTAATTCAAAAGTTATTGCAAAAACAAAACTTTCCTAAAATAGCAAAAATGACGATTCCGGGGCCGAAACGATGGAATTTGGCCAAAATTGGGTCGAGGTCAGCAGCAAAGCTACTGATTTCTTCCGAAAACGACGAAACGCATTGACTGGGTGAGTTTCGCGTTATTCCAACCTCAACGACCCGGATGCCGAAATTCAGTTGCCTTTGAATTTCGGGTGATCCCTCTTCAGCATGTATGATTCCACAACCTGTTCTACATCAACATGTCTCTTTATCATCTAAATTTAAAGTAGAGAAAGGTGCTTCGATACTCTCCCAACTTATGTCCTCTCCATCAACTTAATTTAACAAGCATAATTAAAATTCAAGACAAATTAACTTTAAATTATACAATATAAACACAAAGTCAAACAAATATAATCTCAAAATTAGAAAAAAAAATTAAAAGTTAAAAAAAAAAAAAAAAAAAAAAGGATTTTCAGGCCGGAACGGAACGCCCGGTACGGAACCGGGGCGTTCCGGCCGGAATTTGCCCGGATTTTCCGGGACAGGCCGGGATTCTAGCCGGGACAAAAACGTCGCCGTTTTGTCCCGGATTAGGCATTGGGACGGGGCGTTCCGGCCGTTCCGGCCGGAACGGGACGGGATCAATAACCCTGCTATAGATATCTCTTTCTATGGTCAAGTAGACGTCTAAGTGTTTGTGGAAGACACGTATAAGATGAAAAACAGCAGCTCCCAGGAGGGGTGCCATGGTAATTGCATATTTTTTTAAATGACTAAATACTAATCTGCCCCCAACAAGACAAAATTGAAGAGTTGGTTGCAGGGGTGTCCTGGTAATTTACCCTTTTAAAAATATTTTACTTCGAATACACACGCCCAACAATATTCGGCCTCGCGCCCTCTTCGAGCAGCGTGTACGACATCGCCCAGTGGCTGAAAATGTACATTCAAAGTCTCCGTGGATGCTCTGTCGTGTCGTCTTCCTCATGGTGTGACGCGAGTCCTCACACGGTGGCTGGAGACGAGACGGTGGGTGGTTGAACTCTTTTTTCCCCTTTTCTCTCTCTTTCACCCTAAACTACATGACAGCCCCCCGGTTTTATGGTTATTTCATTTTAGCCCCTGCTCTTTCAATTGTGTTGTATGGTACTCATTTCTGTAATGTAAGTTTTTGATTTGTTTCAATTGTTTTCTTCAATTGAAATTGATTATATATTATATTTTCATTTCATTCCTTATTCTTTTAATTTTGGGTTTGGTTTTAAATCCCTTAATATTTTCAGTATAGGAGATTTAATGTTTTCAATATTTTCCTTTGATTGAAATTGATAATATATTTGGTTTTCCTTTCAGCCCTTATGCTTTTAATTTTTTATTTTAATTCCTTTATTTTTTTATATTTCTTAAATAGTCTCTATTTTGTCCATGTTTATATATATGTGCTCTTAGTTTTTGTTTTTAATTTTTATTATTTTTTCTTTTGTTAAGATAACATTTTTTTTCAAAAATTTTGTTTTTAAATTTTAGTTTGTGTTTATGATCATTTGAAAATTGATATTTCTTTTTTTCCCTTTGTTCTTTTTATTTTATTTTTATTTTAACGTCAAATGATTTGTTTAGCTAATATTTTTTTATCATTTTTTTTTGTTTTCTCTTTTGTTAAAGTTTTTGGGTTTATTTTATTCTTTTATTGAGTTTATTTTCCCATTATTCACGCAATAATAATAATAATTTTAGTTTTTTTTCTTGCTTCTTTTGTTAATGATTTCTAGTTTTTCTCTCTTGGGGTAATTTAATAATTTTTATTGTTTTAGTAATAATAGTAATGATATTTTTAGATGTTAAGCCTTTGATATTGCTATTGTTATAATATGGTGTGTTGATGTGTTTCATTATATCAAAACTTGCATGTAGAAATGTTATATTTTATTTTTAAACTAGCAACATTTATTAACTGTTTCAATCCTAATTGTTATAAAAATTATTTACTCGGCTCGCAACATAGTGCGGTTTATTTAACTAGTAAATCCTATGACAGGAGCTCAAGTGTGATGGCTAAAAAATCATCATAGTAGAGCCTTGATTGCTTCTAACTAGTTGATGCAGTACCAATATGTTTTGTCAAAAGTAGAAAGAAAAAGAATGCTTAAATAAGGGAATGAGGTTTTTATTAAAGATATATTTTTTCTTTATTTAAATAAAAATAAAAATTTAGATATTTGTTTTAATTGCCTTCAGTTTTTATGCAATAAACCACATAGCTAGCACTATACATTTTTTGTTCAGAAAAAATAATAGGATAAAAGAGAATTAATACTATAAAGTTAAAATATTTCTATAACATTTCTATCATTATATTTATTACAATTTTTTTATTGTAATATAATTAAATAAGAAAATATAAAAAACATACCCCATGAACACGAGATAAAATATATCCACATTATCTTTTGCTCCGTACAATAATATTTGCTTTCTACTTTATATTTTAATTAATGTTACCAATTTTTTATGATCTATTAAATAATATTTTTTTAATTTATTTTATTAAACATAAGCAACAACTCTTTAATTCCCATTTAAACTTTTTATGATATTATAAAACCGATTACTTGCACATTATTCTATTATATTAATAATTAATTTGAAAATATATTTTTTTATACATGCCACATTGGAGTTGACTCATTAGAACTCATTTAATCTTGGGCTAAGCCCATACACAACCCGGTCATTATTTCAAAACCAATATGAATTTAGTTTGTTTTTAAATCACTATTGTTTTAATTTTTTTCTATAAAAGTTTTAGATAAAGTGTTTTAAGTCAATATTAACCCGTTAAACCTTCCACATGAATCATAAGCCTAACCAATTCAAGAATTTCTTTTATATATAAATCATGTTTTTTATCTAGCTATATAACACCAAAAATAAACACACAAAGAAAGATGATTACATTAAGAAGTTGTTTGGGAGGGCGTTTGAAACGCCGTTTCCTTTTTTTTTCTTCTTCATTTTAAATGATTTTTTTTTTGTGTTTTTAAATTATTTTGATGTGCTGATGTCAAAAATAATTTTTAAAAAATAAAAAAAATGATTTTGATGTATTTTTAAATGAAAAACATTTTCAAAAACAACCGCAACCGCCCTCCCAAACAGGCCCTAAATGTCAGGAAAACTATTTATGTAGGATGTGAAAACAAATGAGTATCAATATGTTGTAATCTTAATAAAAACAATTACACTTAAATCATACCCTATGAAATAGTATCCGAAGAAAAAAATTAACTAATCTATTTAAATAAATCTTAATCAAGTAATTCAAATCCAAACTTTGGCTTTTTTCAAGACACTGTTTGAATTACTAAAAAAACTACAAGGGTGTTCATGGATTCATCTTTTTCAAAAAAATATTTAGACAATAATATTTTAAATTAAACTAGATCAACCTAGCACACTCATAAAACTTGTGACTCACGTTATGATCTTGCTCAAGTTTAATTATACACACACTCTTATTTAATAATTATAAAAGGCATTCGTAAGAAAATAACAAAGTAAAATCAAGGAAAGAAACAAAATTAATTTAAATTTAAGTCTAAGAGGGGAAAAAAAAGGTCAGACACAATACTAGCATGTGTGGTCATAAAAATAAAAGACCATACAAGCATAAACCAAATTCTTACATCTCTATTTTTTTTTCAAGCAACAAAAACTATTTTTCCACAAAATGACCATAAAGTGTGTTATCATTATCGCAATTACCTCACACCAAACCAATTAAAATAATTTCTCAAACTCAAACATGAAATAACAAACTATACTAGAATAAAATTGAAAAAAAAAAACATTTAGGAAGCAAAATGAAAAAACACAAAGGCTTAAGAAAAAAATATTATGGTCCTGAGTGTTTTATGAGTGTGTCTACAGTAAAATTGTGATGCCTTTTAGTTTTTTTTCTTAATAACTATCATTTCTCCATCCATATATTATAGACTTTAAATAATTTAACACCATAGTTTTGTGAGATAATTGCATTTTATCTTATAAGCTAAATTATATCGTAAAAATAATGTTCATTTAACACTGTTTATGCAGACTCATTCTACTGTGGATTAGTTGTCCCTCTCTCCTCTTCCGACGGTCACCATTAACAAATCCTACTAAACCTTAAAAGTTCTTCACTGTACTCACAATCCAAAGGCCGCTACTGGGTATTAATTTAGAACCATACAGGTGAAGGGAAAGAAATTATTAGCTCGAGTCATTGTGCTGATTTTGAAAGATGTGGTATTCTGTTTGCGTGTGGTTTAAAGTTAGAAAAGCAATTGATTTTGATGGCTCTTTGTTTTTCTATGATAGACGGCGAGGAGGATGTCGGACTTGAGGAGAATAAATCTGGATCTCTGGGGCCTTCTTTACGAGTGTGAATGATTTTGATGACTTTAAGCTTGGACCATGTGAATTGTAGGAGTACTTCTTCACCTAATTCATTCTCTTTGAAAAAAATTGATTTTGTGAACTGGTGGCGGCCACGATGGAATCTACATCAATTACTCGAGTCAAGCAAACACAAAATCGGAAACACCCTTATGGTTTCAATTTAGCAATTGGTATTTATGATTAAGTGTGTGTTTTGGCATTGTGGTAGCTTTTGTAATTGTAGTTAAGAAAAATATATTATATTTTTTTTTCAATTATAGTTTTTTATTTTATGAGATAGTTTTTAGTAGGATATGCAAAGCTGTGACATTTGCTGATTAACCAAACAATTTCAAAATTGTATATGAAATAAAATAGAGTTTCTACTACACCGAATCACAGAAAAATTATAAAATATTGTTTTTTTCAATTATAAAATATTGTTTTTTTTAAAACTACTCCCAAAACACCCTGCAACATAAATCCTACCTTCTACAAACAACCCATTTTCTTTTTTATTAATCATCTTAAATGGTGGGGGATATATGGCAGCTTTCTATTATACAAAAACTAAAAGAGCTCAAGCATTCACTATAGACACACACTCAGTTTACTATGGATTGGAACAATGCATTTATTATTTTACCCCTCGATACACCTGAATTTTAGCCTTAGAATCTGGGGTATTTTTGATTTTTTACATTTCAGTGCACAGTTAAATAGCCATAATACCCTTAAATAACATAAAAATCAGGAGTTGCATGCAGGGGTGTCACGGTAATTTCACATTTAATGAGTAGTAACATACGTGTTAAATACTAATACGCGCCCATAAAAGATAAAATACAAGATTTGGCTATAAGAGTGTTTAGGTAATTGACCATTTTTTAAAATGTTAATTTATTCCGGAATGAACAATAACATTAATACGTAAATACTTATATGCACCTATAAAAGACAAAATTCAAGAATTAATTGCAAGGGTGTTTAGGTAATTTATCATTTTTTAAATAATATTTTCTACCGAATACTGCAAATGCGTCCGCCGGATGAGCCGACGGTTTTCGGCCTCACGCCCCCTTCGGCGGCGCGTGCGGGCAATTCAAGCAATGAAAAATGTTCATCCGGCGTGTCAACAGTGGAGCGCGTTGTGTCACATGGTCGCCAAAAACATGCTGGTTGGCGATTGAAAGTTTTTTCCCTTTTTTTCTCTCCTGCAGGCAAAAGTGCTCGGCAGTCCCCGATGTTGTTGGTGTTTTCATTTCAGTCCTTTATCTTTTGATTGTGTTGTATGGTCCTGATTTCTGTTATAGAAATTTTGATTTGTTTCAATTTTGTCTTTCGATGGAAATTGATTATACATTGTAGTTTCATTTTGGTCATCATTCTTTTAATTTCCGGATTGGTTTTAAATCCTTAATATATTCGGTATCAAAGTTTTGTTTTGTATAAATGACCTATGTTTATTTTTTTAAAATAATTTAATACAGTGCTACGAAATAATTTTAATATAATAATATGAGGAATAAATCTTATAAAATAAAAATAATATTTTAATTTCTTTTTTTAGCAATAACTATGGTGACATCAATAGTATGACCAATAATAATTAGAATATTAATTATTTTTAATAATATTTATAATGATCTCTATAATAATTATGATAATTTAACAATCATGATGATAAGAATGAAGATAATAATCGAAATAATTCATCAGTTGATGTTATTTTTCTTAAGGGTTGATTTTTGCGGCTTTTTTATGTATGATATTTCATATCTAATATCACATAAACAAAAAATATATGAAGTCACACGTAGATGAAACAGGTTGAAAAATTGGAGCAAATTATCCACAATGAAAAAATATACGACTCAATTGCCCTCCACTTTGCCGTAGCCATAAACAAAGTTTTTAACATACAAAAAATTGTTAATGGTCTTAGATTTTTTTATAATCATAATAATGATAGAAATTTTTATTTATTATAATGATTATTGTGCTCATAGTGTTAATAATTATAGCTTTGATGATAAGAATAATAATAACTCATAAAATAATATAAAAAATATCAGTGATATTTTTTTTAATAATAATGCTAATTATAATTTTGATTATATTAAAAAACAATAAGGGTATTGATTTTTGTGATGATTATTGTTATAATAATTATAATGATTATAACATAAATGATGGCAACAACGTTAATACTGCTAATAATAATCAGAATATTGATTATTTACAGTAATAGTTATAATGAAAGCTATAATAATTGTGGCAGTTTAACAACAATTTAACAATCATGATAATAACAATGAAAATAATAATTCATTGGTCGATGTTGTTTTTATTAAAAAAAAAAAATTTACAATATTTTTATGTAAAATATTTCAGATCTAATATAACATAAATAACAAAAAAAAATATGAGGCAACACATAAATAAAATGGGTAAACAAATTTGCCCAAGTTATCAACAATAAAAAAATATATGAGTCACTTCCTCTGCGTTTCACCGCAGCAAAAACCAAATTTTTTAACATGTGAAAAAAATATTAACGGTCCAATATTTGTTTTTAATAATGCTATATATCTTAACAAAATAATCAACCTACACAACTATCGAGATGACTTTTTTATTCCGCTTCGTGCCCTGCCATCCCCGGAGGGGGAGAACGGTGCGCGATGAAATGAGTGTGTTTTATAGTCGTAAAAATTACAACTATAATTATTAGGAGTCACCATCTAGTATTAAGGTCACTAGGAAACCTATTGGTCTGCCAGAGTCTGAGTAAGGGGACTTGTTGTGCAAGGGAAAGACGCATCACCCCCAATGCACCCTACCTAAGGTAAGCTGCATTATTGTTTGATTGTTTTTCTAAGTTTGATTTTTATCGTTGGTCTTTTCTAAATCTCGAAGTAGATCTCTCTTCGTGAGAGAGTCTCTATCTCATCAGGAGTTGAAAGACTAACCAAAAAGAATTTTACACTACATTTTCAAAAACTTTTTTTTTGTCTGCGGGTGTACTTTACAATGTAATTTTACACCATAGTTAAAGACTTTTTTTCTTATCTGCGAATGTACTTTACAATGTAATTTTACACCCTAATAGATAAAACAAAATAATTATTAATTTGTTTTTTATATTTTGTCCAAGTTTCATCGGATAATCATAAACTGGTTACAATATCCAATTTTGTTCAAAATATGTGTGAGTTTTCTAACCCTCAAACATAAATTAGGATAGTGTGTTTTTAATCCTCCTCCTCCTCCTCGTTTGAATGCGTTTTCCAGTCTTCAACCACCAAATCAAATAGTGCGCTCTCCAGCCCTCAACCATAGATCCTAGATAACGAGCTTTCTATCCCTATTTTCCATTCCATGAAATCTTCACCATTCATATGTTTCACCTGGGTAGGTCACCCATTACAATGAGACCATGTCCATCATTTTTACCCGGGTAGGTCACTTATTACAATGAGACCACCTTCATCATTCTCACTTGGGCAGGTTGCCCATTACAACAATACCATCTTTGTGTTTTTACCATCTTCATCATCTTTAGTTGGGCAGGTCACCCATTACAATGCGACCATTTTCCTGTGTCATTCACAAACATCATCATCTTTCATCCTTTAAGTGTCCTCCTTAGGTCTCAATTCTTAGGTAGTGCGCTTTCTAGCCCTATCTTACCATTCCCTTTTGAGTGCGCTTTATAGCCCTCATTCTCATTTCTGGATGGATCAATCATTTCTTGGTCTAGTAAATCCACTTTTCTTTTTCTTTACAACGTTTACTATCTAAAGTTTTTTACAAAATTTTAGTCGTAAGCATTGTAAAGAGGGGGGCAACAGTCATAACCCAATTTCAGGGTTACTCTCCAAAATCTACCCAAAAATAACAAAAATAAATAAAAGGGGGCAACATCAAAAGAAAAATCAATGTGGAAATTTTGGATGTTTTCGAGAGTCCGGTCGTATCTCTTTTGTCCCCAAAAATAGAGGAAAGTGCAGATTTAAGGCAAAAATAATTTATCACTGGATAAATCTGTGTAAAAATTAAGTCGAATGACATAATTGTATTTTTATGGGTTGATTTAATTTAATCGTGGACCAACTGAAGGATTTAATTAAGTGCAATGACTTAATTTTATTTTAAATTGGTCACATCAAATTAATTAAGAGCTTAATTGATGAAAAATCAAGTTCTTGAGCTTAATTCGGGCTCAATTGAGAAGATTGGAATTTTCGGAGACCTAATTGAATTTTTCCAAGCCAATTGTGCAAAGTCAAGGGTCAAATTGAAAACAATTAAGAGTTTAATGGTCAATTAAGGGTTAAATCACATAAATCAGAACCAAGGACCAAAATAAAAAAGGAGCACAAAGCCAAGGTTGTTGTTGAAATTCTGAACGGGGATACAATTGCACAAAATTACAAGTTTAAATCCAATAGGGGTGCAATTTGAATAATTACAAATTGAGAGACCAAACTGCACTTCCACCTTTCCCAAAACTGCAGTCCCGCCGCAGTAGACGCCCGACACGCCACCATTGCAGGCACGTCGTTGCTCACAGTCCACCTGCACCACCACCGATAGCCACAACTACAGGCATGCTACTGCTGAAAGCAACCCACCACCGAAAGCCATCGTGTATAAATAGCAGCCACCATTAACGATGAAGGTGGGGGGGGGGGAGAAGAACCGAAGAAATAAAGAAAAAACATAGGGAGAGAAAGGACACATAGAAAACCAGAGAAAAATTAATGTAACAAAGGGGACGATGATCAAGTTAGAGAAGAAAAAAACAGAAGAAAGGGAGAACGGGTGAGCAAACAGATGATATTACAAAAAAAACACAAACGAGAATGACAAACAGGGATGAGAGGGAGAAGATCGATTTACAAAGCCATAAAAATAGACAAACAAACTCTAGTAACAGTTCCCCTTTCTCGGCTCACCATCAACACCTCTCTCTCCCTTTGGTAGCCTCAACAAACCTCTCTCTCTCCTTCACCAACACAGCCACCAGCTTCGACAACAACAGCCCATCGTCTCCCTCAGCAGCTCCAGCAGCTAAGTCCCTCAGCACCCAAGACAATAATTAACAGCAGCGACAGCCAGCCTCTCGTCGCAACAGCTCTCTCTCCCACAGTCTTAGTCGGCAGATCTCTCCCTTTAAAACCAGCAGCAACCACCTCTCTCTCTCCCCTCCATCTCTCTCTCCTCGCCAACTTCAGCAGAAGCTAGCCACCACCCAACCTTCTTCTCCAGCTCTGGAGACGAAGACCAGCAGCCCCAGCAACACGAACCAGCCCCTTCTGTTGCTCCTCCCGACCACCATAAGCTGCCATTTTCGACGCCACCACAAGGACAACCACCTCGGCCTCCTCTACCCGGTGGCAGTGGCAGGTGAGCCTCTCATCACCATCGATCGCCCTCTATTTTATTGTTCACGTAACATGTGAACACTATTAATTCACTTACTGTTCACGTGTCTTCAATAGCCCAATCCCCATCTTTTTTTTCTTTCTGTTGTTTAATTTTTGGGTCGGGCTGCTCTTGGCCCAGCTCAGTAGAGGTGGGCATTTGGGTCAACTTGGTTGGGCCGACCCATTTAGCTGGGCCAGGCCTGACCCGAATTTTTTTAACTTTTATTTTTATTTAAAAAAAAAAATTGCATTTAAAAAAAAACAAAAAATGTGTTGTTTTCGTGCATACGGCCGGATTCCAAGGTTTTTCCCATCATATTTTTCGTAAAAAAAATATGTTGCATCTTTCTCATATTTTGAATGAAAATTGGATATCGTAACCAATTTATGATTATCCGTTGGAATTTGGCCAAAATATCAAAAAAATTATTAATAATTTTCTTATAACTATCGGGTTGTAAAACTACATTGTAATGTACACCCGCAGATAAAAAAAGGTTTTTATTACGGTGTAAAATTATATTATAAAGTACATCTGTAGATAAGAAAAAAAGTTTTTAACTACAGTGTAAAATAACATTGTAAAGTACACCCGTAGACAAAAAATAGTTTTTGAAAGTGTAGTGTAAAAAAAATCAACTTAGAAAAATAATCAAACAACAATGTAGCTTACCTTAGATAGGGTGCAGCAGGGGTGATGCGTTTTCCCCTTGCACAACAAGTCCCCTTACCTAGACTCTCGCAAACCAATAGGTTCCTAGTAACCCTTAATACTAGGTGGCGACTCTTGATAATTATTGTTGTAATTTTTACGACTATAAAACACACTTCATTTTCACCGCGCGTCGTTGTCTCCCCTTCTCTGAGGATGGCGGGGCGCGAAGCATGAAAAAACACTATCGCGGCAGTGGTGTCGAAAATGACGGCCTTTGGTGGCTAGGAGGAGCAATGGAAGAGAGTTGGTCTGAGCTGCTGCTGCTTCGTTGTTGTGGCATCGCCGGAGACCAGTTGTTGCTGATGGAGGTCATGATGAGGTCGCCGATGCTGAGGAAGGAGAGAGAGGGTCGTGGTGGCTTGCTGCCGCGATAATGGCTGCTGCTGGTTGTGGCCTGCAAATTGCCGAGGGAGACGAGAGAGAGCTGTTACGGGAGAAAGGAGAGAGAGAGAGAGAGAAACAATTTATGCGTGACTGTTGTTGGCTGTTGGTGAAGAGGTACTGCTGCCGCAGAGCTAGGGAAAAGGAGTTGGGTCTGCCGGTGTTGAGGAAGATGAAGTTGTTATCCTGCCGAAAGTGGGAAGCTTACAAATGGTCTGTCCCTCTGCATCTTCTTTGAGTTTTTCAGTTGTTGTTTTATGGGTGTCTCCTTTGTTTTCAGTATTATTTCATACTCCTCTCCCCCAAATTATTTTCTCCTCTCCTGTGTTGTTTAAATTTGTCCCCTTTTATAGACTTAATTGTGCAATTTGCAATATGGGAGTGATGTCTAGGGTGTTATGGTGATAGGTTGCAGGGCATTGTTGCTGGTATGGCCAAGCATGGCTATCAGTAATGCCTTCGCGGTTTTTTTTTTTTGAAATTTTGAAATAAATGGGTTGTGACAATAAGAGGTTATTTGACGGAAAACTGGTAAAAATGATATTTTTTTCTTCAATTTTGGCTTCCAATTTCACCCAAAAAGTTATCTCTGAAAATTTCGATCTTTTTAATTTAACCCAAATCAGGCATCCAAACTTAATTTCTCACCAATTAAGCTCTTATTAAAATTAATTTGACCTATTTAGAGTATAATTAAGTCCTTGAGCTTAATTAAATCCTTCAATTGGGCTCTCAATTAATCCCTAAATATAATTACATTTTAAATTGGTCGAAGATGAAATCAAATTGGCCCATAAAAATATAATTATGTCTTTTGACATAATTTTTACGCAGATTTATCCAATAATAATTTACTTTAGCCTTCAATCTGCATTTTTCTTCATTTCTGGGCAAAAGAGGTACGGTTGAGCTCTCGAAAACATCCAAAATTTTCACCTTGATTTTTCTGTTAACGATAACCCCTTTTTTTTTTTCTTTTTTTTTGTTTTATTTTGGGTAGATTTTGGGGAATAACCCAGAATTGGGTTATGACTATACAAGTTACTTCCCCTCCGTTTCACCGCAGCAAAAACCAAAAATTTTAACATGTGAAAAATATTAACGGTCCAATATTTGTTTTTAATAATACTATATATCTTAACGAAATAATCAACCTACACAACTTTCTATTATTTGGTTTTTTTTAATTTCATCTCATTGTGGATAATGTGTTTAAAATAATGATAATGGTTATTTTAAAGATAATTTTCTGGACAAATTGAGAATAATTATATATTTTGATATGTGTTTAATATTAATGCCTTAGAATATATATATGTATATATATATATATATATATAAATGAAGTATTTTTTAGAAATATCAAATTATTAATGCCAGTGTTCTAATACCATATAAAAATATAAAAAATAAATCTTAACAAAAAACAAATACTTTCATTTCTTTTGGTAGCAATAATGATAATGGCAACGATAGTATTGCCACTGATAAAAAGAATATTACTTATTTGCAATAACATTCATAGTAGTAGTGGTAATAATTATGATAATTTAGCAATCATAATAGTAACAATGAGAATAATAATCAAAATAATTCATTAGTCAATGTTATTTTTGTGAAAAATAACTTTTACGGCTTTATTATGTATGATATTTCAAATCTCATATCACGTAAAAAAAATATACGAAGTCACATGTTGACAAAACTTGTAGAAAAATTGTGCCAAATTATCTACAATAAAAAAAAATTGCCTTGCGTTTCGCCACACCCAACACCAAATTTTTTAACATGTAACAAAATTGTTAATTGTACTATATTTTTTTTTATAATATACTTTCATTTTTATAATTATTTTTGTATAATCTGCCGATTAAATAATTATCAAAATAGTTTTAACAATAGCAACATTCAATCACTTTTAGGCGGAAAAAAAACCTATTTCTAAAAGATTTTATCGATTACAATTTTACTATTTAAATATTAAAATAACCAATTATAACACGCACAAAATCAATCAGTTTTTTATATAGAAAAAACTCAGCGCAACATGCGGGCAATTATACTCGTAATACACTAAAACATCTAGGCAATAATTTATAATACCACTTTTATATTTTAATTCCATCCTCAAATCCTTTTCTTTCAATTGCAACCTTCTATGACCAAATTGATGGCTAATTTCTAAAAATATATTAAGGAAAGAAAATTTCCAGAAAAAAAGATCAAAGTGTAAAACAAGGAGAAATCACAAGCCCAATCATTAATTCACCTTTTTAAAAAAAGTATAGTATTTGGAATTTTAGTTTTGTTCCAAGAAGTTTATTTATTTATTTTTTAATCCTTTGATGTGAGAGGGGAGATAGAAATCACTGAATTATGATAAAAGAAAGAGAAAATCATTAGTTAACCATGTTTTTTATGACAAAAAAGATTAAAATTGGTATTGACGAGTACTATTAACGAAAAGGGTTCTCATGAAAAGTTTTTGAAACTTTAACTTGCTTGAAAAAATATAATGGAGTAGAGAGAGAGAGAGAGATTTGCTTGTTTAGTTTTGTGTTTTTAGATAATTTTTTGTGTTGATAAATTGATTTTGTATTGTTCTAAGAATGTTTACTAGATATTTTTTTATGCGTGGATAGGTTAAAAAATAGATTTTAAGCTAATAAAACCTTTCTAATTTTTATACTACCATAATGATGGCTGAATTCTAGATAAATAGATGACTTCTTGTTAATTTTTTAGAAAAAGAAAAAGAAAGAATATAAAAAAAGAAACTACCATGAACTCGGGCATGAACTTGCAAAGCCTACATGGGTGACCTTCTATATTAATGGACGTGAGGCAGTGGGTCACACAATTCCATATTTTCATTTAGGTGGTTGTGACTTCGCGAGCTAAGATGCGAAGAGTCTTTTGGTGGGCTTAATTGTTATGCCAAGCTTTAGATCACTATGTCATAAAGTTTTTTTTCCAATAAAATCTTGTGGGAGTTATGATACAAATTTCTCATGGACTCTTATCTCAACAATAAATATTTCAATATGTTTTCATTAAACTAATTGGGATATATAATATATTCTTAGTTGTATTTATTATACCATTGTATATTATTATTGAAATCTTGTGGGGTTATGACAAAACGATAATTTTTATTATTTAAGAATATAATAGAAAAAATACTTAAACATTTTAAGAAAAAAAATTATATATTACTCAACCAATAAAGATTAAAAAAATAATTTGTTTTTCAAAAAAGTTAAAATTATCTTATAGTTGTTCTAGTCATTAAAAAGCTAGCTACAATTTATAAGGTTCGAGGGTTTGTTTTTAACATTGTTTTTCATAGATAAATCAATAAATTCAATTCATAAAACTAAAATTGATTGAGTCTATAATGAGTATTTTATCTAGTTAGAGTTACATACATAACTTTTGTTTTTAGATGTGAGAAAACCCCATTTCCTGAAAAGTGCACTTTGTGTTCCGAGATATGGGAGTAAAATCTCGATTATCCCAGTCTCTTACAAAGGGTGCATATTCAGCTCGAACTCGAGATCTACTGTGCAGATCGCAAATCTTCTGTCATCACGTCATGCCTCTTAGTGACATTTCATACATAACATTAATAAAAACAAACATAATTAATTTGTTTATCTATAATGTTCGAGTGGGAGTGTAGATAAACAAATTCAGAAAAAAAGTACACCTAATTTAGATAAACATTTTGTGTTCATTTCATACAAGTTATCAACTTACAATACATCGGTACAAGTTGCTCTTTGCCCCCTCGTGGAAAACATTTCAGATACCAAATTATATTTCTACACAAGTAAGACCGAAGAGGTTTCAAATTCAAGCATCATATTGATTTAAAAAAAATGGAAAAAGAAATTCAGACCACTTGTTATTGTTGTTGGAGAGAGATTTTGGATGAAACCCAAGATGCTTTCTGCATGTTGCGAATCATTTAGTTGAGTGCTTCGAAATTGGCATAACTTTCCCTGAACCAGCAAGTCGAGAGAGTATTTTCTTGGGCTTTCCCCGCAGGAAAGAAATATTTTTAGAGACCTTCGACGACTAGAGACTTGAAAATCTCCATCTCATGCTTTAATAAAACCAAGCCAATCTCAATTCCACCCCTTCCATCTGCGTTCTCCTGCATCGATATGGATCCTGTCTTATCAATGGAAGGAGTCTCCACCTTCCTCGGCATACCCCATCCAAAATCAGCTTTATAAATCTGGAATTGCGGTGACCCGGAAACCGTAACCATTAGTGTCCCGGGCCTGATAGCCATAAATTCTGCGAACTTTTCTTTGGCTCCATCAAGAACTCCTTTATTCACCCTTGCGATAATTCCACTCAGTCTCTCTATAACGTTAAGAAAACCATTTTCTTGAACAACAGTTTCTGGATCCATGTGAACAAAAAAGGGCATCACGCAGCACCCGAAATAGTTCTCAGGTATGCCTAAACGGGCTCTGCAATCTGCTGTAAGTCCAAGAACAACCTTGTCATCACGCCCCAGCCCTTTCGCCTTAAATATACAAACGAATACGTATGCATAAGCTAGCACGAAGCTGGATAAATGCATTGGTCTTGTTTCCTTGTCTAGGTGGAGTTCTTCAATTTGATAGAGAACCCTCTCCCTCAGATTCTTTATGTCTTCGAGAGTCAACCTGACCAAGGCCCGAACCTTGCTGTGAGGATCTGTTATAGCCTGCTTAAAAAGCTTCAAACTTGTATTATGATTGGTGTCCAAACCTGGCAGGTTGAGTCCCAACCAGCTGTTCAAGTAGAGCATGTCAATCCCATCTGGATCCTCGATAATGGTTCGAGCGAGAAAAGGGGTTAGTTCGGGCAGCAAAGTAATTTGATCGGCATTTTCATTTTCGCTAAATTGTTTGTGCACATGAGCCCATGCTCTAATAAACATGGCTACGTTCTTAGCATCAAAAACTCCATGGTGTACAGTGGCACCGATGGAAATTCTTTGATTAGGAAATAATGTTATTTGCAGAGCTAAAACTGATGCTTTTGAGTCAGTTATTATAGATAATTGGGGAACGTAAGGATACGACTCAGTTATTTCACAGACATCAGTTCCCGACAGATGATCGAAGTCAGCATCGGACTGTGCAATTGTGAGTGGGACGCCATCACTGAGAGCGTAAAGGATGATGGGTTTGGTGCTTTGTGCAGGCCAGATGAGGTTGCCTGCAATGGGGAGGAAGCGGAGGAGAGTGTGAGAGAAAGAGAGTTTGAGTTTCGGAAGGATCACCGAGTTAAAATAACTCGGTGTCGCCTCAGTGAGCTTGTAGAAGAATAAGCGTTCAGCTGGAGTGACTTTCAAGAACAGGATATCAAAAAAGGTGAGCGGGAAAGATAACTCGGTGGCTGAGTCAATTGAGTTCAAGGACGGGGTGACTTGACAGACCTCAAGTATCTTCACCTGTGCTTGATGAGTTGATGCCATGGCAATACGTACTAAAGCAGAGGAAGAGGTGAAAGGAGAAGCTGTAATGCTTATGATTTTTATACCTCCTTAATTTGCTTCTGCATTAATCATAACTCATCGCAAAATTTATCTCTCTTTAATTGTCGGGAAATGTTAAAGATAACGGATCCACTCTTCAGTTTCTACTAGTTTATTCGGTTTTATAATTTAGAAACATTTTTTGAAATTTCTGAGAACTGAAGGGTGGAAAACGCATATTGTTCACTGCTACATTAAATTTTCTAGGCTTTTTTGTGGTATATTTTGTAATGTAATGCAATGTTACATGATGCTGGAAATGGAAGCGTTAGAAAGAACACTGGGAGAAGACAGCTAGTGGTAATAGTTTTTTTTATTTGACAATAAATATATGTTTGAATTAGTTTATATGATCAAGCATTCATTTTTTCTAATTATGTAAAAGGTGCTAGACAAAATTACATGTATAAGGAAATAAATGTAGATATTTGAACGAGCAGAAACAGAGTTTTACTATAATGGTTACCGTCGGCAGGATCAAGTTTTTAATAAAATAAATAAAAATATCTGGACAAAATAACTTGGTTATATTATGAATCCATGCATGTTTTTCTCTAAGAAGAAGAAGAGGGTAGTTTTAATATTATGAATCTATGCATTCAAAATAAACTTTGATTTCTTGTGATGGATACCTATCTTGCCACCACTGTGAGACAGAAATTTTCGACAATCATTCATGAGAATCTAGCCCTAAAACTGCCTGCCTAGGCCTAAACACAGCCATGAAATGGCACAGTACAAGCAATGCATGTAATCAAAGGAAGAAGAAAAACAAAATAGTTCTTCCCTCACCAATCATCTCAAAAAGAAAAGGAAACACATGTTTGAGCAAGGGGGAGACACAGGCTGCTTAATTCTTCAAGCAAATTAGCCACCATACCCATGAATGGGAAACTTAAAAACATCTGATTACAAGAAGAAGAAGAAGAAGAAGAAAAGAGTGGCAGCTTTTGAAAATAACTGTGGTTTCATTAGAATTCAACCATTAATATGAGCTTCGAATGTGACTATTCCAACTAAGCAAAAACTTGTACTTGAACCAGGGAACAGACTAATTCAAGAGAACAAAGAGCTAATGGAACACTACCAAACATATACGACAGAGAGAGTTATGACAACGAATCAAAGAAAACAAAAGCAAGAGCTGAGTGCTCCATGTCAGTTTTGCAGAATTATCTGCTATATCCCACAGACACTAAAGCTATACATACAGTTTAAATCTAGTGTTTAGAATCCCAAGCTAAGAAGCAATGCAAAACATAAATTCAGCTAGCATTAAATAAACTATCAGCATAATTCTCTTCGAAATCAACTCATCTTAAACGATACAGCTATCTCCTTTTATTATCCAATCCTGCCCCCATTGAAGCGGAAAAGTAAGAGGAGGTTTTAAAAACTTTGTGATGAATTTCCACACCAAATCACCAACCTTGCAACTATTTATCATTTTCTTTACTTCACCTATACCAATTTAGCATCGCAAAAATCTACACGAACCAAGGAATAAACTAGCACTTAGCAACCAAACAAAGACTTGCAACAATAACATTCACCTTCACATTCCATTGATTTCAAGAGTCATTTCCTTCCTCTACTTTTATTTCAATTTCATAGCAAAAAAAAATTAATATTAACCGTGCATCAAATTAGCATGTATCTCAAAGCACTATACAAATCCACAAAAACCTACCTCAATGTCCCCTACTAACAGCACAGTAAAGAAAATAATACCATATTCTCCTTTCTCCGAATCCGAAATCCCAATACAAATTACATTAGAAACACTGCTTGTCATCAAGAACCCACAATTCCTCCACTCAGGTATAAACATTACATCGCCTAGCACCGCCAGTCAAGTTCCCAGATCCACCATTCCCGGAAAACCCAACCGCCAAGTCATCACAAAAAACCCTAAGCAACCTTCTTCTAGCCCTAAAGCCACCAACCTTAAACACCGCATCAGCAATAATCTTCAAATTGAAACTCACCAATCCTCGCCTTTTATCCCCATTAATCTCATCCACCGCCCGCCCCACAATATAAGAACCCATCGCCCCATATTCCGCATTGATATCAGTAACATTCTTTTTGCCCTGTTTGAACGGAGGAATCCTCGTCTGGGACAGAAACTCAGATTTATAAAAAATCAAACTCTGTAGCTCATCGTACGAGATCCTCAGCTTCTTGTTCGGATTATATACCTGAAACCTGGCGTTCCAGTTACCAGTCACACTGGAGGAGGAGGAGGAGACATTGAAGCTGGAGACAGAGAGCGAAGTAACGCGGATTTCGGGGAGGTGGGGCCGGATAACAAGCCAGCAAATGAAGAGAACGGTGAAGAAGATGACTGTGAAGATGATTACAGCAGCGATGAAGCGGCGGAGGAGGGTGGCGCGTTGGTTAGGGTAGGGGTGGTTGGTGTTGTAGTAGTAAGGGTTAGGGGGTTGTGGTGGTGGGGCTTGGTAAGGATAGGCGGTGCCGGTTGGCGGTGGTGGGTGCTGGATGCCGTTTGGGACAAAAGGGTAGCCGGTTGCGGGTCTAGAAGGATCCGATGATGCCATCTTTTCGGATTTTTTAGATTTTTGGAGTCGAAAGAGAGTCTTTCGGTTTCTATGCCAAGTTTGGAATCTCGACTCTTTAAGAGAGAGAGGGAGGGAGGGAGAGATATTTTTAGGTATCTGTGTTTTGGGTAAAGGTGGCGATGGGCTGATATTTATATCAGATTAGAGGAGTCGTTATTGGTATTTAGCATCTTCTTATGATAAACAAATTATTTGTTTAACATTGATCAAAAAAATTCACTCATGGCTTACTTTTCCATACCTATCATCAACTAGGATTTTCAACCCAACACCACATTCTATAAAATGATAAATTCAACATGTTAAATCAAACTATAAAATAAACAACTTGTAGATTTAAAAAAATTATCGCCAATTTGTAACTAAAAAATATAACTAATCTTCAAATGTTCCAAGGAGTTGTTTATACTAAGAGAAAATTCAAATCACCATAAAGCATTTTACCTCAGGTTTTATGCTTAGGTAAAATGTTTTGTGTTTGTTTTTAATAATAAAAGTTACTTATTATGCATGCATACTAAGGTTTTGTTTAAACTGGTAAATATGCTTTAGTTATTAAAGGTGTGAGACTGTTAAAGCTTAAGGCAATGATTTAAGACCTTAGTTTAGTAACAAAGTTCAATCCTCACTTTTTGAACATAGACCTTAGACCTGAAAGGACATTTATAGTTCATTTGGCTTAGCCCTATTTTCTTGTGCCATGCTCAAAATTATTGATTGAGCTATGATATCTTCTTTAATTATGTTTAGCATAAACCTGTAGGCCACCATTCACCCTCAATGAGCCTATATAGGATCGTGTTGATTCAACCTAAACTCACTAGACATGTCAAAAGAACAAAACCGCAAAACAAGATTCTCACACATCAACTTAATAAGATATTCGAGAAAAAAACTCAATTAGGATTTACAAATACTTGGTTGATTTTGAGTTAAAATAATACAAAATAGTGAAAAATGCATGAATATAAAAACAAAAATAGCGACATTGATATTTACATAAAATAACTTGTTTATCCTTAATGCAACATCCAAGAAAAAAATTAATTAGGATTTACAAATTTTATGTTAGTCTTGTGTTACAAGAAAAATATAAATTGCACCAAAGAAGGGAACATATATAAAGAGGGAAAAATATACATAGGCTATATTAATATTTATAATACACAAATCATATACACATAATACAACATTCAATGTGAAATATAAATAGAATTTACAACTTCTAGAGTAATTTTGAGTTACAAAACCAAAATAATAATAGATTCACATGCATCAACCAAACCAAACTAATATTCATCACAATTCAACAATCAAATGTTAAAAATTATTCAAGATATATGATTAAACGAGTTTGTGGTTTCAAAAGACCTTCAAAAAGCTACCGAAAGTGAATAAAACACTATTAGGAATAGATTGAGCATGGATAACACGTGGCTTTCATGCAACTATGTGTCTAGTTGGATCGGAAAGTAGTAACAACATTTGTATCTCATGTGTGGTAGATACAAACTACAAAAGAAGAAATACATCCAAAACGTATTGCAAAAACTATGGCCCTATAAAATTCTTTTATAAGTCCATTGGTATATTTAAGTTATGACCTCACAAACAACCCCCTCTTCCTTTCTCTTTCCTTTATTTTTCTCTATTCTTAAATGAATACCAATTTAATGTGGCAAACCTACCTTGTTTGCTAATCAATTCTTCATAATACACATTTGTCTATTTTCCAATTAAATCATCAAGTATTACAACTTACACTTACAATCAATAAATTCATAGTTCAAGATAAAGAAATAATATTGAGAAGGAATCCCCTATAGGGTATTGAGTACCTACTTGAAGAATGTTCATGAGAAGTATCCCCCTGCTAAGATTATTCCTCTAAATTGTCCCTTGAAAAAATGATGACCTTTTGTGCAAGAAGAACAACTTTTTTCTAGAAGTATTTATTTTCAACCTCCATCTTTTAGAAGGACAAACACATGAGATGTGTTTTTTTCTAGAAAAGTTGTATCCATCTTAACTCTTAAACAAAGGCTAATAATAACAACCCAATAGTCAAATATTAGAGTATGTTGATATAAATAACAAATAAAAAAAAGGTTAATCCAAAGGTAGATGATAGTGATATGGCTTCCGAAGATGCATATCAATTTCCCTTTTCTCTCAATGTTTATTTTGGAGGGGTGATGGAGAAGCTTGTTATTCTCTAAAATAATTTTTTCCTTCCTTAATTTAGACATGCCCTCCAACAAGCTCTTAGGGCTGAACTTGTGTTAACTTGACCATCTTACCTCTTTTTTATTCCCCCATGTATTTACCATGAACTTAGCTAACTTATTGTTCATTTTGTACAACCTCTCAAACTTGGATTGACCTGATATTTTAACCCATGATACAAAAACATTTAAGGAGATTCCTTGCTAAAATTCTACTTGATCTAATAGTCAAACTTAGAGTTTTGCTCGATAGCATAAAACTAGCCAACATGTAGATTTTATGCCAAAAATTTGAATTCTTCAATGTTTTACTTTCTCAAATCATCAATATTTTTAATATAATTCATTATGAAATTTAATCTCAATTTATAATAAAATTATTTCCTAAAAATTGTGACATCGCATGCAGGCTTATATTGGCAATCAAAGTCATTTGTGTGTAAAACCACAAATAAATTTGTTTAAAATTCTAAAATATTTACCTAAATATCTTCACCCTAAATTTGAAAAGTTTCCATATTTATCACTAATTCATCAATTTTTCAGGTTACTGGTCCTCATTGTACCCTTTATGTTCGTTGGGTCATATTTCCCTATCCAAACACATTTTCAATGTCGAGTTTAACTGACTACATCAAATTTCATCAAACTACACCCCAAAACATCACTTTCCCTTTTTATTTCTTCCATTTTTTTTATTAATTCATTTACGGCGCAAGAATTTTGTTCCACAATTATTTTCATAAAAAAATGAATTTCACAACTATCTTTTCATCTCTTTATTCTCCCCCAAAATATCACAGATACCTTCTTGTATCTTTCACTTACCAATACCCTCTTATTAATACATGTCTTGTCTACATATATTCTTTCAATTCCTTTATTTATTTATGTATTTTTATTTGTAAATTAATATTGGGACATTTACATTTCATATTTTTCAAATACATCATCATCTTCACACTCTAAATGTTCTTCTTAAACATCTAACATAATACTTTCCTTGTTATTTTCATGAATTTTATCTAGAGTTGTACATAATTGATTTTAAACCAACGAGTTGAAATTCTAATAACTCATCTTGTTGCTGAGACACAACGACTTAATGCTAAGATATCTGAATTCTAATGATTTCATTTGGTAAACAACCTTTATATAGTCCCAAAGAAAGCATAAAAAGGCCATGAAATTGTACAAAGATAAATTTATAAATTTTCTTTAACTTCAGAGTACAGTATTTAGGGGCAGGGCTAAAAATTTAGCTAGGGGTCGAATAAAAATAATTTAGAAGTCGTCTCCAACAATAATGATATTTGACTTATGAGTTCAATAAAACATATGCAAAAGGATAATACAAACACAAGGAACATTGTTAGGAATAATAATTTAATATGAATTTAATAGATAATCATCTAAACCAACATGAATGGGTAATTTTTAAGATTGTTATCTTATTTGGTAGATAATGTATATAGATAGTATCAAACTCATCTCAAGACTTGATTCTAGATACATACATATGTATTAATTACACACCCCTTACATGTACATGTATATAAATACGCACACGCACACATGTATATATATATATATATATATATATATATAAACATTTATTACTTAAAAGCCGATAAATATTGTATGAATACCTACATTTTTTATCCAATAAATAATATACAAGGCATGAATATAATAGAAACCCGATGTGTGAGCACCCATTATCATCCTTAAACATTATCAATGGTTGTATTTGTTTGCTATAACCGGAGAGAGTTTCTTTCTTTTGCAAATAAAATATTATGATCAATGTTTTTAAACTCGATCTAATTTAATGGCTAAGCCTTGCAAGTTGTCAGCCCTAGACATGGGTTTAGCAGGATTTCAAATTAAGTTGCAACAATCAAATTCAATAGATCTAACAGGAGGTGAACCTATGTCTCATTGAACTCTATTAAAATTATGCTAGACTTAAATGAATTATTTGTAAAAAGACTTTATTTTATTTTTTATACAATAATAATTAAGGAACACTATCGTTTGAATTTATCCAAAAAATAACTAATCTAACCCATGAAGCTTGCCGAATTAATAACTGTGATTATGATTAGCTTTGCTGTCAGGCTCATGGAATACGTTTTCGCAAGTCAGAGGATGGATGAGCTCTCCAGACCAGATCTTTGCTAATATGCAACTGGCTAGTGGTTAATTTGAAAGGCCATTTATCAGAGAAAAAAAAAGAGGAAAGAAATGCTGATCCGAATGCCAGGAGTCTCGGATAAAAATGAACATAAATTATCATTGATGCGTTTATAGAAAGCAATTAATCTGAGAGGGAAATAATGATGGCATATCAGCTGGTGCTGCTCATTGCTCAGTTCATAAATTCCATGCTTGTACGTAATTGACAACACATAATCAACCCCAAAAATGGACTGCTGAGATTCTTATCTCTCTTTTGAGAATGGACTGTGACAACTTGAATCGCTAAAAAGAGGAAAAATATACAAGAAATTGCAGGAAATTAAGCATGTAATGGCTCTTCAAAAAACTGATAAAATCAAACGACAGAAAAGATTAATCACAGGGATGATTTTGACCAAATCAGCACATACAGACCCTAAAGTGAAACAAACAAAATGAACAAAACAATGGCAGCAACATAAATGTAATTCCAAAATAATCTGCTGCATTTGGCCACAATTCTTTTCCACTGCCCATGGACATCACATTCACTGGAACCAAACACCAACGTAGTCACCTTCGAAGGAAACTCCACCTTCACATTCTCATCACACGTTGCCCTCATCAAATCCTTGTGTGCAGGCCACGTCCATCTTCCATACTTTACCTTAGCATGCAGCTTCATTATCAAATTCACTCTACCACCACTTGAATAACTGTCACTAGCCTGAAAAAAGAAAACGGCTAGTAATGTTTTATGGGTTTTCACAGGTTGGTGAAAGGGTGGGAGAGTAATGCTAGAGAGACTTTCTGCTGCGTGTTAGAAATTCTTCAGGAAACAGGGGAGAAAGGTTTGAGAAAACAAGGGAATAAGGAAGAAGATAAGAACAGGGAAGAAGATGCTTAAGGGAAGAAAGGAAGAATTCACATTCAATGCGTGAGGGAGAGAAAGGACAGATGAGAGAAATTCTGAGTTCTGTTATATTTCTTGTTGTGTTTCTGTTACCAATATTAGGGAATTTAAAGGCATAATAAAAATCTACTGCGTGGCCTCACTCACGTGACCATGCCAGCTAGCTAAGGGAATTTAAATTGAGGCTGCACAAAACACAGTCGTTTGTTTACATGAAATTAAATTCTAATTCTATTTTCAGCTTCTCTCCTGTTAGTCTTCGACTCATCCTTTCCAGTTCGTGACAATGCCCCGTCCATGAAATCAACCTTGTCCTCAAGGTGAAAGCCCCTTTTTAACCATTCTCCTCCTCCTCTATATCGTCTCCATCATCATCTACTATGCATAAGGAGTATAGCCTTTGGTTTCTGCACTTATGCCCAGGTACAAACCTCTCATCACACCAAAAACAGAGGCCCTTGGCCCTCCTGTCATCCATTTCCTTGGTTCTGATTGGTTTGGATGGTTTATGGCCAGAATCGGAGTCGTTATTGCTGGGGTGAAAGGTCGTAGGGGTGGGTAATAATGCTTGTGAAGAATTCTTACAAGGGTTGATTTCTGCCTAGGGTGTGTTTGCAGGGTAGTTAGGTTTCATAGGAGGTGAATGGGAATGTATCTTTTCCGGTGACCTTGGATAATGAGGGGTTATTTTTCGGTGGGTAAGTGTATTGTTGTGAAGTCTAGCTAGGTTGTATGCTTGCTTGAGGGATTTCGGTTCAAACATTTTTACCAAATTCTTGATTTCTACCTCCAAGCCTCCCAGGAAAAACACCAGGGCTTGCTTCTCGGAGATTTATGCCCGGTTCCATAATACATCAAAGTCTCTGATGTATTCTTCAAGGTTCCCTTCCTGCTTGTGTTCTGTGAGTTCCTCTAAGGGATCCTTTTGACCCCCAAACCTACAACACAAGGCGTCGACATACTCTACCCAGGTAACCTCATTTCCCTCTAAATTTCTTGTGTAATTTTGGTGCCAGTACAGAGCCATACCATCCAGATAATATGAGGCCAGCTTCAGTTTATCAGTTCTAGTATTTCTTCTAGGTCGAAGTATTGGTTGCATTTGTACAACCATTTGTGCACTTCCTCTCCTTCAAACGTAGGGAAATCTCTTTTGGGTCTGCGTGACATGTAGACAGGTTGGGATCCTTCTCCTACCCAGTCTGGTTCGATGGCAGTAGCAGGGTGCTGGAGACTGCGAGTGTTCTGAGACGAACTTGCTTCACCGGATAAGGTTTGCAGAGTTTGTTGAATAGCGATTTGCTGAGTTGCTATCTCCTTCATCATGACCTTAAGCTGTGCTAGATCATCAGATTGAGCATGTAATTTAACTTCTATTCTATTGATCCTCTGATTAGCAGCTTCTAAGGATTCATCCATTCTTCTGGCGTCTTGGGACCTGGTTTCTGGCACCATCTATTGAGTCCGAAGACGTGAGGCTCTGATACCAATTTGTTGCATGTTAGAAATTCTTCAGGAAGCAGGGGAGAAAGGTTTGAGAAAACAAGGGAATAAGGAAGAAGATAAGAACAGGGAAGAAGATGCTTAGGGGAAGAAAAGAAGAATTCACGTTCAATGCGTGGGGGAGAGAAAGGACAGATGAGAGAAATTCTGAGTTCTGTTATATTTCTTGTTGTGTTTCTGTTACCAATATTAAGGAATTTAAAGGCAGAATAAAAATCTACTGCGTGGCCTCACTCACGTGACCATGCCAGCTAGCTAAGGGAATTTAAATTGAGGCTGTACAAAATGCAGTCGTTTGTTTACATAAAATTAAATTCTGATTCTATTTCCAGCTTCTCTCCTCTTAGTCTTCGGCTCATCCTTTCCGGTTCGTGACACTTTCATTCTTATCGAGCACCAAGGCGGTGATTTTGTCATACGACATGGTTTTTCTATTTGGGTTTTTCACGGAGAAGGTGACGTTAAGGTTTGCGGTTATGGTGGTAGAGGAGACATTAAGGATTGTTAGCAGGGATGAACTGACATTGAACAGAGGGATTTGAGGTTGAAGAGAGATTATGCCACGAGCTATGACTGGAACAGAAACAATTAGAATGGTTGCTACTGTGATGAAGAGAAGGAATACGACGCAGTCTTGTGCTTTGGCTTTTGCTGCGTCAGATTTGGAGTTTTTGGTGGTGGTGGGGAGATGGCATGGTGGAGACATCGGAAATAATTGTTATCAAAAAACTAAAATCCGACCAAGAACCGACTTGAGGTACGAGTCAGATTAACCATTAACTCAGGTCATTATAAGAATGAAAATAATTATTATCATAGTTCTAAAAAAAGAGTTAAGAAACAATTCGGGGATAGGGGCGGGTCACGGGTTGAGTTGACCATTGACCCAATTAACATAACAATAAAAATAATTATTATAGTCTCAAAACTCAACGGGTTGTGTGTGTGTTAAGTCAATATTTTTTTTTACTATATTTTATCATGGGTTGATCGGGTCACAAGTTAACTTAAGTTTTTAATTAGGTCAGGTTAGATTAATATGATGTCAACCATGTCACAAGTTGACTTAGACCGGTTCAAATCGTTGGTCGATCAAGTCTTGTCTATTGTTTATTAAACACTAAAAAGGACAAATTGTTCGGTCTAATTCAAAGCACACAAAACACATGACAATACAATTATTTGTATTGTCTAGTCCTGTCCAATAATTATTGTTAAGCATACCAAACACTACCTTAAAAAATCAATTCAACCTAAAAACTTAAGTTATCAAATTATTTAAGATACATTTAGCCCTATGAGATTAATGGAAAATGGTTTCAAACCATTTTTCAAAGTTTTTTATATTTGTTTACCATTAAGAAAGTCAGTCAGGGAAAAATATTTTTCAATTAAATTTTTTTTGGCTTAGTTTCCAAGAATGTACTTTTTAGAAGTTGAAAAACAATTATGAAATATCATTTTATTTGTTCATTATATCAAAATTGATCATCAATCATTTCATTGTTATATATTTTCTTTAGAATTATTTTTTTTATTTTTTTTATTTCATCTCTTAGAATTTGGTTTTATTTTATTTTTATTACAACTTTGGTCTTTATTGTTATAATTGTTATTTATTTTTCTCTTATCCTTTTATCTATCAGAGTTTGTCTTTTTTATTTAAGTTATATGTAATAATTTATAATATTAAAATTATTATTTTTTATATTTTATCATCTTTCAATGTTTTTTTTATTTGTCAAGTTTATTGTTATTTGTTTTATTTGAAATAATTTATGAAATGAGTTTTTCTTAAATTTCATCCTCCTTCAACCTTATTATCTTTTAGATTTGGTCTTCATTCTCTTAATAAACTTGAAAAATAATTTAAGTTATTAATAAGTTATTCTCCATCTTTTTTTCATGACATAATCAAAGATTCAAAAATGTTTTCAACTCATTTTCTATGATATTGTAAAACATAAAAAATACTTCACTTTTTAGAAAATCAGTTTCCATGAAAATTACTTTTTAAGAATTCACTTTTCATGAAAACTATTTTTTAAAATAAATAAAAAAAACTACTTTTCGTTAAACAAAGGAAACCTATTTTTCTTATATATTTTTTTCATTGTAATAACTAGATATGGGACAGTGCTAAACAACGAGTTGATTAGTGATTCTAGTATTGATTTTATTTTATTTAAAAATATAATTAAATGTATAATGTTTTTTTATTAATATGGGTCAAACATGAGAAAATATAATATATTAATGTTTAAGTCTTTTTAATATAAAACATAAATATTAAGATTTTTATTTTTATCAAAAGCAAAACTATCATTTATTGCAACTCTCTCTCTCTCTCTCTCTCTCTCTCTATATATATATATATATATATATATATATTCATTAATAATACTAACCTTTTGAATTATTATTACTCTATATTATACAAAAGATATATTTCTAATATAAAAAAAGGATTGTTTTTTTACTAATTTTTATACCTTTTAAACTTTAGAATAACTAGTTTTCACCTGTGAGGTCTACTCTAATAGGGTGAATTGATTTTATTCAATAGATAGATCAACAATAAAAAATACAACAATATCTTACTTCAATGACAAATAAACAATGCATTTTACCTTGGAAAAGGCATGTTATATGATACATCCTTCTTTTATACAATTAATCCTCTTATCTAGGCTTTGAAATCATTTAAGGTTTCTAGTAATCAAAATACTAAGTGAAGACTCTATCTCTTTTTTATTTTCAAGAAACAAGAATTCTTTATTTTTTCCATAAAGATCCTGACCTAGAAGGACGGTCACCATGATGTCACACATGCACAACAAGTAACATGGTTTTTTTCAAATAAAACTTTAGGTGAATAAAATAAATATTCATAAAAATTATAATAATTTAAATTCATGACAAAAAATGCATTTGTTGAGTCAAGATCCTCTTTGCCTTATTTACTTTTTTTTTTGATAAAAAATATTTATGCTAGTAGTATATTTTTATCAATAAAAACTTTCATAATCTAAAAGACATGTTTCAACAAAAAAAATTATATATATATATAAAAACCTGGTCTTGATAAATTTATATGCTCGTATGGAAAAGCAATAAAAGAATAATTAATTCATGAAATATATATAAAAAATCATAATAAAAAAAATGTTATTATCATTAAATATTCATGTGTAATTTTAGAAAATTGCATATTAGATTCATGTATAAATTATTTTTAAAGTAAGTGCAAATATTACCATAAAAGTTGTGATCTTATTTGAATATAATGGAATAATCATATAATATTTTAAATATCATCATAATTATTTATTTAAAGAAAAATTTATTTTAAAATTGATATATAAAGCAATTTAAAAGCCTTTTTAAAATAATCAATCAGTATGTCATCCATTAAACTCATCTTTAACATAGAATATATGATATGTTGTCTACTAGAATTATTCCAATCACCTCTAGTGATCAAAAGGTTTAAAAGTTTTAACTGTTGAAACTCGAATTTCATTTTATATATATATATATATATATAATTTAAAATATTATATAAACCTCAATCACTTTATTTTTAACTTTAAAACACTCTATTATTAAATTAAAAATAAGATAACAAACAAAATAAAATAAATGAAATATCACTTTTATTGAACTCTTATATTAAAGAAGAATTGCCTAGCACAAAATCACCTTTTTTATAGTTGTGTGAAATCTTTTCATGTTCTTTTTTTTCAATAACTTTCTCTATTCTCCCTTAATATCCAAAAACTATAATGTGAGAAAAATAAAGTTTTATTATAGAAACATAAATATATAATATCATAGGAAACAAAAAATATATAAAAAAAAGCATTTGGGGGACAAAATGAACTTTTATGAAAACATAAATGATCAAATTGAATGTTTAAAGATTGCATTTTAGGGGAAGAATGCAATTCACATTGTGTTTATGCCTTGGTATACAATCCATGCTACATTAGAGTTTTCATCTCTTTTAGTTTACAATAATAAATCTTTGACCCATATTGTGTTGGAGGATGAATTATTTATTTTTAATGTAAAAAATATATTCAATCACTATTAATGTGAGGATTAATTTTATATGATCTAGTTGACTTGATAAGTTTAAAGTTAATTTGAATTATTGATAAAAATATAGTTTGACTAAAAAATAATTAAAATGATTTTTTTTTTCTTTTAAAACAATATTAAGACGACAACATATTGGATCAATTTAATTTATTTTTATGGAAAAAAATATGTTCATGCATTGTTAATGTGAGGATTGATATGAAATGATCCAATTGACTTGATGAGTTCAAAATGAACTTGAATAATTGGTAAAAATATGGTTTAACATAATCAAGATAATGTTTTTTTTAAAACAAATATTAAGACCACAATATATTGGGTTAACCCGGGTTAACTTGTCAAATTCATGACTTAAAATAAAAGAAAGTGATAACCCCATAAAAACAAATTATAAAAATTATAAAATTTGATTCCCAAACCAATTCAGTATTAAAGGATAAATTGCAAAAAAACTAATTTTTAAAAAGATACAAAAATATAACTAGAGTCAAACTACCAAACTAATGAGCTAATTTTTTAGACTAAAAATAACCTCATAGAAAGAAAAAACAAAACAAATCATGAAGTCAAATCCCTGATAAATCAAATATTAAATGATAAAATAAAATAAAAACAAAATTAAAAACAAAAAACAAATCATTGTTCTTTGTGAGAAGATTAATAGTGAATTCAACTCCTCTTTTAATTTTTGTTACTACTACTAATAATATATTAAATTATCAATTATAATTTAATTGTTTGTTCTCATAAAGTTTCTCTATGTTTTTTTAATCAAGATTTACATTTTTTTCCTACTAAATAAAAACAATAGGACCATTTAAGATGATTCTTGGGAAGGTCATGAGTGAAGGAAAGAGATTGTGTGGTTCAATGTGGTGTCTGCGATACCTACCTTTCTATTCTTTCTTTCAATCAAATCTGAATTATGAGGGGTTTTTTTAGAAACTAACGCAGATGGAAAACATTTTCTTTATAATTCTGTATTTTTTTCAATTATTTATTTTATTTTTACATGTGATAGTTTTCAAAATAAATATCTACTTTATATTATTTGTTTGGCTTTTATCATTGGGAAGACAAATATTTTTATACGTAATGCTCAATATATGTATAGTAACAAAATGATGGCTAAGCCAAATGACATTGTCTCCTCAAAATTAATAAAATGTGTCCCCTAAGTTAAATCCCCAACCTCTATTTTGCACATGCCTTAACCACTGGTATATAATATAAAATTGTTAACTAAATAATTAAAATAATATATTAAAATGTTTAACTATAATTTATATTATTTCGTTGTGTTAATAATAATATTCATGATTGAATTTATGGAACTTTTATTTTTTGCAATTGTAATGCAAAAAGAAAAGCATTCTGTGTTTATTTGAGAGTGTGATTGAAGTTATTATTCAAAGTATTTTTATGTTCATAAATAAATCAGAATAATATTATTTTTAAAAAAATATTTTTGACACCAACACATTAAAATAATATGAAAACACCAAAAGAAAATAATTTAAAGCAAAAAATGTTAGTTGTCTTTTCATTCTTATATTTGGAAAATAATTTGAAATTAATTGATATTTTCTCTTACACAAGATGAACAAGATCTATATGAATGTACAAGATTTAAGTTTTGTTGTGCTAAAATTTGATTTCTCTAATTTAAATAAGATTTAAGTTTAGCAAGTATGAATTTTGTTCAATTGATATTGAGTTTGACTTATTAAAATATGGTAATATTTTAAAATGAAGATGCTCACGAATATGGCTTATTTATTGTTGGATAATAATCCTAATTAAGAGTTCTTACAGTTAAATTTATTATCAGTAGCAAAGAGAAGAGATGACTTGATTTAAATATCATGATATCTATAAATGTCAGGGCTCAAAATCGTATTGTATATTCAATATAATCCCCACACCTTTATCATTCACATTTAGTCCTTATTTATACTTGTGCACTTTACACTTTGGTATGCTAACTAATATTCTAACCAATTGCAACTGCATACTGACTAACTAACTGAATATTAGTCAGCCAATTAACAACATTAACAGATTATTAACAAATTCAACATATCCTCCCCTAAACTGTATGTCTGTCAACAATCAGTTTATGACCTTGGAACTTCACATGCTCCCAGTTTCTTCCTTAGCTTGACAAATGCATCCAACTTCAAAGGCTTGGTTATGATGTCTGTAATCTGCTCTTGTGAACTGCAGTACTTGAGTTCCACAACTCCATCATTTGATAAATCTCGTAAGAAATGATATCTGATGTCTATATGTTTGCTCCTTCCATGCATAGCAGGATTCTTAGAAAGCTTTATTGTAGAACTATTATCACAATAGATCACACACCCCTTTTTATTTCACTTTAGATGACACATGACTCTCTGCATCCATATTGCTTGGCAAGCACATAATGCTGCTGAGATGAATTCAGCCTTAGTTGTTGAGAGAGTTACAATTGCCTGTTTTTTGAACTCCAAGCAACTGCTTCTGAACTCATTGCAAACACATACCCTGAAGTACTTCTACGATCATTCAAGTCACCTGCATAATCACTGTCCGAATATGCAATGAGTCCATCACCTCCTCCCCTCTTCTTGTAATGAATTCCCAGTTCCGTAGTCCCTCTCACATACCTCAAAACCCTTTTGACTGCTAACATATGCAATTATGTGGTTTCTCCATAAACCTACTTACCAGACTCATCACATACATTAAGTCTGGTCTGGATACAGTCAGATACATCAAACTACCAATTATTTGTTTATATTGTGTTGGGTCAACCTTTTTTCCTTCTTCATCTTTCGATAGTTTGCATCCTGGTACCATAGGTGTCTTAGTGGGATTGCTATTTTCCATTCCAAAGTTGGACAATATCTCTTGTGCATATTTTCTTTGACTGATGAAAATGCCCTCATTGTTTTGAATCACCTCAACACCTAGAAAGAATTGCATCTTTCCTAAGTCTGTCATATCGAATCATTCTTCATTGATGCCTTTAATTCAGTGAATAACCCATCATCATTCCCTGTAAATATCAGGTCATCCACATATATGCTCACAATCAGTACTTTCCCTTCCTTTTCAGTCTTTGTTAACAAAGTGTGTTCACTAGGACACTTTTCAAACCCTTCCTGGACAAAATAAGCTTCTATCCTACTATACCAAGCCCTTGGGGCTTGTTTCAATCCATATAGAGCCTTCCTAAGCTTGAGTACCTTTTCTTCTTCCCTTTCCTTCACAAAGAGAAGAGATGACTTGATTTAAATATCACGAATCATTTTAATTTTATTTTGTTAATGTCAAGGTTTTATTTATTTATTTATTTAAAAGAAGAAAAAAGTTCGTAAATTCAATCTAATGGATTGGAATGGTGAGTTATATTATTTGTCAGCAAGATGAAGTTCAATCCCTGGGCTATGTTCAAGTTTTACCCATTTAAATTCATATATCAGTCTGTAAATAAAATATTTTTATTTATGTTATTCAAGTTCTAATAGATTCAATAAACTGATTATTAAATCTAAAAATACATGTAAGGATATTGTTTTTCAATTTTTGGTATATAAAAATGTTAAATCTAAATCATGTCATGTATTTTTTATTTTTATTTTTTTGAGATAAATATGATTTTTTATTTTTATTTTTGAGAGACTTGATTATATGCAAACAAAATAAAACATGTTTTACCATTTAATTTTGAGATAAAGAGATTTGTTTTTTAAAATTTGGGAGAAAAAATATATTCTTAATACTACAATCCAAATATTAGATAAAATGGTTGAAAAACATGCGAGGAACCTAAAATTAATTTTAAAATTATTCTTTATTTTTTAAGAATTATTTGAAATTATTTTAGGGTTTCTTTAACACAAGTACAAAAATTAAGAATATAAATACTACTGAAAAATCATGAGGGCATGTTTGCAAACACACCTTTGACTAAAAGTCAAAAGTTTAAAAAATTTCTTAAGGTTATGTTTGGCAATCATGCTTTAAGGACAAAATATTGTGTATTTTTTTTTGGAAATTTTAATGCATTTAAACAATGTCTTCGATTATAAGTTAAGCTTTTAATTTATTTTTATTATAAGATTTCCCAGTTAAACCATAAAAATAGTAATGTAAATCACAGGACTAATCTCAATGGCTTAATCTAAGAGCCTTATCATTCAAAATAAATTAAACCTCAACTCATATTCAAAGATAAAAGCAGCTCAGTTATAAGGAAAAGATTGAGGAACCAATTGGATTGGTGGGGAGACATCAGGCATGAACCAAGCAATCCTTCCCTCCGCTCATGAGCTTCCCTGTCCCCTTCGTAGACAAGAACTCAACAGGTAAATTCATGCACCGAAACTCCATGATTTTTTGCTTGGTTGGCAAAACGCCAATTTGAAATCCAGCTCTTACAGACAATTTGACATTGAAATTCACAATCTTTTTGCTCCACTCATCACTTATATCCTTAAACTCCCCATCTTTCAACGACCTAACCGCGTCCCTTCCTAGCTCAGCCTTCAACCTTGACTCGCCCATCTTTCCAAGATACTCACTTCTTTCAAGAATCTTACTGGAAACGGGGCCCTTTCGGTAAGCCACGACGACTCTGACATGGTCAACGCACAGGTTGACCTTCTTGTTAGTGTTATTCACAGTGAATTCGATGTCGTAATTTGCAGCAAACTGAGGATTAGAGACTGTGATGTTGGAGACGGATAGGGAACTGAGTCGAATAGCAGGACCAAGAGGGTGGATGACAAGCCATGCAATGAAGACGATCGAGCATAGTATGAAGAAGAACATCACCAGCATCAACGTTAACCGGGGAACAAAGGAGGAACTCCTTGACCCGCCAGGCTGAGGGGCATCGGAGGGACGGTAGTGAATTTGAAAGGACTGCCGTGTCGGAAGCTGATCGGAAGCTGTGCGATTGCTGCTGTTACTAGTATATTCCATGAGAATATTCCGGCCTGGCTTCGTCTTTGGACAGAGAAGCTGTGGCCAGAGAGAAATATTCAGTTGTATAGAATGAGGAAATGATTGAAATAAACAAGACGCGTGATTCTATTTAAGGAAAAACCCTAGTAACTTAACCGTAACTATCCGGAAAGAGGAAACTCCAAGAACGCGACTTCAGATTTCCAGGCATCTTCCAAGCTGCTTCTTGCCATCGCCACGTCACTGAACTCCCAGTAGTTCAAAATTCCTCAATCATGGCTGACATAAATCAAGTAAAATATGAAATTGAGACTCGAAGAAGAGAAGGGTAATCAGGATGGATGATGAGTAGGATGCCATGTAAAACATTGAGATTCTAAATTAAGAGCATGACTAAGGCAATTTTTTTACTACGTACTATAGAAGTGAAATCTTCTATACACCCATGAAAATAAAAGAGCACCACTGTGTGAAAGTAGTGAAAAACCTTGATTTAGTGTTGTTTTGATGATGCTTTTTAAAATATTTTTCATTCTAAAATATATTAAAATGATATTTTTGAGATCAACGTATCAAAATGATATAAGAACACAAAAAAAATTATTTTTTTCATAAGACTTTTTTTTTTGTTTCCCAAGCACCCCTTTATATTTGTTAAATTGTCTTCAATATATTGTTCAAAGGCTAGATAGGCGACATTATCCAAGTATAGTATAGTTAGACAAATTACATATGCATAGTATTCTTCTTTTGATAAAATAGGAGGAGGTACTCACAGATCATAGTGATTTATTTTTCAAGAATATTAGAACTTGAGTGTTTAATCTATCAAGTTTCTCAAATCAACAATTATCATAAACATGTTCATGTTTTATAGGTCTAATAACATGAATCAAGTCTATTTAAAGCGAAAAATGAAAGCGTTGATACCAAATATCTATTAATCATGATCTGAATTGGTAGGAGAAATACCAAGCGTATAATTCTCCCTCTGGGGCCTAGAGGAGGTATGATTTTTATCTATGGGTTATTATTGTGCATGGAAGCCTCTCCCAGTGGATATGAACTTGAGTTTTTTGCACATGTTGCTCTGCTGTCTTATTGGAGTCTACTATACTAGGATGTGCTACATTTAATAGCAATGACTTTTTAGTTACAAACTTTCATGCAAGAGTTTCCCAAGTTCCAGAATGTCATTTCCTAATTTACAGGACCTGTGTCCTAAAACCGAATTCCGTAAGAAAATCTCTATCATATGGCTCTCATCTTCGTGCTTGTACTGTTGTTTTAATGAAAAACAAATGCTAAACGTACAGAGCAGACTTCAGTGGCTCGTTTCAAAAAATGTTTAAAAAAAAATTGAATTTTTGTTTTTCCTCAACTGCACTCCCAAACAGACTTACCCGAAGGACGACACCTCAACTTCACAACAAGGCATATCCAAAGGGGAGGAAAATTAGAGAGAGATTGACATTTTTTTTCATTCTATTCTGGAAATGAATTGTCACGGATGACAAAAAACCAATAGCATCATGACCACGAGTTTGTCTCGGAGACGAAGCTAATCAATTGTATGGTTACCATTTACAATGAGTGGATACAAAGAATTATATATAAAAGACAAGACCTGGCTGTTCTCTGTAAAAAATCAATTGAACTTGAATGTGTGAAAATCATAATAAAAGGCTAAAATCACAATATGTCAAATGCGCATAGAAATAGAGCAACTCACCACCGATATCATGATTCATGAACTCCGTCCACCGTCCTCGATCATCATTCCTTTCAGACTCCTAGCTAACCAGATAGCTGTCTCCCTTGGAGAGACTTTATCTTTCCCGAACGGTTTTAGAACCACCCCAAGCTCTTCTAATCTGCTTTGCTGAAGCAACTCAGCAGACAATTCTAGAAGTCCTTCAAGTGCCTCTGCCCTCTGCCTAAAAGATTTAACATCCAAAATTTCCTTTGCCGCTGCTTCCTCTTCTGTAATGGAGGAGATGGATTTCGGTAGCTCAGATATGTCAAATTGTGGAGCCACAGGGCTGATGTTTCTCAAATCAATATCTTTAATGCTGAAATGATCTGAAAGACTTGATCTCAGACTCCCAGCTTCAGAGCAATTTGATGATTTAAGAGCCATCGGAGTACTCACACTTCTCATTTCGAGTTCATCTCCTACTACATTTAATAGCTTTCCAACATCCACATTTTGAATCCCCATCTCCACAGTTTCCATAACTTGCTGCTCTATCCCAACACGGAAACTACTGTGCCGTATAACATGTATTACATCATCATAGGCAGGAGACAGATGGGCAGCAATGGGTAAAATGACAGCCTTTTCTGACTGCAAATTCTTTTGGCTCGTTGACAATGGTGAGGTAATGGAAGGAGTGGTTTCTGAGACTGATGATAGAAGTTCTCTAACTGTGAACTTGTCGTCACCACCAGATGCAGATGTAAGATTTGATTGGGGCACCATATCAGGGCCAGTACTTGGCCTGCTTAATTGGGTATTAGTATCTTTCCTAAAAAATATTTCTTCAGAATTTGGGGCAGTCAGATTCAGATCACCACTTACACCCTCTCTCCCATCACCAACAGCTTTCTTGTGCAGATCTGTGACAACATTAGAGTTTTCCACCGGGCATAATGTGGATTTATGAGCACATGCACTGTTTTCCCTGGACAAATTTTCAGACATGCCAGAATGCAAAGTGGTAGCAGGAGAACAACAAGGCAGATGATTTTCTAAGTTTTCCGTGCAGATGACTCCCTTGTGATTAGGAAGTATCTGCTCAGGCATGGCAGCAAATGGATTTGTTGCCTCATCACAAAGCTCAAAAGCTTGAATTGACATTGAAGATGAGACAGAATTACTGCTTTCTGTCTGCATTCCTTTCCAAGCTTCTAATTGAGCCTTTCGAGACTCTTGCGATACCTCGGAAAAATAAGGGCGACCATCAGAAACTTGATAAGTATTTTCACGTTCTTGGTTTTTCTTACTTGGACTCGGCTCTATGTTTCCATTTGGAACATCAGCTCCAGTTTGTCTTGTCCTTCCATGAAATGAGGATTGCCTAAATAGATTAGGAGTTCTTTGCCTTGGCTTCATGGCAAGTCCATCATCATGATGTTTAATTGGACCAGGTGGAGGAATCCCATCATTTCTGAGTTTAGTCTTAGGTGAAGACTCGATTATAGGTAGCTGCAAAAGTAATTTGTGAAGTAAGTGGTTATTTCAGCACATCTATCAAACTAGGAAAAAAGTATGATCGATTCTGATTATACCTGGTGTTTCAAAGGATGTGATACCTGGATCTGGTTTGCAGAAACCAAGGCTACTTTTGCTGGTGCAACAGTTGATGTATCAGGATTGGACTTTAAACCAGATGCGATGGCATCAGGTTTAAGAACTTTTGGCGGTGCTTCTATGTTACTTCTTTGTGTTGGTACACTTCCAGTCTTTGTATGATTTCCTCTCGTAGAGAAACCATTTTCACTAGGTTTTCCTTCTTTTAAGGCCATCATAATACTTTTGATAGTTTTTGGTTGCTTTGGTTCAACATTGCATCCATGTTCATCAGGAGTAGGTTTCATCACCCCCTGCTCATTCATTTTGACAACACAAACATTGGGACTTTTTTCTTCTTCGCTTGGCTTGGGCTGCTCGGTCCCATCTTCATCACACACAGAAGCTAAATCTGTATCATTGGCTATATTGTCACAATTTGAGACCATTACTGGGATATTCCGATCACTTGATAGCAAACTATCCTTATCACTACTACTATTACTGTTCTGGCTTTCAGCCATACTTCTTTGAGATTTACGACTTCTAGGAATAGGTTTCTCAGGAGAGCAGGATGTGGGTGGACTGAAGGATGGACGGTATTGATCAACATATGTCTGCAAGTATGGGTGCTTCAAAATCTCAGAAGCCTGACCAAAGGAAATGCAGATTGTTAAGATGAAGTCCTGTCACGACAAACTGTTGAAGTTGGCACATAAATTTTAAGAGTCTTACATTTGGACGTTGCTCAGGATTCTTTCTCAGCATGCCTTTAATGAGTGTTTTCCTGCAGGAACAGACATTTAATATTAGAGCTAAGAAGTGACTCAAAGGTGGATCGTCATCAACATAGCACAGGACAGAAACAAAACAAAAACAGCAAAGCTATCCATTTTCGTATAGGTAAGGTGGCTAAATTGCCAGGACTCAATTGAGATCCAGTATATCATCTTCAAAAATCTAGTCTTATGTTCGTCATCAAGCCTTGAGGAGAAGTAGTAAGAAGGAAAAATGACATGTAGATAAGATGAAGCTACTTCTCAGTGCAAATTTATTCACCATGAAAATTTAGAATGAAGTATTCTCAGCTTGCCCATGATGCTTGTGAAATCAATCATTAGGTGTCCCCATTTAAACCTCACAACAAAAGGTATAAATAAGAGAGAAAAGTAATAGTTGCTTGATTCCAGGGAAACCATGCAATAAAATCTTAAACTATTACATAATTGAATATAATATCTATTAATGTTCTCCAGTGAAATTTGGGGTAAGTGAATTTTAATCATCTTAGCTTTTTCAAAACTTCCAATTCAATCTTTAAACTCCAACTTTTTTTTGCCGAATATCGTAACTATTTAACAATTGCTAATCGGTACGTTGTTTGACAAATACCCTTGTGAGGATATTTCAATATTTGTCATGATATTGATAAAGAAAGGCATTTGTACAAATGAAACTTTATTGGAAGTCTGTACACAGTTTAGGTATTCAATAAGAAGAGTTAAATTTCAGACATAAATAGATATCACACTAAAGTTGCAAGTAAAATTGCTATTATCCCACCAAGACAGAGACTGCATGTCCACACGGTTGCTACAAACAATGATTCAAAAGCAGATTAGATCATTATCGTAGTTTATAAAGAGGAATTTCACAGTCCATCTTTAATACTTGTATCAACAAAACAACATAATAATTAACATGCAGAAATCAATTTGAATAATCACACTTGCAGCCATAAATGATGGAACCTTGTCTATCAATTAAATGATTAATTATAATCTCATATAATTTCAGTTTGCTGCCATCACTGCATAGATTTTTTGGTAGCCTCCTGTGGCATAATAGATTTCAGTTGGCTACAAATAGTAATTGCCTAGTCAACTCCCAAGTACAGTATCATGGTAGGTAATGTGAGATGGATGTTGTTTATTGTCAAATATACAAGAGATAAGCTTTACGACAGTCCATGGAGACTTACAAGGATGGAGAATAGCAGGAAGGCAACGGACCAATAGAAGAACGATTAATCTTGCTAATCAATCCTGCCATGTCCTGCAAATTTGACACGTTGAAGCAATTAGGGAGTGAAAATAAAGAAACTTGTATAATTAGATGTCGATGAAGTCAATTTAGTAAACAATGCCTTCATGAGAAGCTTGACATTAAACCCTGCATACTTAGCATGCCATATTAACTCTGAAATTTTGGTGTATGAATAAATCAAATAGAACATAAGCTGGTTCCTGATTTCTGAAAATATATTATGCTGAAATCAGATAGCATCCATGCTCTGTCAAACTGTTGGCAGGTCATGGGTGCTAGTTAGCTTAGTAGGTAAAGTAACTTGGCATCACATCAAGCAATCAAATCCCGCTCACACCTAAGATAGAAAGAATTTAGGGAGGTTTGGGGCTACCCCCTATTGTGAAGCTCAAAGAACATGAGGCCTACGGATGAACCAAAAAAAAGGTACAGCAAGTCAGCTGATACTGGTATTACACTTATTTCATTCCATGAAAACTCCACGGCATAACAATTGAACAAGAGCCATGAATGGGTCAGTACTGTATTCCAAATTCTTTAAAATTTCCAGTGAATATCAAACTCCAGGAACTACTACCAAAAGTCAATTTTGTGCTGTTCTGTTGCATTACATAAAAAATAAAAAATAAATAAAAAGTTTGATGATAAAGATACAAGTGAATTTCATGTTCTGATTTTACAGTGTCATGAAAGATATTATCATACTGACAAGTGATTCAAGTAATAAATTACACAAGCTGTTCTTAAAACATCAAGCAAGATAACACAATCTATGTATTAAGCAAGTTGCATGGACCAAAGAGCCCAGCACTTCAAGAAATTTCCAATGATAAGATATATAATGTGAAAAGAACCATGGGAAATCTTACAAAAGCTTTAAAGGCAGGACGACGAGCAGCCATCTCATACATACAGCACCCTATGCAACAGAGGGACGTTTTAGAATGACACTATGAGTAATAAACATCTCAGTTATGACCTAGAAAGCACTTACCCAAGGACCAAATATCTGATTTGAAACCATAAGGAATATCTGCAAGTAGTTCAGGGCACATGTAATTAGGAGTTCCTACCACCTGCACAAAAGATAAAAAACAACTTTTAGTTTCAAGGTGGAAATACCAATAGTTATACTGTACTTGGTAATTTCCTTGGTGTCTAGGGCAATTAACTTCATCATAAAGGAACAAGCAGGTTTACAAGTTTCATTTATTCTTGCAGTTTGGTTTTAGATCTGTCTCCAACAAAGAATTCAGAATTGTTTGCTTGACCTTACAGCTACAGATGATTTTTAGCTTGAAGGGATACATCCAAGTGAGAAAATATACCCTGGACATCCTACATACTATTTAGTAGTAAATTTTAGATGATATACAGGTATTCTTTTTTGGTATTTAGGGAAAGTAAATATAGTTGGAAAAGGAATTTGATGATTTAAATTTAGAAATATTAAGCCTGGACATCCTACATATTATTTTCTAGTAGATAAGCTGCCACATAGGTTTTTGTTTTTGATAGATAAAGAAACTACATTAGTTGGAAAAGCAATTTGATGATTTAAATTTAGATATACAAAAAATAAAATAAAAAATAGTGTTATTAAAATATACAATACAGCATCTTCTCAGAAACAACATGGACTTCAATCAACATAAGATTTGTCAATGAAAAGACAGATGAATCCCAATGGAGTTTGACTATAGAGTTCAATACCATAGTAAAAAATTAATATAAAAAAACTTTAGCCATCTGAAATTATGGGCACTTAATAAATAAAAATGCAACATTTCTACTAGCAAAACTCATAGATACACATATCACAGTACATTACATCCATCTGGCTTGATAGCAAAGATTTTAAACTTCATGTAATGAGTCCTGGATTCAAAATGAGATGATTCCACAAGCTCATGCTTCATATATATTCTATTTCTGAGAAAAAAGATATACCAGTTAAAAAAAAACATCTTGAAGGGGGAGCAAATGCAGAACAAACCCTCCTCAGTGCTCAGTAAACAAAAGACAGCAAACGACCCAAAAACAATAAAAAAAAATTGAAGAGAAAGCAAAGCACATACAGAGGAAGCCAAGTCATCTGCTTTCAGAGTCTTAGCAAGTCCAAAATCCCCTAAATAGTACAAAGAAAAAGAAAAGCAAAATCAAGACATGGACATAAGAAAATCAATGATACAACAGCTAAATGTTGATAAAAAGAGCAACTCACCAAGGCGAACATCCTGTTCTTTGGTAAGAAAGATGTTGGAACACTGCAAAGAGAGTGCTTCATAGGTTCAATCCATTACACCTCCAAAAGCAATAGAGTTATTCAAGTTCCTAATCCAAATACTGGTCATTTTTCTTACTTTCAGGTCCCGATGTAGAACAAAATTGCCATGCAGATATTCCACCGCTAACAGCAGTTGAGTGAACCACTTGCAGAGTTTCTGAACAAAATTTCAAAATCATCAACAACACTACAAGTCAAAACAAAACCATAAAATAACAAAGAAGTAATTGCGGTTGCTTACCTCTTCAGGAAAATACACACCATTTGATTTTTTCATCAATTCATCCCTGTTACCAAATCCCAAAACGAACAAAACAATCAAATCTCGCAAATTACCAAAACCTTGTAAACCAAAACTTCATTACTTAAAAAACAACGCTCACATGTCTCCACCTTCGCAATATCCGGTAACAATACAAACATAGCAACCCTACAACGCAAATGCACACAAAAAATCACCCTAATCAGCTCAATTCCATAAATAAAAATCGTAAAACAAAGGAAAGTCACACCTTCTCAACCCATGCTTCTTTAAATTCCACAATGTACGGATGCTGAATTCGCGCAATCAGCGCCATCTACATTACATATAATTCTCAATATCTCCATCAAAAACAAAACTTAAATATTCTTTGAAGAAATATGAAAAAAACTGAGACTTACTTCTTGATGAGCAGATCTCCGGCATCTCTCAGTTTGTCTCGCAAGCCTGATCTTCTTCAACACATACCTAACCATTTCTCAAAATAAAACAAAAAAAAAATCAATACATTGCAAAAAAACACTTATTAAAATACATAAACAGTTGCAAAAAAACACTTATAAGAAGAGAGATCACTTCTTCTTCTCGGATTTATGATGAACAAGAATAGCAGCACCAAAAGCACCACGACCGATCTGCTCCATGATTTCATACTGATCCATTCGTGACTCCATTTCTCTCTCTCTCGATCTTCTCTTCTCTTATGTCTGTTAAATCACAATCACATTTTCTTGAATTGAAAATGCATTATCTGAATCTCCACCGCCGACGAGTCTTCTTCTTCATACATCTCAAATCGCAATTCCTTTGAACTGTTTTCAATTAAAATCTCATTAAATTTGAATCCAATCCACTTCCTTTCTCTCTCTCTCTCTCTCTCTCGCTTACTTCACTCTCTTTCACTTCCACCCACTACTTATGAGTAAAACTTAGATTAAAAAAATGTATAGGCTTCTTTTTAACGAGTTAATTAGCTTATGAACATTTAACTCCCGCGTACACATCTATCAATAATTGCTTGATTAATTTTCAAGCAAGCTATTCCTCCTTTTCCTCACCTTCTTCGAGTGGAAACCAGACGAGTTATGGGTATGGGTGAGCTTTGCTCGACGCCGACATGAACTGCTGTTTTTGCTCTTTTATTTCAAAAAAATTGATTTTTTTTTTTACATGATTTTAATTTATTATTATCAACTCAAGTTTTTCAATCTTTTCTAATTGACTTTTTTTTATTTCATTATTCAATTTCCGGTGAATTAAGAATTAGACTCATGATTTTTTTACTGGGTTATCTTCCTCTCTGACCCAAGTCATGAGTTTAGAGGATTAACCCGGGTTGATTTAAGTTGTTTTTTTTATTTTTTTTAATTGAATTTTTATTTTAAATTTCATCCATAAAAATTAATTTTATTGGCAATTATACTTCATAACTTTTTTCAATTTAATTTTTATGAGTTTTTTCCAATCTCATTACCTGAATCGTGGACTTGATAAGTTAACTTAATTGACTCAAGTTCTTTTTTTTTTTTCTTTTTTTTTTCTAATTGATTGTTTTCTCAGTTTTTTCTTTCAATATTGGATTGATTGGAATTAGATTTAATGACTTATTTTGGTTCTTCTTCTATGAAATTATCATTGTCTTATTAACCATTCTTCAAGTGGAAACCAGATGAGTTTGGATGAGCTTTGCTCGACGCTGACATTAACTGTTGTTTTTGCTCTTTTATAAAAAAAAAATGAAAACTTTTTATTTTATTTATTTTAAATTAATACTTTATTTATTTTTACATGATTTTAATATATTAATATCAAAAATAATTTTTAAAATATAAAAATATATTTTAATGTATTTTTTAAAATTAATACTTTAAAAAATAATTACTATCATACTCATAAACACTCTCTAAACCAATTACATTGTTAAATTAAATTAAATTAACAAATAACATCAATTCATTTTAATTCTTATATTACGTTTATCATTTTTATTTTAATACTTATAAATAAAAAATATTTAAATATATATTCTTACAAAATAATTTGAATTGACTTTTAATACTCCAAATAGTTTCAAATATAAGAAAAAACAATTTGTGCTTTACTATTAGTTATTGAAAAAATAAATAAGAAAAATGATAACCTATCAGTTATTTTTTATTGCTCACTTTGAAAAAAAAACGATATATACATGTAAAATTAGGTGATGAGTTTTATTTCTTTTCCTGCTTGTTTCTGTCTTTAAAAATAAATAAATGAGTAACTAATTATATCATATCCACTATAATATTTTCCATGAAGAATATTGTGTCAAGGATGAATGTCACCACTCTTATTTATATTTTAATTAAAACTAATTAATGATATAAGATAAATTGATATTTTTTAAATTATCTAAAAATATAAATTATACTTTAAAAATTTATTAATAAGTTTACTGTTTTTAGCTAAAATGATAGGGTGTTTGGGATTGAGTCCCAAGAGGCGAGTCGTGGCGTGATGACAGAGAGCTTGCGATCTGCACAGCAAGTCTCAAGTTTGAAACAGGATGAGCACACACTTTTTAGGATATGTGATTTCCTCGCATTAAAAAAATATATTTGGAATTGAGAAATTATGGTGTGTGGTTGAGTTTTTTTTTATGGGATATATAATAAAACCAATATATACACAGACACACACATTTACTATGTGTTTGTGAGTATAATATGGCTAGGTGTTGTAGTTTTTTATTTTTTTCTACAAGAATCACATAAAAAACTATGATATTTTATGTAGATAATCATGATTGATGCCAACACATCATTATAACTCTAAAGATCACATGAGCAAAAGAAATCATCATTTTAGAGGGAGCGAATACGTGAAAATTGTTTCTATCATCACGAGGTTTATTCATGTTTTTTTACTTTTAATTTATTTAAAATTATGTTTATATCTTGTAATTTATAAATTATATAAGACTACCTACGTATGTAATAAATAAATAAAAAGTTTATAAAGCTATCATTATATTTCAATTAATTACTAAAGCTTTTAAATCAAATATTATAACTTTTTTTATTATTATTTCTTAGACAAAAGATAGTGTTTGGTATAACTTTTTATTTCTTAAGATTTACATCTCTTTTATTTATATTTTTATCAATGTTGAAAACCTATTTGAACCATGTAAATAAAGGTCTTTTCTCCAAGACACGATAAATTAGGAGAATGTTTCAGAGCACTTAAAGACAAAAAGTATAACATTAAAAAGCACGATTCCTTTTTCCTTACTCCTCTTCTGCCAAGCCACCACGAAATCATCACAAGATTTGACAACTGGTGCCGGATTCGTTGTGCTACCTTTTTTTAAATTAGATAATCTTGAGCAGGGAGTGTTTAACATAATACGTCGTACTAATGACTATTTTATTATATTGAAATAATATTTAAAAAAAATATTATTTTTAACATCAAAACAATATAAAATCATAAAAAAAATTAAATAAAAAAATTCAAGTTAATAAAAAAACAAATTTAACCTTCCAACCAAACACGTAACGAACCGTAGACAAAATGATTGTAATTCTTAAAAACTTTATTTTAAAATTAATATTTGTTAATATATTTTTTATTATTTTAATATACTAAATTTAAAAATAAAAAATATCATTTAAATATATTTTCAAACAATCTAACATCCATAAACAAACTGAAAATCCAAAAAGAAAATCATCTCTCTTATCCCAAAATAAGGTTACTTCTCACCCCCCATCCCTTTTAAACGAGTCATCTCAACCCCCTAATCAATGAATATAACTTTCACTTTGTCACTCATTTTGAAAGTGTCTTTTAAAAATTTATTATTTATTTATTTTTTATTGTAATTTTTTTTTAGATCATTTTATATATTGGTATCAAAAATATTTTTTTAAAAAAGATAAATATTATTTTGAAGTATTTTTGAACAATTTTGTTTTCTTAAAAAACAACCTTAATTACACTCTCAAATAAACATTTTGTCACTGTGGGTAAAAAACTCAAATTTGTTTAGACAAAGATGTTGTGATTTTTTTCAAGATTTCAAAACTCTTATCCTCATCTATTCAAAAAAGAGTTTTAACTTTATATATATATATATATATATATATATTAAGAATGAAGAGATTGCAAGCCTTGAGTGTGAAGGATTTATAGTGTGAAGAAATGTTGTGCTTGGACAAGATGCTCGGACCCTATTAAAGAAGAAATGGAATCAAATACTCTACCTACACACAAACATGTTGGGTTTGGAGTGCGCAACCTTTGCATATTAGGCTTAAGAGCACACTTAAGCCTCAAAAGAATGTTGGGGAGCATGCCCAAAGCCTTTACTGGGCAACTGCCCATCACTTTATGTGTGGGCAACACACCAAACAGGGTGCTTAAGTGCATGTCTAACACCAACTAGGCAAGTGTCCACTCCAGCATGAACTCAGATTACATACCCAAACCCATATATTTTGATAATGAGTGGTTTTGGATTCTTCACAAAAAAAAAAGAAGAATTTACATGTTTATTGACATGTCAAACTAGCTTTGCTAATTTCACTATTAGTGTTAGGTGTAATGTGTTATAAAGGTTTGAGCACATATATTCTCAAAATGTCTTTTAAAGTTTTTTTTAATAACATTGTAAAAATAAAATATTAAAAAAATAACACAGTAAAAAATAATTAGAAAAATAAGATTGAAACAACATTATAGTATTTTGTGGTGTTTTAGATTGTAAATAAACTGAAAAGATATAAAAATACTTTTTTAATTACAATTATAATTTCAACTGATATTATTATATAGATAAAAAAACTAGTTAGAAAGGAAAGAATTATTTTAATTTTTTTCAAGAAATATAAAATGTGGACACTATGCCATATCTAGACTTTCATATGTTGCCTGATAAATTTCATTTGAGCTATTGATCTTATATTAAAGATACAACAACTCTCGATTGCATTTAAATGTAAAGGTACACAATATGCGCACCTATCTTTCGAGAATAAATACCTCAAAGATTGAAACAATTTGCTACCATATGATCGAAAATAAAGATGAACAATATGTTCTCGCCCTTCTTGGTATCAGAGCCTATTGGGATCTGGGTAGGAATAGTGACCAGAGACTGAAGAGTTCCTAGAGAGAGAAGAGAAGATTAGTGAATATGTGAACGCTACTAAAAGGTGTAAGACCCGCTTAGCGACGTACAACGACAGGGCAGTAAATCCTTATAAATTGCGGCCTAGGATCTAGTTTATTTTTTAAAACTATTAATTCAGATTTCTTTAGATCTACTTTTGTTTTGGCTTCCTCTACAACTGATTCCTTTGAGAGTAGGAGGATTATACAAAGTGAGGAAATTACAATTGAGGATTTTACAAAAAATATTGATGATTGGAAAATTCCAAAAGTGATGCGAACCTCGTGATCACGCAACCCACACGCAAAGACACCAATCCCCGGAAAGCCAAGTAAATCAGGTTTGATAGGAGTGTGACACAAAGATAACTTGTACCTAGGCACCAGCACTATTGGAAACGAAAACCCCCACCCAATGAATATAGATTCGCGAACAAGAAGTATAAGGATGACGCCACGAAGCCATTTGTTCTTCGATAAGTCGTTTTCAGTTCTTTAGAGAACCAAGGAAGGGAGATTATCCCACCAATACACAAGTGCTGCAAAGAAGTTTATTGATCTGAAAATTGCGTAACCTTACATGTTTGGTTATGCCTCTATTTATGACTCTAGACTTAAAGAAACCCTAATGGACCCCTCTTAGGTGGACTTATATGAAGCCCACTTACAATTGACCCAAATAAGCAATAATAACCCAAAAACTAAGAAGAAAATAATAAAAATAATAAAAATCCAAAAATTACCATCCTAAGTATGCTAGAATCAAATTTGTGTTGCTGCCCCCTTTCCTTTGATGTCCTTGATTAGCTTGGATAAATTTCCTCCTTTGTTGCTGATTTAATTACTTTCCTTCCTATGTTAGGAAAAGCATTAAATAGTCCTCCCCTCTTTAGGAATAAGATATGGTCAACTTCCTTACTTAATTAGGAGAATAAATTGCTGGCTTTTTATCCTTGTAGCATTAGGAAATAAAACAAGCCTAACAAGGCTGGTATTGGACCGGACATATCAACCCCTTGTTCCACATGAATTGGGCTCTTCTTGGACCTGAATTAGATGAATTAAAGGCTGTCCTTCATGCTCCTTAAATGTCCCAAGCCCTTCTAGGTCCATCTTGCTCCATAAGTTCTGAATAAGCCCATTCAATGCTTCTTTAAGCTTCTTTGCCCTAGCTCTTGTGATTGGCCCAATTGGCACCTCCAATGGATCGTTGGCATGATTTCGCTTGGTGTTGGGCTGATCCGCATCAAAAAGTTTCTCAAAACTAGATTGATCAAAAATCCAAATATTATATTCTCAAAACTGATTTTACAATAAAAAAAATGAGGAAATGGATATTCAGCTTACAAAACCCTTTGAAACCATCCAACTCCTCACCCAAAAATCCTTACAAAAACACTTAGATTGAAACTACAAATATATCCATATCGGCTTAGTCCAAGTCGGTATCAAACCTCTTACAAAAGAAGGTCTAAACACCTCCATTCTTGTTGTCTTACGAGATGCGAGATTCCAAAACTTCCAAGACTCACTCGTGAGTTCCATTGAGCCCAGTTTGTGTAGTGGTCCAGTGTCATTTGACTGCTATCCAAACCTCACCATCTCCCTTAAAGAAAAAAACATCCTACAAAGTATGCTACTACAAATCAAAACCCATAACTACAAAATACTTGAAGTCTCCATTCCAGTGGCTCTCATATTCAAGATCCACTACAAGACTATGTTCTTAGCCTTTGCCTGCCTCCAAATACAAACACCACTCTTATAAAGGAGAAACACTCCTTTTACAAACAGATCTATCCTGATCAAACACAGTTGTCCCTAAAGCCATCTAGTGGAAAGACATAACCCTTCCTGATGACTATATCCTTGAAGGAGCAACACCACCACAAACAGTACAACCACCACCACCAAATGTACAAATCAAAGATGTAACCCAGTATGCCGATGGTAAAGTCAAACTATCTTTCCACCGACATTCTACAAGTTCTAGGTTTTCAGAAGAGTCTTCTTCTTCTTCCAGTAAAATAGATCTTGGAAGAGTATCTAGAATTCCTTCTGTCATCAACATTCAATGCTATACAAACCCATCTAGACACTCTACATCAGACATACCTCTACAAGCTTCCAACAAGCAGACTACACTACAAATATACCAAAACCAGTATACACCAATACTGAAGAGATACCATCTCTACCTACATCTCCAACCTCATCTGTCATGACCAACAACATCCAGTCTGAGTTGAATGTTTTGACTTCAAATTTTGTTTTAGATAAAACCTTTTTTATTTCAGATTTTTATGGTCCTCATAATTTTGAAAAAAGAACTTGGTTTTTCCAAAACTTCCAAATTGAGAAGAAAGACATACAAACACAATTTTATGATTACATTACATTACATCAATCACGCATGTTATTTTTTGATTGGTTCGAATTACATTATGCATTTATTCATAACATTGCATATCCATTCGCATCCATCAAACATGCATGTCCTGTTACAACAAGGTCCAAAATCCCTACATGGAACCTCACTAGTGGACAAACAGTTGAGTCTATACATCCACCCCTAAGAAATATCCAGGTAGAGCACAACAACCAACCTGTTGATGCAACACCTTACAAATTACCCAGTGATGATGTCATGACAAACACCAAAAACATCATCCTCCAAAACAACTTTACAAACACAAACTTTAGCACTTTGGGTAAACAACTCACTCATGTTAAGAAACACCTACAACGAGTCAGTACTAGCACAGCTGACACCAATACCTCCAAAACTTTAGTTGAACTTAAACAGAAAAACTCAGTTTTAAACCATACCAGGTTACAAAGACAAGCCAACTACAAATCCAGGAAAAACAAGCAGATGAAAGCCATCAAATCACTGTTACAAAATCTAGACGGTTCATCCTTAACCGCTCCAGATACACCCCAGGCATCCACAACCAATGTGAATACCTTATAAAATAACCCAGAGCTCTCTTTAGACAAAGAAGCTTTCCAAAGCCAACAGCCTGAAATCAATAGACTAACATGACAAACACCCAAAACAACCATAGCTCCAGATATCACCATATCTACCGAGCCAAACATTTTCAACCAACACAAATACAATGTATCATCCCTCTATGAATGGAACATAGATGGAATGTCAGAATACAACATCTTGAACACCCTACAACAAATCCATGGCAGCCAATGCCTACAAAACTCAAACAGGTTCCTGACAGGGCAATTGCTGAACTCCTTATTGCTGGTTTCTTCAGCCAGTTAAAAGGATGGTAAGATTACCATGTTACTGAAGCAGACCATCTTCATATCCTCAATTCCTTCCAAAAATATGAAGATCAAACACAAATCCTTGACTCATCTGGAAACACTATCCAAGATGCAATTTCAACCCTCATACTTACAATCTCCTAACATTTCATTGGAGACCCTTCTCACCTGAAAGACAAAAATGTTGAGCTTTTGTCCATCCTTCGGTGCAAAAAGCTTAGTGACTTTCAATGATACAAAAACACCTTCCTTGCCCGTGTTATGCTAAGGGAGGATTCAAACCAACCCTTCTAGAAAAAAAAGTTCCTTGCAGGCTTACCTATTCTCTTAGAAGAAAAAGTCAGAAACAAAATTAAGGATACCCTTTCCACCAAAACCATTCCATATGACCAACTTACCTACGGTGAACTTGTCAGCTTCACCTCGAAACACACCAAAACAAAATGCAGGTCTTAAGATCTGCCAAGATCTTAAATTACAAAAACATCTGAAGTGGGAAATGAAGCGTACCAAACAAGAACTAGGTAGCTTCTGTCACTAGTTTGACATTTCCACTACAAAACCCTCATGCAGTGGAAACTACTCCAAACCTAAACACAACCCAAGCCATAAACCACCTTATAAATGATCATCCCACAAATACAGAAAACATTTCTAATCCAAACAACCTGAACAACCTTACTACAAAAAACCCTACAAGAAATTCACTAATCACTCCAAAACTTTTCAGCAAAAGACCAAAAACTTTGACTTGAAAAATATTACATGTTACAAATGCAACCAGAAAGGACACACGTCTCGTTTCTGCAAAATTAATACAAAGTTGCATGAACTTCAGATTGATGAAGACACCATCAATCTCATCCAAAATCTGTATATTGAAGCCTCATATACAAATCATTCTCCTTCAGACACCTCTAAAGAAGAATTCCAAGTAGATGAAATAGCAACTTTCAATGCTACTTCAGATACTTCTACAAAATCCAATGAAGTCAATGTCCTAACCCAGGACCAAGAGTTCATCCTCGAGGCCATCAAAAGACTTGATGATCCTCAATTACAAAAGGTTTACCTGGAAAGATTTTTGAAAGACTTCAACAAACTAGAGCAACCTCCAGTAAACCCTCCAAACCGTACTGTGTTACCTTCAACCAGTACCAATACTTATGATCTCACAAAGATCCTAAGTAAGAAGAAATCCAAACCTTCCATCACAATCCTAGAATTATATTCTGAGATCAAAACCCTCAAAGCTGAGTTACAAACCCTCAAACAAACCCAACAGAAAGCCTCTGCCATATTACAAACCCTTCTGTCCAAGATTGAGAATCAGTCTGACACTGAGTCTGAAGCAGAAGATACGGACCCAAACCTCCATGCATTACATGATACAAACATTGATCAAATATATAATGAATTCTTGCATGTGTTAACACAGATGTCATCCAAAAAATATTTGATTAAAATATCATTAGTATTTTCTGATGATTTCAAACTTGATACTCTAACCTTATTTGACACTGATGCAGATTTAAACTGCATTAAAGAAGGCATAGTTCCAAAATGATTTTTACAAAGGTTTTTAGGTAGTCTTAATTATGCTTTAGATTTTTATCCCAACCTCATTAGGATTGTCAAACCCTTACATGATAGGTTGAGAAGGAATCCAATTCCTTGGTCTGACATTCATACAAATATTGTCAAACAGATTAAAGAGCAAGTCCAAACTATTCCCTTGCTACATCTAGCAGACCCATTAACACCTAAGATTGTTGAGACCGATGCCTCAGAATTGGGTTATTGGAGGATACTCAAACAAGTCCAAAATTCCAAAGAACAAATCATTCAATTTACATCTGCACATTGGAATGATTGCCAAAAGAATTATTCTACTGTCCAAAAAAAAATTCTTTCAATTGTTTTGTGTATTACAAAATTTCAAAGTGATTTATTAAATCAAAAATTTCTTTTACGTGTTGATTGCAAGTCAACAAAAGAAGTTTTACAAAAAGATGTTTGAAACCTTGCATCCAAACAAATCTTTGCCAGATGGCAGGCGATCTTGTCCATTTTTTATTTTGAAATTATCTATATAAAGGGAGATACAAACTCACTACCAGACTACCTCACTCGTGAATTCTTACAGAATCGCTCCAGATCCATGCCTCCCAAAGACAAGGGGAAAGCTCCCCAGATCCAACCTTCAAAGAACCCAGTTCTTACAAACACAAAGCTTATGGAAGTTGCTATCAAGGATATCAAACATACAAAATCTTGGTACGACAAAGTCACAGAAGAGGAAGACAATTATTCTACCCAGGAAATCCAACATTGGGTTGATACCATCTCTAAATATCCAGATCTTCTTCTAGCTATACAAAAGGTTTCCCAGCAAACCTCAGGTGACTCCCAATCACTCTCAGGTAGTGTTTTCAAACCCGTTTCGAAAACCCAAACAAGTATTTCTCCCCAAAACCCCTGCTTGCTTTACAAACTTCAACACAAGTTTCTACAAATTTTTCAAAATCAAAATCAAAGTATTTTGACAAATCAAATTTTCAAAATATTTGGACAGTTGAAGACGGATTTTATAACAATGATCCTTGTCTTATAATTGCAAAGATTTTTCCTTACAAATGGCATTTAAAAAATTGGGACATAACCAAACCCCAAAAATTTTATGAGCTAATCCTTGAAATTACAGGTTCGTCAACGTTCAAACACTTTCACCTCCATCACACCCATATTGAACCTGCCTTTTCAACCTGCACCTATAAAAAATCATTCATCCAACCCAATGGGATGAGATCTATACAAACCTATCCCCTTTTCAAATGAACAACAAGTTCAATACCCTCATTTCCCTCCATATACATACTGGGATTACCAGCAAACCTGGTTTAATACCTTTCTCATACAAAACGCAGCCTATAGTCATTCATAGCTGTTTTACTTCAAAAACTCCATCAACACTATAAACCTTCCCCTCTGGTTTAACCAATGGTGGGATTATTATGGTAGTCTTCCTGAAATCCTCCAAGACCATCCCTTGGTCGAAGAAGGTTATCTACACTTCAAAAAGGCATACCAGCCCATTCCCTTAAGAAGGAGATTCAAACCTCTTCTCCTTTTCTGTACAAAGTTCTTTGTATCATGGGTATGTTCATGGTATTATGATTACAACCTACAAAATGGATCCCCAGTTTTGATTCGCAAATTCAAAGTCAAATGGTGGGATTCTTTCAAAGCAGAAAATAGATGTTCCAAATCTGCTATGGAAGATTGGTTCAAATCAAACAAGATCCTTCCTGTCGTTCAACAAAACCACCAGTCCAAATTTTTAGCTCAAAAACTAAAATTGCTGCCCTCCTTACCTCTGCAAAATTTGAAGAAGAGTACCTTCAAATATTGCAGGGCCTTGTTCTAAATCGAGACAATCAATTAGTCTCGTCCAAATCATCCAAATCCAGCTCATCCGGGTCAATTTCTTTAGTAGCCATCCCTTTAGGTAATGAGAATGAAGATGACTGTTTTGGCATCCTGCCACCCGTCAAAAGATGATCATTCAAACCTGTCGGCATAAGAAGACAAAGACGTGCCCCCCGCCACTTATAAAAGTTGTCTCCCCTCTTATGCAAGTAGACAAATCCCCTTTCAGTGTGAATATTCCTTCAAACAAAGGTGGTCCCTCCCACTTCAAAGGTATCTCCCACTTCGGTCAAATCATACAAAACGACAAAACTACTTTCTATGAAAAGATTCCTCTAGACAATAGTGGTCCCTACCACATCAAAAGTGTCTCCCACTCAGAGTAATGATTACAAAACAACAAGTGACCTTTTGGCTCCACTGTCAAGGCATCCGAGGCTCCTCTGCTTATCTTCTCATCTATAAGAAGACTTCATTTCATCAGAAGAGACTCAGAATTTAAGAATTTTGCATAACCCTTGTAAAGAGCTCAAACACTTATCAAGAAGAAACTCTCAACTTACAAATTCCCTATGAACACTTATCCTGTATGTACATTACCTTTTAATCCAAATCTCCTGAAATTCAAATTCAAATTTCAATTCAAATTTCCATTTCTTCAAACTTTTAATCTTTTACATTCTATCTTTACATTTTTGCAAACTAAGTATGCTTTGTGATTGATCAAGGATCCTGACATTGTTAGTCTTGCCTTATTCAAATGACATCAAAAATCCATTTCTGCAAAACGTTAGTATATTGGCAGGAAACCTCTGATCTGCGGACTATTAGTCCAAAGGAAAGCTTTACTTGCTTTCGTGGTTGAGATCTAACAGCACCACGTACTATTGTTTCCATCATTCATCTTTATTTTCTGTATTTCCTCATCTCTGCATTTTCATTCATCTTGTTGCATTCTCTTGATATATATATATATATATATATATACAAATCCTCAATATATTCTTATTATAAAATATTTTTCTACCATATGATCGAATATCACATTCATCCAGTCTAAGTGGCTGTCAATTTAGACAAGGAATCTATCTCGGGATTGCTTTTTGGATATTTGTGTCATGTCACGAGGAATGAGGTAAAATTAAGAGGGGCAAACAAGAAAAATGCTTTTGATTAAAAAATAACAAAGTAAAAATAATGATCCATAACTATATATAAAGCATAAACTTTGCATAGAAAGCATTTGATTTGATAGAAATACCTTTAATTTTTAAAAGCCATCACATATATTAAAAGAATTTTATTGATAAATACACAATATATTCTTATTTGAAAACAAAACTGTCTTACTTTAGAAACATTTTATTTGTCAAAATCTATCTATCTATCTACACACAAAGCGTTATCTAACTTGTCAGATCCAACAATGTCTAACTTCTTCTTCTTCTTTTTTTAATTTTTTTATATGTTTTTTGAAATAATTTTTAATTAATAATTAAATCAATACCAATTTTCTTTACTTTCTTATATTTTTTTTATTTATCCCTTTATAAAAAATAGTTGTTTCTTAATTATTTTATATGTATTTAGTTTTAAAAGATATTATTGTAATTCATTTATAATTTTTTTACTTTTAATATAATTAAGATTTATTTTTAAAAATAAAAAATATTTAATTTGGGATAAAATTTATAATAAGACACAACCCTATAAATATAAAGATTTCATAACTCACAATCAAAATTGACATAATTTTGAAAAGTAAAAAAATAATGTTTGATAGAAATGTAACACAAAGATTACATGAACCAAAATACCAAGACTTTTGGAATAAAACCCCACCTGACAATTAGTGAATTGTAACGAGAAGTATGATGAAGACACCATGACAATATTTGTTCTTTGATAAGTTATATTTAGTTCGTTATAGAACCAAAGATTATGAACCCCCCCCCCCCCCCAAAAAAAAAAAAAAAAAAAAAAAAAAAAGAAGCAATATTATTATAAAATCAAATAAACTAAAACAAAACCCAAATACAAGCTAAATAATATTATTATAACAAGTAAAAACAAATGTTCTAAAGAAGTTTGGAAAAATTATAAGAGTATTATTCCAAATAAGAAAAAATTCCTAAATGAACTAGAAAAATAATGTAATTCTCGCACAATATGTTATGGACTTTATCACAAAGTTCTTATGATGTTTTATAGATGTGTAATTTTAACCCAATATAAAACAAGACATTTGAAAATTTATAATAAAATTTCAGCCCAACTCAGCCCAATCATTACATCAAAAATTATATTTGTTAGTATAAAACTATATATTATAAAAAATAGCTCAAAATTGATTTTAGCTCTCTTAAATAAGAATGAAAGTTTTTGTAATAGCTCATGCCTCCTAGTTTTCTTGTAAAATATGAAAACTCCGATAATATTAAACCAAAATATCCTTGTGATGTTATAAGATTAATTGTTCAAACAAGTTCTCTAGTGGGGACACCAGACCCACATCGCAAACTACACGAGTATATGGTCGAAGACGACGTAGGATGGCCCAGCCTGTCACGCTTTGGTTGGGAGACTAAGCCCATTTGGGTCCATCTCATTGTTATTTTATTTATTTGAATTTATTTATGTTAAACATTTTTATTTGATGGGCCGAGCTCAATATGTTTTAGGGTTTACTATTTATATGTTCTTCTTTCATTTTGTAAGGACTTTTGATGAATAATGAAAATATGCAGACTTTGCAAATCTCCAACCCCCTTTCCCTCTCTTTCTTAGCTTCTTTCTTCTCTCTAAGCTTCTTTCTTTCTCTCTAAAGCTCTTTCTTTTTCATTGCTTAATTCATATTGTTTTCTTGTTACGCATTAAATTTGGTATCAGAGCATGACTTTTAATTGTTCTCACAATTAAACAATCCAGAACCCTAGATCCGATTTGATCTATATAAAAAAAAATCTACTGTTCAAATCGAGAAAAAAAAAGTATTGTTCTGAAAAAAAAACATCTACTATTTAGATCGAAGAAAAAAGTATTGTTCTGAAAAGAAAAAAATAAGGTACTGTTTAGATTACAGAAAAAAATTGTGTTCATCAGCTGTTCTTCGGTACTGTTCACCGGCAGCAAGTGTCAGCAGCGGCGTCTCAGCCCACATCAGCAGCAGCCCACCACCGAAAGACCATCACATCAGTCCCACAGAGCGATCGGCTATCTCATCAACGTCGATCACAACCAAGACGCGTGCACGTCGATTTACGTCCGTCAACAGCCACATCCACAACGACGACGAATCAACGCATCCACAGTGCCCTCACCGTCCAGCAACGCCATAAACACTGCAACCCCTTTCTTTCGCACCGCCGGGCCCAAGCAGAAGTCGCCCATCGCCGTCAAGAAGTTGAAGATAAGTAGACAGAGACAACATCGTCAAAGTAAGGAAGAAGAAAGCAGCAACTTTAAAAACAAGTGACCCTACCACGTCAGCAACACGTCAGCCCTCCACAGGACCATGTCATCAGACACATCAGCTATCAGCAGTTGAGTCAGCGCCACATCATCACCAAGCAGCTGAGACAGCGCCACGTCAGCCCTCGCAGCATCAGCCACGTTAGCCCTAGCAGCAGCTGAGTCGGCACCACATCAACCTTCGCAGCAGCCATGTCAGCAAGCAGCAGCTGAGTCATCAGCCACGTCAGTGACACGCCAGCCTCACTGCCACATCACCGGTCATAATTTTTACCCATTGAATGTCATCGTTCCTGGTATGCTTTTACACTGGTTGATCAAGATTTAGCATTAATATTATTTTTTTGTGCTTGCCCAAAATAAGTTACAAAATTCACCTTACAAGTTTAATTATCTTAATTTGAGCTTTTTATTGGCATTGAGTACTTAATCCTCTTTATTAATTATGGAGCTTGATTAAATTCATGGGGAAAAATTGAAACATTGTGTTTGAACTACTTGTGTGCATTTAAGAGGACCTACATTGCTTGCTTGCAAATTTTCCTGGTTTAATCTGTTATTACTTAGTCTCCAAGAAAAAAAATATATGTACATCTATATTAGCTATAATTTTATTTTGCGTTTTTACTTGCAAGAATTATTTGTGATCTCAGTCATAGGTCTAGTTTTGCATGCATTTAAGGAGTGGTCGTTTAATACACAATCTTGAATTCATAACTACCATGGACTCGAGCTCTAGTAATGTTCTTAAAAATATTCAAGAGTAATTACAACTTATGCGAACAGATTTGAGCAACATGTCCAATCAAATTAACAACCTTTCTGGGAGGATGGAGTCCATAGAAACTTTGCAAGTAAGACAGTCTAGTAGGAGTGAGCATTCTAATGACAACCCTAGAAATCCTCAAAGACCAGTTCATCGTAGAAACCGCCACCATAACCCACACCAGGGTCACCATGACTTTGATGACCCTAATGATAATGAGCGTTCCAATGATTACCGTCAAAGACCAATTCATCCTAGGAACCGTCAATACAACCGTAATCAAGGTCATCGCAATTAAGATGACCCTGACGAACAAGTCATGAGGCATATCAAGGTAGAAGCCCAACTTTTGAGGGTCAACTTGACCCGTGGATCTTTGATAGATGGATCCGTGATATGGATCAATTCTTTGGATGGTATAATCTATCTAAGAATAGGAAGGTAAGATTTGCAAAGATGAAACTTAGAGGAACTACTTAGCTATATTGGGAAAGTGTAGAAGAGTCTTTTATTCGGAGAGGTCAACCTCTTATTACTGATTGGGTTGAGATGAAGATTAAGTTAGAATAGAAGTACTCGCCTCGTTCTTATAGAGGAAATCTTTTGGACCAGTGGAATAACGTGAGGCAAAGAGGTAAGTCTGCCAATGAATATGTGACACAATTTGATGAGTATAGAATGAGATGTGCAGTTAGGGAGGATGAAGTGATGACCCTAAGTAGGTTTCGAAAAGGCTTAAACGATGACCTTAGAAGAGAGGTTGTGCTTAGAGGTGTTTCCACCCTTGATGAAGCATATACCTTGATACAAAATTATGACTTGGTCACAAAAAGCCAATGGACGAAACGTCAGGACACTCGTAGTACCCCTTCTAGTCCTCAACTTGGAAGTAATAACTCCATATTGGGTGCCCCACCTCGTAAACCCAATCCTTTGATTTCCCAGATACCTAGAGAAGACAAGAGTAAGGGTATTTTTCATGAAGCACCTAAGATGAAATCAAGAATTCAGTGTTTTAAGTGTCAGGGTTTTGGTCATATTTCCTCAAGTTTCCCTAATAAGAATTTGTTCATCAAAGGGAAAGAGGATATGAGTGAAGAAGATAATTGTGATGATAAGATATATGAACCTAATCCCGATGATTTTCAGGATCTAAATGATGAGGATGAGTCCAACTTGCTAGGATGTGTTAGGTCGATATCCCTACAAAGCAAAACAACCAGTTTAAACATAGTTAGATGTGTTTTAACACAACCTAGAGGAACTGAGGATTGGAGAAGGACTGCTATTTTTTACACTTACATTAAATGTGGAGATAAAGGGTGTAAGATCATCATAGACAATGGTAGTTGCATTAATGCAATTTCCTCGGTTAGTGTATCCCGCTTAAGCTTAAAGTCTGTTCCACAACCTAAACCCTATAGTGTGTCTTGGGTTAATGATACATCTATAGCAGTCAAAGAGAGATGTGCTTTTCCTATAAAGATCTTGGACTATCATGATGAAATTTGGTGTGATGTCATTTCCATGAATGTAGGGCACGTCATTTTGGGTAGACCTTGGTTATATGATTTGGACGTTACAATCTTTGGTCGATCAAATTCTTGTTCATTTTCTTTTCAAGGTAAAAAAATCCAACTTATTGGATTACCCCCAAGGTCTAATGATAATAGTTAGAAGAAGCATAAAGTGAAACAAAAATGGCTTAACATAATAAGGAGATTTGATAAGGAGGTGTGTGTAGGTAGTCGAGTTATCAATAGGTCAATAGGCATGATTCCTTTTAAAGTTATACATGGTTACAAGCCTAGGAAACCTTTAGACCTTTTCCCCATGTCCATTCATGCTAGAGTGTCCGAGTCAGCCAAGTATTTTGCACAGAGAATTCAGGATTTGCATACTGAGATCACTAAACAAATTCAAGCAAGTAATGCGCTATATAAACTTCGAGCTGATTTACATAAGCAGAATAATGAGTTTAATATGGGAGACTATGTTATGATACGGATTAGACCCGAGCGGTTTTCTTTGGGAGTTAATCAAAAATTACATGCAAGTAGTGTCGGGCCCTTCAAAGTGCTACAACAGGTTGGTCCAAATGCTTATGTTCTTAATTTACCACATGATTTTGGCATTAGCTCTACATTTAATATTGAGGATCTAATTGCATACCATAAGTCACTTCCTATTCCAAATGATCCATTTTAGATACCACTTAACTCTCCTCCCGATGATCCTATTGAAACCTTTATCCCTTCCACCTTGGCATAAAAAGATAATATTGATGTTATTCTGGATGAGCAAGTTGTTTTTTACAGGAATGGTGAGGTTCAACGATTTTTAGTTCACTAGGTGGGCCAACATGATCCAGATTGCACTTGGATCATTAGAGATACTTTCAGCAGCTTGATCCAGATCTTTGGGAGTGCTATCATAGTCGGCTAGTGCTACACTAGATGGGGTCAAGTTTCTTCAACCTCGGGAGAGTTGGTGGGGACACCAGACCCATACCGTAAACTACACGAGTATATGGTCGAAGATGACATAGGATGACCCGACCTGTCACGCTTTGGTTGGGAGACTAAGCCCATTTGGGCCCATCTCATTTTTATTTTATTTATTTGAATTTATTTATGTTAAACATTTTTATTTGATGGGCTGAGCCCAATATGTTTTAGGGTTTACTATTTATATGTTCTTCTATCATTTTGTAAGGACTTTTGATGAATAATGAAAATATGCAGACTTTGCAAATCTCCAACCCCCTTTCCCTCTCTTTCTTAGCTTCTTTCTTCTCTCTAAGCTTATTTCTCTCTCTCTAAAGCTCTTTCTTTTTCTTGCTTAATTCATATCGTTTTCTTGTTACGCATCATTCTCCATCATGATGCCAACCCTAATTCCATGTTGTGGAAGAATTAAGTCTTTCTTACACTTGAATTAGGTTGATTATAAGCTTCTCCATTTGTGTTATAGCCTTTATGAAGTCGGTTTTAGCCCAAATAAATTAAACAAGTTCATTTAGTGTTTCTTTTAACTTTTTAGCTTTTGACCTTGTGATCAACTTAATTGGCACCTCTTATCGATCTTTTGTGTTGGTGATCATCCTCTCTCTCCTTAAAAATATTTTACCTTGAATTGTTATCTATATCAAACAAAGAGATATCAAAAACATTAAAGTAGCATTAACACTATACTTATATGGTAAATCTATTTTATAGGCATTGTCATTGATCATCTCAAAGGTTTGGAATCACTCATCTTCTCACGACTAAAATTTTGATTTTTGATGGGCTGAAAATGTCACCTTATGTATATGCACCTAAACTCGATCAACTGGTTGACAAACAACTTATTTACAATGTTTATTTTCCTTGAATATATATTGGTCATTTTTCTTCTCAATATATTACATTACAATCTCATGAAGTGCCTTCAATTTTTGTGTTTTTTATTACCATTAAGACTAATTTTTTTATCAACAGGTAAATTAATCAAATTTGAAGAAGTCAATGAGTTAAAGCTATTAATAATCTTAAATGGTAAAAAATCAGTGATAGAATGCACGCTAATATCATATGCAAACTCAATTAATGACAAGTAATATTCAAAACTTTTAAGGTTATTTTAAATAACAATATGTAAAAGTGTAGTTGAATTTTGATTTTTTTTTGTTTGACTATTTGTTTGTGAATTACATGTATTAGAAAATAAAAGTTTAGTTCACAAGTCCCTCCTCACAAGTTATTATAAAACAGAAAAATTAACAGCAATGACAGATAGAGACTTTAAGCTGGAATTACATGCATACAATAAGCATACAAGAGATAATACTTGCAATAGTAGATGCATGAAAGTATAAAAATAAAGTTAAAAGGAATTTAAAATACTGAGTAAAGGACCATATTCCACTATCTGATCTGCCCACAACTTCAAAAAGCTCAACCGTATCGAGAGAATGGAACAACAATCACATTAGCATTTGTTAATGTCATAGCATAATTGATAAACACATCGGAACTGAAGTTGGATTCAGATATTTACTGCACTCTCATAGCATAGTTGATGAACACGTCATAACTCAAGTTGGATTCGGATATTTACTGCACTCTCGTAGCATAAAAAATAAAAATAAAAATATCACTTTTTCTATATAGAAAGGAAAAGTATTCGAGAGTTTAATGCATTAGTAATAAAAATAATTTACTTATAAAGGTGGTAAAATCACCTTAATTTCCTGTATAGAATGGTCGAGTTAATTTCCTATTCTATTCATGTAAAACATGCGCCTCCTCGAGAAACCTTTCCTATACACATGAGTGGGTTCAAGTATAAATATAGAGTTGAGGGTTAGATTTTCTTGCAAGGCTGTTAGTTTCTTCAAGTTGATTTCTCTAGTGCATTGGTAAGGGTAGGTTCAATTGTCAAATCTTTTTGTTTGCTAATATTGTGGCTCAGCTACTCTCTCCTCCTTCTGATATTTAGCAAACTTGAATGTATGAGATTTAATATCTCTTTTGTATGCTAAGAATCCATTTGGTAACTATTCTTAGTTACTTAGTTTTTATTTTAAAAAGAAAGAATTATTCTTGTTTCAATGTTCCAAATGTTCTATCACCTATTCAGCTGAATAGCTTTCTCTCCCCCTTACTTTACCAGCAGGACCCTCCACCGCCGCCGCTGCCACAACCACCACCGCAACGAAGATGAACATTGTAGTTGGTATTGTAATTGGATTAGCTATGATTGTGGTTACCATACTTGTGTTCTTCGTGTGTCGGCCTTTCCTTGAAGAGCCTAAAGCAGCATATTGAGAATGATATCGGAGGGTGTCAAAGATCTCACGGGTCAAGATCCACCAATGCAACCATAGAATTATGGGACACAATGACCAGCTCTCATCTCGTGGATGCAAAGCACTGATAAGTCTTAGTTAATCAATATCTTTCATATTTAGTTGCATTTCCGTCGTTATTATTTAAGTTGTGACGATGGGGCTTTTGTTTGGTTCCCCCATTTTCCATCAAAATTTTCTGCTTTGAATCAAGTTAATTTTCATTCGTAATTGTTTACATATATTATAAATCTCTTTTTATAAGTTTAATATATATATATATATATATATATCTGACAATCCACAAGAAATTACAGCATATACCCGATGAGAATGCATACCCAGCAACAAGTTTTATGTGGAAACCTAGTGGGAGTAAAGATTAAAAATATCAGAAAAACTCAATGATTGCAACCGTGCCCGGATTCGAATATGTGGAACCTATTCCTTCATTTGATGTTTTGAGAAGATACCTCAAAATTCGAAGGAGTCTTATGGTCATCACAGAGCAATAAATATCAGATAGAGCTCTAATCTACAAAAAATATATGAACAACATAATTTATCTGCAATACCTGAGTAGAATACTTTTTTGTAACTAGACAGCATGTTCATTTCCTTCATGGAAAGTGATTGTAAATAATCACTGTAATATTTTAGAAATCTTGTTTTCTTTATGTTAAAATTTTATATCTATCGGTGGTGTAAAAGCCTCCAAATAAAGCAAAATATACATATTTTTTTTATATTGTTTCGATCTGTTGCCGAGATAAGAAAGTAGCCCACAAGAAGTGATACAAAAACACCTGTAAGATTATGCAAAAAAAAAGAGCAATGTTTTAAATTATGTGCAACAACGGCCAAGAAGCCTCATTCCAATCACCATTAAAAAATCAGAGAATACATACAAAAATACTGACGAAATTTTCTTATCATTATTTTGTTATGAAAACACCAACGGAAAAATTTATTGGTATATACCAATAGAATTACGGTGAGACAAAACATACATCGTAAGATGATATGTGATTTTTATAGATATTATTATTGATAAAAATTGACCGTCAATAGTAAATGTAGCGAGAGAATTAAAATGGAATTCACAAAACCCTAAAAGTATAATGACATTACATTGTTACCGATAAAATTATTGACATAATTATCAACGGATATATTTTGTTGGTAAATTCATTGGCAATGTTTTAATTTATGAACTGACCATCGACCCTCTCTCTCCTCCTCCCCTCTCTCTCCTTTTTCCTTCTCCATTTCTTTTCCTGCAACTAACAACCACCCTTTTACTCAAATTTCAACACAACAAATTCAGCGACCACAACTCTTAGTTTGTGGGCATCTGTGTTCCGATTCAATTTTTTTGGGATTCTCCACTTTAAGTAACTAAATCTACCATTTTTCTAATTTAATTTTAATATGTTAATTTTTTTCGCATATTGATTTGGGTGTTTACTTGTTTTATAGTTTTTTTCTCATAAAAAAATGTTATATAGATTTATGATTTGTACATGTTAGGGTTTGCTTTAGATTTTGTAAAATTATATTTGTTTAGTTAATATATTGAATTAATACTCCATTATTGTATATAGGTTTGACAAAAGTAATGGAGGATCATTCATTGATGAATCGAGAATCACCCTAGGGTTGCATAGGACAAATTATTGAAATAGGGTTCAAGGTTTTATTAACTATGCAATATATAATAAGAGAAATATTAGTGGAGACGATATTAAATGTCCATGTAGAAGGTGCAAAAATAAAAAAATTATTGATCCAGATGTTGTCACGATGTATCTTCTACAAAAAAAGGTTCATGAAGGAATACTTGTATTAGTATATACACGAAGAAGAATTTGTTCCTCATTAGCCCATGATAACAAGGATGGTTGAGTCAACTTCTAGTTCCAAAAATATGCTTGGAGTTGTAGATGACAATAATAATCCTTATACAAATATGGTTATTGATGCAATGAGAATAATCAGGGCGGTGCACATGAATATCTAGTCATAGAGAAGAACCTAATATGGACGCAACCATGTTTTTTGATCCTTTAAAAGAGTATGACAGACCATTCTGAGATGGTTGCACAAATCACAATAAGTTATCGGTCATGACATAGTTGTTCACCATCAAGCCATATCATAGGTTGAGTAAGGACAATTATGATAGAATTGTTGAATAGATGAGAAGCATTTTACCTAAAAGGAATATGTTGAAAGAAAACTTCTATGACGTCAAATCCATGGTGAAACCCCTTAGTCTAGGATACCAAAACATTGATATGTGTCCAAAATTTTTGCATGTTGTGCTACCTTGAAAATGTAGAGTTGACCGAGTGCAGAATATATACGTATCCTCGATATATAGATAAAATTGGCAGGGGATGGACATTTGCGCGTACAAAAACTTAGATACTTTCCAATCATACCTCAATTACAGAGGTTATTCATGTCACCAAAGATCATTGAACACATGACATGACATCGTTCACACGATGTGGTTTATGGTTTTATGATGCACCTTTCTAATGGTGAAGCATGAAAACACTTTAACCGTGTGAATCCTTAGTTTTAGTGGAAGAAAGAAACATGCGTCTTGGTTTATGTATAGACATATTTAATCAATCCAGGTCATTTGCCGCTCCTTATTCTTGTTGGCCAGTGATATTCACAGTATATTACTTGCCACCCGGGATGTGTATGAGGCTAGAGTGTATATTTTTATCTACGATCATACATGGTCTTTATAGTTCGGGCCACAACATAGATGTCTATCTTTGGCCATTAATTAATGAGTTGAAACAGCTGTGGTTATTCGGGGTTATAATTTATAATGTATCGAGGAAACAAAATTTTTAGATAAAAGCAACTTTGATGTGGAGTATCAATAATTTTCTTGTTTACAAAATGGTTTTTAAGTGGAGCACGCATGGAGAACTAACATGTCCATACTATATGAAAAATAAAAAAGCATTCATTCTAACAAAAGAAAAATATAGGGCTAAAATAACTTTGCTCTAGAAAAGGATCAAATTTCCTATTTTGTTCTTATTAAAAATAAAATCTCTTATACTATGTACGTGACTCCTTAAGAAATCTTTTTTGTAGTAAAATCTCCTATATATATATATATATGCATTTATTATTCATTAATTTATTTCCTATATAGTACCGGCCTATGAACTTGGGTTAAGTATAATTATAGCACTGAGGCTTGGACTTTCTTGCAAACTTCTTACATTGATCAAGTCTGAATCAACTTGAGCATTGTTAAAGGTAGGTTTTGTCAACTCTTTGTCTGCCAATATTTTGGCTCAGCTCGATCTTCTAGCCTGTGGTTCTTCTTTAACTCTTGAAAGAAACTTAGTTTTTCTTGTCAAGTGTTTTCCCTTTTTGTATAGCTAACAAACTCGTTTTTTTATTTTTTTCTCTTTTTTTGTGGTAATTTGGAAGCAGAATCTCCAAATTGAAGATTGAAGAACAAAGATGGATATGATGTTTGGTATTTTGATTTCAGCAACCATAATCTTGGTTTCTGCACTTCTCTTCTGTGCGTGCCAATGATTAATGAACCTAAAGAAGCAGCGATGAGGATAACAGAGGGTGTTAAGGATCTCATAGGTCAAGACCCACAAGTGTTGTAACCATCCAAAGCCCTAATAGGTCCAATATGTTCAAGTTACGACTCATTGCTTTTGCTTGTTTTCCCCTTTTTTTTTATCAAGATTTCGGTATCTATGAAGTAGTTTTTTTATGAGTTAATTAGGGTGTGTTTGATATTGCTTTTACTTTTGTGGTTAAGGTTTTAAAAAAACAGTTTCATAAAAAACACTTTAGTTGCAGTTCAAAATAAGTTTTGAAGTGTTTGGTGAAAACTGCTTTTGAGTTTGAGATTAATGAAAAACAGTTTCAAGTGTTTGGTTACTAAGCTTTTCATATTGCTTTTAACTTGTGAAATTACTTTAAAGGGTATAGACATATATACACACATTTATATATATATATAAAAAAATATTATAGATTTAATAATCATAATATCATAATGTAATTAATAATTAAGTAAATTGGACTCTTCTTTTTATTCTCTCTACAAACAACTTGCAATGTCATCACAAACAAGATCCATACGTGAAGACCTCTATAATCCCTGACTACTTGCACGAGTTACAGTATCTGGTAAAAAATCATCCGGAATATAATTGGGATTACGATCATACTAAAATAATATTTTATTTTTATTTTTAAAAAAATATTTATGATATTAGTATATCAAAAAAAAATTTAAATATCAAAAAAAATATTTAAAAAAAAAATATTTTTAAATATAGTGTCAAACAACTACTAACTTTACAAGTTTTTAAAGAAGCAATTTATATTTTTCATGTTTATTTGAAAATAATTGGCCCTATAAAGGTGAGTTATTTGAAAATTTATTTGCTAATATACAAAAAAGATGAGGTCTGTTTCTCTCTCTCATATATATATATATATATATATATATATACTATCATTTTTATTATTTTATTATACTCTACATTTTTATCTTATTTCTGCATGTTTAGATATGTAAAGTTAAGCTCGTAGATATAAATGGCAACTTCAATGCCTCTCTCTCCTCTATATAAAAGGGGGTGATAAGCAGCGAGAAGCAGCTATTAGGTGCTTCTCCTCAACCGGTGGTTCATCAAAAAAATTTGGGTCCCATACAATCATTTCAGCAGCTTAACACATTACCAAACAACTTTTCAACATGTTTTTTTTTCAAACTGAGGTCCAACCACAATACCAAACACCTTCTTAGTAGAAGTTTTCTGGTTACTGTTATTACAATTACAACAACTATGTGCTGCTATTATCGTCATTATTTGTTCGAGTTTTATTACACCTACAAGAAAGTTATGGCGAAGCATGTAGCTTTGTTTCACAGATGAATTAAAACGATAAAAAAGATGTACTAACGTGACCAAACAAGACTGCTATCTCGATCGACTTGACCCTAAAAACTGGTCTGAATGTAGCAGCAGCAAGCAAGAACCTTAAATGAACTCCCTCTTCCTGTTTTGAGTCCAAAATCATCAAAATGAACATCGAAATAAGCTAATCCTCCAATGGTTTCTAGTTACTTGGACAACACAACCTCGATCACTTGTTTATATAATTCAAATATTTCTACACAATCCATCAAACAGGATGCTTCGCTGTAGGAACGCTTATAGACCTTCACCATGACTATATGTTTGGTGAAGCTTAACTTTGTCAAAGAAACTTTATCAGCAAGATCCTTCAGTTCTGCAGATATCTGTATGATACGTTCGATACTTCACTGCAACATTTAGACTTCAAAAAGGGAAGCTACTTGTTCATATACAGGGTTTTCAAAGCATCTAAAAGAAGCATATATAGAAATGAATGACTTCTTTTCTTCTCCTTTTCCAAATAATTATGTCCACCACCATCATTCTGTCTAGAAGGTTCTCTCTATAAGGAAAGTCATTACTCTTCCACAAATAACTCATCCAACAGCATCATCTCCTCCATAAAAACCTCATTCAGCAGAATCAAATCCTTACGTTTAATTTGAATATTTGAATCATGTACAGCCTATAGACAGTTATAGAATAGCAGAAATCCAGGCTTAACTCAAGCTTGTCAATCCTGTATTTATACCTGCAAATGTAAATAAAAAAATGTGTGAAGTCATTACATTTAATTTGCCTTTTATCTTTCTCTTTATGGTATCAGAGCTCTCTTTGCTCCAACGAGTTTTCTTTTGATCTTTTTTCTCCTCTTCTCCTTATTTGCTTCTGCAATGACCTCCTCAATTCCTTCCCTTGTTGCTATTAACGCCACCCAGCAGATCACTACCCGACTCACACCAACCAATTATCCTCTTGGCATGCCTAGTTTGAGTCCCTCCTTCTCGGTTACAACCTATATGGTTATATCGATGGTACACTCACATGCCCCTCGTCCATGAATCCTGATGCAACATCTACTGCTGCCTATACTCACTGGTTTCGACAAGACAAATTAATTTTGAATGTTATTCTTACTTTGGTGTCTGATTCTGTGATACCCTTCATAGTTGCTTCGAAAACATCCTCCCAAGCCTAGAACAAACTGACCAAGCTTTATGCTAGTCGTTCTAAAACACGAGTTATGCAACTCAAAGAGGATCTCACCCTTATTCAGCGTGGAACACGCACTGTCATGGAATTTCTATATTCTGTCAAGTCTATTGCATATGAGCTTGCTCTCATTGATGCCCCTCTCTCTGCTGATGACATCACTCTCTATGTTCTCAATGGCTTAGGTACTGAATATAGAGAAATGGTAGCCCCCATTCCTACCCGTGAATCTTCTTTATCATTTGAAGAACTTCATGACCTTCTCATTGCTCATGAGTCTTATCTCAAATGCTTGGACATTAATCCTCCCTCCCTGGTTGTCACAGCACACTGTACACAGTGCAAGGATCTTCGTTTTTCATAAAAACAACCATGGTCATCTTTGAATACAGCCACACACAAATATGATACCATATCTCAACCCCGAAATTTTAGGCAACAAAAATATAACCCTAAATGCCAATACTGTGATCAACTTGGCCATGTTGCCAAATACTATCCTCAGTTACAAACCAGGAACGCTACAGCTAATTGCATCATTGCTTCTCCCAATCCAGATCAACATTGGTTCATAGACTCTGCTGCTTCCCATAACATCACCTCTCAAGTATCCAATCTGCACTTATATTCTGAATATGATGGCACAGATAGTGCTCATTGGAGATGGTTCAGGTTTGAAAATAACCTACTCAGGTTCTCTTACTCTCCTTTTTCCTAAACGCACTTTCCAACTTCAAGACACTCTTTGTGTTCCCTCCATCAATCAAAATTTGATTTCAGTCCCTAATTTTACCAAACACAATAATGTGTTTCTTGAACTTCATCCTTCTTGTTTTTTTGTCAAGGATCAGAGGACGAGAGAGACTATTCTTCAAGGACGTGTGAGAATGGTGTTTATCCTCTACCTCATCTCCGTGCCTCCACTCCCATTGCAATGGTTCATGAACGCACATCAATAAATGGATGACATTAGTGTGTGGGCCACCCTTCCCCCAAAGTTGTAGCCAGAATGATCACCTCCTTCTCGCTTCTTGTTTCCAGCAATTCCTCTATATCTCATGTTTGTGATTCCTATTCTATCAATAAATTCCATTGTCTGCCTTTTCATAAACATGGCCTCACTAGCTCTACTCCTTTTGATTTAATATATGCCGATGTTTGGGGACCTTCACCACACACTAGCATTCAAGGGCATAAATATTATATGATATTCATTGATCACTTCACAAAATATGTCTGGTTTTTTCCACTAAGGAACAAATCTGATGTCAAGGTCATTTTTTCTCAATTTCATAAAATGATTCAAACTCGGTTTAATATCAAAAGTCTCTACTCTGATAATGGCAGAGAATTTGTTGCCCTTCAACCATTTCTTACTCTTCACGGCAACATAATGGTGTTTCGGAGCATCGCCATAGACACATAGTAGAAACGGGCAACACACTTGTCAGTCACGCCCATCTTCCTTCCTATTTTTGGTCATATGCCTTTACCACGACAACTTATCTAATTAATAGGTTGCCCTCACCTATTCTCCATCACAGCTCCCTTTTTCAAACCTTGTTCAAAGAAGCTCCAAATTATCTCAAACTCATATCATTTGGCTGCCTGTGTTTTCCCTGGTTAAAACCTTACCACACATATAAATTCCAACCAAAATATGTTCCCTGTGTGTTTCTTGGTTATTCCACTACACAGATTTCCTATCTTTGCTTACACTTACCTAGTCAACGTTTATATGTCTCATGACATGTTATGTTTGATGAAAATCTCTATCCTCTAAAGAACGACACCAACAAGTCCACTTCTGTGTCTTCCATACCTGTCGCTCCTATTCTATCTGCACCACTGCTACAGATTGTCCCACCAGCAAACCAAGCTCCCTCTGCATCAGTCTCCACTGCCCCTCAGGAAGAGCTCTCTCTCCCTACATCCAATTCAGACACTACAACAACAGTCTCCATGGTTCAGGTGAATATTCCAGCTCCTGTTGTTTCTCAAAGACAACATAACATGACCACTCGGTCTATGAATAACATTTTTGTCCCCAAACAACTTCACACCACCACCACACACCCATTACTTGAATCAACTGAACCAACATGCGTAAGTCAAGCACTTAAAAATCCACGTTGGCGCAAAGCCATGTCAGAAGAAATCACTGCATTGCTTAATCATGCAACTTGGGAACTTGTCCCTCCTACAGCCAGTCAATCTTATAGGCTGCAATTTCATTTTTTGAATAAAAAGAAACTCTGATGGAACCATTAGCAGATACAAAGCTCGTCTAGTCACCAAAGGCTTCCACCAAAGACCAGGTCTTGATTATTCCCAAACATTCAGTCCAGTTGTTAAACCAACCATGATTCGCTTAATATTGTCTATTGTTGTCATGAATGGTTGGCCCCTTCGGCAGCTTGACATCAATAATGTTTTTCTTCATGGTAATCTTGAAGAAATAGTGTTTATGCATCAACCTTCAGGCTTCCAAGATCCATCCAAGCCTGACTATGTTTGTAAACTAAAGAAAAGTATTCATGGACTAAAACAGACACCCCACTAGTGGTATAAAGCTCTCTGGGATGCTCTCTTGCATTTTGGATTTGTTCACTCAGCTATGAATACTTCCTTATTCATCTATGCCTCTAACAATGTTCTATGTTATTATGTTGTATATGTTGATGACATTATTATCATAGGAAATATCTCCACCTTTGTAGCTGCTATCGTCAACAAACTCAGTCACACCTTCTATATCAAAGACATGGGACATCTTCATTTTTTTTCTTGGCATTGGAGTTGTTCCTACAGCCAAAGGCCTTTTCCTTTCATAATGTAAATACATACGAGTTTTACTCTCTAAGAATTCCAATTCCATGTATATGGCCAAAGACATTCACACTCCAATGTAAACCAGCACACCACTCGTCTTAACAGATGGTTCAACCCCTTCAGATAACACAAAATATAAAAGAGTTATTGAGGCACTGCAATATCTTTGCCTGACATTGCCTTTGCAGTCAATCGGCTTTCCCAATTCATGCACAAACCAACAGCGTGTCATTGGACTGCAGCAAAATGAATCCTCAGATATCTCAAGCAAACAATTTTCCATGGGATTCTTATTCAACAAAGCAGCCCCCTCACTCTACAAACCTTTCTTGATGCAGACTGGGCTGCCAACACTGATACAAGGGTCTCCACCACTGCATTTATCACCTTTCTAGGCTCCATTCCCATTTCTTGGTCTGTACGCAAACAAAGAGTTATATCGCGTTCCTCTACCGAAGCTGAATTTTGTGCATTAGCTGCTGCCACCTCTAAAATAGTCTGGCTTCACTCCTTAATCGCAAAACTTGGCTTACAGCTACAACACCCTCCCCAGATTTTTTGTGGTAACATTGGTGCAACTCATTTTAGCTTAAATCCAGTACAACACACTCACATGAAACATATCGATATCGACCTTCTTTTTGTTCGTGATTTTGTCCAAAAGAATCGCATTGCTATCAATCATGTTCACACTTTGGACCAACTTGCAAACTTACTTACAAAGCCTCTTCCATGCCAACGTTTTCAAACCTTAAGATCCAAGATTGGTGTTACTGATGGTACCTCCATCTTGCGGGGGCATATAAGGAAAGTCATTCCACTTCCACAAATTACTCATCCAACAACATCAACTCCTCCATAAAATCCTCATTCAGCAGAATCAAATCCTTATGTTTAATTGGATTATTTGAATCATGTACAACTTGTAGACAGTTATAGAATAGTAGAAATTCAGGCTTAACTCAAGTTTGTCAATCTTGTATTTATATCTGCAAATGTAAATAAAAAAGTGTGTGAAATCATTACATTTAATCTGCCTTTTATCTTTCTCTTTACTCTTTTCCTTCATAACATGTGTCATCACCCAATTTTTGGGTTACTCCCCAAAATCCACCCAAAAATAACAAAAATAAAATAAAAGGGGCCGACATGGGTAGAAAAATCAATGTGGAAATTTTGGTTGTTTTCGAGAGTCTAATTGTATCTCTTTTGTCCCCAAAAATAGAGAAAAATACAGATTTAAGGCAAAAATAATTTATCATTGGATAAATCTATGTAAAAATTAAGTCGAGCGACATAATTATATTTTTATGGGTTGATTTGATTTAATTGTCGACCAATTTAAGAGTATAATTATATTTGAGAATTAATTTAGGGTCCAATTGAAGGATTTAATTAAGTGCAAGGACTTAATTATACTTTAAATTGGTCACATCAAATTAATTAAGGGCTTAATTGATAAAAAAAAAATCAAATGCTTGAGCTTAATTCGGGTTCAATTGAGAAGTTTAGAGTTTTCGGAAACCGAATTGAATTTTTCCAATCCAATTGTGCGAAGTTGGGGGTCAAATGGAAGACAATTGAATTTAATGGTCAAATTAGGATCAAATTACAAAACCAAGGACCAAAGTGAAAAAGTGTGTAAATTTTATCTCTATAAATAGAGATGAGTTTCTTTGTAATAGGGGACCCAAAAAACTCAAAAATCAAAAAAATCAAAAAAAAGAAGACAAAAAAGAGGGAAAAATAAAAACCCTAAAAAATCACAAAAAACCCTATTCTTTTCTCCTTTTTGGGGTGCAGCCGCCAGCCCCCTTTAAGGGCAGCTGCAGCCCCCCCGGCCAACCCCTTTCCACTCTCTTCTCTCCGTTTGTCGGCTAGATCCCTTCTCCCCGTCGGTGGCCATCCTCTCCATCACTTCTCCTTGCCGTCCAGCCCTTCTCCGGCCAGCCATTGATGGTGTCTCTCTCCCTCTCGGCCTCCCCACGATCTCACTCCCTCACTGTCGTCTCCTTCCCGTCGGCCAACCCTTACTTCCATTTCCTTCCCGTCGACCTAAGGCAGTTCAGCTCACTCACGACACTCCGATCGGCCTCCCATCAGTCATCCACGGTGGCCCTCTCTCTCGGCCAGCCTCCCTTCACTTTCCCCTTTGGCAGCGCCGTCTGCCCCAGCCATCGGAGTGCTTAGCTGCCATCAACGGTGGTTCTCTCTCTCGGCCATCTCTTATTCTCTCTGGCTCTATCTCCTCTCCTAGCACCGACAACCACCTACTCCGGTAGATCTGAGATTTGAGGCTGAAACTTGGATTGTGTTGTTGTATTTGTGTTTTTTTTTGTCTATTTTGCAGGTCCATGAACATCATCACCGGCGAGAGAAGGAAAGGAAGAGGCTGATCCACACCCCCCTGTCATGCTGCTCCACCAGCGGTGGCGCGTGGTTCCACGCACTGCCAGTGACGGTGGCGCATGAACTGACACACCACTAGTGCCCTGCGCTACCTCTACCGCCAACAGTGTTCCCAAGGAGTTTTATTTTGTAATTTTTAGATGTTTATGTGTTTGTTTCAAATTGTTATTATTTTGTTTCTTGTACATGTTATGTAATGTGTATAATGTAACAAAAAATAATGAAAAAGAGAATGTGTGCGTGCATTACAAAAAAAAACATAAATATTGCATTTCAAAAAAGGAAAAAAAAAACAAAAACAAAAAATATGTTGTTTTTATGCATACGGCCGAATTCCAAGGTTTTTTTCCATCGTATATTTCGTAAAAATTTTTTTGCATCTTTTCCATGCTTAAAGCAAAAATTGGATATTGTAACAGGTTTACAATTATCTGTTGGAAATCGGCTAAAATGTCAAAATTTAATTTAACAGTTATTTTGTTTTATCTATCGCGTTGTAAAATTACATTGTAAAGTACACTCGTGGATAGTTAAAAATGAGATTTTCAAAATGCAGTGCAAAATTTATTTTGGTTATTTTTTCAACCTGTAATGAGGTAGAGATTCTCTCACGGAGAGAAATCTACGTCGAACCTTTGAAAAAGACTAAACAATGACTTGGGAAAAAACAATTAAACAACAATGTAGCTTATCTTAGGTAGGGTGCACTGGGGGTGACGCGTCTTCCCCTTGCACAACAAGTCCCCTTTCCCAAAACTCTCGTAGACCAATAGGTTTTCAAGTGACCGTAATACTAGGTGGCGACTCCTGATAATATAGTCGTAATTTTTATGACTATAACACTCCTTCATTTTCACCGCGAGTTGTTGTCTCCCCTAAATACGCTGGGATGGCGGGGCACGAAGCGCGTAAAAAAAAAATCGTCGTCGTGACAACATGAAGCACTTTCTTCAACTCTGGAAGCTGTAATGCTATGCCATTTGACCTGGTAGATTAGAATCGCAAAGATCACAAAGAAGGTTCCGATTGTTGAGGAAAAATATGAAAACATTTTAATATTTAATGCAATATATATATATATATATATATATATACACACCTTTCCTATATAAAAGGGTCAATTTTTTTCATTAAATCAAGTTAATTCTCATACAAGATTTGTTTACATATATTAAAGAATTTCATTTTGCAACTTTCTTTCCTATCCTACCTTATTTTACTAACAGATAAGTTTAATATCAAATAATGCATAAAAATGTGACAATCTTCAAGAAATTACAAGAGATGCCCGACGGGAATGCATACCTAGCAACAAGTTTTAAGCAGGAAACCTAATACACATTTTGTTAGTAAGTTGATTTTTTTTCATATTTTGTAGATGATTTTCATTCGGATTGCATAATCAACGAATTGTCAGCCATAATTAAATCAGATTGTAGAGAGGCCACTCGAGGAAGGAAAAAAAAACATTCTAACATAAAGAATTTCTAGTAGTCTTCATTACTCAGATCTGATCTAGGTTAGCACCTTAAAACTATAATAACATGAGATCCAATTGTTGGACCATCCAAGTTATTTAAGCTAATACACATTTTGTTAGTAAGTTAATTCTTTTTCATATTTTGTAGATGATTTTCATTCGGATGCATAATCAACAAATTGTCAGCCATAATTAAATCAGATTGTAGAGAGGCCACTCGAGGAAGGAAAAAAAAACATTCTAACATAAAGAATTTCTAGTAGTCTTCATTACTCAGATCTGATCTAGGTTAGCACCTTAAAACTATAATAACATGAGATCCAATTGTTGGACCATCCAAGTTATTTAAGCTAATTTTGTTATTTTCCTAGTGTTTTCAGATTTTATATTTCAATTTAAATTTATATTTTATTCCCATGTTTTTGGGTTTCTAGTTTTTATTTACTAAATGTAGAGTTTTGTAAACTATTTAAAAGTTTTGTAAATCTTTTGAAGAGACAACCACCATATATTTTATTTTTAAATAGTAAAATTGAAATGTAGGGCTTACATATATAAACTTTTCACTCATTAAACCTTTTTTTTTTTTATGTCTTGTTGATGTCATATTTATCCTCCTCGTACATCATTTTACTTGCTACTTATGATAAGCTTCTTTTTTTGCTTTTTATAGGAGCTACATTGTGTTAACATGTTAATAATTTGTCTAAAGTAGTATATGTGTGTTTATTATTAAAAATAAGAGACTATTATAATCTAAGATAGAATAATCCTTTCTTTTAAGATATGAACGTTCGACTCAAGAATATGGTGACTAATTTATAGCAAAAGCTAATTAATGATTATATTTGTCAAAATAGGGCCAAAAGTCACCACTCAATAGGCATATATGAAATTACATTGATCAACCCAAATTTACTTATCTTATCATGGAAATGTATCTCAAAATACAAGCATTCAGACACATCAACATGGACATGAAAAAATCAAATTCAAAAAACAATTGAATATTTACAAATAATATTTATAATTCCAAATATTTACATATATACTCTTAGAAACAATATTGTCACCATAGATGACTTTCCTTCTTAAAGGCAAAAAACAAGATAGTTGGAATGGTAGCTTAAAAAGGTATTGTTGGAGCACTCCCGAATCCATAGGTTTACATTCATAAAAAAAAACTTTATTATTATTTATTTATAAAATAAAGAGTCACGTGTTAATCGATTCTTTATCTATGAGGCAACATCCATTGACGATTCATATATCATGAATTTATTTTATAGATAATAAAAATGGTCAATACACAACATAAATTGAAATGAAAAACAAGACAACTTGAAAGTACTTTATATACAATGAAACTAAAGTCTTGCGTTAAGTGATTATATTATTTACCCAACAACATCTAAGGATAATGTCTAATAACAATTCAATTAGCCAATGTTGATTTATGAATAAAAAAACAATCAATACATGGCCAAATAGTTAGGAAAAGTATGATGGTTGTGAACATAGATATTAGTTGCAAACCATCCTCCCAAACCAATTGCGGGAAAATAAATTCCTTGCGGTTTTATACCCTAGGCCATGCAATGATATGGACCCCAACACTTTAAGTATTTTATCACAGTACACATGAAAATCAATGACATGTTAAAAATTATCATCCAAGTTAAACAATAAACTTTGCTAAGGACTCAAAAATACATTTTGAAGATACCGTGATGAAAGATTGTGGTGTTTGTGCTTTGCAGTGCATCATGAAAATCAATTACATGAATAAAAAACAATTTTGTTGAAAAAAATATATATCTTCTTCATAATTATATTTGTTGTTTTGTGATTGTTTGTCTTTGTTATTATATAATTAAATACAAATAGATTTCAAAAAACAAATTAATAAAGCTAACATGTCTATGTTCCGAGCCATATGCTAGACAGATTAATTGAAGTTGGCACACGACAATTGAAAATACTAATATTTTCATTTTTAAAAAAATATAAAGTTTTGAATAAATTATTTTAAAAAAAACATATTTTTAATTGTACTGACCGTTTTGTCAGCACTGAGTGAACAAATATATATATATATATATATTTGTCAGCACTGAGTGAACAAAAATATATAAATACATGTATGTATGTATGTATTGATTCATTGCAGGCAACAAAATAGTAATACGTGTTTACAGATTGATGCAGTAGCCCCACGTCGTCCCAATCTAGAGAGAGAGAATTTTTTTCAAATGCAGTTTCGGAAACTATAGTTAATTTTGTTTTTTAAAATATTTTTTTAATTAAAAATATATCAAAATATTATATATATTAATTTTTAAAAATTATTTTTAACATCATTATATTAAAATAAATAAATTATTTTTAAAAAATCAAATACTTTTAATTGTACTGACCGTTTTCTCAACACCAAGTGAACAAATTCTTTCACTCAGGCAACAAAATATATATATATATATATATATATATATATATATATATTTTGCAGGCAACAAAATAGGAATATGTGTTTACAGATTGATGCAGTAGCCCGACATCGTCCTAATCTAGAAAGAACGAAATTTTTCAAATGTGGTTTCGGAGTGTGGTTAAGGTTGTTTTTTAAAATATTTTTTGTTTAAAAATATATTAAAATAATATTTTTTTATTTTTTAAAAATTATTTTTGACATCAACTTATCAAAATGATATAAAAACATAAAAAAAATTAATTGAAAAAAAAATTAAAAAAAAAATGTTTTTTAATTTTTTTCAAAAATACTTTTGAAATATAGTATCAAATAGACACAAAAACAACATCTTCTTTTACTTTAGTAGAATCCAATAAAAGGAAGGAGAAACACTATTTTATTTTTATTTATTGTTTTAAATTAATTTTTTATGTTTTTAGATTATTTTGATATGTTGATATCAAAATTAATTTTAAAAAAATTAAAAAATTTATTTTAATATATTTATAAATAAAAAATACTTTTAAAACAATACACGTTAAACCACAGTTAAATACTAGTCTGCCAAAATTAATTTGCTAAGCTTTTTCATACATAATTGCGTACAAGTCACTAATCTACGATTATTAATCACTGTATTCTCTACTCTGTTTTTTTTTAAAAATAATAATTCCAAAGGCTCTTAGAGCACCTTTAAGAAACATATTCATGACATTATATTATTATATACTATAAGCTAAAACAGAATGGATTTTAGAACAGTGTTTTTCACTGTTTATAACACTGTTTATCAAGACTCAGTTGCACTGTGGATTATAATAGTAAAACGTTAGAATAATATAAGTAATATTTGCATGCTAGAACAACAACGAACTGACTTTGGCCGTGTGGTTAAAGTGTGCGCTGCAAAGGTCCACACAAGAGTTTGAATCACGCCAGCCACAGAGAAGGAAATGGAATTGCTGAGTAATAATATAACTATTATTTGTATGCTACAACTGCACAAAGAGGTCGCTTGGCCGAGTGGTGAAGGCGTGCTGCTTCCGCTTCCCCCCGCAGCGAGAGTTCGAATCTCTCAGGCTGCATTTTCAAACAGTTATGACAGTGAAATCACTGTTCATTTTGTTTGAAAAAGTTATTTCCTTTTTTTTTTTAATCGGGCTTCGTTGTTTTTGTTTGCTTTTTTAATAACCAGGTGTCCGAGCCAGCATACGCACAACATGATTAATCTTTGAACCCACTTTTTTTAACATTTTTTTTTATGTTTTTTTCCCACTTATACATTTTTTTTTGTTTTTTCTATAACCGGAGTGTCCAGGTCAGTTAACGCACACCATGATTTTTTTCACACGTATACATTTTTTTTAATCTCGAGACCCACTTCTTTTTCACAGTTTTTTTCCTGTTTTTCTTTCACTTATACATTTTTTATTATTTCATTCATTAAATGTTTATTATTATTTCTCTTTTTTTATTCTTCACGTTAAATAATTTCTTCAAATATAATAATATTTATTTTTTGTTAATATTGTTATGTATGGAATTTTCTAATTGTTATAGATAAGACATGCAAAATAATGATAATGATTATTTGTAAATATATATATATATATATATATATATATATATATATATATATATATATATATGACCTAAGTTTTTTTGGGGAAAAAAATGATATCATTGTTCTGAAATATTGTTAATATAATAATATGAAAATAAAAAATATATGGAATTTTTTTCTCTAGCACCAATTTTTATTATTTTCACTGTTATTAAGGTTATTTTTTTAATGCTTACATTTTAATTTCTGTTGGTGGTCATTCAAAAATGATATTTTATATATTTTCTCTTTTTTTTATTCTTCAATTCAAATAATTTTTAAAAATCTAATAATATTTATTTTTATTTTTTCATTTATTTAGTTTTTTAATTGTTTTTTTGTTAATATTATTAGGTGTTGAGATTTCTTATTATTATTGTTATTATTATTATATATAAGACATTCAAAATAATGATAATGATTATTGTAATATTTTTTTTCTTATAAATATGTGAGACTAATTATATATTTTGATATTTATTTAATATCAGCACCTTAATATATATATATATATATATATATATATATACCATATTTATTATTTTCAAAGAATAATAATTTACGAACAATATTCTAAAATATTTTTAATATAATAATATGAGCAATCAATTTTACAATTAGTTTTCTACATAGAAAAAATAAATTTCTAACAGATTTTATCAAAAAAGTTTTAGCAGTAACAACATTCAATCGCTTCTTTGAGGAAAAACAAAACCTGTTTCTAACAGATTTTATGAATTATAATTTTACTAATTAAAAATTAAAATAAAAATTATAACACGCACAAAATTAATCAGTTTTCTACATAAATAAAAAGGCACAGCGCATCGCGCGGGCAAATTCGCTCGTTCCTTCTAAATGGTTTTAATTATTTTACAAAATAGCTTAATCAATATTACGAAAACAAATTAAAGTAACATGTACATAATTTTAAAGATATCAATCAAGTTAATTACAATTTATAACTTTTTGTTTTTCCGTACACACATGAATAATAATAATATAGAAGTAATTAATATGAATCCACAATGACTTCAATATATATGTTTTAAGAAAACTTTTTATTTGCATGATTTTTTTAAGAATTTAATTTTTATATATTTTAAAATTATTTTAATTTGTTGAATATTTAAAAAAATATAAAATTATTATTTTAATATATTTTAAATAAGAATTATTAACTATGGATAGTGTACTTTTGCAGGTGTGAAGTAGAATGACGTTGCTAACTACAACAACAGAATACGGCGCCGTCGGACGTCATGGAATATGGGTGTGTTTGGCATTGCTTTTGCTTTTGCGATTGAGGTTGAAAAAAAGCAGTTTCAAAAAAAGCGCTTTTACTGTGGTTCAAAATAAGTAGTGAAGTGTTTGGTTAAAACTGTGGTTGAGTTGGAGGTTGAAAAAAAAGTAGTTTTGGGTGTTTGGTTACCAAGCTTTTCATATTGCTTTTAACTTGTGAAATTAATTTAAAGGGTATATATTTATATGTATATAATTTTTTTAAATATTGTAAATTGAATAATTATAATAATATAATGTAATTAATAATTCATGAAAAAACAAATATTATTTTTTATTCTCCCATCAAAATACTTGCGATTTCATCACGAACAAATATTTCCCTTACATTAAGACTGATCTGTATCTACACTTTTTTTTAAATATATATTTTAAAAAAATGGCTGGACCGAGGGCAGCCCAACCAAATTGGGCCTAAGCCCAACTTTGCTGGACTTAGACTGGGCCGAGTGCAGCCCAGCCCAAGTCCAGCTGCAATAACAAAGAAAATAATTAAAACGGTGCGCTGCATTGTGCGTCTTCTTCGCGTGACAGTGCAGCGCACCTGTGCACAGTGCTTCCGACCGACCACGACGAGAGCTTCAACGGAGGATACCTACGGGTAGAGGAGTCCGAGGTGGTTCTTCCTGTGGTGGTGGCGTCTGAAATGGTGGCCTGTGGTGGCCGAAGGCAGCGTTGGAAGGTGGCGGTACTGTTCACCGACCACGACGAGAGCTTCAACGGAGGATACCGACGGGTAGAGGAGGCCGAGGTGGTTCTTCCTGTGGTGGCTTCATCGTAAATGGTGGCCTGTGGTGGCCGGAGTCAGCGTTGGAAGCTCTCGGCTTCCATGGCTATTCTGTTTTGGGCAGAGAGAGAGAGAGAGAGAGAGAGAGCACGTAAAATTATCAAACATTTCTCACAGTTTTGCATGTAAAATTCTCACAGTTTTGCATGTCAAATTCTCACAGTTTTGCTTGTATCGTCGTTTCAATAAGCACGAATCGTAGATAAAAAAGCATCAATTTCCAGCTTTTTATGAATCGGCGTTTTGGACATAATTTAGTGTGGGTCCCACACAAAAAAGTGCTTTTTTTTGTTAACCAATCACTAGATTGTGGTGCGATCTGCGAATCGCAGATCGCACCACAATACCAAACACGCACTATATAGGAGAGGATCTTACCGTGTCTTCTCTAATAATTTGTCCAAAAACGGCTGCATGAACAATCATTTGCTCTGTTTCAATTTGAAAACTTCTTGAATGGACTCTTCGCATATAAAATACAAATAAATAATAAAAAAAATATAAAAAGTTTCAATGTAATAGAATATTCATGAAATTTAATTAAAATTACAGTTTAGAAATATAATATTTAATTAAATATCTCAGTTAAAAAAAACCATGACATTAATCAAAACTTTTAGCTGAAAATGTGTTTTGAATGGCTGTTTGAAAGTTTGTTTTGGTTAGAAATATATTAAAATAATATTTTTTATTTTTAAAAATTATTTTTGATAATAAATATACCAAAATCTTTTAGAAATTATTTTTGATAAAAAAAACACTTTTGAAATAAAATCTTTACTTGTATATATGTGTGTTTTGAAAAGTTTTAAATCTGATTTTTATGTTTTGTTTGACAATGCGATTCAAAAATGTTTTTGAAAAAAATATTTTTATTTTAAATTATCTTTTTTGATATTTTTAGATATTGATATGTGTTGATATTAAAATATTTTTTTTAAAATAAAAAAATATTTTTTTGATACAAATCTGAACGAAAAATACTTTTAAAATCAATCCCAGCAAAATTCCCAAACAACACCAATTTATAGTGTTTTAAAAGTTTGATAACTATTTTATTGTATTTAAAAATCATAATATTTAATAAACATTATATTTTACAATATAAAAACATGTTATTCTTTTTAAATAGTGGTATTTTATCAGGGATTTTAAATTACCGTGATAATTTTTTAAAAAAACAATCCCTCGTTTTGGTACTCTATAAATTGGGTCTCACTCTCCACTCTCCTACGGCTGCACATCTATCTAAACAGTTTCCTTTCTCTGTCCCTCACTCAGGTTTCAGCAGAAATGGCTTTGATTTTTATGTTTTACACTCTCATACTCTTACTAGGCTTGCTTCTCATGGTCCTGGAAGAATCTTCCGGTATGAATCTCTATCTATCTTTCTCTTATTGAATGTTTCGTTGAATGAGCGGTAGAACTAGCACGAGGCAGCTGCTAATTACCTGTTTTGATCGAGGCAGCCGATACTTTTTATCTAATAACCTGTTTTGATAGGGCGGGACGCTGGAGAGAAATGCTTTTATGCAGATGCAGCGTCTCTTGTGGATGTTAAAAGCAGAAAGGTTAGGTCACTCGATCGGCCTTATTATAGCTGGTGTTGTTATTGAGCCTGATTGATTAGCCGTCGATCACGCAGGTGCTGGCTGTTTTGAGGGCTGATGAACCCGCAAGCAACACCGGGAATGGAGAGAAATTGGAGATTAGAAGAGAGTTGAGGGCAGTTCCTTCTGGCCCAGATCCTTTGCATCATAACGGTGGTAGCCCCAAGAAGCCTACAACTCCATGGCTGCAAAAACTAAGCTTCAATAGTAATTAATTAGGATGTTTTGTTTATCCTCGAAGAACAATCAGAAGAAGATGTTAAAAAAACTTTGCTGTTTTGTCTGGGAGGCAGACCAAATGCTTTCTAGCTCGATCGCTGTTTATGTGGCTGTGAACTCACTCCCACATCTATATATGTTCGAGCCCGACGTTTCTTTTCTAGACAAATAGTTTGTCGTCTCTCTGGTGCATATGTCAAGAGCATTGAAAAAACTTCTGTATAATTTGTGATACCCCTTTTGTTCATCGACAGGGAGAGGATATAATTCATCTAAATCCCCAAGTTTGATGGCATCAAGTCATTGCTGAGTTCACTTTCAAAACCATATGCGACTTTTTTAAGAAAACAAAATATAAATAAGCAAGTGATTATGCTTCAATTCAAAAAATAAATAAGTTTGATGGAAATTCATCATGGAAGTAACACCCCCATTTGGTTTTTTCTTTATTAAATACGAGTGTCATAAAAAATATTTTTAAATTAATCACCTATAAATGTTTGGTTTCATATTTTAAACAACTATTTTTGGTAATTATTTAAGTGTTGATAAACCATTTTAGTATAAAATTAAATTTAATCAAGTTGAATATCAAAATACAATATTATTTAACTCATCATTGAAATAAAGTTATAATAATCTAACCAATGTATAAGCCTCTTGAATGGCCTCATCATAATTGAATCTTAGGTTTCAATGATATTCTCGCAAAGTTGTACCGTCCTCAACTATGATAGTATTTAGGTGCAGAGGCTCTCAAACCCTTCTGCATAAAAAAACATCATAGATAGATAGATAGATAGATAGATAGATAGATAGATAGATGAACATATAACAAAAGTAAATCATCAGAAAAAGAATATCGGGTGTCAACCTCAATATCAAGACTATCTACAGCTTTATTGTGAGTATGTTTAGCTCTCTCAAGAGTTTTTGCAACATATTTTGTCTGGTAAAAATAATAATCTTGAAGTGAGTATACTACCTCAATACCCAAAAAATATCATAGAGAATAGAATCTTTCATTTTACTTATAAATAACTCTGTTTTTGAACTAAAATATCATTAATGTCATTGTCAATAATAATTATGTTATCAACATATAAAGATAGAATGATATGACCTACATCAATGCTTTTGAAAAAAAGCAAAATCATGACTACTAGAAATAAATACAAAGGAAATAATCACACTAAAGAATTTCTCAAACCAAGCACAAGATGTTTATTGGATACCATATAATGTTTTTTTGAGTTTGCAACATGCCTAAAATAATGCGAAACACCAAAAGGGGAGCCATATAAGCTTCTTATTGAAGATCTCCATTTAAAAAGATATTGTTAACATCAAGTTGAGAGATATGTCACTGATAAATTGAAGCTACTACAATAAGAGTATGAATAGTAGTCACTAGTTAATTGTCCGCACTACGTTACGGGCTGAACAAATATTTTTTATAATTATCGGGATTGAAACAATTAATAGAATTTGTTAGTTTAAAAATAAAATATAACATCTATACATGCAAGGTTTAATATAATGAAACACATTAACACATCATATTATAACAACAACAACTTTGAAACAACTTTGAAGGTTTAACATCTAAAAATATCATTACTATCATTATTAAATAATAAAAATTATTAAATTATTCAGAGGAGTAAAAAACTCAAAACATTAATAAAAGAGGAAGCAAGAAAAAAAAATTATTATTATTATTGCGTGAATAATGAGAAAATAAATTCAATAAAAGAATAAAAAGCCCAAAAACTTTAACAAAAGAGCAAACAAAATAAAAATGAATAAAAATAAAAATTATTAGCTAAAAAAATCATTTGACGTTAAAATAAAATAAAATAAAAAAACCAAAGGACAACAAATAAGAAATTTCAATTTTCAAATGATCATAAACACAAACTAAAATTTAAGAACAATTTTTTTGGAAAACAAATGTTATCTCAACAAAAAAAAAATTAAAAATCAAAACTAAAGGCACATATATATAAACATAGATAAAAATAGAAACTTTTAAGAACTATAAAAAATTAAAGGAATGAAAATAAAAAATCAAATGTAGAAGGGCCGAAAACAAAACCAAATATACTATCAATTTCAATCAAATGAAAAAATTGAAAAAATCAAATAAAGTATAACATCTATACATGCAAGGTTTGATATAATGAAACACATGAACACACCCTATTATAACAACATGAACAATGAAGCCTTAACATCTAAAAATATCATTACTATTACTACTAAAACAATAAAAATTATTAAATTACCCCAAGAAAAAAAATCAAAAACATTAAAAAAAGAGGAAGTAAGAAAAAAAAACTAAAATTATTATTCTTATTGTGTTAATAATGGGAGAAAAATTAATTCAAAGAAAAAATATCAATAACTTAAAAAAAAAATTATAAGCAAAAAAAATAATTTGACGTCAAAATAAATAAATAAATAAAAATAATAATAAAACAATCAAAAGGAAAAAAAAAATTATAAGCAAAAACTTTAATGCATACGCGTTAGGCACAGGTCGAACCCCTGCTCTCCTTAGAAATAGGCGCGCCTGTTTTCCACTGAGCTACATGCCTTTCCTTGTATCTGACTCTGCAAGAATATATAAATATCATAAAAACAACGAACCAAATGACCCGAACCGACCCGAAAACTGAGCAACATATTGTAATCCACAGTGATTTGTCTCATATGTTACAGTAACTGAACCCTGACCTCTTTGAGTATATAGTATAATTTTAGTAACTGAAACAAATATTTTCTTATAATTCATATCATATTGCTGAGATTATCCTTTTGTAACCAACCTAGCTTTGTATCGCTAAAAAAATCCATTAAAATTAATATTGATCTTATATACATAAAGATAACCAACAACATTCTAACCATGAGGTAGAGGAACTAAATTTCAAGTATTTATTTAATACATATCAGAAAAGTTTTCATTTATAGTTTGTTGTTAAAGAGGATACAAAATTGTCTTTTATAGAAAGAGGGCTAAGAAAGGCAATGAATAAAAGTTAAAAAAAAACAAATAGAAAAGAATAAAAAAATAAGCAAAGTCTGATAACTGTGTGGATTTACGAATGTGTATAGATTGATGTAGAGGAGGATCCACAATCTCAGACAAAGTATGAGGGACCATACAAGAGAATGATACTTCAGGTGTGCTAGAGAGTAAAATGTTTTTACCTAAAAATGATTAGTATGAATTGGTCAAACATGAAAAAGAGAAGAACTATTATTTTGATATTGTGTGATTTGTTTGTTTGCAACAAAAAGATGTCAGATAACAAGTTTCCAAAATAGGAAAAAAAATTATAATCAATATAATTTTATTACACTCACTAACAATATACAATAGAAGACAACAACATTTTAACAACATATGACCAAGTCCCAAGAAGCATCAAACATTTTCGATGAGAACAATAATATGAACTCTCTTTTTTTCCCTTTTTAAACACCTCACATGTCTAATAGTATGTGACGTCCAAGGATACAAAATCAACTCACGTTCGAACCGAAGAAAATCATCACTAGAAGAACCATAGTTTTCAGTTTCGTTCCGTTTTGGCAAAAACGTTTCGTATCAATTAAAAAAAGACAAAACGATGTTGTTTTTACCTCGATTTAAATTCCGGCCCATTCCTGATTTTTCGGCCAAATATCGGCCTAAACGTACCAGTTTAGTTTCGTCTGTTTTGGCCAAATAGTGTTTTTTTTTAAATAATGAATAATTTTACAATATCAATCATATCTCTTGATCCGACTGTTAGATTAAGATGAAATTTTATGAGGCGTCTCTTGACATATTTATATATATTATTTTAAAATTTCAGAGCAATCAGAGAACGTAATGACCTTGCGAGATTGATGATGATATTCCCGTAATATCATATATGTTCATAATTTTGTTGAGAAAAATCATATTATTATGTCTTTCTTTAGATTAAATTGCACAATTCTAAATAATTTTATTTTTGCATTTTAACTAAAAAAATTTTTGAATTAATATATTTAAATATATATATACACACACACATAAACAGTACAACCCCGAAACGACGCGTTGAAACGCTTCGAAACCGAAACATTCCAATTAAAAAAAGGAAACACCAACCGAAACAGTATTGACAAACTTGAGAAGAACCACATTGATCATAGATAATAAAAATATTTGTACAATGTTTATCTAGTTTCAGTATAAGTTATAATCCTCTATATTGATAAAAGAGAAAGGGCTTGAAATCTCTCCATCAAAACATGGTGAATCCAAGTCCACCAATGTAACAACCCCAAAAAAAATTTTCTTCTATTTGTTTATTTGTTAATCTTTCCCCCTATAAAAAGGTAGATGAAGCATGAGAAACTTTTTTTTTTTGTCTCGCCGAAATTTCGTTAGAAATTTCGGCAGAGTCTCCCCTATATCGGGAGATCCCAAGTTATCAATAACACAACCTGCATACAATTTGAATCACATCTCATCCACAATCACATCCATGTTTAATACAATCAACTGCATAATTCATTCCAGAATATGCTCAGGACCATATTCATTCCCAAACTCCATCTTACATCACACGCATAAGATAAAAATTAAAAGAGCCAATTCGAACACGAAGATTTCACATATAGATACATATATACATATACATAGAACATAACACAGTTTAATATTCTAAGATAATCTAGTACTTTCTAATATCCCGAGCGTAGGTTGATACATTTAATATTCCAGAAACAAAATTTACAAAAAAAACTATTCTATACAATTTACATGTTCTTCTACATAACAAAATTTCACCATAACTCCCTAAGTTCCTAACTTATACAAAAAGGAATTAAGGCTTAAAATCTAATCCTGACGAGAATGGGAGGAACCTGCAAAATATAGATTTTCCATATAAGTAAAAACAATTAAGTAAATACTAGCAATTTACAGAAGAAATCTAAACAATATATCCATCAATCTACTTACATCATATGCTAAACACAACCATATACACCCTTTTAAGGTTATAAAAGAAAATTTATTTCCTTTGATTACTTCTCCCCCCTCTCCATATCGAAAAGACTATAGCCAACACTAATGATCTCCATTAGTGTCTTTAGTTGCCCATTCTGGAAACAACTAATCAGTTTCATGAAAATACCGACATGAACGTAACCGTTGGTGTCATTAACTATTTTTAAAAAACCAAAATAGTTAATCTTTGTTCTGTTATTACCTTAGGAGGTTTTAGAGTATGCCGATGTCAAGGATTCTTGACATCATTAGCTTTCATCTCAGAAAGCTAATCAAGTCTATAAATTTTGCCGATATCGACGTCACCTGCCGATATCATTAACTATTTCGAAATTGAATAGTTAATCATGTTTATAAATTATGCCGATATCGACGTCACCCGCCAATATCATTAACTATTCCAAAATCGAATAGTTAATCATGTTTATAAATTATGCCGATATCGACATCACCCGCCGATATCATTAACTATTCCGAAATCGAATAGTTAATCATGTTTATAAATTATGCCGATATCGACGTCACCCGCCGATATCATTAACTATTCTGAAACTGAATAGCTAATCAAGTTTATAAATTATGCCGATATCGATGTCACCCGCCGATATCATTAACTATTCTGAATTTGAATAGCTAATCAAGTTTTTAAATTATGCCAATATCGACGTCACCCGCCGATATCATTAACTATTCTGAAGTTGAATAGTTAATCAGGGTCTATATCTCACCACCCATGTATCGGTAATGCCGATATCAACCAACTTGTTTCTTCCTATACATATATATATCTATTTTTCCATCCCCTAACCTTTCCTTTACCCCTTTTCTTTTCCTCATCAATAAGCACCAAATTGTAACTTATAGTTCAATAACTAGTAAAGAAAATAATTATTAGATAAAGAAGATATAGGTACCAAGTACCTACCTGCTGTGAACGTTCAACTTGCGTTCCCCTGTTGTTGTTGCCCTCCACCCGCGGTTCCTCCTGAAACCACAAATACCCACCATTTTTTTTCATATTAATCCACATATCACACACAACAACAATAAAAATGGTAATAATATTCATTTCTCTTTACCAAATCTTTTCTTTCTCGCTTATATTCCTCATTATCATCCTTTAACTTTTCAGCTCATTTATAGTCCAAGTGGACATCATGAATTCAATTTTTTTATCACCATTTATTCTCTTATTTTATTTTTTGAAGATCAAGACACATTTTATGAAGGGCAATGGACAATTTCTACCCTTAACATGGTTAAATACCCATATCTGGAGTTCCAGAACTCCACATTAGACGGGGTTAGACTCGTTGGAAAGATAACACTCCCGGCTACAACTTCTATGAAGGGACCCTCCCTGAATTATGTATTTTTCAGGTCTAAATTCCCCTAAGAAACAGGGCAACGAATCTGCCCTGTTTTGCAAAAATGGAGGAAACATATCCAATTCATCTTCAATCTTTGCTTCCTCATCAATTACATCCATGTTTTCCCTTTATTCATGAAAACCCTACTCATTTATGCATTTTCCCAACATTTTATATTCAAAAACCCTAATTCCCAATTCAAGAAGAATCATGAACTTCTAATCAAATTGGAGTTAATTTCATAGAAAGTGGAATTAGAGCTCCTTACTTGATGAAATCTTGACATTACTTCATAATTTTTGAAAGAATCTTAGCCTTCTTCTCCTTGTAAAGAACCAGCCACTCTTCTCCCTCCTTTCTTCCCCAAATTCTTCACTTTCTGCTTGGTAATTCTCCACCCAATTGTGTTCTTCCACTTTAGAATTCCAAGGCTTGTATGGGTTTTCAATTTTTTTGGGTGTTTACTCTTACTTTTTATGAGGTGAAATTCGAAATTCTCCCTCCCCTCTTTCTTCTAGTTTCAGCTGGACATGGCTGAGAGAAGAGATGGGGTATTTATAGTCCCATCTCTTCTAAATTCTATTTTGACCCCTTTTTTTTTTTTTTTGCTTTTCTTTTCTTTTCATTTGTATTATATGAAAATTTTAAATTATTATAAATCTCCCACCTCTTTGTATACTTTATTCTCCGGTTTCATAACCAACGACATTTATATTTTGTGTTTTAGGGTTAACTAGTTAATTGCCTGCACTACGTTGTGGGCCGAACAAATATTTTTTTAAATTACTGAAATTGAAACACTTATTAGATTTTGCTAGTTAAAAAATAAAATATAATATTTATACATGCAAAGTTTGATATAATGAAACACATCAATACACCCTATTATAACAATAGTAACATTGAAGGCTTAACATCTAAAAATATCATTACTATTATTGCTAAAATAATAAAAATTATTAAATTATTCTGAGGAGAAAAAAACTCAAAAACATTAATAAAAGAGAAAGCAAGAAAAAAAACTAAAATTATTATTATTATTGCGTGAATAATAGGAAAATAAATTCAATAAAAGAATAAAAAAGCCCAAAAACTTTAACAAAAGAGCAAAGCAAAAAAAATGAATAAAGATAAAAATTATTACCTAAAAAAAATCATTTGACGTGAAAAAACACTAATAAAAAAAACAAAAGAAAAAAAAGGAAACAAAATAAGAAATATCAATTTTCAAATGATCATAAACACAAACTACAATTTAAGAACAAAAGTTTTGAAAAAAATATTATCTCAACAAAAGAGAAAATAATAAAAATTAAAAACCAAAACTAAAGGCACATATATATAAACATGGACAAAAATAGGAACTATTTAAGAACTATAAAAAATTTAAGGAATTAAAATAAAAAATTTAAAGTATAAGGGCTGAAACGAAACCAAATATATTATCAATTTCAATTAACTAAAAAAATTGAAAAAATCAAATAAAGTATAACATCTATACATGCAAGGTTTGATATAATAAAACACATCAACACACCTTATTATAACAATAGGAACATTGAAGCCTTAACATCTAAGAATATGATTACTATTACTGCTAAAACAATAAAAAAAATTAAATTACCCCGAGGAAAAAAATTGAAAATATTAACAAAAGAGGAAGTTAAAAAAAACTAAAATTATTATTATTATTGCGTTAATAATGGGGGGAAATTCAATCAAAGAAAAAAAACTCAATAACTTTAACAAAAGAGCAAACAAAAAATAAACTAAATGAAAAATAAATAAATTATTAGCTAAAAAAATCATTTGACGTGAAAATAAATAAATAAAAACTAATAAAAAAGAACCAAAAGAAAGAAAAACAAAAAAATTGTATAAGTGGAAAAAGAAAAAAATCATAAAAAAATTATAAGCAGGAAAAAAAATCATTAAGAGGAAAAAAATGAAAAAAAAAGCAGGGGAAAAAACGAGAGAAAAAAAATGTAAGTGGGGAAGAAAAAGAACTATACAATGTGCTAGACAGGGGTCGAACCCATGACTTCCTGGTTAGTAAAGAGGCATGTTATCCAATAAGCTATAGGCGCTTATTCTTATCTAACTGTGCCAAAATAATAAAATATTAGTATATCAGCGAACCGAACAAATCGAACGAACTGAACCGAAAACTAAGTAACACTATTGTAATCTACAGTGATTTGTCTCACAATGAACAATAACCGAACCATGATCTCTTTTAGTATATAGTATAATAAACATCCATTGACTTATATACTTAGAGATATGAGTCTAATCATAGTTGTAAAATCCGTTCCGGATTTTTGTTTGGAACGTTCCGGTTTCGGTGCATTCCGGCGTTCCGTTCCGGTTTTGTACTGTTCATATTTATTTAATTATATATATGAAAAAAAATTATTAATTTAACAAGTATAATTTAAATTCTAGATAAATAAATTTTAAATTATACAACACAAACATAATCTCAAAATTAGAAACATCATTAAAATTCCAAAATATTATGAAAGTAAAATGTTCTGACATAATTCATCAACATACAATCCATTACAAATACAAGTAAACAATCTTCTTCTGGCGAGAAGTTTTTACTTTTTTGTGATTTTTTAGTTGTATGAACATTAGGATCACTTTGTTGAGAAACAATCCGTCCAGTCTCACTTATAAAGTCAGTGAATGAATTTGACAAATTTGAGTCCATCTGCATAAAAAATATATTGTGTTAATTACGCTAATTGATCAAAAAAATTGTAATTTTTAAATTTCGCATATTTTTTTTCACTAAATATTATTATTACTTACCTTCTTTTTTTCCTAATTATTATTATTAAATACCTCTACAACAGTTCAATACACAAAATTTATACAGTTTTTATATCTAACAATAAATTTAAAACAATGAGTGAGACAATTTAATACAATGACTTGTATTCTCCCGCTTAATTGTTCTGCTTTGAAATGGAAATGAACTCTGCTTATATAGACTTGGCAGAGGAGCTTTGGATGCTTTTTTAGTGGAGCCGAAAGGTGCTTTGTCTTCTTGTAATTATCTTTTTGAAGTGGAAGACATCTTTGTAAGTGGGAGGGACCACCCTTGAGTGGAGGATCTTTCTTTTGAAAAGGCTTTGGAGGATAGCATAAGTGGGGGACAATCTTTGAAGGTGGCGGGGGCCACTATCTTTGTCTTCTTATGCCGACGAATCTTTGGCGGTCAGTGCTTGACTGGAGGCAGAATGCTAAAACAGTCATCTTCGTTGTCGTTTCCTAAGGAGATGACAGGAGAAGAGGCTGATCCTGAGGAGCTGTCGTTGGATGAGACTGATTCATCGTCTCGCTTTGGAGCTAGACTCTGCAAAATATGAAGGTATTCTTCATGAGACTGAGCTAAGGCTAGGAGGACAGTAGTTTTAGCTCTTTGAGCCAAGAACAAAGACTACTCACTTTGGTGAATGGCTGGAAGGATTCTCTTGGTTTTGAACCATCCTACGACTGCAGGCAAGGAACATTGGTGTTCTTTCTTGAATGCATCCCACCATTTAACTTTGAATTTCTGGACCAGGATTATGGATCCGTCTATAAAGTTATAGTCATAGTACCATGAACATACCCAGGACAAAAAGAATTTGGCACAGAATAATGTAATTGGCCTAAATTTTCTTTCCGAAGGAATGGGCTGGTAAGCTTTTTTGTAAAAATTATAACCTTCTTCAACTGATGGATGTCCAGAAAGAAGCTCATGAATACATCCGAAATAGTCCCACCATTGGCTGAACCATAAAGGAAAGTTGGATGTGTCTATGGAGGTATTGAAGTAGAAGAGCCATGAATGACTATTTCCAGGGTTTTGTAAGAGGAAGGTATTAAACCAGGCTTGCTGGTAATCCCAATATGTATATGAGGGAAAAAGGGGGTATTGTATTTGTATTTTTGGAGGAAAAGAGATTGGAGTGTATAGGTTTTTACTCCATTTTGAAGGGTGAAAGATTCTTTGTATGGTACAGGTTGAGTATGCAGGATCAGAATGGGAATGGTGTTTTTGGAAATGTTTAAATGTAGCTGATCCTGTAACCTGTAAAATGAGCTCGTAAAACAAACGAGTTTTGGAATTATCCCAAGATTTATAATGAAAATTCTTTGGGAAAATTTTTGAAATTTTCATATGGACATCATTGTCTGGAAAACCATTTTTGATAGTCCAAATGTTTTGATATTTGAGTTTCTCAAAATACTGAGATTTTGGTTTTGTAAAATTAGAAGAAACAACAATTTTATTTTGTAATGCAAGCAGGGGTTTTGGAGTGGAAGGTCCTGCCTGAGATTTTGAAATAGGTTTAGAAATACTACCTGAGAGTGACTGGGAGTCACCTGAGGCTTCTTTGTAAGCCTTTTGGATTGCCAGAAGAAGACCTGGGTTTTCTGACAATTTGATAAGAACCTCGTTAGAGACGGATTCTAGCTTTGTATCTTTTAGAGACGAATAATCGTCTTCTTCCTGGGTAACCTTATCGTACCAGGACTTTGAATGCTTTACATCTTTAATAGCGTCTGCCAAAAGCTTTGGAGATTTTGCCAAAAGCAGGGGTTTTGGAGTGGAAGGTCCTGTCTGAGATTTTGAAATAGGTTTAGAAATACTACCTGAGAGTCACCTGAGACTTCTTTGTAAGCCTTTTTGGATTGCAAGAAGAAGACCTGGGTTTTCTGACAATTTGATAAGAACCTCGTTAGAGACGGATTCTAGCTTTGTATCTTTTAGAGACGAATAATCGTCTTCTTCCTGGGTAACCTTATCGTACCAGGACTTTGAATGCTTTACATCTTTAATGGCGTCTGCCAAAAGCTTTGGAGGAGCAAGAACTGGGTTCTTTGTGGTTTTTGTAGTTTTTGAAGCAGGGGCTTTCCCCTTATCTTTCTGGGGTCTAGGAGGCATTTGGAGGAAGATGAGAGGGTTTGTTTTGTAAGAACTCTCTGGTTAGGTAATCAGGAATGGAATTTGTATCTCCCTTTATATAGACAATGTCAAAATCGAAAATAGACAGGATTGCTTGCCATCTGGCAAAAATCTGTTTTGATGCGAGATTTTGAACATCTTTTTGTAAAACTTCTTTTGCACTCTTGCAATCGACGCGTAAAAGAAATTTTTGATTTAATAAATCACTTTGGAATTTTGTAATGCATAAAACAATGGAAAGAATCTCTTTCTTGACAGTGGAATAATTCTTTTGGGAATCGTTCCAATGTGCAGATGTATATTGAATGATTGACTCTTTGGAATTATGCACTTGTTTCAGAATCCCACCGTATCCTATGTTTGAGGCATCTGTCTCGACAATCTTGGATGCTAAAGGGTCTGCTAGATGTAATAATGGAATGCTTTGAACTTGGGCTTTGATTTGTCTGACTATGTCGGTATGTAGGTCAGACCAAGGGACTGGATTTTTTCTTAACCTATCATGCAAAGGTTTTGCAGTTCTGATAAGGTTAGGGTAAAAATCTAGTACATAATTAAGACTACCTAAAAACCTTTGTAATTGGGTTTTATCAGTAATCTTATCAGGAAACTTTGTTGTAAACTCTAAAGATCTCTCAATTGGTGTTATGGTACCTTGACATATATAATGCCCTAGGAATCTAACACGAGTCTGAAAAAGAGAAATTTTTGACTTTGAAATGACTAAACCATTTTGTTTAGCAATATGAAAGAAAGTATGTAGATATTTAAAATGTTGATCGATGGAATGAGAAAAGATAAGGACATCATCAATGTAGACAATGCAGAATGTAGATGATGCATTAAATGTCATTCATGATTCTTTGAAATTCAGATGGTGCATTTTTCAAGCCAAAAGGCATGACATCTACATTCGTACTGGCCGAAGGGAATAGTAAATACAGTTTTGTATCGGTATTTAGGGTCAATCTGGATTTGCCTGAAACCGGACTTCATATCAAACTTTGAAAAGATAAATGCAGTATGTAATTTTTGCAATAAATCTTTTTTGTTTGGAATGGAATACCTGATCCACTTAAGAGCAGAATTCAGGGGTTTGTAGTTGATCACAAGTCTTGGAGTGCCTCTCTCTATTTCAGAGTTTTTGTTAACATAAAACGCAGCACATGACCATGGTGATCTTGTTCAATCTTACTTTGAAAATCTGCAATCCTTTTCTTCATGGAAGAATCTTGCAGTTTTTTTTCAATATGACAGGTTGAAACTTGGTTTTGTAAATCATGTAAATGGGATTGTTTACCATGAATTAAAGCATTGACTTGGTATGTATGTATGGAACATGTTTTGATTAAGTTTAAATTCCTGATCTTAGATTGTTCTAAGAATGGGAATTTAAGCTTGATGCCATTGATCCTAGATGTAATGCAATCATGTCGTGCTTTATAAGGAGTAAGCAGGTCAATGAATAGAGTACCTAGAATGATGGTATGATTTATATCCTTTGTGACTATAAAAAATATAGTAACTGAAATGCCATTGTTTAACACAGAGGCCTGTGTTTTACCTGCAATGTTCAACTTGGAGTTGTTTGCAGCTGACAATTTTTCAGTTGTATTTTGTAAAAAACGTTTTGGAACTATGCCTTCTTTAATGCAGTTCAAGTCTGCACCTATGTCAAATAAGGCAATAATATCTAATTTGAAATCATCAGAAAGGACTAATGAAATTTTTACAATGTATTTTTTTGATGAGATTTGAGATAAGACATCTAAAAATGCAGTATCTATTTGTTCAATGTTTGTGTCATGTAATGCATGTAAGTCTGGGTCGGTATCTTCTGGTTCAGAATCGGAATCTTGGTGATTTTCGATTTTGGACAGAAGGTTTTGTAGAATGATGGAGTCTCTGGGCTTGTTTTAAGGTTTAAAGCTCAGTTTTGAGGGTTTTAATCTCAAAATATAACTTTGGGATTGTAATGGAAGGTTTGGTTTTCTTTTTACTTAAGATCTTTGTGAGATCATAAGTATTGGTACTGGTTGAAGGTAACACAGTACGCGTTGGAGGGTTTACTGGAGTTTGGTCTGTTTTGTTGAAATCTTTCAACAATTTGTCTAAGTAAACTCTTTGTAATTGAGGATCATCAAGTCGTTTGATGGCCTCAAGGATGAATTCTTGGTCATGGGTGAGGACATTGACTTCATTGGATTTTGTAGAAGTATCTGAGGTAGCACTGGAATTTGCTAACTCATCTACTTGGAATTCTTCTTCAGAGACGTCTAAGGAAGAAGGGTCTGTACTAGAGGCTTCAATATATAGGTTTTGAATGAGGTTGATGGTATCTTCATCAATCTGTAGTTCATGTAATTTTTTCTGTACGGAACAGAAACGGGATGTGTGTCCCTTTTGGTTACATTTGTAGCATGTAGCATTTTTCCAATCAAAGGTTTTGGATTTTGATGAAAAGGGTTTTTTGGAATGTTTGGAGTATTTATTGTAAGGTTTTTTGTAATAGGTTTGTTCAGGTTGCTTGGAATGGTATTGTTTGCGGTATTTGTGGGATGATCTTTTGTAAGGGGGTTTTGATTCATGGTTGTATTTGGTCTTTGGACAATTTCCACCGCAGGAGGGCTTGGAGGTGGAAATGTCAAATTGGTGGCAGAAAGAACCTAACTCTTGTTTGGTTCGCTTCATTTCCCACTTTAGGTGCTTTTGTAACTTAAGATCTTGACAGATCTTAAGTCCTTCTTTCTGGGTGAAGCTGACAAATTCATCGTATGTAAGCTGGTCATATGGGATGAGCTTTGTAGAGTAAGTATCCTTGATTTTATTTCTGACCTTTTCTCCTAAGAGAATAGGTAAGCCTGCAAGGAACTTTTCTTTCCAGAATGGTTGGTTGGAGTCTTCCCTTAACATGACGCGGGTCATGAAGGTGTTTTTGTACCACTGAAAATCACTAAGCTTTTTACACCGGAGGTTGGACAGAAGCTCAGCGTTCTTGTCTTTCAAATGAGACGGATCTCCAATGAAATGTAAGGAGATTGTAAGGATGAGGCATGAGACTGCATCTTGGATGGTATTCCCTGATGAGTCTAAGACAGGTGTTTGATCTTCATATTTTTGAAAGGCATTGAGGATATGAAGATGATCTGCTTCTGTGAGATGGTAATCCCACCATCCTTTTAACTGGCCAGAAAAACCAGCAATAAGGAGTTCAGCGTTAGCTCTGTCAAGAGTGCCTGTCTGAGTTTTGTAAGCATTGGCTGCCATAGTCATCTGTTGTAGGGTGTTTAGAATATTGTATTCTGACATTCCATCTATGTTCCATTCATAGAGGGATGACGCATTGTATTTATGCTGGTTGAGGTTATTTGGCTCGGAAGATATGGTGATATCTGGAGCTAGGGTTGTTTTAGGTGTTTGCTAGGTTAATCTGTTGATTTCAGGCTGAGAACTTTGGAAAGTATCTTCCTCAGAGGAGGATTGTTCAAGGTTATTTCGTAAAGTATTCACATTTGTTTCGGATGTGGATACTTGAGGTGTATCTTGAACGGTTAAGGATGGACCGTCAAGGTTTTGTAATTGTGACTGGATTTGTTTCAGGAAATCTGTTTGGTTTTTCCTGATTTGTAAAAGGCTTGTCTTAGTAACCTGGAAAGGTTTAAAGACAGGGTTCTTCAGTTTGGGTTATGCTGAAGATTTTGTAATAGTGATGTTAGCTGTACTAGTACTGGCTCGTTGCAGGTGTTTCTCAACACGAGTGAGTTGTCTGCTCAAGGTGCCAAGGTTTGTGTTTGTAAAGTTGTTTTGGTTGATGATGTGTTTGGTATTTGTAAGGGCATCTTCACTAGGTAATTTGTAAGGTGTGGCTTCAATGGACATGTTTTGGTGTTCTATCTGGAGGTTTCTCAGAGGTGGGTGGTCAGATTCAACTATCTGTCCACTGGAGAGGTTCCAATTAGAAGCTTTGGATCTGTTGGTAACAGAACATGTATGTTTGATGGATGTGAAGGGGTATGCAATGTTATGAACAGATGCATAATGTATTTCAAACCAATCAAAAAATAACATGTTAGATTTATGCAAAGTAATGTATGCATAAAATTTAGTTTGTATTTTACTCCTTGCAGAAGTAAAAGTTTTGAAAAACCAATTTATTTTCTCAGCGTTGTGAGAGCTAAAGAAATCTGCTTTGAAAAATGATTTGTCAAGAACAAAATTTTCCGAAGTAAGGACCATCAGCTCATTGGGATTGTTGTTGCTGGGTATGGCTGAGGAGGTGATGCTGGATGGAGATCCTGGTAAGGATTGTTCTTCTCCAGTTTGGGTGTAAACTGGGTTTGGTATATTTGTAGTGTAATCTGCTTGTTGGAAGTTTGCAGAGGGTATGTATGATGTAGAGTGTCTGGATGGATGATATGGTAGGTTTATGACAGAAGGGATTCTGGACATTCTTCCCAGATCTATTGTACTGGAAGAGGAAGTTTCTTCTGTATACCTGGAACTTGTAGAATGTCGGTGGAAGGAAAGTTTGACTTTTCCATCGGCATACTGGGTTACGTCTCGGATTTGTACATTTGGTTGTGGTGGTTGTACTGTTTGTGGTGGTGTTGCTCCTTCGAGGATCCAGTCGTCTGGAAGAGTTATGTCTTTCCACTTTATGGCTTTTGGGACAACGGTATTGGATCGGGATAAATCAGTTTGTAAAAGGAGGGTTTCTCCTTTATGTGAATGATGTTTGTGTTTGGATGCAAAGGCTGAAAACATGGCTTTGTAGTGGATCTTGAAAATGAGGGCTACTGGTATGGAGCCTTCAAGCATGTTGTAATTGTGGGTTTTGATTTGTAGTAACATACTTTGTAGGATGTTTTTGTCTTTGAGGGATATTGTAAGATTGGGATAGCAATCAAAGGCTACTGGACCACTGCATAAGCTGGATTCTATGGAGCTTAGTAATGAGTCTTCAAAACTTTGAAATCTGGCGTCTCGTAGGACGGCAAGGATTGAGGTGTTTAGACCTTCCTTTGTAAGAGGTTTATACCGACTTGGACACAGTCGATATGGATGTATTTGTAGTTTCGATCCAGATGTTTTTGTAAGGATTTTTGGGTGAGGAGTTGGATGGTTTCAAAGGGTTTTGTAAGCTGGATATCCCTTTCCTCAGTTTTGATTGTAAAATCTGTTTTGAAAATATCATATTTGGACTTTGAATAAATTTGATTTTGTGAAATCTTTGGAATTTTCCAATCATCTATATGCTTTGTAAAATCTTCAATTGTAATTTCTTCACTTTGTATGATCCTCCTATGTTCTGAGGTTTCAGAAGTAGAGGAAGCTGAAACAGAATAGATCTAAAGAAATTTGAATCCATAATGAAAAAAGAAATAAACACAGACTGTTAAGGGCACAACTAGATCTCAAGCAGCAGTAATGAGGACTTTTTGCCCTGTCGCTGTTCGTCGCTAAGCGGGACTTACACCTCAACGTCGCACAGTCAAGAGATCTAGCTCTCTACCTCTCACTGGTTCTCTCTTCTCTCTCTAAAGACTCTCTTCTCTCTATACTATTACTATTCAAGCTAAGGCTCTAGGCTCTGATACCATTTCTCGGCTAAGGTGCGGAATTAAAACTAGCTATATGAAGAAATGCAAGGATGAAGGTTTTGTACAGTAGAGATTTCTGATGCATAAGAACAAAGCAAGACCAGCAATGTCAGGATCCTTGATCAAACACAGAGCATACTTATGTAAATGTATGCGATAATCCCACCATCCTTTTAACTGGCCAGAAAAACCAGAAATACTACCTGAGAGTGACTGGGAGTCACCTGAGGCTATCACAGCATCATACTTTTTCACAATTCTTCAATTCAGTCCAGAATTTGACTTGGGAGCAGAGACAAGCCACAGTATATCAACGACTTCCAAAATTGTAGCTGAAGACACGAGATGTTTTTTCGAACAATGGCCACCTGATCAAGGGGTAGGACACAAAGTGAACCTCCCACATGTTTCGGGGATAACAAGAAGGTGTTTAATGAATTTGTTTTAGCAAATGGAGGCACTTAGGTGGTGAAATTAACATGTTAAAGCAGTGTCTGATCTAAAATTATCAAGAAGAGGCAAAAATGACATGAATCTAGTAACTTAAAACTCTAAATGACAACGGTTCTTTACAAATGTAACAAATAACAAGCAAATTATGTATTAAGGAATACCAAAGTGCAAAACTACATACAGCATCTATCTATCTACACCGCGAGACATTTATCCGGCTTAGGAAACAAACCTAGAACATCTTTGTGTGGTTGCTTATAACCTTGTGTTTACTGTGTGCAATAACCTAAATAAAATGCTTGATGCTATTAAGCTGTAGCAGAAAATTGAGCAACTTAATAAAACTTACAGCTCTAGTTCAATGCTTGGGAGCTACCTTCATTTAACGACCATCAGCAGATGTGAAGGACTCGGCAAACCCAGTTGGTCTTGCTGGAATACTACTCTTGCTGTCATTAAGACTGGTATGACTTAGCCCAGTGCTTTCTCCATCCTGCCAAACTTTTAACATCTCTGGAAGTGGCAGGCTGTAGTCGATGCCAGAAAAGTCCCCGGATTCGTCATTAATTGGTTTCCATTTCTCAACAAGGGGTGCCAACACATTCACTGCATGGCCCATATCAGGCCGGTGGTTTGGTTCCCTAGAAGTGCAATGCCCAGCTAATTCAGCTATGGTGTAAATGCTCTCAAAAATCTCTTCATTGGCATTAAGAGTGGGGTCAATGGCAGCAATAAGCTTCTCTTTGCTTGATTTGATTTTCCAAAACCACTCAGCCAAGTACCGGCTTTCCTCAGAGCGCTCCTCGCCAAGGGCTGTTAACCCGGTCAAAAGTTCCATTAACACCACTCCGTAGCTGAACACATCAGCTTTGGTTGTTATCTTCCCCATAACTGTGAGAATAAAGAAGAGTTGCAGTCAATTCAGCCTTCTAAATTGTCGAGGTTATCTTGGAAATAGAATCCAAATAAACCACCAATCAACACATGTTATATATAAATCATCTGCAAATTTCTCAAGCAATTCTACAGTGTGGACTAAAGGAAGATAATACAAAGATCACACATGCTTACCATTTTTACTTTTAGCCGTAAGAAATAACTATTTGATCAATCCATGTATTAATGTGATTCCACGGGGATGCTTTTTGACGATTTAAGATACATATCATAAGTAATCAATCACAACAGGATAAATTAGAAATGAATGCATAACTCAAGAGAGAAAATTTATGGGCATTTCACAGTAGATGTCTTAACCAAGACTTGTATTATTTGAACAAATGAGGCACAGCTGGGAAACCATAGAATAATCTTACTGAACTGTGCAACACTTCTTAGTTTCAGCTAAATTAGTTTTTTTATAATTCTAAATAATCCTTGTTCTATACCAATAATAATAATTTGGAAAGCACTTACCAGCATATTCAGGTGCAAGGTAACCAAAGGTTCCAGCAAGTCTCGTCACAACAGACTTCTCTCCGTCTGGAGCAAGTTTCACCAACCCGAAATCAGAAACCTTGGCACGGAAGTCATCACCTAGAAGAATGTTGGAAGATTTGAGATCTCGGTGAATAAATGTTTGTCGAGCCATACAGTGAAGATATTCCATCCCCCGGGCCACATCCAATGCAATACTCAACCTTCTTGTCCAAGATAGAGGCTCCAGGTTTAATTTCTTCCAATGGAAAAGATGCATGCTTAAAGCACCTTCTGACATATACTCGTAGACAAGAAGTCTTTCATTGCCTTCGATAGAATACCCAAGAAGAGAAACCAGATGCCGATGCCTAACTTTAGAAAGAACAGCAATCTCAGCCTGAAATTCATCCACAGCTTTACCGCTTGCAACTCCGGCTTCCATTCTCTTAACAGCTATTTTTGTCCCATCTTCCAATTCACCCTTGTAGACAGTACCAAATCCACCAGAGCCAAGCTGATTTTTTTGGGCAAAATTATCTGTCACCTTGCGAAGAACTTGGACAGATATAATAACATTTCCAGCCTCAATTACATGAGGACTCTCTGTCAGATTACTTGTATTACTGACAGAACTAGTTCCAGTTTGAGTGGACATGCTTCCAGCAATGTTGGAAACTGCAATCTTGACAGTATTTTCTGAATCAGAAGGATCTCTAGGGGGGAACACAATGGAATTAGGAGGATTTGAAGTTTCTTTTTTCTTCTTAAAGCAAGAATATAGACACAAAGCAATCAGCACAAGAGCCAACAATGAACAGGCTAAAATTCCACCAACAATTACTAGTTTGGTTCTTTCAAATTTCCTTTTAGTTTGGCCTGGAACTTGTACAGAAGCAGAAGGATTAGCGAGTGAGCTTGAAGTTGGAGAAGGCGGACCAGAAGGCATGGTGAATGGTGAAGGCTGTGCACTGCCTGGTGGAGTGAGACTCACCGGAGGTATGCTGCTAGCAGGGGAGGGGGACTGCTGAATCTGATTCCCACCAACCAGAAGAGGATTTCCATCAACAACAAGCGTCACGCTATTCTGAAACTTGGGCAAGGGAGGACCTAGATTGTTTTCACTGACATCAAACAATCTCAAAGACTTCAAGTTTGTCAAATTGCTGGGAATTGTGCCCTCTATATCGTTTCCTCCAAGTCCAATTTGAACCAGTGAATCTAATTTTGCAATGGAAGGACTAAGAGTGCCAGTAAGATTACGTCTAGGCAGATTTATAACAGAAACCTTTGAATTAGAATCACAATTCAATCCCATCTATGGCCCATGACATGGATCATTACCAGACCACCGAGGAGCAATATTTGAGGGATATTTCAAACCACTAAGAAAATCCAAAAGTGCATAAACTTCTGGGGCGCATTCAACTCCAGGTTTAGATTGACAAAGAGGATTGGAATCATAAGAAACCTTACCGGCCTTGAACTCTGGCACTGGACCCATTAGCTGATTATTGTTCAAGTCCAAATTCTCCAGTTGCATATTTGCCAAGCTCTGAGGAATATAACCGACAAGTTTGTTTCCGTTGACATTAAGATCTCTCAACAAAGACAAATCTCCAATTTTCTCAGGTATTGTTCCAGAGAAAGAATTCCCATGAAGCCATAGTTGTGACAATGATGTCATGTTTGCAATAACATCAATTGAACCACTCATGCCCCCTCCTTCTTGATTATTCAGAAGCAAAATTGACATCAAAGATTGCCCAAAACTCGAAGGAATCTCACCAGACAATCTGTTGTAAGAAAGTTCTAGATTAGTAAGAGATGGCATACTGCCTAGAAAATCAGGCAATGGACCAGCCAAATTGCATGAAGACACTGAAATTTTTGTCAACTGAACAGAACTTGCCAATTCACTGGGCAGAGACCATCCTGTACTCTCGTTCAAAGGATTGCCATCCAAGGCCAAAACCGCTAAGCTACTAACTCCCTCAAAGAAATCAGATGGGATAGAGTCAAAATTGTTCCCATTCAAGAAAGCATACACCAGTTCAGACAATCCTTTAAAGGTGGGAAGTTTTCCATTGAAGTTGTTTCTTTGAAGGCCTATATTGTAAAGTTTTGAGAGTTGGTTAAAATTTTGAGGGAGGGGTCCCTTAAGACCGATATTTTGGACCTGAATTTGTGTGACTCTGCCATCCGAACAGAAAACATGAGGCCATGAAGGAGGGCCACAAGGATCGTTACCCTTGGCTGGCCATTTGAGAAGCTCTGGATTATCCAACCCCTTCTGGAAATCTAACAAGATCTTAAGGTCTTGGGGATTCGTTAAGCTATAACACAGTGTAACAAAACCAAACAAAAACAATACAATGTTGCAAAGCATCACACTTTCACTTTCCATTATCAAATCAACATTCTAAAAGAATGAAACTAACCCTCCCAATGTACGTTATAATCCCAAATAAAAACTATTGACTTCCACATGTCAATTACCATAAAAGGATGTAATCAACGGACCCAGGTGCAAAGAGATAAGATTTGTTTCAAAAGTTTTTGAGGAGAACGAGAAATGGAAGTAGAAAAAGGATTAGATTTTGAATGAGAACGGTGAAGACCAAGAAAAGGAAATTGTGACCAAAACAGACTGCAGCAGGTTATCATCTACTACTTCAGGGTTTTTCTTTGTTTGTTTCAACTAAATCTTTGAACAGCCAGAGACCCTAAAGAGTATAGCAGTTCACCACCATGACTGTCTCTCTCCCCTTCCCTTTCTTGGGCCTTGTTTGTTTCAAGGAGGAATTCAGTTTCCTCACTTTCCAGTATTTGGCAACACTTTGAAAAAGTAGTCAAAGGAAAGTGATTTCCATCACTTTCCCGGTCAACTTAAAATTACACTTTCACACGCGGAAAGTGTTTTCCGCTCCTGCACAAAAGGAAAACACTTTCCGCGTGACCCATCTCTTTGCCTCATCTCTCTGCACGTCTCTTTCCCTCATCTTTCACTCATCTCTGCACCGCCTCTCGCCTCCTCTCGCCTCCCTCTCCAGTCCCTCATCTCTCTGCACGTCTCTTTCCCTCATCTTTCACTCATCTCTGCACCGCCTCTCGCCTCCTCTCGCCTCCCTCTCCAGTCCCTCATCTCTCTGCACCCTTTTCTATAGCAAAACCAGACCCTCTCGCCTCCTCTCTTCTCCTCACGCCTCCCTCTCAGTCTCTCATCTCTGCTTAAAAAAACCCTAAGCACCCTCTCGTCTCTCGCCTCCTCTCGGCTCCCTCTCGGTCCCTCATCTCTGCTCTCGACACCCTCTCAGTAACCCAGCACCCTCTTCCCCACATTTTTTCTTCAAACCCAGCACAGCACCCTCTCGTCTCTCGCCTCCTCTCGCCTCCCTCTCAGTCCCTGACCCTCTGCTTACAAAACCCTCTCGCCTCTCGCCTCCCTCAGTCCCTCTGTTGCTCTGCATCTCGCCTCCCTCTGCAACTCACAGCAATTAACCTTCGTCCCTCTCGCAAAAGGTAACCTTTGTTTTATTAATTGTAATTAATTAATATTGTGGCATCTGCTTTGTAATAGCTGATTTCGGCCCCGTTTGTTTCATTTAATTGTTGTGAGTTGCTGGTATTTGAACAATAATTTAAGAACCCCACAGTTGAAATTTTCTTATTTGAATCAAAGTTGTATAAAGTGGATTATGTTCATTGCTTTTAGATTATGTTCATTGCTTTTAGCTGATTTCGTCTGGTTTTGTGATTGTAATACTGAGACTATGATTATTGATTAATTGATGTATTTAAGTATTAATTATACTGTGAGTTAATACTGAGACTATGCTTATTAAAAGGACTAGTTAAATGTCTTGGTCTTACATTATGTTGGCTGAGTTGAGGACCTGCATGCAAAAGTAAACAGCTAGTTATGTGTTACGAGCTTTTGGTGATGAAAAAATAATAGTAATGTAGGTATTCATTTATTTTGAAATCTGGAAGCCTGTTTAAAAGAGGGAAATCATTTGAATTAAGTCAGTTCTATGAAAAGATGCATTAAATTTATGGAGTATGAGAAAGTTAATGTTAACTTGACATAAATGGTCTGCTCATGTTCAATTGAAGTTAGTTTTAGGTTTTTCCCGAGCTCAATGGGATATAGGTGAACAGATGAAAATTGTCAATGGTCTGTGACTTCTGCCAGTGTTCTTTCAGAAATTGTAGGTGATGAATGGAAATGAAAATTCTGAGGGAGGAGTTGTGTGCCATCATACATGTTTATAAACATGGAATCAAGTGAAATGGATTGACTATACAAAGAAGAAATTGTGTTATGCTATATCTTTGCTATCCTTGTCTATTTTATCCCCTGATTCTGCTTTTACATGATGGATTGGCTGTTCAAAGATAGCTTGGATCTATGAAGCACCTCAGGTCCTTTATGTTGATGCACTTGCTTCCATCTTCTCATACTAACATGACATGTTACATGTGAGTTTGTGGATTTTTTTATGCTATAATGACATTTTGCATTTTTTTTTTATCTATATAGGCAAAGGAGAGAGATTCTGCATATGGAGATAATGCAGCCGAGAAGGTTGCAAATATTTTGTTGACCGAGGCTAAAACATTGCGAACAAAAGATAACACCTCTATAGTTTTCTTCGATTTTGACAAAAAATTTAGAATATCTTGTAAAGTCGATTCTTAATATAAATTACAAGTTTTAGTGTACATTATTATGTTTTTTTCTTAGTCTTTATTCTTAATATAAATTTGGGTTCAGACTATTTGTTATTTGACAAGTATGTTTACTTGTTTAATTCGGTCTAGCATATTTATGTTTGTAATTTGAACTAATATGTGTGTATATGACATCGAAACGTAATATTTATGCATGACTATGTTTGATGTTAGGTATAAATATTTATTTCTTGATGTTTATTTGATAGATTAAAGGGATAATTGCCTTTACCCATAAAAAAAAATATTTATCCAAAATACCCATCAAAATATTTTTGTATCTATTTATCTTTTAAAAAATACTTCATACCAAAAAAAAAAACCCAAATATATAACTCTTAACATAAACTAATTTGGCTTTCTTCATATGAAAAAAAAAAAAAAAAACCTTATTTTAAGCTTTTAAAATTGAAAAATATATATATTAATAAGTTTTACTTAAAAAATATTTCACAAGCTTATTTCTCTATAATATGATATGACATATATTGTTATATTTTATAAAATAAGCTATGTATGACTATAGGATATAATAAAAAAATTCATCATTATACTTTTTAGATTTCATTTTTTTATTTTAAGTGATTAAATATTTTATATTAAATATTAAATATTTTATATATATTAGATAAACTTGAAAAAAAAATTAATTTATTAATAAATTATTTTCCAGTTCATTTTCCATAACACAAACAAACACTGGAAAGTGTTTTCCAGTTCATTTTCCATAACACTGCCAAACATCGGAATTCACTTTCCCCGGAATTCACTTTCCCCGGAATTCACTTTCCAAAAAAAAACAAACGGGACCTTGATCTCTCCTATTTTCGCAACAAGAGACATAATAATAATAATAATAATCTTTTTGGCGCTGCTAAATGAAATGGCAATATTACCCTCAACAAGGAGGCGGTTCAGAAGAAAAAAGCATTCAGTACGTGTAATCACAGTATCCATTTGCATGAGCAAGGAGTTTTTTCCACCATTAGCACAGTAAAAAAAATAGTATTTTTGGGAAATCTATGCATAGCCAGTATAATTACTCCTGTATTATATATATGAACGGTTTGAAATTACGTTTCAAAACTATTTTAAAAAAATATATATATATTTTTATTTTTTATTCTAAATTAAATTATAGTTTTTAGATCATTTTCATGTGCTGATATCAAAAATAATTTTAAAAAAAATTATTTTAATACATTCATGAACGAAAAGCATTTTCAAAAAAAAATTCAACTACATTTCTAAACAGACACGTAATACTACACCATTTGCGTATGTTATGCTTTGTGAAGTTGAATTAATTTTTTTTAATATATAAAAAATATATTTAGATATTATCAATATATTTTATTAGTAAAAGAGTTTTAAATCTCGTGGGAGTTGATATGATGGGATTCAATAGATTTGATAAATAAAAAACAACTACCCATAAATATATAATTTTAACTTGGAAAACATCTAAGATGATATTTTTTAAATACAAAAAACATTAAGATGGCAATATACTGGATCAATATAAATCAATATAGATCAATCCGAGATAATCTGTCAAATTTATGACTTAGATCATAAGACCATGATAACCTCATAAAAAATAAATTATAAATTTTAATTTCTAACTAACCTAATGTTAAAAAATAAAATTGAAAAAAAATACTTAAAAAATTGACCTAAGTGAGTTTGCTAAAATCTAACTTCAAATTATAAGATTATAATAAACTCCTAGAAAGTAAATAAATAAATATGACATGAGTCAACATTGATTAACCAGTCAAACTTGTAATCAAGATTGTCGCGATGACTTTTTTTCACGCTTCGTGCCCCGCCATCCCCGGAGGGGGAGAGAATGACACGCGGTGAAAAGGAGGTGTGGTTTATAGTCATAAAATTACGACTATAATTCTTAGGGAGTCGTCACTTAGTACTAAGGTCACTAAAAAACCTATTGATCTCCGAGAGTCTAGGTAAGGGGACTTGTTGTGCAAGAAGAAGATGCATCACTCCTAGTGCACCCTACCTATGGTAAGCTGCATTGTTGTTTGATTGTTTTTTTCTAAGCTAGATTTTCCATGTGTTAGTATTTTCTAAGGCTCGAAGTAGATCTCTCTTCTTGAGAAAGTCTCTACCTCATTGGGAGTCAAAAACCTGACCATAAAGAATTTTACACTGTATTTTGAAAACCATGTTTTAACTATCTGCGAGTGTACTCTACAATGTAATTTTACACCGTGATAGCTAAAACAAAATAATTGTTAAATTATTTTGATATTTTAGCCAAATTCCAAAATATAATCATAAACTGGTTACGATATTCTATTTTCATTCAAAATATGAGAAAGATGCAACATACAAAAAATATGTATGGAAAAACCTTGGAATTCGGTCGTATGCACGGAAACAAAATATTTTTTGTTTATATTTTTTTATGCAATTTTTTTATTTTTAATTTTTTTTTAATTTTTTGTGGGCTGGGTGCCTAACCCTGATGGGCCGAGAGACCTGTTATTTGGGGCTGGACTACCCAACCTGGATGTTCCTTGGAGGGTTGGCAGCCCACCTTATCTCAATGGCCCGGTCGAACACAAAGTCCGGCCCAGCCACTCCCACTGTTTATATGCAATGAACAGTGGGACGAGGTGAGCAGTGGGACGGGAGAGTGAATTAATTCACTCCTACTGTTCACCAAATGGTGAATAGTAAACGGGAGGTTGACCGATAATGACGAGAGGCTTACCTGCCACTGTCATCGGGTAGAGGAGGCCGAGGTGGTTCTGCTGGTGGTGGCGGCGTCATAAATGGTGGTCTGTGGTGGCCGGGAGGAGCGACGGAAGAGGGCTAGTCTGAGTTGTTGTTGCTGCTGCTTCGTTGTCGTTGACACTAGAGAATAAGGTTGATCCTGTCGGGGAGCTGCTGGTGTGGGGGAGAACCCGGTGTCGAGGGGGAATGTTGGTGCTCGCTGGGAGGTAGCTGGAGGAGAGAGAGACGGCTACAACTGGTTTCAGAGAGAGAGAGAGCTGACACTGCAGTGGGAGAGAGAGGGAAGTCGGTACGGTGTCCTATCGGAGATGGGGAAGAAGAACCGAGGGAGACGGAGGTCAACTGCTACTTGTTCTTGAGAATGGTGGCTAGTGGCTGATGAAGGGTTGCCAGTGCCGAGGAAGTAGCCGCAACAGTCATCGACCTTCTTTTGTCCCCCTCATTCGTCTGTGTGTGTGTGTTTTTCTATTCTACTGTGTAAAAATTTCTCCCATTGGAAAATTTTCACCCTGTTTTTTGTACTATTTCCTCTCCCGTGTTGTGTAAATTTGTCCCCTTTTATAGACTGAATGTGTGCAATTTGCAGGTATGGGAGTGATGTTCAGGAATGGTGTCTTGCGTGTTGCAGTGCGGGAGTGGGTTGCAACATGGTTGCCGGCATGGGCACAGTATGGCTACCGGCATGGCCTTTTTTTTGAAAATTTGAAATAAATGGGTTGTGACAAAAAGAAGTTTTTCAACGGGAAAACTGGTAAGAATGATGTTTTGTTTTCTTCAATTTTGGCATCCGATTTCACCCAAAAAGTTATGATTTTCTCCATTTAACTTAAATTAGGCTTCCAAATTTAATTTCTCACCAATTAAGTCATTAATAAAATTAATTTGACTCATCTAAAGTATAATTACATTTTTGCGCTTAATTAAATCCTTCAATTGGGCTCTTAATTAATCCCTAAACATAATTACACTTTAAATTGGTCGGTGATTAAATCAAACTGACCCATAAAAAAATATAATTATGTCTTTCAACTTAATTCTTACGCAGATTTATCCAATAATAAATTATTTTAGCCTTGAATCTACATTTCCCTTCATTTTTGGGTACAAAAAAGGTACGATCGGGCTCTCGAAAATGTCCAAAATTTGGACTTTGATTTTTCTACCAATGTCATCCCCTTTAAAAAAAAATTATTTGATTTCGGGTAGATTTGGGGGGAAAACTAGAATTGGGTTGTGACAAAGATCAAGAGCTGATAAGCCTTCTATGAAAAAATCATAATAAACTATGAAACTCAATTTTCAATCAACAATGATGAAATTGAAGAAAAATATCAAAAGATATGGCAAAATAAAATAACCTTTGTTTTCCCGAGTTAACCCACAAAACACGTAACCCAAGTCATAAGACTAGGATAACCTCATAGAAAACAAACCAAAATTAATCATGAAACATAATTCTAAATCAACTCGATATTCAAAGTTTAAATTGAATAAAAAAACAATTACAAAACAGAAAAAAAATATCAAGTCAATTGGACTAATCGCTAAGCATGTGATCTGGTTCATGAAATTGAGATAACCTTATAGAAAATAAACAACACTAAATTATGAATTCAAACCTATTTGTTTTTGCGTTTGAAAAGTATTTTTTAAAAACAAATGAATTTGAAATTTTATATTTTTCCTTACTTCAAATTACATTTGTTTTTGGTATTTTTATATCATTTTGATGTGCGAATATCAAAAAATAATTATATATATATATATATATATATATATATATTATTTTGATGCATTTCCAAACAAAAAAACACTTTGAAAAAAAAACACTACCTCATTACAAAACCGATACCATTGAATGAATATTAGATATTGTTATGTTGATTGACAATATATGCAACATTATTATCATCCCTGAGCATAATACAAAAACTCTTAAAATCTTTTTGTCTTAAAAAGAATTTATCCATTCAATTCAATTCGATTAGCTATTGATTCAAGGGTACAATTAGAGAGGGGAACAAACATTTTACAAACAAAAAATCAAGTCAAAAACCTAAAATCAAAAGAAATAATCAAATCTAAAATAATTACATAAATTTCCAATGCTAGAAGAGGATATATATATATATTAGGGGTGAGCATTTTCGGTTCGGTTCGGTTTTCATCAAAAAAAGTAACCAAACCAAAAATTGTAAATTTTTTATAAAAAAAACCAAAACCGAACCGGACCTGTTAAAAACCGACCATTTTCGATTCGGTCCGGTCCGGTTTTTATGATTAAAAAATTGAAAAAACCGAATCTGATTTTTGGGCTTTCTGATGGGCTTTCTGATGGGCCTTCTGATGGGCTTGCAATTAATAAATTAATAGAATGAAAAACTAATTTTCTTGTAATATCCCAAAGTATTTTTAATTTTTTTTAGCACTAATACAAATATTAATGTATTAAATACTTAAATATAATGATTATTAAGTTTTTTTTTCCTTTCTAATACTTTTGTTTTGTTTAATTTAACATGAGGTGAACTAATTAAAAAAATAAACAAATTTAAATTACAGAAAATGCCTTCAAAGGGCTTCAAAATAAAGAAAGCACTGGGAGGCCTTTTAGGTTTGTTTGGGTCCTTCTTTGCTATTTTTTCTTTCTTGGCTCGCTTCTTGCTACTCTCATTAGCCTTTAGTGCTGCCTTTCGCTTTTCAATCTTCCTAAAAGAAGAAATGCAAAACCATTCACTCAGAATCCATACCATATAACCAAGTTTATCTATTAGGTTGTTTAAGGAAAGCAAAGGATGAATAGTTTATAAATCTAAGGGGGGAAAAAAGAATTACCTGTCCTCAACCGGGAGTGATACTTCCTTCTTCTCCGTCCTCGCTGCTCCCTTGCCCTTGGCAATTTTCATGGCTATTACCAACATTCAAAAGTAATATTATCTAACTAAAAATTATTCTACTTTACTCAAATCTCACAAACCTAATTGGCAGATTAAGAAACGGCTACAATAGTTCAAATCATGTTTCCGAAACTGTAACCCTTTTCTCTCTCTTTTTTTGCCATAAAGAAGTATCTTGTTTTAACAAAGCATACACACTTTGGCAACAAGAAAACTTCTAGTTGATGCTGACAAAATTTAAGATACTAATTTAAGGACTAACAAAGCTTAATCCCATTTTCTAGGAAACTAAAGCGAAGCAAATTAAGACACGAGCTAGCAAATTAGTAATAAATAAGTCAAATAGCAACAAATAATACTTTCATTGATCACGAAATGAAAAAAAAAATCATCTGGGAAACGAAAAAGTGAATAAAAAAAATCAACAACAACATCCTTACCTTTTACAGTAAACATTTCCCTTTCACTTACTCCTTTCAGATGTACCCACAGAGCAAGGTACCCATGAACATTAACTAAAACATTGAAATAAAACAGAGTAAATTATTTACTTACCTTTTGTAAACAGAGATTCAAACTTTAAAAAAAACAGAGGCCGAGCGTGAGAGAGAGAGTCCGAGCGCGAGAGGGAGAGAGAGAGTCTGAGCTCGAGAGGGAGGGAGAGGCTACAGGCGAGAGGGAGGGAGAGGCTACAGGCGAGAGGGAAGGAGAGACTGAGAGGCCAGAGGGAGAGAGGGAGAGGCTACAGGCGAGAGGAGAGGCTACAGGCGAGAGGAGAGGCAAAACCGAGAAAGTAATCGAGGGAGAGGTGAGCGGCTGCTAGGGTTTTTAACTTTTCACCTTTTACATTCAGTCTTTCAGAGCAATAAACGGGGAAAACGGGAGAAGCTGTATTTATAGTGCTTATTTAAACTGAACCAAACCGGTTCGGTTCGGTTCAATCGGTTTTGTCCGTACAAAACCGATACCGAACCGAACCGGAATTTTTTTCAGAATTTTATACTCGGTTAAATCGGTTTTTTATTTTCGGTTCGGTTTTTTCGGTTTTTTTTCTCGGTTTTCTCGGTTTAATCAGTTGTTCGGTTTTTTTGCTCACCCCTAATATATATATATATATATATAGTAACTTAAATGAATAAGTATCGAATTCTAAGCAAAAAACTAAAGGGGTAAATAACATTTATTGATTCAATGGTGAAATTGAGAAAAATCAAACATTTTAAAAAAAGAACTTAAAATTAAAAGAAAAGGGATCAAATATAAAACCAAAGCAAAATAAGAGAAAAATAACATGTCGTGATCTTTTTAATGTCATCATAGATGGGTGGCTTTCAATATCTAAATTCTTTATGCATACCGTCTGAAGTGTGCAAAGTGGTTTAACATACTAGCGATGAAAAAAACACAACGGTAGAATTTTTTTAAATATATTTAAAAAAAAAAACAGAATTACCCTTGTGTATTCATTCAAAAAGTAAAAGATGAACTCATCTTTGTCTTGACCCAATAATTATAAAAAATATTAATAAGTACTTAGTCCTGTTAAAATATATTTGTTTTAAGAGATAATAACATTAATTTATTGTGTTTTTTAATCAAAATAACCCCTTAATTAAAGCTTTTTTTTACATGTCAAGGACATTCAACATATATAATATAAGTAAAAGACATCCTACACCCTAATCAAATTGATAGTGCCCAGTTAGTCTCTTTTTTTAGGAGTAAAAAAGTAAATGTACCAGTCCAAAATGCTTTCTATGTGTGTGAACCGTGAATCCTATATCTTTTAGATTTCTTTTTTAATACACGCATACAATACATATATGTTTGTTCTGATTGTGCAAGATTAAAAAAGATTTTTCAACTATTTAGTTTGGATAATATTTTTGAATAATATGTTAATGGGTAAAACATTTTGCACTGTCAAGATTAGAATTAATTACTATAAATTTTCTAGTCTTTCTTTAGCATAAAACATGTGGGCCCAAGGGCTGATGCAGCAAAGAAGCTCCATTGATGTCGGTAAGTGGAAGCTTGAAAAATCTCTTGGGATCACTGAGGAGTGGGTCCAAATTTAGACGACTCAACTACGTCTACGACGTCGTGTCGGTTCAATGATGACCCCATTCACTTTCTTTTGTATTATTTTAGCACATAGCTACCTTTTATTCAGGAATTTATACGCTCCCACGTTTGACCACCAAACTTAAATTTTGGGATTATTTGTGTTTCTTCATCCAGAATAACTAACACTAGTTTCAAACGGCAATAAAGGATTTTCACATGGTCTATTTATTATTTCTAGATAGACCAGGGACAAATAAATTTGTTTCCATAAGTAAAATAACCATAATACTTTTAGAAACAAAAAAAATATAAAATTGGCATTAAAAGGTATTTTTATATTTTCATGATGATTTTTTTGTTATTATAATTTATGCTGAGGGGCAATTTGATATGTGGTCAAATATAAAAATAATAAACAATTAAAATACATAGTAAAACAATAAAATAATACCCTTAACATAAAAATAAAAAAACAATTAAGCCTAAGATTAATGGGTGTTTTTGTGTTTTCCACAATGGGTTTTTGTAATTATAAAATCAACTTAGAGAAAATTTTGTATTTGACTAGATAAAAAATAAAGGTGGGCACGAGTGTAAAACACTTAAAGGCTTGTGGGAGGCACTTATACACTTCGAGCGGTAATTGTGGTGCCTGCTTATATCAAAATATCTTTTTCCACCGTATTGTTGGAAACCTTGTTGTGCCCTTTTCTTCTTGGGACAACACGTATTGATGTTGGTGGTTTGGTTTGTCTTCAATGAGCTTTTCTTTTCTTTTTTTTTCTTTTTTCTCTCCTCCCATGAAAATATAACTTGACCCTTTTTGTTATTGATATTTCAACTTAAGTCCTTACTATTTTTATTTTTGATTTTTGATTTTGGCCTTTTGTAGAAGTTTTGTTTATTTTTAATTTCATCCTTCAATCACAATTTGTCAAAAGATTATATTCTCCAAATTGTTCATCATTCTTTGAATTTTTAATTTTTTTCTTGATCTTTTTGTAAAAGTTGTAGTGGTTTTCAATTTTATTTTTTAATTAAAATTGATGGTATTATGTTTTTCAATGTGGTCCTTATTGTTTTGATTTCTATTTGGTATTGACTTTTTTGTAAAAGTTATTATTTTTTTAATTTCATGATTTAATTACAACACTATTTTTATTTTTATATCAATTTTGATCCTTATTTTATGATTTTTTTGTCCTTTTACTTATTTGTTTTTTTTTCCAATTTCATATTTTAATTAAATCCTTTTGTTTAATTGTTTTTTTTTCAATTGTATCCTTGATTTGCTTGAATGGGAATGAGAATTGGAATTGTTTTTACTTTGGGTCTAATAACCTCAGTCATGAGCTTGACACGAGTTTAGTGAGATATCCGGTTGGCTCGACCCTAATTATCAGGGTTACAGATTTATCATGCTAACTTAGATTGACGATGACCGATTTTTGTGCCAATTTTTTATCATGTTTCATTCTTCCTTGTTTAATGGGTTCTAGATCCATTTGTAGGTTTGTCATGAAACATGGATTGAATTCATGATTAATTATTGGGTCTAGATTGACCATGACCGATTTTTTATGTCATTTTTTTATATTGTTTCATTCTTCCTTATTTAATGGGTTCTAGATCCATCTACAAGTTTTTCATGAAACATGGATTGACTTCATGATTTTTCTACATTGGATGCTTTAAGTCTAATCACTCGATTCACGGGTTTGAAAAGTTAACACGGATTTGATGAGATATCTAGGGTTGACTTGACCCTAATTATTGGGGTTATAAGTTTTTCATGCTAGCTTGGATTGATCTATCTACTATCATTTCCTTTTTTTCTTGTCTAATTGAATTAAAGCCAACTTATTTGTCTCAGTTAGGTCTATGACTAGAATTTTCTATTTTTCTTTCTTTTTTACAACATACTGTCGGCAACTAAACATTATTTTTTACGTAAAAAAATAGTCCCAACCCTGCAACGAAGTGAACATGTCAAAGCTTGTTTGGTCTATTTACAAGGTATCTTATCAAAATAATCTCTCCTCTTTTGTCGTGGTGAGCCTGGAATTAAATGACAAATATGCCTCTTAGGTCGATAGTCTTGGGATTTAATCATAAAATTATGATTTCTTAAGATCCATCACCTAGTATCATGGTCACTAGAAAATCTATGATTTGCAAAATAATGGGTAAGAAACTAGTTGTGTAAATAAAAGACACGTCGTTTCTGGTGCACCTTACCTATAATAAGTCACATTGTTGATTAATTGTTATTTAAGTTTTTGCTTATATTTTCTGGTCTCATATAAGGTTCCAAACAAATCTTCTTTACTGAGGAAGTCTCTACCTTATTATGTTAGATCCTAACCATTTTAAGGTATAAATTTTAGGATAAATTCAATTCCATCCTTACTAATATTTAAACTCTTAAGTTCTTCAGCTTCACCTTTATTTCCAACCAAATATGTTCCTTGAATTTGCATGTCTTTTACAAAAAGGTCTTCAATCTCAAATTTCTTTAATTTGTCACTTTATTGACCCCTAAAGTTTTATTTTCTTACAATATTGCCTCTGATTTTACCCAATTGATTTTATAAAAATTAAAGCTTGTCCTCCAAAATATGAATATTCTTAATTCAACATGAATTAGGCTTTTCAACTTAATTTTCACCAATTAAGTCCCTGACAAATTAATTTGACACATTAAGGGTCTGTTTGGCACAGCTGTTGCTATTGTGGTTGAAGTTGAAAAAAAGCAGTTTCATGAAAAGCGCTTTTACCTGCATTTCAAAACTGAAATTGGTGTTTGGTTAAAACTGTAGTTGAGTTTGAGGTTAATGAAAAGCAGTTTCGAGTGTTTGGTTACCATGCTTTTCATATTGATGTCAACTTGTGAAATTACTTTAAAGGACACACACATATATTTTTTAAAATATTGTAGATTTAATTATCATAATAATAAAATATAATTAATAATTCAAGTAAATTACACAATTTTTAATATTTTTAAAAATATGATTTTTATATTTTTTTTAAAAAATTGGACTGGGCCTGACCCAAATAAATGGGTCGGCCCAGCCAAGTTGGGCCAAAAGGCCCACCCCTGCCTGACTTGGGCTGGGCCGAGAGAAGCCCAGCCCAAGTGTTAAGAATAAACGCAAAACGGTGCGTTTGGTTTTAAAGAAAAAACACAAAACACACCGTTTTGCCTTTCGTTTTCGTTCTGCATGCATTTTACTGTGCATTTTTCATTGTTCATCGACTGTGACTAGAGGGTGAACGGTCGGTACCGACGGGTAGAGGAGGTCGAGGTGGTTCTCCCTGTTGTGGTGGCGTCGAAAATGGCGGCCTGTGGTGGCCGGACGGGGCGTTGGAAGTTGTCGGGCTATGGCGAGGGGAGAGAGAGAGAGAGAGAGAGGTTGTTGTTCATTTTTACCATATTCAGCTCGTGTTCGTTTCTGCTATGGCGAAGGACGATCCATCCCATTTGTTCAGCTTGTGTTCGTTTTTGCCATGTTCGTTTTGAAGCAGGACCGTGAGCAGGAGACGAAGGACGAGGACCTGGAGCTCTCTTTAAAGCAGGTGTTGGCAAGCTAGCATCATACCCCATCTCCCCCCTAATTTTGAAAATTAGTTTTGGCCTTAAGATTAATAGCCCAATTCTCCTCAGAACGCAAAGCGTTCGTTTTGAAAAGCATCGAAAAGATGATTTTCAAAACGCGGATCAAACGCAGGTATTTAGGTGGGACCCACAGTAAAAAAATGGGGTCCCGTTTGGCAATACCTGCGTTTGGGGATGCGGTTCAACGCAACGCAGGTTGAACCGCCGCCCCAAACAGCATCTAAATTCTAATTAAGTCATTTCACTTAATTAATTCTTTTAATTTAACCAAAATTAGTTTTTGAACTTAATTAAACCTGCACTCAAATTTCATCATGTCTGATCTATGATAGTTTTTCTTTTTATATCTTAAGTTCTTGAAAGACATTGAGAATTTAAAAAACTTCATATTGCTGCTTCCCTAAAATAAAAATCATAAAGTCATTCATATTGTGTTTGTTGAATTGTTGCCTTTTGATCATGCCTCCCAAGTGTTTTATCATATTCTGTAATTCATGGGTTATCTCAAGGATGATGTTATGCAGAAGAAAAATGATTGTTATCACAAAACAAATCTTTGAAATTTCAAGTTTACTTTCAAATATAAAAATTTGAGGTGACATTTTATTTTCATGATTTGTTGGTCAAAGGACTTGAGATTTTCAGGGAAAGAAAAATCTTTGAAGCATTCATTTTACTTGCATGAATAGTAAAACATAATCGAAGTTTCTTGAAAGCTTGTTTCATATGGGAAATCATTGTTTACTAATCCAGATTTATAGTTTTTTCTATTAGAAAAGGTTTTATCATACATGTAATGTGGGTTTTGGCTCTTGGTTATGAAAGAAAATGATATTTGTAGGATCAAAAGATGTTTAATGAATCTTAAGACTAAATATCACTAAAGCTCATTCTTATACCTTTATTTGGTCAAGGGATTCCAAAATCTTAAAATTAACTTTTAAAATGGTCTGACTTGCCCCTAACATTTGAATTATTTGACTCTGAGTGTCATCATTATACTCATTGTTTTTATTTTGTATGGTATGTTCAAGCTTTTATTAATCATTGAATTTCTTCATGGCCACAATTTTGTTTGGGCACCTTTGATGATTTGAGGATTATTTTGTATATTTTTGTGGTCAAATTGTTTTTATAATCCTTGTAATTTCCCTCAGTATAGGGTATGATTCACCCCTTACCTAGCCAAATAGGTCAATGGGTTTATCCTCGATTTCTTGTCAATTTGAAGAAGGTTTCTAGCTTTTACTTGAGCTTTGAAAATGAGCATAAATTCCTTTCTTCCTACCTTGACACTTCCCCTTTTTCCTTTTCTTTTTTTTTTTCTTTTATTGTCTATAGGTTGCTCTTCTTTTTCTCTTCTCTTTTATGTATTTTTCTTCCCTTTTTTTCTCTCCCTATTATCTTCCTTTTAAATCATTTCAAAAGGTGGAGGTTAGAAAAACCACCTTTCTTTTTAGTGGTATTATAGAACTACTATGTATAGGATTTCTTCCTCATTCTGTTAGGGATTCATTTTTTTACCATATTCTTTTAGTTTTCCTTGTCTTTGGGCCCTAACAATATTTAGGAGCTTCTAAAAGAAGTTGAAAACAAAAGAGCTGAAACTAATAAAAAATAGTTGACGAGGGTTGCCTCTTCTTTGATTTAATTATGGCATATAAGAGGTTATTGGAACAGAATAAACCATCAAAATTGTAAAAGAAATGTTTTTCATCTAATATGACCAAATCACACTCTATTCGGAGACCTATATCTCTTTTTTTATTGATTTAAAGTTGAAAAAAAATTGTTGAAATTTCTAAATCAATCAAAGTTGACTTGGGACAAGAAGTCAAGGACTTCCACATGGCAAATGGAACACAAACTTTGAATGAGGGTGGCACCACTATGAAGAGCAGAAACTCCTTTGTCAATCGGTGGTAGTTAGAGCTCAAGGAGTGAGGGTCGTCATGTTCTTTCGATTGAAAGTGCCAACTCGATCAGCCAACAGTAAAGAAAATAGATGCATAGTACCCTAAACAACGTTGTTTGACTAAACTTTATAAATCAAGGTTATATTAATTTGAGATTTGACAAACTTCAATTTAGATTAGAACTTTTAATTTAATTAGGATTTTACCGATTAAGATATTTTTTATGTTCTTAAATAGCCTTGTAGAGTAATTTTTATTATAGAATTTTATGAATTATTAGATTTTAGCACATATTAAAGTTTTTTCTTTAAGAAAATAAATTTTCTGTGCAATTTTAAAGCTATAATTTACAATGTTGTAAAATTTAGTGCTAGCTCTTAACTCTACTCCAAGGAGAAATAGGCAAATAATTTGATTTCTTTGGGAGGCTCGTTGGGTTTATAAATTTAGGTTAGCTCATTCCAATCAATTAAAATCATTGAAACTCGAATCTCTTTTATTGAAGAAAATTATAAAATATATGGCTAGCCACTGCCGTATTGCTTGCTTGTGCAATCAGAAAGATAAGTTTTTAAATCGCACCAAATCCATCAGCAACAAATGACAGTTGACGTTGAAGCAAGCATTTCGTACAATTATTAATAACCGAAAGTAGCTGGGCCACAAAATAAAAAGGAACGAATCTGTTAAAATCATGAATCCTAGTCCTGTATCATCATCTTGCCACTGATGGACATAAAGCTAGTGCTTTACGGTTCGAATTGTCATTGCCCATCTGAGAGCAGGAATAGCCTGGTGGAGGGCCATTTTGAAAGTGCAAGTATCTGCTTTTGTGGACATTTGTCACTCTCCCTTGGCCAAATAGACCCATCAACTGCTTAGATTCTTATCCATTCCATGCCAACAGATATACTCGAGCGAGCCACCTATTTTACAGTAGAATTAGTCACATAATAGCAAGAATCTGAAAGATCAAGACGATTGCTTCCATCATCAGATTCATGAATGGGTGGTGATAGCTCTGCATATCAGCAAATAAAGGATAAGGCAAAACACCAGAATGGAAAAACTTTGTGATTTTAACCCACAGCTGTCATGAAAGCCAAGTGCAAAATATATGACTAAGATGTTAGAGAATATCAGTAAATTATAAAGCTGTGACAGTGAGAATTAAGTGTCAACACTTAAAATGATGAGCAGCAAAGGATAGTACACAGTTTATCACTCTACCATCCCAGGATTTTAAATTTTTTAACAAACATCAACCCCTGCTGTACAGTTCTCAGGCCAAGGTTCTTGGCACAAATGATGGTTTTATATGATCATCATCCTTCGCCTATGTTGACATTCCATTTTCCAAATCCTTTATGTCCACCATAAAATGGAAGCTTCTCATCAGCTTGAATAGTTGGTAAATTTGATGTCAATCCTCCACCTTGCTGCACTGACCTACAATGTTGAGTATTATTTCAGCAAAAGTTTATGGACAGACGGCAAAAAATCAATGGAAAAACTGTAAAGTATGTTTTTTTTAGTCTAATGCCTAGACCATAAATGAATTTGGCATTTTCAAGCTCAAGCTACTTGTTGAACAGAGTAGTTTTACCTCAAAATATTGTTGCCAAGTATGTGAAATGCTGAATGAGAATACAGGGAGCGGGAGCTGAGAGAATAACAATTGGGCAGAGAGACTTGGAAGAAAGCAAAGAGAAGATAAACATGTTGATCACGCAGATTTTCCATATGTTGCACAACATCAAACGTAAAAGAAACACAAAGACCAGAGTTAACTGCTGCACAGAATTTAGTGTACCACAAATTTAAGCTCCCAAGAATCATCTCTTTCTCCAAATTCCAACATAGTCAATCTTAAATAGATCTTCACTAAGCTATTCAGCTATAATTTGAAATCATATAGTAATCCCTAAATTTCTGGCTCTCCAAAAAGCACATAAAGGCTCCAATCAGTCCTATATCAGAAGGGGCAACACTTGCAACCTAAATATTTTGAACTTGTTTGTCCCACGACCATAGCCTTATGTTTCATGTAATTATTAGCAGAAGTTCTATGTTTTTGCCAAAAAAAACTTCAACAAAGCAGACTCACTGGTGCAGAAAATATTACACTTTCCATCCCTTTTATTTCTAATGAATTTATTATTTTTTTCCTCTACTCTTTTTGCAAAAATAAAAAAATAAAAAATAAAAAAACCTGAATTTGATGGCTATCAAACATTAGAAAGACAGGCACTGGATTGTTTGGACTATGGCTTATTTGGTTCGTTACATGATCACTCAAATAAGCATTTAGTTCCCGTGAAGCTCAGAAAATTGTTAAACCAGAAATACACATCATATAGAGAGCAAAATCTTCATTGGCAAATCTGAGTTGCTAGGAGGTGAGCGAAATCCTAGCTAGAAACCAAATCATCTACACAGATAAAAGACTATCTCTTTCGCTGTCTCATAAATACACAGACAATTTTAACATGTCATCAGAACATGATAATACAAAACACAATGAACAGTAAAGAGTTGGGAGGGAGCAGGTCATCAAGATTTTCCTAATTTAGAATGTTCCAGACCAAAACAGCAAGTGACTCCCTAACAAGGCAAAGGATATTCGGATTGATCTGTAAGAATCTAAGAAAAAAACATGCAACTGTATACATGAAGCAGCGCAGAGTATATTGTGAGAGTCTACATTATTCTGAACTGCTGCAAAGAGCTCAGAAATAGTTAAACAATTGGAATTAAACTTACTTGAGGCTAACAAATTAAAAATTTCAAAATCAAGACTGCCCATTCCAAGGGGATAAGTTTCAGAAAGCCTTTTATCAAGAGTTTTGAGTTTTTTTCTTCTCTTACACCCATAAGTAGCCACTGAAAACAGCACCATATGTTAGTGAACAATTCAAAACTTTTCCTTCCATTTTTTTCCGGGGTTTCTCTAAATTTGGAATTTATCACTTAGCAAGTTTCATACCAGGGCTCAATACAGTTAAGTTCATGGCATCAACCAATTTAGCCATATATGGACCTTGTATCTTAAAATGGAACAAAATATTCAAATCCCCAGACAAAGCATAAAAGGGAAATAAAACATGTGATTCCTCACATAATAAATACAACCAACGGTGAAGATAACAATTAGCATGGAAATAGAGGCATAAAAGCTAGGAAATTTAACCTTCTATTAAGAAAGATAATACTTTCAGGAAGCTCTTCCAGATGCAAAGAAAGTCATTTGTCAAATCCTAAATTTATTCACTTCAAACTTTGCATGGTTACATGTCTTGGTCAGCTCAATTGGATTAAGATAAAATCATCATATACACAGCATATTAAACTCAATTTTAGTTTCTATTCTACCATGCACATCATTGTGTGATCAGTGGCACATAAAACTATGACCAAAGCAAATGTAGGGCTATAAATTGGGAAATCTAGCAAAAGCCTAATTCACATTAAACTCTTACTGTTCCTATGATAGCATGACATAATATTAAAAATACATGTAGCACATGAAACATTATTAAAATATGGACTTTGAATACCATACCTTCTAATCATGTTCCTTTTAAAAAGGGAACCGCTTCTTTATGGTACTTTCTGGTGGCTTCAACTAATTCCACAGCAAAAGCCTCATCCTCTGGGTAATATGCAATGGGATCGCATAACAGAGGCTGGGGAAGGTCAAGCACGCCTTCAAGTATTGCATGAAGACAGTAAGCTGAGTAGGTGATGTGGTATCCTCCTTCTTGGACAATAAGAATCTGCCCACCACTGTGCTTATTTGCCAGACTATGAACTATCCGTCCAATCTCTCTATAGCCATCCATTGTCAAGCATTGCCTTCCATTTGGATCAAACTAAAGCAAGCAATGTGAATCAGTAAGGAGATCCAAGTTTTAAACTAAAGTTTTAGAAAAAGAAGGCAACATCTGAGAAATGCTCATCAAAGTAGAATTATAGCTAGAGATGATGGCCATCTAGGAACTTCATAACAAACATGCACAGTCCAAGTTATGAGGAAAACCATAAAAAGAAGAAAAGGGAATTGATCTGGAATGTGTGTGTGTGAGAGAGAGAGAGAGAACAACTTAGGATGCATACATTTGAAAGAGGACACAAATATTTTCATATTTATTTTTCAAAGCCTAATTACTAATAATTTATTATTTAGAAACACAAAACCGACGTTTTAGTCTACAAAGCTCTCTAAAATATTGAATATTAGTACATGTAAAATATATCCAAAAAATTGAAGTATAAGGTTTGACTAGTTCACAAGCTTGCTTTTTCTCATGTATCCATAATTCACTCAGTTGTCTCCCGTGATTTGCTACATTCAGCTTGTATAAGACAACAAAAAAAAATTAAATGAGAGGGGAAGGGGGAAAGGATTAATTAATGATTAATCTGAAGGTCTCTTCCATCTAGTTTTTCATTTTTCCTATTTCTACAACCTGCAGAGCTGTAAACATATTTCAATGTCATATGCCATCTTCATTTCAGTTCTGAAGTTTCCCTTTCACTATTACTCCTCTGTGTATTCTCATTAGACATGTTATATGGAAATATATAAATACACAAACAGTAACATATTTATGCATGTATAATTATATTGTCAAAATATATGCATATGTTTACATGCTTAACCTTACTCACAACATAGTAATAATTTGGCAATGGTCTATCATCAATTAAAGGTACTTACAGCACTTGAATCTTGGCCAACAACCAAAACTATCATATCAGGTTCAAATTTATGAACAGCTGGGACAACTAACTCCTTCATGGCATAACCATATCCCCTATCGCCTGTCCCATTAGGAAGAGGTATGTTCAAATTGTAGCCATAACCCTCTCCTTCACCTAGCTCACCAACAGATCCATTCTGTGGGTGAGATGGACCCCATGAACCATGGTTCATATGAAGGGATACGGTAAGTACTTTATCTGTCCGATAGAATCCCTCTGCTGTTCCATTTCCATAATGAACATCAATGTCAATAACTGTAACCTTTTTGCACCCTGAATCTAAGGCCAATTGAACCGCAAGACCAGCATTGTTAAGGAAGCAATACCCATCTGCTTGCTTAGGTTGAGCATGGTGACCAGGTGGCCTAACCAATGCATAAGCAAGCTTTCCATGCCCATCAAGAATATGCTTCACTGCTGATAGTGTAGTGCCAGCAGCAAGAAGTGCAGCATCCCATGAGCCGGGATTTAAGAAAGTCCCGGCACAAATCATCTTCCCTCCTTGTTTATCTGCTTCAATTAGTTCATCTATGTACTCTGCTATTTTAACACAAATGAAACAAATCATACACGATGCAACAGATTGAAAAAAATAATTTATTTTCTTTCTGCCTATAATCATATAAGCAAAAACTCTAAAACTCTAAATGGCTTCAAGAGAGCAACTTTCCTATTCAATAGGTTCAAGTTTCATTCAACTAGGGAATTGCTGGTCTGAATAAAATGAATGAAAGAGTTACCTGGGGCGTGAAAAGAGAGCAATTCATTGACTTGAGCAGGTCTGCCATGTTGCCAAGAAATGTATGGAGATATGGGGCCTTTCTGAAGTATAGAAACCATGTTCTTGATCCTGTCTGAGTTCTCTGGGTGCTTCTCTAACACGTCTAGGAACCCAGGATCAATTCCTGAGTCAAAAACTCCCTTTCCAGTTTCATGGTTTAGCATGCCCTCGTGCCAGAACACGTCTATCATCTTGTTTGAGCAAGCACAAGCCATGGCTGGCAGCAATTCTTTGAGGATTTCAACGTGAGACTGAGGATGGGGAGAATTTTTAGAGATCTTTTTCCTTAGCACATTAAATTAAATTAAGAAAAAAAATGCAACTTACCCCAACTGTTTGGTGCATTAGAGAAATCACAAAATTGCCTATGCGATTGGACTTTTGAATTAGGTTTTGAACCACAAGGTGATATGATATGATTATTATTTTTTTATAAATTATAAGATTAGAGTAGTTTTGAATTAGGTATTTAACGCAAGGAGACACGATATAATTATTTTTTATAAATTATATGAGATTAGATTAGTTATTTTTAGTGCATAATTATTTAGGGAATGTGTTATATTCTACAAAATAAAATATTTTTTTATTATACTAATGTATTGACAAAATTGTCCCTTGGCCAATAAACTTAAAGTACAATTATCTTTTATAAGCTTAAAATTTTGATTCTAGGGTTGTTGAAAAATGTTTGGAAAATAAATATGTTGAAGAAAATTAGCTATGTTAGCATGGATAATGGTGGAAATTAGAAAAAAATATAGAAAAAATAAAATAAATCAAGGAAAAACACTTCCCTTTGAACCAACCATAATGGGCAAATGATAGAAATCTTTTTGGAATTTGTCTATATATATATATATATATATATATATATATATATATATATATGTGATGTGTACAAATGAAAGATTGTGTTAAATGAGTTTTTAATTGTATATGAAGGAAATGTTAGTTGTGGTATGTTAAAGAATTTCTTATGAATGAATAACATGGAGCATGTAAGATATTGATTTAGCTTAAAAGGAATAACATGGAGTATGTAAGAAACTTCTTGAATTGTTGTGTAGAATTGTGTATTGAAATTGTATAAATGATGTTTATACATAAGATATTGATTTAAAACAAAACATAGAATGTTAAATCTAGTCTTGTTAAGAAATGAAAGATAAAAGGACTTTAAATGCTATGTTATGTTATAATATGGTTGAACTTGAGCTCAAATATATTGGAATGATCATTGAAAAAGAGATTGAAAGGAATGCCATGAAAAATAAAAGGTAGGTTCGGCCTATAGAAAAAATAAATGAACTTAGATTGTGTTAATGAACTTTTGTTTTTTTAACTTGAATAAAAAAATCATGTTAGTATATAAAGGTGTTCTGGTAAAATAATCTCTTGAAACCTTGAGATATTTATGTTATTATATATATATATATAATAACATGTTAACCTAGATTAGTTAAAATGAATTAGAAAAATATGTTTCTCAATCATAAATGTGTTATATATGTGGATGACATATGATATGGTTATATATAGAATCGAAATATGATTCCTAAAATTAAATGAACATGATGATAATCATTGAAATCTTGTTGTTGCAAGAGAGGTTATAGTAATGAGGCCTTAAACAGGAGTATCATCCCGACTAGTTGGTAGGTCTTTAACACCTAACTTATTTACCTAAAAATTAAATAATAAAATGATGCTTACCTATTATTTAAATTCTTAGTAAATAAGTATTAATCAGTCATCCATGTGTATGGATACTAATGATATCAGTGTAACTGATAAATGCTCAACACCTAACTTATCTGTTTAAAAATTAAATAATTCAGTGGTATTTACTTATTATTTAAATGTTTAATAACTCTAAAGTGAGACAAAGAAAGGAAAGAAATGGAAGGATGGCAATAAACTAGAAAGTTGGTTGAAATTATTGATTAATCATACACGTGTGTGAATACTAATGATATTAACTATTAAAGAAATATCAAGAATATTGGCATCAACATTGATTAGTCATCCATATATATGGATACTAATGATATCAGTGTAACTATTATCGATATTAAATTCATTAGTTGCTCATATGGTGTTAACTAATGATACCAAGAGTATCAATATCAATATTGATTAGTCTTCCATACGTGTGGATACATATAATATAGTTTAGCTAATAATAGTGTTGTTATATTGTTCATGTTATATTGTGAATGTATGTGGGGTATACAGATTGAATGTCGATGAAGTAATTTGTAATGAATCTTCATGGATTAAAAGGATATATTTTCTACAAATGATAAATCTTTATTACATGTGGTGATAATTATGTATTTTATAAATACTTCTTTTGTCATAAATGTATAAAGATGCGATTTTATGATGTAACTTCTAAAAATATACGTACATCATGTTAAAGTTTTGTATGTTTTTAATTTAGTCCTACAATTCTAATTTGTGTATATGATGTTTTTTATTAGGTGCTTCTACTTTTGATTTTTTTCCCTTGGATCTTTTTTCAAAGTTTTTGTGGTTTTTAATCTTATTCTTCAAATAAAATTTATGATTTGTTTTCAATAGTAATAATATTTATTTCAATTTAGTCCTTTTTTATTTCTTTTCTTTGCTCTTGTTATCAAAGTTTTTATGGTATTTAATTTTATCCCTCAAAATAAGTTTATGATTTTGTTGTTTCAATAATAATAATAATATTAACAATATTATTAATAATAATTCTAATAATGATGATAATGTTAATAATACTAGTAATAATAATAGTTTATTATGATAATGGTAAAAATAACATTGGTGGTGGTGGTGATGTAAGTGGTAATAATAATAATAATAGTTTATTATGATGGTTGTAATGATTATGATATCAATAATTGTGATAATTGTTATAAATTCATAATAAATTCATATATATATATATATATATATATATATATATATACATATATATATTGAATGTCCATGACTCTTGAGTTTAGTCTCTTGAATTTCCATAACCCATGAGTTCTTTTTCTTCTTCTATAAATAGACCACTTGTCTTGTATTATTTATACTTTGAAAAAGTAGGGGGATTCATAATAAGAAAGGTATTTTCCTCTTGTATCTTTTGCTTATATTTTGATATCTATGTTCTTCTGTGTTAATTATTTATTCTTTTTATAACATGTTATCAGCACGATGTTTTAACCAACTTATATCAATTTTAATATTATTGCCTTTCATTATTGTAATTTATTTTTGGCAAATTTTCTCTTACTAATATTCATAGAAAAATAGTTATAGTTCTCGAAGAACGAGTATTATAAGTTCCTGAAGAATTGAATAAATTTTAAATAGTTCCTGAAGAACTAGTTCACAAGTTTCTGAAGAACTAGTATCACAAGTTCCTAAGGAATTAATAAATTAAAAACAGTTCTTGAAGAAATAGTATTACAAGTTCCTGAAGAATTAAATAAATAAAATATAGTTCCTGAAGAACTAGTATTTCTAAAGTTAAATAAATAGCAATCTTAAATGACTGGTTTTCTTTTCTTTTCTTTTATATTTATGATTTTATTTAATAATTTATTTCTTGTTTTCATAGATAAAGTAATGTCAAATCTGACGAAACTTGAATTTTCCGCTCTTGATATCTCTGAAAATAATTATTTGTCAAGGATCCTTGACACTGAGATTCATCTGGAAGCCATGAATCTTGGAGAGACCATCAAAGAAGGAAATAACACATCCTTGCAGGATCGTGCAAAAGCAATGATATTCATTTGTCATCATCTCCATGAAGGATTGAAAATTGAATATCTCACAATAAAAGACCCTTTTGTTATGTGGCAAAATCTAAAGAAAAGATATGACCACCAAAAATTTACCATACTTCCTCAAGCTCGTTATGATTGGTTGCACCTAAGGTTGCAAGATTTTAAATAGATTAGTGAATATAATTTTACTCCTTTTAAAATTACCTCACAACTGAAATCGTGTAGTAAAGATATCACATACGATCAAATGTTAGAGAAAATATTCTCTACTTTTCATGTCTCAAACATTATCTTGCGTCAATAATCTAGAGTGCATAATTTTAAAAGGTTTTAAACTATTCCCTGAAGTGAATGAAACTTCTGTCCATCAGACAAGAAAGAACCAAGGATATAAGTATGGAAGAAATAAATGGAAAATAAAAAAAGATAATCCTTTTAAAAGTAAACCATCATACCACCAGAAGTGCAGACATAATGAATAGTGGTGTAACAACCCCAATATTTTTTTCTCTCTCCTATTTGTTTATTTGTTAATCTTTACCCCTATAAAAGGGTAGATGAAGCATAATTTTTTTTTTTCTCTCGCCGAAATTTCTAACGAAATTTCGGCAGAGTCTCCCCTATATCGGGAGATCCCAAGTTACCAATAACACAACCTGCACACAATTTCAATCATAGCTCATCCACAATCACATTCATGTTTAATACAATTAATTGCATAATTCATTCCAGAATATGTTCAGGACCATATTCATTCCCAAACTTCATCTTACATCACACGCATAAGATAAAAATTAAAAAGCCAATTCGCACACGAAGATTTCACATATAGATACATATATACATATTCATAGAACATAACATAGTTTAATATTCTAAGATAATCTAGTTCTTTCTAATATCCCGAGCGTAGGTGGATACGTTTAATATTCCAGAAATAAAATTTACAAAAATACTATTCTATACAATTTACATGTTCTTCTACATATCAAAATTTCACCATAACTCCCTAAGTTCCTAGCTTATACAAAAAGGAATTAAGGCTTAAAATCTATTCCTGACGAGAATGGGAAGAACCTGCAAAATGTAGATTTTTTCCATATAAGTAAAACAATTTAGTAAATACTAGCAATTTACAGAAGAATTTATACAACATATCCATCAATCTACTTAGATCATATGAGATTCTAAATACAACCATATTCACCATTTTAAGATTATATAGAAGAAACTTTATTTCTTTTGACTGCTTCACTTCCATCTCAGAAAGCTGATCAAGTCTATAAATTTTGCCGATATCGACTTCACCCGCTGATATCATTAACTATTCTGAAACCGAATAGCTAGTCAAATTTATAAATCATGTCGATATCGACTTCACCCGCTGATATCATTAACTATTCTGAAACCGAATAGCTAGTCAAATTTATAAATCATGCCGATATCGACGTCACCCGCCGATATCATTAACTATTCTGAAACCGAATAGTTAATCAAGTTTATAAATTATGCCGATATCGATGTCACCCGTCGATATCATTAACTATTCTGAAACCGAATAGTTAATCAAGTTTATAATTTATGCCGATATCGACGTCACCCGCCGATAACATTAACTATTCTGAAACAGAATAGTTAATCAAGTTTATAAATTATGCCGATATCGACGTCACCCGCCGATATCATTAACTATTCTGAAACCGAATAGTTAATCAAGTTTATAAATTATGCCGATATCGACGTCACCCGCCGATATCATTAACTATTCTGAAACCGAATAGTTAATCAAGTTTATAAATTATACCGATATCGACGTCACCCGCCGATATCATTAACTATTCTTTTTTCTTCTTTTCCATCCCCTAACATTTCCTTTACCCCTTTTCTTTTCCTCATCAATAGGCACCCACATTGTAACTTATAGTTCCACAACTAATAAAGAAAAATAATTATTCGGATGCCATTATCCGAAGCTAATCATTCAATTATTTCGGCCATCCATTCGGATGCCATTAGCCGAAGCTAATCATTCTTTTGTCAACCTTTAAACATCCTTTCGGATGCCGTTAACCAAAACCAATTAATCGTTTATCCCGGCCATCCTTTCGGATGCCATTAGCCGAAACTAATCAATCGATTATTCACATTTAAGCATTTAACAATCTAATATAAACTCTATCGCATTCGAATAATATTTAACTTAAAATACTTCTTACGTGTCGTATTAAAAAGAGAGGTGTAATTCACCTACCTGTTCTACTTCTGGGTTGTTCTTGTCTGGACGATGGTTCAATCCCGACTGCACCGCCTGCGACATCATTGTCCACAAAAATCAGTATATTTCTATTTTCAATTTCACATTCGTCACCATACTTATTTCAACAAAATCACACATTGAAATCATAATTTCAACACATAATCCCTCAACAAAATTCCAACCGAAAACACACATTGAACCCATAAATTTCAGCACATAATCATTCAATAAAATCCCAACAAACCTGTTTTGAAACGAAACATTGTAATAGCAATAAATCACAATTAACTCAACAATTATCAAATACCAACGGTTAATATGTAGAAAAACCCATTATATAAAACATATTCAAATTTCAGGGTATTTCAACAGTTGGATCTACCAAGATCGGAGTTAAACCGGAGACTGACCTTAAACTGGAGAGCTACTGTTCAACATACATATCTCCTTGCTGGACTGTCAATTTCTCATCTCCACCGTTTAGAACATTAATCATACTCAGTAGCACCACATACCCAAATTTCAGCTTCATCCAATGGTGATATGAAGCGAAAATAGCAGGCGACTCTGACTGGCAGAAGAAAGCAGATTTCGCTATTTTCTTCAAAAGAATACTCACCTCTAACGGAGCAAAACCAGGAGAATCCCTTCGGTGAATATGTAGTAACAACCAAGGCGAACACAATACTCAAAAATAAGCTTGCTCCGACGGTGGACGGTGGAGGAACTGTCCGGCGACTCTGACGGGTTTGAGGGGGGGTTTTCCAGAAATCTTTAGATGATCGGGTTTCTCAAACGGCGGCAGATAATTACAATCCCTCCGGTCAGATGCTAGACAATAGTGAGCTGCCCAACATATCCAAAACTCAGCCTAATCTAACGGTGGCCGGCAGAGATATGGCTGTCGGAGCACAACCCCCTTCTTCTCCTTTTTCTCTCTAACCCCCCTAACTTATCTCCCCCCATTTTAAATGTCTCTTTTCTTTTTCGTTTTCCTTTTTTTTTTTTCCACCTCTTCTCTTCTTATCATTTAAAATAAGAAGATTATGATTTAACACTCCCCTCAACTTAAATCATAATCTTTTTATTTATTTCAATTTCACCCTCCCCCCTCAACTTATTTTATTTCTCTTTTAATTTAACACTTACATTTATTTCCCGGGGTTTACATTCTCCCCTCCTATTAGAAATTTCGTCCTCGAAATTAAATTAAGTACCTGTTTCAGGTAGTAAATGCAAATACTTATTCTTTATCTCAGACTCTCTTTTCCATGTTTCTTCCTCTATTTGTGAGCTTCTCCATAATACTCTCCCCAATGTAACTCTCTTATTCCTTAGTTTCATTACATCCCGATCTAAAATCTGGATGGACTTAACTTCCATGGTTAAATCCTCTTTCTAATCACCTGTACCCTGTCAATTGCCTGTTGTACCATTTCGGGTCCTCACAGCTTCCTTTGCCCTATTTCATCCCAACAAATTGAGGTACGACACTTTCGCCCATACAATGCTTCAAATGGAGCTATACCAATAGTAGTTTGATAACTACTATTACAAGTAAATTCTACCAATGGGAAGTGATCTTCCCAATTTCCACCAATTTCCAGTACACAAGACCTTAAAAGATCCTCAAGAGTTTGAATGGTTCTCTCCGACTGCCTATCCGTCTGTGGATGAAATGCCGTGTTTAGATTTAACTTTGTTCCTAAAACCCATTGTGATCTAGGCCATAGTCTCGATGTGAACCTTGGATCCCGGTCAGAGACAATCGATACTGGTACCCCATGGAGTTTGACTATTTTATTTATGTACAATTTTGCAAGTTTACCCATTGAGTCTGTCGTTCTCATAGGCAAAAACAAAAGACTTTGTTAGTCGATCCATAATAACCCATATGGCATCATTACCTTTCTTTCCCTTGGGTAAACCTATCACAAAATCCAAAGAGATAACCTCCCATTTCTAGTTTTGGAAACTAATAACAGCTGCAACTTCCCTGTAGGTTTCTGGTGTTCTATCTTCACTTGTTGACAAATCCCACAATTCGACACAATTTCTGCTATTTCCTTTTTCATATTAGGCCACCAATAGAGGTGTTTCAGGTCCCAATACATCTTAGTGCTATCAGGATGTATGGAGAACTTGGACTCATGTGCTTCTTGTAGAACCATTCGCTTAACTGTTTTGTCATTACGCATGTACAACCGTTTGTCCCATCATCAAGGATCCATCATTCACTACTTGGAACTTCATTTCTTCCCCAGTCTCCACATTCTTCCAAAGCTTGGACCCAATCTGGTTATGGAATTGGGCTTGTAGTATCTGTTCTCGATACGTTGGTCGCACCAATAGTTGGGCTACTAACCCACCTCCAGTATAAATGTCCAAATCTGCACTTATCGCTTTCAATTCTGCCAATTGCCGCTCCTTTCCCACTGTTAACCCTTCCTGGGTGGCTTTGTTTTTTTTTTTTTTTTTTTTGTAGGAACCGAATCAACTAAAATCTGAAATGCAACTGTTAGAAGAGATCCTCCAATAGTCCCATCTTCATCCATGCCTACTCCATATATCGTGGTTCTGTCGGAAAAATAACAAACACTGATGGAAGAAGAGCCACATAATCTGGATCCTAGTCGTTAAGTACCACGTTCATTGTAACAATGTCAACCAGAGCATAGATTACGAAAGATGTCGTTTGATCTGTGCAACTCTATTGTAAAATTAGCATGTTGCTCTGGCTTGAGTTCGTGATATTAACTCGGATTAGAGATATGAAATTTCCTGTATCCCGACCATTAGCAATGTGTGCCATTTCTTGGACAACTCCACCATTTGATAGAATATCTCACTCATTACGGGTGTTCTCATCACGCAGGAAATCAAAAATCCTCTTCGGTGGAACCGGAAGTCAGGAGGAGGTGGTTGCACTGAGCACAATTCCTGAAGGCCTCCCTGTATCATCCACACTCTTACTTGTCATGACCCCAACATCATCGGCTCCGGTCCCAGATAGTGTGGACGGTAGAGGCGCTGACGCCAGCATAGAAGCTTATCACCATTTTCTCCGCCAGTTTCATCATACTCTTTCTTCCTTTTTGATTAGTAATAACACCAGCATCTCCAGCAGGAATGTTGGTTGTCATGGCACTGGTAAGGCGCTCGTATTGCCGGTCCAGGGTTGCGACCCACCATTTTGCCTGAATGCATGTCCTGAGCTAACTAGTTGTTTGTATAGATTATGAACACCCCTGCCATCCACTTCTACATTTTCAACCCATGAACCTTCGAGTATCCATTGGGCATTTCTTGAATTAAGCATCCAGATGGCCTTCTTCGACATCTTGGTGTTGGACTAGGACAAATATTATCCAACGAAACATCAACCACAACCCAGGTCCCATCAGCATGTTGTTTATAGTACCTGACATAATAGCTTTCACGAGTAGGAACAAGTGGAGTTAGAAGTTGAAATTCAGCTGTCATCACTTGTAAGGCTCCATTGTAGTTCCTTGCAACTCCTGTGGATAGCACTTCTATAGTCAAAACTCTTGAGACAATATCAGAAAACATTGTAGACCACTATTCACATCCATGAGATACGCGACAAGGTTGATGTGGTTCGTGATTACAACAGCCGATTCTTTAGAAACCTCACGTTTAAAACCAATAGGTTTAGGACCGACACCATGAGGGAATATCCTCGTGTATTCCTCCTCATTCAACACTGATTCTATTCCATCTAAGTTGTTCATCTATAAAGGTTCATCCATTTAAGTCATTCTGATCAGTTCCTTCATGGTCGCCACTGCAAGTTCGATTATTATGGCTTCTCAGCCTTAGTTGGTACACCAATAGACCTTAGTAAGTCTCCTGCTTCATAAGTCTCCACTCCTATGCCTGGTTTTCCCCTAAAATTCTCAACACTAAGGTCAACTGGGCGTGGAGGCATTGGAGGTGATATAACAGAATAGTTTCGCACAGGCTTGTCGACATACCTAGCAGCAACTGCTGAAATACGGTCAATCTCTTCTCTCCATCTAGTATTTTAAAGTCTCAAATGATGTTCATCAAAGGACATCTGTAACAACCCGGAAATTTTTTTTTTTTTTCATTACTCAATGATCCATATTAGTTCACAACAGTAAAATATCATCCATTCCATAAACATTCCATTAACGAGATGAAATTCGCACAAACATGTAATAATTTCGATTTCACAATTGAAGTCTTATATTAGAAATAAACATACAGGGATATAAGTTTACAGTCATAACCTACTAGTGGAATTTACAAATCTTCACAAAAAGGGGCGAATGATAATTATGCATTCATTACATTGATTTATCCTAAGCACATCTTAAATTAGAATGCATCCACATGGTTCTTTGCAAAAGTAGGTCCTCTTATATTAGATTCCCTAGACCCTTCGTGGCTGTGACGTCCCTGCAGCAGTACAGACATTTAAGAAATGCGATTACTTAATGTTAGTACTAATAACTTTGTCTAAATGACTTATCCGTTAAAAAAAACACTGACAAATTGTAATTTCTACGTATACATAGCAAATCACTGGTAAAATTCAGAGGTTCTCCATTTTTCTTCCATTTCAAGTAACAATATCTTTACTCCAACTATTCTCATATGGTACTCAATTCTGAGCTGTAGCAAATTAACTATCTACTCATTTGTTCCGGTCATCCTTTCGGATCTGTTCTGGCCATCCTTTCGGACGCCATTAGCCGAAGCTAATCAATCATCTGTTCCGGCCATCCTTTCGGACGCCATTAGCCGAAGCTAATCAATCATCTGTTCCGGCCATCCTTTCGGACGCCATTAGCCGAAGCTAATCAATCATCTCTTCCGGCCATCCTTTCGGATGCCATTAGCCGAAGCTAATCAATCATCTGTTCCGGCCATCCTTTCGGATGCCATTAGCCGAAGCTAATCAATCATCTGTTCCGGCCATCCTTTCGGATGCCATTAGCCGAAGCTAATCAATCATCTGTTCCGGCCATCCTTTCGGATGCCATTAGCCGAAGCTAATCAATCATCTGTTCCGGCCATCCTTTCGGATGCCATTAGCCGAAGCTAATCAATTATTTGTTCCGGCCATCCTTTCGGATGCCATTAGCCGAAGCTAATCAATCATCTGTTCCGGCCATCCTTTCGGATGCCATTAGCCGAAGCTAATCAATTATTTGTTCCCACATTTAAACATTCAACCATTTAATAATAATTCTAACGCATCTAAATAATATTCAACTTAAAATACTTCTTACGTGCCGTATACAAAAGGGCGTAATTCACCTACCTGGTCTACTCCTGGGCTGTTCTGGTCTGGACGACGGCTCAATCCCGACTGCACCGCCTGCGACATCAATGTCCAAAATCAATATATTTCTATTTCCAATTTCATATTCTTTACCATACTTTTTTTTTTTTTTTAACAACTTTCAGCCGAAGCATGTATAAAATTCTCAACAAAATCACACATGTATTTTCATCACAAATCCCTCAACAAAATCCCAACACACATCATTCAACAAAATCATACATTATATCCATAATTTCAATCCATACTCCATCAACAAAAATCTCAACAAAACACACATTAAAACTAGAAATTTCAGCACACATCATTCAACAAAATCCCAACAAAATCATACATTATATCCATAATTTCAATCCATACTCCATCAACAAAAATCTCAACAAAACACACATTAAAACTAGAAATTTCAGCACACATCATTCAACAAAATCATACATTATATCCATAATTTCAATCCATACTCCATCAACAAAAATCTCAACAAAACACACATTAAAACTAGAAATTTCAGCACACATCATTCAACAAAATCATACATTATATCCATAATTTCAATCCATACTCCATCAACAAAAATCTCCTCCTTAAACATAAACAAAATCAGCCCCCTTAAACAAAATCAAAATCAGCCCCTTTAAACATAAACAAAATCGGCTCCTTAAACATAAACAAAATCAGTCCCCTTAAACAAAATCAAAATCAGCCCCTTTAAACATAAACAAAATCGGCTCCTTAAACAAAAATCAAAATCAGCCCCTTTAAACATAAACAAAATCAGTATTTGAACCAGCTTACCCTTAGAATTTTTCTTTTTGAATTATTAAGGCCAACATAAGCAACTTGTCACACACATTCACCACATCCTTTCCCTTAATTTAACCTAAGGTTCGGCTGTGAGGAGTGGGAGGGGAGATGATTAGTCTGGGCAGAGGGAAATGGAGGTAGTTCGGTTGGGAAAAGAAGAGAAAAGAAGAGAATTTGGTTGGGAAGAGAAGAGAAGAGAGTTCGGTTGAAGAGAAGAGAAAAGGATTTGAATGGGAAAAGAGAAGTGAGGTTCGGCTGGCTGGAAAATAGAGATAAGATGGAGATGACGGGAAATAAATAAAAATCCCCACTCCCTCTCTCCTCCTTGTATTTATATTCATGAACCGGTTTTGCTCTTTATTTTTTTTTTTCGGGTGTTTACATTCTCCCCCTCTAAAATATAAATTTCGTCCTCGAAATTTAAAGGATTTTACATTACATACCTGGTATTTCGAATAATTCTGGGTATTTTTTTCTCATCTCATCCTCCCTCTCCCAAGTTTCCTCCTCTATTTGAGCATTTCGCCATAAAATTCTGACAATAGGGATCTTTTTGCTTCGCAACTCCTTTTCACCCTTATCTACTATCCTTGCGGGTTTCATTTCCAGTGTTAAGTTTTCATTGACCTCAACCGGGATCTGGGGTAGAATTCTGGCGGGATCCACATCAGCCTTTCTTAATAAGGAAATATGAAACACATCATGGACCTTAGCCAACTGGGGAGGCAGGTCCACTTTGTATGCTACTGGTCCCACCCGCTGTAGGATTTTGAAGGGTCCAATGAATCGAGGGGTTAATTTTCCCTTCAATCCAAACCGCAATATGTTTTTCCATGGGGCTACCTTTAAGTACACTTGATCCCCCATACAGAACTCAAGGGGTCTCCTCCTTACATCAGCATACTTCTTCTGTCTATCCTGTGCGGCTTTGATGCGATCCCGGATAATTCTCACTTTTTCCGTGGTTACTTGGACTAACTCTGCCCCATATAATTTCCGATCTCCAATTTCTTCCCAGCATAGAGGTGTTCTGCACCTCCTACCGTACAAGGCTTCATAAGGGGCCATCCCTATTGTGGCTTGGTAACTATTGTTATAGGTGAATTCTATCAATGCCAGGTGTTCTTCCCAGTTTCCCCCAAATTCTAGTACACAGGCTCGTAACAAGTCTTCCAAGACCTGGATGACCCTTTCTGATTGACCATCCGTTTGGGGGTGAAACGCAGTGCTCATGTCCAATCTGGTCCCCAGAGCTTGTTGTATACTGGGCCAAAGTCGAGAGGTGAATCTAGGATCCCGATCCGATACAATGGACACCGGAATCCCATGGAGTCGTACCACCTCACTTATGTAGATCTTGGCAAGCTTGTCCACTGAGTCAGTCATCTTTATAGGTAAGAATAGTGCGGATTTCGTCAGCCGATCTACGACAACCCATATTGCGTCATTTCCTTTTCTCCCTTTAGGAAATCCCGACACAAAATCCATCGTTATCATCTCCCATTTCCATTCTGGAATTTGTAATGGTTGTAGTGGTCCCGCGGGCCTTTGGTGTTCAACCTTGACTTGTTGACATATCCCACACTTTGACACATACTCAGCTATTTCTCTTTTCATGTTCGGCCACCAATAGAGAAGTTTCAGGTCTCGATACATCTTAGTGCTGCCAGGATGTATGGAGAATTTGGACTCATGAGCTTCTTGTAGAACCATCCGCTTGATTGTTCCATCATTAGGTACGTACAATCTTTGCCCCATCATCAAAGACCCATCATTCGCTATCCTAAATTTCATTTCCTCACCCGCTTCCACATTCCTCCTAATCTTGGATCCAACTTCATCCTGGAATTGAGCTTGTAGTATTTGTTCCCGATACGTCGGTCGCACCAAAAGTTGAGCTACCAATCCACCTCCGTCACTAACGTCTAAATTTGCACCCATCTTTTTCAATTCTGCCAACTGCCGCTCCTCCCTTATCGTTGCCCCTTCTAGGGTGGATTTATTTTTTCGACTGAGGGCATCTGCCACCACGTTTGCCTTTCCCGGATGATATTCTATGGTGCAATCATAATCCTTAATGAGTTCTACCCACCTTCTCTGTCGCATATTCAACTCTTTTTGCGACATTAGGTACTTCAGGCTCTTATGATCGGTGAAAATTTGGGTTCGAGACCCATACAAATAATGTCTCCATATCTTTAACGCAAACACCACAGCAGCCAACTCCAGATCGTGCACCGGATAATTTACCTCATGAGTCTTTAACTGTCTTGATGCATAGGCAATCACCTTTCCATGTTGCATCAGGACACACCCCAAACCTTTTCCCGAAGCATCACTATAAACAACAAAACCTTCTGTCCCTGAGGGAAGGGTTAACACTGGAGCGGTGGTGAGCCTTCTTTTCAATCCCTGGAAACTCCTTTCGCACTCTTCCGACCATACCCATTTCTTATTCTTCCGAGTCAGCTGAGTCAAAGGTGTCGCAATCAAGGAAAAGCCTTCGATGAACCTCCGATAGTATCCTGCAAGTCCCAAAAAGCTACGTATTTCGGTAACTGAAGTCGGCCTTTCCCATCTCAAGACTGCTTCAACTTTTTGAGGATCTACAAAAACACCTTCCGCCGAAATGACATGTCCTAGAAATGTCACTCTCTTCAGCCAAAATTCACATTTACTTAGTTTCGCATATAATTGATGCTCTCTCAAGGTTTGCAAGATTTGCCTCAAGTGTCCTTCGTGCTCCCTGAAAGACTTCGAATATACCAGTATGTCATCAATGAATACTACTACAAATTTATCAAGACAGGGTTGGAAAACCCGATTCATCAAGTCCATAAAGAAAGCTGGAGCGTTCGTCAATCCAAACGGTAACACTAAAAATTCATAGTGTCCATAACGAGTTCTAAATGCAGTCTTTGTTACATCAGCCCCTTTTATCTTCATCTGGTAATACCCTGATCTCAGATCTATTTTTGAAAACACCCTTGCTCCTTTTAATTGATCAAACAAATCATCGATCCGAGGTAACAGATACTTGTTCTTCATTGTTATTCTGTTCAACTGTCGATAATCAATACAGAGTCTATGTGTTCCATCTTTCTTTCTCACAAATAGGACCGGCGCTCCCCATGGAGAATTACTGGGCCGTATGAACCCTTTGTCTAACAATTCTTGTAGTTGGGTCTTTAACTCATTCAGCTCTGTTGGAGCCATCCTGTAAGGTTGCTGCGATATGAGTGGGACTCCAGGAAAAGTGTCTATGGACACCTCTATCTCCCGCTCTGGGGGTAATCCCGGTAACTCCTCGGGAAACACATCCGGGAATTCCCTTACCACAGTAATATCTTTCAATTGTGGGCCTTCATCATTGGAGTTTAAAATATATGCGAGGTATCCTACACACCCTTTTCTCAATAGTTTCTGAGCTGTCACCACTGATATTATGGCAGCCGGTTTGAACACCCTCTCTCCTTCAAAAATCTTTCTCTCTCCATTTGGGGTTTGGAAGGTAACAGTTTTAGCATAACAATCTATTAGAGCCTTGTACTTATTCAACCAATTCATGCCTAGAATTAAATCAAAATCATGCAACCCCAAGGGAATCAAGTCTACTTTTGTTTCGCACCCAGACAGGCTAATCCCCACATTCAAATATACAACATCAGTTTCAACCATGTTCCCCATTGGAGTTCCAATTAAAAATCCCCTCTCTATCATTTCTACTTCCTTTCCCAATTTAATGACAATCTTTTTATTAATGAAAGAGTGGGTGGCACCAGGATCAAACAACACATGCACATTAAAATCATTTACTTGTAGAGTACCTGCCACCACATCCGATGCAGCCCTGACCTCCTCCTGTGTCAAATGAAAGACCCTTCCCGGGGTCCTATCATTCTGTACTCTCATTCTTCCTCGACTGGGGGTTGCTCCTGATTGAGAAGATCTCACTGGCCTGTTCACTGTGACTGACTATTGGGAGCTCTGACCAGGCTGTCTATAACTTGGTACTTGTTCGGTGTCCCTTTTTGGACAGTATCTCTTGAAATGTCCTCTTTCACCACAGTAATGACACCCTTGACTCAGATACTGACAATTCCTCCACCTATGTCCTTCACCTTTGCACACAAAGCATCGTCCGGGGGAAACTGAGCAGTCCCCAGGATGTTTTTGTCCACATTTTATACAAAATGGGTAATCCACCCCCTTGCGATCACCCGTTCCAGTTGAAATGTTTTCCTTTGCGTGCGATTGTCCGATCATCATCCTCCCACTTGACTGTCGGGGAGACGGAAACATCAAACTCCCTTTGTTCCTGTACTGATCATGCTCTCCGCTTTTCCCTTTTTTCGGAAATGGTGGTCTACTGCTGTAAAAATCCCCCTCTCTCCTTTTGCTTATACCCTGATGTCCCCCATGACTCTCTCCAATGCAAGCCTCCAAAGCTTGAGCAGCTTCAATTAATTCTCTAACTGTTTTAAACCGTAGAGCAATTAATCCTTGTCTCAGATCCTGTCGCAATCCATCTCTCAGCTTTTCAATCATATGCTCCTCTGTTGGCACATAATGTGGGGCGAACAATGATAGATCATGAAACCTCCGTTCATATTCCAATACTGACATATCCCCCTGCTTTAATGCCAAGAATTCTTGTTCTTTCATCTTACGATGGTATCTAGAATAAAACTGACTTTCAAATTCTATCTTGAAGTCACTCCATACCAATGTCTCAGCTGCACGTCTCATCTGAACCGTTTCCCACCATGTCATGGCCCTATCAGACAGTAGCTGAGCAGCACAGTTTACCATCAAACCCTCAGGTATGCTTATTTGAGTCATGGTCTTCTCTACCTTTCTAATCCATCTCCCGGCTATTTCTGCATCATGCTCCCCCAAAAACGGTTCACAACCCATTTCCCTCATACTTTTCACTAGACGTACCAATGGCACCACGTTATCCATTGCAGTGTTAAGTATAGGGGCTACTTGTGGAATCTGCGTGGTGGAAATTGTTCGTGTTGTTGCACTTGCCATGCCTTCCATCACTGCTTTAACTATTTGTGCAAGAAGTCCCGGGTCTACCGATTGTGTGGGCACACTAGTTGGAATAGCTGATGGTTGTGTTTCTGATCTTTCTTGCCTCTCTGTTGCAACTGGAGGTACTTCCCTTGTCTCATTAGGTCTCTCGTCTTCCTCTGTAACCCCAGCTTCTCTTTGCAAAATTTCAGGTAATATCATTGGAGCATGAGATGCCGTGTCATCCAAAGGATCTTCGTTTTGCCAGCCCTGAGCACTTTGGTTCCCGCCTCTCCTTTCGAAAGAGGGCGGCTCAGTTCGTGTTCCTTGCCGGGTGCGTACCATCCTGAAATTCACCAGAGTAATGTAATCATCATAAATCTTCAGGATCAATACCAGGGGCTCTGATACCAATTGTAACAACCCGGAAATTTTTTTTTTTTTTTTTTTTTCATTACTCAATGATCCATATTAGTTCACAACAGTAAAATATCATCCATTCCATAAACATTCCATTAACGAGATGAAATTCGCACAAACATGTAATAATTTCGATTTCACAATTGAAGTCTTATATTAGAAATAAACATACAGGGATATAAGTTTACAGTCATAACCTACTAGTGGAATTTACAAATCTTCACAAAAAGGGGCGAATGATAATTATGCATTCATTACATTGATTTATCCTAAGCACATCTTAAATTAGAATGCATCCACATGGTTCTTTGCAAAAGTAGGTCCTCTTATATTAGATTCCCTAGACCCTTCGTGGCTGTGACGTCCCTGCAGCAGTACAGACATTTAAGAAATGCGATTACTTAATGTTAGTACTAATAACTTTGTCTAAATGACTTATCCGTTAAAAGAAACACTGACAAATTGTAATTTCTACGTATACATAGCAAATCACTGGTAAAATTCAGAGGTTCTCCATTTTTCTTCCATTTCAAGTAACAATATCTTTACTCCAACTATTCTCATATGGTACTCAATTCTGAGCTGTAGCAAATTAACTATCTACTCATTTGTTCCGGTCATCCTTTCGGATCTGTTCTGGCCATCCTTTCGGACGCCATTAGCCGAAGCTAATCAATCATCTGTTCCGGCCATCCTTTCGGATGCCATTAGCCGAAGCTAATCAATCATCTGTTCCGGCCATCCTTTCGGATGCCATTAGCCGAAGCTAATCAATCATCTATTCCGGCCATCCTTTCGGATGCCATTAGCCGAAGCTAATCAATCATCTGTTCCGGCCATCCTTTCGGATGCCATTAGCCGAAGCTAATCAATCATCTGTTCCGGCCATCCTTTCGGATGCCATTAGCCGAAGCTAATCAATCATTTGTTCCGGCCATCCTTTCGGATGCCATTAGCCGAAGCTAATCAATTATTTGTTCCGGCCATCCTTTCGGATGCCATTAGCCGAAGCTAATCAATCATCTGTTCCGGCCATCCTTTCGGATGCCATTAGCCGAAGCTAATCAATTATTTGTTCCCACATTTAAACATTCAACCATTTAATAATAATTCTAACGCATCTAAATAATATTCAACTTAAAATACTTCTTACGTGCCGTATACAAAAGGGCGTAATTCACCTACCTGGTCTACTCCTGGGCTGTTCTGGTCTGGACGACGGCTCAATCCCGACTGCACCGCCTGCGACATCAATGTCCAAAATCAATATATTTCTATTTCCAATTTCATATTCTTTACCATACTTTTTTTTTTTTTTTTTTTAACAACTTTCAGCCGAAGCATGTATAAAATTCTCAACAAAATCACACATGTATTTTCATCACAAATCCCTCAACAAAATCCCAACACACATCATTCAACAAAATCATACATTATATCCATAATTTCAATCCATACTCCATCAACAAAAATCTCAACAAAACACACATTAAAACTAGAAATTTCAGCACACATCATTCAACAAAATCCCAACAAAATCATACATTATATCCATAATTTCAATCCATACTCCATCAACAAAAATCTCAACAAAACACACATTAAAACTAGAAATTTCAGCACACATCATTCAACAAAATCATACATTATATCCATAATTTCAATCCATACTCCATCAACAAAAATCTCAACAAAACACACATTAAAACTAGAAATTTCAGCACACATCATTCAACAAAATCATACATTATATCCATAATTTCAATCCATACTCCATCAACAAAAATCTCCTCCTTAAACATAAACAAAATCAGCCCCCTTAAACAAAATCAAAATCAGCCCCTTTAAACATAAACAAAATCGGCTCCTTAAACATAAACAAAATCAGTCCCCTTAAACAAAATCAAAATCAGCCCCTTTAAACATAAACAAAATCGGCTCCTTAAACAAAAATCAAAATCAGCCCCTTTAAACATAAACAAAATCAGTATTTGAACCAGCTTACCCTTAGAATTTTTCTTTTTGAATTATTAAGGCCAACATAAGCAACTTGTCACACACATTCACCACATCCTTTCCCTTAATTTAACCTAAGGTTCGGCTGTGAGGAGTGGGAGGGGAGATGATTAGTCTGGGCAGAGGGAAATGGAGGTAGTTCGGTTGGGAAAAGAAGAGAAAAGAAGAGAATTTGGTTGGGAAGAGAAGAGAAGAGAGTTCGGTTGAAGAGAAGAGAAAAGGATTTGAATGGGAAAAGAGAAGTGAGGTTCGGCTGGCTGGAAAATAGAGATAAGATGGAGATGACGGGAAATAAATAAAAATCCCCACTCCCTCTCTCCTCCTTGTATTTATATTCATGAACCGATTTTGCTCTTTATTTTTTTTTTTTTTCGGGTGTTTACAACATCTCTCCAATGGCAGTAGGCCCTCCCCAATTAGGACAAGAGACATTATTAAGAGCTTCTCTGTACCACATGTTGTCAGCCCTAAGCTTTTCATTCTCATTTCAAAGTTGTGTATTTTCATGGCACTCATGTTGGGTCTTCATTTGGGTATACTTATTTTGGAACCAAAACTTGATTTGCAAAAGTTCTAACCCTAATTCTCGGCTCAACTCTTTCCTTTGTTTGTTATCTGGGTGCAGACACTCTTTGAAGAAAGCTTCCATTTCTTGAATCTGATGCTGAGTATGGCGATGGTAACACTTCCTTTTCGGGCGTGGGTCTTGTTCATCACCTGAACCCCCTTCTTGATTCTCGTTGCCTGATTTTGTGTTGGCACTATCAAATTCTTCATCTCTAATTCGAGTCATGTCACCTTCATATGTGTTGTGTGCCATGTCTAGATGGTGATACTGACCTTCCATCATGTTATCCTAACCAAGAGCAAGTCCGGAAGATGATCCATACCCCCTAATATTTCCATTAACTCCTACCATTGATGGCATGTTTCTTGTCGGAACCATTACTCCGACTGGCATATTTTACAAGCCATAAACCCTAAGAAAATCTATATAAGAATATATTTATCTGTATGACTGTGCCTTATAGGTAGTAGCTTAACTCACTCTCCTTTTGACTCTACTGTTATATATGCTCTTGGATCATAGAAAGTCACGTGTTTCTCACAATTTTCCAGCAGAGTATAGAAAACAGGCAGTATGACAATGGTTCTCTTTTTCTACGCCAGCTATCTGGTTCTTACGTACACACGATAGAGACAGAGAATATATAAAAAAAAGTCAAGCTAATGAATTTTAATAGGTAAGAATCTGACTATTCCTCCCCAAAATCCAAATATAAAATCTACATAACGACCAACAAAGATCACGAAGAATCCAGCTTTTCCTTCCCAGTTTCCTTTCCTTCTCTAGCTTTACCCTGTGAAACAGAAAGCAGAATTCGAGCCTACTCTGCTGCAACTGGAGGTACTCTTACTCCCTCTGTCTGGTTAGGCCTCCCGCCGTTCCCTGCTGCCCTAGCTTCCCTCTACAAGATTTCGGGTAGTATCATCGGAACATGAGATGCCCTATCATCCAAAGGACCTTCGTCTTGCCAACCTTGGGCACCTTTGTTCCCGCCCCTCCTTTCGAAGGAGAGCGGTTCAGTTCGTGTCCCTTGTCGGGTGCGTACCATCCTGAGATTCACCACAGCAATGCAATCATCATTGATCCTCAGGATCAAGACCAGGTGCTCTGATACCAACTGTAACAACCCCGATATTTTTTTCTCTCTCCTATTTGTTTATTTGTTAATCTTTACCCCTATAAAAGGGTAGATGAAGCATAAATTTTTTTTTTTTCTCTCGCCGAAATTTCTAATTTCTAACGAAATTTCGGCAGAGTCTCCCCTATATCGGGAGATCCCAAGTTACCAATAACACAACCTGCACACAATTTCAATCATAGCTCATCCACAATCACATTCATGTTTAATACAATTAATTGCATAATTCATTCCAGAATATGTTCAGGACCATATTCATTCTCAAACTTCATCTTACATCACACGCATAAGAAAAAAATTAAAAAGCCAATTCGCACACGAAGATTTCATATATAGATACATATATACATATTCATAGAACATAACATAGTTTAATATTCTAAGATAATCTAGTTCTTTCTAATATCCCGAGCGTAGGTGGATACGTTTAATATTCCAGAAATAAAATTTACAAAAATACTATTCTATACAATTTACATGTTCTTCTACATATCAAAATTTCACCATAACTCCCTAAGTTCCTAGCTTATACAAAAAGGAATTAAGGCTTAAAATCTATTCCTGACGAGAATGGGAAGAACCTGCAAAATGTAGATTTTTTCCATATAAGTAAAACAATTTAGTAAATACTAGCAATTTACAGAAGAATTTATACAACATATCCATCAATCTACTTAGATCATATGAGATTCTAAATACAACCATATTCACCATTTTAAGATTATATAGAAGAAACTTTATTTCTTTTGACTGCTTCACTTCCATCTCAGAAAGCTGATCAAGTCTATAAATTTTGCCGATATCGACTTCACCCGCTGATATCATTAACTATTCTGAAACCGAATAGCTAGTCAAATTTATAAATCATGTCGATATCGACTTCACCCGCTGATATCATTAACTATTCTGAAACCGAATAGCTAGTCAAATTTATAAATCATGCCGATATCGACGTCACCCGCCGATATCATTAACTATTCTGAAACCGAATAGTTAATCAAGTTTATAAATTATGCCGATATCGATGTCACCCGTCGATATCATTAACTATTCTGAAACCGAATAGTTAATCAAGTTTATAATTTATGCCGATATCGACGTCACCCGCCGATAACATTAACTATTCTGAAACAGAATAGTTAATCAAGTTTATAAATTATGCCGATATCGACGTCACCCGCCGTTATCATTAACTATTCTGAAACCGAATAGTTAATCAAGTTTATAAATTATGCCGATATCGACGTCACCCGCCGATATCATTAACTATTCTGAAACCGAATAGTTAATCAAGTTTATAAATTATACCGATATCGACGTCACCCGCCGATATCATTAACTATTCTTTTTTCTTCTTTTCCATCCCCTAACATTTCCTTTACCCCTTTTCTTTTCCTCATCAATAGGCACCCACATTGTAACTTATAGTTCCACAACCAATAAAGAAAAATAATTATTCGGATGCCATTATCCGAAGCTAATCATTCAATTATTTCGGCCATCCATTCGGATGCCATTAGCCGAAGCTAATCATTCTTTTGTCAACCTTTAAACATCCTTTCGGATGCCGTTAACCGAAACCAATTAATCGTTTATCCCGGCCATCCTTTTGGATGCCATTAGCCGAAACTAATCAATCGATTATTCACATTTAAGCATTTAACAATCTAATATAAACTCTATCGCATTCGAATAATATTTAACTTAAAATACTTCTTACGTGTCGTATTAAAAAGAGAGGTGTAATTCACCTACCTGTTCTACTTCTGGGTTGTTCTTGTCTGGACGATGGTTCAATCCCGACTGCACCGCCTGCGACATCATTGTCCACAAAAATCAGTATATTTCTATTTTCAATTTCACATTCGTCACCATACTTATTTCAACAAAATCACACATTGAAATCATAATTTCAACACATAATCCCTCAACAAAATTCCAACCGAAAACACACATTGAACCCATAAATTTCAGCACATAATCATTCAATAAAATCCCAACAAACCTGTTTTGAAACGAAACATTGTAATAGCAATAAATCACAATTAACTCAACAATTATCAAATACCAACGGTTAATATGTAGAAAAACCCATTATATAAAACATATTCAAATTTCAGGGTATTTCAACAGTTGGATCTACCAAGATCGGAGTTAAACCGGAGACTGACCTTAAACTGGAGAGCTACTGTTCAACATACATATCTCCTTGCTGGACTGTCAATTTCTCATCTCCACCGTTCAGAACATTAATCATACTCAGTAGCACCACATACCCAAATTTCAGCTTCATCCAACGGTGATATGAAGCGAAAATAGCAGGCGACTCTGACTGGCAGAAGAAAGCAGATTTCGCTATTTTCTTCAAAAGAATACTCACCTCTAACGGAGCAAAACCAGGAGAATCCCTTCGGTGAATATGTAGTAACAACCAAGGCGAACACAATACTCAAAAATAAGCTTGCTCCGACGGTGGACGGTGGAGGAACTGTCCGGCGACTCTGACGGGTTTGAGGGGGGGTTTTCCAGAAATCTTTAGATGATCGGGTTTCTCAAACGGCGGCAGATAATTACAATCCCTCCGGTCAGATGCTAGACAATAGTGAGCTTCCCAACATATCCAAAACTCAGCCTAATCTAACGGTGGCCGGCAGAGATATGGCTGTCGAAGCACAACCCCCTTCTTCTCCTTTTTCTCTCTAACCCCCCTAACTTATCTCCCCCCATTTTAAATGTCTCTTTTCTTTTTCGTTTTCCTTTTTCTTTTTTTTCCACCTCTTCTCTTCTTATCATTTAAAATAAGAAGATTATGATTTAACACTCCCCTCAACTTAAATCATAATCTTTTTATTTATTTCAATTTCACCCTCCCCTCAACTTATTTTATTTCTCTTTTAATTTAACACTTACATTTATTTCCTGGGGTTTACAAGTGGTATGACTTTTTATGATGGAAATTTATGTCTAGAAGATAGTGCAACAACACACACAATTCTTAAAGAAAATAAATACTTTGAGTATTTGACATTAACCAAAGCTAATGTCACTACAATATCAAGTCCAATAGATATGATTAAAGACTCTGGAAAAGCTAATATTGTGTTACCAAAAAACACAAGATTGAGCATCAAAGATGCATTATATTCACCTAAGTCCAGAAAAAATTTACTCAGTTTTAAGGATATACGTGCTAATGGTTATCATATTGAAACAACATATGAAGATAGAAAAGAATATCTTTATATTACTGCACGTATTTCAGGCCAGAAGCTTGTACTTGAGAAACTACCTGCTTTCTCTTCTGGAATTTATTATACGATCATAAAATCTATTGAATCAAACGTTGTGATATACCAGAAGTGTTCCGATCCAAAACAATTTATGCTTTGGCATGATTGACTTGGACATCCAGGATCAATAATGATGAGAAGAATTATTGAGAATGCATATGGGCATCCTTTAAAGAACCTGAAGATTCTTTTACCAAGTGAAAATCCATATGCTGCATGTTCTCAAGGTAAATTAATTACCAAACCATATCCATCAAAGGTTCTTATAGAATCACCATCTTTTCTTGAAAGAATTCAAGGAGATATATGTGGGCCTATTCATCCACCATGTGGACCTTTTAGATAATTTATAGTATTGATTGATGCATCAAGTAAATGATCACATGTTTGTTTGCTTTCGAGTCGAAATATTGCATTTGCTAGACTAATAACATAAATTATCAGATTACGAGCATAATTTTATGATTATCCTATCAAGAAAATTCGACTAGACAATGCTGGTGAGTATACTTCCCAAGCATTTGATAGTTTTTGCACATCTATTGGAATTAATGTTGAACATCTTGTTGCTCATGTACATTCTCAAAATGGTCTAGCAGAATCATTTATAAAGCGACTTCAATTAATTACAAGACCATTACTTATGAAATCAAAATTGTCTACATCTATCTGGGGACATGCTATATTACATGCTGCATCGCTAGTTAGAATTAGACCAAGTGTTTACCATAATTATTCTTCTTTACAACTTGTTTATGGTATACCACCAAATATATTATATCTACGAACTTTTGGTTGTGCGGTATATTACATCTACAAAGGACTAAAATGGATCCACAAAGAAGAATAGGAATTTATGTTGGTTTTGATTCTCCATCTATTATTAGATTTCTTGAACCTTTGACTGATGATGTTTTTTAAGGCATGTTTTGAAGATTATCATTTTGATGAGAACATTTTCTCATAATTAGGGGAAGCAAATTCAGTGCTTGAAGCACGAGAAGAAATTACTTGGAATAACCCGAAGTTATCTCATTTTGATCCAAGGACAAATCAATGTGAACTTGAAGTTCAAAGGATAATTCATTTACAAAATATTGCAAATCAATTACCGGATGTTTTCACTAGTAGTGAAAAGGTAGTTAAATCTCATATTCTTCCTATAAATGCTCCAATTAGAATTGAAATTCTTGAAGAAGAAGAAAAGGTCAACATAGCAGCAAATGAATCTATACCACTCCTGAAGCGCGAAAGACCTATTGGAGCCAAAGACAAAAATCCTAGAAAACAAAAACTTCAACGAATAGATGATGGTACTCTTGGAGAGTCCTCATTCATAAAACAAACATCAAATCTTGTGCCCAAATCATCTCCTAATACTGACCCCCCTGAAGAGGGACCTCTTGAAGGGAGTCAGGTACTTGGAAATAATGAGATCTCCATAAACTTTGTTCATACAGGAGAGATTTAGGAACGAGATAAAATTATCATAGATGATGTATTTGCATTTAAGGTTGCTTTTGGCATCACCAGAAGTGATAATGAATTTGAACTATAAATTGTTGAAGAATTTCAACATAGAAATGATCGGCCAATGTGGAAAGAAACAATCCAAACAGAGTTGAACTCACTTGCAAAACATGAAGTATTTGGACTTGTAATCCATACACCTAAAGGTGTTATACCTGATGGATATAAATGGGTTTTTGTTAGAAAACACAATGAGAACAATGAAATTATACGATATAAGGCATGAGTTGTTGCACAAGGTTTCTCGTAGAGACCCGACATTGATTATGAGGAAACTTATTCTCCAATGATGGATTCAATCACTTTTAGACTTTTAATTGGTTTAGTGGTCTCATAAACATTAGATATACGTTTAATGGATGTAGTTGCAACATATCTATATGGATCATTAGATAAAGACATTCATATGAAAATCCTTGAAGGATTTACAATGCCTAAAGCTTTTTGTAATGAACCCAGAAGTGTTTATTCTATTAAATTACAAAACATATTTATATGGGTTGAAGCAATCTGGTCGGATGTGGTATAATCGTCTTAATGAGTACCTCTTAAAAAGAGGGTTTGAGAATGACAAGATTTGTCCGTGTATTATTATTAAGAAAACAATATCCGGATCTGCTATTATTGCAGTATATGTTGATGATTTAAATATTATTGGTACTCCTAAAGAGCTCATAGAAACTGCAACCTATTTGAAAAATGAATTTGAGATAAAAGATCTTAGAAAGACAAAATTTTATCTTGGTTTACAGATTGAACATTTTTCAAATGGAATATTTCTACATCAATCAATGTATACAGAAAAATTCCTAAAGCATTTTTATATGGACAATGCTTATCCTTTGAGTACACCTATGGTTGTTCGATCACTTGATGCAAAAAAGGACTCTTTTCGACCTCCAAAAGAGGATACAGAGATTCTTGGTCTTGAAGTACTATATTTTAGTGTTATTGGAGCATTTATATATCTTGCAAATTGTACAAGACCAGATATAGCTTTTGCAGTAAATTTATTGGCAAGATACAATTAGACTCCTACAAAAAGACACCAGAATAAAGTCAAACATATATTTTGCTATTTTTGTGGAACAACTAAAAAATGGGAATATTTTTGACAAATTCGATAAATAGAAAACTGAATGACCCCTCTTTTAAGTGTCTTGTCTATTATATAGAAAGAAAGAGATTTACATGCCCTAGCTACAATTTAGGGCTAAGTATGGAAAGATAAGTAATCTATTAAAACGCTACTACTTACAGCTGGATTTCTATAGAATACTTGTTGTATATGGAGACTATTTTATCCGGATCATGCTAACATCTTATCCGGATCATGCTAACATCCCCCTTCAAATTGATGCTGGGTGAGCCAAAAGCATTAATTTGTCAACCAGAAATTGATGGAGTTGACGAGTCATGGACTTGATAAACACATTACCAATTTGAAGATCAGTGGAGATATGTGGAAGAGAAATAACATGAGAATCCACGGCGTCCCTAATCGAATGACAATCCACTTTGATATGTTTAGTACGCTCATGAAAAACAGGATTGGTGGCAATCTGGATAGCACTCGTGTTATCAGCATGGAGAAGAGTAGGAGAGGATTGAAGAAATCCAATTTTCGCAAGGAGACCACGAAGCCAAACTATCTCCGAGCAAGCAGCGGACATGGCCAAATATTTAGACTCGGTCGAGGATTTGGAAACGCGATCTTGTTTCTTGCTCTTCCAAGAGATCAAGAGTCACCAAGAAACATACACAAACCAGGACAACCAGCCCAATCAGCATCACTAAATGCAACGAGGCGAAGAGGAGACCCAGCCAGGTAGAAAAGACCCTGGTCAGAAGAACAAAGGAGATATCGAATAATGCGACAAACCATGGCTAAGTGTAGATGACGAGAAGATTGCATAAATTGGTTGACTTGCTGAATAGCGAAGGATATATCAGGCCGAGTGATAGTAAGATAATTCAAGCTGCCAACCAATTGTCGATATAACGTCGGATTGGGCAGAAGATCACCTTCATCACATCAAAACTTAACATTCACCTCCAAAGGAGTATCTACGGGAGAAGAATCCTGAAGACCAGCTAACGCAATCAAGTCCTGAGCATATTTCAGTTGGTTCACATAGATGTCAAAAGAAGAAGAATGAACCTCCAAACCCATAAAATAAGTAAGAGAACCAAGATCCTTCATATGAAAGCAATCCCGAAGATGCTGCTGAAGTTGACCAATCAATAAAGAATCAGTGCCAGTAATGACAATATCATCAATATAAACCAGGAGGAGAACACAACCAGCAGAGGTGGTGCAAAGAAATAAAGAGGAATCATAATTGTTTTGTACAAAAGAGAAGTGAAGCAAGGTCGTGCGGAATTTATCAAACTAGGCGAGGGGGCTTGCTTTAAGCCATATAAGGATCGCTTCAATTTACACACAACTGATGAAGAAGAGGAAACCAAACTCGGTGGAGGTGCCATATAAATATCTTATTTAAGGTCACCATGGAGAAAAACATTTTTTACGTCCATTTGATGAAGTGGCCAACCCTGGGAAGCAGCAATGGCAATGATAGTACGGACTGTAGTCATTTTAGCGACAGGAGCAAAGGTCTCCTCATAATCCACACTATATTCCTATCTATTGTCAAGAGCAATCAAGCGTGCTTTATAGCGATCGAGAGTGCCATCGAAGCAAAGCTTAATCGAGTACACCCATTTACACCCAATAGGCTTAACCGTGGGAGGATAAGGAAGAAGATCCCATTTATGATTATCCTGAAGAGCTTGAAGTTCCTCCTGCATGGCTGTCTGCCAACACTCATGCTGGACAACTTGTGAGTAACATGATGGAACAAGTGTATTAGATAAAAGTAGCAGAAAAACCATACCGATCAAGAGGATAGGAGACCTCGTAGAGCGGCGAAGAACCGGCGGCTCAGAAGCAGCATCAGGTGATGGGTTAGTCGTCGAAAGAGGCAAAGTTGGTCGATGACGTTTGTTGCTACCCAATTTTTGACTCTTTATTTTTTATGTTTCGAAAAAAATATTTCAAAAAAATAGATTTTGGTTCAAGGGCAAAATTGAGCAAATTGAGAGTTTAATGTTTGATTGAGGGTTAAATCGCGAAAATCAAGAGCCAAAGACCGGATAAGGAGATCGCGCAAAGCTAAGGTTGAGATTGAATTTTTGGTGGGATTTAATTGCAAAATCAAGTTTTAAATCCAATTGGGTGCAATTAGAGATTTTTTAAAGGACCAAATCAGATTTTTACCTTCGAAATTTGTTTTGAAATCTGCCTTAAATGGTATGCACTGTTCCGGCATGCATTTTCATTAATCTTCAGGCGCGAGATCACAGATCAGAATTTTATTTTATTTTCCCCTAATCAATCGTGATTTCCTTCCCAAATCATCTCCATCAGTATCGTCTTCCTGATTCTCCTCCATTTCTCCTTGATTCTCTGGTTTTATTTGCCTTAACAGTGTGAGTCCTCTCTGCTATAAATAGCAGCTCGCACAGAAGAACGAGAGAAAGAAAAAAAAGAGAGAAAGAAGAGGAGAGGAGAAGAAAAGAAATTCACGCAGAAAAAAATAGAGAAGAAACGAAAAAAGAAAGCAAAGGGAGATTATGTAAAAAACAACAATCTTCACTCTCGGTGCAATCTTTTCTCTCTCGGTCCCGTGGTCTCTCTCTAAAAAATAGAGGAGCCTATGTCACTCTCTCCCTCCGGTCACCAACTCCAGCAGCCACCAATTCCGGCCACCACACTTTGTCTAGACAACACCGGCCTCTCCCCCACCACTCCAGCAACCCAGACAGCTAGCTCCGGCGAAGAACCAGCAGCGAACGACAGAAACTGTGACGCCACCGTGCACCTTTCGACGTCCATTCCGGCCACCACATGCCACCATTTCCGACGAAACCTCGACCATAAGAACCACCTTGATCTCCTCTACCCAACGGTATAAACAGGTAAGCCATTCGTCACACTCGGGAATTTCCAAATCACTGTTCATCATCTTCTCTGCATGCACAGGGAGTGAATTAATTCACTCCCCGTGCGGGCCGGGCTGGGCCGGGCTTTGTGCCCGGCCTGATCCACGAAAAACAGGCCCCCCCAGCCAATGGGCGGGCTGGCAGCCCAGCCCCCATGTAGGTGGGCTGACAGCCAGCCCACCGAAAAAATTAAATAATAAAAAAATAAAAATAAAAATACAATTTTCCAAAAAATATTTTTATTAAAGAAAAAATGTGTTGTTTTCTTGCATACGGCCAATACACTAGCATATTTTAAAAATTGTTTTTCTTTTGAAAAATATATATTATCTTGGGTTTTGAAGAGAAAATGAGTTTTAGCATGGATTTCGCAAAGAAAAAAATCATTTCTTGCATTTTGAGATTTTACAACATGTTTGTAAAATCCAAAGGGTATTGGCCAATATTTGAAAAAAAATATAAAAATCTTATTTTTTTTAGAATTTATTATTCACCATCGGTATTTGGATAAATAAATCCTAAAGAGTTAATATCCAAAATATTCGGCGGGAATGATATGTTATTATTCACTGTCGGTATTTGGGTAAATAAATCCAAAAAGGATTAATATCCAAAATATTCGGCGGGAATAATATGCTATTATTCACTGTCGGTGTTTGGATAAATAAATCCTAAGGGGTTGATATCCAAAATATTCAGCGGGAATGATATCCCATTTGCCATTTAATTAACATATGTTTTTTTTCAAAGCCATAGCAAATCATAAACAAACCAAAACGTCAAGCAGCTTACCTTAGGTAGAGCGTACTAGGGGTGCTAAAACCTTCCTTTTACGCAACCAGTCCCTTACCCTAGAATCTCTGAAAGACCAGTTTTAGGTTTCCTAGTAACCATAATACTAGGTGGCGACTCCTGTTTTTTCACAAAAATAAAGAACCCCTCCGACATTTAATCCCCCGCTCACGGGGAAGAGTCGTCACGACGCCGCGCTCTTTTTTTTTTTTTGGGGTGCGACAACATTCATACACAATTCCAAGTTTGAACCACTCAAAAGGTGACACGTCCTCAAAATAAGAAAGAATAGGAGCAACCGAGGAAGATTCAACAGGAGTAGGGAAGAAATATTGATTTTCAAAGAAAACAACATTTCTAGAGATACGAAATTTATCATAACTTAGATCATAACAAACAAAACCTTTGTGAGAAATACTATACCCTAAAAACACACATTTAGCAGATTGAGCAGAAAGTTTGTGCCGCTTAGGAGAAGGTAAATGAATAAAACAAACGCATTCAAAAGTATGATAGCTAGGAGTCTTATGATTTAGACGATAGAAAGAGGAATCGAAATTCAACACCTGGGTTGGTAAGCGATTGATTAGATAAATTGCAATAGACAAAGCTTCAACCCAGAATTTAGATGGAATAAATGACTCAAGCAGTAAGGTTCGAGTGATATCTAAAAGATGATGATTCTTACACTCATCAACCCCATTTTTTTGTGGTGTATATGGACATGAATGATGTGCGAGAATGCCTTTTGTTGTAAAAAAACATGAAAATCATGTGACATATATTACCCCCCCCCCCCCGAATCAGATCGTAGCACCTTAATACTAGTAGAAAATTGAGTCTCAACATAGGCAACATATGATTTGAAAACTGTAAAGACTTCAAATTTGGAATGAAGAAAATATACCCAAGTGAATTGACTATAATCATCAATAAATGTCATAAAATATTTATAACGAGCATGAGATAAAATCGGTGCAGGACCCCAAACATCACTATGGATAATATCAAAGCATTTTGTAGCACGACTGCCATGGGAAGGAAAAGGAAGAGTCTTACTCTTGCCTAATTTTAATGTAGAACAATTAAACAAAGCATCATGAGAAGAGAAATTAATTTTATTTCCTAGTAAACCAGAATTCACTAATCGAGATAAAACAATAGAGTTTGGATGACCTAAACATTTATGTCATACGTCACTTCGATTTTGAACAGTAGTACAAGCAAAAGAGAGACAGCTAGGAATGGAAACATACAGCGGAAACAGTCGTCCAACTTTAGGCCCATTTGCGATTATCCTCCCCGACACCTGATCCTGCACAAGACAGCCATTACGAGAAAAATGCACATTACAAAAAAATGCACATTACAGTTATCATCCACTAGTTGATCGACCGAAACAAGGCTAGTAGATAATTCAGGTGAGACAAATACACTTTTGAAAGTTGGATCAATATCTTTAACCTTAGTAATATGTATATATCCACCATGAACAACCTAAATTTGTGATGACCCAAGGTACATACGCACATTTTTAAGCTCACTAAATGAATTGGTCATATGGTTTGAGGCAGCAAAATCAGCAAGCCAAAATTTAGGATCAGAAGTAGTACCTTGAAGCCCCAAGGCCGAGAAAGCTGTGAGAATCATCTGCTGCACCATTTATGGAGTAAGAGGACTGGTTGCAGTTGATGTAAAGGTGTTGTTGGACAGTACTGCTGGGAAAGCATTTACCTTACGGTTTTGGGGACGAGTGGAACACTCCTTGATAATATGGTCTTATTGTTTGCAATAATTGCAGAATTTCTTCTTGCAATTGGCTGCAATGTGTCCATACTCCTTGTAGCTATAACATTGAACACTGCTCATACTCTGGCCCCTTCCTCTTCCCTGAGCTGCAAAGACAATCGTCATTGAGTTATCTTGCTTGAAGCTGCCTTGTGTAGCTAGATGATGTTCTTCCTGTAGTAGTTCCCCAAAATAGACATCCAATGAGGGTGAGGAATCTCGGTTCATTAGGTTAGAGCGGGTAATCTCAAACTCAGATCTTAATTTCATTAAGAATTGGACCCGTTTGCTTTGCTCATGACCTTGCTGAATAATAGAGAGAGATTCTGCTGGTATTTGGGCATAAATAATATGAGTATATTTTGCCCATAAACTCTGAAAACCAGAGTAATAATCATGAATAGAGAGATTCCCTTAAACATAATTAGAGATATCGTTTTCTAATTGAAAACGTCTAGCATTGTTATCGTGATAGTAAACCTTTTACACAATGATAAAAATAATTGTACTATGTGATAGTAATGGTGATAATAATTATAACAATAGCATTAATAATGATGATGATAATGATAATTGTGGTTATAATATTAAGTGTTTGTTTGGAAGTGTGGTTGCGGTTGCTTTTGAAATTTCTTTTTATTCAGAAATGTATCGAAATGATATTTTTTTATTTTTTAAAATCATTTTTGACATTAACACATGAAAATATCTAAAAACACCAAAAAAATTACATGTCCTAGCTACAATTTAGGGCTAAGTATGGAAAGATAAGTAACCTATTAAAACACTATTATTTACAGCTAGATTTCTATAGAATACTTGTTGTATATGAAGATTACTTTATCCGAATCATGCTAACAATTTTATTATGGATCAAATTCACAATTGATTGGATATGCAAATGTAGATTCTGATCCCCACAAAAGGAGATCACAAACAGGTTATCTATTTACCTATGGCGGTACTGCATATCCAATCACTTGATGCGAAAAAAAATCCGTTTTGACCTCCAAAAAAGGATGAAGAGATTTTTGGTTCTAAAGTACCATATCTTAGTGTTATTGGAGCATTTATGTATCTTGCAAATTGTACAAGACCAGATATAGTTTTTGCAGTAAATTTATTGGCAAGATATAGTTAGACTAATAAATTCATATTTATATGTATTGAATGTCCATGACTCTTGAGTTTAGTCTCTTTGGATTTCCATAACCCTTGAGTTCATTTTCTTCTCCTGAAAATAGATCACTTGTCTTGTATTCTTTACACTTTGGAAAAGTAGAGGGGTTCATAATATGAAAGGTATTTCTCTCTTGTATCTTTTGCTTATATTTTGATGTCAATGTTCTTCTATGTTAATTATTTATTCTTTTTATAACAATAATAATATTAATAATAATTAAAATAATGATATTAGTTGTAGTAGTAATATTAGTTGTACTAATAACAACAACAATGATAAAAATAGTAATAAGGATTGTAAATTTGTGATTGTGATTGTAATTATGATGATGATGATAATAATAATAATAATAATTATAATAATTATAATATTAATAACAATAATCATAATAATAAAAATAATTGTACTATGTGATAGTAATGGTGATAATAATTATAACAATAGCATTAATAATGATGATGATAATGATAATTGTGGTTATAATATTAAGTGTCTGTTTGGAAGCGTGGTTGCGGTTGCTTTTGAAATTTCTTTTTGTTCAGAAATGTATCAAAATGATATTTTTTATTTTTTAAAATCATTTTTGACATTAACACATGAAAATATCTAAAAACACCAAAAATATCTAATTTAAAGTAAAAAATAAAATAAAAATTTATTTTTTTCAAAAACGCTTTTGAAATGCGGTGTCAAACACCATCTTTAATTTTTTTTTAAAACATTTTTGAAATACAATGTCAAACACTGTCTAATAACAATAATTATAATAGTAATAAGAATAAAAATAATTGTAGTATTAGTAATAGTGGTGGTGATAATAATTATAAATGTGCTAGCAACATTATTGTAAATTTTTCACTTTTTAATCCATTGAAATTTCTCAAAAAATATTATAATAACAATAATATTAATAATAACAATAATAATGATATTGATTACAATAATAATATAAATAATGATAATAATGATAATTAATAATAGTATAAATAACAATAATAATAATAATAGTGAAAATTAAACGGTGTTGGATTTATTACAAATTGAGCTATATTATTTTTACATGATATTTCATATATCTTATAATATTGGCTTGAAAAGTTTACATGATTCGAAAAAGCTTTTTTCTTCTTTTTTTCCGACCACCCCAAATTATCTCAGCACAACCATGGCCCAATCGTTGAACTTGAACTGAATCGTATTGATAACAATGATTTTCCGTGTCACTCACTTTGGTCTGAAACTTTCATGAAAACTTGAGTTACGAAAACGCAAAGTGCAAATTTTTCGATACACTTCTTAACACTAACAATGAATTCTCCTCCTCCTAAGCCGCCACCACAAAAGTCACCGTTTCAAGTTCTGCCCCGAAGAAGTGAGCTCTCTTCACAGCACATACAGTTTCTTGATCAAGATATAGTAACCCATCAAGATCTACTCACCAGGGCTCCTCTCCTCTTATCTGATTTAACAAAAGAATGCTCCAATTTCGATTCCCATCTTTTGAACTTGCGGAGAAAACTCACCAAACTGGCTGTTTCGTGGATTTCTCGTTCGTTTAGTGCTAAATCATCACTTTCCAATGTCAATTTCTTGTTGGAAAATCTGAGTCTCCAAACCTCTCAATGTTAGTATTTCTCTCTCTGTCATTATTTGAATTAATTTGTTTAATAGTTTCTTGATTGTTTTTTGTTTTCGATTTTGTAGATGGGATTGGTTCATGGAAAGTAGGGAAGGTTCTGGTCGAGGAGATTCCAAAACTTGTTAAAAAGGTTCAAAGAATTGAAAATATACGGAAATATATTGGTGGGTTTGAGTTTTTATTTTATTTTATTTGTTATGCTTCTTTATGTTTTGTATATTAGCTTTTTGATTAATATTCTTTGATGGGTTCCTTGCTACTTTATTGGAAGTAAATTTGCTAGTCTAGTAAAAATTACTGAAACTTAAAAATTTGCTGATTGTGGTTGTTTCCCTTTTTTGATGGTTAAAAAGTTTATTAATGGAGTAGGATTTAAGTCAAGGCTTAGCTTATTTGAATCAAAATCTGCAGGGCACCATGTTCTGTGTTCATTCATGTTCAAGCGATGTTTCTTGAATATTTCCATGTATTTTCTACATCAAATCCCCTTCTGGGTTGAATTTGGGTGGTTTAGAGTATAAATATCTGGTGAGAACAGGTCGAGATTCGCTGCTTTAGATTCTGATTTAGCATGACATTTAATGCAACATGGGACCAATTAGTGCAAACAGGTTTGCCTTGCTCTAAAATTTCATCCATATCGTGCTACTACTTCCTGAATTGTTCCTGAAGTTCTGCAATGACTGTCACCAATCTTTGATGTAATAACCAGGTCATTTTGGAACCAATTGATATTGCATGCGGGTTCTTCGACAAATTGTAATTAGTTCTATTTTTTAAAAAAAAAAACAAGAAGGGTTATATTTGGCCTTTGTTATCATACTTTGATTTTTACTCTTAAACAGATTCTTTGTTTGCTAATAACCTTCTTGAGTTTCTCAATTTGGATATGTATAACTATATATGTATATATCTGTGTTTTTCCACATTCATCAATGACAGTAATATGTGTAGGCTATATATATATGAATTTGCTGATTGGCTTCATGGCTAGGCCTATCAATTTTAATTTTAGATCTTTTTCCAATATAGTTTTGCTAAGCTTTCTTGTAAATTGTCTCAGATACTGCCTTGCAGTTGGAAGCTCTGGTTGGAGATCTTGAAGATGGAGTTTTCTGTGTCAGTGGTCTCCATGCTCGAAATTTGTTTTCAGAAAAGCACCGAACTTCTTTGAAGTCAATTGTAATGGCTCTAATCTCTGTTTTCTTGTCATTTCAGAATGTTTGTTGGATTTCTATATTAATAGGCAAGTCAAACATGGATCTTTAATGCATTGGTATGCAGGACTTTGGACCAAAGCAAGAAAGGATTCTTGAGGCCATAAAAACGATGAACAACATTGAGGAAGTATTGGTTAACATTGAGAAATTTCAAGCTCAGTGGCATCGTCTATTGGAATCGGTCGATGCTAGAGTTGATAAAATTTTAGTTGTTGTTCGGCCACAAGTTCTTGCTGATCACCGGGCTCTTCTTGCTTCCCTCGGCTGGCCGCCCAAACTTCTAACACCAAAAATAGACAGTGGGGAAATTGCTGGCCTTTCATATCCACGGGTTTTAATGCAAGGAGACAAAAGTAAAGGTTATTCTCAAACTTTTTTAGCTCTTTGTTCTTTGCAGCATCTGCAGAGACGAAGGGAAGATCGACAGCATAACATTATCGGACAAAGGAAGTCTTGCGTGGGGCTTTGGGCCATTGATGAACTAGTTTCTCCAATTGCATCGCGAATGGAATACCACTTCTCTAAATGGGCTGAGCAGCCTGAACTTATGTTTGCTCTTGTCTATAAGATTACAAAAGACTTTATTATAGGAGTAGATGATGTTTTGCAGCCTTTGATTGACAAAGCAAGGTTGAGTAGCTGCAGTGCTAAAGAAGCATGGGTTTCTGCAATGGTCCAGATGCTTTCTGGGTTTCTAGCAAAAAGTGTTTTTTCTGTTCTTGTTGAAAGATACAGGGACAAACAAATTAGATCAGAAGTTATTGCATCATGGCTTCATTTGATAGACCATACAGTTTCTTTTGATAAACAGATGCGATCGCTTTTAAGCTCAGAAACTCCTTTCTTCTTAGAGGAGTCTAAAAGTTTTGAAGGACTCTCCAGAGGCCTGTCAGTGTTAACAATATTTTGTGATAGGCCAGAGTGGCTCAAGATTTGGGCTAAAATAGAGCTGAAGGATGCATGGAAGAAAATACAACCTCTACTGAAAGATGAAAGAGCTTGGATAATTGATAAGGAATGTGATGTTGTAATTGGTACAGAATCTAAACATTTTGTACTCTCTACTAGAGGAGACCACAAAGCTCCATTAGTAGCAGAATCAGCCCTGAAAATAGCCTGGGAGATGATTGAACGATCCCAAACTTTGCCTTCTCTTCAACCACGTATTCGCTTTATCAGATCAACTGCAGCAAGATTCTTTTGGTATTTTCTTAATGGATTGATCTTGCGGTGCAAGAATACTGACTTTTCTCTTGAAAATGTGGATGCCTCCTTAATCAAGGTATGTGGATCAATCAATGCTGCTAGATATATTGAATCTAAAATGCAAGAGTGGAGTGATGATGTCAGCTTTCTAGAGATGAGAATTGCTGAAAAGGATTCTGACATTGATAGAAATAACGAGGTTCTGGGTAATAGTTGCTTCTTTGGGGAAGAAATCAAAAGTCTGGAAGAGCTTATGACTAACTGGCTCATGGAGATAATCAGTGCTCTTCTTCATCATTTTGAAACCCTTTCCTGGGAATATCTGCAAAATGGAAGATATTTTGTGCAAGAGAATTTACATAGAGTTCCAGCAGTCACCGATTTAGCAGTATCCTTTGACATTGTACAAGCATTGGATGCTCTGAAAAGTCAGCTTCATCTTCTTAAGATGAGTCTCAACCCGAAAGACTTCCTGGATTTATGGAGAAGTGTTGCTGATGCGCTTGATCAATTTGTTTCTCGCAGCATTTTCACAAGTGGTATTCGATATTCTAGTGGAGGGATCAATCAGTTTGATTCTGATATGCAAGCATTGTTCCATGTTTTTCAACCATTTTGTTATCGCCCTGATGCATTTTTCCCTTGTATTAGAGAAATTCTTAAGCTGTTACAAATGAGCAAGGAAGAAGCAAAACTTTTGCAAGTAGCTTTATCCAAAGATAAAAATGGGACAAAATGCTTGCATTCTTTAGGAATTTTGCACTTGACTTTTGATCAAGTTGACAAAGTTTTGAGTAATAGAAAGTGTAGATCTTGATCTTGAGTTTTTCCTTAAGATCAACCCGGTGTGATTCATAAAGATCAGTAATATAGTTGCACACTTGTACATCCTCTGAATAATTTTGCTAATGATTTGTTGGGAAGCAACAAAATTTGGATGAACTGGCTGCATGTAATCAGGCGACATACAAGCTCTTGATCCTTGTAATATTCTGTTCACAATCTTTAGTGATCGAACCAGAGAGTTACTCTTGTTGATGACTTTGACCCTGCCTTTTCTGGTACTGTTTGGTAAATTTGAGCATTATTCTTTTGAGCCAGTAAGATGGGTCGCCATTGCAGGTTATCTGCCATGGAGAACCTGAAAAAAAACCTGAAAAAAAAAAACCTTCTGTTCCGAAATCTAGTCCCTATTTTTAATTGAAAATTAACTATAAAATAAACCGTGTGCTTAAAATTATCATTTTACCTCAGGGCTGAAAATTTTTAATCCCCGGGGCCGGGGGTATTTTTGAATTTTCCAATAGACATGGAAAATTTTCCAAAAAAATCTGAAAAAAAAAACCTTCTGTTCCGAAATCTAGTCCCTATTTTTAATTGAAAATTAACTATAAAATAAACCGTGTGCTTAAAATTATCATTTTATCTCAGGGCTGAAAATTTTTAATCCCCGGGGCCGGGGGTATTTTTGAATTTTCCAATAGACATGAATGACATTTCTAGGTTTGTTGCACAGTAAAATGACGTAAATAACACCCAAAAACGACAAAATAATACACCTCGGACCCAGGGGGTGTTATCGGTTTTTTCAACATTTTTGCACAGTAAATCTACTGAAATAACCCCCGAATAAGACAAAAACGAGCATTGTAGCGGGGGGTAGCGTGGTATTTTCCACTTCGGTTGTTTCATAATTCTAACTGGGTGCAGGGGTGTAAACATAATTAGCTAGTATTTTAATATTTTTTCCTCTGACACTACAGGGCGCGTCGTTCAGACGCGCTCACAGTGTTCAACGCGAACGCGCCTCTAAGGCGGCGCATGCAGGATCTTTAGTCGGTCAAAACTGCACTTCCGTCGTGTCACCTGGTTCGACTCCATATCCTCTATCCATCGATATCGCGCGTGTCCGTCGCCGATGTACGGTCAATCACAGGCTGACGGTTTTAGGTGTTTTCTCTCTCCTGTCGCCGCAACTTACGACTTAGTCCTTAATGTGTGCCATTTGTTAGTTTTAGTCCTTGCGGTTTTGATTTCGTTTTTTTCTTGATTTCTTTAATTAAAAGTTTAATTGTTTTCAATTGTGCCCTTCAATTAAAACTAATTATAAATATTGGTTTTCATTTCAGCTCTTATTCTTTTGATTTTTTATTTCTTTTTGGCAGGTTTTCATTTCTTTTATTTTTGTCCTCCAATTGAAATTGGTCATATATGCTACTTTTCATTTTAGTCCTCATTCTTTTAATTTTTTTAACAAAATTAAACAGCAATTACCTTTAAAAATGTCATTATTTGTTTCGGTCCCAAAGTGTTTATTTGTTTCAATTTTATCCTTAAATTGGTATTAATTATATATATTCTTTTAATTTGTTTTAATTGGGTCCTGTAATTGAAATTAGTCATATATGCTACTCTTCATTTCAGTCCTTATTCTTTTAATTTTTTAACAGAATTACACTGCAATTGTTTTTTAAAATAGTTTTATTTGTTTCGGTCCCAAGATTTTTATTTGTTTTAATTTTATCCTTCGATTGGAATTAATTATATATTTTATTTTTTATTTTATGTTCTTATTCTTTGAATTTTTTATTTAATATTAATTCCTTTGGTTTCTTTTTGTCATTCTTGGACAATGTTTATTTTTTATCTGTATTTATGCATCTATGCTTTTAATTTTTGTTTTTAATTTTTATTGGGGTTTTATTTTTAATCGGTTCAATCCTAAAAATTTAATTTATGTTGGTGAACGTTATAAAATTAATATTGCTCCCTTTTTCCCTTTATTCTTTTTTTGTGTTTTCTGTTATTTTTATTTGTTCTTTGGATCAAATGATTTTTATGGTTTTATTATTTGCGCAATAATAATGATAATTTTTTTGATTATTTTTTAATTGTTTTTTGTAAAAATGTTTTTTTTTAGTTTTTCGAAACATTTTAATGATTTTAATAGTCTGGGCAGTAATGTTAATAATAATTTTAACTATTATACCAATGATAATGACTCTAACGTAGGGATGAATTTTCAATTTATGTTTTCGTTTTTTTATGGATAGAAAAATAACTACTCATTTTTGTTATATTATTATTGCAAGTATTTTCACAATTTATATTTTGTTTTTGTGTTTGATTTAAATTAAATTATAAAATAAACTAATCTTAATATAGTGAATTCAATAATTTAGATATCTGAAACTTCTTGTTTTTTTAATGATGATGATAATTTTATGCTGGTCATTTCGTTGAAACCTACTAAATAGATAAATTTATATTGATTTAAAATTCATATATTTTATAGAAAACTTGCATTTAACAGGAATTCTGCATTAATTTATTATTTGACTAAATTTATATTATATAAAAAAAATTACACAGTTAATATTTTTTTACATTGAAAAAAATATGGTATCGCGCGGGTTGGCTAGTAATTTATGAAGTGCGTTGACATTTATTTTTTTCCACATGGATTTGTGGATTGTATTACGAACTCTTTACTTTTTCCTGTGCTTCAAAACAATAATAGTAACTTTTAGTGGCTGTTTGTTTATTGAAGAGTAGTTTCTAAAAAAAGAATTATAGTAGTTTTTACGAAAAAATTAGATTCTATGAAAAGGGAATTGATTTTTTATACTTGATAGTGTTATGAAAAATAAGTTGAAAAATATAGTTCAATGTTTAGCTTTGGTTTTGTCATGGAAATTAAGTTGAAAATAACTTATAAATGCTTTAATTTTTTTTCAAGCTTATTGAAATTTCACTGGTCATTTTAAATAAAAAAAAATAGTAATAAAAAAATAAAAACCAAATCTGATAAATAAAAAAGTTAAAAGATAATGAATTTTTTTTAAAAAAATCAAGTTCATAAATTATTTCAAATAAAATAAATAGTAATAATATAAAATAAGGACCAAAATTAATTTAAAAATTGAGTTCTAAGTGATGAGATTGAAACAAACATAACAATTAAGAAACAACAAACAATCAGATATTTTTAATCTCTTACAACTAGAAAGTATTTTCCACTCAAAATTAAAAAAATCCAGAAAATCAAGCCAGATTTTTTTTTAATTGAAAAGTATCTTCTATTGATCATTTTCGGTAAATAAACAGGAGAAAATTTAGAAAATTATTTAAAAAATCACTTCACAATAAACAAACCTCCTTAATTACAATATTCCAAGAAAGCATAAAATTTATATAAGCCGAACAGCCTGCGATTAAAGAGATGGCCCTCATTTTATAATTTTCTTCCACAACTCCATCCTCCTACAAATAAAATTAAATAATCGAGTACATTTTACAAACAGTTATGCCGGTTATGTCTTTGTCCATGAGAATAATCTTCCCAGAGATGCGCGAGCTTCCACTACTGCACCATACATCTTCTAGCCCTTTACAGATCCTCATACTCGCAAGTGCAACTCCATACCATCTAACTAGCCCTGAGTGGCGCGATACCGTAACTAGGATACAGGGAAAGGATATTTTACAAATTTGCTGCTTATGTTCTGGCTATCCTGTGAGGGAAGTTCATAGGCTTGATCCCATGATTATCCAGCTTAACTGGACGTGCTGTTCTTGGGATGTCCTTTGATGTGTCAAGTTTTTCCAAAGTTGCTAGAACATCAATCATCTGTGGCCTGTTTTTGGGGTCTGTATTCAGGCACTGCAACGCGAGTGCAGCTGCAGCTTGGGCTGCTTTCTTAGGGTACTGACCACCCAGCCTGGTGTCCATGATTCTCAGAACTCGCCTGCTGTCAATCAGGAAAGGCTTCGCCCAATCCACCAGAGTTTCGTCGACAAAACCACCTCTCTCTTCATCCATTGCCATTCTTCCTGACAGCAACTCTAACAAGACAACACCAAAGCTGTACACGTCACTCTTCGGGGTCAAGTGGCCTGCTTGGTTTGGAGAAATTAATGAGAGAGCAGGTGGATAAAAAACTTAAAGCATATGCTTCAACTTTTCACTACTTGTGAGCTGATGGTAAAGCCATCGTTTATCATTTATTGTATCCACTACTTGTGCAAGAGATAGGGGAACAAATGCATAGAGCAAATGTGGAGAATTTCCCACTATTTTGAGAGTCTACAAGAGTAATAGTTTATCAATTTTGAGTTCATCCTAATGGTTTTAGTTATTAAACTCTCCTAAAGATGATCCATTTACCATGGAAAACTAAACCACATGCAGCAGAAAGTTGACCGACCTGTGGCTACATACTCCGGTGCAGCATAGCCCCGAGTTCCCACCACCTTGGTTGACACGTGTGTGTTATCTCCAGTAGGCCCATCCCTTGCTAAGCCAAAATCTGAAAGCTTAGCGTTATAATCCTGGAGAAAAAAAAATCATCAGACTTCTGGATGTAGAGTTACCCTTGACTGATACCCGAGTACAAATTCATGAGGTTTCAGTATACCGAATCAAGTAGAACATTGGATGCCTTCAAGTCTCGATAGATTACATTGGCATCCAACCCATGCAAGAAGGACAACCCCCTTGCTACATCAATTGCTATATTCATTCTTGTTGTCCAGGTTATAGGCTGAACACCTTCTGCAGGGAGAGATATTGTTTTATTTATTGTTAGTTTTGTAGAAAAGTGTCAGTAGTAATCATTCATAGAAAATTGTTCACTGTGGGAAAAGTAAAATTAATATCTAAAACAAGCTCATGATCACTTGTTTCACGAAAGAAAGGGTCCAATTCCCACTCACCAGAAGAGCTACTAGCCACATTAAGCAAGTTGACAACATGAGTTTCAGCTTCTTTTTTTTCTTGAATTTTATTTCAATGCCATTGCTTCCCCCTAAGATGATGTATTATCATTCTTTAGGCATATGGAAACACAAGTGCTTCCAAAATATGAACTACAATTTTAAGAGCATTCAGAATCTTTAGGAATCATCGTGCAATAGTTTCCTACATGAAGCACTTGTGATAATATCCTCTTCCAATTGTTTCATATGTTACACCTTGCAATCCCAACATAACAGAGCCTAAAATGTGGGTAGAAATTTGTCATCAAGCATATAAGATAAGGATAATATCCCTCCCTCTCCCTCTCTCCGTCCCTCTCCCTCTCCCTGTTATAAGCAATGGCATTCACATAAATATGTGAGCACGTTTTGACACACTTTATGACCAAACACCTATACCATTCATGATGGACTGTAATACAAAGATAAACAAAATTATACTTGAACATATAAGGAAATTGGGAAGAAATAAATCAATAAAATTAAATTTACTTACTTCTAAATAAATGTTGCTCCAAACTTCCCTTCGGCATAAATTCATAAACTAGAAGTCTATTATCAGACTCGGAACAATACCCAATGAGTTTCACTAGATTTTCATGATGAAGCTGACCGAGATAGGTTACTTCTGTCTGCCAAATTTAAAGCACGGAGCACAAAGATGAGTTCAAACATAGGCTTGCAAGGTCAAAAGGAAAAACAACAGCAAAAAGGGGGTCCAATGCACATACAAGCCACTCCTTGTGACCCTGAAAGCTTTCTGGTTTTAGCCTCTTGACTGCAACAACAACTCCACTTCCAGGTTTGGTAGGAGCAAATGTGTTCAAGTCAATCCATCCTTTGAAAACACACCCAAAACCTCCCTCTCCGAGCAAAGTTTCTGAACGGAAGTTCTTGGTGGCATTCTTCAAATCAGTAAAGCTGAAGGACTTGAGATTGCTTTGTACAGATACATCAAATTTGGATGCAATCAAAGATTTGTTCAAGCTTCCAAATGATAATTCCCCGCCAGGAGAGGTTGAAACTTGCTTAGGCTTAGTAGCTCCTGAAAGGACAGATAGCAAAATAAAAGAGCCACCATCAGTGCCTTAAAGATACTATGCAGGTAACTTGTGTTTTTGAACAGCAACAAAGAAGTAAACAGTGCTAAAGAAGTATAACTTGAATCAGCTTCCTTGCGTTTGAAGTAATGGTACAATCTCTCTACAGTACAATGGCCTTATTTCCCATCAACATAAGTTGATCAGAACAGATTTATGAACACAACCCAGTTACACAACCCTTCCAAAGTAGTTTAAAGCTCAGGAACATATAAATGCACAGCTATTACTTTCTTTGCAAATATTTAATTATGCAGTTGAACTCCTCTTTTGGATTAGACAGAAGGTATCCAGCGCAGGTTCTCATATCATCGTACCCACATAAACCCCACTTCTCGGTCTCCTCATCCTTAACTAACCTCACTTTGTCTTAGCAATGGGTGGCCGGATGAAGTGGGAATCCAAACCAATGACCTTAAGCTTACTAGCTTGCCCCTCTGCCATTTCACCCCCTTTGAGTTTCTAACCTCCATTAAATCAACCAATCTTGAATCAGTATCCAGCAATATCCTTCGCATTAGGAATCAACATCGCTTCAAATTTCCACTTATTTTGTAGCATTTCTTAGCCCACATATTGCAACACACACTATATTATCAGTGGAAAACATGTTTTGGCAACAGTTCCTTCAATTAAACCCTCTTATGATGCCTCTAATTAATCCATAAAATACTTAAAATCTTTAGTTTCAAATCAGTCTAAACTCTGAACGTTCATCTAGATGCAAGATTACAAGCATAGCCATAGTACGTCTACAACTATCAAGAATCCAGAATCCATTGAAAACTAGAGACTAACAAATTCCTGCATCTTCTATCCAGGAACAGAACAAGAGGGAGAATTAGCTCAGCTTATAACTAAAACGATAAGTTCCTCGACATGTGCAGCTCCACTTTGATATGAACTCGTAAAATCTCATGTAAAAAAGTCATCTTTAAGGAGAAACAACACAAATTAAGAACCCAGAATTCAAAGATTAGCAAGAATAGTAAGAAAGATAATGACTAACCAGAAGAGGGAAAAGTATTGGAAGAAGCATGAGCACACTTAACAGGCTTCCTCACACAGTTTCCCATAACCGGATAATCCTTAATTCTTCTATCTTTACTTCAATCTTCCATGGAGGAAGAAGAACAGAAGGTGGCCAATAAGACTTTGTGAAGCTGGGCTTAGAATTTGAGGGTCTAAATAACAGTGATGAGGCAGAAAATGTAGCGAAAGGAAGGGGTCCATGGCAATATGATATAGAAGACAAGAAGAAGATGAAGCAAGCAAGTTAGCCAGAAATCAATCTGGTCAATTGAGGAACCCTCCTTCTTTGAATGGAAAATTCAATGCAGCACCAGAGACGGTCCCACGTACTTTGCTCGTCCTGGGTATGTGCTCGACTGCTGCATTAATTAATGAGTAAATTATATTTTTTCTTACAAAAAAATAAATTAAAGAATCTCTCTAGTTCCAAAAATTAATTCTTCACTCTTTCGTTCATTTTATGTTCCTTTATAATCTTTGTTTTTTCTTTTAAAAAATAGAAAAAGGTAAAAAGAAGTAAATAATGTGTAAAGATGAGAGAAAAATCTTTTCAAAATAAAATAATATTAAATTCAGCACAGTCAACATTGGCTAGGAGACTAATTAATTAAAAAACAACCAGTGTTTTCAATGTGAGATCTCTTTTTTTCTCTCACTTTGTTCCTTAATTTGTTTTTATTTTAGTTTCGTTCTAACATTGCGTTTCTTTGGTACTTGTCTTGGAGATTTGTTTTTATGCTTGTGTAGGGGCCTTACAATGATATTCTAGTTGATGTCTAGGGTATGTGTGGTAGTGTATTTGTTGTTGTGGTTGAAGTTTAGAAAAATCAATTTCATGAAAAATATTTTTAGCTACGGTTAATAATTGAAATTAAAGTGTTTGGTTAAAATTATGGTTGAATTTGAGGTTTAATGAAAAATAATTTCGTGTGTTTGGTAACCATATTTTTTATATTGTTATCAACTTATTAATCAACTGTGATATTATCATATTTTATTATAGAAGAATTTGAATTGTCAATTGATATTATTATTATTTTTTTATAAAAAAAAACAAGAAATCATTTACGCAAAGTCTTAAACCCTCGTGGTAAATTGATTGAAATGAGAGTTACACCTTGTGGCCCATGAAATTATATGCTTTCCATTTTATTTTATTTTGCATGTTTCATAGATTTCACACACACATATGAAATATGTCGATGAAAAGCAGCTAGCTGCTTTTCATGAACCGTGGTTTGAGAGGTTTTATTGGTGGCCCCCATACAAATGTGTTGATGTTTGTTTACATAACCAAACAAAAAATCACTAGTTTTTTTTAAAAAAAACGCGGTTAAAACCACAAAAACAAACAGACACTTAGTCAATTTTATTTATTTATTTTTGGATTCAAGTAAACTTTATTTTTTAGGTTTTCTTACAAGATGAACACGTTCTGACTCGAACCTAAGATCTACAAGAAAAATCTCAACTTTTTTATCACTACATCACAGGTCTTAAGGACCTTAATCAATTTTATTGATATAAAAGAAATAGGGTTTTTTGGATTTAATTTGAGCCTTAAATAAATATTGAGTCCTTTTATTTGCTAGTACATGGACTAATTTGCAAGGTCAATAAAAGTTTTTTTTGTTGCCTATTAAATTTTTTTATCCGATCCTTTCATATTTGATTTTATTTTGGATTTAACTTAGTAGTTTGTTTTAGTTGACTCTACATGAAGTTCTCGTGTGTGTGTGTGTTATGTAAAATAATTAAGAGTTAAAGTACCAAAATTAAAAATGAAACTGATATGGTGGGCTAGACAAACAAATAGGGTAACTTGAGGGGTGCATATGGAAATTGTTGTTTGCACTCTAGCAGTGCATAAGGTGAATTTTGATGGTTTAACACTATCGTCTGCGATTGTTTTTTTTTTTTTCCTTTTTAAAATTTATATTTTTACAACATTTTTTAAACACTTGGTGCGTGTCTAGTAGTGTAGTTAAAGTTGTTTTTAAAAATATATTTTTATTCAGAAATACATCAAAATAATATTTTTTATTATTTTAAAAAATCATTTTTGAAATCAGCACATGAGAATGATCTAAAAATACCAAAAAATATTAATTATTGTAAAACATAAAATAAAAATTATTTTTTTTCAAAAACGATTTTGAAATGCAGTGTCAAACAAGATTTGCTTATAATTGAGTTCAAATTTTATTTTATTTTTTAATAGGGATATCATATTTTTAGTTTTTATCATCAAATAAGATCATGAAGACTTCTTAAAAATATAGAAATAATTTTATTCCATAATATTGGAAAGTGATTATTCTTTAATTAATCATTGTCATTTTTTTATCAGCCTTGATTTATTAACTATCATTTTATTTTTGAATTATATTATTAAATTTAGTTGAGTAAATAACAGAGTATCAAATTTTTATTGCTTCTTTAAAAATACTTGCATCACTTGATTATCTTATTTTTATGTTAGTAAAAATTTATTCTAGCCTACAATGCATCATAATGACCAATCTTGTTAAGTGATTGTTTGACAGTGTATTTGAAATTGTTTTTGAAAATATTTTTTGTTTAGAAATATATTAAAATGTTTTTTTTAAAGAAAATCGTTTTTCATATCAACATATGAAAATGATCTAAAAATATTTTTTTTAATAAAAAATAAAAAATAAAATTTTTTTTTTTTTCAAAATCACTTTTGAAACACAGTGTCAAACAACCCTAAATCAAGAGAGACTATTTAACTCAATATGTAAAAATAAAATAATTAAAATTAATAATTTAGTCATTAAGTTACAGTACCATTTCTTTCAAATAAAAGGGTATTTAAGTTATAGTATAATTTTATAATAAAAAAATAGTAGAAACTCTGACAGAGCGGCTTAACACGGCCTTATTTTATGGGCAAACAATAGTCACTCACTGGAGTCGTGTCTATTGGATGATAAACAAGGCTTTTCTAGTTATAGGAAAGAACTTGAAGAACAGAGAATGAACTTAAAGAATAGAGAATTTAGACAAAACAAGGTTTTTATTGAAGGGGTTTTGCCTTTGAGAAGCTCTCTTCGGCTCTGCCTTGAAACATTACACATAGCCTCTATTTATACAAGTCTTGAGGCCTTTGGTTACATGAGAAGGCACTTACTGAGCTTACATCACTCCTTACATAATAAAGCACTCACCTAATAATACACCATTACATGACAAGACATCACTTATTACATAATGGAGCACTTACCTAATAATGCACCACTACATGACAAGACATCACTTGTTACATAATTGAGCACTTACACCCTATATAAGACAAATGATAATTATTAACTGACAATAGGTTCATGATCTGGAGAAAGGTTCTGGTCTGATAAGCTATCCTGGACTTGTAGGGCCAAATCATAGTCGTCCTCATCAATCATTTCCATCTCATGTGGTTTCAGGAGTGTCGGGATTCCCAGAATTATCTGCTTAATTTTTTTATTTTTGTACTGCATTCTCAGATTATGAAGATGGTCGGAATAGTAAGGGTCATAAAAATCATATTCAGGTTCTTCATCAGGATCTGTGCCTTTAGGCCATAATTCCTCAGGAATAATATTGTTCTTGAGGCACATTGTCTTTTGCATGGTCCTGAGCTCTGGAAGGTTTGAAAGGGGTTGTTCATACAGGGAGTATGGATGCGTTGCGTAGAGGGTAGCCTGTGGAAAACTTATAACCAAATTGTCTGCCGAAGCCTTGAAAGGTCTGTGAAATATGAAAATAGAGAACAAATGAGCAAAGGCTTGTTTAACAGACTTGGGTCGGGCCGTGTTTTGATATACTTCAATCCAACAAGGGTGTGAATGAGGCCATTTGGATTTTTCATGTTGGAGAAGGGAGATCCATTGTGTGGGGTTATGAAACCAAGTGAGGAACTTGAAGGTATAGTACCAAGAGTCCGCTGGCCAAGAAGTCCTGTGAAAACTAGCAAGAAAGTAATCAATAGGAAATTCTATAGCAACATGGTACAAGTGACAGAGGTACCATAAGAAAAAGTAAAGTTCTTTGGGGAATAGGCCAGATGGTTTGAAGGTGAATAGGTGGATGAAAGGATATTTGGGATGGATCCCTAAGCTTTGGAAACAAAGGGAGGATGCATCATAGTTGAGAAGGAGGTGATCTTGGAGGCTAAATAGTTTGTCTTTAGCCTGTTGGTTGAGAGTGTGGTTAAGGATCATTTCTTAAGCAAGAGGAGGTAAATCTTCTGTGGGGAAATCTCGTTCAGGTGGAGGTGGATTGGAAGAGGAAGCCATAAGGATCAAGGGAAGGAGCAGTGTTCGTGATTTAGGTGGTCTGGTGAGTATGTCTGGAATTAGATTCTTGTTTCCCTTTATATGCTCAACGGCGAAGGTGTACTTTGAAAACCATTCTGCTAGTCTCAGAAGTTGTGGATAAGGAAGCATCTTTCGCTTGAACTGTAGCATTTTGGGAAAAGAGGAACAATCCATGATTACTTTGAAATGGTAGGCTGCCAGGTGGAACTCGAACTTTTGGATGCCATACTTTACAGCTAGGATCTCTTTGAAAGTGGAGTGATAGTGATTTTCTGACTCCTTGAAAGACCCGCTTTTGTAGCCACATATGTGTCGGTGGCCTTCTTTATCTTCTAGTAGCACAGCACTCCAATATTTGTCACTAGCATCAGTTTGGAGTATTCATTGCCCTGTTGATGGAATGACTAAAGCAGGTAGGTGTTGTGTAGCCATCTTTAGTTGTTTGACTGCTTGTGTCTGCTTTCGGTCCAAGGGTCTGCATCTTTCTTTAACATGAGCTGGAGTGGCCTTGTCATCTGTGCAACTCGGGGAATAAAATTTCTGAGATATTGGACAATGCCCAAAAACTGTTGGACTTGTCGTCTAGTAAGGGGGCCATCAGGAAATTTTTGGAGTTCTTCAGCTATATGAGTGCCAGGTGTATAAGCACCATCTGTGAAAATCATGCCAAGAAACTCAATTTGCTTTTGGCAGATATGCATCTTGGTTTCAGAGAGCATGATACCATGATGGCGAACAAGTTCTGCAAATTGCTTTAATAGCATAGCATGTGACTCCTCGTCTTTTGAGAAAAGTAACACGTCATCAATATAGATTAAAGCTGATTGAAGTAGAGGTTCAAATACTTTAATCATGGCCTTTTGAAATAAGGAAGGTGCTACTTTGAGACCAAAGGGCATGACTCGCCATTGATAATGATGATCTGGTATGCAGAAACCTGTTTTGTATCTGTCTTCAGGATGAATGCCAAGTTGTCAAAAACCAGCTTTAAGATCAAATTTGGAGAATACTTTGGCATTGTGGAGGTTGGCAAATAATGTCATGGTATTTGGCAAGGGGAACTTATCATCTTGTAAAAAATGATTCAAGGGCTGATAATTAATTACCAACCTGAGCTTGCCTCGTTTTTGTTCAGACCTTTTATTAACATAAAAGGCTTCGCAAGACCATGAGGAGTCTGTGGGCTCAATTAATCCTTGGGCCTGTAATTGAGCACATTCTTCTTGAGCTAGCATCTTGTGCTCAGGATTCATTCCAGTGTGACTAGCTTTTGTGGGATTGATGTCTTCATTAAGCTTGAAGGGAAGCCTAATAAAAAAATGTGGATTTTGCCATAAGGGATGAGAACATTTGGCAAGAAACTCCTGATGAGAGTTTGAACACGAGTGTTGAATGATTTGAGCTTTGATGAGATCAATATGGTCTGGGAGTGAAGGTTGTAGTTCATAGAGTGAAGGGGTAGCTGTATATGGAAGAAAATGGGTTTTATACTGAATATAATGGGGAAGGATTCTGAACTTAGATTTGAAATAAACATCAAATCCAATAACTAAATCTTTTCCAGGTAAAGGAGATCCAAGAACATGGGTTTTGACTGAACATTGTGGAAGGATTTGTATGGTAATAGGTCTTTTGGTTTTAAGTTGGGTGCAGAAAATTTGATTGTCAGCTGCTCGGAAATATTCTTTATGGGCGACCCAATAATGAGGAGGAAGGACTTTAGGGTTAAGGATGGTTCTGTGGGCTCCTGTATCAAATAAGGCTATGGCTTTGATGGGCTTGGCATATGTGGATGTGAGAATAGTGACATGGGCTAGAGGTATTGGATGTGAAGGGGGCCCGGTGGTTTGGGCTTGGTAGAGGTCATAGATCTCATCATCAGAACTTTCATCGGCAACAGCAACTATGGTGTCAGGAGTGAGCTCATCCGTGAGGGAGAAGAGGGATTCAACTTCATCATCATCGGGATTGAACTTTGTGTTTTGGGCCAGGAAGTCAATTAATTTCAGTGACTGGGCCTGCTTCTTTGGACAGGTTTTTGCAAAGTGACCCTTACGCTTACAGATGAAGCATCTGTTGGAGCTAGGGGAGAAATGCTTGGGGCGTCTGGTGTGGCGTTTTCTGAGGAACTTCCATTTCTTCTGGCGACTATTAAAAGAAGATCTGTGCATTTTCTTGAAATGCCGTTTCTTTTTCATGGGACAATTGCAATCAGCGTTGTCTGATCATTTAATCATCAGATCTGGTCGCTTGCAGGCACGAAGCATAGTTTTATCAGGCTGTAATATCTTGGTGAAATACTTGTGCTGGTCACACATTTTGTTGAGAGCTTCCAACACCTGGTGAAAAATCGTGCCAAGAGATTGGTTGTCAATGACTTCTTTTCGGATTTTGAATAGTCTGAATGTTTCATCTGCCAAATCCCTTGGTATGGAGGCCAAAAAGGCATGCTTGAGACTTGGATCACCAGGACCAGAGAGAATATGGTATCGTCGGCACATCTCTTTAAAGTGTTTTTCAAGATCAGATCTTAGATAGGAACAACACTTCATTTTGAAGTACTCATACCTTGCTATTTCTTTGTCATTTAAAGCTTCTCCAAGAAATTCATAATGGAGCCATCCCAAGGCTTCAGAAAGAGACGCACTATTCACAAATTGTAGTTGTCGGTAATCTCCTAAGGCGTGGAACCAATCCCATAAGGTGCCAGAAAACTTTGCCGTGAATTGTTGCAATGCATCTCGAAGTGTTACACCATCTTTGAGCATGTAACTAGTCAGCCATGAATGGAATTCGAGCATTCTATCACGCCATTTTGCTCTTGGAATGTCATCCAAAGTAAAATATCCTCCAGTATTTGAAGAGTGGATATGAGGTTGATAACGGTGAGGGTTAAGATTTACCTCATCATCACTGCTGACTGGTTCGTCCACACTAACTCTAGTGGTATAGGTTGGTGGAGGTTCTTGCCTAGTCCTGGAAGATTGAGGATCTGATGAGTGTGCTTGAGGAGGATCAGCCATTAGTAATGGTGGCATGGAACAAGTGTCAGAAGAATCATCATCAGAAGTCACAAGAGTACTTTCTTCAGTAGGAGTCTCTTCTTCAGATGTATTGGCAAGAGGTTCATGAGTGAGAATTTTAGGGATAGTTTGATGGGAATAAGAAGTGAGTAAAGACTGGATAGGGTTGGAATGTTCATGAGACTGAATCATAAGTTGATAAGGGTCTTGGGAGTCTTGGAAAGGGTTATCTAGTTCATGTTTTTTGGATTCAAAAGAATCAGAAGATGAAGAGATGATAGGGACCGGTGATCTGGGTTTTTTGGAGATAAATGGTACTTGGGTTTTCCCTTTATCTCGTTTGGAGAGAGTTTTTCGGAAAAGGTTTTCAGAATCTGGGTTTCCAAATAATTGAGGTGTAGTAGGTAAAGGTTGTGGGGTGAAAGAAGGGGAATATTTAGTCCAAAATGGGTCTGGATAATAGGAAGTCATTTTATTCTGTGAAGGTTCAGGGAATGGTGAGGGCTTTGATTTGGATTTGGCCAACTCGTTCTGAAGAGACTTAAGTTGTATTTTGAGAGACTGTATTTCTTGTTCTTTCTGAGGATCTATGCGGCTGCCAGTAGAAGCTTGAAAAAGTAGATACTCATGAATGGTGGAGATCCTTTGTTGGATTTCAGCACACAATTCTTCAAGATGTAGAATTCGAGAATCAACAGAAACCATCATCTTTTTCAGATTAGTCTGTACTAGGTCAACCTTGGATTCAATGCGATGAAGAACGGAATTTTGAGCAATGGCATTTTGGCTTTGCCAATTGAGAACAGCTTCAGCTTGAGTAACCTGTTTAGGGCGACCTTCAGCATCAACACCCTGAGGGTTTTGGACTTGAGGAAGAGTACGAACTTTGTCCTTAACTTGTTCCTGTAAGGCAGGAAAATCATCATCATAGGGTCTTGTGGGTTGATACATAGAGACTGTAGGGACTTGCTCGGGGGATGCCCAAGAAGGAGGAGTATATTTGACAAGATAGTCAAATTTTTCTGAAGGTTGTCCCAAGGTGTCAACTGTGCGGTCTCCATTTATGTATCTGGATTTCAGCTTCTTGCCAGAAGATTTTCTTTTGTGCCTGGGAGTATTATCTTTATCTGCCATGGCTTCATTAGAACAACTGTCACAATGACAGGTGTCCCAAAAATTAAGATTATCCTCTGCAAAAGAGTAGACGGGTAAACCAGTGTTTGAGAAAGACTCAATAGGTACTGGAAGAGGTTCATGGATAGGCTGCACCATTGAGATGGAAGAGAAAATTGCAGGGGGAGTTGTGGAAGATGCTCCTTTCTGAAAAATTATTTCTACAGTACCATCTGCCTTTTTGGTGAACTCAGGTTCCATGGACTGTATAGGAACAGAGTTTTGGTGCAGTTTTTCGTAATTGGTGATCCAAGAAGAGGGAAGTAATTTTTGCAATTCGTCTTTTGGGATCTGTCTTGGGACATGGGTGCAGGTGGCTTTTTGATTAGTATCAACAGTGATGAGTAAAGCATCATTGGTGACGGGGAGTACTAAATCAAAAGCATGATTTTGGACCCGATAAGCCATCTGATAGTGAAGAGTGGCTTGATAGGTGTCCAAGACTTGATCAGCACCAGTAATTTGTAGTTGGACTTTCAAGAAATGATGGAGTTGAGGATCATCCAACGCCATGTTGAAATTGGGATAGAAAGTAACAACCACTGTGCCACAATTAAGAGTGGTTTCAAGCGATCCAATGCAAGCATGTTGATACTCCAAATATCTGTTATCCAAAAGAGCTAATCGTGCTGCAACAGGTAAGCCTTTACGACCATGATAAGATAAAGCGAGACGAATAGCACCAAAGTGGATATGTGTATATCCTTGAGTGATCCATTGTTCTGGAAATTCAGATGGGATTTCAAGAGTAACAAATTGTTCTCTAGAAGTAGCAGGAATCTTATGTTGGTCAAAAGAGGAAGCTTGAACATATTCTTTTGTCATTTTAGGAGGATTTTTTATGAGAGTTTTAATACTACGAATGACCGAAGGAGATTTTTTAACAAAGGCATGATAAGGATTTAGTAGAGGAAGATCTGTTTCAGAGATTTTTTGTGTATCATCTAAAAGATTAACTTCATATAGATAAGCAAGCTTAGTTGAAGTAGACTTACGGAAAGAAGGGGAAGGAGGAAGATGGAAAGAGGAAGAAGAGGTCTGAAGAGAAGAGGAAGGAGGTGAGGATGAAGATGAAGAAGAAGTCATCCCAAAACCAGAAGAGCTCTGATACCAAAAATAGTAGAAACTCTGACAGAGCGGCTTAACACGGCCTTATTTTATGGGCAAACAATAGCCACTCACTGGAGTTGATTTCTTTAAAAAAAAAAAATTGAACCATTTTAAAATGTGTGTTTGTGATCATGATAGGTTCAGTGATGAGGTGGTCTTCAGATTCAAAAATGTGGACCCTAGTTTTTCCACCATTGAACATAGATATGGTTGTAAAAAAAGTATTATAGATAGAAAAACATGTCATTCGCGTAATTTTTGAAAATAAAATAATAAAACAATTCATCTTATTTTTTTTAAAAAAAAAAACTTGTGTGTGGATCTAGCTTTCTAAGACACTGTTAGATATTATATTTTAAAAGTATTTTTGAAAAAAAAAAGAATTTTTTTATTTTAAATTAAATATTTTTGATGTTTTAGATTATTTTGAAATGTTGATCTCAAAAATAATTTAAAAAAAATAAAAAACATATTTTGATGTATTTCTGAATGAAAAACAATTTTAAAAACAATCTCAACCACATTTACAAATATATATATCTATATATATATATATATATATATATATGATAAGTTTTTTTTAAAGAGCCTTTCATTAAAAACTAAATCAAAATAATATTTTTTTAAATTATTTTTGATATTATCACATAAAAATAATCTAAAATATCAAAAAAAATTAATTAAAAATCGAAAAATCAAAACTTTTTATGAACAGTTTTTAAACACAGTTACAAACATCCCTAAACCTAATTGCATATGGGTTTTAGACAAGGTGCACCGACAACTTCTCTTGCAAACCTAATCATAACAAGCTTGTTTTTATTTTTTTTCCCCTTTAAGTGGCCCTACGTTTTTTCTTCTTCTTATATTATGTAACTAGCTATATTGCCCGCGCGTTGCCGCGGGCATTTTTGTTTATATAATTTCACATAATTAAATCAACAACGATAAATTTATATGATATAACTAAATAAAAGTTATAGATCAGGAGATAAAATGTAAGAAAATTTAAATACAGTTTATTGTGCAAGCATAGATTACATCTTTTAGAATGTAGATATTATGTTATGAAAGATCATAACAGAGCGCGAACTAACATTTTCAAACCAGAGCAAAATATTTTAATAAGGAAAAAAAAATTAACCACAAAATCATTATTGTGCAAATAATTAAATTATTATTATTATTATTATTATTATTATTATTATTATTATTATTATTATTATTATTATTATTATTATGTTAGTAATGAAAGGGAAAAAATAAATGAAAGACTAAAAATATCCTAGAAACTTTAACAAAAGATAAGAGAAAAAATAAGAAAAAATAAAAATTATCATTGCAATTACTATAAAAACAATCAAAATGATCAAATTATCCGGAAGGGGAAAAAAATTAACAAAAGAGTAAGCAAGAAAAACAACTAAATTATTATTATTATTAATAATATTATTGTTTTTATCATTATTATCAATATTATAATTATAATTATAATTATAATTATAATTATTATTATTATTATTATTATTATTATTATGTTAATAATGAAAGAAACAAAAATATATGAAAGATTAAAAATATCTTAGAAACTTGAACAAAAGAAAAAAAATAAATATCATTGTTATTACTGGAAAAAAAATTATTATTATCAAATTATCGGGAGGGAAAAAAAATAACAAAAGAGTAAGAGAGAAAAAATCTTATTATTATTATTATTATTATTAGGATTATCATTATTATAATGATAATGATAATAATAATAATTATTATTATTATTATTGTGTTAAATACATTTATATATATATGGACAAAAGTTACACCGAGGACAAAAACTAAAAGCATAGATGCATAAATACCAATAAAAAATAAAGATTAAAAAAAGAACATATGAATTAATATAAAATAGAAAATTAAAAGAATAAGGACCAAAATGAGAAATGACATATGTAAAATTAATGCTAATTGAAGGATAAAATTGAAAAAAAAAACTATTTGGAGGACCAACAATAAATAATGAAAACTGCTGCCATTTAAAAAAAAATCAGAAGAAGAGGGACTGAAATCAAACTTTGTATATATTACTAATTTCAATTGGAGGACCAAATTACAGAAATCAAAACATCCGGACCGGAATAATTTAAGAAATAAGAAGTCAATAAAAAGTCAAGACTATAAGGACTGAAATAAATACTTATTCTATAATCAGTTTTAATTGAAGGGCACAATTGAAAACAATAAAACTTTAATTTGAATAAATCACTAATTAAAACGAAATCCAAAACCGCAGGGACCAAAATCAACTTTACACACATATCAGGGACCGGAGCTGACTTTGGGGGCGGCAGGAGAGAGAAACCCGACGTCCGTGAGAAATCCGGCCGCCGCGGCCTAACCGGATATCAACGACGGGAACGCGCCGCGATAGAGGAGAGATGACCTCCAGGCGCATCTTCTGGCGCGGCGGAAGCAAATTTTTGACGCCGGGAAGAAGGAGAACGCGCCGCCTTAAAGGCGCGTAAGCGGGGAACCCCGCTGGCGCGGGAAGGCGACGCGCCAGCCGCCCGCGCGAAAATATAATAAAATAATGGTGTAATTACGACGCCACCCCTGTCCCCAACTCTATTTACGGAAATACCTGAGCGGAAAGGACGCCGCTGCCCCCGATTCCTGTTCGCTATATTGTCGTTTAGTGGGCCCTTTTTCGTCTGTGCACTGTGCACTGAAGGATGGAAAAACCGACGGAGCCCCTGCCCCCTGTGCACTATTTTGTCGTTTTCGAGGGTTAGAGGCGTCAATACACTGTACAAAAGTGGAAAGTAAAAAAAAAAAAGTCAAAAACCGAAAACAATCCCGAAAAAAAAAAAAGAAGCCTGATGACCAAGGCCATTTCCGTCCATACACTGCTCCAGTCCACAGTAAACTGTGAGAGGAGCTACAGTGGATTGTCCACACCGATTAGGTGTTTTGTAATAGGTTTGGCTTCAAAAAACATATTCAAATGATATGTAAATAATTAATTGATTATGCCATATTTTTTCAAATAACATTATAGTTTTTAATGTTTATATTAAAGATTATTTTTTAATAATTATATACGAACCTAATATGTTTATTTTTTAAAAATCCTTCATGAACATTTAGTAAAAAGAAAATATATATTTTATTTTTGTAGTTTTTTTTATATCTCATCATTTTTTGATACTTGCGTGAAATTAATTTTTTATACATTAATAAATTCTTTACTTGAAATCAATAAAATATGTTAATTTATATTTTAATTGCCTTTTTTTATTCAATAAACCAAAAAAGTTTTTAACAAGAAAATAATAAGAAAATAAAAATTTGATAAAAAAAATATATTCTTTTCTAGAACTTAAATAATTATTTTCTTAAGAATATTTATTTTTATTACCACACAATTAATTAAAAAATAGAAAAGTTATCCACGTAAGTAGGTTAATATTTAAATGTAAATATATTATTTGCTTCTTAGAATGAAGTGTAACCTTTTATTTTAATTTTTAATTAGTATTAAAAAAATTCTTTAAACAAGTTTATATATTTTTTAATTCGTTTTATGTCACACATTATCTTTTAATTTTTAATTATTTTTTTTATAATATCAACAAATATATCCACAGTTCTAGACAGGGTTGTAAAATCCGTTCCGGTTTTTTGTTTGGAACGGAACGTTCCGGTTTCGGTGCATTCCGGCGTTCTGTTCCGGTTTTGTACTGTTCATAATATAATTAATTAATTATATATATAAAAAAAATTAAGTATAATTTTTATTTTTTATAAAATCAAAATTATGCAACAATTTTATTTTTTTATAATATAAATATTTTTTTTATTGTTTTGATTTTGGTTTAATTTTTATTTTTTAATAATAAATATTATATATATATATAAAGAGGGCGGGAGAAGTGGAGAACTCTCCCGCTCACCCTTTATATATATAATTATATATTATATATTATATTCTCCCGCCCTCTTTTTATATATATATATATATAATATAATATATATATATATAATATTTATTATTAAAAAAAAAAAAAAAAAAAACAAAATCAGTCAGGGTATGATTCGAACTCCCGTGCCCCATGTTGAATGCCGCCCCTGCAACCGCTCAGCCAAGCATCTTTCTTGTGTTCTCTTCCAATTAAATACGGTAATAATGGAAAAGAAGGGCGGCAAGTCAGGACCGGAACGGAACACCCGGTACGGAACCGGGGCGTTCCGGCCGGAATTTCCGGATCGGGCCGGGGTTTTTACCGGGACAAAAACATCACCGTTTTATCCCGGATTTTATAATAGAACGGGTCGTTCTGGCCATTCCAGCCGGAACGGAACGAAATTTATAACCTTGGTTCTAGAGCCTTCTTTTGGAATCTTGTAACGTGGATGAAAAAACTAGCTCCAATTCAAAAAGAAACACACGTAATTGAAAATTGGTTCTATCCACGTCAGTTTTTTTTTTGTTTTCTATCGGCTGTTTGGTTGAATTCGCCAATGGAACGATATTTTTTTTAATTGATTTTTTGAAAAATAAAAATAAATTATTTTAATATATTTTTAAATAAAAAATATTTTTAAAAACAATATCGTATTTACGGGAGAAAACTGGAGAACTTCCAATAATATATATTTTTTTAAAATCAATTATTCAGACATAGGCAGTATTCTTATGGGACTGACTATTTGCTAACATCTCCAATAGTCGGGCCATGATATTGTTTTATAGTCACGAACAGATGAAAGTTAAAGGTGGAATGTGTTGTATATTATAATAGTTGCTGCGATTATGATTTTAAAAAATGAATTTTAGTATTTTTTTAAAATGAAGTAAAAATAATTTTGAGTGAACCATGATAAAATTATTAACTAAACATTTTAAATTTGCTTCAACAAATTACTCTTTGAATTTGAATTTGAATTTGTTTTTTTCTAGATGATTTTGTTATGAGATTTGTCTTCAAATCCAATTCATATATTTTTCTTCTTATGATTAAGATATTCGATCCAACTTGCAAATATATAAACTTTGTTTTTTGATGTGAGAAAATTTGATTTCGTGAAAAATATATTTTGTGGGTCTAGATGAGTGAATAAAACCTTTAATTATCCAATATTCTTATAAGTAGTGGACGTCTTAACTCGAACTTGAGATCTATTGTGCAAATTATAAACTCTCTGCTATTCTATACCTTAAACTCTAAATACATTATCAATAAAAATATAATATTTAATTATTATGTTTTCCGCCGTCCAGCCGAAGACGTAAGCGAAATTTGTTTTCGCCATAATATTATCTGATCTTCGAATATTTTTTTATTTTATTATTAATTAGGTTTCAATCTGTTGAAACATTCCGGTCAATGCAGGGGACAACAAGTTGCGCCACCGAGTCTTGGACGTATCGCCGGAGCCCTTGACTTCAAAGTTACGTGTCCCTTTCATTATCTGGTTCTGTGTCATCGCTTTGATTTGCAAATTGGTCAATGAACCTGTCGATCATGGCATTGACAAAACACACATGCTTACGTAAACGTGACTCAATTTTAAAAAAAAATGTGTTTAGTTAAAATTATTATGAAATAAATCTATCATGAAAAATAAAAAATATATTATTCATTGTGTATTTTTCACTGTATATAAACACAGTGGATTGCAATAATAAAATTACAATTATACCGTAGAGCCAGAAAATTTAACTGTCAAAACCAGATATTTTTAACAGTAAATATATGATTCCGACAGTGAGGATAGGCGAGTTAATGGACAATTACCTAAAATATAATCGGTGTGGGCATTTCACTGTTGTCAATTTTTATTGTGCACTAAGACACATTGCACTGTGGACTTGATATTTGCTCAGGTACTTCGCGCGAGCATTTGCTCCTCTTTTTTTTTTGGTTTTTTCCGCTTATGAACATTGTATTAACGAATATGCCCATTGAAAACGACAAAATAGTGCACAGGATGCAGGGTCTCTCTCGGTTTTTCCCAACTTCTTTGCACAGTGCACTGACGGAAACAACCCTCAAAAAAGACAAAATAGCTTACAGTAAACGGGGGCAGAGACGTATTTTCCCATCAGGTTTTTTCATGAATACCAGTGGGTTCAGGGATGTGTAGGTAATTAACTATTATTTTATTATTTTTTCGGATGAACTGCGGGCGCGTCGTCCATACACGCTCGCAGTGTTTCACGCCAACGCTCCCTTGAGGAGGCGCGTGCGGATCATTAAGGCGATCAAAAATTCACTTCTGCCGTGTCAGGGGGTGCGCCGTAATGTCCTCTGTCCACAGGAGCGGCGCGTTCCGGTCATATATGTTCAGGTAAGCGGCGGAGGATGATTTTGTGTCGGTTGTTGTTTTTCTCTCTCTTAGCCGCCGAAATTTCTGACATGTCCCTGATGTATGTAGTAAGTTTACTTTAGTCCCTGAGGTTTTGATTTTGATTTTATTACTGATTTCTTTAATTCAAAGTTTGATTGTTTTCAATTGTGCCCTTCAATTAAAACTGATTAACTAAGTATGTTTTTATTGCAGTCCTTATTCTTTTGATTTTTGATTTCTTTTTGGTTCCTTCAATTTGTTCGGTATGGAGGTTTTGATTTCTTTTAATTTGGTCCTCCAATTGAAATTGGTCATATATCCAACTATTCATTTCAGTCCTCCTTCTTTGAATTTTGTTATTCAATTACACAACAATTATCATTATTATTCCTTTATTTATTTTGGTCCCAAAGTTTTTATTTGTTTCAATTTTATCCTTTAATTGGAAGTAATGATATATTTTATTTTTCATTCAAGTCTTTATTCTTTGAATTTTTATTTGATATTAATTCATTTGGTTTTTTTAAAAAAAATTCTTGGACAATGTTTATTTTTTATTAGCATTTATGCATTTATGCTTTTAGTTTTTGTTTTTAGTTTTTGTCTTTTTTTATTTGGGTTTTATTTTTAATCGGTCAAATCTTGGAATTTTAATTTTAGTTTGTAATCATTTTAAAATTAATATTGCTCCATTTTTCTCTTTATTCATTTTTTTTATGTTTTCTGTTATTTTTATTTGTTTTTTGGATTAGATGATTTGTCTAATTTTATTATTTACGCAATAATAATAATAATTTTAGTGATTATTTTTTAATTTCTTCTTTATAAAAATCTTTTGATTTTTTTAATGATTTTCCTGAAATTTTAATTTATGTCGGTTATCATTTTAAAATTAATATTGCTCTATTTTTTCCTTTATTCGTTTTTTTTGTGGTTTCTGTTTTTTTATTTGTTCTTTAGATTAGATGATTTTTATGATTTTTTTATTTGCGCAATAATAATGATAATTTTAGTAATTATTTTTTTATGTTTTTTTAATAAAAATCTTTTGATTTTTTTTTATGATTTTCCTTAAATGTTAGTGATTTTTCAGGGCAAATTAATTATTTTAATTGTTTTGACAGTAATGTTGATAATAATTTTAGTTGTTATAGCAATGATAATGACAATAACGTATTGATGGATTTTCAATTTATGTTTTTGTCTTTTTGTTGATAGAAAATTAACTACTTATTTTTGTTATTTGATTATTACAGGTATTTTCACAATTTATATTTTATTTTTGTTTGATTTAAATTGAATTATAAAATAAACTAATCTTAATACAGTGAACTCAATAATTCAGATATCCGAGTTTTCTTCCTTTTTAATGATGATGATAAATTTATGCTGGTTATTTTATTGGAAACTACTAAACAGATAAATTTATATCGATTTTAAATTCATATATTTTATAGAAAACTTATATTAAAATTTATTATTTTGATTAAATTTATATTATAATTAAAAAATACACACAATTGAAAAAAATATTGTGCCGCCCGCGACGAGGCGCGGGGGCATTGGCTAGTACTATTATATGTGGTGTCTAGTTGAAATTAAATTATTTGACTAACGAAGATTTTTTATATATAAACAAAAAGCTACCATTGGACCTAAGAATAAAAACCACGGCTTTAACTCTATCGGGCAACAAAACCCAGACCATAACCCAAACCCAAAAACCCACCGAGCTTAAGAAACACAGGCAGCCAGGTTCCGAACTGTGCTGTCTTGAGATCGAAGAAAACCTTTCTTCTTAAAACAACACCAAAACCACTTGATAGAAGATAGAAAGAAGTTGAAGAAAATTTTCTAAAAGAAAGTTTGAGCGATGAGCAGCATAGGAACAGGCTACGATCTCTCCGTCACTACTTTCTCACCGGACGGCCGTGTTTTTCAGATCGAATATGCTGCTAAAGCCGTCGATAACAGCGGGTATTTTTTCCCTAAAATTTCTTCATTCTTTAAAATTTCTAGACCAATGTTCTTTCTTTGTGTTGTTTTAGTATCATTACAGTTGATTAGGGTTTTAGGTTTTTCTTCTTTTTCGCTCATACTATTTTTTTTGCAGTACTGTTATTGGCATCAAATGCAAAGATGGGATTGTCATGGTATGAATTCTTTCTCTTTATTTAGAAATATCGATTTTTCTACATGCATTCATTGTAAATTAATTGTAAGACTGTTTAATTTTAGGGCGTGGAGAAGCTAATAGCGTCGAAGATGATGTTACCCGGTTCCAATAGGAGAATTCACTCCGTTCATCGTCACTCCGGCATGGTACTGCCTTTTCATTTTCTGTGTTTATGTTTGTATAAAATGCTGCAGAAATTTAAGAAAAAAAGACGGTATTTTTTTCATTACTGTGTTTGCAGCTACTTAGAGCTCAATTTGTTGGTTTTTATTGTTTTGGATGGAGATTTATATTGAAAATATATGCAAATTTATGGTCGTGGATAATATACATGACATCAGTGTTTTTAGTCTCTAATGGAATTTAATGTTGCTTTATGTGGCTAAAATGCCCGTTTATATGTAGTTCGCTTTTAGCACCCCTCATAAAATGGGGTCTTGTTTAGGATCAGTAGGCTTTGATTCTGATGCAGTAATGGGTCATCGTTGAAATCAACAATGAAACAAGTTTTGATTTGAGTGGATTCGAGATGGGTTTTTATGAGACATGGTCTAAGCAAATGATTACTGTTTCACAGAAGATTTAACTTAGTCTATGAGTTAGAGTTTGGTAGATGTGATGCTGGAATTTTGGCTTCTCCAATAAAACTCTATCGCAGAGGCTAGTTCAAAATTAAATGGAAGAACAGATAACATGTATTGATTCGTGTATTCCTCAATAAAAAGAGAGTGAGAGTAGCTCCTTTCTAGTTATTTCACGGGAAGATGTGCTTTTACTGTTCTGGTCTTAAAACCAAACACTTTGGTGAAGAATATTTTATTGTTTGTGCGACTGTATGCAAGCAAACATCAACTCTCTGTCTTTCATATTTCAAATATCAGGCTGTTGCTGGTTTAGCAGCTGATGGGAGACAAATCGTTGCTCGTGCTAAAAGTGAGGCAACCAATTATCAGAGGTTTGTTTTTGAACAATGCCTTGTAGTTGAAGTTGAAGTGTTATTTTTACTCTGAAGCCTGCTTGAGTATTAAATAGAAACCAATAGATTGTTACAAATTCTAGTTGATTGGCTTTTGGCAGTGGATGTTGGAGGGCTGAAAGTAATTTTTCTTTTTCTTTTATTTTGAGTGCTCTTGGATCAGCTGTGACCCAGTCACTCCAAATTCAATTATGAACGTAGTAGCATGCACTTCATATAACTTCCCATGATCAACTACTAGGACTGCAGCATGTGTTAGTGAGCCCTAAACTTGATGATAACTCAGCCTGCTACAATTTTCGTTAAATTAAATGTGAGCTGTACAGGATCAAGATTCAAGACACATCACATGTTGTAAAGTTGGTGTTTGGACAGCTCTTGTCTGTCTAAGGCCTTTGCTGTCTGTTCAATATGACAAGATTTCTATTAAAAGCCGATGCTATATGCTTGCTCGGATATCATCTTTGTTCAAGATTGGAGATGGGGCACTGTAGCATGATTCAATTTGCCTTGTGGATCTCTTAGACCTCAAGTTCGCTAATTCTGAGTGTCATTATGATTTTTTAGTGTTTATGGCGAACCCATTCCTGTCAAGGAGCTCGCTGAACGTGTTGCTAGTTATGTGCATCTGTGCACCCTCTATTGGTGGCTTAGGTAATTTTTTTTTTTTGTTGTTGTTGAAATGTCTTCTTCACCTGTTCTTTCCTCTATTTAGCCTTCAGAAAAACTACATAAAAGTTTTTATGCTGCAGGCCATTTGGTTGTGGGGTGATTCTCGGTGGTTATGACAGAGATGGACCACAATTATACATGGTTGAACCATCTGGCATCTCCTATGTGAGTTGATTTGTTCTAGGTTTGCCTGTTTCCTTTGCAATGTTTCCCCCTTTTAATTTTGTTTCATGGTGTGTTTCTTATCCAATGCCGTGTTGTTTGATTGGATGTAGAGATATTTTGGCGCTGCTATCGGGAAAGGGAAGCAGGCTGCTAAAACGTAAGTTATAATATTTGTTTTTTTTGGTTAGTGTGTGACTTTATCACAAGGACTTGTGACATGACTGGAATTTAGAAGGTGATGTTCATTTCTTTTTTCAGCTCTTTGAATATAGTGTACTCATTTGAAGCCAATTTATCAATTGGCAAAGGAACCATTTTTAGTGTAGGAATTAATCTTTACAGAAGGTTTAATTTTGTTAGCCTCTTTTCAAATTAATTTGGATGCTGTATTTCGTTAATTTATATTATCTTTTAGCTAGTGTTTAGTTTTTATTCCTTTTTTTCCTTTAAAAGTGATTGAATTATTGCTGTGGACAGAGAAATTGAAAAGTTGAAGCTGTCTGAAATGACATGCCGAGAAGGAGTCCTTGAAGTCGCCAAAATGTGAGTGCTCCAATTTCTTATTCTCTATCTCTCTCTTTTCTTGCATGTGTTTATTTTTGTCAATTGTCATTCCATTCAATATATTTTTTCTGTTTTCTTTCGATTCTGGATCTTTTGGGAAGGACTCTATTAGTTCAACAATGTTTGCCAAACCTTGGTTCCTCTGTTCTCCTTCCTCCCCTTTTAAATCCTTGCTGATGCCTTTGCTAAATTTTAGATGATGTAATAGCATTCATATAGCTTTCAACAGCTGAGCTTAATCACCACTTTAAGTCATCCCCCCCCCCACACCACACACACACACGTGGGTGTGGTGCAGTCTTTGTATTGATATGCTCTTCCTCCCTTCATCAGCATTTACAAGCTACATGATGAAGCAAAGGACAAGGCCTTCGAACTTGAAATGAGTTGGGTTTGTAATGAGTCAAAGAGACAGCATCAAAAGGTAATTGTGGTTCATTCTCACTTTGAGTAATCACATGCATTTATCATACACTGGAGCAGAGACATCAAAAAGTGGACTTCTACCTTATATGTTGCATGACTGGCTCAGTTATTTGCAGCCTGACATTTTTGGAGATATTAGTTTTTGTAATTGAAGAAAAGGAAGCTAGTGTTCACTTGTCCTAGTTTCCACTTGGAATTCATGTGTTCCTGTGTATGCTGCAGTGTAGAAGGAAACCAGCCTGTTTTTTATTTCAATATTAGAAGCTGCATTGCAATTTTTATGTGAAAGACAGACGTCTCATGCTGTTCTTAACTAGCTCAGCATCAAGGAGAAGTGGGGCATTGTTAATATGGAATGAAAAATGATATATGATGCCCATCCTGTCCAATAACCAGTTCATATTTCTTTCTTGATGATGTTTTCTTATACGCAATCAGTCCAGTGTTAAATGTTCTTGCTGTGGGCATCAGGTTCCTGATGAACTCTTAGAGGAAGCCAAGGCTGCAGCTAGGATTGCACTTGAAGAAATGGATGCTGATTAGTTAAGCCGGGGATTCACCCCCTGGAGATTACTGTTGTCTTCCTGCAATAGGTATCCACTTTTCCCCTTGTTAGATAACCAAGTGAGCTTGATGTCTTTTAATTGAACACAGGCAAATTCTAGTGGGATTATTGTTAGTGTATTCTGGTTGCAGGTAATTTGAAGTGATGTCCTGTGGTTTTTTTCTCATTCTAGTCGTCATGCATGTAAAACACTTGCTTGCATTAGGCCAGGCGCAATCGATGAGATGATTTTATTTTGACAGGCTCTCATTGTTACGTTCGAAATCTTTTTTGTGAATGGCCACAATATCATCCTGGAGCTTATTACGAATTCTTGTCATGCGTTTAAATGGTGATGTCCTAATTTGAGCCCTAACAAACTCTGTTTACGTCGTCAAAAGTTTGGAGTCAATTCCCCCCCCCCCCCCCCCCCCTCTCATTATCCTTACCTTTTCTTGTGAGCTCACCTCTTTTAACAAATGAGGGGAAATATTGAAAATAAGTTTTGATTTCTGTTTGTTATAGGGAAAGTCTCATCTAAGGGTGTGTTTGTCAGAGAAAAATGGAAGGAGGGGAGGAGAAATGGACTACTTATCTTTCAACTAGCTGTTAGATTATAAAAAATGGGGAAGGATTATAGTTAATTTATAAAAATTAAAAGCTGGGATTTTTGAATGAATGGAAATATAGGATCTAATCTGCCCAAATTGAGAGGTTTGAGTAAATAAACAATGAGAATACTCGATTCCTTCTCTCAAACAATCTGGCAAACAGAGTGTAGAGATTAAGGTTTTGTTTGGGAACGAGGTTACAGCTGCAGTGCAATTCCGATGAGGCTTCTGGCTTTTTGAGCTGTGGTTCCTTCTGCCCTTTTAACTTCTCAACACACCTCTCTCTCACTAGTGCTCAAGATGAAGATGTGGTGTTAATCTCTTGCAAATCTTTGATTGAATTGAAGCTATAGGTGTGCTCCACCAGTATTAACGATCTCTTGTTCCAAGATAACCAGCATGAATTTCTGACTTCCAAACAATCGAAAAATATATGTAAAAAAATTAAAATATTTTTTCAAAAACATTTTTATAAAATACACGCTTTATTAACGCGTCTTACCAGCCCGAGACCTAGTTGGGAGCCTAGAACGGTCTAGGTTAAAACCCGATTGTCAATCTGTATATTTATTCCTTTTTTTTTTTTGAAGTTTTTTTTTATTAGAACGGTGTTATTTTTTAAAAAAAGAAATATAACTTTCGACAAACCGGATCAACCCCTACACCATGTTTTCAAACTATGGTTTTATCCCTATATATATATATATATATATATATATTGCATAAAATATTAAGTTGAAGGTCATGACCATTTTTTATAAGCTCATAATGAGGTGAGATCGTTATAAAATTTAATGTCCATTTATTTTTTCACTCAACCTCCAATCTGTCTTTTCCAAATTTGACACAAAACAATAATTATATATTTATCAATTAATTATATATATATGATGGATTAGTATATAGAATTCTCTAAAGAATTAAACAGTTGTGAAATCCTAGTTGATCTTATAATTAATATATTATGATTCAAGTCCAGAGATGAATAAATAAATAAAAAAACTTCCATTCCCATTTCTTTCATTCTTTGCAACAAAAAAACTAATCTTTATTCTTCAGCACATTAATTTATAATCAAACAAAACCAAGATTAAATGAAGAAGAAAAACAATATTCACCCTTGACAGATTGATAAACACACACACACACACACACACGTATATCTCTCAGTAAAAGTATCCCATATAGCAGATCCTCTTCCATGCTTGTTTGTTTCACCTCCGTACTGTATATCATAAATGAAAGAACATGAGATCTGATACAAAGAACTTGTTATGGTACTGACTCCTTGAATTAGTTAAGCCGACGAGGGTATTTCAAAATTGAAATCATCTGGAAAAGAATGACAACTGAAGTTATCTAGTTATGAAGCCTTGAGAACTGAGAGAGGGACTCACGATTAAATATTATACGGCTTGCTAGGATTAGGGTTACAATTCTATGATGTACTTTATTTGTGAAACAGAGCAAAAAAATATAAAGCGAGTTATTTAGAGATGGTGAGATTTTCTTGGATAAAAGAGATTGTGAGGTAGTTTGTGTTAGAGCTCTAGGCGTGAGGATGCCAATGCACACTGCTTAGAACTCGACGGTGATAAACAGAGGCAACAATGAATTTGGCAGACAACATACAATGGTTTGTGCGAGTCATTGGATTCTTGACTTGGTATGGATATGAGGCTTAGATCATGAATCTTTTAAGCCGACAACAAACATAATAGAAACCGACAGTTGGGACTGTCTGGTAGACATATAAATTGTGAGTTAGTTGTGACAGTTATGAAGCTCCAAAACTTGTATTGCTCTACAAACTACTAGTGTCAAAGGAACATGGGAAAACTACCCATCACTTGCTAGAATATATGTCACTAAGTTCATGTAAACCATGTATAAGAAAGTTTCTTGCTATGTCTTGAAAAATAATAAGGATGATAATTGTGCCTTGTAACTCACATATCCTTGTCTTTATATAGGCTGAAAAGCCTTAGTTGTGTTGCATGCACATTTATATATGGTGTAAATCCTTTGTTTTGTGAGATTAATAAAAGTTGAGATATTTTTTATAAGTGTCCCCTTTGGAGGAGTGAAACACAAAGTTATGGATAAACACAAGTGGAAAGGGAGACGAGGCTTAGTTTAGTCCGACCTAGATTATCACATAAGGTTGAATTTTGGGGTGCAAAATTTTGACATTGTGACAATTTGCATGATAAAAAATAGTGGTTCATGCAAGAAGGAATTGACGAACACCATAATGATGCGACAATGCTTTTGTAGACTATGAAAATAATAGATGCGCTTTTCCTATGAATTACAAAAATAATATCAACTTCCTGATCGAAGTTAAAAATATTAGACCTTTAAAATAAAACCTTTTTTATGATAATTTATATGCATTTAAAAAAAAATTCATATCGGTTTCACTAGACTATCTAGAAGCTAAACTACTCTGGTTTTAAAAATGTAGAAAAAATCAGTATAATAACTTATTCAAAGAGAGTTTAAAATAAAGAATAATAATTCAAGAAAAATGTGTTTCATTTTTCTTGGTCTCTCCTTTTTTTTATTTCTCTTATAAATCTTAAAAAAATCCCAACAATAAATATCTAGTTTCAATTTCTATCCTAAATAAATTTTTGTGTTGATTTTTATAAATTTTCAATTTAGTTTTTTATTTAGATTTGATCATGTTTACCATTGATATTGAGCGTTTTATTTTGTGAAAAATGAGATGACTTTATATTAAAAGTTGATTTTTTTTTATGGTACTTAAAGAGTAAATAATGACATCTTATTAGTTACTCGATAAGCTCATCTTAAAGAAAGAGATAGACACAAGGAGAAACCAGAAGATGAAACCCATAACCCACTAAAAGATATAACAATATATTCATCTAGGGTTTATCTCTCTTAGTTATATCTATTTTTTTTTATAAAAAAAGTGGGCCTATTAAGTACACAATAGGATGCCACTAAACACTTCTTGAACACCATAATATTATTTCTCTAAAACTTGTTGGAATCCAGAATCAACATCAACCAAAGCTTGATTTATGGATCATCTAAGAAAATAAATGAGATTATAAGTACTGAAATTAGATCTTACACTTTAAATATTTTTTTGATATTTTACCTTTTTACACTAGATGTTAGTTCTTTATTAATATAGAAAGTGAGTTATACACAGACAAGAATTAAAACAAAAATATTTCCTATTCTTTTCTCTAGTATCAATTTTATTATGCTATCAAAGCATCATCCTAGTGCTTGATATTTTCTCACTTTTTAGATCACATTGGGCATTTTATGGTTAACTCTTGAAAGGTTACAACTACGCAACATGGAATCATGCTATGGTGATATCTTTGGAAGCCAAAAACCTTAACTTTTGAAGGTTACTGCTATGCAACATGGACTCATTCTATCTAAAATAATAAAGTCATAAAAATAAATGCTTCATTGTCATATAATAATAAATCTCATCACTGTAAAGGAACAACTATAAATATTACATTAAAGTCAATTTAAAGGCATTAATGCTTTACAAATTAATTAGAATTGTCTTTTTTTTTTTAATTTTATCATCGCCATTTCCACTATAATCTCTTACATCGAATTGCTTCTCGACAATATTATCATCTTTATTGATTTTTGTATGTTCACTTATTCTCAATATTTTTTTTTCTAAATCAGTAGATAGAGCAACTTGATATGGATTAACTAACTCATCAAGTTGAAAGACATCATCTCATGCAGTTACTTCATCGATACCATTTTCAACAACATGAACATGACCTCAAGGTTTAGTTTTCGCTATGGATAACCAATCAAACCTAGAACAATCCTTTATAAGGGAATGATTGTATGTATAATAAACTTGTTGACAGTGCTTAGCAAAAACAAAGACATAATCAATATTGCAAAATTTATTTTTTGTATTAGTTTTGACCAAACCATGATAATGATCTACTTTGATTTCTCTATTAGTGGTATCATGCCAATATCATTCAAATAAGGAGACTATATTTTCCTCGTTATGATATTGTAATTTAATCACCTTTTCTAACTTCTTATAATAATCAACTTCAAACTAATTAGATATTGACATCTTAACGCAAAATTCATTGCTATATGTCTTTCTACTATGACCATAATCTCCCGTATGAATGACATATCCATTGATAAAATACTTTTCTAGCATTTCACATTTATTCTAGGACCTAGGCATAGTAAACTCAAATTACCTTAGGGTAAATGCTTTATTAAGATGAATAATGATCATAGTTGTAAAATCCGTTCTGGGTACCGTTCCGGTTTTTTGTTTGGAACGGAACGTTCCGGTTTCGGTGCATTCCGGCATTCCGTTCCGGTTTCGTACTGTTCATATATAATTAATTATATATATATATATGAAAAAAATAAAATATTAATTTAAGAAGCATAATTAAAATTCAAGATAAATTAACTTTAATACAATACAAACACAAAGTCAAACAAATATAATCTCAAAATTAAAAACATCTCTAAATTCTAAAATATTATGAAAGTAAAAAAATTCCAACAGTATAGTCTTTTATTTTCCACAAGGTCATGCTGACTCTTAATTTCGTATCTCCCTTGAAATCTTTTATATATATATATATATATATATATATATATATATATATATATATATATATATATATATATATTATTTTGAATTTTAAATTGATTTCGTTTCCTTTTAAAGGAAGTTGTTTGTCCTTATTCCTTATAAACTTTTCATGACAGCCGAGCACTCTCAAATCTCAATCCTCCGTCAATTTCTCTCAAAAAAATCCATTCTCTCATCTTGAAGGTCTACGCCAAGATTGGCTTTGTCCCTTTGCCACTGTCAAATTCCTTGCTAACCCTAACACTGATGAGGTCTACGCCAAGATCGGCTCCGTCCCTTTGCCAAACACCGACCTTGATTTAGCTCACGATAGGGGACTTTGATTTTGATTTTGATTATTGCACAAAAAAAGAAGGGTGTGGCTTGGATTGACACAACTGAAGAGGCAGCCAAAGCCTACGATGAAGCAACGATGTTGATGAGTGGCCGTAGCGCCAAAACAAACTTCCCGGTGGTTGCAAATCAAACAAGAAATGGTCAGAAGACTCAGAACTCTCAATCCCCTGTTGTTTTGTTGATTTTTGAGCCCGGAACGGCACGCCCGGAACCGAACCGAGGTGTTCCGGCCGGAATTTGGCCGGAATTTCCGGATCGGACCGGAATTCTACCCGGGACAAAAACGTCGCCGTTTTGTCCCGGATTTTTCAGTGGAACGGGCCGTTTCGGCCGTTCCAGCCGGAACGGAATGGGATTTATAACTCTGATAATGATAACGATAATATAATCTCAAGCTTTCAGATTGTTTGGATGATATTCACTTCAAGCTTTTCCATGTGTTGGGTATGAAAAAAAGTAACTAATCTATATGAGTGCATTCTATATTCATATTGCAAATAAATAGTGGTAAGTAAGGGGAATGAATATTTGCATAAACACGTGGTAATCATGACTATTTATTATATACAATATACAATCTATAAATTCACTAATTTATATGTATTTAAAGAATGTCCATTAGGAAAACATAGAACCTTAAGTTATTGGTAGATAAGTAATTGTGTATTATTGTTTAAGATAAAATTGGTTTAAGGATTTAGGACTCGTTACTTTTATTATAAATCAACTTCATATTCTTATGCTAACAAAATAAAGATACATCCATTATATCGTTTGTTTTCCCTTTCACATCCATCACCGTTTTAAAATATTTTCAAGCATATTCTTTTCTACATGCATGAAATCAAGATTATGGAGGAATAAAATAATCCTAATAAGAAAGATTCTAAAAAATACTTGTTTTACCCACTTACAAGGTAAACCAAAACCAAGAAACTTCTACTTATCAGATTGAAAATCAAACACAATATCATCGTTCTATAATACCATGTCATACAATTATTTACCGATGGTATCGGCGGTGCAATATCTATTTTAAATTTACCAACAAAGAAATCACTTATATTATTTTTTACTTGTGATCAGCTAACAAGAAATACTAGTGGCAGTAAAAAAAATATTTTACCATCATTTGTTAAGCCAAAGGTCTTGCTTTTTTCCATACATTATAGACATGATTATTTCATATACATGCTCCAATAATTGATAATCCATAACAAAGCTTCTTTAATTTAAAAATCCTATAGTCTCAATATATTATAATTCAGGGTCCTAGATGACCACAATTGTCTCAACTCATTAATCATTGGTCAAATACAAACACCTATGTTCTTAACAGGACTATTAGAAATAGGTATGACTGTAAATAAAAACATGAACTCCAACTTTATATATATCCTTGGTGGTATGTTATAAATCATTAATATCACTAGCCAACAAGAATAAGGAGTAGCAAATGACCTAAACAGATTGAGCCCGTCTATATGTAAACCTCGACTATAAAATAAGAGAAAAAGAGAAAAAAAGTGAAAAAAATGAGGGGTGGAAATTTAATGTATAAAAATATAGCGGGACACTATATGAAATAAAAAGTAGGAGTATAGGGACTACAAAATTATAATAAAATAAAGAAAGGACCAAAATGTAAATAAAGACATTTGACCAATTATAAAAGGGTTAATAGTGGCAAAATAAAAAGTCTAATGGTCAACTAGTCTAAGAATGAAAAGGGAGAAGAAATTGTGAGAGAGAAAAGGTAAAAAAAACTCTTCAAATTTAAGTAGATTAAAGGATCAAAGGGTGTTCGGGAGTGACTAAGATATGAATTCAAAGAAATCTTATAGGGTTTCTCACTCAGAGGTGGTGGACTAAAAAAAAAAGAGAAAAAATAGAAGTTTATAGGAGTGGATTTCAAGCTTCAATTTACTTATTTTTCTTGGGATAGAAAGTGACAAACTCCTCCTTGGTTTTTATTTCTTTATGTTACTGATGTTTTTTTTTTTAAATTTGAGTACACTTGAAATATTGATTTTGTGTTTATTTGTGTAGTAATGAATTAATGAATGATGAATTAGACATGATTTGATAGAAATAAGGTAGGGTAGTGTCTCAATTGAGAAAAGTTTTGAAGAGAAATTTTCACCCTTCATTAGCAGGGTTTCGACAATTTGGGTTTTAGTAGGGGAGGAGAATTAATTAATGCAATTGAAGTGAAATTATGTGCTAGATTGGTTTAATTGAAAGTCTAGTTTATCAAAATAAGTAAGAAAATGGAAGGAAAAATTATTAGGGAAAAGACCATAGAAAATTAAGGAATTAAGAGGGAGGTTAGGAAAAAATTTAGGATGGTTAAAATTTAAAGGTTTGTATAATGTTTAATGAAGGGTTTTAGACCTATTCTAGTAGTTTCATGCAATTTGAATAATATTTGAAGTGGAAATCATGATTTTTAAGTAAAGGCTTATAGCAAATTTTAAGCTAGTTAAAATTCAAAGACTTGTTAAATGTCTAATAAAGGCTTTTAGACCTAGTCTAGTAGTTTCATGCAATTCAAATAAGATTTGAAGTGAAAATCATGAAATTTAAGTTAAGGGTTATATAAAATTTTAAGTTGGTTAAATTCGAAGACATATATAATGTCTAATAAAGGGGTTTAGACCTACTCTAGCAGTTTCATGAAATTCGAATAGGATTTGAAGCGGAAATCATGAATTTTACATTTAGGGTTAAAGAAAATTTTAGGCTTTTGAAAATTCAAAGACATATATAATGTTTAATACAGGGTTTTAGACTTATTGTAACAGTTTCATGCAATTTGAATAAGATTTGAAGCAAAAATCAAGAATTTTAAGTTAAGGGTTAATCTTAAGCCAGTTAAAATTCAAAGACTTGTATAATGTTTAACAAAGGGTTTTAATGTACTCTAGCAATCCTGTACGATTCGAACAACAATTGAAGTAGAAATAATAAATGTTAAGGTTATAGCTTATGAAAGTTTTTTAGAGAAATGCAAATTAAGTATAAATTGACTTAATTGGGGTAAAGTAACTTGTAATAAATGTTAAACTAGTTTGAATTGAGGAAAAAAACATGGTGATCCTAAAAGCATTGATGATCGATTAAGGAATACTAGGTGATGAATAATAAATGTGTGTTTATTTAAGAGAATTGTGACTTAACAACCATAATTTTTTGTGTGAAATTTTTTAGAGAGAATATCAAGTTGGTGTGATTTTAAATTCATATGGAAATTTTAACTGAAACAAGAGAAACAAGAGAAACAAGATGCTTCAGACAATATTAGGGAGCTACGAGTCGCGCACACTCAGCAAGCAGTTGTCTTACACTTAACTTATCCTCTTCAATATATACTTATTTTATCCAAATTATTTAAAAGCGTCTTATCTGAAATCTTAGAAATTATTGTTTGTAAATTGATGTTGAGTCTAATGTTCCTAGTAAGGAACTAGTGTCCAGGAAAATAGAGTTGATAGATTAGTGTTTCTGGTAAAGAACTAGTGCCCGAGAAAATAGGCTAACAAATTAGAGTTCATGGTAAGGAATTGGTGCCCAGTAAAAATGGGTTGATGGATTAGTGTTCTTGGTAAGAAACTATTGCTCGAGAAAAAAATTGTTGTATTAGTGTCCTTGGTAGGGGATTGATGCTCGATAATCGCGCTAAGTCAAAAATTATATTTGATTGTAGTAGTCATAGTGAATTTGAGTAGTTATTATAGAATTATCTTAAAAAAATAATTTAAGTGACTTAACTTGTAATAATGTATGGTATTGTATGATATTATTTATTAAAATGCTATTTTTCTGTTATTTCAAGACCATTTTAGTAGTAGATAGATCTTGATAAAGCTAATAGTTATTTTTTGGGAAATATTTATAACATGTTTATAGTTTGGAAATGAAAAACTAAAAAAATGTATGAAGTGGAAGTCAATATTATGTAATAGTTTAAATGATGTTCATTTTGAGGGTTGTAATATTTTAATAGTATGTGTAGAATATATCAATAATTAAATTATGAATTATGTATGATGGATGTCTTTATTCAATATTATAGAAAATATGCACAAGTGAAATTACAAGTTTCTATAAGTCTTTCTAATTTGTTGGCATGAATCGGATTACATATGAATATAATTATTGACACGTAAATTGTTTATATCTAAAGTATATTGATTGAATATTGTTTAGAGATGTGTTGTTGACAAATTGATGTTGGAATATTGAGGTCGATAACTTGGAATGTAATAATTACAAGGGGAATTGTCGAATTTTCAATAAAATATATATAGAAAAAATATCCTGATTTTGTATGTAAAATTGAGAAATTTCCCCATAACATTAAAATAAGATTTTGGGGAAGTTACTATACATAACCTAAGATGTACATTTCGTGATTCTATTGAGAATGATGAGATGTACTTTATTAAAACTGTCGCACCCTTCGCGAGAGCACGGTGACCCTCCCTGTGAGCGGGGAAATGTCGGGGTTTTATCTTTAATTTTTGTGAAAAAGGGAGTCGCCACCTAGTATTATGACTATTAGAATACCTAAACTGGTCTTTCAGAGATTCTAAGGCAAGAGACTGATTGCATAAAAGGAAGGTTTTATCACCCCTAGTACGCCTTACCTAAGGTAAGTTGATTGGTGTTTTGGTTTGCCTTATGATTGCTATGTTATTGATCTTTCAAAAATATGTTGGTTGAATGATGATGACGTATTATTCCTGTAAAAATATTTTGGATATTTACCACTTTACGGTTTCTTTATCCAAATATCAACAGTGAATAATCATGAACTATCCCCACCAATATTTTGGATATTAATCTCTTTAGGATTTATTTACCCAAATATCAACAGTGAATAATATGAATCACCAAAAATAAGATTTTGATATTTTTGAAATATTGCGTGCAGCGATGGGATGCCGCTTGAAACTTCAGTGGCGTGCCTGACACTGTTCAGGTGACTGAAAAGTGCAGGCACGCATGCAAATTTTCAAATGATTTGGGAGGGTGAAAATATAATTTGATCCCTCAATTTATAATTGCTCTAATTGCAACCCCAATTGATTTTGAACTTTTAATTTTGTGCAATTGTATCCCCGTTAGAATTTCAAGAGCATCCTAGCTTTGCGCGCCTTTTTTTTATTCTGGTCCTTGGTTTTTGATTTGTGTGATTTAACCCTCAATCGACCATTAGACACTCAATTTGTTCAATTTGGCCCCTGACTTCGCATAATTGGCTTGGAAAAAATTCAATTCAGTCTCCAAAAATTCCAATCTTATCAATTGAACCTGAATTAAATTCAAGAACTTGATTTCTTATCAACTATGCCCTTAATAAAATTAATTTGACCAATTTAAAGTATAATTAAGTCATTGCACTTAATTAAACCCTTCAATTGGACCCTAAATTAATTCTCAAATATAATTACACTTTTAAATTGGCCAACGATTAAATTGAATTGGCCTATAAAAATATAATTATATCTTTCGACTTAATTTTTACATAGATTTATCCAATAATAAATTATTTTAGTCTTGAATCTGTATTTTCCTTCATTTCTGAGCATAAAAGAGATACGATCGAGCTCTCGAAAATGTCAAAAATTTTCACCTTGATTTTCCTACCGACACCGGCCCCTTTTATTTTCATTTTTGCTATTTTTGGGTAGATTTGAGGAATAACCCAAAATTGGGTTATGACAATTTATAAGCCTCATCATCTAAAGATTGTATCATGACTTTATCAATCATTAAATAGAATGATGTCATGTCATGTGCTAAGTAGTTTTTGGAGACATAAATAACTTTTGCAGTGTATAAATGATTGAGAAATATCTAAATTTTCTATGTGTGACAAAAGTTCATCGTTACTAGTTCTGAGTGTATACCTAGTCTGCCTATAGGTTATACACTCGGTCAAATATTTATTTTTAATGTAGTACAACATGTAAAATTTTAGACACATGCCAATTTTTTGGTATCCTAACCAAAGATTTAAAAGCATATAAGTTCTTTTTTGGGTTTTTCCTTTTTGGTATGCACCCATACTATAATGGTTTGTTATAGTCTTTTAAAAGATTAAAAACCATGATTGCATATATATATATATATATATATATATATATATATATATTTGATTATTCATTTATGATTGAATATTCACCTGCATAACCTTAATTCTTTCTTATCATAAAAAATTATTTCTGGTTATGACAAAGTATAAGGTGAGTGACTCGTATATTTTTTTATTGTAGACAATTTGACACAATTTTTCTACCCATTTTATCTACGTGTGACTTTGTAATTTTTTTTATGTGATATTAAATCTGAAATATCATACATAAAGAAGTTGCAAAAGTCAATTTTTAAGAAAAATAACATAAACTGATGAATTATTTTGAATATTATTCTCATTGTTATTATCATGATTGTTAAATTATCACAATTATTATAGTTATCATTATAACCATTTTTGTATATAATTAATATTTTAATTATTATTTTCATACTATTGCTAACACCAATGTTGTAGTTAGAAAAAAATTAAATTATTTTTTTATTTTATAAGATTTATTCTTAATATTATTATATTAAATGTATTTTAGAACACTAACATTTAATTAATTTGATTTTTTTTTTCAAAAAAACTTAGGTCATTTATTTATATATATTTTAAGGCGTTAATATTAAAAAAATCAAAATATATAATTAGTCTAACATATTTATAAGACAAAAACCTTACAAATAATCATTATCATTGTTTTGAATGCCTTATCTATAATAATTAGAAATTTTAACACCTAAAAATATTAACAAAAAAGAAATTAAAAAATAAAATCAATGACATAACAAAAATAAATATTATTAGCTTAAAAAATATTATTTGACTTTAACCATAAATACAAATAATAAAAAACCAAAAAAAAGAAAAAAGGGAAAAAAATAATAAATGATCACCAACAAAAATTAAAATTTAAGAACAAAATTAAAAAAAACAAAGTCTTAACAAAAGAGGAAATAATAAAAATTAAAAACAAAAACCAAGAGTATATACATACAAACATGGATAAAAATAGGAACCATTTCATAAATATATTTAGAAAAATAAAGGAATTAAAATAAAATCAAAGATTAAAAGTATAAGGGTCAAAATAAAAAATAAATATATAATCAACTTCATTCCAAGGACAAAATTGAAACAAATCCAAATTTTGATACCGAAAATATTAAAGGATTTAAAATCAATCCGGAAATTAAAAGACCGAGGACCGAAATGAAACTTAAATATATTTGATGAAAGCTGACCCGGACACCCCAATTATCAAAATAAAAAAAATGGGTCTAGGGATTAGTCGTGGTGCGCGTAAGCTGGTCTGTACACCACGGTTATAAAAAGAAAAATTATTGGATCTGAGGATTAGTCAGGGTGCGCTTGCTCACCCGGACACTAAAGAACAAAGCAAAAAAAATATTTAAGTGGAAAAAGAAATAAAAAAAGTATAACCGGGAAAATGTTTTAGGAGAAAAAAAAAATTGGGTTCAGGGATTAGTCGTGGTGCGTTTAAGTTAGTCTGAACACCTCGGTTATAAAAAAGAAAAAAAAATATATAAATGAAAAAAAAATAAAAAAATAAAATCAGGGAAAAAATATTTTAGGATAAAAAAACACGGGAAAAAAACAAAAAAAAACTATAGCAGGAAAGCAGAGGAAACAATTGCTGGGAACAAAAAAAACAAAAGCTATCCGATGTGAAATGTGTGAAGAGCTATGTGCTTTCCCCCACATGTTTGTTTTATTGTATTGTTAATTGGTATAAGAATTGAGTTATCCGTCCGCACTTTTAAAGTTTAGAGTACTTAAAAAATGATTATTTATTATTATAAAATTAAATGAAACTAATTTATTAAATTTAATTATATATATAAGTGGATTTCACATGTAGTGATATTTCAATACGATCCTCGGTAGCTATCTATACAATAATGTTTTGAAGAATCTCATCAGTTTACACACCTAAAAAGCCCTAGACCCTTTTCCAGGGTCTTCAGAAAATCGAACAAAAACTTATACCTTTCTTTTCTGTAAGAAGTAAGAACACGTAGAGTCGAGATTTTCTGCTCCATCAACAATGGGTTCAGGTGTTTTTTCAGATTTATATCATCAAATTCACCTGATTAGCAAAACCCCATAAATAAATTCTGTTTGTTGTTTTGTTTTTTCATTCTTAATTGTTGCGAATATATTTTCAGATGCAGATATGGAGGATTATGGGTTCGAGTACTCAGACGAAGAGCCTGAGGAACAGGATGTTGATATTGAGAATCAATATTACAACTCTAAAGGTTCTTTATTTTCTTTCCTTATATATATATATTTATTAATATATGGGTCCTTATATATCCATTTATTTATTGTTATTTGGTGCAAAATCGAGTGTTGTCACTGATAATCGATAATGTGTTTTTATGGTTTTACGAGAAAGGGTGATATTGCTTGTTGAAGATTATTTGTGCAAATTATTGTTTTTTATTCTCTTTTTTTTCAAGTTGGGCTCGGATTTGATTTGAAAAGGGAAAACAAACCCATTTTTTTCTAGGTTGGCTCAAACAGATTGGGTGCTTTTGAAGTGATGACCTTTAGGATGTTTCTTTGGGTGCTTTCGGATTTAAATTGAGCGAGTGGGATTAGAATGAATTTTTGGTTTTAAAAGACTGTCTAGTCAGGAAGTGTCATTGGCCTGGACATAGATAAACAAGTAGTGGCTGTATGCTTTGTATTTGTCATTGTTGTATTTCGAGTCATGATTTTTTTTCTCTATTCTCATTGTTATATTTGATTGTAGTAGTCATATATGATTTGTTTTCTTGGTTGAAAGACTTTGTTGCATGGTTTTTTATATTCATTAGCAGGTTTGTGTTTAGAAGTTTTCATGTAGTCAATCCGTCAGTTGCTCTTATTTATGCATTTGTATCTGTTGTAATTTTCCTTTTCCTCTTCATTGTTGCCACACAAAGGTTTGGTTGAAACAGACCCAGAAGGAGCACTTGCAGGTTTTGCTGAAGTAGTTAGCATGGAACCAGAGAAGGCAGAATGGTGAGTAATTTTCAATTGTCTTGTTAATGAAATTGGATCTGCAGAATGTAATTACTTAACACTTTCGACTCTGCTATAATTACTTTGATCATGTGGCTCTCAGTTTCACCTTTCACTCTCTCCCTCTCATTTCAAATTGAATTTTCTAAGGTAGATAATCTTCATTGGAAGTATGGAGGATCTGATATGCAAATCAAGGTTGCAAACATTTTCCGCAATTAAGATTTGGTTGATATGGAAAATCAGCATAATTTTAAGTTTTGCTGATCTTGTCCTATTTAACCAATGTGGTTCTTGCACTTGATCTCTACAACAGTGAATCTCTGTGTAGCATGAGCTTTCTGTAGCTAGCAGACAAGTGGATGATTTGGATAAAGAATTACTTGCTAAAATCTAATTCACTATACATAATTGTACAGGGGTATTGTGGGTTTGAAGCTGTATTTTGAAGTGGTTTCACTTTGAGAGCTCATTCAAGTAGTATCCAGATTAACATGATAGACACTCTTTTCCTTACGGAGACCAATTGGCTTTACATGTATAAGTGTGTGATATACAGGTGCATATATGTCATGCATGCATGTATTATCTCACTTAATATTAATAAATCATTGCAGTTTAATGTGCTTCAGTCTAATTGACAATAGATGGAGTTGAAACGTTGTCTTAAAGGGGAATAGCATGAGTGGATAAAGGGACAGTCACATTTCCTCCTTTGTCTGCTAATATTTGTCAATGCTCTTTACATTTCAAAATGCTTTGTCGATGCTTTTTACACAGCTGGAGAGGTGACATGAAAGTAGGTAATAGCCTTCAACTTGGTACTGCTATTAAAATTGTTTCTTTGTTCATATGAGACATAAACTGCTTTAGTTTTTTATGTCTGCTCAATAATAATTATTTATTTCTGTAAGCTAATATTTGAAAATAAGTAAAATCTTCTTGTTACCAGGGGATTCAAAGCATTAAAACAAACAGTTAAGCTTTATTATCGATTGGGGAAATATGAAGAAATGATGGAAGCATATAGGGAGATGCTAACATACATCAAATCAGCAGTGACTCGAAATTACAGTGAGAAATGTATAAACAATATCATGGACTTTGTTTCTGGATCAGCTAGCCATAACTTTGGTCTCCTACAAGAGTTTTATCAGACCACTTTGAAGGCTCTTGAAGAGGCAAAGAATGAGGTTGGGATTATTCACTGTAATCTTCTTAGCACCCTTTATGTCATTAACGTTGTTCTCTTGCTATACAGAGACTTTGGTTCAAGACAAATCTTAAGCTTTGCAAGATTTGGTTTGATATGGGTGAATATGGGCGGATGAGCAAGGTACCTTGTCTAATTCATTCCCTAGCTTTCCTTTTCTTTTCTTTTTATCTGCAGTACTGGTTATATAATTGATTCATTGTACATGACAGATTCTGAAGGAACTCCACAAATCTTGTCAAAGAGAAGATGGCACAGATGATCAGAAGAAAGGTAGCCAACTTTTGGAAGTCTATGCAATTGAGATTCAAATGTATACTGAAACTAAGAATAACAAAAAGCTCAAGGTAAGAATTTCCCTGTATTTAGTTTGTGCTTCTGCTTGTGTATTTAGAATTGGATGATATAGTCTATACAATAATAATTGTATTGAGCTTTCCTAATCTCCATGGGAGTTTAATACCAGTTAAACAAATATGTATGATTGAACTATTTTCTATCCCTGAGTTTTTTTTTTTTACCTGAGTGCTTTGACTGTATGTGTTTGTGAAGTTTGTGACATGTCCATGTAACCAGTCAATACAGTATTTTTTTCTAGGAAAATCAGAAAAACTGCAATGGGAGTGATCTCCGCCTTGTATGTTAACCAGATTGAGTAGGATTTCATGTTGTTTGTAGATTCAAACATAAAATGCATTGGTTTTTTATTATTTTCAGTTGTGCCCTCCCAAGATATGATGTTGATACTAAGCTCAATATACACATGCCGTGTATCTGGTTTCTCTGTTAATGTAATTCAATTTTGGTAGCCTTCTTGGAGTATATACTAACTTTCATTAGGGATTTCTCATTCCATTATTTTGCATTTTTCTAATGAAACATAAAGGTTGTCGAGAGTCATATTATTGTTAGTATTGCTGTTTTAATTTCACAATCCACACTATAGTATTTCAGTTTGGTTGTTAACATTTTTTTTTCATGATGATTTGATTCTTTTGATTTTCTCACGTAAATTACTCATGAAATTTTCCAGCAATTATACCAAAAGGCACTGGCTATCAAGTCAGCAATTCCACATCCAAGGATAATGGGAATAATCCGTGAATGTGGAGGGAAGATGCATATGGCAGAGCGTCAATGGGCTGAGGCAGCGACAGATTTTTTTGAAGCTTTTAAGAACTATGATGAAGCTGGAAACCAGAGACGCATACAGTGCTTAAAGTATGTCTGCCTTTTCTTCTAGTGCTGTTTTTTTATTTTAAAAAAATCTTATTTTTGGACTTGTCATCATCTTCTCTCCATCCCTCAAAGTATTAGTTTGTTTTGGTATCACCTACCTTGACTCATCAAAGTCTCTGCTTACTAGCTGGTTAAGCTATGTCACTTCTCATCCTGTTGTTCTATGTATTACCTACAAATTTTGGTTTATTGAGTGAGACAATGGATGCAAGATATTTTACGCCACTTCGCTGCCTGCCAATTGGAAATAAGCTTTGAAGTTACAAATTAGTATAACTCACCTAAAATCCAGATATGGAAAAGAACTTTACAAGGTGCACTACATGGTGTGCCACACTAATTGACAACATCTGGATACAAGTATAAAGTAACAAAATGTGGATCGAAATTTGGGATTTACATTGCATCAATAGTCCATCACCAATGAGATTTCTGCCTGGATGAGAACTGCTGTTATGCCATTTTATCATCATCTAACCGTCTAATCATCATGGTTGACAGATACCTAGTTCTAGCTAATATGCTGATGGAATCTGAAGTAAATCCATTTGATGGTCAAGAGGCAAAACCGTAAGTACTTTTATAATATTTATTGCTCTACAATTTCAAGATTGTTCTTATATTTTCCTCTCCAGCTCATTTGTGCATTCTCTAATGTTTGTTACTCTTCAGATATAAAAATGACCCTGAGATTTTGGCGATGACCAATCTCATAGCTGCATATCAACGAAATGAAATAATGGAGTTTGAGAAAATCCTCAAGGTATAATGTACTCTGATGGGATTTATAACGTTACGCATTGGTAAACCTTTCTGTTTTTCCACTGCTTACATTTAAGTTGTTCCTTGAGCTTTCTTCAGAGTAACAGAAGGACAATAATGGATGATCTATTCATAAGAAATTATATTGAAGATCTATTGAAGAATGTGAGAACTCAAGTTCTGCTCAAACTTATTAAACCATATACAAGAATCAGGATTCCTTTCATATCAGAGGTGAAGGCCATGGTTTCTTCTTACTGATGCACTATTTTTTGCCAACACTGATGTTTAAGTTTTAGTGCTGTTATTTCTGAGGATCTTAAAACTCAACTGAGAATTTTAACTGGATCAAGATTTTATAGTCATATATTCCTAAGAAACTTCTATTCCCTGTGAACTTATAAATTATGTTGACTGGCAGGAGCTCAACGTGCCAGAAAAAGATGTTGAACAGTTGTTGGTTTCACTGATATTGGATAATCGCATTGATGGACACATTGATCAAGTTAACCGGCTGTTAGAGCGTGGTGACAGGTAAAGCTTCTTCTCACTTATTTCTTCCCTGGTCTACTGTCTGCTTTGCCGTTGAAATTGCATTTCCATTACATCCATACAAAAATGCTGGGCTTTTACTACAGCCAACCATCTTCCTCACTGTCAAATGTCATGCAGGTCAAAGGGAATGAGAAAGTATACTGCCATTGAGAAATGGAACACACAGCTTAGGTCTCTTTATCAAACTGTCAGCAACCGGGTGTCTTGAGATTGTAGTGCTGTGCGATTTCCCGCCAAGTGAGGCACTCTGGTTATACCAGTATTTTGGTGGATTCAAGAGCATTTTTTTCTCCTCTCATTCGTGAGGCCTGAGTGTCAGAGAAGTTGCTGCTGAGTCGGTTCATAAATGAGTAATATGTTTTAACAGCGATTCATTTTGAAGAAAAAAAATGCGAGTAGAGAATGTATAAATATATAGCTTACTGATAATTTTGATACTGAGAAAATCCAAGCCTTACTGTTCACTTGTTTGTTTTTCTCCTTTCTTATCTTCACATTGCTGTTGCTGGCCTGTGGCTTCTATGTCAGTATCTTAAGCTATAATAATGGATTGCTGAATTGAGAGGAGGCTCATGTGGCTTGCGTGCTTAAGATAGGCAGGAGGAACTGGGTATTGTGTTGCATTTTGGGCATCATAACATTAAACAGATGAACAGCAAGTTGATTAGTAATTGGATTACAACAGTATCAGTACCTTTCAGAGATTTTTCTTTGGCTTTCTATATTACATGTAGAAAATAGTATGAATAAGATCTATAATCTTCTTGTATAATGAGAAAAACCCTGATTGATATCTATAATCACAGAGAAGTTTGCATGTTAAAATGAACAAAGTAATGTTTTGCTATTTAGCTGTTACTTCTTGTCTTTTCCAGACCGACGAGACTTCTTCTAAACCATCCATCATGAACGGAATACCTCGAACAAATCCCATTTGTATAGCTAGCTTGCTATAAAGTGGGGATTTAGGGCTGACAAGAATAATATTTATATATGTGAAATGATCCTTCCTTTACATCTATATCAAAACTGAAGTATAAAGTATATTTATAGGCAGAACTAATCAAAGAAGTGAGCATAGAGACTTGAGAAAGTATTAAGGCTTAATATGACACAAGAGTCCCATGATTTATCATGCTAGCTAACAGAGTAAAGAACCCACAATGAGTCACTCAAGTCAAATGAAAATAAATAAATTGTTGATGAAATGCCAAGTAGCACAATCATTCAATGATTAGTTTTTATTTTTTTTATAAGAAAAAGAAAAAGCTTGTTCCGAGGGCCTTAATTGTATGGTATTTCCCCCTCGATTCACTTTGTGGAATTTCTATCTAGGAGAAAAGAAATTAAATTTTAATATATATATTATATTTAATGGTAGTATGATATTCTATTCTCACTGACTATAGATCTACGAACGATCGACATGAATCTTTTTACGAGGAATGAGGGCGAATAAGCTTAATTCAATGTTGCTACACTTGGTCGTTTTACATGGTGTTTCAACATTATTTAAAAAAAAAATGTTTTTTTTTTTATTTTAATTTTTTTTTGTATTTTAAAAAAAATATAATGATCTCAAAATTGATTTTTAAAAAATAAAAATAAAATATTATAAAAAAAGGAACTCTCGTAATCATAATTCAGTAGATTGAAAGCCAGACCTCTCCCTTAAGCTTGGAGCATGATAAAAGAGAAATATAACCAATTCCAGTCCAGTGCATGAAGTGAGTCCTACGCAGGATGAAGTGTTACACCCTTGTAAAGCACTTGAACCTGCAAGAGCCTTCTCTGGAATTCTGTACTGTCTAAAGATGCGATCATCGTTTTTGTATAGGGTCGGAATTTGTTAGAGAGAAATCCAAAAGTATGGTTAGAAAAGAAAAGATAAGATCTGGGTAGAATTGATTACTCCAATGATTTATCTAGTTATTTTAATATATTTTATAGCTATAATATTTGTTGCCTGGGAGTGAAATGGTCCCAAACGTGACACGAGTAATGAGAGATGGACTTTACGACCAAAACAAATGGACTTTACGACCAAAACAAATGTCATCGTCCCCAGAGAGTACAAAATCACAAAAGATTTTCTAAAACATGGCACGCGACACGAATAAGGAACGAGGAAATGGGGTTTGCTCAAGTGGCAATAGTTTGAAATTGAAATTAAAATTTGAGACTTATAATTACTAATATAATAATCATTAAAATTTACGTAATTATTTTTTAAAAAAAATCAAGGAAATGGGGGTTTCGTATCTCTCTAAAAAAGGAAAAAAAAGACTTATGAAATGAATGTTTGCTGGAGTTTCAGTTCAACCACTAGTCTCAAATGCCACAACAACAATTCAAATGGGGCAGCATTCTATTTTATTTTATTTTATTTTTCTAAAATAAATATACACTAAAAAAACATAGGACAAGGAGGTGAATTATATTAAGTAATCAAAAAACAAAAACCCTTCCATTCTGTATCCAAGCATTTTTTTTTTTAAACAGTTAAAGTACTTTTAAATTATTTGTATATCCAAGCAAAATAAGCTGTAACTTGGAAGAAAAATGAGGGTGGTAGTGTAATTAAGAACAAGAAACAGAAAATGATGGTGGTAGTATAATTAAGAACAAGAAACAGAAAATGATGGTGGTAGTATAATTAAGAACAAGAAACAGAAAATGATGGTGGTAATATAATTAAGACAAGAAACAGAGTCGCAGGCTACTATTTGTCTGGTTGAAGGGCATGTGATCATCCTCAACAAAATTACTGTAACTCATCAAAAAGCTTTCACTCATTTCCATTTCCTTCGCTTTTCTCTCTACTTTCTTACGGTCATCTCAAGAGAAAGAATTGACAGCCTTTCCTGCTGATCTCTCTGTCTCTCAATCACCATTTACAAAACCTTGCTCAAGTATAACACCTCTCTCTCTCTCTCTCTCAATCCACTTTTAATCCTTGATTATTTTAATAATCATTTTATCCGTTGTGTAAGATATGTTTCCTACGTTGAATTTGCTTTGAACCTGGTCTTTGACTGTTTTGCTGACTCTCTCTCTCTCTTCAAAGCTAAAAGCTTGCTTCTTTTTACCACCACTAAAAGAGACTTCTTTTAGTCTAATTCTTTTATAAAAAAAGATCCAATCTTCGCTTTTAAATATGTTAGTTCTTGTAAAACTTGATTTGGGTTTTTGTTCTCAGAGGTGGGAATTTGTAAAGTTGGCAAGAAATTCGAGTTCGTTTGAGTTTCTTGAACTTCAGCTATAGTCCTTTTATTTTTTTTCTTTTCTCTTTTTAATATGGCGTTTGAGAGAGATTCTTTTTTGTTTTTTAAATTCAGTTTCTATTTTTTAATTATTAACTATAAAGTATTCATATAGGGGCTTATATAAGCAGTCATTGATTGACTACTGAGCTGTTTCTGGTATAAATTACCATTTCTGTGGGCGTGCTGGTGGCTCTGGGAGCAGTTGGGTTTGAGGTTAATTCACATAATCTTGATTTGGTTATGTTTACTGTTTCTGTCGTAATTGGTGAAGACATTTATATGCTCTTTGTTTTCCCACTTAAAGCTTTCAACTTGAATTCTTGTTTTTTTGTTTCACCTCCTCTTTCTGGGTTTTATTTCTGGTCTGATTCTGGTTTATGTTTTAGCAATCTGATCATTCGTTGTAGTGGTAAATTGACTATGAGGAAGGGTGTTCTCTAGCTTCTCGTTGGCTTCGATCACTTTAATATAGTTTGTTCGCTTTCTTATTAGGTTCTTGTTGTAGATCTTTTCTGCATAGTTTTGCGTTTTTTGTCTATCATGCAGTAAGTTTCTTGTGTCCGCGTTGCTTGTCATTTTTATTTTTATTTTTTGTTGTTTCTTTGTGACGATTGATTCGCTATATTCAATCTCCCCCTTGTGATGAGGTCCATTTTAATTTGCAATTGAGCTATACTTTATGGAAGGGTTTTTGATTGGGATGGTAAAAATTTGCAGTCTTCCCATACACAAGAGACTTCCAATGATAAAATAACTGATCGTGGGTTTTTAATCAATTACGAAATTGCTTGAAGCTTAAAAAACATAAAATTTGACCTGGGGATAGCTCAATAAATTCCATGTTTGTTGAGATTTATGACTGTTATTGATCTGACACTTACACTTCCTTGTGCATTTCAGGAAGAGTTGAGAGTTTGCAAACTTCAAGGATAATAACCACATTGAGCCCATAAACTAAGCATGAGTCAACCTAAAACTAAGCGTAGAGTGGGTAAGTATGAAATGGGAAGAACAATTGGTGAAGGAACATTTGCAAAAGTAAAGTTTGCAAGGAATTCTGAGACAGGGGAACCTGTGGCTCTGAAGATCCTTGATAAAGAGAAGGTTCTCAAACACAAAATGGCTGAGCAGGTCTGGTTAGTCGATTCTTTTCTTGTAAAATTGTTTGGTTCTCACTGCTTCACACGTCTGAAGAGAAACTGATACAATATACTTTCTTTATGTGTTTTAATTACTTTCTCCTGCACTTGAAAGCTTTTGTCTTATTTCCCCCCTTTTGGGCCTGGGAAATTCTTTTATTATATATATGCTACCACCATTAAAGGTGTTCCAATATTGCCAGAAGAACTTTAAATGATCCCTTTAGATTTCTAAAATGTTGCTTGTGTTCTTACAGATCAAGCGGGAGGTGGCAACAATGAAGCGTATCAAGCATCCAAATGTTGTTCGATTATATGAGGTTTCTCTTTTAGTTTTCTGCATCACTGCATTACATATGTGTTTGGTAACTCGGTGCACCGCGTTACCAAACATACCCTACAAGCTGTTAGCAATATCTGTAAAATTAGTCCTCCTTTACATCCTTCTCTGCCAAATGTGAGCAACATCGGAATTTCTGGATCTTTTCTTAAATGCATTTGGCTAAAACTATAGAGTAATTTTTCTCAGCATCCTGTAATCCCCATTTTATCATATAAGTTTTAAGTTCTAGCATCGCTGTGAAGAATGGAGGAAGGATTGTCCATATAGAAAAAGTGACTAAATAGAGCATGCTTGTAAAACTTATCTGAAATGACATTTATTTTGTGGAATAGTTGTTTGGTTTGACCATGCGATCTTTTTGCATATTCTAGCCTCAATCTATTAAACTGTATTTTAGAAATCAGTAGCAGTCTTAATTCTATGTTATTTAAAATACTATATGATATAGATATTCGTCTAAGCTTTATAAGATAAAAATTGCTGATTTCCAGGTGATGGGAAGCAAGACAAAGATATTTATAGTTTTGGAGTTTGTTACCGGGGGAGAGCTTTTTGACAAAATTGTAAGCTGTGTTATTGTTATAATGTTCTCTAGTTTATCCTTGGTAGAGTGGTAATTACATATTGGATGCTGTTACAGCTACTATAAATTTATTATACACCTGTTAATGCCAGTCCTGCATGTTGCCTCCTTGTCATCGACAATTACGATCTTACTATAATTGTCAGTGCTTGTTTTTCTTACAATAATGCAATCCTTGGAGCTACAATTTGGAAGAACTGGAAGTTTACTCATACCAATCATGGAGCATTTCCATGAATGTAATATTTTCTGTTTTAATTCGACGAAGGTAAACCATGGACGGATGAGAGAAGATGAAGCCCGGGGATATTTCCACCAGCTTATCAATGCAGTCGATTATTGCCACAGTAGGGGTGTTTTTCACAGAGACCTTAAGGTAAATCACCCTGTAAATTGCAGATGAGTGGTTTGTATATTATGTTCATGTTAGGAACCATAAGCTACCTGTTAAACTTCAATCTCTTGTTGCTTTTTATTGGGTGTCGCAGCCAGAAAACTTGCTGTTGAATGCTAATGGGAACCTCAAAGTTTCAGATTTTGGATTGAGTGCGCTGTCCCAGCAAGTCAGGGTAACCACCATCAAATCTTCAGAAGGTTATGAAAAAGGAATCTGCTTGTGCTATCTTTATTCTAGAACACAAGCGTGGTCAATAAAAATAGGGCTGACTGGAATTAATCCTGTAGAATGCTGCTGAACCCTAACATTAACAAAATAACTGAACCAACTTGGGTCGGTTTCATTGTTCTCACGAGCACTGAACCAAGTTACTTTCTTCTCTTTTCATTTTTAAACTTTCTTTCTTTCTTTCTTTCTCAATGCCCTTCTATAGCCTAAGTAGAAGAAATTAGGCTTGAAATTATGGTCAAAATACAAAATTTAAAGATAGAGAACTAAAATGTAAGTCAGAAGTATATTTTCTCTGTTTTTCAGTCTTTGAGCTAGAGAGAGGAGAGAGAAGCTCGCATGCAAACACCGAGTAGAGATAAAGTGGTTGGTTGACACTGATGACGACCACTGAAAATATTGATTAGTGTCAAAGGGCTTTATTAAATGAGATGAGTTCCATTGTGGTGTTTTTTAGTCTTTACCTTGACTGAAATAGTAGATCTGACTTTGGACTTAGAAAGTTTTATCATTTCAGGTTAATTGTTATTTTTCAACCCATTTATGAGTTATTTGATGCATTGAAGGGTTTGATTATGTTTTTCTGAAAGGTGTTTTTTTTATGTTTTCAGGCAAAACCCTAATTTTCCAACCATCTCTTGGTAGGGGTTCTAGGATGAAGATGATAACTTGTCTGTTTATTTTTTTTCAAAAAAAGAAAGAAAAGAACTATTGGCCCAAGCATGTGGGCCTACCTCAAGCCCATGAACTTGGGTTCATTTTGTAACAAGCTTAGCCATGTTGGGCCAATTAGACCCGTGCATCCTAGATTTTTTTTTAGTGGCCTTTTATGTTTAGTTTTTTAGCCCTTTGTTTATTTTTCTTTTGATTTGTTTCCATTCCCATCATTTAATGTTGGGGTTTCATTGAATTTTATTCTATAGTATTGGGTTAATGGTAATTCAGTTTTTGTATTTTTAATCATATAATAAAATAAAAAAATTAATTTTCAACACAGTGGAGTATAACTCGGATTGTGAATTTTGTCAGTTGATTAGGGTTAGGTTAACCTGGTTTTTTTTTCTATTTGAATTTTTTTCCTTTGAAAATGCCAAGTCAACAAGGTCAAGTCAGGGAAACCACACAACTTAATTTAAAATATAGGCTAAACAAAGAGTCGGTTAAAGAGTTTTTAAGTTTGACCCATTGTATTAAGTAAAATATATGCCAAAAAACTTTCGATGATCTAGATTTTATTTGTTTACTTTAAAAAAATTTGATTCAAGCTTGCAGCAATAGTGCATGAAATAACCTAGTAAAAACTATTGCCTTGCAGTTATGAATATCAGAATGCATTTGTTTGTTCTCTCTGTTTGTGGGCTTGTGCCATGTGAATTCTTTTTTTAAGTGGAAATGATATGTTTCTTACTAACAGGTTTATTTGGCAGGATGATGGCTTGCTTCATACAACTTGTGGAACTCCAAATTACGTTGCTCCTGAGGTTTGGATGACTGTATTTATGCCATTTTTCTTAGCCATACATGTTACCTTTTAAGCCTTTGGCGCTTCTAATTATTTTCGGTACTGCTGTTTAGGTTCTTAATGATAGAGGTTATGATGGGGCTACTGCAGATTTGTGGTCATGTGGAGTGATACTTTTTGTATTGCTAGCAGGGTACTTGCCTTTTGATGATTCTAATCTTATGAACCTGTATAGAAAAGTGAGCATTTTACAAATCTGATAGAATTGTTCTCTCCTTTCCCCTGTCCTCTGGTTTTCACTTTGCTACCATATGCAGATTTCAGCAGCTGAATTTACTTGCCCCCCTTGGCTCTCTTTTGGAGCCATGAAATTGATAACTCGAATCTTGGATCCGAACCCTATGACTGTAAGTAGTTATGCTTTACTATCATTCCTTGCTTGGACGCACTTCCTGCATCTTAGAATGGAGTAATAAGAAAGGATTTCTACATTAACTAGTGGCTGACCACTCTTCTTTTTTAAAAGTAAGCGAATCAAAATGAATCCCAGAAAATTATGTATGATGAATCACTGCAAACAATGGCAAGTGCATTTTAAGTTATGTTTATTTGTTTTCATCACAATTGGCACAAGGAATAACTGCTCTGATGCTTTTGCCTCATTAGATCCCAATGCTGTCATAGTATTGTTGTTGGACAATGGAGCCTATTCAGTTATCATGCTAATTTGTCTCATCCAACTTTAAATAGAACATCATGTAAAGGCTTCCCTCTGGGCATGTGAACGTTGTGTAACTGAGATTGGATCTTCTAGAGATTTGGTCAGGTAGCAGAATCGGAACACTGAAAGATTGTTACTGCAGTGGATTTCATTAGGATGCCTGGACAACTTCTCTAATCTGCAAGTGGTGTGTATAAAGTGCCATGATGTTTACATTACCTAGGTCAAATCTTGCTTCTTATTATATGTGAAGCTCATTCTATTAGACCTGCTATTGTAAGAATGCCAAACAAGCCAGGCTTAAAATACTTATATTGGCCTCCATACAACAAAAAATTAACATTAATCAAAACTTTATATTGTTTTATAATTTTCTCAATTAACTATTTGTTTTTAATGTCAGCGAATCACCATCTCTGAAATCCTGGTAGATGAATGGTTTAAGAAAGGTTATAAGACTCCTGTGTTTGAAGAGAAAGAGGACACCAACTTGGATGATGTTGAAGCTGTTTTTAAGGACTCAGAAGTGAGTTCAAGATCATTGTTTTGTTTCTGTACTTGAAAAAACGAAGCACAATCTGAATTAACTGTAACAATTTATTGTACTTCTTAACAGTGATGTTTCTTAATGCATACAGTCTTTGAATCAGGAAAACCATGTAACAGAGAAAAAGGAAGAAGAGCAACCAACAGCTATGAATGCGTTTCAGTTAATTTCAATGTCTAAAGGGCTAAATCTTGGGAATTTGTTTGACGGAGAACAGGTTTGTTTGCTGAAAAGCTTTTCATTTATGCTATAACTTTAAAGTCTGAATTGTTCTATTCCTGTTGGACAATGCATGTCCTCATTCTAGTACAAAAAACATTATTATCCTGATATGGTCTGGTAGTCGGGGGAGAGAGTGTGTGTATCTTTGTTGTTGTGTCTGTTTGGTTGTGAAACTGTATGTTTTTCCTTATTTCCCTTGTCATTTGAATATTTCAGAGATATATCAACTTGCAAAATCGGTGAAGGAATCGATGATACATATGATACGTGTTATTACCCATGAAGGGATTAATCAATGTTTTAGAGTATTAAACAATCCAGGATCTCTTACTGTATTAAGACTCTAGTTAAGTCAATATGTATATTATTCAAGGTGTGAACAAGAAAATGGTTCTTTATATTATTCCTCGAAGCTCCTCTCGGACAATTATATTGGATGATATTGGACTATGAAAATAGAAGTCCATGTTATGAAAACAGTATTTATTCTGCATTATCAGCAAAGTTGCCTTGTCTACCTAACGGCATCTGCGGGTTTAAAACGAGGATGTCTTTTGCAGGTGATAGACCACATGATAGGTTTACAATATTGTCACTTTTGTTGGGATTCCATTAAATACCGAAACCTGTATGCTACGTGACTTGCTGCAGGAATTCAAGAGGGAAACAAGGTTCACGTGTAAATGCCCTGCCAGTGAAATAATTCACAAGATCGAAGAAGCTGCAAAGCCCCTTGGTTTTGACGTGCACAAGAAAAACTACAAGGTAACAAATGCATGAAATATTCGTTATTCATTTGGCTGAGGTAAATGAATCCTTGTCTTTCTCAGATGCGGCTTAAGAAAGTTAAGGCTGGGAGAAAGGGAAACCTTAATGTCGCTACCGAGGTCTGTGACAAACTTAAAATGAAACTCATTAATACTGTCAGAGTCCATTCATTTTGTGGTGTTGATTCACTGTTCTATCAGATATTTCAAATGGCACCCTCGCTTCATATGGTTGAGGTGCGTAAAGCAAAAGGAGACACTTTGGAGTTCCATAAGGTACAGCTTCCTTGGATGATTCTCCTTCCTGCAACGCTAGCTGTTGCTTAACCAGGACAGTTCCTGTTTGTCATTTTGATTATATTTTTCGTCTTCTGCAGTTCTATAAACACCTTTCAACCTGCCTTGATGATGTCGTCTGGAAAACTGAGGAGGACATGCAAGAAACGAAGTGAAAGTTGTGCCAATTTTGACGTGTGATGGTTAGTGATGCAAATGTGCCAGCCATCCTCATTCCCCTTGTGTTTTTTACCGTTGTCCTGGAAATATTCTCTCATTTCCCTACATAGAATTAGCCGGGCATGGCTTCTCCAGTTGTTTCCTTGTTATTAATGTTTGGGAAACACGGATGATCCTCGTTGTCTTGTTTATCTCTCTTCAATAGGATTTTCACGGGGTGGAATGTTTTCCTCTTCTATACAAAAATCTCAAGCTAATGAAAGCACTGTACATGCTCTCCTTTCATTATCAACGACCCATTTGCCTCGTATGTAATTCATTGTTTTGTATCTCAGTTTTTATTTTTTTATTTTTTTGGTTTAGTTGTGATCCTTTTATTTTTTCAGTTCTTTTGGGATGATTCTATTTTTTGTTCATATTTATATATCTATATTTTTAGCTTTCGCTTTTTAATTTTTATTGCTATTTATTTTTGTATTAAATACAACTTGTGTTAAAAAACAAAGTGGGTTTAGCTTTAGTGGTGTGAAATAAAAGTGAAACTCTTTTTTATATACTTATAGTGAATGTTATGTTGTTAGTGATATGTTATCTCTGTGTGTTTTTTTATCTGTTTTGTCTATGAGTGACTTGATATATTTTTAGTTTAAAGTGATTTTTATTTTAAAAAATTTAATTTTTTTTATTTTTTAAGATTTATTGTTGATATTATTATATTAAAAGTATTTCAGAACACTAAAATTAAATTAATTTGAGATTTTAAAAAAAATCCTACTTTATTCTTTTATATACTTTAATGCGTTAATATTAAATAAATATCTAAATATATAATTATCCTAACATATTTTTAAGAAAAATACATTAAAAATAATAATAATTATTATTTTCAATGTCTTATTCATAATAAAATGAATATATAAAAAAACTAAATAATTGAAAGTTTTTTAGGTAAATAAGAAAGAAAATAATACATTAAGTTACTTTGTGTTTGATAGTCTAGTGGTGTCTTAAAATGATAATAATTATTTTGCATCTTTCAATTTTTTTCTTCAAATATTTTCATTTGTTTTTTTATATCAATTTGTTTTTCAATGCTGCTAATATTGTTTTTGGTTTTACTTTCAATTATAATAATAACAATGAGAATAATAATTCAAGTACTCTATCATTCAGTGTTGTATTTATTAAGAATTAAGTGCTGCAACTTCTCTATATATAATGTTTAAAAACTAATTTCCCGGATTAATGTTTTGAAAAAAATAATTATGGCTCAATATTGCTTTTAATTTTTTATTGACAATACTATCGTTGTTACCATCATTATTGTTATTATCACTGTTATTATTACGACAATAATCATTATGATAACCAACACCATTATTTTTATTAATATCATTTAAATTATAATTAGCATTATTATCATTATCATTACTAATATCATTATTATAATTAGCATTATTATCATTATCATTACTAATATCATTATTATAATTGTTTTTGTCATTATTGATATTCTTCATATTATTTTATGAGTTATTGTTATTATTATCATCAAAATCATAATTATTAACACTAGAAGCACTATAACCATTACAATAAATTATAATTGTTATTATCATTATGATTAATAATAACACTATTATTACCATGATTATAACACCTAAAATTATTATTACTATTACTGCTAAAGCAATAAAAATTATTAATTACCCCGATGAATAAAAAAGCTCAAAAACTTTAACAAAGGAGCAAGTAAGAAAAAAACTAAAATTATTATTAATATTGTGTAAATAATGGAAATAACAAAATTACCCCGAAGAATAAAAAAACCCTAAAAACTTCAACACGAGCAAACAAAAAATAAAATTAATGACAAAACAAAGATAAACATTATTAGCATAAAAAATCATTTGACTTGAAGAATAAATAAAAAAAAGAAAAAAAAAGAAATATAAATTTTCAAATGATCAGAAGCACAAAAAATATTAAGGACTAATTTAAATTAAAATACAAACTCAACAAAAGAGAAAATAATAAAATTAAAAACCAAAACTAAGGGCATATACATATAAATATGGACAAAAATAGAGACTATTTCAGAAAGATAAAAACATTTATAGGAATTACAATGAAATAAAAATTAAAAGAATAGGGGTCGAAATTAAAAAAAGATACATGATCAATTTCAATCGAAGGACAAAATTGAAAAAAATACAAACTTCTATACCGAAAACATTAAGGGATTTAAAACCAAATCAAAAATTAAAAAAATAAGGACCGAAATGAAAATAAAATATATAATCAATTTCAATTGAAGAAAAAAATTAAAATAAATCAAAACTTCTATAATAGAAATCAAAACCAAACAAAACAATCAAAAGATCACGGACTGAAATGAAAACATCATAAACCAAAAGAATTTCCATGTAATTTAGGATGGAGAGAGAAAAGGGAAAAAAGATCATCTGACCATCATCACGTTTCCAGCCACCGTGCGACGACATGCGCATATCACCATGTGGAAGAGAACATGGTGACGCAGCTGGTGAGACGCTGGATGGACATCTAGAACCACCGGAAGACATCACACTCACCGCCTGAAGGGAGCATCAGGAAGAAAATCATTGACACGTCAGTTAGACGCGCCAATAGTGTTTTGCAAGAAAAAATAAAAAAAACATAAAATTACCTAAACACCCCTTACCCAACTCTTTGATTTTTTGTTTTTTGAGGGCATATTCATTTTTGTACTGTTTAGGAAATTTTGAAATGCCAGAAACGCCCCCATAAACAACTCTTGGTTTTTATCTTATTTGAGAGTAATATGATTATTTTACTGTTCATATTAATGTAAAAAATCAAAAATACCCCTGGCTAAACTGTTTGTTGTCTGCTCGTAGGGGTAAAAACATAGTTTTACTGTACAAAAATACCCTAAAAGACTCAAATACTCTCAAACAATCAGAGAATGTCAATCAGTCCCATTGAAAGTCTAAAATGCCCTTGAGTCCAAGATTTACAATTTTATGCACAAAGGGGAAAAATGATAATTACACTATTACAATCCACAATAATTTGTGTCTACTGCTATTGTTAAAAACCCACACGGTTTACCTTCTTATTTAATTCCGCTTCTGCTTCATTTTCAAAAATTATTCTCACAAAAAGGTTGTGTTTATGATTACTTCCCTTCTCCATTGTTAGAGCATCTCCAACGCATTAGCCATTAGAAAAGGCAAAGCTAAAAAACAATATTTTTAGTTTTTGTTTTTAATTTGATCTCCAACAAAACAACTATTTGAATAGCTGAAATAGCTCTTCTGGTCTTCAGCTGCTATTTCTATACATTTCAACAGAAAAGCCAAAACCTTAAAATAGGCACATAGTCCTGTTGAAATACTATTCAAGCTAATTAAAACACATAAGAAAGAACAATAGAAACATAAATGTTGCTTCTCTTGCAAACCAAACAAAACAAGAAAAAAACTCTAAATACCATAATCAAAATTATGTTGTCAGTGCCCATCTTCTTTGTTGCATAGAAGAAAAATTGTTTCTTCTCTTAATTAAAAAATGAAACAAGAAGAAGAACAAAAGCTCCTGACAATCTTCTGCTCACTACTTCCGTTAATTACCAAAAGGTTTGTTTTCTAAACTTTTTCTATTTTCTTTTTTTAGATCTGATTTATGCTATAGATGAAAGTTGATTTCTAGTTTGGGTTAATTTCAAAGAATTGGAAACCCCTCTCTCCTTTTTGTTTGTTAAAAATCACACCACCCTCCCAGTGTTGCTTTGAAAAAACTGTCCAAATCTCCTTTGAACCCATTGTTGCTAGTCCTCAAAACCATTACAAACATCAAATTACAAACTCATTGTTCTCCATTAAATATGTCATAAAAGAAACCTATAACACCCCATACTCTTGGGGACCAACAAGTCATCTTATTAATACACATTCACAAAAAAAAAACATAATATTTTTATTTCTCAATGACAAGCGAGCAGTAACATGACCCTAAACAGTAACAGGTCTCAAAACAGTAACATGTCTCGAAACAGTAACAGGTCCCGAAACATTAACATGTCCTGAAACAATAACTGGTCTCAAACATTAACATATCCCGAAACAGTGACATGTCCCGAAACAATAACATGTCCCAAAACAATAACAGGTCTTAAACATTAACATGTCCCGAAACATTAACATGTCCTGAAACAATAACTGGTCTCAAATATTAACATGTCCCGAAACAGTAACATGTCCCAAAACAGTAACAGGTTTCAAACAATAACATGTCCCGAAACAGTAACAGGTCCTAAAACAATAACATGTTCCGAAACAGTAACAGGTCCCGAAACAGTAACATGTCCCAAAACAGTAACAGGTTTCAAACAATAACATGTCCCGAAACAGTAACAGGTCCTAAAACAATAACATGTTCCGAAACAGTAACAGGTCCCGAAACAGTAACATGTTCCGAAACAGTAACAAGTGGGCAGTAACATAACCCTTAAATCAATCTTGACCCATTCATCTTAGGTCTACAAAACCTTAAACATCATCCTCATCACAACCATATTTAATAAACCATACATTTAACATCATTCAACCATTTACACTAGAGTTGATATAAATCCAGTCACATTTAATAAAATACGACAAAACAAGTTAATTTTCTTATATTTCAATATTTTTCCAAAAATAGTGAACATACATATCAGTTTGCCACATTTACTTTATACAAATTACTATTGGATACAAAAACTAAGAAACGATAGCTTTACTCTTGATGTGAAGATGATGGACCTGAAATAAAGATACAAGATAATCTCAGAAAGAAAATTCTAGAAGAAATCATATTAAAGTTATTAAACCCATGATATGCCATCATATATAATTGAAATAATCAACATAGCTATTTGAAAACCAAACTATCTTCCCCACTTACGTATTGTCGATACTAAATATAACCGATACTAGGTATTTTGCCAATACTAAGCATTTCCAATACCCTTATCACCCTACCGAGATTAGAAATCGGAGAAGACCCCTTTACGGGTCCGTAACATACCTCATACATTTTTATTTTACTCTTGAAAGTTCAACATACATGAATGTGTGTTTAAGTATTGCACCACAATCCCTTTATCCGGGATTCTAACATACACTAAATGTATATTAGCCTATGCATAATGATCCCCTTATTCGGGATCTTGATATACACTGAATATATGACAGTTATTCATGATGATCCCCTTATCCGGGATCCTAACATACACTAAATGTATGTTAGCCATTCTTGCCGATCGCTTTATCCAAGATCCTAGCATACACTAAATGTATACTAGCCACCGCCATATTTTGTTCATGACATTTCCAAACTTCCCTGATACACATGCCTTAAATATTCTTATTGATACATCATATCTTCTCAAACTTCCACCAAAACTTTAAGCATAAATCACACATTTTCACTATGAAAATTAAATTAGAAACATAGGCATGAATCACCTACCTGCTGTGGATGCTCTGCTCGTGGTCCCTTGTTGCTGCTGTTGCACCACACTTTTGTTCCCTCCTGCAATTACAGGAAATTCTTGTAAATCATTTCCAACCACCGATACTTTTCGTAACAACCACACCGAAACAATTCAATATGCCTTTACATGTGTTATTCCTTTATAAATTTTGTCAATCAAAAATATCATTATAAACACCCATTTTCAAACATAACTTGTTTCTTTTCATTTAATGCGTCTCACTTCATCGTTTCATGACCTCCCACCTTTTTTCTCCTTTTTCTCAAAGCTGCCAGTAGAGGTCGGATTTCAACCTCTACCCAGATTTTTCAAACTATAACAGGAGTTGTAGAACTCCGTTTTGTACAAACTTTATTTCGTTAGAAATCTAACATATAGGTCTACAACTCTTATAAAGGGAAGAAAACCCAGTTTTGTCCCCAAAATTTACGAAATGCATCACGAATGTGTCAGACCTGCTGTTCTGCAGAGTCTGCCCTGCACAGTCACGTTAGGTGACTCTTAACTAGATTTATAAAATTCCAAATTAAATGAAATAAGTTTACTTGGATATTAGACATCAAGAACTACAACTCCTACGAAGGAACCCAATCCTAATTACCTTTTCTTCCCACTCAAATTCTCTCCGAAAGTCAAGAGATGAATCTGTCAAGTTATTCCTCATTCTTTTCATGCTCAATCATTCATTACACAACCATTCACATGCAACACAACATATACAATAATTATTTTACAAAACACAATCTTTCCCTCCTAATTTCTGCCATCAATGGCCAGCCATGGCCTTTCCTAGGGCTCCCCTTTTTTCCTCTCCAATTGTCTTGCCAATTAACTCTCATTTCATCCTATTTCATGCCACATTCATCAATTTCACGCAATTCCACATTTCCCCCAAAATGTTTCAAGAACCCTAACCCAAAATTCATAAAGAAAAATAATGCAAGTTAACCATAAAGTCAAGAATCTTTTATATGTATATAAGAAACACCTTACCAAGAAAGATTCAAGATCCTAATAGCTTGTTAAATCACAATATCCTCCTCTCTTCTTTCTCTTCCTACTGCTGTCATCCCAAACACTCCTTTTCCTCCACTTTCTCCTTCTAATAATACTCCAAATCCTTGGTTTTTGATGTTTGAATATTTTGATAACCCTTAATCTCACTTTCACTTCGAAATTCTTCTTCAATTTCGGTAAGAAAATATTAAAATCTCCTTCCCTTTCTTCCTCTCCTTCTCCTGGAAATGAGAGAAAAGAAGGGTATTTAGACTCCTCAATTTCTCTTATTGCACTAAGGCCCCCCATTTCCTTTAAATGTTTTCTTTTTACCCCACACCTTCTCTTCTTATAATTAAATCTTAATCTTTACATTTATTTCAATTTCACCCTCCCCTCAACTTATTTTATTTCTCTTTTAATTTTTTTCTTTAATTTAACACTTACATTTATTTCCCGGGGTTTACAAAACCCCTCCTTCTTTTTTTCTTCAGTCAATCTCTCCCTCCCTATACCTCTCAAACCCTTTTGCTTTCTCCCACACACTGACTGATGAAGCATAGTAATTGTCGACTCTTTGTATGGATCCATTTCTTATTCCTCTCTCTCTTCTTTCATTTCTTTTCATCGTGATTAATTGCTAAAGGTTTCAACATGCATTTGATTTACAAGTTTTTTTTTGTAAATTTTAGTAATTTCATTGAGACATACCAAGTCATTTTCTTGATACTCTTCTAATCATGTCTTAATTATTATTGCCATTTTGTTGGTGCTATATAATAAATATCAGTATTATGCATTTTTGGAGTGAGATTCAGTTACCTCTGTTTATATGTTAATTTTATATGAGATGCTTTCAAAAGAAAGGTGTGGGGACTGGGAATTGTGGGATTCTACTAATTTCATGGTATATGAGCCTTGCTTTTAAATCCAATTGATTTATTTTATGGGGGAATACCTGGCCAATTTCTGTGGAGTGTGGAAGACAATTTATTGTCTGTATTTATTCGTGCCTTTGGTATTCAAAATTGGATGTTATTTTGAATAAATTCATTTTTGATCGCATGTTTTAAAAACATGTAGAAGTTTATTGTTTTGGGCATATTATTTTGTGCTGATAACCATGTGAATGTTAATGAAAATTAGAGGAGTCTAAAAGATTAGTATGGGAGATGCATAGAGGTGTGAAGGTATTAATGGAAATGGATATTCGTGGAGTTCCATGAAATATGGATACATTTAATGTGTTGATTAGTAATCTGTGAAAGGTAAGGAGAACTAAGGATTCAATGAAGTTGTTTTCTAGGATTGGAGAATGGGTTGTTGTCTAGATGAGACTATATTTCTTGTTTTGATTGGGAGCTTGTACTAGGCAGCGAAAGTTGGAGAGGGGGATGAGATGATTGATAGAAGGAAGAGTGCAGGATATTGCTTTCGTTTATATGTGATTGGTTAATGGTTTCCTCAATTTGTGAAAGATTTATTTGTGAGCTATGTATGGTGGTGTTGGTTTTGAGTTGATATAATATACATGTTTATGTAAAGGATCAATTGCATAATTTAAAGTTGTAATTTGGGATCTAACAATAAAGTTGAACATGATATTGGACTGAATTTGGTGTGCCGAACTAAAATATTTGAATATTGTATATAGTCTTATGGACAAAATTGTTGATTATCCATTAAAGCCTAAAGACATCGGTGTTCTTATACTATGTAATGAGATTTTTATTTGAGAAGTTCTCATTTCATTCCGTGTTCAATTCAATTTACTTCACAAAATTGAAGCAAGTTATTTTAGGTATGTTTTGTTTAGAAATTCGAAATTTCCAAATGATGCACTTGCGAAGTATGAAAAGTTCTTTTAAATTTCATTTTTGTTAGTTAGACTAGAATTTTTTTAAATAAAACATTTTAATAAAAAAATATAGTAAGATTGATATTATATGTTGGAGTTGTTGTGCATTTATTCTTGATTTGTATGTTGATAATGATGCTATCTTTCTTGTATTAAATAGATATTTTCATAAGTTTATTAATAACGTCAAGTTTGATAAAATTTGAGTTAGATAGAATGTAACAAATCACCTAACACAATTCTTTTTTTATGCAGATGAACTCAAATTTGTCAAACTCATTCACCAACTTTCTTATAAGGGAGTCTGAAGATATTGTTTCTCAACCAAGTGATCCTAATCAACTTTCTTCTGACTCCAAAGACTCTAATTTAATTGTTCATACAATTAAAAAATCACAAAGAAGTAAAATCTTCTCACAAGAGAAAGATTACTTACTTGTTCTCACAAGAGAAGGATTGTTTACTTGTGTCTGCATGGTTAAATATAAGCAAATATCTAATTACAGGAGCTGCACAACAAACAAGACAATTCTAGGTTCGAGAACATGCTTACTTTGTAGAGAATGAAGGAAATTTGAATAATCGTTCCCAAATAAGAATCTCAAGTATATGACAAGAAATAAATAGAGAAGTTGGTAAAATTGTTGGATTTGTTACCCAAATTGAAAATCATAAACAATGTGGAATAATTGAAGAATCAAGGGTAATTTTATAATTTTTATTTTTCATTTCCATATTAGATTGTTTGTTTCATATATTTTAAACGTAGTTTAATTTATTCATTTTGTTTTACAAGATTAATAATGCTTGTCAAATGTATGCTTCATGTGTTGGCCAACGATTTCAACTAGAACATTGTTGAGTTATCTTAAAAAAAAAGAACTCAAATGAATATTTTAGTGTGAAAGTCAACATCAAAGGTCAAACAAGTAAAACAAAATCATAGAAATGAACTCCAGCTTCTTCAACTCTATCTACTCCTGATTTTGTTAGTTTAGGAGAAGATATTGAAATATTTATTTATTAAGATAGACCGATTGGCTAGAAGGCTGCAAAGGAACGACTTAAACGTAGACAAGGAAAAAAGAAAGTCAGGGAGATAACTGTAATAAATTTTTTACAACAATTCAAGGATACTTTAGTTGAAATTGAGAATAAAATAAAAACAGTACAGAAAAATTATGTTGGAGCAACAAACTTTAATGATTAAACAAAGTCAATAGAAAAACAATTTGGATAGGATTGAGAAAGAAGAACAATATATGAAAATAGATACTTCTAATTTTGATCCAATTTCTGCAGTTTATTTTCAAAATAGAAAGATAGAAATTATGAAAAATACGGGTTTCAATTTTTAATGAATTTGATTGAATTATTTGCAAGGTAATGTATTTTTAATTAATTATGTTTAAACTTATTGGTTACTTTAAATATATTGGTTAGTGTGTTAATTTTATCAATTCATAATATTTTATCGTGTTCTAAAATTGATATCAATTTAGTATATTTTTAAGTTCTTCTAACAATCAACAACAATAAGTAGGATTAATTAACTTGAAATATAACAATCATATAAAAACATACAAATACTTGAAATTTATGATAACATAAGAGGCTTAAAGCTAATGATCATTTACTCATTATCGTATTGTTCCCATAAATATTCAATCAAATCTTCTTGGAGTTGGGAGTTCGTTGCTCTATCCCTGATTTGATTATGAGTTTGAAGAAAATCACGTAGTTATCGTGTTTCACCATATAACACTAATATAAAAGAACTAAGTTCACGTTCATGGTTAAATCCAAGGTTCATTACTCCATCCTTAATAATCATATTATGCATTATTATACAAGCTTTCATAATAATTGAAAAGGTTTCTTCATCTCAGTTCACACAGGTCCACACAATATTGCAAAACGAGATTATAGCACCCCAAATGCCCTCTCCATATCCTTTTTTTTTATTTGATTAGATGACGCAGACACAAAGAACAAGGAGATGGACACAAACACTAAAAAAAAAAATAGAATGATATGACCTTGTTTCCGAGCTTAGCTTTGATACCACCTGATACGAACCTTGTGATCATGTGGTCACGCAACCCACAACCAAGAATGAGATCTGGTCCCGGAAAGCTGACATAAGTCTGATAGGAGTGAGACATAATGGAAACCTGCCCCAAGGCACCAACACTATTGGAATGAGTATAATGATGCCACGAAGCTAGTTAATCTTCGATAAGTCAGATACAGTTCGTTTAAGAACTAAAAAATGCAAGAATCACTCTCACACATAAAACTGAAAAAATTCACAAGTAATATTCATCAATGGTTGCTGAAATTTAGGTTACATGAGTTTAAATAGTTATTGAAAAGTAACCCTAATGGACCCCTTATGTGGACTTAAAAGAGGTCCACTCAAAACTGACCCAAAACCCTAAGTTGGAAAGCCCATAAGTAAATGCAAACAAGCCTTGGGCTGTAGCTAACAAAAGTAAATAAAGCCCATAAGACTTCTTTATAGCCTTCCATCCAGCCCATTAATTCCATGTTTACAAGTTGTAGTATGATTCTTTTGGCTCTTTTGTTGTCCTCACTTCATGGCCCAAATAAGGTTGTATTGGACCCCTCCTGTGCATGGATAAGATATACTAGGATCTCCTCTTGATACTCCAATGGTTCTTTCAATTCTGACTTGGTTGAAACCTTCAAAACCAATGCATTCATTGCCTCTTTCAATGCCTTTGTCTTAGACCGTGTCATTGGACCATTTGGAACATGTAATGGGTGCTTGTTGGTATTTCTGGGCTGGTCCACATCAAGAGATGTTGTCAATAAAGTGTTGGTAGTAAAGGCATTCCAAGTAATTATCTTGCAATTCTCTAGATAATACCAACAAAAATTTTCATCTCTAATTTCGTCACTAAACTTTAAAAATATTTTTCAAAAACAACAATATGTTGAAAAATAATTTAAAATAATTAAATTAATATAAAAATTAAAATATATTTCAAATTAAATTAAAATTCTTACATTATAAAATCAAATACAATAAATCTTAAATAGAGGTGGCGTTAGAGGAGGAGGTTGATCGGTACAGTAGGGCCAAAGAGGAAGAGTGCATAGATCACCCCAATGTGATTGCATTTGGATAAGTGTTCGGTGCAGTTCAGTTGTCTCATTACAAGGTCTAATTGTCTCATCACACACTTTCTTCACTAAAGTTGCCTGAAACGCCAAATTTTGCATGAAAAGAACCGATCTAGTCAAGATTCTAATGGTCAAAACACTATGAGTTGTTTGCAAATTCTTGACCGAAGTGTTAGAGAGTCCATAAACCTAATTTCTATTAATTCCACCAAATGATCTTGCCTCCAACCACATATCTCAATCAAAATTCAGTACAAACAATTTAACAAAACTTTCTAATTTTAATTATGTCGATAATAAAATCAACAATATGAGTATAGTAATTATTGGTCCCTTGTCTTATTGAAAAATACCGATGAAATTAATATATTAACAATAACATGTGTGATGTCTACAATAAGCAGTCACATGAGGAGAGGAACAATTCCCATGGCTACTAGAAAATACAAAAAAATATCCTTTCACAATACCGTGTGTGATGTCTACAATGAACAATATCAGGGCAAAAACAGTCCTCGTGGCTACTGGAAAATACCAACTTAAATAATCCATTACTAATATCGTGTGTGATGTTTGTCCTCGGTATTTTTGTCAGTGTTGAATAGTTTCTGATGCAAGATTTTATTTGTATTCTCTATCTATCCATCCTACAGATACTTAATACAACTACACACACAATGCAATAACATCAATAATAATATTGCATAACATATTTCCTTGTCATTGTATAATAAATTTACATCATTTTCATTGCATTGAAATTAATTAATCATAACTGTATTGTTCCTTTTCAATTGATTTGTCCTCATCTCCATCACAATATTTGATGTTGATTTTATCGTTATCATCATCTTAATCGACTTGTGTATGTCCGTTGGATCTCAAGATATCATTGAACTCCTTAGCATTAACATCAACAAAAATATTCTCACTAATGTGAAAATCTGATTAGGTCATTAGACAGAGCAACTCGATATGGATTAAACAAAGTTAAAAGACATTATCTCCCTCTGTGAATTCATTTTTGTCATCTTGAACAACCTCGACATGACCTATGAGTTTAGTTTTTACTACAAATAACCAATCAACTATTGAACGATCATTTTTAAGGGAGGAGATGTACGTGTATTAAATGACATTGTTTAGGAAAAACAAAGACATCATCGATGTTGTAGAAAGCCTTTGAATTAATATTGACCAAACCATGATGGGGATCCAATCTAACTCCTATGTCAATGGTGGCATACTAAAGCATTTGAATAAAAATATTTTATTTTATTCGCTATGATATTGCAATTCAATGATATTTTCTAATTTTATATAGTAGTCAACTTCAAACTCATTAGATATAGATCCCTTAACATAAACCTCATTGTTATATGTCCTTCTACTCTTCCCATATCTTTAGTATGAAACACATGTTTATTGATAAAATACTTGCTGTATCACTTAACTTTTCATTCAGGATCCAAACTTAGTAAAGACAAGGTAACACTAGCATTCTTTTCCAATTTATAAATCTAGTATACTCACACACATGAACACTTAATAGAAAACATGAAATGAAATTAAGCATTTTGAGAGATTAAAATAATTACAAAGTACTTATAGGTGTTTTGAATCATAAGAGAAATTGTTCATCTTGTAATAAAAAGATTTTGGGATTCTGTCAATTGTGAGTTTTTGGATAGTAAAAATTGACAATGTTGTCTCTAAGGAATTCAACAATATTTCAGTTTATGATATTTATAAGAGATAAATTATTTGAAAATAACATGTTTAGTAGTATACTTACTAGAGAAAAAGTCTCAATTCATCGCAGTTAAAAAGCACATCATTATGTACTTGTTTGAATTTTGTTTCTAACAAATATCTTCTCCTGACAATATTTTTTAAAATGTGTCAACCACTATGAGAGAATATTGAAAATTTTCACTCGATGACTCTTCCTCACCATCGTCATTTCTTGGAACATTGATTCTTGTTGTCAATTGAGGCTCAAAATAGAGTAAAATAAATATTGCGATCTCTTCAACAATATAGGTCTTGCATATTGAAGCCTTAATACACATCTTGTTTTTAACTTTTCTATTAAAGTTTAACAAGTATCTACATGGTATTAAACCAATGTTTTAATGCATAAAAATAAAATATAATTTTAATTATTATGCATTTGTGATCTCTAACCTCTCCAATTGATACATCCATCTATATTAGATTAGGCCTCCAACTTTTGACTCATACAGTAAATGTATAGGTAGATGCTTCATCGAGTTGAAAGATGATTGAGGATATCATCTTAAGTTTGCATATCATTTGGATGATATTCGTTTCAGGCCTCTTTAAGTGTTGTGTCTGTAACTTGTTGGCATACATATCTCTAAAGAAGTGATTGATCTCTATGAGTATATCCTATATTCCTTTTGAAAATAAATCCTAGTATGTTAATGGAATGAGTGGTTGCATTAATACATAACAATCATGACTCTTCATTATATACAATATGCAATCCTTGAAATTCACCAACCTTGATATGTTTGAGGCATGTCCATTAGGAAATGCAGACTTTTAAGCCATATATAGACTAGTAGTTGTGAATTCTTGTCCAATATGAAGTTGGCTTTAGTATTCGTGACCCGTGAAATATCATAAACCAACTCCATATTTTCACAGTGATAAACAAAGTTATATTCATTTTAGCTTCAATGTTGTCCTTTCTCTTCCCCTTCATATCCATAATCGTGTTGAAAATGTTCTCAAACATCTTATTTTCTATGTTCATAACATCAAGGTTATGATGAATGAGATCGAACTTTCAATAAGCAAGCTCCTAGAAAATACTTCTTTTTATCCAAAAACCAAAACCATAATTTTTTTGCTTACCAGACTAAAAAGCATACCACAATATCATTATACTTTGACATTGTGTCATGCAGTTCTTAACGTGATATTAGTAACGGTGCAACATCCCTCTCAACTTTCTCAACAAAAAAGTCCTTTTTGCTATTTTCTATACTTGTGATCTGTTGGCAAGAACTGTCGGTGTCAATTAAAGAAATATATTTTGTCGTTTGTTAGCGTGAATGCTTTGTTATTTTTCCATACAATATGAACATGCTAGTTTTCCATGTGTGCTCCTCCTAGAAACCATTTTGTAAGTAGGAAAATCATTGTAAGTCCATATCAAAACTACCATCATCTAAAAATTATGTTTCCTCAATACATCATAAGGCAAAAACTTCAAATAACCACAATTGCTTCAACTCATTGTCATAACCCAATTTTTGGGTTACTCCCCAAAATCTACCTAAGAAAAATAAAATAAAATAAAAATGGTCGGCTTTGGTAGAAAAATCAAGGTGAAAATTTTGGTTGTTTTCGAGAGTCTAATCGTATCTCTTTTGTCCCCAAAATAAAGGAAAGTACAGATTTAAGACAAAAATAATTTATCATTGAATAAATCTGTGTAAAAATTAAATCAAAAGATGTAATTATATTTTTATGGGCCAATTTGATTTAATCATTGGCCAATTTAAAAGTGTAATTATGTTTGAGAATTAATTTAGGGTCCAATTGAAGGATTTAATTAAGCGCAATGACTTAATTATACTTTAAATTGGTCAAATTCATTTTATTAAGGGCTTAATCGATGAGAAATCAAGTTCTTGAATTTAATTTGGGTTCAATTGATGAGATTGGAATTTTCAGGGATCTAATTGAATTGTTTTAAGCCAATTATGTGAAATTAGGGGCCAAATTGAACGAATTGAGAGTCTAATGGTCATTAAGGGTTAAATCGCGCAAATTGGAAACCAGGGACCAAAATAAAAAAGGCGCGCAAAACTAAGGATGCTCTCGAAATTCTGATAGGGATACAATTGCACAAAATTAAAAGTTCAAAACTAATTGGGGACGCAATTAGAACAATTGCAAATTAAAGGACCAAATCGCAATTTCCTAAAACCAAACTTGCATGTGCCTGCACTCTTCCGACACCTGAACAGTGCAGAGCACGGAGCTGCAGCCCTCAGCCCTCTGCAAATTCAGAGGCAGAGGCAGCAAGTCCACACATAATGCATGTCCCCTTCCCTTATAAATTGCACGTTGCAGCACGTAGGAAAGGAGGGAGAAAGGAGAGAAGAGACAAAACAGAGGAGAAGTTTTGAGAGAACAGAGGAGAATTTTCAGTTTCAGTTTAAGAGGCTGCACAAGGAAGACGAATATGCAGTAGGAAATTTGCAGAACACAAGCGTACACACGCAGCGGCAGCCACCCTTTCTTTCTCTCCAGCTCCGGCGACATAGCAACCCTTTCTCTCTCTCTCTCCCGTCCTGAAACAGCTCTTGGCGAGCATAACAACAACAAAGACCTCCACCGTGACCTGCAACGGATCATCCTTCTTCTTCGGCGATGAGCAACGAAGCCGCAGCCACGAACACAACACATGTCAGCCACTTTAGGAGCCCCTACCGGCCACCATTTTTGACGCCACCACGACAGGGAGAACCACCTCGAGCTCCTCTACTCGGCAGTAGTGGCAGGTGAGCCTCTCGTCATGGTCGGCCGACCACCATTTTACTATTCGCGTAATACATGAACTGCATTAATTCACATGTTCTAAACGGTGTTGTTTTGTCTTTTCTTTTTCTTTTTTTCTTCATCTCTTGGGTTGGACTCTCTCAGCCCAGCCCAGTTACTGGGCCAGGGCCAGCCCATCCCAACCCATTAAAGTTGGGCTTTGGCCCATCGTGGCTGGGCCAGGCCAAACCCTAATTTTTTTTATTTAAAAAAAAATTGCATTTAAAAAAAGTGTTGTTTTCGTGCATACGGCCGGATTCCTAGATTTTTTCTCATCGTATTTTTCATAAAAAATTTTTGTGTATCTTTCTCATGTTTTAAAATGAAAATTGGATATCGTAACTAGTTTACGATTAATCGTTGGAATTTGGCCAAAATATCACAAATATTTATAACTATTTTTGTTTTATCTAATCCATTAGGGTGTAAATTTACAATGTAAAATACACCCATGGATAGAAAAATGGGGGTTTTAACTACGGTGTAAATTTACATTGTAAAGTACATCCATAGATAAAAAAAGGTTTGTAATTGCGGTGTAAAATTACATTGTAAAGTACATCTGTAAATAAAAAAGGTTTGTGTAACACCCTCAAATTATAATATCATGAAATCTCCCAACATTTCCTTACCAATGTCAAGTATTGGGTAATATGTCTAAAATTATGGGATTTTTTTTTTGAAATTTCGGCAGAGTTTCCTATATTTTTGTTGGTACCAAGTTATCGACAATACTTCTATTATATGTCATTACGAGTTCCATGTTGATCCAATCATCCTGGATCACATTCCATTCATCAAACAATAACTCAATATTCATACTTATCAATATATGCAAGTCTCATAATATCAATTAGTAAATCAACATAAATGTACTACCAAAACAACTCAAAAGATAAACAAATTCATCATTAAATGTAATAAATGCTAACTAACTACATATAAGCCTTTAAACTACATAAATACAACATTAAGATTAAAAGTCATATTATATTTATAATAACTCTTATCTTATCATTTTAAAAATGATTTGTTCATACTAACAACTATACATATATATAATACATCCACTACATATTACACCTTCTACTTAATTTTTACAACACAAAAGGATTTACACTCAAAGTAAAGACATGAATATTACATTCCAAAATAGTAATTCTTAAACAGGAGTATTCCTACATCTAACGGTCTGCATCACCTCGCGGTGTATCTGTTTCAACAATAACAATATTAAATAACTTACTCACTATATTATTCTAATATTAATTAATTACTCTTAACCTTTGAAATTTAATACTTTTACTTCAATCTAACTTAATCCCTTAATTTACATAATCTTTTCAAAATTTACAGATCCAGCTAACTCATCTTAATTACCAAATAAATCTAACACTTCCATATAATTACTCAGAAATTTGGTTTCCTTCCTCAGTCACCAATAGATCCAGTACTTCCATTCAAATTACCCATCATCCAGCTAACCTCTTTTGTTAGCCAATCAATCCGGTAATTCCATTTGAATTACCCAGCATCCGGCTAACCTCTTTTATTAGCCAATCAATCCAGTAATTCCATTTGAATTACCCAGCATCCGGCTAACCTCTTTTATTAGCCAAACAATCTTGTAATTCCATTTGAATTACCCAGCATCCGGCTAACCTCTTTTAGTAGCCAAACAAATCCTCCGGCTAACCTCTTTTATTAGCCAAACAAATCCTGTAATTCCATTTGAATTACCCAGCATCCGGCTAACCTCTTTTATTAGCCAAACAAATCCGGTACTTCCATACGAATTACCGCATATCCGGTTAACCTCTTTGTTAACCAACAAAACCGGTAATTTCACATAATTTACCAGTAATTCACATAATCATAACTCAATCCGGAGAATCCTCCCACCCTTAAGACTAGCTCGGACATAACCCATGCTCACATGGCTAGGGATCCCAAGGGAAAAGGGATAAGTATGGAGGAGCATAACAGTGGCATGGAAATCCATCACAAGAAGGGCAACAGCCACGAGATCAACACTAGCTCTCAGTCAAGGGAAGAAGTTGGGGACGAAGAGTCGTCAGTTCACGCAAATTGCCAGGCCTCAACTAGGGATGAAGACATTGCATGGTCTCCTCCAGTGCTAAGGAAGAAGAAAGGGGGGCGCAAGAAAAAGGAAGCCAAGGGCTTTTAAAGTTGGAGCTTTGTTCTGTTATCATTCCAAATAAATGGTAAAAACCATAGCAGCTTGGAATCTTAGGGGGCTTAATACCCCGACAAAACAAAAAATAATCCAGCAATGGATTTCAAAAAACAGTCTGAACATTGTGGGTCTCTTAGAAACTCGGATCCGGCCGGCAAATATGGAGGCGGTGGAAACTGGCTTAGGCCTTGCAAACTGGAAGTTTATTTCGAATGCCAATATGGCTCCTCTCTGTAGAATTCTGTTGGGGTGGAATACGGAAAGGGTTAACATCTCTATGGTCCATTCAGCCCCCCAATGGCTAACTTGTGATGCTCTCAGTCTGGGAGATAGTAGCACAGTTAGGATAACTTATCTCTATGGCCTGAATACCCCAATCTCCCGTTATAGCCTATGGAACTACCTGGAGGAGCAGAAAGTGACGAACAACTCCATCCCTTGGGTCATCCTAGGAGATTTTAACGCCATTTTGAGCACAAGGGACAGGCACAGGGGGATCCTCATTGGCATGTTCATATGGATGATTTTCCCACTTGCATAGGTCAGGTGGAGCTGATTCAAATCCCATCTGCAGGTCTTCACTTCACTTGGCATAATGGTCGGAAGGAGGAAGACACAATTCTAAGGAAGCTTGACTGGGCATTTGGGAACCAAAGCCTTTTACTGAAATGGCCTTTGATGAGGGCAACGGCTCAGGCTAGAACGGTGTCAGACCACAGCCCTATTCCTGTCTCTTTGGACCCTCCCCCGCCCCGTAGGAAAGCGAGGTTTAAATTCTTGAACACATGGGTTGGTCAGGAGGGATACGACGAGTTGGTCAGGGAGGCTTGGCATACTGAAGCTTATGGGAACCCAATGAGCAGACTGACAACAAGGCTTAGAAACCTAAAAGGGATGCTTACAGCCTTCCATAGGCGCCACTCGAGCCATATTGGTTCCCGGGTCAGGAAAGCTAGGGAGCAATGGGAGGAAACCCAAGTGGTGCTGGATACTAGGCCGAATGACATGACGACAAACACAAATGAACATGAGGCTTGTTATGCGTATAATAGGCTATGTGCAGTCGAAGAAGCCATCTACAGACAACGCTTCAGGATCCAGTGGCTCCAGCTGGGGGATAAAAACACGGCTTTCTTCCACCGGTCATTGATTCACAGGAACTCCAGGAACATGATTGCCAGTTTGCAGAGGGAATCGGGAGAGGTTACCAGGAAGCCGGAGGAGATGGGAGAATTGGCAGTGGACTATTTTAAGAAGTCTTTGAATATTCCCCCCCGTCCAATAGCTTTGGGGGGGATCATCTGTTCTCTAAGAGTATCAGCAGTGAAGATGGAGAGGCTATGGCGGTGCCCATATCCAGAGACGAGATAAGGGAAGCTTTGTTCTCTATCCCAGACGACAAGGCGCCGGGCCCGGATGGGTTCAATAGTTGCTTCTTCAAATCCAGCTGGAATACGGTGGGGGAGGACTTTCTAGCGGCTGTGCAACATTTCTTCATCACCCATAGAATTCCGAAAAGCGTGGCAGCCACAAGGCTAACGCTAATTCCGAAGAAGGAGAATACCAATTATCTTTCTGACTATAGGCCTATATCGTGTTGTACGGTGATTTAAAAATGCATATCTAAGATTATTGCCAAAAGATTGAAGAACAGTCTTGCAGGAGTTATTTGCAGGTCCTAGACGGCTTTCCTACCGGGTAGGAACATTTCTGAAGCTATTTTCCTTGTTCAGAAATTAATGCACAACTATCATCGCCGAAATGGCCCCCCTCGGTGTGCAATAAAGGTGGACTTGAGGAAGGGTTTTGACACGATCTCATGGGATTTCATCTGGAAGGCTCTCCAGAGTATAGCAGTTCCTCCAAAAGTTATCAATTGGATTATGATGTGCATCTCTTCTCCATGGTTTACAGTTAGCTTAATAGGGAAGATCATGGGTTCTTTAGTGCCTCAAGGGGCCTAAGACAGGGGGATCCTCTCTCGCCCTATTTATTTTTGCTGGCTATGGAAGGGTTGAACGGGATTATCAATCAGGCCACTAATGGGACTGCTTTCAGGCACCACTGGAGATGTAAGGATCCAGAGATAACTCACCAGTGTTTCGTTGATGATGTTATCCTTTTCAGTCATGCAGACGACCTTTCAGTTCAAATCCTCAAGGAAGCTCTTGATAGGTTTGCCGAGCTATCGGGGTTATGCATCAACAAAAGCAAAAGCTCAGTTTTCTTTTCAGGTCTGGAGGATACCATGCAGGACCACTTGGTTGACATCCTTGGCATTGGCAAATCTACATCCCCCCTACATACCTAGGGGTTCCTCTGATAACTACCAAGCTTACTAAAACCGATTGCATCCAGTTGGTCGACAGGATCAAGGGGCGCATTAAGCTTTGGACATTTTCCATATTATCTTATGCAGGTAGGCTACAACTAATCAAGTCAGTGCTTTTTGCTATTCAGGTTTACTGGAGTATGAAGTTCATCTTACCAGCAGCCACCATCTCCAAGATTGAGAGCCTCTTGTCGGCCTTTCTATGGCATGGGCCTTCTTTATCCACAAAGGGCGCCAAAGTTGCATGGAGCTCCCTTTGTTTTCCAAAAACAGAGGGAGATTTGGGTGTCAAGAGCCTAAGGAGATGGAATAAAGCAGCCATGATGAAGCACATTTGGACAATTCTGACCAATAAGGACTCTTTATGGGTGGCATAGATTCACAGACACCTCATAAAGGGGCATTCTTTCTGGCAAATTCAAATTCCAGCATCTCCTTCATGGACATGGAGAAAGATCCTCCAATCAAGGGATTATTGCAGGGGGGTGTTTCGGGTTCAGGTAGGAAATGGAAGGGACACTTCTAATTGGTATGACTTCTAGCTTCCGGGAGGGGAGAGACTGGTGGACTTGTTCTCTCACAGAACCCTCTCCTCCACGAACATCCCTTGGGGGGCCAAAGTTGCTGCCATTATTGACAAAGACCGATGGCATATTCCAATGCAAGCTCGCCATGTTGGGGCCCTTTGGGACAGACTCACTTCCATCCTGAACCATCAGGTGGAAGACGAGGTCTTATGGTCAACTACTCCTTCTGGGAAGTTCACCATAGCTTCTGCTTGGGACATGATGAGGGAGCGCCGTCCTGTTACTAATATCCACAGTATTTTATGGCATCCTATCCACATTCCTAGGCATTCGTTCATCTTATGGCTTGCTGCCCAATGTCGTTTGCGCACTATGGACAAAATGCACTATCTTCACTTGGAGGATACAAGGTGTAAGCTTTGTAACCATGAGGAGGAATCCCATGAGCACCTATTTTTCCAGTGCAGGTTTTCTTCTCAAGTTTGGAGGAGGGTCATGCCAAAATCTACTGGCCTCCTCTTGCATGGGGTAGCCTAATAGACTGAACTGCAAACAAATACCAAAACAACAAGCTCGTTCACCAAATGATTGGTCCCCTTCTCTTGGCTGCTGCGGTGTACCACCTATGACAGGAGAGAACAGGAGAGTCTTCCACAACAATCCTAGGACAATCCACCTAATATGTGAAGACATATACCAGCAGCTTAGAATCCAGATTTCTAACCATCAAAGAAGGAATGAAATTCCAGAGCAAACGCTGGCAATCTGGGAGTCCAGCATGGGGTAGGCGTGTGGTCTGTTGCTGTTCCTGGGTTGGAGGCCGGGTGTCTTTGAGGTTGGGCCGTTAAGGCGTGTTGGGGGTTTCTTTTTGTTGCTGTGTTAGTAGCCGCTGATGAGCGGAGTTTAGGCCTTGGCCAGTGGGTAGTTCCTTCGGGTTTGGAGCTTTGTTTCGTAGTCTCTGTAGGCCGGTAGTCTAGTGGGCTGTTTTTGTCTTGTTCCTGTGTGGGGAAGTCTGTTTCCCTTTTTTGCTGCTGTTTTCAGCTAGCCTCTTTCAGGTTTTTCGCTCTTTTTAATATATCATTTTGTTCAAAAACAAATTATTCATTTGCTCCATTCGTTTAATATCAATTAAATAAGCAACATAGATTGTTAGGGAAACTAAAAATTATAAAATAAGGTGACGAATCACCTACCTTCTGCTCCGGATGACGCAACTCCTCCTGTCTGATAATCAGCTTCAGACACAACTCCTGAATCAATCAAGTGTCATTATATCATTAGTCCATCAATATTTTTCTTACGTACCGAAACACAAAGCACGTAATATTTTTCTTTGTAATTTATTCTAATAAAAATTCATTTTCAAATATAACATCATTATTTAACTCAAGTTACTTCTTTGCTATACAACCTCATATTTAACTCAAGTTACTTCTTTGCTTACTCTATCTTCATAATTCCTCCATCAAATAATTCTTCTATTCCTTATACCCTCACATCATATTATTCATTTTATCTAAATACTATTTTCAAACACAATCTAGACATCTTGTCTTCATATTTTCTTTTAACTAGTTTATTTCTCTTTTAATTTGAATTTACTTATTATTATTATTATTATTATTATTATTATTATTATTATTATTATTATTATTTTCTCAATTTAAATTCTATCTCTTCATTTAGTCTTTCTTACATTTTCAATTATCATGATTAAACATGGTTTGTTTCTAAACATTAACATCATAACTCATTCTCCCACTTTTTCCTTCATTTGGCCAAATGTGGTGTTTCTTTTTCCTCCCCCAAATTTCTCTTCATCTACTTGTTATTTCAACTTGTTTTCATTTTATTCCACTTCAATTTCATCATTTTACCTTCCCCTCCTAATTTCCCCAAATTCACATAAGAACCCTAAGTTCAAAAATCTAGGATTTAAGAGAAACTAAAGTAAAATTCCATGAAATTACTTCCCAAGTTAATCAAATAAGCTTAAGAACACGTCTAAATCAAACATGAAATCCAAACTTCTCATGCTTACCTATTGCTTTTCTTCCAATTTCTCTTCTCTTCCAAAGTTAGCTGAATTCCCCTTCTCAAATCCTCCTTCCTTCACTTGCTTTAGTGTTTTATAGGTTGAACTTGCAAGCTTATAAAGGTATTTTCTCAATTTCCTTATTGTTTTTCCTTACTTTTCTCTCTTTCTCTCACGTTATGCTCTGTTTCTCTTTTCACCCTTTTTGTTTCTGCCCATTCGGCAGTTAATAGAGAGGAGAGCTTATATGTTTTGTTTTCAATGGCAAATTTCTATTATACCCTTAATTAATATTATTATTATTATTATTATTATTATTATTATTATTATTATTATTTGCTAGCACTACCGAGCTCCATTCATCTTAAACTTTTAACCAGATTTTATTCAATATATTTTAAGGTTCCTCAGAAAATTTCAGCTCAATCCGTTGGTCGGATTGAAAAATTACATCTAATATGTAAAACTAGTCGAATTGTGATTTTTCGTCAAATTTTTGAATTTCTCTAAAATTTATGAAATTTTAACACAACCTAAGTTATCATATTAAAAGGCTTCATGAAAAATTTCAGAATTGTTTGATAACCCAATCAAGAGTTACAAATTTTTTTGTTTTACATAAAACTACATTGTAAAGTACACCCGCAGACAAAAAAATGGTTTTTGAAAATGCAGTATAAAAAAGTTTAACTTAGAAGAACAATCAAAGCAACAATGCAGCGTACCTTAGGTAGGGTGCACTGGGGGTGATCCGTCTTCCCCTTGCATAAATAGTCCCCTTACCCAAGATTCTCGCAGACCAATAGGTTCCTAATAACCATAGTACTAGGTGGCAACTCCTAATATTTATAGTCGTAATTTTGCGACTCTAAAACACATCGCTCCATTTTCACCGCGCGCCGTTGTCTCCTCCAAATCAGGGGGATGGCGGGGCACGAAGCGCGCAAAAAAATCATCGTCGCAACACTCATTAATCAACAACTAAAGTTAGACATTTATGTTTCAGTTGGACTATAAGGACTAGCTATGATTGCAAAAAAAAAAACATGAACTTTAAGCTCATACACATCCTTGGTGGTAAGTTGTATACTGTGAGGATCACTAGGTAAGAAGAATAAGGTTGAATAATAAAATTAAAATTCTAGCATAATTGGATATCTAATTTAGTTTAATTCTATCAACCATGACTTTCAATTCAACTACTAGATCAAGCTAAAATTTTATTGAAAGTTTTGAAACATATTATTCTACATTGGGTTAGCATTTCAAGTCAATAAGTTCAAGAAGGTCTTGAGATATAGATTAGTAAATGCAATACAAGTTTGGTTAATTCTTTTTTAAAGTATTACTAGGATATTCAAGAACTTATTTCTTAGAGTTTTCTAGCTCTACAAGGATTTTTCATACAATATAGTTCTTAAATGTGATAATGATTTCTTAGTGTTTTGAATTCTTATTTAACAAGGATTCTTTATTTATTGTAACTATAGAAAAGTAGGGTTGTATTATTTAATGTCATAATATTTTGAGAGTTTCAATCTTCTACACAAACTAAGTTATTACAAAAAATCTCATTATTATATAAGAGAGTTAAAATTGGTTTGAGCTGATTTTTCATATAAAAATAGTTTTATGCTAATAAGCATAAGTTCAATCTTGTGTTTTGCATGGTTCAACACTTTTCTCTTTGTTAGGACAAAGAATAAACTTGATTTATCCATGTATGACTGATTTTATGATGTCTTCCTAATATTTTCAGTTCGCGGTATAGGTTCATTTTAATAGTTTTGATGCTTTGTGTTATATTTTTGTCAAACTTGATGATTGTGCATCAAAAGTATCATTAAGTCTCTTATTTTACATATGTATTTATTGTTTTTATTTGGGTTTTTTTATAATAATTGATGTGCTTTTTAGTAATGAAGTTTCTTTTAATGTTTCGACAGGTTTTTGGAGCTTAAATGAATTATTTCAGGAAATTTAACGTCAAAATTTGGAACAAAGAATTGAAGAGGAAATTTAGTTGAAGATTTAGGCAAATTTTGGAGTACTTATTTTCCCCAAATCAGCCCAAGAGCAATCCATGATCTTACATGTCCACACAACAAATAACATTTGATTTATTTTGGGTAATCCATTGACCTAAGAGGGAAAGCACATGGATGGAAAGCTGGAGGGGAGATTCTTACATTATTTTGGGTCAAAAAGAAGAAAGAGTCAGCTCAAAAGGAGGAACAAAATCAGGCACCAAAGTCTTCTCCAAGCTGCCGAAATTGACTTTCCAGAACACCTTTCGGTGTTGCAGACATAACTTTTGACTCCAAGCTCCAAATTAGATTTTATTTAATGTTATTGAAAGATTACAGAATGGTATATAAATATGTATCTAATAGCCTTTTCCAAATGAGGCTGAGAAGAGGGTCAAATTGCAGTCCAAAGTTAGCATCAGATTTGTGTTAGAATATTTACCAAAATTGTGTTGTGTTCTTCTTTGTAGATTTCAGTCTTTTAGTTTGTAAAACTTATTATTTCAGTTTGATTGAAGTTATTTCATGTTTATTAGAGTGTTCTTGTATATAATCATGGTTGGCTAATCTCTTTCTTGGATCCAAATTAAGGATGATGGTGATTAAGGTGATTTCTTTAAGATATGAATGAATCTTAATGTCTATCTTCTCATTTTCTTCATGAACGTTTTTTTATTGCAAAGAAATTTTCGAAATCATTTAGGTAATGTTATAATCTTGAATTTTTATGAACAAAACTTAGTTTTGGTATAGAGATTGCTTGATTCAATGTCTTACTTAATATGAAAGTACTCTTTCATTCTTCAGCAATAATCAATCTTCATCATTTTAAACTTCATTGTAATATCTTCCGATCTAATATCACCGTTGTTGATATTAGATTGAGTTATCTTATATATGTTGAAGGAATCACCAATACATCACCATTAAAATTGATTTGGAACCAAGACTTACTTTTTCTTGTCATTTAAAATCTATTTACACTCTTTCATCTTTGAAAACAAATCCATTAATTATTCTCTTGAGATTTTTTTTGTTGTTACCTAGCTTAATTTCTAGATCTAGCTCTCTGTGAATATGACCTTGATCGTATCGAGTTAATTGCTACATCGCATACTTGTGCACTTGCGAGTTAAAACAAGCCGGTCATAAATAGCGGTCAAGTACTTGACTTTTTGGCTTTATGGGTAACATAACTATATGATCACAAGGTTCACATAATAAAATAACATAAAAACACCCTAGATTATGTGCATAAGGAATTTGATATTGAAATCGAAGAAGTGCATGATTTTATGATAAGAGAATTGATTTTAAAATAATTTTAAAAATCTTATTATTGGACTTCATATTATTAAACTTTAAAGTTTAATACAATATCAAAGCTTAACTTGAGCTTGACTTAATTTATTGAAACCATTCTTGAGTATCATAATACTTGACTTGATTCCAGTCAGTTACATCTCTAATAGGAATGCAAAATAATTCCTTGCCATCCAAATCCTCAAAGAAATTATGCGAACAAATTAGATGAGCAAATATTGATTTGGGTTAATCATTGTAGTAATTAAATCTACAAAGCCCGCCTGGTTGCCAAGGGATTTCATAAACAACACGACTTTGACTACACTGAGACCTTCAGTCTTGTTGTAAAATCAGTAACCATTTGATTTTTCTATGTATTGCAGTTAACAACAAGTGGCCACTTTGCCAGCTTGACGTTAATAATGCATTTTTGCATGGCAAATTGCAAGAGAATGTCTTCATGGTTCAACCTCCAAGTTTCTTTGATTCTTCTTTGCCCTCTCATATTTGCAAATTAAAGAAGTCTCTCTATGGCTTAAAACAAGCCCCCCGTGCCTGGTACCAAGAACTGCATACATCTCTTATTCAGCTGGGATTTCAGCAATCAAAGTCTGACTCTTCCTTATTTATTTACACACATGTTGGGGTTATAGTTTTTCTTCTAGTTTACGTGGATGATCTCTTAATCACAAGAAGTGATTCTGCATCTATATCTAATATCATCAACCATCTCAGTATTAATTTTTCATTGAAGGACCTTGGCTCACTACATTATTTCCTTGGTGTTCAAGTGTTCTTTGTCTAACAAGGGTTATTTCTGTCGCAACACAAATATATTTGTGATCTCTTGAAACGCTCCAAGATGGATGGTGCCAAGACTGTAAAATCCCCACTTGCCACTAAGGATTGCTTCTCTGACTTGCCCTGATATCTCATTTCCTGTCAATAAACTGGCTCAATTCATGCATCAACCATCTTAGCTCCATTGGATTGTTGCCAAACGTGTTATGTGTTACCTAAAAGGTACTCTTCATCATGGAATCCTACTCAAGCGCACTAATGATCTCACTCTTCAAGGATTCTCTAATGCCGATTAGGCTAGTGACAAAGATACTAGAGTTTCTACCTCTGCCTATCTTATCTTTCTGGGAGATTGTCCTATTTCTTGGAGTACACGGAAACAACGAGCTGTTGCACGATCTTCCATTAAGGCCGAATATCGAACCCTCGCCTCTGCCACTTCTGAAATTATCAAAGTATATATTAACCCATGTATCTTGAAGAAATCCATTAATTGCCTTCTTGAACCTCTTTGCTCCAAAGTCTTGTAACTAAACCTAATAAAACCTTTAATGGATTTCTTGGTGTTGAAGTTAGAATCATATCATTCCATATCTCTTTGAAATGATTTCCCCTCTAATTATCAATCAATGAAAGGTCAGATACATGAAATGTGGCACTGACACTATATTCACCTAATAATTATACTTTATAGGCGTTATCATTTATCTCCTCAATAATTTGGAATAGTTTGTCTCCTCTTAGCATAAACTTAGATATCTTTTGAGCAAGAAATCTCTCTTTATTTATATGTACCTAAACCCATTATCCTGGTTCAAATACCATTCTTTTCCTATCTGTGTTGGATTTAAATTTTAAAAATATATTGCTTATTTATCTTTTCAATATATTGGCATAACTTGGTATACAAATCATTGACAACTCGTGCCTTTTTATTACCATCAAAACTAACTCTTTCATTAACAAGTTAATGCATTCAACCTAATGGAGTTAAAAGATTAAAATCATACAAAATTTCTTAAGGACAAAACTATATTGTAAAATGCTCACTTTTATTATATACAAACTCAATGAATGACAAATAATCTTTCTAATTTTAAGATTCTTCTGGATAATAGTTCTCAATAATTGAGTTAAAGTTCTATTTATCACCTCTATTTGACCATTTATTTATGGAGGACTAGTACAAAATAAACATTTAGTTCCTAACTTACCCCTTAAAACTTTTTAAGAGTATCACACACAAGGCTTCTTCGAAAACCATGTAACCAAAAGTTTTTTTTTTAAAGATTTGCTATAGTTGTTGCATCATTGATTTAATTACATGATATGAAAAGCAATATTTCAAAAAACATATTACATCAATAAATATTGAATCTATATATCTTTTGACCTTGGTAACCTTAAAACAAAATCTATGGATATATTAACCCAAGGTTCCTTAGGTATTGGTAAAGGTGTATACAAATCATGATACATTACTTTATACTTGACTTGTTTACATGCATGCATCTATCACATATTCTTTGAACATTGTTTTTCATGCTATGCCACTAAAAATGCTCATGTAACATAACAAAAGTCCTAATTACCATAAAATATCCCATTAAACTTCCCCATAAGCTTTCCTTACAAGTAATTCACACAACAAATATTTTAGCACACAAAATCTCTTATCTTTAAATAATACTCCATTATGGCTAAAATACTTATTAAATGCCAAATGATGATATTTTCCATACCCTTGACCAAAATCACATCATCAACATATAATTCTTTCACATATTCAAATCTTACAAGTCTAGTATTCAAGGTATCAAGAAGAAAAAACCTTTGAGACAATACATACATAATGATGTTTTCCTAACCTTAATTGTATTTAATGACATATGAGAACTTCTCAATAAATTTAATCCACTTGGCATGTCACCTATTCAACTTACCTTAGCACACATAACCTATTTAACTTACCTTGAGTCCTTAAATGTTTTAAATATTAAGGTTCATATGAATCACAAACTACTTAGACCAAAGATAATGTTGTAAAGTCTCCAAAGTCCTCACCAATGCATACACCTTTTTATCATATGTTAGATAATTAAAAGTTTCTCCATTAATCTTCTCACTTAAATAGGTTATGAGATATTTTTCCTACATTAAAATTGCTCAAATACTTATACATGAGGCATCACACTCAATCCCAAATGTTTTTGTAAACCAGGTAAAACAAGAAATGTGGTTGAAATCAACCTTTCTTTTAATAAGTTAAAAGGCTTTTCTTGATAATGTTCCCATTTAAATCCCACCATTTTCTTTACAATTTTAGTCAATAGTGTAAGTAAAGTAGTCTTTGACAAATATTCTATAAAAACTAGCTAAACCATGAAATCTTCTTACCTCCCTTACTATCTTTATAACTAAGTCCATTAAACTCCTCTTAGATCCACGTCATTGTAAGCCTTAAAGCAGACCTAATGGACACTTCTAATGGATCTTTGATGTCATAACTAGGATCATATCATCATAGGCATATTGGAATGATGAGCATAAGTAAGGTCATTTTGTTTTGCATAAAAAAATAAGGTGTTTTCCTAATTTTTCTACACATTATTCTTTTATCATGCTTACTTTTTCCTCTCTCCACTCTTGTCCTTCCCTATTTTTGTTTTACTTTTTTGAAATCTTCAAGCCTATTTCTAATGGCTGAAACATTCCATATAATTATTTCACAATCATGATTCACCCTATTTTCAATTGGCCTCTCATCCTCACCATTATTTTTCATAAACTCTTGTGCAATTTCATTGGATTTCTTAAGCTTTAATTTATCCTCATGCACTTGACTTGGTGACATCTTAGAAAATATGTATATCTTTACATATGTTTTTATAGTATATTTATTTTTGAACTCATTATATTTGACCTTCCTATCAAAGTACCAAGCTCTCCACAAAAATAGGCGTTTAACAAGCATAAAAACAGCATCTGTAACATACCAAACTTTTAAAAGCAAGTTCCCAATAATTTCCTTTTCCTTTTCATTAATGTAAAAAACAAGGCATTTTTTTATTGTGGCAATACACTGTTAGTCTAATGGTTAATCAATTGATTTATTCTATCCATATCGTCGACCAATTCCTCCTATAATTCTTAGGTTTCATTACTAATTCTTAGGTTTCATTACTAGTAATCAATCGATCAACCTATTTCATCAACCAATTAAGACAATAACGATTTTAATTGTTCAATTCACCAAGTAGTTGACTATATCAATTGTTAAATTAAATTGGCTGACTAGTTTGGGAAAAATCAAACATTTTGATCAACCTTTCATTCATCGAAGCAAATCTAAAATATAATTTTCATTACTTGTTTTCATGATTGACAACATTTCTAAAATATAAATGTCAACATCTAGCATACTCAAATTCATTACAAAATCCATGAACTAGATTCCTCATGTCATCAATCTTTAATTAGTCTACAATTAACATATGAAATTTAATAAAAGATTTTCCATACACACATAGTAGAGTGATGAAAGACAAACTTATGCATATATATATATATCCAAGTTAACATAAGTTTGAATCCTATCTTAGTAAATACGAGGTGACTTGCCCGCGCGCTGCGGTGGGCTTTTTTATAGGTAGGAAACTAATTGATTTTTTATGTGCTGTATTTAGTTATTTTAATATTTAATTAGTAAAATTGTAATAGATAAAATCTGTTATAAATGAGTTTTTTTCCGCCTAAAAGGAACAGTGTAATCGAAATGCAGGGGAAGTGATTCGTATATTTTTTAATTGTAGATAACTTGGATAAATTTGTCTATCCATTGTGTTTATGAGTTGCCTTTTTTCCCTAGTAATATTACTAAAGAAGCTAAAACAAAATGAGTTTTGAAACAATATTTTGCACTGTTCATCTTAACTCAGATGCATTGTGGATTGGAATAGTGAAATTACATAATAATATAAGTAGAGTTTGTATACTAAGACTGAATAGAGAAGTTGATCTGAACGAGTGGCTAAGGCGTGCCTGCCACGTACACGGGAGTTCGAACCTCCTAGACGACAAAAATGGTTTTGGAGTTTTTAATATTATATTATAATATCATTTGCATTAAGTATACTTGGTTGAACAATGAAGTTGCTTTGACCGAGTGGTTAAGGTGTGTGCCTGTACATGGTAGTCGGGAGTTCAAATCCTCAGGCAGGCGAAGAAATGATTTTGGTTTTAAACAGTAATGAACAATGATTTCACTATTCATTACTGAAAAGAGATTTTTCTTTTTTTTTATGTCCGGGGCAGCTTATGCGCATCACGACTAATCTCCGGACCCATTTTTTTTTACATTTTTTTCCTGTTTTTGTTTCCACTAATATTTTTTTTTTGGGTTTTTTTTTAAAAAAATCAGGGTGTCCGTGTCAGGTTACGCGCACCATGATGTTTTTTCCCCAAAATTAACAGTGATTTTCACTGTTCATTATTGTTTGAAAAGGTGCTTTACCCTTACACTTTTTTTTTTTTTAACTGGGCTTCCTTTTTTGGTTTGTTTTCTTTTATAACCAGGGTGTCCGATGCAGCTTACGTGCACTATGACTAATCTCCGGATCCACTTTTTTTTTTCTAATATTTTTTTTGTCACTTATACATTTTTTTGGATTTTTATAACTGCATTGTCCGTGTCAGCTTAAGCGCACCACAATTTTTTTTCCCAATCGCACATTTAAACAACAATGAACAATGATTTTCGTTGTTCATTACTGTTTGAAAAGGTGCTTTCCCCTAGCACTTTTTGTTTTTCTTTTTTTTCTTATAACCGGGCTTCCTTTTTTGTTTGTTTTTTCTTAATTGCTTTTTTGTTAATATTGTTCGGTTTTGAAATTTCTAATTATTATAGGTAAGACATTCAAAATAATGATAATGATTATTTGTAAATTTTAAATATGTCAAACTAAATATATATTTTGATATTTATTTAATATTAGCGCCTTAATATATATATGGCCTAGGTTTTTTGGAAAAAAAATTTATATCATTGTTTTGAAATACTTTTAATGTAATAATATGAGAAATTAATCTTATAAACTAGTATATAACTAAAAGAGATCGCGCTTTGAAACCGTAATGAATAGTGATTTTCACTGTTCATTACTGTTTGAAAAGGTGCTTCCCCCTTGCACTTTTTTCCTTCTTTTTTTTTAACTGGGCTTCCTTTTTGTATTTGTTTATTTTAAAACGGGGGTGTCCGGGGTAGCTTACACGCACAACAACTAATCTTCGGATCCACTTTTTTTTTACATTTGTTTTCCTATTTTTTTATGCCACACATACATTTTTTTAAGTTTTTTTTTATAATCGGGGTGTCCGGGGTAGTTTATGCGCACCATGATTTTTTTTTCCAATCGCACTTTTAAACAGTAATGAACAATGATTTTCAGTATTCATTACTGTTTGTAAAGGTGCTTTCCCCTTTCACTTTTTTTTCTTTTTTGTTTTTCTTTATAGTCGGACTTCCTTTTTTTTTTTTCTTAATTGTTTTTTTGTTAATATTGTTAGGTATTGAAATTTCTAATTATTATAGATAAGACATTCAAAATAATGATAATGATTATTTGTAAGTTTTGTTTTATTTTAAACTAGCCAATGCCCCCGCGCCTGGTCGTGGGCGACATCATATTTTTTTCAACGCAAAAAAATATTAATTATGTATTTTTTTTGTTATAATATAAATTTAGTCAAAATAATAAATTTGTACAAAATTCCTGTGAAGTGCAAGTTTTCTATAAAATATATGAATTTTAAATCGATATAAATTTATATGTTTAGTAGGTTTCAACGAAATAACCAGCAGAAAATTATCATCATCATTAAAAAAGCAAGAAGATTTGGATATTTGAAATATTGAATTCATTGTATTAAGATTAGTTCATTTTATAATTCAATTTAAATCACATTTAAAAACAAAATATAAATTGTAAAAATACCTGCAATAATCAAATAACAAAAATAAGTAGTTAATTTTTTATCCATAAAAAGACGAAAACATAAATTGAAAATCCATTCCTATGTTACCGTCATTTTCATTACTATAACAGTTAAAATTATTACCAACATTACTGCCCAAACTATTAAAATCATTAAACTGGATCGACAAATAAAAAAAATCAAAACATTTTAACAAAAAAACAATATAAAAAGAATCACTAAAATTATCATTATTATTGCGCAAACAGTAAAATCACAAAATTATTTGATCCAAAAAATATATAAAATAACAGAAAACACCAAAAAAAAGAAAAGTAAAAAATGAGCAATATTAATTTTAAAATTATCACCAACATAAATTAAAATTTTAGAAAGGAACCAAATAAAAATAAATCCCGGAAAAAAAATGAACCGAAAAAGATAATCTAAAAGCATAAATGAATGAATACGGACAGAAAACAAACATTGTATTTTTTAATGTTTTTAGATCATTTTCATGCATTGATCTTAAAAATAATTTTAAACAAAAAATTATCATTTTAATATATTCTAAACAAAAAATATTTTTTTTAAAAAAAAACAATCACATTTCCAAGCAAAATAAAAATATGTTGAGAGTGGGAATCGAATCCACGCCCTTTCAAACCACATTGTTAATCTCACGCCTTGGACCAACTTGTTCATAGTTCACGACAATATATATTAATAGGAAAGTTATTGTGGATTCGCACAGTAAAACCAGGACACGTTTTGTATTTTAGTTAATATTTTAGACTAATTATACTTTTTTATATTTATTTAATATTAGCGCCTTAATATATATATATATATATATATATATATATATATATATATATATATATATGACCTAGATTTTTTTTGAAATATCATTTCTCTAAAATATTTTTATTATAATAATATGATGAATAAATCTTATAAGAATTAAAAAAATAGTTCAAATTTTTTTCTAACAATAATTATGGTCTCACTAATTTTTATTATTTTGACTGTTATTAAGGTTTTTTTTTTAATATTTGCGATTTAATTTGTGTTGGTGATCGTTTGAAAATTGATATTTATTATTTTTTTTCTTTGTTTTTTTAAATTATTTTTAATTATTCTTGAAGTCGAATAACTTTTTTAAATCTAATAATAATTATTTTTTTTTGTCATTTATTGAGTTTTTTAATTGCTTTTTTGTTAATATTGTTAGGTGTTGAAGTTTCTAATTATTATAGATAAGACATTCAAAATAATATTAATGATTATTTATAATATTTGTTTCTTATAAATATGTGAAACTAATTATATATTTTTGATATTTATTTGATATTAGCATATATATATATATATATTATAAATATGTGACTTATTTATTATTTTCAAAAAATAATAGTTTACTATTAGTATTCTAAAATATTTTTAATATAATAATATGAGGAATAAATCTTAAAAAATAAAAAATAATAATTTCTTTTCTAAACAATAATTACGTTGTCATCGATAGTATGGCCAATAATAATTAGAATATTAATTATGTATAATAATATTTATAATGACAACTATAATAATAGTGACAAAAATTCATTGGTCAATATTATTTTTATGAAAAATAACTTCCATGTCTTTTTTTATGTATGATATTTCAGATCTCATATCATGAAAAACAAATATACAAAACCACACTTAGATAAGACATGTAGAAAAATTGTGCCAAATTATCTACACAGTCATCACCAAATGTTTTAACATGTAACAAAATTGTTAATGGTCCTAAATTTTTTTATATATATTATTTTTGGGACTTTTTGCTTAAAAAATAGGAGAGGCTAATTATATATTGTGATATTTTTTCATATTATCGTCTTAAAATATATATAAAAAATTGAATTGACTTTTCTTTTGAAAATATCACATTAATTTTAACTCAGTGTTCTAAATAATATGTAGAAAAAATCTGAAAAAATAATCTTTGATAAATTTTAGCAATTGTATTTTTCCAATCTGTCAAATAAATTATTCGGTAAATTATTAAAACATGCCCAACAACACAATTAATATGTTGCACACAATAAATAATATATCTTTAGTCAATTTGATCAATTGCAGTTTTGCTATCTACCAATTAAATTATTACCAAAGTAGTTAAAACATAATCATTAATGAAATTGTTTGCTGCATAAAACAAATCACTCATATGTGCTTTAGTTCAACCATTGTAATTTTACTATTTGCTAATGAAAGAATTCATGAAACAACAAAATCATATACAATAATCAATCAGTCTGTTACACGGAGCACGTGACTCATTTTAACAGAATAAATTCGATTCCAATTGTATAATCTATCGATTAAATAATTTTCTATACAGTTTTAACAGTAGCAACATTCAATGACTTTTAGGCGGGATTTTTTTTTGTTTATAATAGATTCTATCAATTGCAATATTAGTAATTAAATATTAAAATAATCAATTACAACACGTACAAAAACAATCAGTTTTCTACATAGAAAAAAAGCACAGCACAGCGCGCGGGCAAGTTCTCTCGTTAGATCTCAAATATTATACATAAAAATGTTGTAAAAGTATTTTTTTTACAAAAATAACCTAAAATTCAAGAATTAAAATTTTCTAAGAAATAAACTTAAACAAAAGAGGAAAAAATTAGAATTAAAAGCCAAAGTATTTCAGAACACTGATATTATTTTTTTTTCTTGTAAAAATCGTAGGTTATTTTTTTCTTCATCAATATATATTTCAGGCACTAATATTAAATAAATATTAAAATATATAATTAATCTCACATATTTATAAGAAAAAACCCTTAAAAATAACCATTATCATTATTTTGAATGCCTTATCTATAATAATTAGAAATTTCAACACCTAACAATATTAAAAAAAAAAATAAAAACAAAATAAATGACAAAAGATAAATAAATATTATTAGATTTTAAAAAATTATATGACCTGAAGAATAAATAAAAAATCAAAATCAAACAACAAAGAGAAAAAAATAAGAAATATCAATTTTCAAATGATCACCAACACAAATTAAAATTGAAACATCACATAAAAAAATTACAACCTTAATAATAGTGGAAATAATAAAAAATTGAAACAAAAGCTAAGAGCATGTATATATAAACATACAAAAAATAGAAACCATTTATGAAAAATATATTAAAAATAAAGGAATTAAAATAAAATTCAAGATTAAAAGTATAAGGGCCGTAATGAAAAACACATATATAATAAATTAAATTTGAAATACAAAATTGAAACAAATCAAAACTTTGATACTGAAAAAATTAAAGAATTTAAAACAAAACCAGAAATTAAAAGAACATGGACCGAAATGAAACTTAAATATAATCAATTTGCATTGAAGGATATAATTGAAACAAATCAAAAGTCTGATACCAAAAATCTTAAGGATTTCAGTCCAAACAGGAAATTAAAAGACTGCTGACTGAAATGAAACTACAATATATAATCAATTTCAATTGAAGGGAAAAATTGAAACAAATCAAAACCTATATTAAAGGAATAAGGACCATACAAAATAATTGAAAGATAAGGGACTATAATGAAAAGTCAACAAACAGCGGGGCCTGATGTGTACTTGCATAGGAGGAGAGAGAAACTGGGGAAAAAACTTCAACCGACCACCGACACGTCTCCGTCCATGTTCGACCACCACGTGCCACTCCCGTTGGAAGATAACATGTCGGAAAGTAATTCTAGACACTGATAGGGTATTTTTGAAGCCATATGACACCACATGCACCGTTCAAAAATCGCATGGGCATGGACACGGACGGCGCGTCTGGCGACGCACCAATAGTAACACGTGAGAATAAATATTAAAAAAAGGTAAATTACTGTGACACCCCTGCAACCAACTCTTCCATTTTGTCTTATTGGGGGGGCATATCCGTATTTAGCCATTTTAAAAAAATTTGAAATGCTCGTGGCACCCCTCCAAGCCACAGCTGAGTTTTGTCTTTTTTGAGGGACAAAATGATTATTTCACTGTGCAAAGAAATATTAAACAATAAATAAACTGGTTACCCGAACCGAACCGGACTAGACTGAAAATGTGCAATTACTATGGAACACCTCCAGGCAGGTCTTTTTTTTTTTTTTGTCTTTTTGAGGGACAAAATCATTATTTTACTTTGCAAAAACAAAAAAAAAAACAGTAGACCACTGAACCGAATGAACCGACCCCACCCGAAAACTGAGTATTACAATTGTCATCCATAGTAATTTATCTCAATGTGAACAATAATTAAACTATGTTATGGTTTAGCTTTTAGATAACATTTACAAACCATCAAAATATTAAGTATAAGTACAAGTACCCAAAATTCTAATTACCATTTTTAATCCAATCTAGGATTCAATAGAAAAAATTACAATACATAGTAACTATTCTTTCCTTTCTTGTGATGTACTTGAAATTAGAAACATATCACATGAATACAATATTTTTACATCATTATTTATTCATGAAAGTTTAGTTCAATCATCTATTTGCTAATCAATTTTTCTATAAGATCATTTGCTAACCATATTATAAGAGGAGTTTTTAAAGCTATAATTAATTATCATAGACAAAAAAGAAAACAAAAAGATAGGTAACTTCAACAATAAATTTACTAGTTTTTTTTTATAATTAACGGTGGCAACAAATATCATAGAGTTTCTAGGATGAAATGTCATTCATGATATTATTTAAACTAGGAAATTTGTCTATCTTAGGTTATTTTGTTTAGTTAGGTGCAACAACTTTATTTATGTGTCAAATTTGTTATTTATATTACTATTTCATGTTTGTTCTTAATTAGTACTTGGTTTTCAGCTAAGATTCAATACTTATTTGGATTAGTGTTTTGGGCTTGTCAATATAGGTTTTGGGTCATTTTTGTAAGTAGGCCAATTTAGTCAACAAGGGTAGATTTATTAGGGTTATTCTCTAAAAGTATTTAAACACTTTGTAAGCTTAAAATTCTATAGTCATTGAATAATATCATTTTGAATTTTAGCTTGTGTTTAAGAGTGATTCTTGCATTGTTTGGTTCTTGAAAAAAACTAAAACTAACTAATCAAAGATTATCTGTCTTTGTGGCATCATTTGATTTGAAAGGCCAAAGCTTGCTTGTTTGCTACGGTATCATCAACAATCTTCACTAGAATCATGTCTCATAAGACAACAAAGTCCATATGGGATTACCTTAAAGAAGAAATATGCAGTAGATGAAAGAATAAGAGGAATGCAGGTGTTGAATCTGATCAGGGATTTCAAATTGCAAAAAATGAAGGAGTCTGAAACAATTAAAATGTGTTCAGATAGACTTCTTGGAATTGCAAACAAAATCAGATTACTTGGATCTGATTATAGTGATTCTAGAATTGTTGAAAAATTGCTAGTCACAGTACCTGAAAGGTATGAGGCTACAATTACAACCTTGGAAAATACCAAGGATCTGTCGAAGATTCCTTTGGCAGAGTTGCTGAATTCCTTACAAGCACAAGAGCAGAGACGACATATGAGAGAGGATGTTAAGACTGAAGGAGCTTTATTTGCAAAGCACCATGGAAGTGATAAAAGCAATTGGAAAAAGAAGAAAGGTCAAGAAGGACACACTTCTGGTTCTGCATCAACAAACAACAACAGCAAAAAAGGGAGCTTCAAGAGCAAATATCCTCCTTGTCATCACTGCAACAAGGAAGGTCACCCCCCATTCAAATGTTGGAGGAGACCTGATGCAAAATGTTCAAAATGCAGTCAATGTGGACATGAAGCAGTAATTTACAGAGGGAAAATTCAGCAGCAGCAGCAGGAGATTGCAGCCCAAGTTGCAGAACAAGAAGATGAAGATCAACTCTTTGTAGCAACTTGTTTTGTAAGTGAATGTTCAACTGAAAGATGGTTAATTGATAGTGGTTGTACGAATCATATGACCAATGACAAAAAGCTTTTCAAAAGCTTAATGCCAACTGACATTACCAAAGTCAAGATTGACAATGGTGATTACATTTCTGTTGAAGGGAAGGGGACAATCACCATAACTAGCAGCAGAGGCACAAAATTGATTTCTGATGTTCTTTACGTTCCATAAATTAACCAAACTTTGGTATGTAGGCCAGTTAATTGAAAGAGGTCTAAAAGTGATTTTTGAAGATGGCTGCCGTCAAATTCTTGACGCAAATAGAGAGGAGATTCTTTAAGTAAGAATGAAAGGAAAGAGTTTTTCTTTTGATCCAATAAAAGAAGAACTCATTGCATTCTCCATAAAAGCTAGCAATACTGAGATGTGGCATAAAAGACTTGGCCACTGTCATTTGCAAAGAATGCAGATCATGAAGGAGAAGGAGCTGACAATTGGATTACCAACTCTTGACGATCATCTGCCAGTCTGCCATGCTTGTCAATATGGTAAACAAAGACGAAGATCATTTCCAATGTCATCATGGAGAGCTACTCACAAGCTGCAGCTAATCCACTCAGATGTGGCAGGACCTCAAAGAACTGAATCATTCACAGGTAGTCGATAAGTCTTCATAATCAAAGAAAATATGCCAAGGAGATACTCAAGAAGTTTCACATGGAAGATTGCAAGGCTATGGCTACTCCAATGAATTCAAAGGAGAGCCTAAGCAAGGATGATGGTGCAGACAAGGTTGACGAGGGATATTTCAGAAGCATGATTGGTTGCCTAATGTATCTAATGGCAACTAGACCAGACATCCTCTTTGCTGTCAGCATACTCTCTCGATTCATGCATTGTGCTAGTGAGATACATCTCAAAACAGCAAAGAGGGTAATTAGATATATCAAAGGAACTGTTGCCTTTGGTATAAAGTTCAAAAGGTGTCAAAACTTCAAATTGCTGGAATTTTCTGATAGTGATTGGGGTGGTTCGGTGGATGACATGAAGAGTACCTCTGGATATTGTTTCAGCTTAGGATTAGGAGTTTTTTCATGGAGTTCAAAGAAGCAGGAGATTGTGGCATAGTCTACTGCAGAGGCTGAATTTGTTGTTGCTACAGCAGCAGCAAATCAAGCATTGTGGCTGAGAAAATTGTGTTGTGATATGAATTGGAAGCAATTGAATCAAACAGAGGTGTTTGTGGACAATCAAGCAGCAATCGCAATCTCATGCAATCCAGTTTTTCATGGAAGAACCAAGCATTTCAAGATCAAATATTTTTTTTGCGAGAAGTGAAGAAGGAAGGAGAAGTCAGTCTCATTTACTGCAAATCTGAAGATCAACTTGTGGACATTTTCACAAAGCCTTTGCCAACAAACAAGTTTGAATTTCTGAGGCATAAACTTGGTGTTTGCAGCTCCTAAAACATGGAGGAGTGTTGGTTAATTATTTTAGTTCTGCAATATTTACGTTAATTGTGTTTGTTTTCATCAGTCATTGTTACTGTCATTGTTTTAATTAAGTCAAGTCATGTGTCTGTCCTAGTCTTTAGAAAGTTAATTACGTGTTAGTAGTGCAACTAATTACGTGTTAGTAGTGCAGCTCATTACGTGTTAGTAGTGGCAGCTTATTACGTGATCATGGAGTCCAGATCATTGCAGTAGAATAGGAAGTAACATTTATTTATGTTCTATAAATTGTAAGGTGGCATTTCAATTTATATATTCAATTATGCAATTAATCAAAGCTTTCTGAACAGTAAAAACATCTACTGTTCAAATCAATTTCTGGCATTCATCATTCTCTGTCTCTCCCCTGTTTCAATTATTTCATCCTTAAACACTTTCACATTCCCTCATCAATCAAAGTAACTGCCTGCAGAGTGTAACAAATAAGAACATGGGGAAAAAAATACAAATGAACACAGATTCAAAATCTCACTGTTAAACTTTGAATAATAGGAACTGATAAGAGAACTTCTCCACCACCATGAGGTGGAACATCACGACTTTCTATTTTCAGTTCCATTCCTTCTGAAGGAACTCTGAATTGCTTCAATAATGGTAAGGTAGCAAAGCAGAAAGTTTCAACACATGGGTCCCTAGAATCATTTGTAATTCCTGAAAACAACAAGTTATCCCATTAAATCTTCTTTAAAAAAAAAAAAAAAGCAATACCCTTTATAGATGTGTTTCACCATGCAAAAATCATAAACTAATGTATTTCCTATAAAAGTGCTATGTAAAGTTTATGGGTGGATATTTTTTAAGGTAAGTCAGAGATGATATCATCAAGTAACGTTTGCATCCTAGTCTTTCTTTCTTTCTTTCTTTCTTTACAACATATAGCAGTGTCAAAGACACTAAGGCCTTGTTTGTTTCAAGGAAAGTGGTTTCCGGGAAACCACTTTCCAAACTTTCCTGTGTTTGTTTGCCTTCCGGAAAGTTGGTCAACGGAAAACACTTTCCAGTCAAAGAAAAATTTGGCTTGATTTTTAGGAAAGTGTTTTCCGGAAAATTTGGGCGGAAAACACTTCCGGAAGTTGTGAAAAATTTAGATATGTCATTATTTGCTGATTATATCAAATTTGATCCTCAAACTTTTGATTGCTATATATAATTTGTTTTGAATATTTATTTTTCAATTCCATCTCTTAAAATATAATTTTTATATTAATTTTGGTCCTTATTTTTATAATTGCTATTTGCTTTTTTCTTATCATTTTTTTATTGAAATTTTTTATCTATCAAATTTGGTCCTCATTTTTTTTATTGTTACTTATTTTATTTGAAATAATTTATGAAATGTTAATTATTATTATTTTAATTTATTCACCTTTCATATTTTTTTAATTTTTTAGATTTGATCTCTATTATTTTGATTATTATTTATTTTATTTGAGATAATTTATGAAATTATATTTTTTTTTCAATTTCATTCTCATTCAACTTTTTAATTTGTAAGATTTGTTCCTCATTATTTTAATAAACTTGAAAAAAAAATTAATTTATTAATAAATTATTTTCCAGTTCATTTTCCATAATACAAACAAACACTGTAAAGTGTTTTCCACTTCATTTTCTATAACACTGCCAAATATCGGAATTCACTTTCCAAGAATTCACTTTCCACGAATTCACTTTCCAAAAAGAAACCACTTTCCAGCAAACAAACGGGACCTAAGTCTTTTCTCAACATTAGGCTTTGGACTAGGTGTGATCTATATAAGCACAAAGGGAAAAATAGATAACCTTTCTAGTGAAATACAGAGCAGCAGTAGACAAAGCCTCAACAATCATTCTCTAAACTCCCAAGAGAAGTCCAATGGATGAAAACTCAATTTTGTTAGATTCCCAACTCCAAGGCCTATGAACCAACAAACAGGTTTCATGAAGAAACATGTCCAAATTGCATTCTAAAGCATTCAAACCAACATCCAACTCTTTATTACAGCAATTTAGATCCTCTAAGTCAAATCTTAAAGACTCAATGCAAGGTTATTTCTTCTTTTTAGCAAAATAGTTATTGAAGTGTTTAAATGTAAAACTGTCAACTTAAGGGAGGACTATTTTCTAAAATAAGAACTAGGGTTCTAGGATATAAAAAGAAAGAGGAAAAAGAGAAGAGGTGGCTAGCAGTAGTTGAAAAGAAAAAAAATTCCCTTTCTCCTCCGTAAACCCAAAAAATCATGTTTTCTTCATTCTTTATGATTAGTTGTACAACAAACATGCAAGGCTGAATTCTTTTTTTTGTTGCAGGGACACATAAACCTTTGAATTTCAAAAATTATGAGATAAATAACCTTTTCTTTTTAGTTTATATGATGAATATGTTTGTCCTCCTATTCTTATTTTTTATAATTGTTTATTTTAATTGCTAAAGTGGACTCTAAGTTATTATTGTAGATAATCTATTGATAAGTTTGATACCAAAACCAAAGTTGTGGTATATAAACTTGTGAAGTAACTAAGTTTAATAATTATGACAGATCTATGTTATTAATCTTAGATAGAACATTCAATCAAATCAAACATAAACTGCAGGCAATTATATTTTCTTGATTTTTCAACTTATCTAGTTTTTAAGGCTGCCAATGAATTAAATTTCTAGTGCGGACATTGTGGGTGTTTGATGGTTAGAATAACTTATACGACCAATCCGCTAACTAGAGAATGTTAAAAAGAGATAGATATTCAAAATATAAATTAATCTCTTTTGATTTCTGTAGGTGGATATTACTTGCGACCAAGATTTGTTTTCTTGAAAAATCTCGATTTTATTTAATTTTTGTTTGATAGTTTTCTATTTCTTTTTCTCTAGCCTAAATAACCCCCCCCCCCCCCCCCCCCCCCAAAGTTTCATATCATATAACATAAAAATCTGACTTGAATCTTTCTCATGGGATCGATCCCTTACTTACTCTATACTATCTTATGTGTTGTATTTTAAGGTAAGGTAATTAATTTGTGCGACCGGGACATCGCAACAAATTTTGGCACCATTGTCGGAAAAGTAATTTTAGTTGATTCTTGTGCTCTTATTTTTATTTGCTGTGATAGTTATTTATTTTTCTGAAACAAAAGGAGAAACATAATTTTTGTGGGTGATGGTACTATTCATTTACGACATTGGTACTAATCAAAACAAATGCTTTAGTGAATTTATGTATCAACATTTTGATAATTTTAGGCAGTTTTAGTTTTCTAGTGTAGGATTTTCGTATAATTTGCATTCTTTTCAATATCTTGTGTTGTTGGTTTCTTTTGAGTTCTCTTGACAATTTATGCTTGTAACCTGTTCTACTAACCACAGTCAAGTGCAGGTGGATCTCGAAATAGAAAACACTTTATGCATGTTACAAAAGGAAGCTCACGTCAACACCATGGTTGTTGAATGACGACAAACACTAAAGGAGTTTATTGCTTTTAATATGGAAAATCAATCATTGTGCATAAAGATAGACAGTAATGTCGACTTCAAGCTCAAATATATTTTATACATTTGATACCAACATTCAATAGTCTTGTTAGAGAAGATCCTCAAACTCATCTCAAGGAGTTCCATATTTTTTGTGTTGGTATGAAACCCAATGGAGTTGATGAAGAACAAGTTAAGCTTTCCTTTACTCTTTGAAAGGGACAACAAAAACATGACTTTTCTCTATTCTCCTAACTTCTATTGGAGCTTTGAATGCCATAAAGAAGATTCTTCTTGAGAAGTATTTCCAAGCATCTCGAGTTGGTAATATATAAAAAGAAATATGTGGGATTTGAAAATCTCATGGAGAGACACTCTCTGAATATTGGGAAAGATTTAAGTAACTGTGCATTCAATACCCTCATCATCAAATACCCGATCAATTTCTCATTCAATATTTCTATGAAGGATTGATGTCTATTGACCGTTCATTTATGGTGCAAGTGAGAGGCATTGATAGATAAGACACCCGAAGTTGCACACCAATTGATCTCAAACATGGCAGCCAACTCGACAGTTTGGTACCCGAGGAGACTTCTCAAGCAAACGACTAAATGAGATAAATATTTCTAGCCTTGAGAATAAAGTTAACTATCTTACTTCTCTTGTGCATTCTTTGGCTTGTGAAATATATAGCAGGTGAAAGTTTGTAATATATGTTCCTTACTTTGGTCAAAATACCTCTCATAAAAGATACAAAAGTTCATATAACTAAGGAATCATCAATCATCAAGTAAAAGGATTGGGGATTAATGGGTTCTCATTTGCAATATTGTAAAAGTACGGGTCCACGAAAAAGTTTAATTAGCACATGGAAAAATAGAGATGATCTTTCATCACAACTAATAATTAGTGTATATCCAATATTAACCAAAAACGAAAATGATCATTATATATATATATATATCCGTGATAAGGCTTCGTTCCTTTATATGCCCATCACATATTTCTTTGGCTCCATGATCATTTCATACCAAATTAAGAAAGCAAAAGCATGTTTATGCCATTTTTCACGTAATTTACTTATTATTATTTTTTACATGACAAATCAAGAAATGTCTTTAATGTATAACAAAAAATTAATTAAATAATGAATATTTTATATGACTTTATTCAATTTAATTAAATTAATTTCTTTGTAAATAAGATAAAATATAGTTTTCTCCCATGGTTGCCAAAAGTTCTACATCGCTGCCTAAAGTTTAGTCTTAATTTCATTCTCATATATTATATCCAATATCTTAAAAATAAAAGCTACCGTGGAGCTAAGATTTTATTTTTTTAGAAATATTGAATAACACGTTTGTTGGTTAAGCACTTCAGTTGTCGTAAGTAATTTATTCCTCAATATTTATTCAAAAATTTATCATCATAGCAAGGTTGATATTAAGAAATTGATTTTTTTAGGGTAAACTTAAATATTTTAATATGTGTTTGGTAATACATAATTGTTTTATTATAAAGAAACTCGATTGAAAATAATTTTTTTATTTAATATTAGCATGAAATTATTAAAAAAAAACATATAAAAACATCAATTTAAGACAAAAAATAAATCGAGCTAGATTATCAAATCAAACTTGAAATCCTAAAGGACCAATGTTAAGTGGTGAACTAAATAAGAGAAACTCAATTAAATCTTAACCATTGGGAACTACAATATATATATTCTGATTTCAATTTGGTCATTTATCTTATGATTATTCTGATTTTATCTCAGTCCAACTTCAATATAGCCCCTAAATTCACGTGCCTTTTCACTTTGGTTTTTGGTCTCGGATCTCTTTAATTTTATGCCTAATTGACCCCAAAACTCTAATTTTATTGCAATTTGACCCCTATTTTCAACTACTTGACTTGGTAAAAATTATATTTTTTTTTCCAAAAAATTCAATCTTCTCAATTTAACCCAAATTAGGTTCACAAACTTAATTTTTTTTATCAATTAAGACCTTAAAAAAATTAATTTGACCAATTTTAAGTATTATTAAGTCCTTGCACTTAATTAAATCCTTCAATTGGACCCTAAATTAATCCTAAACATAATTAAACTTTAATTTGGTTCATGATTAAATCAAATTGGCCTACCAAAAATATAATTATGCCCTTTAACTTAATTTCTATGTATATTTATTCAATAATCATTATTTTAGCCTTGAAAATATATTTTCCTTCATTTTTGGGCACAATAGAGGTACGATTGAGCTTTTAAATCCGTCCAAAATTTCCAACACGTGTTGTTTTTATTTTATTTTTGTTATTTTTATTTTTTATTTCAAGTAAATTTTGGGAATAACCAAGAAATGAATTATGACATGACTTATGAAAATGATGTCATGTCATATCTTTAGCATAATGTGGAGACATGTCTGAAGTCTTGGTGTCAATGGAAAGTATTGGAGTTGCTTCTCCGCCTTATTGGAACCTGTACTAGGATATCTAGGTTTGTATCATGTGTGTCCACAAAAGTCAAATTTTATTTTCATTGCATTTACCTCATAGTACAACATAAAGTAATTAGGACACACATCATATTTCTCATAATCAAGTCCAAGTGGCCGCATAAATTTCTTGGCATCATAAAAATTTGTTACAATATTTCCATCATCAGGCATATAACATTTTGTACATTTTGTAGTTCTTATTGCTAAGACAAAATAACTTAGTGCTAAGACCTACACTTTACTTTTTGTTAACATTGATAGTACATATGTTCCACCTTGTCTTATACCTCGTGTCGACGAAGATCCACCTTCACAAATTCCTTCTCCTTCAACTTTTGTCCTCTAGAAGAATTGTTTATAAATTGATAATTTTTAAAGCTATAATAAATATTTTACTTTTTTATTTTAGTTTTATTTTCTTATGTTGTATTCCATTTATTTATTTTAAAAAAAATATTAAACACATAACTAACGGTATTACTGATGAACTAAGCTCATTAGAAAGTTTCAAAAAATTAAAAACAAATAACATGAAATTTCATTGACCATTACATATGAAATCATCAATGGATTTTATTATCGATGAAAGGACCAACATAATTGAAACCACAAACAGTAAGGTGTTTTTATACACAACTTTGTCTATAAATCACAAAAAAAATTCATTCATAGTATACAAAATGCTAAGTAGTAAACCGAGAAAAAGAAAAGAAATTTTGAACCGAGGACAAATATTTCCATCATTTGGTGCAAGAATGAAAAATCACGTACACATCCACATCTAAAGCATTATTTAAATTTACAAATATAGATTGGTATACCCAAATAACCCATCTTGCATATCCACGAAATCTTGATTTCCATCTACCTATGCCCCGATGTATGAATTAATATATAATATACAATCAAATATGTAAGAGCACTAGCGATACTGGCTTTACTTCTCGCTTTAGCCACCATCATGTTTAGTTTTTTTTCAGCCTCGATCTCTTTCTATTGGCCAGGGTACATTAGAAAGGAGAGAGCTATTATTTGCTCAAGCTACCTGATCAGATGTTCTCGAGCAGCACAACTACGAGGTAATCTGGAGTTAAAGTACAATAAGGTAAGTACGTAGTAAATTGATCAGGCCACAAAATCCGGCAATAATTGAGCTGGAAACCTCGTTCTGTTTTGGATGTCAATGCTCTCAAAACCAGAGCTGGAGTGAGAATTTTGTGAGGTGATAATCCCAGAAAAACCAGGTTCTGTACCGCTTCCAATCTCTAGTCTTCTTCTTCCACCCAGCTGAATGTTCTGGTTGGAGAGGTAGTTTTGTTCACTTCCTGGAAGAGAAAGGTTCTCGCAATGTGGTAGACCAACAGTAAGGGAAACCCCGTCTGGACTAAATCTTGGTGTCAGCTGCTCAAGGTTAAACCTCCCAAGATCTCCCATTGGATATGCTCCGAATCCACCACTGCTAGCTATTAAAGGATAGCCATCCTTGATCAACCTTTCACCACCAAAATCCTGATGTATAACAGGTAGCGGAAGCATACATGCTCAAGAGGGAGCACCCGAAATTCAAAGGCAACTGAATTTCGGCAACCGGGTCGTCGAAGTCGGAATGACGCGAAACTCACCTAGTCGATGCGTTTTTGCCGTTTGCGAAACTCACCCACCGGTTTTTGGCCAAATTCCATCGTTTCGGCCCCGAAATCGTCATTTTTGCCATTTTAGGAAAGTCTCGTTTTAGCCATAACTCTTGATTTAAGTGTCCGAATTGACTTTTGTCAATTACTGCTATCTCAGGACTTATAGGCATTTCATATTCTGTATTTATCTCAAATTTGTCATTTATGGTAAATTTATTGTTTTGTGTCGTTTCTTTATCCGTCATGGGTTAGGTTAGGGTTTTGCTTTAAATACCTTTGTAAAGCCTCTGGCCGAATTAGCTATTGATTATTGAATAAAAACCTTGAGTTTTTCTGAGATTTCATACACACTGATTTCCCTACTTGTCTCACCTTGTTTCACGTCCATGTCCATTACTGCTCGGAGGATTCTGCATCTCACTACTCGGTTCCGTTGAACTTCTACGAGAAATGCCTTCCATTTCAGCTGGTCCAATAAAGGTAAAACCAGCTTGCTGTTGAAGGGGTGCTCCCATGGTCATTGAGATTGTGGGGTATGAAAATTTAACAGGAGAAGCATTTTGGTTGCTGGGTTTTTTGAGTTGTTTCGAGTGAAGTACTCCCTTGAGTTGATCCATTTGAAGTGAACTGCTCTCCCCTGGTGCAGTAGAATGAGACCCAGAATCAATTTTCTCCTTTTTACTTGCATTCTCCTCAGAACTATCTTGCTCCTTGATTTCTTCAACGTACATTTCCTCAACCATTGGCTTCCACAGCCGAACCCGAGCATTTATAAACCAATTAGACACCTACATATGATCAAATCATAAATGTGATGGAGAGTAGATAATTCATAGAAGAAGAGGGAAATTACCTACTCTATAATTACAAAGCAGAAGTTCGAATCCAAAACCTCTGATCAGAAAGAAACAAAATGAGTTGAGCCACAAGCTCATTCGCTACTCTATAATTTATTTGGAATGAAAAGGATTGAATCCATACATACCTGGCTCCTAGTAAGCCCTGTTTGTTTTGCAAGCATGTGCTTATCAGAATCTTTGGGATATCTGCGTTCAACCCAATTGTCACAAAATCAAACTCAAAAGTAGCTAGCCAATGCATGCATATATATGCATGATACAATATATATACTTGTTAGATCATATATATACCGAAAACCATTATTGAAACCTCGATCGTCTTAAAGGTGGGTGAAGTTTCGAAAATGGCTTTTATTATGTATATGTTTTAGAGTACTATTGAGACTACCAGAAACTTACGGGTGAAGGAAGTGCTCAAAGAGCCAAGCGCGAAGAACGGAAACAGCACGTTCCGGCAATCCTCTCTGGGGTCTCCAATCATTGTGTTGTCGAAGCTGATGATCCACGTGCCTTAGTCTCGAACCTTCAGCCTTTGTTCCTACGCAATCCTCTTCGCCCAAACTCTTGCTTGCGGCTCTGATTTGCGAACAAATCGTGTTTTTAAGACTCCGGAATTGCTTTGAGATAGTCTGTAATGCTAGGGCAGTGTATGATTTAGCGGCACCAAATCCTGCTGCTTGCTCGAACGAGGAAACTACTACTTGCATCTGGTGGTGGTATTGTCTGTATCTTTGTTCCACCTTGAATTAAGTTTCCAAAGCAAGAAAACAGATTTTAATTAGGTACAATATAGAGGACCACGTTAATTAGACTTGAGCACTTAGCCTAGCTAGAGATAGAAAGAAAAGAAAGTATGACGTCTATGATTTCATACTATCTTTCAAGTAATTTGTTTTTTATCAGAGAAAACCTTCCGGGAAAATATATTTTGTGTATTTAGGTGATCGAGTAAAACTCCAGTTGTTTTAGATTTTTACAAGAGATACATGTCCTCACTTAAACTCAAGATCTGCTATATAGATCTCAATTTTTTTATCATCACGTCACGACATGTTTGAAGTAACTTCCATTTCATTTGTTCATCACAACCACACATAGAAATAAAAAAAGATAAAGGAAGAAACAAGAATAGCAGCTGGGGTAATTGATTTAACTAGAGCTACCGTAGTTTGTCTGAAATGATTCATGGACCATCTTTATTGGGCCCTAACTTAACAGCCCTAAAAGACGAGCATATATAGTTTGTACGAGTTGATTGCACGCGCGTTGCGCTAAGTTTTTTTCTATGTAGAAAACTAATCAATTTTTTACGTGCTGTAATTAGTTAATTTAATATTTAATTAGTAAAATTATAATTGATAAAATATGTAGGAAATGAATTTTTTTCCGTCTAAAAGGAATAGTGTGATCAAAACGGGAAGTAATTTGTATATTTTTTAATTGTAGATCACCTAGGCAATATTTTTTTTATGATTTCTTTTTTCCCCGGTAATATTAGATCTGACACATAAAAAAAAATTGTAAATTTTTTCAGAAATAGACTTAAATTTTTTGCGTACTATAATTAGTTATTTTAATGTTTATTAGTAAAATTGCAATAGATAAAATATGTTAAAAATGAGTTTTTTGCGTGCTATAATTAGTATGCTTGCTCGCGCGTTTTGCTAGACTTTTTTCTATGTAGAAAACTAATTGATTTTTTACATGTTGTAATTAGTTATTTCAATATTTGATTAGTAACATTATAATAGATAATATATGTTATAAATAATTTTTTTCCCGCCTAAAAGGAATAGTGTAATCGAAATGGGAAGGGGTTCGTATATTTTTTAATTGTAGATAACCTAGGTAAATTTGTCAACTTTTTTTTTTATGAGTTGCCTTTTTTTCCCCAGCAATATTAGATCTGACACATTATAAATAAAAATTATTGTAATATTTTAAAGAAATCAACTTCATTTTTTTTGCGTGCTATAATAAGTTAGTTGCCGTCTAAAAAGAATAGTGTAATCGAAATGGGAAGTGACTTGCATATTTTTTAATTGTAGATAACCTAGGTAATTTTTATTTTTGAGCAGTCTTTCCCCACAGTAATATTAGATTTTAAATATTAAAAATAAAAACACTGTAATTTTTTTTTAAGAATTAAACTTAAACAAAAGAGCAAAAAATTAACATCCAAAGCCAAAAAAAATTTTTATAAGATTTATCCATCATATTATTATATTAAATGTATTTAAGAATACTGATATTAATTTATTTATTTTCAAGAAATCCTAGGTTATTTTTTTCTCTCTATATATATTTTCAGGCGATAATATTTAATAAATATTAAAACATATAATTAGTCTCACATACTTTAATTTGAAATAAATAAACAAACATATAATTAATTTGACATACTTTAAATAATATATTTAATTTAAAGGACAAAATTGAAGTAAATCCAAACATTAAAATTAAATAATTTAAAACTAAACCAGAAATTAAAAGAATTGGGACCGAAATGAAATTGGAATCAATAATTAACTTGCATAGAAGGATACAATTGAAAGAAATCAAACTTTGATACTGAAAATATTAAGGATTTATAATAAATTTGCATGGAATGATGAAATTGCAAGCAATCAGAACTTTGATACCAAATATATTCCGGATTTCAGAGCAATTTGAAATATTAAAAGACTGAGGACCTAATTGAAACTACAATAGATACTCAATTTCAATTGAAGGACGAAATTGAAACAAATCAAAACCTATATAATAGCAATAAGGGCTAGAAAAACAAATCTAATGTTCAAGGACTGAAATGCAATTTGGTAAAAAGCAACTACGCTGACGTCAGCTTGCGCAGGAGGATAGAGAAATGGGGGGGGGGGAATTCAAACGAACATTGACACGTTTCCGGACACCTTATCGTTACACGCGCCGTACCAGGTGGAAGAGCACATGCCTGAAAATCATTCTAGACGGCGGTCGGGCATTTTTGGACGCCGTATAAAGACGCACGCGCCGTTCGAAACACGCGTGATGGTGGAAACAGAAGGCGCCTCCGGCGACGCGCCAGCAGTAAAGTAAAAAAACAAAAAACAAAAAACGGGCTAATTACCGGAACGCCCCTCACGCCCAAGCCTGATTTTTGTCTTTTTCGAGGGACATAATAGTTAATGCACTGTTCAATAATAAAAAAAAAAAAAAAATCCGGCCAGCCGAACCGGACCAAAAAATGGTCAATGATCGTGGAGCCCCTGAAAGTGGCGGCGTTTTTTGTCTTCTTCGGGTGGTTTTTTCGTTAATACACTGTTCATTTTCAACAAAAAAAAAGGTGGACGTGCGCGCGCGATGCATCGGAGCGAATTGCGAGTGAACAGTGCGCATGAGTGTGTGTGTACAGTGCGGCAACAGTGAATGAACGATGTAATTTAGCTTCTTTTGTAATATTAAATATTAATATTTATGAAAATAAAGTCTCTCTTGCTCTACAAATTTCCATCATGTTCTAAGTCATCTCTTCTTCTTCTTCTAGATTTAATTGTTAATATCTATGAAACCGCCAAGATGCCAAATGCAACCCAGTGATTGCTAGATAAAATTTAATCTTTGTATACACGTTGAAAAACACGGATCGCCATAGCAGGAAATGAGAGAATATGCAACTTGTTTTATAAACACAGATCTATGTACGTACCTCGTCCAGCATGCTTACAAGCTTTCCCTTCTTAAGCTGTATGCGAATTGTTGTGGATTAGAAATCTGATGATAGATTTACATATTAAGCTAGTCAATCCTATGAAGTTGTATTGTGACAACAAGGCAGCATGTGATATTGCTCATAATCCTGTTCAACATGATCGCACTAAACATGTTGAAGTTGATAGGCATTTTATCAAGGAAAAGCTGGAAGAAAAATTAATTGAAGTTCCTCATGTTCGATCCCAAGACCAGCTCGCTGATATACTAACCAAGGCACTGCCAAACCACACGTTTAGTGCAATACTCAGCGAAATTGGAATGAGTGACATCTACGCACCAACTTGAGGGGGAGTGTTAACAAGTGCAGTAATTATCTCCAAGTTGGATTTGCAGCATTCAAGTCCTACATTGTCTCGGACATTAGCTGGAAAGATATATTCCAGCATCCCGGTAAATACGTGATTGTATCCTAGTAGAAATAGGTTTCCATGTAATTAGCAAATCAATCCTAAACTATAGGATCTGTAACGTAGGATTTCTTGTGTAGAATAGCTATATATATTCTGCTTGTAACAGAGGAAGTTTTAAGTGAATATACAAGATTGAATTCCTTTGAATACTCTGCATACGTTTTGACTTACCGGCCTCCGAAAACCCACCTGCGGGGACCCGACAACACTGGCTGCACTAGACTCACAGGCTGTTGCGAACGAATTCTGATCTATTGAACCCCAAATGCTATAGTGAACATGACTAGGGACGACCCCATCTAGGGGCGGACGTCGGCTGTTACTGTTTGGAGTAAGAGAAGTAATGTTGGAGGAGGATGCAGCAAGAGGGATGCCGACAAAGTGGTGGTTCTGCGGGGGGGCATGAGGAAGTTTTCCGGTCTTTAGGACATTACTGGAAGCGGTAGTACTACTACTGGGGTTAAAGAAGATCATGTTAGGGTTCATAAGATAAAGTGTCTGGATCCCATCAGATGGTGCAGCTGCTGCTTGGATTTCTGAGCTTCCATGGAATTACGTTGCCATTTAATATGATTCACAAAAGGCCAGATCAATAACCCTTTGAGTCTCCACTCCTATATATATGCGCAAACAACTTTTATGTATCCAAGCTTGAAGTACTGAACAAATTAAGGATGAGCCCATTTTGATGATCGATTCAGAGGAATTGGATCTTGACTTGAATCTGGTGAAAATCTGGACAAAGAAAAAAGAGACTAATTATTAATCTATCTGTGTATATATACATGTATATATACATAAACATGATACAGCAAAATGAGCCAAAACATATATATATATATATATATATATACACGTGTGTGTGTACAACACCATTCTCCTCCTACTAGCTAGAAACATAAAATCTGATCCGAAGAAGAAAAGGAAGAAGGTGCGAGCTGAGGATGTTTATAAATAGCTCGCTAGAAAGGGAGTGGACAGGGGAAAGAGATAAGTTATGAACAGAATACAAGACCCGTCAAAGATATTGACGCAGCAGAAAATCACGCGGGAATACGATCAACGTCAATATTCCGTAAAATTAAAGAAAACAAGATTAAATCTCAATCAAACTCAAAGTTTATTCAATAATATGATAGCTGAAGTCGGCTGCAGGGTTTACAAACATACTTAAGGAGAAAACTCTAGCCTAATTCAATACAGAAAAGGAAAGAACATAAAACATTAAATTTGCCATAAATGGCAAATTTGAGATAAATGCAGAATGTGAAAGGTCTATGAATTCTAAGAGAGTACCAATTGACCAAAGTCAATTCGGACTCTTAATTCAAAAGTTATTGCAAAAACAAAACTTTCCTAAAATAGCAAACGACGAAACGCATTGACTGAGTGAGTTTCGCGTTATTCCGACTTCGACGACCCGGATGCCGAAATTCAGTTACCTTTGAATTTCGGGTGATCCCTCTTCAGCATGTATGATTCCGCAACCTGTTCTACATCAGATATTCATCCAGAAACAGTAAATTAATATATAAATAAAAGAAAATAAATTGTGAAAAATGGAAAGGAACCCATCAAAGAAGTAAATGTCTTTTATATCCATGATTAGAAAAATTCTATCAAAATTGATATAAAATAGCATTAAACGTATGTAATAAAGACAATTGCTAAAAATGTCATGAAGACATGCGCGCATCTATAGTGATATTTTACTCAAAAGCAGGTCTAGCTTGAGATAATTATAATTTTATTTTATAATAGTAATGTTTTTCGTTGTAAGCGGGTGTTTAATTATTCATATACATTTATGTATTTAAATATTCAATATTAACCAAGAATGCTCTAATAAATCATAATGAAGTGCCGGTGTATGTGTGTGTTTTGATATTATTTGTAATTACTAAATTTATTCTTTTTATATACATAATTAGAATATTCAGATCAGTTTATACACATCATAATTAATCACCAGGCATCATAATTAATCACCAGGCATTGGAGAAGGAACAAGTACCTCTCCGCCAGGCCAGGTCCCAAGTGCTACCAAACTTATTCTTATCATACCTCTTCGCTAGCACCTTGTGTGGATAAAAAAACAAAGAAAAAAGAAAAATCCCTGTGACTTGACCCTCCTTTCCAAATCATTTGGTGCAGGCACGTTAGACAAGGAACTATAAAATGAATACGACAAATATATCTAGAGAGAGAGAGAGAGAGAGAGGGATAGGGTTCGAACTACAGGGAAAGGGGGTCAGTAGAACATAAATGTGTGCTTCCACAAAGGGCTTTGGATTGATTACAGTTAGCTAGAGAGGTGAAAGGTCAAGAGAGTCTTCTTATTGGCCTTTCGTTAGAACCCTAGAAAAATATCTCTTTGTCCTCCATTAGTTATACACTTTTTTTGTGTGTGATTATAATTTGTTTGCCTTTTTCTTTTTGTTTTTGGGATTCTAGGGAGCAAGATAAAGTGTTTGTGAGACACCAAGTAATACATAGGCATTAGACACTCATTTTCAAACTAAAAATCAAATGTACACAAAATATTAAATTTGTTGCTTATTAATTAATCAAATAAAGAAATTCCATCTAAGCTGACATCCACAGGCAACGCATAAATTAATAATATTTTCGGATGATTTTATTTTAAAAAAAAATTCTCATCCTAGTCATTTACTCATTGTTTTGTGTAACCTTTGAAAATCAAGCATGCTTTATATTAAACAATAAATATTACTTAATAAAATAAACCTATCTGGATCCTCCTAGATTTATGGTTGGATAAAAAGTAACTAAACACCAAGTCTTGTTAGCCATTGAGCATTCAACTCCTTAATCATGGCTTATTTTCAAAAAGGTTAATGAATAGGCTATGAGAAGCAACTCTAAAGGAACTAAACTCATAACTTAATAGGCCAATACATATATAAGACTTGGCTTTTGTATACCAACCCTCAATCTTATAATCATAATATGAGAAGAGAAAATATAAACAATGGAAATAATAGACAGATTCGATGGTGAAGAAGAATGGACAAATACTTGTATTGGTGTAATAGTCAAAGATGAATACCCCGTAATATCGATATACTAATGGATGATTCTGAGTAGGTATGAAAGAGGGCTATGTTAAAAGGTAAAAGATGAGGAGCTAAACTTGGGATATAAATTTATAAAGTGCGGGTGGAAAAAAGATTTAAAGCGCCAAATAAAATGATGGGAGATAATGCATTTAAATATATGCAATTCCATGAATGTGTAGAATTGACTTCAGATGGAAAGAGGAGTGTAGATATATTTAAGTGATTTTTAAAAATAAGTAAAATATTATTTTAATAAAACAAACATGTCAACTAATGTACACACGATATGTAGCTAACTACTAGCAATGGTATTATCGATCTCAAGTGTTGAATACCATTGCTATAATCTTCTTTTCAAAAACAAAACAAAACAAAAAAGGTGTACATTCAGGAATAGTTTTAGCTTGCACAAATTCTTTCAAGATACCAAATATATGAATCATTAAGTTTAAGTTAGGTTATAATAGTAATAATAAGTTACTAAGATCCAAACCAAACTGAGGATAGAGGAAATTGAAGAATTAGATCCTCTTTTTTGTCTTCCTAAAAGTATAAGGTATTGTTGAATGAGAAACAGAACAAAGTACTTGAAAGAGTTGAAAGAGTAAAAAACTATATATATTCAAGTTCATAAAATGGTTTAAGATATTTTATAAATTGAACCTGCCACTTATTTCGAGACTTCCTGAGTATAAACCTAACTTCACATCAAATATTTATTTTTGAAACATAATAAGAATCCAAAATATTGAACTTGCCACTTTTTCATACATTATTCGGTCATTATAAACATTTTTTTTCATGTAAAGATGTTTCATAGACAATTCTAGACTAATAAATTATTTTATTTTTTATTTTTTTTAAATAAAGCATTATAAGAAGTCGTTAGCTTAAAGTATTGGCAAGATTGTTTTGAAAACAAAAAAAAAACCTCTTAAATACATATAATAATCAAACATGGAAAAAGAGCTCAAATATCAGGTTATTCAAAAACATAAAATCATTCTTAGATCAAATAGATAACTAAGTACCCAATATATCTCTAATAAAAAGGTAATGTCTCACTTAATGTGTATAAATTGCCACTTGACTTGTCTATAAATAGGCAACAAAGTCATCATCAAGAAGAGAAAGAAGAAAAGGAGAACAACAAAACAAGAAGTAGAAAAAGGACAACAAGTAAAGACTAAAGACCAAGCACAAATACTTGGGAAGTTCTCTTAAAAAAATTGAAGTCTATCAAGGAATAAAGGGATCAAAGTCTTAATCTTCATCAAATCAAGCCAAGGAAACAAAGGATCAAAGTACTTTCCTTCACCAAATCAAATCAAGTTAAGATATCACACGATTAAAGCTTTCAACCTCATGTGAATAATCTTTACCAAGTTAATTGAAGTCTTTCATCAAATCAAACCAAGTCAAGATCTCACACGATTAAAGCTTTCGAGCTCGTATGAATAATCTTTACCAAGTTAATTGAAGTCTTTCTTCAAATCAAACCAAATCAAGATCTCACACAATTAAAGCTTTCAGGCCCATGTGAATATCTCTTCATTCAAAAATAAAATAAGAACTAAATCTGACTGTTAATCCGAGGATTTGTGCACGTGAAGAGCACTTCAAGAGAGTTTCCAATTTTTCTTGTAATCAAATTTGGCACCATATCTTCTCTATTGCGTCCATCCAGCCCGCGAGGATTTTGTGTACAGAGTGCATGGAAAAAAAATCACATTTAAACATAATTTCAACAATGTTTTCTTAAATCAACCATCTCGTCAACATTCACATAACATAATTTGATATCAACCAAAGAAAAATGAAATATATATTTTTTTAGAAAAAAGATTGCTATAAAAATAGCAATAACCTCTCAAATATATAACGTACCTAAACATGGAAAGAGAATTAAAAAACAATGTCATTCAAAGACATAAAAAACAGTTCCAGACCAAATAAATGAAAAAAACCCATTTCAACTATAATTAGAAGGTAATGTTAGACTAAGCATTGTTAGGATAATTGATTTTCTCGTGATTGCAATAGATCAAGAACACAATTTAATCTAAGAGAATGACTTACATTTGAAATGGAAAATGTGGCTTATATACAGCCTTACAAACTAGAAGGAAGAACACGTGTAACTTCTGCTATCAGTTGCAACCATGGTAACCAATAGAGGAATAACAAACTCTAACAACTTTATTAACAGACTAACTAATTCATACCAAAATTAACAAGTAACAAACTTCTCACCTTTCTTAGACAATAAACATCTCGCCATGTTTACCACAGTTCGATTATTCCTTTCGACAATACTATTTTGTTGCGGTGTATAGGTACTGTTAACTGTCTCTTTATTCCATTATTCTTGCAATAATCATTGAATTCTCCTGAGACAAATTCTCCACCACAATCTGTCCTCAAACACTTAATGGCCAAACCAGTCTCTTTCTCAACACAGTTCTTAAAGAACTTGAAAGAAGCAAATGCATCTGATTTTTCAACCAGAAAATTCACCTTGCTTTTCTACTGAAATCATCTATGAAGCAAATTATATATCTTTTATGGCTGCTGGAGATTGGGGAAATTGGTCCACATATGTCAGCATGAACAAGTGCCAACTTCTGGGATGCTCTCCATGTGCTTCTTTAGGGAATAGAGTCTCGGTGTTGCTTGCCCTTCAAATAATCAGTACATGTAGTGCTGGATTCAAGGAATGTAGGCAAACCTCTAACCATTTCTTTGTGTTGTAGAGTCTTGAGACCTTTAGAACTTAAGTGGCCATATTTGTGATGTCACAGGTGAGCTAAGTCTTGCGTGGTTGCTTGAAGACACACTTCCTTCTTTATTTGCATCTCAGCATCTTGAGTTTTGGATAGCAAAACAAACATATGTTTGTTTACACTCATCTTCATATTATTGCCTAGCTTGACCATTTGTTTAAACTCTTCATCCAGCTCAGCAAACAAGGATTGATCCCTACACATATGATTACTACACCCTGAGTCAAGAAATCATACATCATTTCTGCTAGCTACATGCATCTCTACGTAAGCCATAAGAAGCATTTCTTCTGTATCATCCAACTCTGCATAATTGGTTTGTTTATCCCACTGTGGACACTCATATTGATAGTGTCCAAGTTGATGACTTTTAAAACACTCAATGATGGCTCTGTTATAAGATTGACGACCCCTTCCTCTACCTCTTCCTCCTCTGAATACAGCTTTTCCACGTCCTCTTCCATGATATCTCTCTTTATATGTTACTTTGAGTGTCTGCTCTTCTCCAAGATTCTTATGAAACTTATGTTCATGCACGATGAGTGAACTTTGTAGTTCATCAATTGTGAGTGAATCAATATCCTTAGACTCTTCAATTGAGACAACTATATAGTTAAATTTCTCGGTTAGAGTTCTAAAGATTTTTTCCACAATAGTAATTTCTTCATTTGCTCACCATTACTTCTCATCTTGTTGACAACAACCATAACACGAGCAAAGTAGAGTTGAATCTTGTTTGTGATTGTCTCACTTATTTTCATTTCCAGAATCTCGAAATCTCTCCTCAATGCTTGTAGAGTTGAATCTTTCACCCTAGCATTCCCTTCAAACTTTTTCCTCATAGAATCCCATATCTACTTCAAGGTGTTTTTCTTCAGAATTTGCTCAAGAATTGTCCTGTCAATTGTCTGGAACAAGTAATTCTTCACCTTGAGGTCTTTAGTCATCAACTCCTCCAATTGCTTTTGTTGTGTCTCACTCAATGCTGCTCTGACCTTCATTTCTTCATATCCAGTCTCAACCAGATTCCAATATCCTTTGGATCTCAAAAGATTTTTCATAAGCATACTCCAATGGTTGTAGTGACCATCAAAGCGTGGTATGGCAGGTTGTATGTAATTCTTTTCTTCACCCATTCTTCTCTTGTTTGTGAGTTACTCAAAAACTGCAGTTTTTCTTTCTCAGATCCTAGTACCACGCTCTAATACCAGTTTGTTAGAATAATTGATCTTCTCGTGATTGCAACAGATCAAGAACACAATTTAATCTAAGAGAATGACTTACATTTGAAATGGAAAATGTGGCTTATATACAGCCTTACAAACTAGAAGGAAGAACACGTGCAACTTCTGCTATCAGTTGCAACCTTGGTAACTAACAGAGGAATAACATACTCTAATAACTTTATTATCAGACTAACTAATTCATACTAGAATTAACAAGTAACAGACTTCTCACCATAACAAGCATAACACACAACGTAAATCTCATTTTTAAATCTAAAAATGTAGAATAACAACTCTATAAATGTAGAAAGTTAAAGCATTAAGTGCATAAACATAACAAAGAGTTTTAACTTATGTCTTTAATTGAGCTTACTAGAACTAAAAATGGATCATTTGTTATGGTGGGTCATATATTATTGGTTTGATCATATATATCAATGATCACAATTACTATAGACATGATTTGAAGATGGTTGTGATTATAATTAAATGATTCAGTATCACTTGAACAAGGTGAATGATGTCATTATGCTTTGAGTATAAATTTTATGGGTAGATAAACTCATGTTCATAAAGTGATGAGACCTTTGATTCGAGAGCTATATAGGTTGTTAAATGAGAAGGTCAATTTTAAGATTGGTGAATTAGAAGCATTGCAAGCTCATTTGCCGTCTCAAACAAACTTTGTAGACCAAATTACCTTGGCCTTTTGGTAACTAAACGGAAGTTGTGATTTGTTTTGTTTTTTGGTCTTAGTTGCCAAATTCTGTTATTGATTTGAATGATCTTAACATATTTTATTAATCTTTTGGTTGTTAATTTGGGAGGAATGTCACTCTGAATCAAAATTATGTTCAGTTCCACCTAGGACTTCTGGAACTGAGAACCTAGCACTGCCTTACGGAGAATGGGAAGGATATTTAGGTTCTGATGTTCATTCCTCACAGTTTGGAGTTCACGAGATGATGGAAAATAATCAGGTTATCATAGTTGGTGAAGGGTATGTTTTTCTTCTTTTCATGTACCTTATGTTTTAGTTTCACATTTTCACTGCTCTCTCCATTTGCCCTACTGAAAGTCTGGCTTTTAAATTTTGCAGAATTGTTAGGCTGGCTGCTTTTACAGAAGCCATGAGTGGATTCTTGCAAACAATTGCCGTAACGATACCCATCCCCCAGAAGTATGCTAGCATAATTTTTCTTCCAGTCCTGTGGCATAAAGTCTTACAGTACTGAATATTGCTTAATCTGTGACCATTATTCATACTGGGCTGCACAATTTGCCATCTGAAGTCCATTGAAAGTTGGATTTATTTCGTTTTTCCTGTATAATCATAGTACAAAAACTCTACTGATGCTATGTATCACATTGTGATGTAGAACAGGTTGCGGAAGCATACATGCTCAAGAGAGATCACCCGAAATTCAAAGGCAACTGAATTTCGGCAGCCGGGTCGTCGAAGTCGGAATGACGCAAAACTCACCCAGTTGATGCGTTTCGCCATTTGCGGAAGAAGTCAGCGGCATAGCCCCTTATGTCCACCAGTTTTTAGCCAAATTCCATCGTTTCGGCCCCGAAATTGTCATTTTTTCTATTTTAGGAAAGTTTCGTTTTAGCCATAACTTTTGATTTCAGAGTCCAAATTGACTTTCATCAATTGATACTCACTCAGAATTAATAGGCCTTTCACATTCTGCATTTATCTCAAATTTGCCATTTATGGCAAATTTAATGTTTTATGTCGTTTCCTTATCTGTAATGGCTTAGGTTAGGGTTTTTGCTTTAAGTACTATGGTAAGAGCCTCTGGCCATCAACCATTGATTTTATTGAATAAACTTTGAAGTTTTCTGAGATTTAATCTCGTTGAGAATTATTTACGGAGTATTGATGTTGGTCGTATTCCTTTCCGTATTTCTGCTGCGTCACATTGTAATGGTGGGAAGAAGTGATGGCATTCCATTTTTTTCTACCAAAAATTGCCCAAGTGATCTATACATTCGAATGAGTAATAATTTTGATGAAAGCTTGACAACAAAACATCTTAATGCAATACTAGCATGACTATTTTTTCCTCTTTTAAATGCACTACTGGTGGTTAAACCTGTTATAACTTCAATCTTGTCTGCTTTACAGGTTTTAAATTGACGCAGCAGAAAATCACAAGGGAATACGACCAACGTCAGTATTCCGTAAATCAACAACAACGAGAATAAATCTCAATAAAACTCAGTGTTTATTTGATAAAATGATAGTTGAGTCGGCTGCAGGTTTTACAATGATACTTAAAGTAAAAACCCTAGCCTAATTCAATATAGAAAAGGAAAGGACATAAAACATTAAATTTGCCATAAATGGCAAATTTGAGATAAATGCAGAATGTGAAAGACCTATGAATTCTGAGAGAGTACCAATTGACGAAAGTCAATTTGGAATCTTAAATCAAAAGTTATTGCAAAAACGAAACTTTCCTAAAATAGCAAAAATGACGATTTCAGGGCCGAAACGATGGAATTTGGCCAAAAACCGGTCGACATCAGGGCGTGGCGCTGACATCTTCCACAAACGACGAAACGCATTGACTGGGTGAGTTTCGCGTCATTCCAACTTCGACGACCCGGTTGCCGAAATTCAGTTGCCTTTGAATTTCGGGTGATCCCTCTTCAGCATGTATGATTCCGCAACCTGTTCTACATCATAAATGAGGTACACCACCAGTTTTCAGCTGGGATGCAGGTTTGTTAGCTTTCTGTATGCTCTAATTCTGAAATAATCTTTAATCTTCTTTCCATGGAAGTAATTTTACTTGTTTTGCAGACAATTGTTGTTGTTCCTGTTTGTCCTCATGGTGTACTTCAACTTGGTTCTTCCTCGGCAGACAGCTTCAACCAACAAATAATCTCATATCAGGCAGCTTCTAGAATTGTCGGTCGACCTTCTTGTTCTCAACCAAGACAGATTCAGGATAATGAACTTGGTTCTTCTTCAGCTATTAATATCCATAACGTGACTAATATTTTTGCTAAATCTTGTGATGATTTCTGTGAATATTCCTGTGATGAAGCCAGACAATCCATTCATGGACCAACTAGCTAACGGAGTGGTTGGAGCTGAAGTAATCCCCTCAAATCCTGGTGCATGGTTGAACCAGCAGACTGCTTCATGCAATTCAAGACCTGAATTCAATCATCAACAAATTATTAGTCAATAAGATGCCAACAATAATATTATAAAATTACTGGAACGACAGATTTTCTGTGATGTGGGTGTTCATCAGATAGCCTTGCTATGTCTTATGTAAGGACAAATGGAGGCCATTATCTTGATTCTCCTGCAGGTTCTCATATATCTGTACAGTTACCTAATGAAGTGGATGGTCAGACAAGACAAAACTCAATTCCATGCTCGTTATTAAAACTGCCGAAGTTGGCAGATATTAATCACTCGTCCACATTTCTGGCAGGGGTTGGAATTCAAAATGCTGGTTCATCAGGGGCAGAGGAGGTTCATTTATCCAGTCTGTTGGGTCGGTTTAGTGCGAGTGGCATTCTTTCAGGTAGTTCCAATCCTGAATATCATCCAGCAAATGTGAAGCATACTGAAAATGAAATAAGTGCTGTGGAAGAGAAGGTTCTTCCATCCGGGGATGACTTGTATGATATTTTGGGTGTGGATTTTTAAAACAAATTACTGAACAAGCAGTGTAATAATTTACTTGGGGAAGAGCCATGTGTGAAGACTGAAGATATGGTCAAAGATTCTTTAGCATTAACGAGTATCCGGGAGGTAAATTCTGATCTTTTTTCACTTAATGAAGGTATATCAGACAGAAATATGTTCTCCGACATGGGTACTGATCATCTTTTAGATGCTGTGGTATCTAGGGTGCATGCTGCTGCCAAGCAGATCCAGATGAAAATGTGTCTTGAAAGACATCATTGACAAAGATCAGTATGTCATCCTTTCCAAGTGGTTCTCCCACCGATGATGGCATTTGAAGTTGGTTCACGGTCTATGGTCAGTCCTATCATTGTTGAAGATCTGAATCCACCTAGCCAAATGCTCGTGGAGTATTTGCTGAGATATTGGAGCTGTTGGTTTTAAAAGTTTCTTTTATCCTATATGTCCAATTGTATATGTCCTCTTTCGACAGATGCTTTGTGAAGAACAAGGTTTCTTTTTAGAGATAGCCAACTGAATTAGGGGATTGGGATTGACAATCTTGAAGGGGGTGATGGAAGCTCGGAATGACAATATGTGGGCACGTTTTGCATTAGTGGTAGGATTCTAATCTGAACACTGCATGCACTAATCAACTGTCATTCCCAAGTCACCTCTCATGAAAGTAATATTCCTTGTTGGATTATCTTCCCAGCAGCTTCTTATTCACGCACTTTTAGTTTGATACAATCAAGTTCAGTAATTCAACTGTGCCCATCTGTTCATATGAAAAATATATGGGATGCCTGACAAATTTTGCTGAGTCAAAAGTTGGAGCAAATAATGATTATTTCCCGGCATCACTAGGGAGACCATCCAAATATTTCCTCTAGTTTAATCAACCATGTCACTTGTCATCATTTATGTCACGAGGGCAAGTGTTGCCTTGAACTTGAAATTTCGGATATGCTATATATGCTTTGTGCATGCGTTTGGACTTCATTCTTCGATTCATCTTCAAGGTGGGAAGAGGATGTATGTTTGTTAGCATTTTAGAAGTCTGTTACAGAAAACTGTTAGTTTGTTAGTTGTTATCAATTTGTTTTTCTGTTTGTTCTTAATACCAGAATCTTCGACATGTGAAGATGTGGTGATTACCAGTTGTATTGGCTATATAAGCCAAGGATGCACTTTATGCAATTTGATTGGATTACCATTGCGAAATCATCTGAGAAATTAACATAAACTAATAATATGACCAAATGAGTGGTTCCTTTAACATTTTATCTTGAACTACAAGACCAGGGGAAATGTGATGTATAAACCTGATCAAAATGTCTGATTTGCACTTGTGTGTTATGCAATTGACCAAGCTGAAGTCTTAAGTTTCAGAATTTATCCTTTAGATTGTTGCTGAATATCATAATAATGATTGCTTCCTCGCCCTCTATGCTAAAACCATACGAAATGAGTCTAATATACGGTTCATTTACTATCTTCGCATTTTGTCATCTAAATTTAAGTGACATATGCAGGCAACAGGGATATAAGAGCAAGTCCAATGGTAGGAGGCATTTTTAAGAAGCAAATGATAGAAATGACTCTTTGAATAGTGTATAAATGGCTCTTGAGTTGATGTGGTCTCCGATGGTAAGAGCCATTTTTAAGAGCCATTTTTTTAAACTTATTTTAAATAAAATTCAATTATTTTGTATATAGTGTAATTATATAATTCATTATACAATTAATATGAGTAAGTTATATAATTAAATAATTGTTTTTGAGAAACCCGCTAACAATAAAATTATTTAAAAAAAAATAAAAAAAAATGAATTTAATTATAATTAAAAGATCCAGAATATTTGAAATTTGAAATTTTAAAATGTTGAAAAAACTCGCCAAAATTTCATTTTGTAAAAAAAAAACCGCCAATATTTGAAATTCAAAAATTTCAAAAATTGAAAGAATTACCGCCAATATTTAAATATTTTGGATTTCAAATAAAAGTTAACACATTAACAAATAATCAATAAGTTCTTACATAATTAATTAAAAGACATTCCATTACACATAATTCAATGAAATTAACTGCTATTAGTAGTACTCCTTTTTGCCATAATTTCCAACATTTTTTCTTCAAAGTATGCTGCAGAAATTGGATTCATTGTAGAAGTATCCATCTTCATAATCTCCATTTCTTGTTTCTCTTGCTTTTGTTTAATCAATAGAGCTTGTTGCTCCAACAGAATTTTTCTATCTTGTTTTTTTTCCACCTCAATGTCAACAAAGGTATCATTCAATTACTGTAACATAGTTGATACACTTGTCTCCCCAACTTTCTATTTTCCTTGTCTGCGTCTAAGTCGTTCCTTTGCAGCTTTCTGACCAATTGGTCTATTTTGGTACAAAAATGTATCATTGTCTTCTCCTAAAGTAACAGAATCAGTTGTTGATGGAGTTGAAGTAGCTGGACTTGCGTTTCCATGATTTTTTTGTTTCTTGTTTGACTTCTGATACAGACTTGCACGTTCAAATTGCTATTTGGGTTCTTTTTTTAAGATAACCCAACAATGTTCCAGTTAAAATCGTTTGCCAACGACTGAAGCATACATTTGTCGAGCATCATTAATCTGGAAAAACAAATTCAATAAATGAAACTATGTTACATAATAAATATGTTTAACAACTTATTTAATATGTAAATGTTGAAAATAAAACATTACCCTTGATTCTTCAGTCGTTCCACTTTGTTGACGGTTTTCAATTTGGGTAACAAACCCAACAAATTTTTCAACTTCTCTATTTATTTCTTGCCATCTATTTGAGATGCTTATTTGGGAACGATTATTCAAGTTTCCTCCATTCTCTACAAAGTACGCATGTACTCGAGCCCAAAATTGTCTTGTTTGTTGATCAACTCCTGTGATTGGATCTTTGCTAATATTTAACCACGCAGATACAAGTAAACAATCTTCTTCCGACGAGAAGTTTTTACTTCTTTGTGATTTTCTAGTAATATAAACATTAAGATCACTTTGTTAAGAAACAAACTGTTCAGACTCACTTATAGGAGAGTTAGTGAATGAATTTCGCACATTTGAGTCCATCTGCATAAAAAATACATTGTGTTATTGCTCTTGTCGATCTAACTCAAATTTTATTACAGTATTAATAAAACTGATAAAAATATATATTTACGAATAAATGCACAACATTTCTAAACACAAAATTTACACAGTTTAAACATCTAACAGTAATTTTAAAACATGTAATTAAGCTAATTGATTCACAAATTTGTAATTTATCAATTTCGCATAATTATTTTTTTTACTACATATTATTATTAATGACCTCCTTTTATTTTCTTAAATATTATTATTAATTACCTCCACAACAATTCTAAATACAAAATTTACACAATTTTTAAATCTAACAATACATTTAAAACATGTAATTAATCTAATTGATCAAAAAATTCGTAATTTATTAATTTCATAATTAATCAAAAATATTATTTTTTTTACTAAATATTATTATTAATTACCCATCTTTTCCCTAAATATTATTAATATACCCCCTCCACACACACACACACGAAACCCTACATATTTCTGCCCATTTTTTTTTAGGCGCCGCACGCACCATTTCTTCTCCAGTGCCGCCGCTCACCACCAGTCTCCCATGGCGATCGTCCCTCGTCCCTCTCCCATGGCGATCGTCCCTCTCCCATAGCCATCTCGCCTCCGTCCCTCTCACTCACTCTTTTTCCCCCTCTCCCTCGGCTCCCTCTCACTCTGCTCTCCCCTCTTTCCCTCTGCTCTCTGCTCCATCCCCCATCTCCCTCGGCTCCATCCCCCCCTCATTTTGCTCCCTGCTCCCTCCCCTCTTTCCCTGGCCCTTTCTTGTTCAAGTTTCTATATGGGTTTCAAATAGCAATTCAGCTTCTGTGAAATTTCTATATGGGTTATTGGTTCTGTAAACAAACCTACCTACTTGAACAAAAACAAATAGATTAAGTTAGAAAACAAACCGATGATGCAGTAGGCAGAAGATTTGAGACGAAGTGAAGATGCAGCTCATTGGATTTGTGGTATTTTGCTGTGATTTTTCTTGTTTGAGTTTGCTGTAAAATATATGTGTTTTTGCAATTTTTCAATTAATTGTATTGATGTGTTGATGTTGGTTTTTATTGGTACAATGGCAACGGTCACAAAAATTATAACGGTCGGAATTTTCTGTTTTGGCTCCCCGGCTGAAATCTGTGGGAATGGCTCCCGAAAATGGAAAAGACATTTTGCCTCTTCATTTGGCTCTCCCCATTGGAGAGACAAATTTAACAAAAAGAGCCATTTTTTTAAAAAATATGCCTTTTCCTCCTCTGATGGCTAGTCCCGTTGGACTTGCCCTAACAAGGATAGAAATTTTTTTGTCTCTTGTTCAACAATTGGAGCAAGCTGTCAAAGGCAGTGCAGCACCACTGGTGCTTTGGAGAATGATGATATGAAGGTTCATCTCACTTTCCCCCAAACAACCTCTATGCCCGCAAATGGTATGCCTATAGCGGTCTACAGTGAACTGCCTGACAAACTGTTGAAATATGACCGTTAATTACCCGATATGGAAATTATGTAAAGTAGGGATAGAATAGTTTTACATTTTGCTATTCTAGTATTGTAACTTGTCTATAAAATCAGTCTCAAATGTAAGAGAAGACAACTAAATATATAAATTAAGAGCATTTCGAAGTTTTACATGGTATCAGAGCAAGTCTGAATTTTTTTCTCGAATCGTATTCGTATTTTTTTTTTGAAAGCTACAGTGTTTTAAACATTGTCCAGTAAACTCTTACTGTTCAAATCAAAGCCATTTCTGTGAAAAAAATTCATTGAACTGTTACTATTCAAATCAAGGTTTTTCCCGTGTTTAATCAACGAACATCAACCTAGAAATTCCAACCCCACCCAGAAAATCCAAAACAACCAGAACCCACCCAAAAAATCATCTTCATCTTTATCCTATCTACAACTTCAACCCAGAACCAACATTGCATCAAACCCACAAACATTCAAACACTCAACCTAGAAATTCCAACCCCACAACACAGACCCAGAACATTAACACACAGACTAGATATTTAGAATCAAAAACCCACAAAATGGAAATTAACCCAACGAACACACTTACCTCCAACCCGTCACAACAAATCGTTGTTCATCAAGACAACTTGGCATTTCCAGCAAGCATTACCCTGGATGAAAATAATTTTTTTATTATGGTCCCAAGTAATGGAAAAGCTAATTGGGGCTCGTAACAAGGTTGGATACCTTACCGGAGATAGTTCGCAGCCCGATCCCGGTGACCCACGACTGGAAGCATGGGTCACCGAGAACCACCGATTCAGGAGTTGGCTCATCGAATCCATGAAACCATCTCTATTATTACTAAAAATAGTGCTTGGATTATTGATACAGGTGCATCTAATCATATGACTAGCGATTCTGATAATTTAATATGCCATAAACCCTCCTCACAGTCAGCTATACGCACTGCTAATGGTAGTATCTCCCCTGTTACGGGGGAAGGTTCTATCCTTTTGACTAACACTATAACACTAGACACTGTCCTTATTCTTCCATCTCTTGCATATAATAAGGACTACTCTTAAGTGCACGGTAATGTTTTGGCATCTGTTTTGTGTGTTTCATGACATTCTAACCTGGAAGATTCTTGGTTATGGTGTTAGACAGGGCAATTTGTATTATTTGGAATTAACAGAACAAGGGGGATCAAAGCTGGGTCACGCGCATCAGACCGTAAGCATGGATCAAGCTCACGCTCTCGTATGGTTATGGCATCGATGACTCAGACATCTGTCATTTAGGTATATTAAGAAGCTACAACCACATTTATTTTTGAGTTTAAGTATTTTGGATTTTCAATGTGAAATTCGTGAACTAGCGAAGAGCTACCGTATTTTCCATTTGCCAAGTTTGAATAAAAGTGTACAACTATTTGCAGTCATACATTTTGATGTTTGGGGTCCTGCAAAGGTCTCATCTTTTTCTTTGCACCGTATTTTGTTACATTTAATGATGAATGTACTCGGATGACCTAGATATCTCTTCTCCAAAATAAAAGTGAAGTAGGTACAGTTTTTCAGGAATTTCAGAAAATGGTGCTGACCTAATACCAACGACACATTCATACACTTCAATCAGATAATGGTACGTAAAAATATGGATCAAGTGCTAGGTAATTTTCTAAGGCACCACGAAATTCGACATCAGACATCCTACATGTATACTCCACAGCATAATGGATTAGTCGAAAGAAAGAACAGGCAGATTATGGAAATTGTTCGCGCTTCGCTGTTTGGCATGAATCTGCCAAAATACTATTGGGGTGAGGTAGTCAAATTCGCTGCTTATTTAATGAATTGAACACCATCAAGTGCAATTGAATTTCAATCTCCTCAACAGAAAATGGAATCTCTTCTCTCGGTTCCTCACTTACCAAATTTGGAACTACGGGTATTTGGTTGTATAGTATATGTCCACATCTCTAAAGTTCTGCGAAGCAAACTAGATCTGTGTGCAAAACGGTGCATATTTGTAAGATACTTGGAGTTTTAGAAAGGATATCAGTGATATGATCTTCACTATCAAAAGCTGCATGTAACCTTGGATGCATCCTTTCGAGAAATTGAACCTTACTATTCAAGAGGAGTTCTCGGGTCTTCTTTTCAAGGGGAGAGTCACAATGAAGAGAATGAAGATATATTCAAATTAGAGGAAATGAGACCAAGCTGTAATGATAATCCGAAATTTTGCACAAATCGAAATGATCTCAGTAACGACTCCCCCATGTCTTTGGAATTACCAACGCCTACACCATTAACCGAAGAATCAACCAAGAATGTCTCTCCTCGGTCCACTTAGGTACCCCTAAATCCTATTCCTAATGAGATAAATGAAATTCTTGTCTTAGAAAATAATGTGACCAATAGATACCCACAGAGACTAAACCGGGGAGTCCCAAAGAAACAGTATGAACCTAACCCAAAAACAAAACTAAATATCCCATCCCTAACTATATCTCTATCCATAGATTATCGAAATCATATGCATTTACTATTAATCAATTATCCAATGTGTCTATTCCTAGTATTGTACAAGATGCATTAGCAGATCCAAAGTGGACCAAGGTAATGAATGAGGAAATAGAGGCCCTACAGAAGAATAACACTTGGGAGCTATGTCAACTACCAAAAGGAAAGAAGAAAGTTGGGTGTATATGAGTGTTCACAATGAAGTTGGAAGTAGATGGGAGTATTGATAGATACAAAGAGAGGTTAGTCGCGAAGGAATATACGCAGAAGTATGGAGTGGATTACCAAGAAACTTTTTCCCCAGTTGCAAAAATGAACATCATCCGGATTCTCATATCTATTGCAGTGAATCGAGACTGGGCCTTACAACAATTCGATGTCTAGAATGTCTTTCTAAATGGAGATCTTGAAAAAGAAATGTATATGGAATTACCACCGGGAGTTTTAACCAGGTCCTCATGTGAAACTGAAGTATGCAAATTAAAAAAGCCATTATATGGTCTAAAGCAGTCACCTCGGGCATGGTTCAGAAGATTCTCATCCACGATAAAAGAGTTTGGCTATAAAAATAAATAACTTATTTAAAACTGTTTTTATTGATGATCATTTGATTAATTAAATATTTAATTAATCAATAAAAACACGCAAAACAATCAATCAGTTTGCTAAATTAAAAAAAGCTCAGTGCAACGCGGGCAGGGCAACTCGTGTATAATATGGAAAGCATATCCTTCACAATTGTGTCATAAAGTTGGAAACCCTAATACAATTCCAAGACTGTTTTTCAAGATTTGGGCGAGGAAAATTAAATAAACTAAAGTTTGCGAGTGTATTACAGGCTCCAGCCAGTCTAGTTATTTGAAAATATATAAAAATATTAATTTAATAAAAATAAGTTATAATGTAAAAACAAACACTCATGCGATCATTTTTTACTTTTCCGGTGAAACCTCTTTTGTACTTGCATAAAGCAAGCATGTTCGTAATTGAACTATTATTTATTATTTTATGTGCCAATAAGATTCCAATTTCTTCTTATAAATTGGAGGGTGTGGAACCTCTCCTGGAGCATCATCTCTCTTGACCAATTCTCCTGTAGAACCTGCCCATCCTCAACATTTAGCCATGGAAATTGGATCTGCTAGCGGTGATAAAGCTGGTTTTTTCATCCAGGGACGACGGCGGCTCAATGCGTTGCCTGTAAAGTTCAAAGCTAAGGTGGCTGAAATGGCTAGGAACATAAAGAAGGTTGGGCAAGATGATCCGAGAAGAGTTATTCATTCACTAAAAGTAGGAGCTGCACTTGCATTGGTATCCATGCTCTACTACTATCAACCACTTTACTGTAATTTTGGTGTCACTGCAATGTGGGCTATTATGACTGTTGTGGTTGTCTTTGAATTCTCTGTGGGTAAGTCTAGCCAGGAGCCAAGGCCCTTTTCAAGCTCGTGGTGAAGCAACAGCCACCACTCGCGTCATAATCATCTCACTTCTTACTGATTTTCATCAGGGGCTACTCTTGGAAAAGGATTGAATCGAGGAATGGCGACGCTGCTGGCCAGTGCGCTAGCTGTTGGAGCACATCACCTGGCAAACTTATCTGGGCGTAGAGTTGAACCCATACTGCTTGGTTCCTTCGTCTTTCTACAAGGTAGGTATCTTTACCCATGCATGCACACACAAATTATTGCATATCGGCACCTAGACTTCAAATTGATCCTTGCTGTAACCCAAAAAAAAGAGGGTAAGAAGTAGTGTAGATTAAAATGTATTCTGGTTTTTGTTTGCAGCTACAATATCAACATTCTTGAGGTTCTTTCCGAATATTAAAGCAAGATATGATTATGGGCTGCTAGTATTTATACTAACCTTCTCTTTGATATCGGTTTCGGGCTTTCGAGACGATGAAATATTAGAGTTAGCATATAAAAGAGTATCGACCATCATGATAGGTGGCTGTGCTTGTGTCGTCATTTCTATTGTGGTTTGCCCTGTGTGGGCTGGTGAAGATCTTCATAATCTGATTGCTCTCGACATTGAAAAGCTCGGTAACTTCTTAGAAGGTATGTTGTCTATATGTCTCCAACAAATCAATGAGTCGTAGTACTAATGAAGTAGATATCATAGCTTCCAACTGCTCTTTGTAAGTGTTCAATATGTGGTCAGAAGCTTACTCGGAAAAGGTAACATTTACAGGATTCGGTGGTGAATACTTCAAAAGCACAGGGGAGGCAGAGACTAAAGACGACAAGAAGTATTTGGAAGGATACAAAAGTGTTTTAGATTCAAAAACCAGTGAAGAATCCTTAGTGTGCATTAATCTCTCAACCTCATCTTCCTTTACCTATATCTATAGTTCGTTTTCTGATGATAGTTTTGATGCCTTCAGGCTAATTTTGCAGCATGGGAGCCAGGGCATGGTAGGTTCCAATTTCGGCATCCATGGAAACAGTACCTAAAAGTTGCAACTCTGGCTCGTGAATGTGCCTGCAGAATTGAATCATTGAATGGATACTTAAACGCTGACATTCAGGTACATAAAAAAGAAATTAACTCCTTTGCAGGTATCTTATCTTTGATGTCTAAATACAATGCGATAAGCTACTTTTAAGCCCTTGGCATTTCATTTATCGCGATCCCATCTCACTAAAGATAGTAATGCTCAAGCCTGTATTGTTCAAATGCTTATCACAGAGTATATGCCAACCTGCTAGCTGATATACTTGCAGGTATCATCAGAAGTTAGGAGCAGAACTCAGGAAGCATGCACAAACATGAGCATAGAATCTGGAAAAGCACTGAAGGAACTGTCATTAGCAATAAAAAAAATGGTGCAGCCATCTTCCGCAGATTCCCATATAGAAAATGCAAAATCTGCCGCCAAAAACCTGAAATCCTTACTCAAATCAGGCCTATGGGAAGACATCGACGTACTGAAAGTTATACCAGGGATTACAGTGGCTTCAATACTTGATGAAGTGGTCAAATTCACCGAAAACATCGCTGAATCCGTCCATGAACTTGCCTCTAAGGCTCAATTTGAGAGTGTAGAGCCTACTGTATCACCAGAAAAGTTGCATTCGGGACAGCCACAGAATTCAAAATCAACTCAGATGGTCAATCGCTTCCATTTTGTCGTCAATGTTAGAGAATCAACCATGGCTGCTACACCACGTGAGAATTCTTCTGCACCAAAGGCTAACAAGCACAACATGGAAGTGTAAATGTACGTTACTTGTTCATTATGTATACATGATATCCCATGTGATTTCTATATGGAATTGGGTATCATTAAAAAACAAATCTCACTGTAATAAGAAATGTATGTGACAGGAATATCCTGAAACATGTCTTTCAATTTGTATCATCCCTTTTTTTTGTTACAGAACAAATGCCCTTTTCTTCAGGATAAGAAAAATGCCATTATTCTTTTCAGCCACTAGGGTTTATAACTTGCGTCCATATTTACTTGTCATTTTGGCGAAGACAGAATAGATGGCACATCAGCCATGAATAGCAAGCTTAAGCCCAGTGGAATCCAAACTAAACTATATATAAGATGCTCTTTTGTTTTCCATCCATGCTCGCGTGCTCACGTATATTATAACAGGGGCATGAAATGGACAAAAGATTCCCAAAGCCCACTATTATGTGCTTGAAAAATCCAACTTTGACCTTATACACTTGTGATGAAGAGCATATTTAGTATTGTGATGATTTTTGTTATGACAATTTGAATAAACAAATTTAAGAAAAAATTATAAATTATAGTTTTTTATATAAGAAAACAGTTTTTAGCGGAATTCCATACAAAATTATAGTATATATTAATTAACAAAATATTTTTAAATCCATGATTAGAGTAAAATGTAGACCACACCATACAACATCATAGAAATAAAACGAGCCTGACTATTTGAGGATGTAATTCTGTAAGTACTACTAATGTATCATCGTCAACAAGAGGATCCATCAGCATCATCTTGTCGCAGTGGAGCACTTTGTACAAATCGAGGACTTGCACCAAGCAATTGTCCCTTCAAATTCTACGAGGAAATGTACTGTAACTCTTAACATGTTCATTAGTGCTTTTAATTTTTTTAATTAATTTATGTTTAAGCATCTAACCTATTCGAATGCTTCGTTACACAAATACCACTAAAAGGACTCTAGCTGGACCAAGTATCCGGATGCCATAAATCACGAGCGTTTGTGTAACGATTTACTTAAGTAGCTTTTTTTTAAAAAAAAAAAAAGTTCAAATAATAATAAAAAATAATCAGTGAAGGCTCTTTCTAGTTACGTGACGCACCTGCACAGCATGTGCATCGCATCAACATAGGTGTCATTAGCACCTTGCTTGTGTGTGATATGATGTTTGGCAACAAGTGACTAACAACTGGTAGAAACTCCGGTTCAAGACCAGCCACCGGAACCCCAATCAGCTGAATGAACAAAAATAGGCGGAACCGGTGTGACAGCTGGGGTTTTACTCTCTTTACATGTACCTATAAAAAAAATAAAAATAAAAAGGTTTTTTCAAGTTCAAAAAAAAATCAACAAATGAATTCTAAAAAGTAAAATCTATAGACATAAATATAGGAAATGCGGATTTTATGTAAAATTACCCTGCCCGTCCAAAAAAATAATAATAAGATGTGGAATTTTACACAAAACAAGGGTTAGTCATTGATTGAAAAGAAGATTTCAAATGGAACTTATGATATCTATAAGGCTAAAACTCCATTGTATACAAAGTAATGAGTATACCACACTTTGGAAGTTTGGTCCAAGGCCATTTGCTTGAAGAGGAGGCCATATCCCCTGTTTAGTGTCTGTTTGGAAGTGTGGTTATTTTTTTAAAATGCTTTTCGTTCAGAAATATATCAAAATGAGTTTTTTTTTGTTTTTTTTTAAATTATTTTTGATATCAGCACATGAGAATGATTCAAAAACATCAAAAAAAATTAATCTAAAATAAAAATTAAAAATATTTTTGTATCAAATATAATAGTAGTGCATGCAAGTTGCACTGCTTTCTACGAATAAAAAGATCTTCGAAAGGATACACTTACCGCACAAAGTGAACAATGGAAGGACAAAAGGTGGGATTGGAGTGTTTTCCACTACGATCTCAATATAGTAGCTAAAAAGACTCTCTATTTTGTTTGTTACACAATGGAATTGAGAAATTTGAAGCAGCTTTTCTAAGATTTGTAGGAGCGTGTATCAGTTTAATAAATCACCCCACTTATCATCGCACTTCCACCACCTTTTCTAGGCTTTGACTTGTAATGCTTATCATGAAAAATAGACAATTTCTCTCCAGGTTCAAGGCTTGTCAGGTATGTTTGTCATCCCCGCGGTGCTTTACATGATCATTGGGCTTGCAGGATGTTCAGTGGATCCAGGAATTAATTATGATGCACGCAAGCTGGCCCGAATACCCCAATTATCAAAAAAACAAAAAAAATGAAAAATAGACAACTTCCATGCTTTGCTTTGCTTCCGAGGACAGAAACATTGAATCATCATTTCCAAATATATATACATGGAATCAGCAGCATATGCTAGTAGTCGACTGTAAAATTTAATTATTTTTTTATCAGTTTATTAATCATCCAGCGATCATCATCATAAAATGATTTTTTTATTTCATCACTCTTTAATTAAAAGCATGTTAACATTCCACTTACCTCTCAACCACTGAGAAATGTTATCAAGGATTTAAACGATAATAATAATAATAATAATAATAATAATAATAATAATAATAATAATAATAATAATAATAATAATAATAATAATAATAATAGGGTTCTTTGTCTTGGTCTACTAAATTCTTTCTAACGAGCTAAAAAAAACACCACAATCGAGCTTTGAGCTAACAAGGAAAATGAGAATTCAATGAAGGGGTACAGGATTTAAATTTAATATTTCACGGAATATAGCACACTTGTAATTTTAAATAATTAACTCTAGGTAATTAAAATTCATCAAAATGATTAATAGTTTTGGAAAGACATAGTTGGGTTGTATTTCTCATCCCTTAATTTGTGATGAATTAGAGATAAATGATACATTTATGAATTAAAAAGGTGCTAAGGACGTGAAGAGTTAGGAGGGCCTTTTTATAACTAATTATCAAAACAAAAACAAACAAAAAAAGTAAATAAGGAAAAGAGGTTTTGATTAAATATATACTTAAAATCATCAAAACATTTTTTGATATTAATTTATGTTTTTAAACAATAAATAACGTAACGATATATTTTTTCTTAAAAAAAGAATATAAATAACAAATAGAATTTAAAACATCAATTATAAAAAAAAATTAAGTGAGATTATTATGCAACAAGTCACAAAATATTATTCATTGTAATAGTATAATGAAGTCATAAAATATTTAAACTAGGTATCGAGGGAAATGTTGTCTTTTCACCATCGTGCAATTATGTTTTATACATGTATATGGTTAGATTAATTATTATTATTTTTCTCCACATAAAAATTACTAAATTAACCCTAGAATAAAAAAACATGTTACTTTTCAATCAAGAGTATTTTGGACTTTTCTGTTTTTTCTTCAAGATAAATAGTGGTTGAGCCACGTGTCACTCAATCCCTTCATAAAATTTGAGTGATGGTGTTGTCTAGGTTAAACCCTTTTACCTATGGTTTTTAATTTGAGGTTTGACAAATCAATTTGATCTCTAATCTTTTAATTTCTTTTAATTGCACATGTAATTGCATTTTAACTTTCAATTTCATTCAATTTATTCTTGTCATACTCAATTGTCAACCTCACATTCTAGCGTCTTTTCCAATTCCATCCTTGGTTTTTGATTTATAAAAACTAATTGTCGATTAACCATCATACTTTTAGTTTTTTTCAAATTAATCCTTGATTTGATCAATCTCAATCCTTGCATTCACACGTCTTTTTTGTTTGGTCCTTAGTTTTGAATTTCTTCAATCAAGTCATTGATCACCCATCATCTTCAATATTAAATCAATTAAGTCTATAATTTGACCAAATTAACTCTTTAAAATCACACTTTAGCCCCTAAATTTTAATTTCTTCCAATTCAAGCCGAAATTGAATTTAAAACCAATTTTTCTAGCAATCAAGCTCTCAATAAATTCAACTAAGCTCTAAAAAGGTCTGATTGAATTCCTAAGCATTTAATTTTAAATTTTAATTATGCCGAATTGAATTTTTCTTATCAATAAAGCATTCATCGGTCAAGATTGAACTGTCAATTTAATTCCTTCTAACTATATGTATATATATATCTTCTTATTTTCTATTTCTTTCTCTTAGTTATTTTTTTGGTCTCGTCTCATTTATAATTTTTTTTATATATTCATATCGGGTTCTAAATTGGCACACCAACACTCACTCACCAGTACACACCACCAGCTCACGAAAATAATAATAAAAAAAAAAAAAAAAAAAAGCAATCGTAAAAGAACCGAGTAAAATCATCCATCCTCTTCAAGATAGTGCAATACAGCTAAGAAACAATAGGGCATATGAAGTGATTGTCTGTCTTTCTTCAACCACTAATCAGATCAAAGACAAAATAGGTATCGCACTTGAGGTCCTGGGGGCAGGGAAATGTTTATTTCCTCTGTGTTCGGGTTAAAGTTCGAGAATTAGTTGTGATACGTGTAAGTTATCTCGGACATCACGGGTATAAAAAAAAAAGACAAAATAGGTATTGCTTATTGTTTCCTTACATGGATAGTGAAATTTCTAGGATACTACTGCTGGTTCATGCTACAAAAGGACACTGACACAACAAAACGAGGGCCATTCTTCTATTTGCATTGATAATTTGGTAATATGTCAAGGGTTAAATTGAGGTTTCTCCAAGAAAGAATTTCAATTTGCATTGGAATTTGATGGTTTTTTAATCAAGCATAAAAAGTGAAGGGGGAGGATAATTTTGGGCTTTAATTTTAAAAATCAATTTGTGATTTGGCCACTTTTCAAGGAAAATTTCATCTTGTAATAAAATTTGAGCCAGGTACTTAGTGAATGAACATAATACATCAAGACCCGCATTACATGAGAGGAGTCAGATCCAAGAAGCAAAGAAAGACAATTGAAGTTAAAAGCTGCATCTCCCTACCAGATCAAAGAAAACAAACACTTGTATCAAACAATTTGTTATGGAAATTCAAGATAACGAGGTCCATTCTTCTCTTTGGTGTGGATGGATTAGGGCCTTGCTTGAAAGATTTAAAGCTAATATTGTTGAATTTGCAAGGGAAACAAAGAATCTAGGACAAGAAGATCCAAGAAGAATTATTCATTCACTAAAAGTTGGACTAGCCATCACATTGATATCCTTGTTCTACTACTTCGACCCTCTATATGATGGCTTTGGTGTTTCTGCGATGTGGGCTGTTATGACTGTTGTTTTGGTTTTTGAATTCTCTGTTGGTATGGTTTTTTGTTTTTTTTTCCAGGATCATGTTTATTTTCACCATGGATACCATTCCCAACGGTCATTACTATGTTTTTAATGCAGGAGCTACACTTAGTAGAGGTGTAAACAGGGCTGTGGCGACATTCCTTTCGGCCACTCTAGCATTTGGTGCTCACCACTTAGCAGTTCTATCTGGAGAGGAAAGTGAGCCTGTGTTCATTGGACTCTTTGTCTTTCTAATAGGTAAATATCATGCAAAGGTGCAAGAAAATACAATTTGTTCGCCATGAGCTGGTCATTTTCTTATTCTTTCGGAGAATTTGATGAGTTTGGGGGGTTATTGATTGTGATGTGATTCAGCTGGCATGGTGACATTTGCTCGATTCTTTCCTCGGATGAAGGAGAGATACGATTATGGGCTTCTTATATTTATCCTGACGTTCTGTTTGATATCTGTATCGGGTTACCGGGATGACGAGGTGCTGGACATGGTTTACAGCAGGATCTCCACCATTGTTATCGGTGGCCTTACTGCCGTGATTGTGTGCGTTGGCATTTGTCCAGTTTGGGCCGGCGATGATCTTAGCAAACTTGTTGCTGCGAACATTGAAAAACTTGGGGTTTTTTTGGAAGGTTTTGGAGTTGAAGTCTTCCGACTGAGTGGAGAGGGCGAGTCAAGGAAGGCGGCGTCTCTGCAGGGCTTTGAAAGTATCATAGACACGAAAACTACAGAAGAATCCTTAGTGAGTATAACCAGGAGAACGAAATCAGAATTCAGAGATCTCCTGCTTCTTTCACATGCAGAATCCTTTACATGTTTTGCAGGCTAATTTTGCAAGATGGGAACCTGGCCATGGCCCGTTCAGGATTCGGCTTCCCTGGAAACAGTAACTCAAGATCGGAAGCCTGACAAGGGAATGTGCTTGCAGAATTGAATCTCTTAATGGCTACCTCAGTTATGGGATTCAAGTATGTATGTACTTTGCTCGACCTGGTTTTTTCTTTTTGTATTAATTATTAGAGAATAATAGTAATTTTTTTTCGGGACCTTACCCAATAGCTTAAGTTTTTAGGTAAGATGATTCTTTAACATGGTATTAGAACCTTGTTGACTCAGCGGTCACGAGTTCGAATCTCACCACCCCATTCTATTTGATAAAAAATCAAGCATAAGATGATGTGGGCCTATGCAAGTTTCAAGTCCAAAGAGCTTTCACTTAAAAGGATATGTTAAAGAATAATATAAATTATATTCTAGGATATTACCTAATAATTTAAATTTTTAGGTGAAATGGTTTCTTAACACTAATCAGGACTCGGGTATGAAATGAGAAAAGTGCAATCAATTCCTTTCAGACTCCACCAGAAATCGGAGGCAAAATTCAGGAGTTGAGCACGAAAATGAGCACAGAATCTGGAAAAGCTCTGAAAGAATTGGCTTTGGCCATTAGAACAACGACTGCGCCATCCTCTGCCGTATCTACATAATAAAATCTAAGAATGCAACCGAGAATATCAAATCCTTGTTCAACTCAACCCTGAGCAAGGACACCCCCCTGCAAGAAATAGTGCCGGCCACCACAGTGATTTCTCTACTGGTGGACGTGGTTTCTTGCACAGAGAAAATTGCAGAGTCCGTTTATGTATTAGCCTCCCTTGCACGTTTCAAAAGCGAAGAGCATCAACCGGAGAGACCAATATCACCGGATGAGGAAGCAGCGAAGCAGGGTGATAGCATCATCTCTATATCTCATCAAGTTATTACAGTTGAATAGCCATCTAGTTATTGCAATTGATCACAGCGAACTAATGCAAGAGTTCATAGCATTACGGTTTTATATATATATATATATATATATATATATATATATATATATATATATATATATATGAGACGCCACATTCACATGGAGTTAAAATAAGTAATCATAATCACATTATAAATTTATAAAGTTGAAAATATAGTTACTACAAAGTGTGTGTTTTATTTTATATGGCTAAGAAAATTATTGAAAAAGTTACCAATACCATAAGAAAAGCTTACATAAATTTATATGGATAACTCATTAGTTATTGTCTCAGCAAGAGATTCAATATTTCATGACATAAGTAAGCATACTGACATAAGATTTTATTAAATATGAGATTGCATTGGGAAAAAAAAAAAGAAAAACTTGAAGTCAAGTATGTGAAGACCCTAGATCAATTTACATATATTTAACAAACCTACTCAAAATAGGTTTTGATTTTTTTTATAAAATAGAATAATCAGTCTACCGATTGAGAATTAGTCGACCAATTGAATTAAATAAATTGAATGATTGGTTGAGAAATGGTTGACTAGTTAAGTCAACAAATTATTTTCCTGGTAATATTAGAATAAGTTTTCTTGTTTAGTTTGATTTCTTGATTATTTAGGACTTTAGACCTATAAATATTAATGTAAACTTTGTGATCACATGATTATGCAACCCGCAATCAAGAATAAAATTTGATCCCGGAAAGTTGAAAGAGATTTGACAGGAGTGTGAGACAATAAAAATTTAACCCCAAGACATCAATACTATTAGAATTAAATCAAATAATACAATGAAGCAAGTTAGACTTTGATAAGTTGGTTTAGTTTTTTCAAGAACCAACGAATTCAAGAATCACTCTCTCACATAAGTTAAAAATTCATAATGATATCATTCAATGATTGTTGAATTATAGGCTTATAAGATTTTAAATACTCTTATGAAATAATCATAATGAATCTACCCTTGTGGACTAAATGAGTTCACTTATAAAATTTGACTCAAAACCTATACTTATAAGCCCAAAACACTTATCCAAATAAGCCTCTAACCTCATATTAACATATAGCTAAATGAAAACGGAGAAAGGAATAGTGATTACTGTTCACCATGACTCATCCGCACTGTGGACCGAGCTTTGTCCTCCGTGCGTCGCGGGTGCACGTCCACCCTTTTTTTTTTCCGCTTATGAACAGTGTTTTACCGATTTCGTCCCTGATAATGAGACAAAAACACGGTTTACGCTGAGGGGCACGAGCGTAATTGACCACGTACGGACCGGTCCGGTTCGGTCCGGTCCGCCGGAACTCTTTTTTTTTTAATATTTTTGAAAATGTGTAATGATGTTCTTAGCCCCCGAAACGACAAAATCTATCAATTCGGCTCAGGGGTGGTTTAGTAATTGCCCACGACGTTACTGTGCGCTTGCATCAGCGATGTCAGCCGGCCGTACGGGCGCGTCGGCGCGTTGCGTGACCCCGGTTGATTCAGGCGGCGCGTGCGGCTTGATAAGGCGGTGCAAATTTTTCCTCCGCCGGTCAAAACGATTCGCAACGCTTCCCTGAATCCCATGGAGTGGCGCGTGCGGTTCAAATATGGACGTGTAGGCTCAAATAGTCGGTTGAACGTTTATGTCCTCTTTTCTCTCTCCTCAGCGCCGGAATCCATTTCAGTCCCCCGAGTTATTGTGCATGCATTTCAGTCCCTTGGCTTTTGTTTGATTTCTGTAATCCAAGTTTCGAATTCTTTCAATTTCGTCCTTGCATTCAAATTGATATATATGCAATTTGCATGTCAGTCCTTCTTCTTTTAATTTTTCGGTTTTCTATTAGATCCCTTAATTTGTTTAGTGCAGCAGGTTATATTGTTTTCAATTTTGTCCCTCATTTCAAATAATTAATAATAATAATAACAACAACAACAACAATTATTTCAATAATAATAATAATAATAATAATAATAATAATAATAATAACAATAATAATAACAATAATAATAACAATAATAATAATAACAATAATAATAATAATAATAATAATAATAACAATTATTTTGTTAGTAACTCTTTTGTTGATATTTTTTTTGCTCTTCATAATTTAATAATTTCTATTGTTTTGACAGTAATGGTGTTAATTTTTTTTTATATATATTTTTAGTCTTTCGCCTAAGAATATATATAGGGAAAAGAAAACATGACCTAGGATTTTTTTAATATAAAAAATTAATATAAGTATTCTGATATACATTTAATATAGTTATATAATAGTAGATGATCGGCCACACAATTACAAATAACCGATTAAAACACATTAACAAATTTAATTGTTTTTTATTTGTAGAATAATGTCTACTTTTGTCCATGTATATATAAGTGTACTTAACACAATAATAATAATAATAATAATAATAATAATAATAATAATAATAATAATAATAATAATAATAATAATAATAATAATAACAATAATAATAATAATAATAACAATAATAATAATAACAATAATAATACAAATAATAATAATAATAACAATAATAATAATAATAACAACAACAACAATAATAATAATAATAATAATAATAACGAAAATAATAATAATAATAATAATAATAATAATAATAATAATAATAATAATAATGATAACAATTATTTTTGTTAGTGACTCTTTTGTTAATATTTTTTTTGCTCTTCATAATTTAATAATTTTTATTGTTTTGACAGTAATGGTGTTAATTTTTTTTATATATATTTTTAGTCTTTCGCCTAAGAATATATATAGGGAAAAGAAAACATGACCTAGAATTTTTTTAATATCAAAAATTAATATAAGTATTCTGAGATACATTTAATATAATTATATAATAGTATATGATCGGCCACACAATTACAAATAACCAATTAAAACACATTCACAAATTTAATTATTTTATTTATAGAATAATGTCTACTTTTGTCCATGTATATATAAGTGTACTTAACACAACAACAATAGTAATAACAACAATAATAATAATAATAATGATAACAATAATAATAACAATAATAATAACAATAATAATACCAATAATAATAATAATAATAATAATAATAATAATAATAATAACAATTATTTTTGTCAGTGACTCTTTTGTTAATATTTTTTTTGCTCTTCATAATTTAATAATTTCTATTGTTTTGACAGTGATGGTGTTAATTTTTTATATATATATTTTTAGTCTTTCGCCTAAGAATATATATAGGGAAAAGAAAACATGACCTAAGATTTTTTTAATATAAAAAATTAATATAAGTATTCTAAGATACATTTAATATAGCTATATAATAGTAGATGATCGGCCACACAATTACAAATAACCGATTAAAACACATTCACAAATTTAATTTTTTTTATTTGTAGAATAATGTCTACTTTTGTCCATGTATATATAAGTGTACTTAACACAATAAATAATAATAATAATAATAATAATAATAATAATAATAATAATAATAATAATAACAATAATAACAATTATTTTTGTTGGTAACTCTTTTGTTAATATTGTTTTTTTCTCTTCATAATTTAATAATTTCTATTGTTTTGACAGTAATGGTGTTAATTTTTTTTAATATATTTTTAGTCTTTCGCCTAAGAATATATATAGGGAAAAGAAAATATGACCTAGAATTTTTTCAATATAAAAAATTAATATAAGTATTCTGAGATACATTTAATATAGTTATATAATAGTAGATGATCAGCCACACAGTTACAAATAACCGATTAAAACACATTCACAAATTGATCAATAAACTACAACAAAAAAATATCACACCAAACAATCAAATAATTCACCATACAAATGGATACAAAAAAAAATTTCACAACTAGTAAACACAACTAAATAAAGAAAAATTAGATGATCAGCCACACAATTACAACAAAACCAACCACCAACAAATTCCCAATTGACTACAGCAAACAAAAATCTTTAATCAATATAATTTATTATATTTTTTCGACCAACTGATTATATAATTATCAATCCAATTAAAACACACCAGATAATCAAAACATTGCAATTTTGCTATCTATGAGTTAATTAAATCAACACACAATTCAAATTCAAACTGTGACTAAATTATTCTCCAAGCCGGTAAAATAATGTCAACAACCAACCAGATCAATGCAAACAAAAAATAATCTATCTTTAATAGATTTCAGCGATTACAATATTGCTATCAACCAGTTAAATACTTAGTAACTGTTAAAAAATATTTAACCATCAACACATTCAGTTCAAGACAATAAAAAATCATCTTTCATTCATTTTATTGATTACAGATTTACATCAACCAATTAAATAACCATCAAAACAATTAATACATACTAAACAATTAATCAATTATGGTCTTGCAATACTCAAATTACAATTCGCTAATCTTTCATAAATTTTATCGCTTATAAGTTTTTAAATTTCAAAATTGAATTATAATAATACTAGAATAATAATAATAATAATAATAGTTTTTTTTTCTTGCTTACTCTGTTATTAATGTTTTTAAGTGTTTTTTCTTCAGTTAAAATTTTATAATTTTAATTATTTTTGCAATAATAGCAATAGTCATTATATCTAATATTACTGGGGATAAAAGACAACTCAAGAACAAAAAATTGACAAATTTACCTAGGTTACCTACAATTAAAAAACCGATACAAGTCACTTTTGTCTCGATTACACTGTTCCTTTTAAACGGCAGACAAGTCATTATTATATGTTTTAATATTTATTGCATATTATCGCCTAAAAATATATAAAGAGATAAAAAAAAATGACCTCGGATTTTTCGCAAGAAAAAAATTAATATCAGCATTCTTAAATACATTTAATATAATAATATGAAGAATAAATCTTATAAAATAAAAAAAACAAATTGGCTTCAAATTTTAATTTTGTGCTCTTTTGTTGAAGTGTATTTTTGAAAAAAAAATTGGATTTTTAATATTTAAGATCTAATATTACCCGGGGAAAAATACAACTCAAAAAAACAAAAGGTAAACAAATTTGCCTAGATTATATACAATTAAAAAATATATTAGGCACTTTCTGTTTCGACTACACTGTTCTTTTTAGACAGCAAATAAGTAATTATAGCACGCAAAAAATATATATTCCTTTTTTGAAAAATATTGCAATGTTTTTAGTTATAATGTGTCAGATCTAATATTACTGGGGAAAAAAAACAACTCATATTGTTTTTGTTTAACAAATTTACCTAAGTTATATACAATTAAAAAATATAAAAATCACTTCCCATTTCGATCACACTATATAATATGTGAGACTAAGTATATGTGTTTAATATTTATTTAATATTATCGCCTAAAAATATATAAAAAGAGAAAAAAAATGACCTACGATTTCTTGAAAAAAATAATAATATCAGCATTCTTAAAGATATTTAATATAATAATATGATGAATAAATCTTATAAAAAAAACTTTGGCTTTGAATTAAATTTTATATTTTAGACCCTTTGTTTGTTTCTTTTAAGAAACGGTGACCTTTTTTTCACATGTATTTTGGATTTTTTACTGTCCAACTCAGTTGTTCTTTTTTAACCGGGTTTCTGTTGTTGTTTTGTTTTTTTGACCAGAGTATCCGTGACAACAAATTTCTTATAAATCATTTAACCTTCTTAGCAAATTTTCTAACAAATTTTATCAAATTTTTTTTACCAATAACAATATTCAATCACATTTTGGTTGAAAAAAACCATTTTTAGCATATTTTATCAATGCCAATTATACTAATTAAATATTAAAATAACAACATACAACATTTATAAAATCAATTAATTTTCTACATAGATAAAAATGTCCAGCGAAGCGGGCTAATCAGCTCGTGAAAACTAAATATTAATTAAGTCTAAATAAGCCCTAGGCTACAGCTGAAATGATAAAAATAAAACTTATAAGTTAATTCTTTGTCTTGTTGTGAGAATAAAAAACAAAAATAAAATATTATAAGCTTCATATAAGGCTTATTTATAGCCTGCAATGTTTCCTAATGGTTTTAGAAACCAAAAGATAAGTTGTTGCCCCTATAATTTTCGAGATCAAAAAAAGCTTTTAATTATAGCCTTTCATTTATCCTTTTTAAAGACGGAAAGGTAATTCTTTATTGTTTCTTTTAGCAACCAATTAATTATCCTTTCAATACTAGGAAAAAACAATTAAAGCTGCTAAAATATTTTCCATACAACTCATTCGAAACCATCATCGTAGTACTGAAGAAAGTAAATAACAGATAGTATTAGAAAAAAATAATGATCACCTGTCAGAAAATAAATAAATATTTCCAATATCTTATTCTTCAATTTCCACAAGGGCTACAGCTTCTTTTTTTTTTTAAGTTTTCCTTAATGTACAAGTTACAACATTGGGGGGATAGGACGAGGCAACAGAGAAAAAAAGCACAAGCACCTCTCTAAACATGCAGACAAAACCAGAAAGGATGTTGTACCAGAACCACAAAAAAGAACAAAAACAAGATCTAAATAGTCAGCAGCCCCAAGAGATGCGAACGATTCCCACAATATACTATACAAAAACCATATTTTCCATGCATCCAAACCAGACTCGTGCTGCTAACTTCAACTCCCTTTCTCATCTTCTTGAGCGATTATCAAAATTGCGAGGATCCTACCCGTAAACGGTCATTACAACATGCTAATGACTGTCCTTCATGGACTTCTCTTTGGCGCGGAAGTCCTCCAAACTTCGATATTCTTCTCTCAGTAACCTGTCCAATTCTGGATGTTTCTTTGGTTCTTTGTCACCGAGCCGGCAATAATGGTGGAAGGCCCTGATTGCAGAAAAGTAAGTCTATTCAATCAAATATTTGCAGCAGACAAATATCTGTGGAAGCACAAGCATCTAGCTCGTAAGAGAGAGCGATGCACCTGCAGTTACTCTGTAACAGCATTTTTCCTTCCACAAGACTAGGAAGGGTTAAGAATAGCATATGGCTATACACTCTGCTAATTGGTAGAAATAAATAGATAGAACACGGATAAGCAAAAAATCAATTCTTGTTGCCATGTATTCTTCATCTTATAGATGTTTCAATTTATTATGAAGTAGCTTAATCCATGTCCACCTCCAAACCCTCAACTTGGGTGTTATTGTGATTGTTATTGTTCTATTGGGTCAAACATCAAGCTACGTCATGGCTTTGCCCTTAGCTTTACCACCGCAACAAGCTTGTATTTCAGGCAATTTTTCCATTGATGGATGATCATACAAGTAAAATGATTGCCATTTAAGCCTGTAGATCCAGATTAAATCAAAGTAATTTTCAGATGAGTTTTGCTTAAATGTATCATTACAACAAAAAATTCTGTAGCTTTGCTTTCCTATGTTAGCATTTATTCTACCAATGGTATAGGCTCAATATCAGCCTGTGTATTTGTGAGATTCCATGAAAAATAACATGATATGCATGTCCTGTGAAGTAAATGCATGTCTTGTGAAGTAAATGCATGTCCTGTGAAGTAGGCAACCAAAAGAACATTTTACACCGTAAAAAAAAGTCAAATATTACCAATATTTTTCAAGGCCATAAATGTTGCCTTTACGACAGAAGTCAAGGGTGAGCTCTTCAAAGTCCTTGTACAAGTCATCTCTGAACTCCTTCTCCAAACCATAACTGAAAATGGGAAACACAGTTGAGAAAAAGCAAGCAATCAAATAACAGCATCTATGCCAGAACGTGCATAATTAGTACCTATTTCTTTCCCTAAATTAGGGAAAAGATAACTTCAAAAAAATGGTAATTGACGTAAAGAGTAATGCGTCTAGTGTACAAAAATATCAAAGTAAAATTTATCAACAATACCTATAGAACCTGAAAAGGCACTCCATCCCATAATAGTAATTTGCAGATGCATCTTCCAAAGCAAATTTTTGGAACTCGTAATACATAGTAGGGACAAACATGTTTCTAAGGAAGTACGACCAAAATCTATACAGTGTATTCATTTCCTGCAAGGAAAATGATTGAAAGAAAAATCACATTGGACTCCAATAATCAAATTACATACTGTTAAGATAATGTGCCAACATTCAAAAATTGGAAACATGACAAGAATCCAATCAGGAAAACTTGGCTTCGTGACTTGCCAAGATGCCCATATTAAAGATTAAAAACTGCATTAGCCTGCGCAAAGAACCATAACCTTTAATTTAAGAGTTACATGAACCAAATATATTGACACCATGCAATCTAGTGATTAGAGACCATGTGTTCCTTGTGGAAGTATGAGCACTTACATACATAGACAAAAATCAGCTAGGAATAAGAATGGATGGGATTTAGAAAGTGAAAGATAGGAAAAACCCCATCCCATCCCAGCACAACACACATCAAATAGTTCTCAAACAAATCAAAGAAAACCTTTCTCCTTCAGTTAATACACAACTATCAGAGAATTTAAGAAACACACCTCACTGCAGCCTATTCCCATCTTCTTTCTATCATTTAAGCACCGCTTACGATACTTGAGGTACCTAAAAGGAAAGAGAAACAGGTCAGCAACCTGCCCCTATGAATCCACAAGTCCCCCTCCCAAAAATCACACACGTACTTCTGCTGTTTAAAGCCATTTTCTTCTAAGAGTTGATGGCTCGGATGCTGAAACAGTGGGAATGACTTTGGCATGGAACCCACCGGTGGACTGCTGCCTGGGATGTTGTGGGGTGAAACACTCAGCCTTGAAGACCTGGGTCTGTGAAATTAGAATTTGGATGCAAAATAACAGGTCAGATGACTAGAATGTTTGCTTAGCAAATTTAAAGTAATATCCCAACTCAAAAAACCAGTAATCAATGCCATGTTATTCTCAAAACCTAAATGAAAGAAAAAATAGGACAAAAGAAATAAGAGTCACGAGCATGGACCATTGTCACTGTGAACTGACCCGTGATTGTCAGGAGGTGTAGAACTAAAGAAAAACCCAACTGAATTGCTCGGTGGACTTTCTGATATGATTCCAAAATTATTGCGACCAGGGCCATGATTCCTAAAGTTGCTGGAGAAGAATCGTTGTTTATGGTATGACTGCTGCTTGGGAAATTTATTTTGTTTCCTTGTATAGTTTGAGCTTCCTGACTCTTCATGGCCACAGCTTGCATCAGAATTTTCACCAGCCTTTGATTTTGATACTAGTGAAGCACTGTTTGTCAGTCTTAAATATCCATCTCTGTTCTCATAGCAAGAAGTATGCTTTCTACCATTAGATCGCTTAGTTTTGAGCTCCTGCCAGTAATTGTCACATTTTTAGGAATTTTTAGACAAGCATTGGGGACCTCCAAAAGAAAATGAAAGTGAAGTAGTGCAACTTAATTAATTATGAAAATGAGTATGACAAAAGCATCAACCTGCTCATAGAAGTATAGTCCATCGTTTATTGCAGAAGCAAGCTCAGATGAAATAGATTTTGATTCTTTACCACCAGATTTGGTAGATCCTTCTCCCATTCTACTATTCTGCACAGAAAAAGGCCCACAGTTCATAAAAAAGCTACCAAATTAATGGTCCAACTCATGCTTATTTATGCCCACATAATATATGCATGCACTAACACAAGCACATGCATGTAAAGGGACAATTATAGAGAGAGAAAAACATCATGCAACTATCTGACAACTGAGAACAGGGAAAAGTAAGAACTTACAATAAAATAAACCTATATTAACCAAGTACATTTCAGTTCAGTAATTCAGTTTAACCCAAATAATGCTCATCTCTAAGGTAAATGTTAAAAGCTACATGAAGTGAGAACGATATCAGTAGCTCACACAGAGTTGTGAAGCAGCTTACATACAACTTCTTGTAAGAATCAAAACTGTAACATTAAGCTCCATAATTGACAGAACAACAAAAAGGCATGTGCATGGCATATAAAATGCTGAGACAACAATCAGCTTTCTTCAAAAGAGAAAACAGTATTCAAAATGAAATCTCTACTATGCAGCATATAGCAACAAAAAGCTCAAATCCTCATGTTATTGCATTCATATATATATATATATATATATACATATAAGTCCACATATTGCTAAGGTCTATGCAGATACGAACATTGTAATAAAAAAAATGGCAAGGAGATTGATAAGGATGAGTAATTATACTTTCATAAGAATCAAAGCTAGAATTTCAAAAGAACAATAACAATAATAATAGAAACTGGCCAGCAAACAACTATACCTGGGTGACAATCACAAGTCTTTGAACATCCTGGTCATTGACCACCATCTCATCCTCTTCATCATCAATCCTGGACAATAGAAAAGTATCGTTTCATATCATGTGATGTTTGATGTATACTGAATAAGGAATAGCAACTGCATCAGAATTTTAGTATTACTAGGGATTTTTTTTCCTACCTAGGAAATCTCGTCACATAAAGTGGCTTATTCAATGTATCAACGGGTGGTTAATGAAAAAAAGCAACCTTTCCTTCGCTATTCTATCTCTATATAAAAAGTATCCTTTTATCCAGCAATTGAACTTCCAAATATTGCTTTTGCTTACATCCATAAAATAAGGTCTGTGCAAACTACGAGAACAAGGGAATGATTAACAGAACATATTTATTCTGGTGTGACAAATGAGGTTTCTTCAAACATCAAGACAGACATATGTTTCAAAATAATGCAAGGTCACATGACAGTCTGACAATAGGTCACATGAAATTGCAAGAACTTATACTGACAGCTCAATTGGTACATGTCTTTAGTTTTTATACCTCTTATGTGGTATGAGAGATTTAAGGATCGAGCAGTGAGACAGGCATTCTCCCACAGAGGTGGGGAAAGTAAGACCATGAGTCCACAGAGCTGGGATCCAGAGGAGACAGAGGGTGGTCCAGGGTGCAGCACCACCAAAGATGAAAGGTGGCCCCATGACACTTAGAGCAACATATATTTTGTTTCAAAAGGAGCTTTGAGTAAGACATTATCCTTAGTGCTTTGTTGCAAGAATGTGATGCAATACTAATTGGATGTGAGATGCATCCTTCTCTTAGGTACAATATCTAAGACTCCTGGTAAGGTAATCCTGAACCCCTAGGAATAGAATTGTGTGCTAGGTCTATTTATCTAGTTTCTTGAGGGTGGTTGTAATTTCAGTACCTCTTTTCCCACTTTTAACCAGTTACTTACCACTACAATCCTAAGCAGCCAGTTCCCCACGGTACTTTCTGTTGTTAATATCATAAACAATCATCTGCTTTCTGTCAATTGCCGCTGGTAATAAGGATTAGTTCTCTTGTCTTTCCATATGCTAATGGCTCCTCCTCTAGTTGATCAAGACCCAGAAACCAGCTATATGAGGCCCAAAAATCTTAAACTATCAGTTGCTGGACTTGATCAACACATTCACCAAATTTCTCATCACATCTTTAGCAATCTCAGTTCATCCCTCTTAATTCTTCTTCTTTGTTTTTGACTATGTAAACAAATTGTTTTGAACATCTTGAAAAATCAGCAAATTTAAGAGTATCATAGCAAGCCCCTAACCCTTATCCTTGCATGAAGAAACTTACTAATAGTAAATTAATGGATCCCAACTGCATGACACGTAAGCAGACCAGAAACTGCAAGGATAAAGCCATGTTTTCTAACATAAAGCTGTGTTTGCTTTTAGAAATCAATTTTTCAATTCCCAACTCTGTTTTTCATCTTTTGATAATCATCTCTCAAGAAAACATGCTTACCAGCAAAACATTTTCTAAAATATCGCACAATGGTCGCATTTGGATTGTTTCCAAATAACAAATGATAGAGAATTAAATAATTGGTGAACCAAACATAGCCCTTGTTTTCTGAAGTGGGAAAATTAAGGAAACAGCATGTGGCAGTTTCCAGTTTACTAAGAAAACTGGAAAAATAGAACAGTGTTTCCAAGAAAACAGTAACTAGTGACATGTTATCCACAGCTATTTGTTTTCTAGGAAAAAAAATATATAAATCTGAAAAAATTTGCGCAGGTAAACAAGACTAAATTTTTCACTGGAGTCCAAATTGAAATCCACAAGGTTATCTGAAATCATATATGCATGTGAAAGTAGCCTAACAACTTTAAATATCATAAAGAATATCTTGTATAGAGATCAGTAACTAGTAAACAAATAAAATCAAACTTAGCAGAAACTAGTGATATAAATATGGAGGGAACCAAAAAATTATAAGATCATGCAGTACCTTCTAACTGGAGAGAAGCCATCATTCTTGAGTGTTTTCTGCTCAAGCTCCAGCTCTTCATCGAGCATAAATGTGTTGGCAAAATCACTTGAAAGATCAGCAAGATTGTGTGTGTCTTCCATGCCTTCAGTCCCATGATAATTGAATGTCGGAGGCCCAGTTCCTTGTGTGAGGTCCAAATGAGGAGTGTTATGACAAGCACCAACCTCTAAATTCCCATCACATCCTGGTTTTCCAGCATTAAACAGGATAGAATTCCCATCAACTTCCATTTTACCAGTATCTCCATTTGACAATTTGTTGACTGCCTTGACTGTAGTGTGTGGAGAAAATTCAGCACTTCCTTTTGAGAAATTGGTTGTGTCATCTTCTTCAGCATTCTCTTCAGCTTGGCTCTCAGCCATCTGAGCTTTCGGTGACACTGCCTGCTGAGAGGAAACCTGAATCCACTTTGACCAATCATCTCGTTTTCGAACCTTGTCACCCTATTGATATAATACCAACAACAAAATGGGAAGACCATTAGAACAAAGAAATAAAGAATGAAAGGAACCACAAGTTGTCAATCTATCCAACAATTTCAGTTACAATGTCATGTTATAGATGGCCATAACATTTAGCACTTAAAACTTGTCCAATTAGTAACAGACTCAAGCACCTTAAGCTACCAAGTTCCAAGTTATCAATGCGAGCTCCACTCACTGATAAACTATATTTAAAGAAATACTCTACAGTATGTTCCCATTCACATAAACAGCTTGCAGAACATTTGCCAAAACCCCATCACAAAATTGGCTGAAACTAACACAACTAGGAAAAATTTTCAGCTGCTGTTCAAACTGGCCAAGAGCAGGTCTCAGGAAAACAGTGATGAACTTTTAGAAGGCTATGGAGGTCAGATTGATTAATCATACAGTCAGAACATTGGACCCTCCAAAGAGATCCATTGTTTCTACAATTTAAACAATTTTTTGTATGATATGTCTATCAAGAATTAATAGGGAAGAAAATATCCATTTAAAAGAAATGTGGAAAGCATTATTAATTGACAAATAGAATCCTATCACAAAATTCCAGATCCATCCCAGCCATCATGCACCAACAGTAAGAAGCCAAAAGGTCAGTTGGTGAGGAGAAATCAGACCTGCACTTCTATAGAGCCAGAACTCTGCAGCGCATCAAGGATCAATGATATGTCCGTAGTCATTTTCTTAACCTGAGATACAAAAAATCACATGCATTACTCCACTAAATTCTTCAACTCAAGATATAAATGAAGTGAATATATATATATATATATATATATATATATATATATTGAGTAATATAACATAACTTCGCATGCAATATTGAATTGAATAACAGACACCTAGAAAAGCTTTAAATAGAATAAGATTGTCATTACACACCGTGCTACATGTTTTAATACCATATAGCATTAGAATACATACCCTTTTAAATTCAGCAATTGTGGATACTGGAACCCATCCTAGATCATCCATTAAGGATATTAGATGATGATCATTCTGCAGATTTTCATCGCTGTCATAAAGATGTAAAACAGTCACCACATAACAGATTTTCATTGACCAACTTTTTGTAGTCAGTTCACTATAAAAAGTTCCAAAGCCATATTTTGGGGTTTCAATTAAAGGCTTGGTTACTATTGCTCTGCTTAAAAGTGTATGGATGAACAGACAACACTGCATCCAGCAATACTGGTAACAATTATTTAGCCATAAAAAGGCAACAATACTTGAAGTATTTTGTGGTAGGTTGGACTTATGAATACCATATGAACAATCATATCTTTGATGGTCCAATTTAGGCTTCACAAGTAAATCCCTGTTCCTTTATATATGTGTATACTGCGGTCACAATTAATGATGCTGAAGCATCATGATACCAGCATCTTAAGGATGGCGGTGGTTTTCAACCTCAGGGTCAATTGCTGCAATTTTCAGCCCATTATGTGTGGAAAGAGATAATACAAAAGGGAGTAACATTTTAACATTCCTTACCTGAAATAATACTCTATCTGCCCTACAATGCTAGCCCTCAAAGCTAGTGTCTCTTGGGGAAGCACAGGAGCCCCTGGATTAATTGGATATGGAACAAAACAGGAAGGATGAGATCCCCTGAGAGAGCCTGGAGGTGCAACAGAAAAGTAGCACATAGGTGGCGGTCCTGTAAACATGTAGAGATTATAGTGAACAGCACTTAATTTGACAGAAAAGAAGTTCAAAAACCACATGGAAAAAAATAAACTGTACATGAAACAGGTAACATCATCTATGAGCAGAAAAGCATGTATTACATAATGTAGGTGAATGTCATGGTGCGAAAAAAGAAAAAAGAGCAACTAGCACTGATATCTTGAGAAAAAGCACTTGACAACAAAATAAAACAATTACCGGGGAATGTTGGACCGACCATGTACCCAGGAGGCGCAGCAAAAAAAGGTGGCCTTACCAATGGCCTTGGTCCCATACCCTGTTGCAACGGGATGTTATCTCTGGGCCCAAATGCCCGTTGCTGATGCCATGTTTGACTCAAATGGCCACCAGAGTCTTGCATGTTAGGTCTTTGATTTGGAAAGTTAACAGCATAAGCATTGGGATCCCCTCTTGGTGGAGGCCGGACTTTTATAGGTGGAGCAAAAGGTTGCATAGAGGGTCCTGTCTCTGATCCAGACTTTATCAAATGAGTTTCAACTGTGGGAAAAGGTGGAGGACCAGGTTGATATGCATAACCAGAAACACCAATGTGTGGAGGAGGTGTCATAGCTGGAAAAACTGGTGGCATGGGTGGTTGTTGGTAAGGAAATGGCAAGGGGAAAGGAGGTGCCCCATTAGGATTTCGCCTAGATCCTGATTTTTGATGTCTTGATGATGAATGTTTATTTGATGTATTTGTATTTCCAGATCCATGTGAATTATGCAGCCCAGCTGATCCCTGGGCAAACCGTAAATAGGGGAAATGATGTTTCATACTCCAATTAAGCTCAGTAAACAATTTGCCCATCAGAAAGAGAACAGCTGATATAAGAGTGGGAAAAAGTAAACTTGACAAACAAGCTGCAGGAAGGGAACGAATTGATCTTTGAAACTCCATTTTGGTAATAATTATAAAACTTATTGCAGTCCTATGTTTGATCCCAAATAATAGCCAGCTTTCTAAGTGTGCTTTTGCAAGCAAAACAAGTTTCCACAGGACCATCAGAAACCCTGTATTGGGCCTTTCAACATCATAAATTTATCTGTGTATATATTAGATTTATGGAACTCTAACTCTATTAATTACATCATAACCAGACATAATGCATCTTACAACCAAAAAAAAAAAGAAACATCATAACTTTCCAATTATTCATGCCACAACATAAAACAGAATTTTACATGATTTAGATCATGTTTGTCCCTGCAAAACTTTTCAAATTTTCAGAATGTTTCCAAGAAATGGAAATGAGCTACTGAATTGTTTTCACAGGTGGTTTTTTAATCCAATTTCTGCAAAACAGACTTTAGTTGTCCATTTTTCTTTCTGATGTGAAGAAATAGAAAAACTTATTTCCAGAATTTGTCTCATGAAATAGGTTATCAATTTCTTTTAACTCCAGCAAGTTGTGTCCTAATTCAGTAAGTACACTCATGTTCCTCTTTAACGAAGAAATGAATCAGAAAATGACGGTAAAAAACCAAAATGAAACATCAGAGCCTTCTTTTTCACCAAATCATATTACTATACACCAAAAAGAAAACTCCACAATGACTGCATCGAGGATACCATTTTGTGTAGCAATCATCAATAGCCCATGCTCAATACTCTGGTATTGTTTAAATATAGAGATAACATACATTTATATAAAATGTTTTCCTGAAACATTTTTATTGCTAATGTTTAGATTTACTTCCTTTGGAAGCATGACACTATAGATTTATTTCTGGACAGAAGTGGCAACAAATAAAAAAACTAGAAATCAATGACCCTCCATGGCTTTCCACTAATTGATCAAATCTATCACTCCTATAAAAAAAATATCCCATTAGAATCCCTAACGCCAAACCAAAAACATTTTTTATCTTTGTTCAAACTACTGATAGGAGTCAAGTTCACGCTTCTCTCTTAAACTACAAATTTCATTATCATTGACTGCTATTATACCTCAAATTCTCTTATCCTAAGGCTTTTTTTACTCAAAGCTTAATTTCCCTTAATAATTTATAGCCGAATTTTAACTATTAATCAGTAATATTAACACAAATATCTTACATGAGTTTAAAAGCCATTTTTATTTTTATTTTTATTTTCAATCCACAATAAGCTCAAAAGCATTTCACCACATACCTATAACTTCCCTTTTACAGCCAAAAAAAACATTTTTAATAAACTTCGTTTGACACTTTATTTTTTGACCTATAAAAATTTAATTCACATTAGACTCCTTCATTTATTTAACAGGAAAAAAACTAATAATAATACCCGAGGCGAAGCTGCCGGTGGCGCAGCTGTATCACCACCATCAGCAACCATCAATGGCGGATACGGCGGCTTAGAAGCAGAGTCAGTCAGTTTCGACCGATGTTGTTGCTGGTGTTGTTGAACATCAGAAAGAGCAGGCCAAAACTCGGCGGCGCCCATCACCGGAGCATCAGATACCACCGGAGACTTCCACGGCGACTTCCGTCCGGCCGTACTACCACTCTTTTGATCATCTCCACTCTCATTTTCCGCCATCACCATAACACTATCACTCTCTATCTAGCCCGAGATCAGTGATTAAAATCCCTAATTAGAGAGAAGGAGGAAGAAATGCACAGTGGCAAAGTTGTGGTTATTGAGAAAGTGAGGGTGAAAAAGAAAGAAAGTGAGTCAAGAAAAAGAAAGTAGGAGGAGAAGACAGCAGCGGCTGCTGCGAGCGCGTTGTTGAGGTTTTTATACAGTGGGGCGGAGAAAGTAAAAGTTGTGTCTTATCTCACTGTTTCCAGGGATTTGTTTGTTTTTTCGACATCACATGGACTGTTGCGAGGGAGTGCAAGTAGATAATAAAGTGTGTGGATAGCAAGAATAGGAATCTTGTTGTCTTTTGGCTAAAACTGAACTGCTAGTCAATGGGCAAACTGACGAAAGATGCTCTAAAACCCTAGGTTTGGAGTTTAGAAATATGATGTGGCTGGGCTTGATTAGTATGTGCTGGGCTTGAGAGGTTTTGTCTGCGCTTTTTAATATATTTGGGCCTTACAAGTATTCCTGGGCTTCTTAATATACTAGTGTTGGTATTCTACTGTGACTCACGCCGCCGCGCTGCATGTTAGATATTTTTTTCTAACAAAAAAATAAATATACAAGGTTTCTCCTTGCTTCATCAGTACGAATCATTTGCAAGACTACTTCACTGCAGAAAAAAATAATTTTTTTAAAATGTAAAAAATTAATAGCAAGAGTGTGTATTTTTTTATAATGTTATATATTTGGCCAAAATAATTAGCCTTAACAAAATTTCTGTTAAGTATTGTTAAAAAAAAATTTATAAGATAATTTTTTGTATTTAATAATAATGTGAAGTAAAACAATTTTACAGAAATAAAATAAAAAAACTAATGTCAACTACATCAACATATTTATGAGAAACAAAAATTGATAAAATTCATTAAAAATGAGTTATTTAATTTATACAGCAAATTGTTTGATCGTTGGGTTAAATATTTAATTGGAAGATAATAAGATTGTAATTGATAAAATGCCATAAAGATGAGTTATTTGCTTTCTACAATAAATTGATTGATTTATGTAAATTTCTAAATCAAAATTTCTATTGTTATTATTATGATTGAAGTCAAAACTAAAAAAAAAAAAATAGTAGCGTAAGAAAATATTATTCGATTTGAAGAATAACTGAAAATAATTAAAGAGAAAATTAAAGGACAAAACAAAATTATAAAAAAAATAATTTATAAAAACAATAGAAAACCTATAACAGAAGACCAAGCAAAAAAATATTTATAAAAAAAATAATAACTAAGCTTATTATCATTTTGTAAACAATTTAAACCATAAATTATACTAAAGAACAAAAACAATTCTAACAAAAGAGCACATTAAAAACAACCAAAATAAATAGAAAAGCCAAAATAAATATTATTAACATTTAAAAAACCATTTGACTTGAACAATTAATAAAAATAGGAGCAAAATGAGAAACAAAGGAGCAAAAGAAATATCAATTTTAATAAAAGAGCGAATAGAAAAAACAAATTAAAAATTAAAATAAAAAAAAATATTATGAGAAAAAAAAACTTATTTGATCTGGAGAATAAACAAATATAAAAAAAATACTAAAAAAAATAACAAAGGGAAAAAAACATCAATTTTAAAATGATCACCAACATAAATTAAAATTTTATGATTAAATTGAATAAAAACAAAATCCAAGAAAAAAGAAAATGATAAAAATAAAAACAAAAATCAAAATCATGAATACATAAATAAGGGCAAAAACTAACGATCATCTAAGAAGGATAAAAAAAATCAAAATATTGAAACTAAAAAAAAAAAATTAAAGGCACTAGGATCGAAATCAAAAATAAAATATATAATACTTTTTCTTTTTTTTCCAAAAATCATTTTCATCAAATTATTTTCATTGTTTGCTTTTGTAAAACAATATCTTCATTCTTTAAGTTCAAACATAATAACAACAATAAAATAATAACCTAAATAATTTATTATTTGATTTTGTATTTATTAAGTAATTCACACAACAAATTTTTATTATAGTTTTTGTTGGTTTTTTTTCTTATGGATAATTTAATAATTTTTATTATTTAAATAGTAGCAATAATGATAATGATGACAACACTAGCTATTTATTATGATGATAATGGTGCTTATGATATTAATAATTATGATTATAGTGCTAATAGTATCAATAACTCATAAAATAATATTAAGAATATCAATAATACTAACTCATAAAATAATAAAATATAATATGGTTATGGTGTTCATGGTTATACTGCTAACAACAACAATAAATTCTAAAATAATATTTACAATATCAATAATATTTTTTTCATTATAATTCAAACGATTAGAATAATTATATTTATAATGATAATAATATTAATTTTGCTCTTGTTTTTTAATTTCATCATTTAATTATTTTAATATGTTCTTCAGATGAAATAATGTTTTTTAATGTTACTAATACTTTTTTTGGTTTTATCTTCAATCATATAATAACAATAAGAATAATAATTCAAGTAATTTATCATTCGATGTTATATTTATTAAGAATTAAATTTTTCTATTTCTCTATATATAATTTTTCAAATCCACTATCTCAGAGTGATGTCAAAAATTTTATGGCTTAATATTGTCTTTAATTTTTTTGATCTTATTTCTTTAAAATTGTATTACTTAACATTAGCACCAAATAAAAAAAATGTCATATTTAATTTTTGTTTTGCATTTTGGCTCTCGTTCTTTTAGTTTTGATTTTTTTTCGGTCCTTTTGAGATAGTTCTTATTTTTTGTTTGTATTTATACTCTTAGTTCTGGTTTTTATTTTTTATTATTATTTATCTCTATAGTAAATGCAAAATGCATCAAAAAACAGAGTAAGTTTAGCTCTAGCAGCGTGAAAGGAGATCAAAACTCTTATTTATACATGTATAGTGAATGTTCTATTGTTAGTGACATGTTATCTTTGTTTTTTTTTTTTTACACTAGTTTTGTCCAAGTGCAGCTTAAGAACACTGAAATTAAAACAAAACAAAGAAACAAACTCTTAGCTCATTTTTTTTTATTATTGTTGCTTATACCAACATTGTAATATAAAAAACTGATTTTTTTTTAATTAGTTATGGTGTCAATGAAGTTTTAAATAGAGTTGATGAAAACAAATTGTTTTTTTATATTATTTTAATATGTTAATATTAAACAAATATCAAAATATATAATTAGCCTAACATATTCGTCAGGAACAAATACTGTAAAAATAATCATAATTATTATTTTTAACAACTCATACATAATAAAATTAATATATGAAAAAAACTAAATAATTAAAAGAATTAAAAAAACAATTAAAATGACAACACTAAGGACCAAAATGAGACATGACAACTAATTTTTTTTAATTAGTAATGTTGTTTGTGGAGTTTTAAATAGAGTTTATAATGATTTTTTTTTGTTTTTTATATTATTTAATGTGCTAATATTAAAAAAATCTTAAAATATATAATTAGCCTAACATATTCTTCAGGAAATATTACTATAAAAATAATCACAATCATTATTTTCAACATCTTATATAATAAAATTATATATAAAAAAACTAAATAATTAAAAATAAATAAAAAACAATGAAAAGAATAGGGGCCGAAATGAAACAAAAAAATTGATTTTTTTAATTACTTGTGGTGTTTATGGAGATTTAAATAGAGTTCATAAAGAATTTTTTATTTTTTTGTTTTTATTTTATTTTAATATGTTAATATTAAACAAATATCAAAAAATATAATTAGCATAACATATTGTTCAGGAAAAATTACTATAAAAATAATCGCAATCATTATTTTCAATATCTTATACATAATAAAATTAATATATAAATAATAAATAATTGAAAGAATTCAAAAACAATTAAAAGAAGAAGGACTGAAATAAATAACACAATATATGGTCAATTTCAATCGAATAACAAAATTGAAACAATTAAAACCTCAATACCAAAAAAATAAGAGGAATGAAAACAAAACAAAAAAATAGAATAACAACCAAAATGAAACATAAATTTTGGATTAATTTGAATTGAATGACGAAATTGAGACAAACCAAATTTTTTATAACAAAAATCAGGATGAAAAAACGCAATAAAGAGACCAAAGACTAAACAGAAACGACTATAAACAAAGAGGATGAACCTGTATTTTGCAGTTGCAAGAGAGAGAGAGAGAAAAAAAAAGAAAAAAAACGATTAAGCGACCGTCGTCACTTGTGAGACAACACACTTACCATCCTGTGGATGAGAACACAACAACACATCCAGTGATACATTGGATAGACATTTTTAACCACTTAACGACATCAAACGCATCGCCTGAAGGGACCATAAGGAAGAAAACTGTTGGCACGTCGAGAAGACACGTCTATAATGTTCTGCAAAAATAATAATTAAAAAACCTAAAACTACCTAAACACCCCTTCAGCCAATGCCTAGATTTTGTCTTTTCAGATGGCATATTTGTAGTTTTATTGTTAAGAAAAATTTGAATTACTATAAATGGTTTTTGTTTTATTGGAGGATAATATGATTATTTTACTATTCACAGCACTTTATAAACTCAAAAATACCCCTGGAAAGTCATCTTTTTACTGTCTATTGGCAAAGGTAAACCTGTAGTTTTACTATGCAAAAACTCATAAAAGACTCAAATACCCTCAAAGAATTAGATAATGTCTATCAGTGCAATGGAAAAGTAAAAAATGCTCTCATTGTCAAGAGTTAAATTTAAATGCATTGAGGGGTAATATGATAATTAGTCTATTACAATCTACAGAAATCTATGTCTAATGCTATAGTATTTATCCCACACGTTATAGCTTTTTTTGTTGATAAAGAAATTGATGTGGATCAGTCTAGAAACACCAACAAGGATCCATTATATGTTCCACATAGTCCAATGACTCGGTCTAAGATAAAGACATTGAGAGAGGCAATGAATGCATTGGTTTTGAAGGCTTTAACTAAGTCAGAATTGAAAAGTTCATTAGAGTATCAAGAGGAGACTCTAATACATTCATGTGCAAGAATCTTACTACAACTAGGGCCATAAAATGAGGACAATAAAGAAAACAAAAGAATCTTATGAAAACTTGGAAACAACACGGAAGACTATCTTTTTCTTTTGTTTCTAGAATTAAGGGGCTACATGAAAGACTATACATTGAATCAGCTCTGTAATATTTAATTTCCTTCTATTCTCCTCATGAAAGATCATTAGTTTAATATCATGAGCTTTATTTTATTTTGTTAACTACAACTCATGATTTGTTTGGGCTTCATTAATACTTTGTTTTCAGCTAGGATCCAAGTCTTGTTTGAATTAAGTTATAGGCTTTTCAATGTAGTGTTTTGGGTTAATTTTGAATGGATCTCATATAAGTCCACATAAAGGGTCTATTAGAGTTAATTTTTCAAGAACTATTTAAACTCATGTAACCAAAATTTTAAGCCTTTGATGATTATTACTTCTGAATTTTACATGCGAGAGTGATTCTTGCTTTCTTTAGTTCTTAAACGAACTGAATCTAACTTATTGAAGATTAACTGACTTCATGGTGTCATTCTACTCATTCCAATAATGTTTGTGTCTTGGGGAAGGTTTCCATTGTGTCATACTCTTATCAAACTTATTTTGGCTTTCCGGTATCAGATTTCATTCTTGATTGATAATTCCATGATCACGAGGTTCGCATAAAAAAATCTTAATTATACATGTATTTTATTAAATAAATTGATATTTAATCAAGAGATAACTAAAATTAAGATATTTGATATCACAAAAAAAAATATAACAAGAAGTGAAACATAAAAGCATGAGTATCAATTTTGAAAATTTAATAAATGATGAAATTGAAAATAAATCATTTTTTGAAAAAAAAAGTAGTAAAATATATATAAAAGACAACTTATGCAAACCACGAAAACTCATGACAATGGTCATAAGACTAGGATAGACAACATAAAATGTAAACTATAAACAAATAACAAAGTAAAATACTCAATAAAAAAATGCTTAGTTATGAATTTAAAAAAGAGAACACAAGTCAAGTTGGATTAATCCACTAATCTCATGAATATGAGCATATGATTGAGATAACACCAGAAAAATTAGTAATAAAAAATTTATGAAGTCTAATTAAAATTAATCAAATATTTGATGATGAAACTAAAAATAAACCAATTCTATAGAACCTAAAAAATATTAAAGTTCACTAATGTCAACTTTCAAAACTCGTAATCTTAATCATGAGGATGGAGACTAACCATATAAAAGGAGTTTTTTTTTTTTAAAAAAAAGGACATTTGAACATCAAAATAAAAAAAAATGAATAATCCAAGAAAAATGTCAATCTAATCTACATAACTTTTTAAACTTATGACCCAGATAAAAAGAATTAAGTCTAATTAATCCCTAACAAATCAAACGTTCAATGAATATATACATAAAGAATGTGGGTAGAAAACAAAATAAATAAGAGGGTAACAGAATAAAAATTTATTGAATGGTTAAATTGAAAAACAAAATCTAAAAAGGAAAAACTCAAAAGAACTAGGATTAGATTAAAAAAAATAATAACACTCCATAAACTTGAATTAAATGATTAAATTTAAAAAAATAAAAAAACTAGTACAAATATCAAAATAATAAGAATCAAATTAGAAAATATGTATTATATAGCAAATTAGATTTTAATGAATGAATTGAAAATTAATAATTTTTTATAAAATAATAAGAAATAAAGATTAAAAAAATTAAAGAATAAAAATTAAAGTTTAAACATTAAAAATAAAGAAGGATAACCTATACTTTTTTAAGGATAAAAAAGGAAAGAAAAGGGGGGAAATAAGATTGCACATGACAAATAACCATGCCACTACCGACGCATATTATACCAAAAAAAAAGAGGTGTGGATATTGTTATACTTATAACAACATAGTGAAAAAATATGGTTGACCACCGAGTGACGTCATACCTCCCTCCCAAAAAGCATGAATATATGCTGTGTATGATGGGTCATGGTCATCATACATCTACACTTTTTTTAATTTTATGTTTGATTAATCAACCTGAAAATACCAATTTGCCCTTATTGATTTGAAAAAAATAACAAAGAAAATCTTTGCGGGGGTATGAAAAAGTAGACTCACGATGACTTTGTATTTAACATTACCATTAAATTTTTATTAAAAAGATTTGTTTAATTGAGATATACTTTAAATTGTATTTGGATAAGTTCTGATGACTAGAAAAACATTAAGAAAAAACAATGTTTGACAATATAAAATAAATATTTATTCCCATTTCTTTGTTTTTCCGGTTAAAAAATAATTGTTAGATGAGCATATTAAAAAAAATCAAAATTATTCTAACCGACTTACAATTTATCCCCCTCCACACGCCATTGCCTGTCTCCTTCCCGTATAAATGCACAAGACAAAAATCACTTAACCTAGAAGAATCCTTTCCCTGCTCTCTCTCTCGCGCTAGCTGTGTCTCCGATTCCAAAAAGATGGCAAAATTTCCTTTGTCATGCAAAGATGGAAGAGCCGAGAAGATGATGATGGGTTTCTCCGAGTTAGAGATAGACATGGCCTGGCAACTAGTGCAAATGAGCAGGGATAGTTACAAGAAAGATAAATCACAGCAAGGTGAAGAGAATCCTATTTGTGAGGAAGATGATGATGGGCATCCCAAGAGAAGGAACCAGAGGTTTAGGTCAGTTGACCATGTTTACAAGGTTACTCAGCCATTGCTGCTGGGTGGTTTTGTCTATAGTAAGAAGGTGAAGCTTTCATGTTCTCTCTTACAAAGATTGTTCTCTCTCAAGTCATGTCATATACCACCTCCAAAGATGTATGGTTTTCTCTTCAATGATATTTCTCTTCCATTTCACTTCCCAAAGTTGTTCAACTTCGTACTCAGCTTGCCACTGCATGTAAAGGAGCCATGACTAAAGATTATTTTCTTTCCATCAAACGCATGGTTGATGAACTTGCGTTTGCTGGACAACCTCTCAAGTCTGATGAAATTCTTACTTATACTCTTGCTGGCCTTGGTCAGGAGTATGACTCATTGGTCTCTACAATTACCTCTCGTTCTGATGTTGTCACACTAGAGGAGCTTTATTCCCTGCTTCTTATTGTTGAGTCAAGGATCAATCAACATCATGACTCCATTCAGGTTGCTACATCTATGAAAATGGTCACCATACAACCTCCTTTTTTTCCATCTTGCCCCGGTAACATCTATTCACACTCTACCCGAGGTCATGGTAGTAGCTATCATGACAAAAATTGAAGTGGTCGTTCAACCACCCATGATCAAGTAGCCTAGAACTCTCTTATTTGTCAAGTATGCCTCAAACCAAGTCATCAAGCACTTAAATGCTATCATTGTTTTGATCTCACAACCAGGATCAATCCCAACAACAACAACCTCATGCCTTTCTTGCTGCCCGACATCACCATGCCGCTCATGAGTGGCATCCCGATACAGGAGCCACCCATCATCTCACAAATGACCTGAACAACATTCATCTTCCAAATGAGGACTATGATGGTCATGATCATATTCAAGTGGCAAATGGTGCAGGTTTGAAAATTACTCGCAGTGGAACTTCTAGTTTATCTTCCGTCCAAATCCTTTGTTCTAAACCAAATACTGCTAGTTCTTGATATTAAAAAAATCTTCTTTCAGTCCACCATTTCTGTCGAGATAATAACGTTCTCTTTGAGTTTCATGCCTCTTTTTTTCTTGTGAAGGACTACTGGGAAATGTCTTGCATCGAGGACCACTTCATAATGGCCTTTACAATTTTTCAGTGTCGCTTGCTTGTCTTCAGCTGCAAGCTCTTTCTAGTATTCAAATCCTGCCACTTTGTGGCATCAGCACCTTGGCCATGCTTCTTTTCCAGTTATTAATAAAGTTTTTTCGTTTCCCATTACCAGTAATAAAACATTTGTTTGCTCTCACTGTCAAATGGCCAAAAGCCATGCTTTGCCTTTTTTTCTCATGCTCATATCTCTGTTTCAAAACCATTAGAGTTATTATATACGGATGTTTGGGGGCCAACACCCATATTATCAGCTATAGGTGCATGTTATTACACAAGATTTTATGGCTCTTCCCATTAAAACTCAAATATGATGCATTACAAATCTTTCAAAAATTTCAAGCTGCAGTTGAACATATATTTAATACCAAAATTGAATCCATTCAAACTATCTGGGGTGGTGAATATCGCCGCTTAAATCACTTTTTACAAACTCAAGGAATTACTCATAGAGTAACATGCCCTTATACGCATCAACAAGCTGGTGTCATTAAAAGGTGTCATCACCAAATTGTGGAAGTTGGCCTTGCCTTACTTGCTCACTCATATTTACCAAATATTTTTTGGGAAGATGCCTTCTTAATGGCTGTTTATATCATTAATCGTTTACCCATTCCGATTTTACAGCACAAATCACCTTATGAAATGGAAAATAATTCAAAACCAGATTTCATTTTTTTACGAGTTTTTGGATGTGCTTGCTGACCTTACTTGCGTCCATATAATAAACATAAAATGGATTTTCGATACAAAACATGTATCTTCATCGGCTATAGCATTGGTCATTGGGGGTATAAATACTTAGATGTCTCCACTAGTAAAATATACGTTTCCTGTCATGTTGTTTTTGATGAGTCTCTTTTTCCCTACAAACCACCACCGACTATTGTTCCTCCCATTCATGAAACTCCTGTTATTCTCCCTTCTAATCTCCAATTATCATATGCTCGCTCAAGTTTTTCTACAGGTTCTAATCTTCAAACTACAACACCACTACCACCAAATGTGACAACACCACCAGAACCTCATATTGAAGATGATATTACAACAACCTTTGTTTGTAATCCCACTCAAACTCCCCATGCAGATGACAGACCCCTTCCCCCATCAACCTCTATTCCTCCATCTCAACCTCAAAATACCCAGCCTATGACTACCTGCAGCAAAAATAATATCCACAAACCCAAACTACCTATAAAATCCCATATCAGATACCCTCTCCCAAAAGCTCTTATGGCCACAGTCACCACCAATGAACTTGAACCAACATGTTATTCAGAGGCCACTAAACATCCCAATTGGAGAGTTGCTATGAATAAGGAGTTCGATGCTTTGTTGCAAAATGGTACTTGGATGTTAATTTCTTCTCCTCCTACTACTAATATTATTGGTTCCAAATGGGTGTATCGCATCAAAAGAAAAGCTGATGGTAGTATTGAGTGTTTCAAAGCTCGTCTCGTCGCTACAGGTTTTCATCAACAGGAGGGTGTTGATTTTTTGAAACCTCCAGCCCTATTGTAAAATTTACAACAATCCGCATGGTATTATCAATTGTTATATCCCATAGTTGGCATCTTCATCAAATCGATGTTAAAAATGCTTTTTTACATGATTTTTTGAATGAGGATGTTTATATGGCTCAACCTCCCGATTTTCTTCATCCTCAATACACACAACATGTGTGTAAACTTCATAAATCTATATATAGTCTTCGTCAAGCACCACGGGCATGGTTCTCTCGCCTAACTGACACATTGCAGGCCATTGGTTTTAAAGGAAGCAAGCTGATCACTCCCTTTATGTTTATCAACACGGTTCTCTACTTGTTTACTTTCTCATATATGTCGATGACAATATATTAGCAGGTGCTGATCTCAATTTCATCAATCATGTGATAAGGCCGTTGCAGTCCGACTTTCCAATAAAAAAATTGGGTGAACTCAGTTTCTTTCTTGGCGTAGAAGCTATTAGAAGCAATGAAGGCCTTTATTTGTCTCAACACTGCTACATACTTGATCTTCTTCTTCACAGAAAAATGGACAAATCTAAAAATAAAAAAAACAATCCAATCTAACTAGGGTTAAAATATCAAAACCACGACCTTGGTTGTGAAACTAAGATGATTAAAACAAATTAAGAAGGTTAGTTTCCAACTATCTAGTGTTGAATAATAAAATAAAAAAATTAATTAAAAAAAGCAATACAAAAAAGTAACCTGAATTATCTTAGTTTAACATGTTAAGCACTATTCCCAGGTCATGAGACAATAATAACATCAAAGAAAATAAATAAAACAAATCATAAAGTTTGATTATCAATCAATCCAGTATTAAAAACAAATTTTAAAAACATTAATTAAGAAACAAAATCAACAAAAAAATCATGAATTCTAATTATCAATCAATCAAATATTAAAGGAAAAAAATTAATTTTTTTTTTAAAAGAAACGGCTGAGTCAACCAAATAAACTTATATATATATATAAATAATCTAATCTTATATAATAAAATTTTAATTTTTTTTATTAAAACTAAAATAAAATAAAAAACATTAAAACATTATAATAATAATAATAATAATAATAATAATAATAATAACAATAATAATAATAATAATAATAATACATTAGGAGGTTTACAATAAATCATTTCTTAATTAGTATAAATAAATTTTCACCAACAAATTTTTTAATTTTGTCTTAGTTTTGTTATAAATAATGGTTTGAGCTAAGACAATAGCTCCAACTCAAACAATTTGGTATTCTTAATTATTAAAATCATAAGAACAAAAAGAATATCAATAAAAGCAAATGATAGTTTAGGGATGTAAACACGTCTGTAGTGTTTTAGTCTATTGAATAAGAGATAACAAATATTATATAATAATTATTTATGCTACATTGTGAGTCTAATAAAAATTTTATTGAACATAAAAAATAATAATCGGGTATTGTTGATACATTTTGTAACTAAAGAAATTAAATTATATGGAGATTGACTTAATGTGTCGAAAAACAAAAATGACAGGTAAAAGAGTATCTTGACTAAAACATATCAAGACTATATCATTTTTAAGATATTGGGATGGAAATATATTGAATTTATTCAGATCAACTCAGATTTCTTCGAATCAACTCAAATTAACTTGACAAATTTTCAACCCAGATTATAAGACCTTAATAACCCTATAGAAAGCAAAAGAAAATCATTAAGCTCAGTTCTCAATCAACCTAAAATTGAAGGGTAAATTGAAAATAAAATTATTTTAGAAAAATGAGTAGATGTAGCTAGAGTTAACCTGTGAAAACTTAGTCATGAGACCGAGATAAACTCATATAAAAATATTGAAACAAATTATGAAATTCAATTCTCAATCAATCTAGTATTAAAGTAAGAAATTGAAAAACAAATCAAGTTAAAAAAAGAACACAAAAAACCACCTTATTCAACTTGAGTTAATCGACAAACCTAGTGACTTGGGTTAACTAACCAAACCAGTGACCCGAGTCATTAGGTTAAGATAACCTCATAGAAAGAAAATCAAAATACATTGTGAATTTTAATTCTCAATTAGCTTGATATTTAAGGATAAAAGTAAAATATAAAAAGTGACAAAAAAATTTAAAGGCAATCAGGATGACTTGCAATCTTGGTCATGAAACTGTGATAACCCCGTGAAAATCAAATAAAAAAAATTATGTAACATAATTCTCAATTAAACCAAAGTTAAATAATTAAATTGAAAAAATATCTTGAGTCAACCTGAGTTAGTTTGGCAAACAACCCGAGGTTACTTGTCAAACCTGAATTATGAGATCGAGATAACTTCATTAAAAAATTTAAAAAAAATATGATAAAATTATAAATCAAACTAATTTTAAAAAATAAAATAAAAAATATTCAATTAAAAAAGGACCTAAAAAGTCCAGATTCAAGTTATGAGAATATAATAATCCCTATAAAAAAAATATAAAAGTCAAACTCTCAATCAACCCATTGTGCAGAGTCAAATTTAAGAAAGAAATCCAATTAAAAAGAATAAAAAAAATGAGTCAAGTTAACACATATTAACATATCAAACCAAAATTATAATAATAAAATAATTCCATAGAAAATAATTTTTTTTTATAAAGTCTAAGACCCATGAAATTCATTGTTAAAAAATAAAATTTCAAAAACAAAAAACTCAAAGGCCATATTGTCAAAGGCCAAAGCATTTCACTGCTTATTGCTATTGTGAAATGTTAAAACCTTCTAGTAAACTAGCAGGATTAAACTGTAAAAGGTGAAATGATTTCACAATTCATTGTTGCAGAGAAATGTCAAAGTTTTTAATACATGTTAATAATAGTTATTAAATAGATAAAGTACAAATTTAGTCCTTGCATTTTAAATGAAATCATAACTTCATACCTTAATTTTTTATAGTCAATGTCATAACCTAATTTTTGGGTTACTCCCCAAAATATATCCAAAAATAATAAAAATAAAATAACAGGGACCGGCAGTGGTAGAAGAATAAATGTGGAAATTTTGGTTTTTTTTCGAGAGTTTGATCGTATCTATTTTGTACCCAAAAATAAAGGAAAGTACAAATTTAAGGCAAAAATAATTTATCATTGAATAATTTTTTGTAAAAATTAAGTCGAAATGTATAATTATATTTTTTTATAGGCCAATTTGATTTAATCATGGGCCAATTTAAAATATAGTTATATTTGGGAATTAATTTAGATCCAATTGAAGGATTTAATTAAGTGCAAGGAGTTATTTACACTTTAAATTAATTTTCTTAAGGGCTTAATCGATGAAAAATCAAATTCTTGAGCGTAATTCGGGTTCCATTGAGAAGATTGGAATTTTCGGAGACCGAATTGAATTTTTCTAAGCCAATTATGCGAAATCAGGGGCCAAATTGAAGACATCAAGAATGTAATGGTCAATTAAGGGTCGAATCACATAAATCGAAAGCCAAGGAACAAAATAAAAAATGCGTGCAAAGCTAAGGTTGTTGTTGAAATTCTGACGGGGATGCAATTGCATAAAATTATGAGTTTAAATCAAATTGGGGGTGCAATTAGAAAAATTATAAATTGAGGGACCAAATTGCAATTCTGCCTTCCCCAAAACTATCGCAACTAACTGTCCTGCCATTGCCTTTACCTGCATGCTTGCCGACAACCCACTTGCACGCCCGCCGACAGCCACAGTGTTTCAGCCACCATGCCAAGCCAAATTTCTCCTATACATGGCAGCCATGCATGACAAATCAAAGAAAAAAGGAGAGTTTTACGTAGAGGGGGGGGGGAGAGAAATACATGACAGAGGAGAAAAAAACAGAGAAAACATAATAGAGGAAACAAAAAATTCTAGGGAAATTTATAGAGTTTTGGAAAAGAAAAGACAACCAAAAACAAGGAAATATCACACAAAAATCACACCATCATTCCTCATTTCCCTCGGCATCCATCTCTCTCTCTCTCTCTCTCTTTCTCGGTTTGCAGGTCCTCTCTCTCTAAAAACCAGTCTCTCGGCTCTCTCTCTCCACCGGTAGAGGCCAGTCAACCACCTATCACCACCACCCTCACCACCGTGAGCTCCTCCTACACAGAACTAACCCAGTTGTGACCTCTATCAAGCCAACAGCAGCGACAGCGTGTGCAGCGATGTGAGCCCGTCAACTTCCGACGCTTCTCCAGCCACCACAGGCCATCATTTCTAACGCCACCACCACAGGAGTCATCACCTAGACCTCCTTAACCCAAAGGTACTAACAGGTACATCTTTCGTTACACTCTAAAAATCAAACTATTCATCATCTTCTTCGGCTCGCTGCATGCAGCGGGACGTAATTTACATCCCACTGTTCATGCAGGCCGTGAGTGGGCCGGGCTTTGTGCCCCACCCAAGTTCATAAGGGAGGTGGGTTGCCAGCCCATTCAGAGTGGGCAGTTAGTTCGGCCCATCAGGGCTGAAGAGTCAACCCATAAATTTTTTTTATTTTTTTTTAAAATAAAATAAAATTCAAAAAAAACATAAAAGGTGTTGTTTTCATGCATACGGCCAAATTCCAAGGTTTTCCCATCATATTTCTTGTAAAAAAAATATGGTGTATCTTTCTCATATTTTAAAACAAAACTTGGATATCGTAACTACTTTACGATTATCCATTGGAATTTGGCCAAATTATCAAAAATAATTATAATTATTTTTGTTTTATCTAATAGGATGTAAATTTACATTGTAAAGTACATCTATAGATGAAAAAAAAGGTTTTGACTACGGTGTAAATTTACATTGTAAAGTACATCTGTAGGTAACAAAAAGGTTTTTTAACTGCGGTGTAAAATTACATTGTAAATTACACCCGCAAACACAAAAAAATGGTTTTTGAAAATGCAGTGTAAAATTTTTTTTAACTTGGAGAAACAATCAAACAACAATGCAGCTTAGGTAGGGTGCACTAGGGGTGATGCGTCTTCCCCTTGCAGAACAAGTCCCTTATCCAGACTCTCGCAGATTAATAGGTTCTTAGTGACTTTAATACTAGGTGGCGACTCCTGATAATTATAGTCGTAATTTTTATGACTATAAAAACCACCCTTATTTTCACCACGCTCCGTTGTCTCCCCCAAACCCGGGGGATGGCGGTGCGTGAAGCACGAAAAATCATCATCGCGACAGATGGCGACTCCACTTAGGACTGAGCTTTGTTTGTTTGATTGTAATTCTTTAGTTTATTATTTTACACACATTTTTACTGCTTTAACATGCATTTTTAATTTCATTTCATGGATAACATTGAATGTGAATTACTGTCATCATGCATTTTAAAACCCAATTCTAGGTTAGGTGGGGATTAGCGGTCTGCCTCATGACTTTCAGTCGGGGTTCAGATTCGTGAAACGTCCAACTATGAACTAAGTGTTTACTTGATAATGACAGTCACATCGTGCCCCAACCATTTTTTGTAAACCCCTATACTACCTTCATGTAAGGCAGTCACTGGGTAGTTCATAGACTTTCGAGACCAGGTAGACAGCTTAACCCTTATGTAATGACTTAGAACTTGTCTTTCTGTATAAACTCTCCGATAATTTACCTGATGTGTATATACATACATTTGCATCCATCATTGTGCATAACATATCATCGGCAAATTGAAATATAGATCCCCGAAGAGCTCCTACCATTTGACTTCAACAGAGAAATATGGAGGACAAAGAGCATGCACACTGTGATGCTCATTTCCAAGAAGAACTGGATTCTCTTAAAGTTAGTGTGACTCGTCTTACTAGCTTACTCGAGCAAGCACTAAGAAATGCCTCTGGCAAGGGTCCTTCAACTAGACCCGTAACGGCTGCTCAAGCACAAGCAATGAACCACCATGAAGAGGTGACAGGAGAAAGAGTTCAGGATCCGTAACAAAACCCAATTTTCATATAATCAGCAGTGTCGACACCTGCACCAACCCCAACAATTATAGAAGCATCAGAGAGTATCGACCAAGATAAGATGACAATGTTGGAAGTCAAGATAAGGGTCATTGAAGGGGTAAACTTATATGACCCAATACATGTTGCAAAAATGTGTATAGTCCCGAATGTTGTAACAGCAAAGAAATTTCATGTTCCCAAATTTATCAAATACACTGGAACACAATGCCTTGTCACTCACCTAAAATCATACTGTGACAAAATGGCGGAAGTAGTGCATGATGAAAAATTACTGATATATTTTTTCCAAGAAAGTTTGAGTGGGACAGTATTGAATTGGTACATGAGACTAGACAACACCAGGATCCGTAGTTGGAAAAATCTAGTAGATGCTTTCATCAAGCAATATAAGTACAACATGGACATTGCTCATGAGAGAACAAGTTTGTCCAACCTGGAGAAGAAGGACAAAGAAAATATAAGGGAATATGCTCAGAGATGGAGAGATCTCGCTGCACGGGTACATCCCCCACTTCTAGATAAAGAGATGGTGACATTATTCTCAACACACTAAGAGCAACCTATTACAAGCATGTGATGGGCAGTTCAGCACAACAATTCATAGATGTTATAGCCGTGGCAGAGCGAATAGAGCAAGGAATCAGAAGTAGTAGAATTTCTGCACCTGTGGAGAAAAAAGGCTTTGAAAGCAAGAGAAAAGATGTCGAACATTTTGAAGACGACTATAAGAGCAGGAACAACCAATTCCAAAACTATCATAACCCTTCATCTCAAATCGCCAACATCAATCTTCAAGCCAAAGATCCACATAAAAATTTCCCGAAAAGAAATTACCAGAAAACCCAAGAACAACTACCTCCGCTACCATTGCCTTTAAATGAGATGAATCAAAAGTTAATAAGCATTGGGCAAATAGCTCCTGAACCTCAAACAATTTGCAACCACCTTATCCTGATTAGTACAAACCTGACCTAACCTGCGAATACCATGTTGGTGCTGTAGGGCATAACATTCACACTTATAGTGCCTTCAAGAAAAAGCTCATGCAATCTGTTGCTACCCAATTTTTGACCCACTTATTTTTAGGTTTCGGAAGAAAAAGAAAAATATTAAAAAAGATAAGAAAAAAAGAAAATAGAAAAAATCCAAAAATCTTGATGCAGGGTCAAAATTGAACAAATTGAGAGTTTAATTGTCAATTAAGGGTCAAATCATACAAATTAAAAACCAAGGACCAAATTGAAAAGGCGCGAAAGCTGAGGGCTGGTTTTGAATTTTGCCTATGACAAACTCTATAAATAGAGTTGTCCAGCCACAAATAAAGAGACAAAAAAAAACTTAGAAAAACCCTAAAACAAAAAACCCTAACCCTAAACTTTTCTCTGCATTTTGGGGCTGCAGCCCCTCCCCAGCTCTCTTTTCCTTTTTCCCTTTCACTCTCTTCTCCGACCAAGCCTGCCCTCGCCCTTTTCTTCTCCGACCAACCCCACAATCTCCCGTCCTCATTTTTTCCTTCCTCTCCACTTCCCTTCGGCCAGCCTCCCTTCCCATTAACTCTCATCTTCATTCTTTCTTTCTTAGACAAACAGCCCCTCACCACAGCAGCTCTCCTCTTCGATAGCCCCATCTCCATTTCCCTCCTATCAACTACCATAGCAATCCCTCCACAAACCAGCATCACCCACGACCTCACTCCAGCCTTCATTCAGCCACGACCCCTGTCTCCAGTCACCATAGTAGCCCCGCCACATGACAGCAGCCCCACCGTGGGTAGTCCCATTGCCATTTGAAAAGACAAACCGAGAAGACTAGACTCGGGACCCTTTGGATGAAGCATCCGAACAGTGGTATTTTTTTATATTTGCTGCATGTTTGTGCTGTGTGTGTATGCAGGTTGCAAAAAAAACAAAAATCCTCACCGGCTAGAGAGGAAGAGAACAGATCAAAGAAGAGAAGAGCAGCCCAGCTGCTGTTGATTGTGTGTCTTTGGGTTTTGGTTTTTTTTTTTTTTGCAGGTCATCAGGGAACTCCCTTGCCGGCGAGAAAGAAGAAGAAGAAAAAGGGCAGATCTGAGATCCGAAATTGATTTTTTTGTGCTTGTATCTGTTGTTTTGTTTGCTGTGTTGCTGTATTTTCAGGTCGCCATGGAAGTCACCGTCGGCCAGAGGAGAAAGGAAAGAAGCAGCCCCGCACCCCCTGTTCTGCACCTCCATCGGCGGCGGCGCGTGGAATCAGCGCTGCCAGTGGCGGTGGCGCGTGGGCAGACGCGCCACCAGCCCCCCTGCACTACTGCCACTAATCCAGCACTATTCCTGAAGTCCTTTTTGTATTTTTCTTTATGTTTATGTGTTTTATTTGAACTTATTGTATTTTAATTATTATTTGTGAAATGTAATGAGGAAAAAAATGAAAAAAGATAATGTGTGTGTGAGTTGTATTTTATTTGTAAAATATGATAAAGAAAGAAAAGAGAATGTGTGTGTGTGTTGTGTTGTGTTTGTGTTTTATTAATGTTTTGTTAAGGAAATAATGATTATAAAATAAAAAATAAAAAATTGTGTTTTATTTGTTTACGGCCACTACACTAGCATATTTTAAAAAGTCTTTTTATTTCAAAAAATATATATTATCTTGGAGTTTGAAGAGAAAATGTGTTTTAGCATGGATTTTACAAAGAAAAATCATTTCTTGCATTTTGAGATTTTACAACATATTTGTAAAAATCCAAAGGGTATTGGTTAATATTTCAAAAATATAAAAATCTTATTTTTTGGGAATTTTTTATTCACTGTCGGTATTCAGATAAATAAATCTTAAGGGGTTAATATCCAAAAAATTCGGCGGGGATAGTATGCTATTATTCACTGTTCGGTGTTTGGATAAATAAATTCTAAGGGGTCGATATCCAAAATATTCGGCGGGGATAGTATGCTATTATTCACTGTTCGGTTTTTGGATAAATAAATTCTAAGGGGTTAATATCCAAAATATTCGGCGGGGATGATAATAATCAATAAAATTCACAGGATTATTCTAAGCGGTGATCGATTTCTTTTTCTAAGCGGTGATCGATTTCTTTTTCAATCGAAACATTTTTTTATGTGAATAAATACAACCTATTGAAGCATTCAAAATCACATCGAAATAGACAATGCAGCTTACCTCAGGTAAGGCGTATTGTGCTAATACCTTCTCTTTACACAAACAGTCCCTACCTTTAAATCTCTGACCAGACTAGTGTAATCGGGTGTTCCTAGCGACCCTCAACAGCCAGGTGGCGACTCCTTCTCAACTCCATTGCGAGAGCCAGGATCTCTCCCGGGACACCGCGCGATGACGTGCGACACAATTTATTAAAGCGGGGTGGATAACACCCAAGGAAAATCCAGGTCCTACTCCCAAGTAAGATTCACAGAAATGGGGTACCAAGTGTCTGCACCATTAAAGTGACCTCATCAAAATCTTTTGAAGACGGGAGCACACTAGTATTGGGAAATGAAGTCTGCTTCCATGATTGCCTTTTTGTTTTGGTCATTCCTCACATTATGTTCTTGTTGACAAAAAAAATTCTCGTAATGCCACAAGACCTTTTTGTTAAGCAAGCCTTTCTCTTCAGTGATCATGTATTTTCTTGTGTTTACGATGTGTTCTTACTTATTGTTTAAATAACACAATCACACCTTATACCCTTTCATTCAAATTATACATGATCTCATGATTTCATAAAGATTTTTGGCAAATCAAAACCTTGTACAAAAAGAAATGTCAATTTGATGTTTGTCTAACAAATATGTTTTAGGAATTCAAAGGATTTCATTGAAAGGTGATCTCATACTACAAAACCCCACATAATAAAGCTAAGCTCTTAGGTAAACAAATAACCCAAAAAAAAAATCAAAAAAATATTTTGCATGGAAAAGCAAAGCTTATCGATTTAGAATGCATGTTTTTGAAATCAGGAGAGGCCATCTTTGATATACCTTCACAAGTCTCAAATATCCCTTGCATTCCCTATTTGAGCCTCATAATTATTTCTTGATAATTAACCCTATCAAGGATCACACCCTACACTGGGGGCAAGTGCGAAGATAAAAAGTGTTTTCAATCTGCAAAATAGTCCTCAATGACAAGTGATGCTCAAACAAAAGATGCGAGGCAAAAACAAAAAAGGGTTTTAGCATACAATAGCAAATCAAGTCAACTTGATGATAGTGCTAAAAACCCATGATAAAAGCCCAAACAAATGATGGGGGGCATGTCAAATCATTATACAAATCAATTATGAGGACCAAAAGGTGTTCTAAGAGTAAGCATTAAGTGATCCTTAGCCTAAAAAACCCTTAAACACTTTTTGAGCCTTCAAATACCTTTTTTTTGTAGTCAGCAACTTGAGCCTACGCTACAAGCTTGATAAAACCCTTTCTGATCAAATATGAGTAGTTTGGATTGATAGGCAATGCTTTTCCATTCGAAACAATCCTTACAAATGCTTCACACTACTTGATCGAAGCCTTCCTGACATACAAGACATGCTAATATCATTTCACATTCTTGTCAAAAGTAACATAAAACCTGACAATGAGATCACTTGAATTCTTTCGAGAACAAGTTTGTTTAAACAAACATCAAAATGGTTTTTGTGCTTGGAATGACTTTGAAATTCCAAAAATCTTACATGAAAATAATTTTTGCAGATAACCATCCCTTTCTTGCAAACACTTGAGCCTAAAACACTGGTGTGGCATGACTCGACTAGGGCAATCAAAATGGTTTTTTTACTTGGAATGACCTTGAAATTCCAAAAATCACACATGAAAACACAATCTTTGCAAATAACCACCCTTTCCTACAAACACTTACAGCCTAAAACACTTGTGGGGCATGACCAGGCTAGGGGCCAATCTACAAATGCAATTGAAGTTGGCTCCATCACTCATTTTCAAAGAATGTTAAACAAAACTGAGAGGGTCATGAGGACATGGAAGATCTGTCATCTCCAGTAGTCAAAATCATAAGTTGCGGCTTGAGTAGGCAGAAGCGAGAAGTCGTTAAAACCAGAGATCCAAATCCTAAAAAGAGAAAACCATGAAGAAAAGGGACCTATATATCTCAAGTATACTTGCATCTAGGAAGTGTTTTGGAGGGATTGTAATTTACGAACATCCATTCATCATTTTGTGCACACTTTCAAGCTCTCACTTCTTTCATTTCCTTGAGCATGGTTTTCAGCTTTATCTCTTTCTTGAATTTGGATGTCATCATGCATTGCACCCCTACTGTGAATCTAAGAAATGTTTTGGAGGGATTGTAATTTACAAACCTCTACTCATCATTTTTGTGTGCGCCTTCAAGCCCTTACCACTTTCACTTCCCTAAGTGCGCTTGCGAGCCTTTCATCAGCACAGATAGAGTGTTTTTCAACCCTATCTCTTTTTTTATTTGACTATGCTTTCTGGTCATTGACCAACTCGAATAGTGCGCTTTTAAGAACTTGGGTAAGCTTTCTAGCCACCAAGAATTAAAATAGTGTGCTTTATAACCCTATTCCCCCCTCTTCGAATGCGTTTTTCTACCATCAATTAAGATAGTGCATTTTCCAACTCTTAACCATGAACAAAAATAGTGGGTTTTCCAACACTATTTTTCTTCCTCGTCAAGTTTGTTTTCCAACCCTTGACCATCAATTAAGATAGTGCGTTTTCCAACCCTTAACCATAAACAAAAATAGTGGGCTTTCCAACACTATCTTTCTTTCTCGTTGAGTTCGTTTTCCAACCCTCCACCATAAATGAAGATAATATGTTTTGCATCCCTATCATCCTTGTTTAAGTGTATTTTCCAACCCTTAACCATAAGTTAAAATAGTGTGTTGTCCAACCCTATTTTTCTTTCTCTTCGAGTGTATTTTCCAACCATTAATTAAGATAGTGTGGTTTCCATCTCTATCCCCCTCATTTAAGTGTGTTTTCCAACAACCTTAACTATAAGCCAAAATAGCGTGTTTTCCAACCCTATTTTTCTTCCTCTTCCGAGTGTGTTTTCCAACTATCAATTAAGATAGTGTGTTGTCCATCCCTATCTCGTTTTAGTTTCGCTTTTCAGCCTTTAACCACCAACTCAAATAGTGCGCTTTCTAGCCCTCAACCATATATCCTAGATAGCGAGCTTTCTAGCCCTATTTTCCATTCCATGAAATCTTCACCATTCACATGTTTCACCTGGGTAGGTCACCCATTACAATGAGACCATTTTCACCATTCTCACTTGGGAAGGTCGGCCAACACAATAGGACCATTCTAGTGCCTTTTAACATCGTCATCATTCTCACCTGAGTAGGTCATCCATTACAATGAGATCATCCTCACCATTCTTGACTGGGTAGGTCGCCCATTACAACAAGATCATCTTTGTGTTTTTACCATCTTCACCATCTCCCATTGGGCAGGTCGCCCATTACAACAAGACCATCTTTGTGTTTCTTACCATTTTCACCATTCTCACTTGGGAAGGTCGCCCATCACAATAGGACCATTCTTGTGCCTTCTAACATCGTCATCATTCTCAAATGGATAGGTCATCCATTACAATGAGATCATTTTCACCATTCTTGACTGGGTAGGTCGCCCATTACAACAAGACCATCTTTGTGTTTTTACCATCTCCCATTGGGCAGGTCACCCATTACAACAAGACCATCTTTATGTTTCTTACCATCTTCACTATTCTCACTTGGGAAGGTCGCCTATCATAATAGGACTATTCTTGTGCCTTCTAACATTGTCATCATTCTCACCTGGATAGGTCATCCATTACAATGAGATCATCTTCACCATTCTTGACTGGGTAGGTCGCCCATTACAACTAGACCATCTTTGTATTTTTACAATCTTCGCCATCTCCCATTGGATAGGTCACCCATTACAATAAGACCATTTTCCTGTGTCATTCACAAATATAATCATCTTTCATCCTTTAAGTGTCCTCCTTAGGCCTCACTTCTTAGGTGATGCGCTTTCTAGCCCTATCTTATCATTTCCTTCTGAATGCGCTTTAAAACCCTCATTCTCATTTCTCGATGGATCAACCATTTCTTGGTTTGGTAAATCCATTCTTTTTTTTTCTTTACAACACTTACTATCTAAAGTCTTTTACAAAACTTTAGTTGTAAGCATTGTAAAGAGGGGGGCAACTGTCATAACCTAATTTTTGGGTTACTCCCCAAAATATATCCAAAAATAACAAAATTAAAATAAAAAGGACCGACATTGGTAGAAAAATCAATGTGGAATTTTTGGTTGTTTTCGAGAGTACAATCGTATCTCTTTTGTACCCAAAAATAAAGGAAAGTATAGATTTAAGGCAAAAAAAATTTATCATTGGATAAATCTTTATAAAAATTAAGTCCAAAGGTATAATTATATTTTTTATAGGCCAATTTGATTTAATCATGGGCCAATTTAAAGTATAATTATGTTTGGGAATTAATTTAGGATCCAATTGAAGGATTTAATTAAGTGCAAGGACTTTATTACACTTTAAATTGGTCAAATTAATTTTATTAAAGGCTTAATCGATGAAAAATCAAATTATTGAGCTTAATTCGAGTTCAATTGAGAAGATTGGAATTTTCGGACACCGAATTGAATTTTTCCAAGTCAATTATGCAAAATCAGGGGCCAAATTGAAGACATCGAGAATTTAATGGTCAATTAAGGGTCGAATCGCATAAATCGGAAGCCAAGGATCAAAATAAAAAATGCGCGCAAAGCTAAGGTTGTTGTTGAAATTCTAACAGGGATGCAATTGCACAAAATTATGAGTTTAAATCCAATTAGGGGTACAATTAGAACAATTATAAATTGAGGGACCAAATTGCAATTCTGCCTTCCCCAAAACTGTCGCAGCACACAGTCCCGCCGTTGCCTTTACCTGCCGACAGCCACCACGTCGTTGTTGCAAGTCGCCACGCCGACGACAACCATAGTGTTTCAGCCACCATGGCAGGCCATTTTCTCCTATAAAAGGCATCCTTGCAGGACAAACCAAAGAAAAAAGAAGAGTTTTACGCAGAGGGGGGGAGAATTACATGACAGAGGAGGAAAAAAACAGAGAAAACATAACAGAGGAAATGAAAAATTCTGGGGAATTTACAAAGTTTTGGCAAAGAAAAGACAAGCAAAAACAAGGAAATATTACACAAAAATCAAACCATCATCCCTCATTTCCCTCGGCAACCAGATCTCTCTCTCTCTTTCTCGTTATGGAGGTCCTCTCTCTCTAAAAACCAGTCTCTCGGCTCTCTCTCTCTCTCTCCACCAGTAAAGGCCAGTCAACTACCTATCACCACCACCCACACCACTGTGAGCTCCTTCTCTACAGAACCGACCCAGCCGTGACCTCCATCAAGCTAGTAGCAGCGACAGCGTGTGCAACGACATGAGCCCGTTGACTTTCGACGCTCCTCCGGCCACCATAAACCACCATTTCCGATGCCACCACTAAATTGTCGCACGTCACCGCATGATGTCCCGGAAGGGTTTTTATCTCGCAAGGGAGTTGAGGAGTCGCCACCTGGCTATTAAGGGTCGCTAGGGAAACCCGGTTGCACTAGTCAGAGATTCAAAGGTAGGGGACTGGTTGCATAAAGGAAAGGTATTAGCACCTCAAGTACACCTTACCTGAGATAAGTTGTATTGTATATTTTGATATGATTTTGAACGTTTCAACGGGTCGTATTTATTCATGTGAATAAATCTAGCTTTTGAGATTTTATTATGAGTTCATGAACCCAAATAAAATATTAGGAAAAAGATCCATGTAGATGCCTTAAAAGGATTATCTATCGTGGAATAGTAGATGAGTTTTCCGCAATTTTATGCTCGTAAAAAATGTTCCGATTAAAAAAAAGAATTAGTCACTGCTCAGAATAATCCTGTGATTTTTTATGGTTATTTCTAGATATTTAAATGCTAGCCTACTTGTAGGTTTGGCATTTACTATTTGAATTTAACCATTAATCCTCATGAATTAATTTCGCGATTTATTTCATTGTACTTCTCTCTCTTACCTTTCTCTCTCTATAAGCCTTACCACCACATTTCTTTACCTCAAAAAACAAATAACATACTCACACTCATCCAAACACAAACATACCCACCTTTTCGTATGGAGAGTGTGGGTTCTTGACTCTTAGGTTCAAGTTCTTTTTCTTGACTCTCGAATCTACAAATCCTTGAAGAAAAAACTAAACCTTGTTTGTTTTTGGTGAAGCAACATGCTCGGGGTGATTTAATTATTCCAAACAGTAGTTTAGCTTTTTATCTTCGGGGCAGCTACAAATAACACATCAACCACGAAACAACTATTTTGGCTATTGAAATAGTTGTTCTGATGCACCAATGCACTGCTCAAGTACACAACAATGAAAGAAAGCCACTTGATATTATTGTTGCCTTATCTTCCAAAAAGAAAAGCATCAATCTCCCACAAAAACAAAGCAGCATAATGATAAAATGGATGTGGATGACCTTATTAGAGATGTCAAGAAAAAAGCCATGGATAAAGTGGGCTGGATTTCTGATTAACAAATGAGTGATTTGCTAAACTTATTCACTAATTAGCAAGGTTCTCAATTCTGTTTCAGTTGGTGTTTTGTTTTCTCAATTAGAATAGAATGTTTCGAAGTGTTTCGACGCTCTGTTTTAGAGTTGTATTATTTATGTTTATATATAAATTAATTCAAGAAAACAAATTTAGTTCAAATCCAAAAATATAATCATTAAAAATTGTGCAATTTAAATTTCAAACAAAAATAAAAAAAATTAGAGTTCACTTGATATAACTCGACCGACTTGATGAGTTGTAAGATAACATGGACAATTAATAAATATATAGTTTAACTAAAAAAAACAAGTTGACATCTTAAGAAAATATTGAAACAACGATATATTGAATCAATCGAGGTCAACCTAGATTAACCTTTCAAATGTTTGACATGCGTTATAAGACCATGATAACCTTAAGTAAAGTAAAGCAAATCAAATCAAATTTATAAAGTTCAATTCGTAATAAAATCATTGTTGAATAATGAAATTAAGAAAAATTTAATCTAAAAAAAGACACAATAAAATGATTTTTTTAACAAAATCATGAACTTGTATAATATTACGAGAATATCATTATTAATATCGCAAGGTTGTTACATTCTCTGATTGCTCTGAAATTTTAGTATAATATATAAATATATCAAGAGACTCCTAATTAAAAATCATCTCAATCTAATGGTCAGATTAAGAGATATAATTGATATTGTAAAATTATTCACTATTAAAAAAATACTATTTGGCCGGAATGAACGAGGGAACAAAACCAAAATATTCCAACCAGAATTTGAGCGGAATATATGAAACGAGCTAAGATTCTGAGCGAGATACAATTTGCTCTGGTTTGTTCTGTTTTTTGAATTGGAACCGAAATGTACTGATCATTCAGGACAAAACATAATAGAATTGACAACCTTGCTAATTACTTGTCTCCCTCTCTTTAATTCTCAGAAAACAAATAGAGAGGAGGGATTTGATGGTAAAATAACTGAATTTTAATTTCATGACAGGTAATATTAGGGTGTTTGTTTCATAGTTATAAAACTTAACTCAAAGGTTGAAACGCGACGGGTTATGAAGGTTGACTCCTATTTTCTTTAAAATGATGAAAATGAATTCATTTTGACAAAAAAAGGTAAAAAAAATTAATAGGTTGAGGGTCAAGTTTTGACCGGATTTATTCTGGATCGATTAGGTCACCATGTCAACCTGGTTTTTTGACAAGTCGAGGGAGTTTTATATATATATATTTTTACTTCAACTGGATTAGTCAAGGCTCCGGTTTGGTTGAATCTCAAGTTGACTTGTCGAGCCTGTCAAAGCTTTATAAATATGGTTTGTTTGTATGAGTTTAGAGTCAAGACCTCACTAAGCCAGCTCAAGCTTTCTCCTAGTCCTTTATATGAAATTTAATTCCTTAAGTTATTATTGATATCATTATTTTCACAAATTTATATTACAGATAGTTTTTGACATTTTACTATGAATCTACTGTTTAATGTTTTTTGTATGATTGCATCTTTTTTGGGAAAATTAAAGGGAAATTGAATCAAATTTGTTGAATAAGAATAAAATTGAAATATTGAGGATCGAAGTATAAAAGGCATCATAAATAGGTGATGGTTTCAAAGTTCACACAAAACGTTTGATTTGGTCTCATACTTACAAACTATAAATATTTGATGCCTCAATATCTTCTTAGTTCAAATTTAGTACAAAATTTTAATTTTTATTATTTTTAGTTTCTAATTTAATAGATATTGATCATTAGAGTCCGGTGTAGAGAGACAAAACATCACTGACACCGATTTCACCCACCAAAATAATCAAGTTTTATGTCAAAAGACTTCACTTGATGGGGCGGGGGCGGGTCATGTTAGATGGTATAAAATGGACAATATGTTGTTCAACCAAGATGCAAAGAAAAAAACAAAAGAGCTTGAGCATGCGGGCCCTTACAAAATGAGTTGGGCAGACAACTCTAACTCGTCAGGACTAGCTACGCATGTTTTTTTTTTTAATTTTGTAATTAATGTTTTTTTATATGTTTTGTTTTTCAAAATTATTTTTGTTGATTTATATTTAGATTAATACCCTTTCTCTCTTATATTTTGTATATAAATTCTTTTTTAAATCATGATTATTGTTTTTGTTTTGTATACATTTAATTTTTAGAGAGGTTTTTTTCTAATTCATCTCTCTCTCTCTCTCTCTCTCTCTTTATATATATATATATATATATATATATATATATATATATATATATATATTGATGAACTTTATTTTTTAAAATAAAAAAATTATTGTCAAATAATATTTATGATATGTGTAGCCTTGCATATTATTATTTATATTTTATTCAAGAAACTTAATGTGTGTATTTTGTAATTGAAAAAAAACTAGTTAACAAGTATACCAAACACAGTGAGGTAAATATCTTGTCTTCCAAAATTAAATATCTTGTCCCCACTTATCTCTTTATACTTCTTGTTTTATTTTAGTTGTTATTTATGATTTTTTATATATTTCTTGACTTATTTGATAACATGCATGTATAATTGTTTTTATTTTTCTCATAATTTTTTTAACTACAAAAATGTGTCAAAATAGCATCTATATACATTATTTTTGTTGAAAAAATATCTTTATTTAAAATGATTTTTGTACCTGATAATATTGTTCCATACCATAAGAAAAGACAACACTATGAAATATGTTGGTGATGAGACAAAGAGACATGATCCAAATGCATTTTGGATATTTGTGGTAAACTAAGGCTGTTTGATAATGCGTTTCAAAAGTTTTTTTGAATTTTTATTTTTATTTTGTACTTTAAATTAAAAAATAGTGTTTTTAGATCATTTTCATGTGCTGTTATCAAAAATGATTTTAAGAAATAAAAAATTATTATTTTGATGGATTTCTATACAAAAATCACTTTTAAAAGCAACTTCAACTACACTCACAAACAGACACTAAAAGCATCAAACAATAAAAGAAGTAAATAAATAGCAGTATTGACTGCTCGATGATGATTTTTCGCGCTTCACACCCCGCCATCTCCCGGGTTTGGGGGAGACAACGGAGCACGGTGAAAATGAGGGTGGGTTTTATAGTCGTAAAAATTACGACTATAATTATCAGGAGTCGCCACCTAGTATTAAAGTCACTAGGAATCTATTGGTCTACAAGAGTCTGGATAAGGGGACTTGTTGTGCAAGGGGAAGACGCATCACCCCTAGTGCACCCTACCTAAGATAAGCTGCATTGTTGTTTGATTGTTTTTCTAAGTTAAAAAGTTTTTACACTGCATTTTCAAAAACCATTGTTTTGTGTTTGCGGGTGTACTTTACAATGTAATTTTACACCGCAGTTAAAAAAACCTTTTTGTTACCTATAGATGTACTTTACAATGTAAATTTACACCGTACTTAAAACCTTTTTTTTCATCTATAGATGTACTTTACAATGTAAATTTACATCCTAATAGATCAAACAAAAATAATTATGATTATTTTGAAATTTTGGCCAAATTTTAATGGATAATCGTAATGTGGTTACGATATCCAATTTTTGTTTTAAAATACGAGAAAGATGCACAATATTTTTTTATGAAAAATATGATGGGAAAAAGTTTGGAATTTGGCCGTATGCATGAAAACAATACCTTTTATGTTTTTTTTTGAATTTTTTTTATTTTTATATTTTGTTTGCCATTTTTTTTAAATAAAATAAAAAAATTTATGGGCTGACTGTCCAGCATTGATGGCTGCACTAACACCCACTCTGCATGGGCTGGGCCTCCAGCCCACCTATGTGGACTGGGCCTCCAGTTCAGGTGGGCTAGCAGCCCACCTCCCTTATGTATTTGGGTCGGGCACAAACCCCGACCCACTCACGGCCTGCATGAATAGTGAGATGTAAATTACGTCCCACTACATGCAGCGAGCCGAGGAAGATGATGAAAGGCGTACCTATTAGTACCTTTGGGTAAAGGAGGTCTAGGTGATGTTTCCTGTTGCTACACAATTTTTGACCTTCTTATTTTTATATTTTGGAGAAAAAAAAGACAAAAATCAAAAAATATCTTGGTATAGGGGCAAAATTGAACAAATTGAGAGTCTAACGGTCAATTGAGGGTCAAATCGCACAAATCGGAAACCAATAACCAAATTAAAAAAAAGATGCGCAAACTTAAGATCGCTTTTAAAATTTTGGCTAGAAAGAAACTCTATAAATAGAGTTGTTCAACCACAATTAAAAGGACAAAAAAATACACTCATAAAAAACCCTAAAAAAACAAAAACCCTAATTTTTTTTCTTTCTCTAAGTGTTGCAGCCGCCAGCCCTTGCTTTGGGGGCAGCAACAACCCTTCCTCTCCATTTCATCCCTTGCCTTCAGCCCACTCTCACAGTCTCCTCTCCACTGCCCTCCGTCCAGCCTCTATTTTTTGTTTCCCTTCGTTGGCATCCCCACAGCTTCAGCTGCAGCCCTTCCCATCTTCAACCATCCACCACCAACAGCCGCCCACCTCATTCTCCGTTCCGTCTCTCCTTCTCTCCTGCTCCAGCTCCTCTCCCCGGCCTTAACTGCCTCACCGGCCAATGTGCCTTCATCGATCGACCACCACAGCAACCCACCTGCCGGGTCTTCCTCCAAGCCACCAGCAGCCCCCACAGTCCCTCTCCTCTCCATGGCCACCACAACAGCCCCCTTAGCTCTTGTTTTTCTTTTTTTTTTCTCCCACAAGCAACTGCAGTTGCAGCCGCCTACCCCATTGTCTCTTCGCCTCTCAGCCTCCTTGCCAGATATGAGCCCCACCAACCAGCCTCCTCCCGTCGGCCACCCTTTGCCCGTCAACAGCTCTTCCCACCATGGCAGCATAGGCGAGCCAGCAGCCACCCAAACATCATCTTCGATCGGCGACAGGCTCTTCCTCGACAGCACGACCTTTCCCCATCAAATTGGCCACAACAGCTCACCCACACAGCCACCATCGATAACAACCCCACCATGGGCCGTCCCGTTGCCACTTGAAAGCGAACAAACTGAGAAGGACAGACCTGAGATTTGAAGAAGATGAGAAAGAAATTGATTTTGTGCCTTTTGTGACTTTTGTGTTTGCTCCTGTTTTTATGTTTGCAGGTCGCCGTGAAGGCCACCACCGGCGAGAGAAGGAAGAGTAGAGGTAGATATGTTGCCCCCTATCCTGTTATTCACCGATGGTTGCGCATGGAACCACGCGCAGCCGCTGCGGCCACTGTTCTATAATTGTTCCTGAGGTTTTTTTGTATTTTTTATATTTATGTGTTTATTTGAATTTTTAATGTTTTTTTAATTACTATTTGTAAAATTTAATGAGAAAGAAAATGAAAAAAAGAGAATGTGTGTGTGTGTGTTGTATTTTATTTGTAAAATGTAATGAAAAAGAAATGAAAAAAGAGAATGTGTGTGTGTTGCATGTTATTTGTTCATTTATTTATGTTGTTTTGTTAAGAAAAAAAGAATATAAAACTATAAAAAAAATGTGTTTTATTTCCATATGGCTAAAGTGTTTTCTTAAAATTTATCTTAGATTTAATAACAAGTTTATTAAATCTTGAGAATTTGGCTTATATTGAAATAAATAGCAAAAATTAATTCATGAGGATTAATGGCTAATTTCAGATAGCAAATGTCGGACCTACAAGTAGGCTAGCATTTAAATATCTAGAAATAACCAACAAAATTCTCAGGATTATTCTGAGCGGTGACCGATTTTTTTGTGAACCAGTCTACAATAACAAAGAAGTGGGTTTTTATTTTTGTCGATGGGTGTATGAAAGCGAAAGAAAAAGGCTGAGTCTTTAGGGTTTCAGAGCGGCCATTAGAGAGGTAGAGAGCTTCTGTGTGTGCTTGAAGAAGAACTTGAACTCGAGTGACAAGATTGAAGGTGTTACTAGGTAAGGAAAGGTTAATGTCAGCATCACGCTCGGTAGAGTTGGGGTTGGTGATTTGCTTGTTGGTTATTGGGAGGGATATACAAGCGACGGTTTTCTAAAAGCAATTATTTAATTATATAAATTATTTATATTAATTGTATAATTAATGCATAATTATATTATATAAAAATTAGTTGCACTACAATTAAAATGATATACAAAAATTAGCTTTTTTAAATGATTTTTACCTTTGGAATATACATAAACAAAAAAATTATATTAATACTATTTAAAAAATCATTTTACCAATGTAGTTCTCTAATGGTTTTTGGCACTGGAGTTGCTCTAAGGATAGCACAAGCTACGTTGTCCGCGCGTTGCGCTGAGCTTTTTTGATGTACCAAAATGATTGCTTATTATGCGTGTTTTCATTGATTAACTAAAAATTTAATTAGTTAAATTATCATCGATAAAATCCATTTCAAATGGATTATTTGTTTTGTGCATCAAGGTGATTCAATTTTGCTATTTTTCAAAAATTTTGATAATTATTTAATCGGTAGATTGTCTATGTGCATCGAAGCGTAGAGCAAGTGACTCGTATATTTTTTCTTTATAAATCATTTGGCCAAATTTTCCTATGCGTTTTATCTATGTGTGGTTTCATATTTTTTTTTTACATAATATTAAATCTGAAATATCATACATGAAAAAGCCGTGAAAGTCTATTTTGAAAAAAAACATCAACTAATGAATTATTTCGATTATTATTACATTTTAATCATCATGATCTTAATTCTCATAATTATTATAGGTGCTATTATAATTATTATTGTAAATAATTAATATTCTGATTATTACTTGCAGTATTGTTAAAATCGTTGTCATTATTACGACAATAATCATCACGATAACTAACATTGTTGTTTTTATTAATATTATTTCAATTATAATTAGTATTATTATCATTAGTATAATTTTTTTGTCATTATTGATATTTTTATATTATTTAATGAGTTATTGTTATTATTATAATCAAAGCCATAATTAATTATATCATAAACACTATAAGTATTACAATAAATTATAACCATTATTATCATGATAATTTATAATGTCACTATTATTATCAAGATCATAACACCTTAAATTATTATTATTAGTACAGCTAAAATAATAAACATTATTAACTTACCCTTAGGATTATAAAAAAACTCAAAAACTTTAACAAAAGAGTAAGGAAGAAACCACAAGTCTAAAATTATTATTATTGCATATATGATGAAAAAATAAAATTACCTCAAAGAATAAAAAATACTAAAAATTATAACAAAAGAGTAAACAAAAAAATTAAATAAATGACAAAGAATAATGAATATTCTTAGCCTTAAAAATATCATTTGGAAAAAAAATTCAAATGATTATTATTATTTCATAAATAATGAAAAAAAGCAAAATTACCTCGAAGAATAAAAGAAATAAAAAATAAAAATAAATATTATTAGCCTTAAAACAATTATTTTAAAAAACATATAAAATTATTATTACTATTATTGCATAAATAATAAAAAAACAATTACCTTCAACAATAATAAAATAAAAATTATAATAAAATAGTAAGCAAAAAAGTAAAATAAATAAAAAAACAAAAATAAATATTATTAACCTTAAAAAAACATTTGACTTGAAGAATAAAAAAAATTAAAAAACAAAACAAAAAAAGAAATATTAAGTTTTATATATTTTAAGACAAATATATGAGCCATTTGGCCTTTACTCCACCGTAGTTTTTTGCCTCTTTTCAACATATATAATTTTTTGTTTTGTATTTCATTTATTATTGTTTTATTTCTTAATTTAGTTTTAATCCCTTTATTTTGTTTCAACACTACTGATAATATTATCGTTACCGCTATTATTATCATTATAAGAAGAAATTCAATAATATTTTTATTTTTTAAAATCTACTCTTCATATTATTATATTTAAGGTATTTCAAACACTAAGATTAAATTAATTTGATATTTAAAAAAAAATCATTTTATATATATATATATATATATATATATTAAGGTGTTAATATTAAATAAAAAATCAAAATATATAATTATTTTTAAGAGAAAAAACCATAAAAATAACCATTATCATTATTTTAAATGCATTTTCCATAATAAAATGAATATATAAAAAACTAATATACAATAATTATTATTATTATTGTAAATAATTTTGCATTAGTAATAATAGAAAGTTTTGTAAGCTAATTATTTTGCTCAGATATATAGCATCATAAAAAAAATCTAAGACCAATAATATTTTTTTGCATGTTAAAAAATTTGTTTCTGGCTATGGCAAAGTGGAGGGCAACTGACTCGTATATTTTTTTTTACTGTAGATAATTTGACTCAATTTTTCTACCTGTTTTTTCTACGTGTGACTTGATATATTTTGTGTTTATGTGATATTAAATCTGAAATATCATACATAAAAAAGTCATAAAAGTCAACCTTTAAGAAAAATAACATCAACTAATGAATTATTTTGATTATTATTATCATTGTTATTATCATGATTATTAAATTGTCACAATTATAGTTGTCATTATAACTATTATTATAAATAATTAATAATCTAATTATTATTGGTCATACTATCACTGAAACCATTATTGTTGTGAGAAAAAAGAGATTAAATTATTTTTTTATTTTATAAGATTTATTCCTCATATTATTACATTAAAAGATTTCAGAACACTTACATTAAATGAATTTGACTTTTAATTTCAAAAAAACTTAGGTCATATATATATACTTTAAAACGTTCATATTAAACAAATATCAAAATATATAATTAGTCTCACATATTTATAAGAAAAAAAACTACTATCATTATTTTGTATGCCTTATCTATAATAATTAGAAATTTTAACACCTAAAAATATTAACAAAAAATAAATTAAAAGACAAAATAAATAACAAAACAAAAATAAATATTATTAGATTTAAATAAATTATTTGACTTGAAGAATAAATACAAATAATGAAAAAAAGAACAAAGGGAAAAAATAATAAATATCAATTTTCAAATGATCACCAACATAAATTAAAATTTAATAACTAAATTAAAAAAACTAAGAGCATATACATATAAACATTGAAAAAAATAGGAACTATTTTAGAAATATATAAAAAAAAATAAGAAATTAAAATAAAATCAAAGATTAAAAGTATAAGGGCCGAAATGAAAAACAAATATAGAATAAATTTCATCCAAAGGACAAAATTGAAAAAAAATATAAACTTTGATACCGAAAATATTACATGATTTAATACCAATCCAGAAATTCAATGATTGAGGACTGAAATGAAACTAAAATATATAATCAATTTCAATTTAAGGACAAAATTGAAACAAAGCATAACTTCTATAACATAAATAAGGACCATACAACACAATTAAAAGATCAGGGACTACAATGAAAACCCACTAAACAACTGGGTATGACATTTAATGTTGCATGCAGGAGAGAGAAAAAAGGGGGGGAAATTCAATAGATCATTGTCACGTCTTCGGACACCTTGAAACGCCACGCGCCATACTTGGAGGAAGATAAAATGGAGGTGAATCATTCTAGATGCCAAATGGACATTTTTACTCATCAGAATACGCCGCTCGAAATTTGCGTGAGCTCGGAAATTGATGGTGCCTTTGGCAACACGCCAACAGTACCTCAACCAAAAATATAATTAAAAAAATATAATTACCACATCACACCTACTGTCAACTCTTGGATTTTATGTTATATAGTGGTATATTTGTACTTATACATTTTCAAAAAAAAAAGTGCAATTACCTTAATACCCCTGGAGGTAACTGTTTCGTTTTGTCTTATATGTGGGTATATTTGTTTTTATACATTATAAAAAATATGTAATATCCTTAATACCCCTGTCGAATACTGTTGGTTTTTATCTTAGTAGAGGGTATTATGTTTATTTTACTATACACAAAATATAAAAGACCAAAAATACCCTTGAATCCAAGGCTAAAATTACTATGTACCGAGGGGTAAAATGTTTCTAGTGCTACAGTAAATTTGAATAGTAAAACTATGATTTAATTTAGCTTTTTGTATAATAGTGCTATGAGAGACTGTTTTATAAAGGAATTAAAATACTTTAATTTTGCAGATTTTTCTTGATTTACCCTTGCCCTGAATTGTTTTTTTCCAATCCTCTGACCAAAGGAAGTATTATGCCAAGTAGATTTTTATTTATTTATTTATTCAAACAGTTTTTATGAAGTCTTTATCCTTGTCACTCCCCATTTACAAACATAGGAGCAGTGTATGAACAATAGCAAATGAACGCAGCAATGCACCGCTCAATTACATAGTAAAATTAGAGTGCATGAACAGTGATATCAAGATGTGATTTAGCAATAGCAAACGAACATAGCAATGCACCGCTCAAGTACACAGTAAAATTAGAGTGGCAATGTCCATCTTCTTATCCTCAATTTCTTGAGAATGTGATGCTTTGATAGCCTCTTAAGTCTTTGTTTTAATGCCCACCTAGTCTTCTTTAAAGAGAAGTCTATGGTCTTTGCAAGAATTATGCTGTGATCATTTGATGTTTATTCATCGATTTTCAAGAGATTTTCTAACAGAATGTTAGTTGTTAACTTGAATTATTATTATAAATCAAGGCATTGTTGAATAGTAGTCACGAGGTAACTTGTCATCGCGTTGCTTTGGGCTTTTTTCTATATAAGAAACTGATTGATTTTTTGTGTGCTATAATTGGTTACTTTAATATTTATTAAGTAAAATTATAATAGACAAAATCTGTTAGAAATGAGTTTTTTTTCCGCCATTAAAACGAACATTGTAATCGAAACGCAAGGGAAGTGGTTCTTATATTTTTTTTTTTAATTGTAGATAACATGGGCAAACTTGTCTACCCATTGTGTTTGTGTATTGCCTTTCTTTTCTTACGTAATATTCGATCTGAAATATTATACATCAAAATGTTGTAAAAGTATTTTTTTAACAAAAACAAAATCCAAGAATTAAATTTTTCAAAGAAATAAAACCTAAACAAAAAAGGAAATAGTTAGAATTAAAAACCAAAATTAAGAGCGTACATATATAAACATGGACAAAAATAGGGACTATTTAGAAATATATCTAAAAAATAAAGGAATTAAAATAAAGAATTAAAATAAAGAATTAAGAGTATATGAGCCGAAATGAAAACAAAATATGTAAATAATTTTAACGGAAGGATTAAATTAAAACAATTAAAAGTGTTGCAAGGAAAAAATAATTAATTCTTTTATTTCTTGATTTAGTTTCGATCCATTTATTTTTTCAGTAATTTTGGTATAACTATAAATAATTTGTTTGTATTTATGTATCTATACTCTTAGTTTTGACTTTTAATTTTTATTAGAATTTTTATTTGTATTAAATGTAGCTTTGGTTAAAAAACAAAGCAAGTTCACCTTGGGTAGTGTGAAATGAAAGTAAAACCTTCTCTTATGCATGTATAGTTAATCTTCACTTGTTAGTTATTTGTTATATTTTTTAAGGCGTTGATATTAAATAAATATCAGAATATATTATTATTTTAATTGAAAAAACCTTTAAAATAATATTTCTAATTATTTTAAATGTATTATCTATAATAAAATGAATATATTGAAAAACTAAATAATTCAAAGTCCTATAGATTGATTATTTCACTCTAATATATAGCGTTATTAAAAAAATCAAGAACTATGAATATTTTTTGACATGTTATGAAATTTGGTTTTGTCTGCGGTGAAACGCAGGGCAACTGATTCATATATTTTTTATTTGTAGATAATTTGACAATCACATGTTTTGTCTATGTGTAGCATCGTATATTTTCTATTCATTTAATATTCGATTTAAAAAAAAAAAACTTACTTCGTAATATATATATATATATATATTATAAGGTGTTCATATTAAAAAAATATCAAAATATATAATTATTTTTAAGAGAAAAATCCTTAAAAATAATCGTTATCATTATTTTAAACGTATTTTCCATAATAAAATGAATATGTAAAAACCTAATATACAATAATAATAAATATTATTATTATTGTAAATATTTTTGCTATAGTAAGAACCAAAAGTTTTATAGGTTGATTATTTTGCTCAGATGTATAGCATTATAAAAACTCTAAGACCATTAATATTTTTTTGCATTTTAAAAAATTTATTTATGGCTACGACGAAGTGGAGGGCAATTAGCTCATATATTTTTTTGTTGTAGATAATTTATCCAAATTTTTTGATCTTTTTTATCTACATATGACTTCGTATATTTTTTGTTCATGTAATGTTAGATATGAAATATCATACATAAAAAAGCAGTAAAAGTCAACCTCTAAGAAAAATAACATCAACTAATGAATTATTTCTATTATTATTGTCATTATTATTATCATGATTGTTAAATTGTCATAATTATTATAGTTGTCATTATAAATATTATTATAAATAATTCATATTCTAATTATTATTGCTCATACTATCAAATGCCACCATAATTATTGTTAGAAAAAAAATTAAATTATTTTTTTTATTTTATAAGATTTATTCCTCATATTATTATATTAAAAGTATTTCAAAATACTGATATTAATTGTTTTTCTTCAACAAATCCTATGTAAATATATATATATATATATATAGTGCTAGTATTAAATAAATATTAAAATATATAATTAGTCTCACATATTTATACGAAAAACAAACTTAAAAATAATCATCATCATTATTTTGAATGTCTTATCTATAATAATTAGAAATTTCAACACCTAATAATATTAAAAAAAAAATTAAAAAACAAATAAATAACAAAACAAAAATAAATATTATTAGATTAAAAATTAAAAATAAAAAAACAAACAGAAAAAATAAATATCAATTTTCAAATGATCACCAACACAAATTAAAATTTAAACATCACATAAAAAAATTAAAACTTTAATAACAGTGAAAATAATAAAAATTAGAAACAAAAACTAAGAGCATGTACATATAAACATAGAAAAAATTAGAAACCATTGAAGAAATATATAAAAAAAAATTAAGGAATTAAAATAAAATCCAAGATTAAGAGTATAAGGGCCAAAATGCAAAACACATATATAATAAATTTAATTTAAAGGAAAAAATTGAAAGAAATCAAAACTTTGATACCGAAAAAATTAATGAATTTAAGACAACCGAAAATTAAAAGAATGAGGACCAAAATGAAACTAAAATATATAATCAATTTGAATGGAAGGATATAATTGAAACAAATAAAAACTCTGATACTGAAAATCTTAAGAATTTTAATCCAATCAGGAAATTAAAAGAATGAGGACCGAAATGAAACTAGAATATATAATCAATTTGAATGGAAGGATACAATTGAAACAAATAAAAACTATGATACCAAAAATCTTAAGGATTCAATCCAATCTGGAAAATAAAAGACTAAGGACCGAAATAAAACTACAATATATAATCAATTTCAATTGAAGGGCAAAATTGAAACAAATTAAAACCTATATTACAGGAATAAGGATTATACAAAACAATCGAACGATCAGGGACTACAATGAAAAGCAATAAATAGCAGGGTCTAACATGTACTTGTGCAGGTAGGAGAGAGAAACGGGGGGAATTCAACCGACCACTGACACGTCTCTGACCATGTTAGACCCCCACACGCCGCTCCATGAGGAAGAAAACATGGAGTAAAATAATTCTAGACGCCAGTAGGATATTTTTGAACGTCTAAAACCGTCACACACGCCGTCTGAAACCCATATGGATGCGGAAATGGACAGCACGTTTGGCGACGCACCAACAGTATCATGTCAGAATATATATTAAAAAATGATAAATTATCGACACACCCCTGCATCCAACTCTTGGATTTTGTTTTATATGGCAATATATTCGTATTTGACCATTTTTAAAAAAAAATTGTTGTTACTGTTATAAACCCTGGGTTTACTGTGTACTTTTGTCTTATTAGGGGTAATTCTGTATTTGGCTATTTTAAAAAATATGTGCAATAACTTTTATGCCCTCGACAGTAAATGTGTATTTTTGTCGTATTCATGGGTATTATTATTCCACTGTACACGGAGGCAAAAAATCAAAAATACCCTCCAACCTAGGGCTGAGAAACACAGGAAACCTAGAAGCAAATAGTAATTTTACTATTCTAGTGAGTCTAGATAGACAGTGCAAAACACTGCTCATTCACTATTGAAAACCTGTTATGTTTTAGCTTATAAGATAAAATATGACAAACGCCTCGACTCTTTTCCATTTTTCTGTGCACTTGATCTCTAGATTTTCTACCAGCCTCTCCTTAACTTCCACTAAAAGCAGCCCTAATGCAACCAGTGACCCTAAATTATCACATAACATTAATCCGACGGCATCCTCTTCTTTTCTTTAAGAGGGAATGCAACCAGTGACCCTAAATTATCACATAACATTAATCCGACAGCATCCTCTTCTTTTCTTTAAGAGGGAAAAAAACAATATAAAATCTCACAAAACAGACGAACTGCCAATTTCTTAATAAAAGCCTTAACCGACCTAACATTGGTAAGCCTCGAATATTTCATTCAACCGACTAGCTAATTGGCTTTACATTCAACTAAACAGCTCTCTCAAGATCCTGAACATTTGTGTTTTCTCGTTTCTTGTTTCCCAAGCATCCTACATTCGATCTGTACTCTGCCACGAAGGATTTTGAAAAAACCTCTGGCTTGCTGATGTAGGAACAAATCATTGACAGCTTTTCATCGACCTACAATGTCTTAGAAACTTATCAAGGCTGAGGAATAGGGCCCTTTCCAGAACACGATTTGACTTCCTGAATCACCAAGCCATATTAGAAGAGTTGACAAAAGAAAAGTCAAGATCATTTTTCACACATTGACTGAATAAAGTTTGTGTACAGACATTTACACGACAACATATATGAATATTTATCCTCTCCCTGTATTCTGATGAATATTCAATTTATCACAACTTTTTTGGGTTGATAATGAAAGTCTTAAAAAGAGTTTACATAGCTCGACTGTACAAAAACTCAGTTATCAGTTTTTCAAGCCATTCCTCAGGAACCAAGCGCAACCTGCTTTTTCCAAATTTTTGATGTTTTTCAAATGGAAAAAGCAGGTTGCACCTAGTAAACTGGTTAGAATTTTGATGCTTCTTATTTGGGAACGCAAACGCTTCCTCAAATTCAAACAGAGCCTGCTTGATGGTCCATGGATTTCCTATGGAATAACATAGTTCACATACATATGGACAGTAAAATACAAGAAAAGTATAGACGTGCTTCAGATAAAGACTCAATAAATCCATGATATTGAAAATTCTTTCATTTGTTAAAAATCTTATACTAACCCAGCCACTCTCTTACCTCCACTCTATGAAAGGCTGCATGGATCCTACTTTGTCACTTTGTACTCTATTAAGGGTCATGCTTTCAGTTAAATCCTTTAGTCCTGTACTTTCTTTTTTAGTAGGAGTTGGCAGGCATAGAAAGTTAAAGAACATACTTCCTTCCCCAAACTTACACTACACCTAGCAAGGGTAGACATATTGCTCGGTCCTAAACTACATAAAAAAATGTCCATCTCAGAACTGCAATTGATTGGCCACCCTGCCCTTATGTTGTTTAGATGTTTCAACAATCACACACTATGCATTAAGTAAAAGTATTTATGATGGTATCGCATTGTTAGACCCATCTGGAAGTTTGGCTGTTTCTAGTAAACTTCCTCCCTTTCAATGAGAGAATTCTCTGAATAATTGCAATAATGAAAATAACTTTATACAACATCTGTGCATGCATGCTCGATTATCTTTGAAAGTATCAGTTACCAAACAGAAAACTTACAAGAAGAGAAGGGGCTATCAAAGTCTAAAATATTAAAAAAAATGTGTTACAAAATCATTATAAGAAATTCAGAACATAGTTGAGTCATGCTTCTGAAATTATTAATCCATTGTGCTGTTTTACAAAGAGTTTGTCTGTGCTTGCTTACATCCTCAATTGAACCCGGTTGAGAAGCTCTGGGAACATACAAACAAAGTATTCAAGCACACATGCAGCCAACACATATTTAGATTTCTGCCCAAGTTTTCAAAAACAGAAACAGTAAGCACAATAAAGTGTTTAAGTAGATCAGCAAAGTCATTCTAACATGCAGTTTCCAGCATCTGTTGTGTTGTTTTCATAAGAGCCAGCCTGCTTTTTTTAAACTAGATTGAATGAACCAAGAAAAAAGCTCATGGGATCATGCAAGTACAGAAACAAAAAGCACGATAAAGCGTGAGGAAAGTTAGCAGAAGTAATGAAATCAAATTATTATTATTCTGTATGAAAACAGAAGCTTAATAAATAAAAAAGAATAAGAAAATTCCAGGCAATCTAATTATAAACAGACTCAAACAGTTAGCAGTTCCAAAATCCTTCAAATAATTACACTAACCAAAGGACTACCAAAACACAGGAAAAAATTTAAAGACAAATGTTGCTTGTACACAATGTCCCCTTTTCCATGTACTATGATTGGCAGGAAAGAGGAAGGGCAATTAATACCTCGAACTGATGAGGTCTATATCTTGAACCTCTTGCACGTATACTTCCAAAATATCTCTTTAAATAAGTTACAGGTGCTAGAAAACTTTCCTCAGTGGGATTTCAGTGTAGCATGACCAGTATCACCCAAATGATTATGTAATTTATTCCTACCAAGAAAAGGGACACAGTAAGAATTTCACTGTAAATTGAGGGAGGGTAAAAAGGAGACCAAATAAACCAGAGAACTAAAAAATAAAGTAGCAGATGAGAAATGAGTCATGCAGACCTTGATTCAAATTCAACTCCACATGTATCGCATGCATTGCCAGAATCCTTAGAAATTGCCTGGGTTAGAATACAGCTGAGATAATTAGACAGCCCAAAACCATAGCCAATAGAATAATTTGCAAGTACAGCATCAGAAAGCTTATTAAGGTATAAAACCACTAGCATCACCAACAAGAATCTCAATAAGGGTACGTCAACAACTAAAGTTTTGGCAGGAAGATAAAACAATACTTATGGCACTAGTTCATAATTCCACATATTAGCATAACTACTAGTGATAATTAGTGATAATTAGGGGTTATTAAAAGTTGTTTTGAAACAAGTATATTTAGAACTGCAATCAAAGCACCAGTGTGAAAATTAATGAATGAGCAAATGCACAAAATGAACTTCCTACCTTTCCTTTCTTGCCTTTAGACGAGTTCTTTGATTTCACATTTGTTTCCTTCGTTGCAGCCCCTTTCTTCTTGGTAGATTGGTTTGATTTCTTGACAGTTTTCCCTAAATGATCATCAATTTTACTGTCATTCTCATCCTCCACGAAAGAATTAGAAGCAGGCTCCTCGTTTTGCTCATCATCACATCCATTAGTTTCTTCATTAGCACTCATGCTTTCATCAATGTCACTTGTAACACCTTCACCACCATTGTTCCAACCCCTCAGTTTCTTGCCTCTTCTCCTAGTCTTCTGGTTATTATATTTCATAACCTCAACCTCCTCTTTTGCATCCTCGTTTTGCACATCATCACATCCATTAGTTTCTTCATTAGCACTCATGCTTTCATCAATGTCACTTGTAACACCTTCACCATTATTGTTCCAACCCCTCACTTTCTTGCCTCTTCTCCTCGTCTTCCGGTTATTATATTTCATAACCTCAACCTCCTCTTTTGCATCCTCAACTTCCTGTGGAAACTCCTCATTCATATGCCTTGAACCCCTACTTTTCCTACTTTTGTGCCCCGACACCATTGCTTCAAGTACACTCATTTCCTCCCCCTCCTCATCCTCTACATTCCCATTATTCTTGTCAATCCCATTCACATAAGCATCATTCACCTCAGCCCCATTCACCTCAGCCCCATTCCCTTCCCGCTGTATATTAAAATCCTCTTTAAACCTCTCCTCTATTTCCTCCACATCCTCATTCTTCTCCAGATCATCCTCCTCAATATCTTCCCTCTCATCATCTTCATCCTGAAACGACTCCCTCAACTCAGCAACCTTCTCCTTATGCTTCTTTGACTGTTCATGATTCTTCCATTGCTTCTCACTCTTAAACTTCTTCCCACACACAACACAAAACAGCTCCTTCCCTCCATTCCCCTTCTTCCCTTTATCCTCCTCTTCCTCAAAACCCTCCATTCCATCAACCTCCTCTTCATTCACTCTAGCCCACTCTGGTTCCTCATATGCTCTCAACCTCTCTATCCTCTCCCTCTCCAACTTCTTCTTCCTCTCCTTCTCCTCCTCCTTCTTCCTCTCCATCTCAGCATTCTTTTTAACCAGCATATCAATCACCCTCTTATCCCTCTTCTTAACAAACTCCCCCAACCCCCTCACTGTCTCATTATACTCCCGCCTCGCCTTCTTCCTCAACTTCTTATTCTCCTCCTCCATAACCCTCCTCGATTTCCTATTCTGCCCCGCCATCACATCATACTGATCAACCCAACAAAAATCCATAACAGTGCTAAACCCCAACCAATAATTATAAAAAGCCGAAACCTGCGCATAATCACACTGCAAATTCCCAATTAACGGAGCATCCCTAACACTATCTAAACCTAACCCTAACTTCCTACAAAAATTAACCTCATTCGAATAAATCTTTTCAAAAACATCAGAATAAACCTTATAAAAACCTCTTCCAGAATCAGTATAACCCGAGTAAACAGTGTTGGAGAAGAAAGAGAACAAATTAGGAATGACTGAGTCAGGGACCGAGTTACCAGAATTGGGATTGGAGAAGAGGATTTGAGAACGATGAGAATCGTACCAAGCTCGTTCTTTGGGGTCGGAGAGGACCTCGTAAGCCTGAACAAGCTCTTGAAATTGAGCAGTGGCTTCGGCTTGGCTTAAGCCAGATTGGACAAGCTTGTCAGGATGCCGCCGGAGAGCAAGCTTTTTGTATGCTGAACGGATTTCTTCAGGCGACGAGTCGCGTGATAGACCAAGCACCTCGTAATGGCATCGCAGCTGATTTGATGCCATTGATATTGTTAGGGTTGAGGGAGGGAGGGAGGGAGGGAGGGGATGGAGGACGGGTCGGTAATGAATGAGAGAACCTTCTAAGTTTTTTATGGGAAAGTTCAGGTTCCCCAAGTTATATATGTAAAATTGTAAATTATTATTTTACCCTTTATACATTAAAGGGTAATATAGTATTTTTACCTTCGAATTTAGTGTATTTTTACCTCCATTTTATTTACATAATGTAATATTTAAAATACTTTCAAAAGTTTAATTTTTTTAATTATAAACTTTTAGGGTGACTTGTGTCTTACTACTTACGGTGTGCAACACGTGAACCTTTTATGCACAATGGAGTTTCAATGATGATTTTTTTATCTCTTTTTAACCTTGAAAAACATGTTGCCCTTCACTTTTGATTTTTGTTTTCAACTTTTCCTTTCAATTCAAAATTTAATGATATTTAAGATTTGGTCTTCAATGTTTGATTTTTAATTTTGGTACCCAACTCTTTTATCAAATTTTAATTTATTTTCAATTTCATCTTTAGATCAATCATCTTGATATTTTAAAAAAATATATTTATTTATTTTTATTTTTATTCATTTTTTTCCCTTGAGTTCAAAATTTAAACAAAAAGGCTAATAAAAAAATTAAAATCAATAATAAGGACTGAAATTTTAAAAAAATAAAATGTGAGGAATTGTAATTAAAGGAATAAACTAAAAACAAAAAAGGGAATAATAATAAAATAAAATAAAAATAAGGAATAAATTGTAAGACCAAAAAGAAAGGAAAAATTGCAAAACAAAGAGGACAATAATACATTTTATCTAAAGTAAGAGAGAGAGAAAAGGGGGGAAGAAATGCCCACCGATGACAACTTGGTCACCATACAAAAGAAAATGACATGTTGATTCCAAAGACATAATAGAAGCTTATGTTTGGCCATCAGGTGGCATCGCATGTACTATCAAAATGGCACAAACGCCACCCACTTGTTGACACATAATGAGCAAGCGCCAACAATAATTTTTACCAAGTTAATTGGTTAAAATTTAATTTTCTAGCAATGTCAACAACTTCGTCTACCATTCAAAGTCTTCCCTGCAATATTATAAGCAATTATGGCCACTGCTTGCCTTTGGAAGGGCAAGGTAAATTCTATATTTTTCCACCCAAAACCATAAACTCATCAACCCCGCTCACATAATAAGTGAACAATGCACAGTGAATTAATTAACAATGCACGGTGAATTAATTCACTCTCAATTGTTCACTTTTTTTTCCTTTTTTAGGGATGAGATTGACCCAAACTAAGCCTTTGGGTTGAACTCGACCCAACCCAAAAAGAATAAAAATAAAATAAAATTTTTGTGATTTCATCTTATATTTTTCACCAATTTTTGTTCAATATTGGTCCGTAGATTTATGTTGAAGTATTCTCCTCAAAAAATTTCCAAAAAAAACATATTTGAAAAATATATAAAAAATATGTTTTCTTTTCATGCATACGACTGAATCCTAAATTTTGTTTTTGAGTATATTTTCACAAAAGAAACACAACAAAATGCATTTTTCTCATGTTTTAAAATGGAAAATAGATATCGTAATTAGTTTATGATTATCCATTAGAGTTCAACCAAAATATAAAAAATCTTTCAACAATCATTTTGTTCATTTTTTTAGTTGTAAACTTTAATTATTAGCGTGTAAAATTATACTGTAAAGTACATCCTTAGACTTTAAAAAGACAATAAATACAGTGTTAAAATTTGAACTTTAGAACGGTTAGGTCTTTTATCCAATAAGGTAGAGACTCTGTCATGAACAAAGATCTACTTTAAACCTTAAAAATATTGATAAATAGAAATAAATATCATTATGCTGACCAATTTCTATAAGTTTCTCAAGTGTTCATCACAGATGAACAACAGTCGATCACTTTACTTGGTATACTGAAGTAGTTGGCCGATTTAGATTAAAAACTAGTTTTTTCAGTTTCAAACTTGGTGAAACTTGAAATGATTAAAATGTATATCAATCTTATTTATCCATGCAATGTAAAGTGTATGAGTTCATTTTATCTTGTTATTGTGTAAGTTATAAATATTTATCAACATGATCTAAAATGAATCCTTAATAGTTAAGTCTTAACTTGCTTTGCATTTTGAACTTGTTGATGCATTTATTCATTATATCTTGTTGATGTGATTTTCATATAAAACCTATTTAAACTTAATCTCATCTAATTATATCATTAGTCCATTTTCCACTTAATTATTATCATCAAAATACAAGATATTATAAATATTTAATATATCACCTATGGTCAACATATATAAAGGGTAGGTTTACTACCTGGTGTCGAAAGGATTTGCGGTTTGTCTAGTGACCACCTTTCATGAAGGCATCATGAGGGGTTTATAAAACATGGTTAGGGAACAATATAACAATCATTACCAAGTAAACACTTAACTTATAGTTGGGTTTTTCATGAATTTGAACCCCAACTAAAAAACATGAGGTAGATCGGTACATCCCCACCTAACCCGGAATTAGGTTTATTCTCAAAATTAATGTATCAAGGCAATAATTCATACTTGATGTATTAATGCATCAAAAGTTTGTAAAAAGATAAAAATTAAAAATAGATAATACAAACCAATAAAATAAACAAGAAAACAATCATAAGAAAATCAACAAAGCTTAATCCAACTAGACTCCTAATAGAGTTGTCATCCTGTTATGGTGTACTTGGCATCTAATGACAAATATTTTTCTAGGAATTAAAGGGGCTTTGAGATTAATCATAAAATTATGATTTTAGAAAGACTCGTAACCTAGCAATATGGTCATTAGAAAGCCTATGGTCTAAGAGAATCTAAGTAAAAGAACTAGTTGTGTAAGGAAAGACATATCATTACTAGTACGCCTTACTTATGTATTGTTGATTACCTGTTATTCTATGTCACGTTTCTATTTGATAATCTCATTTAAGGTTCAAGACATATCTCTCTTCATGAGACAATGTCTATCGTATTGGGTTAAATCATAAACTTTCTCATACTTAAATTTTATCACTGTATTTATTTTTTATTTTGTATCTTTAATATTTGAGGATATATTTTACAATATAATTTTATATCCTTAAATAATAAAGTATACAACTAATTTCTACTGTTTATTGTTATTGATTCATTTAATTTAATATCAAAAGTTTGTATTGTATTGTAAAATCCATACCCCAAATATTGATTAAACAAATTAATGTGTTATTTTTAAAATTTTGGTCAAGTCCTGATAGATAATCATAAATCACTGCGATATCCACTTTGTATTTTTAAAACATGGTAAAAATACATTTTTTTTAGTTTTTTTCAAAAATATACAATAAAAACAAACATTAGGAATTTTTAATATTAGGTCCATATCTTATAGTGTAAATATCTAACCCAATACCAAGCAAAATTATTAGAAAAACAATCAAAAGACCCATTAAAGTCCCTAGATTTTTTCATAATTTTTTGAAGTTTTTAAGGTCTGTTTTGGTAAACACTAAAATAATAGCAATATACAGCTAAGGGAGAAGGTTATATGGCATGCTTGTCAAACACGTCCGTAGTAAAAAAAATCATTAAAAATTTCTTAAGGTAGTCTTCGGCAAGCACGCCATAAGAAAAAAGAAAATCTATGACAAAATCAGAGCGAGTCAAACAAGCCCTTAAGATTGGGTTGGGCTTGGTCCAACCTATGTGTTGAACGCATTGGGTTGGAGGCTCAATTCCATGTTTATTAGGATGGCAGGCAACCCAAAAGCTTTTATATTATTTTCAATAAAAACCTAACCCAGCTAAACAAACTCAGCTAGAATAGAGGCCCATATGAATTGGGTTTAAAAACAAATGGACTTCAAATGAAAAAGAAAAAACACCATCAAATTTGCTTTTAAAAACTAATAAGGCTCGATCAATAAACAACAAAACAAATTCTCTTTTTGTATAATCATTTTCTTCAGAAACCAAAACTTGTGTATAACTCTTACATAACTAATACCTTAATATATGAGATTATTTTGCATCGACAAAAAAGAGTAAACAAAACTGATGAAAAAATACGCAAAATCAACATTAAAAATGTATTCTTTATATATAGATTATGTTATTATATATATATAAACTAAAATTGTCTCAACGTATCATAACTTCTCCTTTCATGGAATAACAAAACAAATAACTAAAGCAAATAAAAAAGAACTTGTTGGAGTCGATGATGTCGGTCTGATGTTGAAACCAACTTGCCAAAGTATTGTTTGGGTGGTTCAATCTTTGATGCTCGGGAGAGTTTGCTACTACTCGAGAGCTTTTTTGTGATTGGATCCCTATATGAATGTTGAGGGAGTATTGCATTATTGCTGCTATTGTGAGCTAATAGAGAAGACGAAATGGCGGTTGAGATCTTCCTAATAATTGTATTTTTTGGATGAAATAGGGTGTTAATGGTGTTTTTATGTGGTAGAATGGGGGTTGTAACTTTCGGTTGGAATACGGAGTCGATGATTTTCTCTTATCGGGTGAAGGTTGAAGATAATGAACATTGTGATTCAAAATGGTGTCATTTCTTTTTCTAAATTTGCTTTAAACAAAATGACATTGTTTTGTATAAAACACACTGTTTCATTTAAGTCAAAACAACATCGTTTTGCTATGCCCCCAAACCTATTTACACATTTTTAATTCCGTTTTAGCCCTCATACATTTGAAACTAATTCATTCTTTTCATTTAACCAAATTAATTCTTAAACTTATTCAAATCTTTAATTAGACTCGTAATTAAATCAAATTAGTTTATATAAAGTCTAACTAAGTCATCACTTTTTTACAAATTCATCGATAGTCATTGAATAACCTTACGGTGCAATTAGACTTCCAATTTTATCTAAATTCTTAGTTTGGTATCTCCATGCATTTAAAATTATTTTCAACTTGTTCTAACCAAGCTACCAATCTTATTTATTTTTCAGTTTTTTTTGTTTTTTATTTTAATTTTATTTTTTCATGTTTTATATTTTTAAAGGAAAGATAATTTTGAGGGAAACCAAAATTGGGTTATGAAAAACCTAATGCACGGATCGGACACAATTCTTTCTCAACTTTCATTTTCTAGCAACACAAACCGGAGCCTGGCCATATGAAGCTATAAACATAGCACATTTGGTGCTGCATAAAATACCAAGGCACGCAAGAGTGAAAGGAAATGGCGGGCAAGGTGGAACCACAACAGTAGTGCCAGAGGTGAAGCAAAGCAGCCTTTTGATAAATTCCCACAGCATTTTACACTTAAATCCAAGAGGCTACACTAACACTTGATGAGCTAAGAAACTCACACAGAGAGATGTGATGTCAGAAAGAAGTAGAACTTGTTCTTCTAAGCTGATATTTTTGTTCAGGTGGTGGTTCAATTGGAAACCTCTTCTCAAATTCCTAGAAACACAAATAGAAAGAGAGAAAAATCAGGATGCAAAACTTTTTTAGAGCAAAACCATTTACTTACTCATTCAACTTAGACAGAACTACCCTAGATCAGTCTATGATGCCATAATTCATAAATGCAGAAAATAAAATTTGACTACTTTAATCCACTTCCAGGTTTCTTATACCAACAAAGATAATGTTTTGTAAGCAAGTCAAAAGCTAATATTTGAGTGATATTAGACTTGTGGAGTAAGGTTTGTCTATACTCAAATTCAAATACTCTGAATCACACTATTTGCTAGAACATTTTATGTACTCTGGTTGGCATTATAAATTACAGCAGCTTATAAAGCTAAAACTTGCCACAAACAGAAAACGAGATTCTGCCCCAAAAGTGAACATTCTACACGCATGTAAGAAGTCCCAAGAGAGTATTATTTAATTACTGCCCTACTTGGCTGATTAAATTATTCGGCCAAATGAAAAATGCGTAGCAAAGTATAACCACGTCCCTCAACCAGGTGGAAGATCTAAAAAAAGACCAGTCAAACTCCAATTCCCAAAAAAAACAGCACAGGTTGTTGGGGTTGAGTTCAGGGCCTGTGGACAGTAACTTAACTGGGATGTCATCGAGGGAAAAGCAGGCTTAAATCTGATATACTTCTAGGTTTTATGGTAGAAGATTAATCGTGTATAATGAATGAACAGAAGGACAATCTAAGCATCACACCGAAACCTGCAGTTCCTAGGAGTCACACCTAAGATAGATTAGATTGATCAACAATCTTGCGAAGCATATTTTTTGGATTTTTTTTTAAAATTATCATAGCATTTAACTACCAGCAGCAATGTCTCCCTTGATCGAACAAGTCCCGAGCATAAGCCGGAATTTTAAACAATCATTATGTCATTTAGCTAACAAAAGTGAAATAACTCTTTTTCTCACAAAGTGAAAAACACTGGATGTGCTATTCAATTTTTATGGTCAAATTGGTCATTATATGACAAAACAAGATTTTTTGCCATAATTAACACAGCAAGAGACACCAAAACAATTCCGTAGAATTAGAAGGACCAGCACCCAACAACATGCACTTTCTCAGGCTACATCTAGAAGTGGCAAAAGTATGGTGTTTACAGTCAACTTACTTATCCCTTACTCCTAACAGTTAAGATCAAGATCAAATATCATCACTAGCTAGTCCTCTCTACCGGGAGCATAATCTCCATTGAAATAGTTCAGAATACATAATGATCTGAACTGCCGCGAAACACAAATTAAAAGTTTTAAACACTAGTTCTAATTTAGTCATTAGGCCATTTCTTTTCATGTTCCCTCTAGCAGTGGTTGACATGTGTTAATAATAGAAAAAGAAAAGGAAAACTGATAAAAATGAAATATCCTTCCTACCTTCTCTTTCTTGAGCTTTATATTCTCCTCCTCTAAATGTGAAACCTTGCTCGCCAGCTCGTTATGATAGGCCTGCATGCTTGCAAATTCAGTTTTAAGGACACGGGGAAGCAAAAAGATGGCTACAGTATAGTAAAACCCCTACCTGTTTTCTAGCTCGTGAACGGGCAGCAGATTCCCTGTTCTTGATTTTTCTCTTGAGCCTCCTCTCAATACTCTTCTCAAGTACATCTGGGGTATCCCTTTTACGTCCTGACGTCGTAGTATCAGATAATGTGCTTGTTGATGGGGATGAGGAAAGGACCATCTGTGAAAAACTTTGTGGGGTCACTGCATCAACAGTAACCAAATCCAAAGAAGGGCTTATAGTTGCTTTGGCAAAAAGTCCTGCTTGTACCAAGAAATCCTCCAAAGTCATTTCACCAAGAGTCTGCTCTCTTTCCTGAACTTTCATCCCCTCGCTAAACCTCTTCTTCTGCCCTTGTTGAATCTCTTTCCAGACTTGATCCACTGTCTTCCCGCTCAATGCCCTGGCCAATGTGAAACTAGCCTGATGTTGGAGAGATGACATTGAGGTACTTTCACTATCCATTCCCACGGATTGATTGGCTCCAGTGCTCCATAAATTTTTAAGAAGTTCGTCAAGGTTCATGCTACACAAGGGCTTCCCTAAATTTCCTAATTGGTTTTCAACTTCATTGAGAGTGAGGTTATACCATGAGTTTTGCCTCGTCAACTGATACGGCTGTAGATGAGACTGCTGGCCATTTCTTTGAGATGCCATTGTTTGAACACCCATTCACCACCAAACACTTAACCCCAACCCGTTTTGCTTTAGAAACGAACAAGATATCAGGGCTCATCTCCACATTAAAAAAAAAGTAAGCAAAACCCAATATCACTGAACATCTCCCAAAAACCCTAAAACACTTGTTATCTTAATATCCACCATTTTTCCATCTAGAAAGTTACCTCATTTCCTTCTTCAAAAAATCAACAGTACTAATGAATATACAAAGCTCACCCATAAAACCTAGCAATTCAAAAACTGTTTTTTTTATTCCTTTTTTAAACCTCAAAACTTTTAAGAGAAACCCAGAATTTATATAAAACCCACAAAAAAATAAACCTCCTGTAGAATTTTCATTTCATAAATTTCCCCTCCTTCTCTCGCTAACCAACAAGGGTTTAAAATCCCTCAACAAGACAACCAGTCACTCATGTCACTTTTAAAATCAATCAACAATGAAAAAATAAAAATTAAGAAAATGAGTAAATAATTAATTAATGAAAATAATGATAATGATACCTCGAGGTATAGGATTTAGAAGTTAGAACTTCACGAGATCTGGTTGGCTGGCGCTTTGAATCAGATAAACAGAGGAACCCAGCCAAAAGGACAGGAAAAAAAATGTTTTTTTTTTTCATTTGTTGTCGCGTCAGACTTTTCGATTTTGTTCTCAACACCGACCAGTGGGCTTTTGCCACTTGGGCTCGTAACCATTTGTTCAACATTCGACTGCCTGCCCGAACCTTATGGGGTTCTATTATTTCTAAATTATCAAGCTTGTCATGCAATCAGTTAGATCAATTTTTAAAATATAATATAAAGATATTATTAATCTATTTTATAAAAAAATCAAATTATGAACTTAAAATTCAATATATCATTAAATTATATAATTTTAAACATTAATATTTTTTAATAATGAGATATGAGTTTATTTGATTAACTAGCTACGACTGTAGCTAACATATTTAATCAATTGAGAATAAAATAATAAAATCATGGTAATATTATATAAATTAAATCAAATAATTTATAAAATTTAAATTTTAATCAATTCAATATTGAATGATAAAAAAATATTAAAAAATATAAAAATGGTATAACATATGAAATGAAAACGAAGTGACATGAATCAACTTGGATAAAACTATGAAGCTCATTCCATTGATCATAACAATGGTAAACCCCATATAAAACAAATGAAAAAAAAAATGAAGTCTGATTCTTAACCAACTTAATATGAAAAATATAATCTCAAAGAAAACTAATGAAATTTTTTTACAAAACTTGATTCCTAACCAACTAAATATTAAAAGATGAAATTGAATAATTAACAAAACAATAAAAAAAAAAAAACTTTTACTGTATCCAGGTTAGCCTCTGAATCCACGATCCAGATCATAAGATTAAGATAACTCTATGTAAAGCAATAAAATAATAATTATAAGGCTCAATTACTATCAAATCAATGTTAAAGGACAAAATAGGGGGAAAATCCAATTGTTTTTTTTAAAAAATTAGACAATCCAAGTTAATATGTCAACCTTGCAACCTAAATCATAAGATCATGAAAATCTCATTGAAAATATATAAAGAAAATTACAAAACTCATTTCCCAACCAACTAAATATTAAAGGATAATTGTTTTTAAGAAAATATTTTAAAAATAACTACAAAACATTACCCAAGTCAACCATGATTAAACTTTCAAACTCGTAATCTGGGTTTTGAAATTGGGATTGCCTTATAAAAAGAAAGAAAATATCAAAACCAACTCAATGTTAAGGGATGAGATTGAAAACAAAATAATGATAAAAAACAAGGGTCGAATTGGAAAAAAAAAGACCATTTTAAAAAAGAAAAAATATTTCATGCCCATATCATCCAACTTGAGACAAAAAAAAAAAGATAAATTTTTAAACATGTTAAATTAAAAAACAAATAAGAAATGGTAAAGAAATATTTAAAATAAATCACATTTATCTTTGATTCTTCATGCCCACCTCTATATCTCCTCTCACATCCATGATAACTCATAAATCTTATCACCCCATCATATTCTATCAAGAAAAAGAATAATAAGTTAAAGAAAACCAAAACAACTTTTAAAAAACACTTAGCTAACTAAAAGTTTAAATAGAAAAAACATAATAACATTATTATAATTCACAATTTATTAAGTCTACATCCATAATAAATCACTGAACAATTACATTTTTTTAATAAAAAGACCCTAACAGAGTCTAAAAGAACCTGTGAGTTTTTTTGTTTTTTTTTTTTCAAAATAGAAGATATAAGAGAGTATGTTCTTTTTGTTTTTTATTATCTTTGTTTTCTTGCCACAAAATAATAACCAAACATTTTCTTTGATTATTGTATCGGGACAAAAAAGAAATGAACACAATAATAACATGTCTTTTGTATTTATTGTTTTGAAAATCCAAAAATTCATTTTAAAACTTTTTAAAATATAAATTCATTCTATATTTTCATATACATCTATTTAACCAAACCAAACACAATGAACATAAAAATCCGAGCCTATTTTTTTCATTTTTTTTCACTTATACAATTTTTTTTATAACCAGGGTGTCCGGATCAGCTTATACGCACAAAGATCACCCATTTAAAAAGTTATGAACATTGATTTTCACTGTTCATTACAGTTTGAAAATTAGTTTTTTTTTTCTTAAAGCCAGCTTCCTTTTTTTTGTTTATAACCAGGGTGTCCGGGGCAGCTTACACGCACCACGACAAATCTTTGGGCCCACCTTTTGTTTTACATTTTTTTCCTGTTTTTTTTTCACTTATAGATTTTTTTATAAACTGGGTGACCAGGTCAGTTTACACGTACCACGATTTTTTTTTTCAAACAGTTTTCATTGTTCATTACTGTTTGAAGATGCTTTATGTTTTTTCTTATAACCAACTTCCTTTTTTTTTAGGTTTATAATCAAAGTGTCCGGGACAGCTTACGTGGACCATAACTAATCACCAAACCCTTTTTTTTACATTTTTTACATTTTTTTTCCACTTTTACATTTTTTTATAACCAGGGTGTCTGATCAGCTTACGCGCACAGAGATCGCCCATTTAAACAATAATTTTTTGTTTATAATCGGGGTGTCCGGGGCAGCTTACGTGCACCATGACTAATCTCCGGGCCCATTTTTTTTTTTACATTTTTTCCCTGTTTTTATTCACTTATTCATTTTTTGTTTGATAACCAGGGTTTCCGGGCCAGCTTATGCGCACAAAGATAGCCCATTTAAACAGTTATGAACACTGATTTTCACTGTTCATTACTGTTTGAAAATGTGTTTTTTTTTATTTTAAAGCCAACTTACTTTTTTTTTTATAACAGGGATGTCCGGGGCAGCTTACGCACACCATGACAAATCTCTGGGCCCACATTTTTTTTTACATTTTTTTCATGTTTTTTTTCAACTTATACATTTGTTTTTTATAACTAGGGTGTCTGGGTCAGCTTACGCGTATCACGATTTTTTTTCACTGTTCATTATTGTTTGACCGTTTTTATTTAAAAAAAAATTCTTCCTTTTTTTTTTTGTTTATAACCGGGGTGTCCGGGGTGGCTATAATAATTAGAATATTAATTATGTATATAATATTTACAATGACAGCTATAAGAATTGTAACAAAAATTCATTGGTCAATGTTATTTTTTTTAAATATAACTTCTGCGTCTTTTTTTTTAATGATATTTCAGCTCTCATATTATGTAAAAAAAATGAAATCACACGTTGACAAGACAAGTGAAAAAAATGTGTCAAAAAAAAATTGTCATGCGTTTTACCACAACCAATATCAAATTTTTGAATATGTAACAAAATTGTTAATGGTCCAATTTTTTTTAAAAAAATATATTATACATTTGAATTAAATAATCTACTTCAAAAATTGAAGATTATGTAGTTTTTATATGTATTTATTTTACTATAGATAGGACATTTAGAATAATGATAATAATTATTTTTAGGACTTTTTCCGTATAAAATAGGTGAGGCTAATTATATATTATGATATTTTTTTTGATATTAACATCTTAAATGTATATAAAAAAATAAACTGACTTTTCTTTAGAAATCTCACATTAATTTAATCTCAGTTTTTTGAAATTCTTTTAATATAATAATATGAAGAAAAAATAACCTTTGATAAATTTTAGCAGTTGCATTTTTGCTATATGTCAAATAAATTATTTCTCAAGTAGTTAAAACATGGCCAACAAACCATTAATATGTTGTAGACAATAAATAATATATCTTTAGTCAATTTAATCAATTGTGGTTTTGCTATCTACCAATTAAATTATTACCAAGGTAATTAAATAAAACCATCAATCAAACTGTTTGCTGCGCGAAACAAATAACTTATTTGTGCTAAAATTCAATGATTCTGATTCAACTATTTGCTAATGAAACAAATAAAACATACACAACAATCAATCAGTATATGACACGGGACACACAACTCATTTTAACAGATTTTTATTGATTCTAATTGTACAATCTACCGATTAAATAATTATCAAAAGAGTTTTGGCAGTAACAATATTCAATCATTTTTAGGTGGAAAAAAAATCTATTTCTAACAGATTTTATTAATTACAATTTTATTAATTAAATATTAAAATAACCAATTATAACATATAAAATAAATTAATTTTCTACCTAGAAAAAAAAAGAAAAAAGAGTAGCGCTCTAGTAAGGGCATCTCCAGCGGAGGAGCCATCCCGGGAGCCAAAGGCATAATTTTAAATTTTTGGCTTTTTTGTGTTAATTTTCGTCTCCAGCGGAGGAGCCATCCCGGGAGCCAAAATGGCTTCTTCATCTTCGGGAGCAATCCAGGAGCCATTCCTACAGATTGTTTCTGCAGAGGCAAATTGGAAATATGACTGTTAATGTTACCGTTGGCCAATGCTACAAATAAAACACCCAGCAAACACCCAGCAAGAAAGAAATCGAAACACACAACATCAACCCACAACAAATCAACATCAACCCACAACACAGCAACACCCATTAACACAGCAACCAACGAGTTCAACAATTGAACACCCATCATCACAGCTTCCCACAGAATTCAAAAATTGAAAAAACAGAATATTTTGCATCCAATCCGAAGAAGAAAAGTTGGCGAGAAAATACCTTCATCAAAGTTCAATTTCTGTCAAACCTTCTGCCCCAGAATCTTCGGTTTGTTTCTGCCCCAGAATCTTTGGTTTGTTAACTTGATATATTTTTTTGAGAGGGAGCCGAGGGAGAGGGGGGAAAAGAGTAGAGTGAGAGGGAGAGGGACAGAGGCCAGATGGCCGAGAGGGAGAGGGACAGAGGCCAGATGGCCATGGGAGAGGGACATGGCCGAGAGGGAGAGGGACGAGGGACGATGGGCGAGAGGGATGATGGCCGAGAGGGACGAGGGACGAGAGACGAGGGGGAGAGGGACGAGGGCCGAGAGGGAGAGGGACGAGGGATGATGGCTTTTTTTATTTGGCGCCTGGAAATGAAATGCCGAGAGGGAGAGGGACGAGGGAGAGGGATGATGGTGTGCGGCGCATGAAATGAAATGGGTAGAAATAGGTAGGGTTTCGTGTGTGTGTGTGTGTGGGGGGGTATATTAGGGAAAAGATGGGTAATAATATTTAGTAAACAAAATAATATTTTTGATTAATTATGAAATTAATAAATTATGAATTTTTTGATCAATTAGATTAATTACATGTTTAAATGTATTGTTAGATTTAAATATTGTGTAAATTTTGTATTTAGAATTGTTGTGGAGGTAATTAATAATAATATTTAAGAAAATAAAAGGAGGTCATTAATAATAATATGTAGTAAAAAAATAATTATACGAAATTGATAAATTACAAATTTGTGAATCAATTAGCTTAATTACATGTTTTAAATTTACAGTTAGATTTAAGAACTGTGTAAATGTAGTTTTTTAAACTGTTGTGGAGGTGATTAATAATAATATTTAGGAGAAAAAAAAAGAGTAATTAATAATAATATTTAGTTACAAAATAATTATGCGAAATTGGAAATTTACGATGTTGTTGATCAATTAGCTTAATTTATACAATGTATTTTTTATGCAGATGGACTCAGATTTGCCAAATTCATTCACTGACTTTCTTATAAGTGAGTCTGAACAGAATGTTACTCAACAAAGTGATCATATTGTTCATACAACTAAAAAATCCCAAAGAAGTAAAAACTTCTCACCAGAAGAAGATTGTTTACTTGTATCTGTGTGGTTAAATACTAGCAAAGATCCAATCACGAGAGTTTAATAACAAACAAGATAATTTTGGGCTCGAGTACATGCTTACTTTGTCGAGAATGGAGCAAACTTGAATAATCGTTCTCAGATAAGCCTCTCAAATAGATGGCAAGAAATAAATAGAGAAGTTGGAAAATTTGTTGGTTTTGTTACCCAAATTGAAAACCGTCAACAAAGTGGAACGACTGAAGAATCAAGGGTAATGTTTTTTGTTTATCATTTCCATATTAAATTATTTGTTTAACATATTTATTATATAACATAGTTTTATTTATTGAAATTGATTTACCAGATTAATGATGCTCGGCAAATGTATGCTTCAATCGTTGACAAACGATTTCAACTGGAACATTGTTGGGTTATCTTAAAAAATGAACCCAAGTGGCAATTTGAACGTGCATGTCTTCATCAGAAGTCAAACAAGAAACAAAAAAAATCATGGAAATGCAAGTCCAACTTCTTCAAATCCATCAATCGCTGATTCTGTTAGTTTAAGAGAAGACAGTGATGCATTTATTTACCAAAATAGACCTATTGGTCAGAAAGCTGCAAAGGAACGACTTGCACGGAGACAAGGAAAAGAAAAGGTTGGCGAGATTTATGTAAACAATCTCTTAGACAAATTCACGAATAGTATCGAAAAAATTGAGGATAAAAATATCACCATAGAGAAAAAATGTTAGAGCAACAAGCTAAATTAATTGAACAAAATGATGAGAGACAAGAGGATGAAATCATGAAGGTGGATACTTCTGGTATGAATCCAATGTCTGCAGCCTATTTTGAAAATAGACAACGGGTAATTATGGCAAAAAGAGGTTTAAATTTGTAATTGATTTGATTGAATTATTTGTAATGGAATGTATGTTTAATTAATTATTTGTAATTTTCTTTAAATATTTTGTATCGTGTTATGAAATTGATAGCAATTTAGTTTCTTTCTTAAAGTTCTTATAACACTCAACAACAATACGTAGCATTAATTAACTTCAAATAAAACAATTAATTTTAATTTTAATTTTTTAATTTTTTATTAAATCTGAAAAATTAATAATTAAATTGTTGGAGGGTTTTTTAAAACTAATTATTTAATTATATAACTTACTCCTATTAATTGTATAATTAATTGCATAATTAAATTATATACAAAATATTTGCATTACATTAAAATAATAATATAAAAAAATGGCTCTCCAAAATGCCTTTTATTGTTAAAATGCACACCAAAGCAAAAACCATTTTTACACTATACAAATATCCATTTTAAATATTTAGCTCTCCAATATGCCTTTCCTGCTGGAGATGCTCTAAGTTCGCTCGTTTAATCTAATTCTCAAACCGTCACGAAGGAAGTGAACAAAATAACATCCGTATCCCAAAATCTCCAATCTAGGGTTTTTCTTATGTCTGGGTCTCCCATATAAACCATCCAAACGCTCAAAAGACCTCCTCTTTCGAACGCATTGCTTCTTTTTTTCTCTCTTTTCCGCCTGCTCGTAATATAAAAAAGAAAGATCTATTTCCTCATCATCATTGTCAAAAATGGCAGTTACTTTTTTCAGATCTCCACACAGAATCCGGCCTCAAATCCCTCAACGAGTTTCTCGTCGGCAAATCCTATATTTCCAGTGATCAGATTTCAAAGGATGACATCAAAGTTTACGGTGCTGTTTTGGAGAAACCTGGTGATGTTTTCCCTAATGCTAGCAAGTGGTACGAATCTGTTTCTTCACAGCTCGCTTCAAGGTAACTTCTTTTATATTCTTATTTTTTAAAGTTTCAATTTCGCATCTTGGGATGATTTTGTCTGATTTGGTTGTAAATTAATTTTGGGTTTTGTGTGCTTTGATTTATAGCTTCCCAGGTAAAGCTGTTGGTGTAAGCTTTGGTGGCAAAGCTGCTGCTGCTCCCGTTGAAGCTGGCCCGGCCAAGGAGGTTTGCGTCTTATACTTTTTTCAAATTTATTGCCTTTTAATTTCTGAATATTGATTTGTACCTTTTTGTTTTCAACTGGGTATCTCAAAGTTTGGATACTTGTGAATTGTGTGATTTGATTAGCTTTGCTGAATATAAAACCATTTGCTATTGGGAGTAAAATAATGTTATTGATTTAAAACCCCACTAACTTATTACCCAGTAAAGGAGGAGGCAGTTCTAACTTGCAACGTTGTGCTTGCAAGTTGAAGACTTTGGTTGCAAACCAGCACGAACTGCTGCTGTCGTTAAAGTTTAAATCTTCAATAGTTTTTTTATTGTGATGGTTCTAGAACTGATATAACGATAGGCACCTGTTTTCTTACTTGAATAGGACAAATATTTCACGGTCACAGTGATAGGTCCAACAATAATTTACTACTGATTCACAAATCACGTGAATTTGCATTTCTGTACTGTGCTTTAACTTAGAGTTAGGAACAGCCAGTATTTTGGTTGCATTGGTTCAAGTCACGAGCAAAAATATCTAGGGAAGCCTGGTGACTTTCTTGCATTGAGTCTGGAAGTTTTCCTTGGTTTGTTTCAGGCTGCTGGTGATGAAGACGACGACTTGGATCTCTTTGGTGATGAGACTGAAGAGGACAAGAAGGCAGTGGAGGAGAGGGAGAAAGCTAAAAAAGCATCATCCAAGAAGAAAGAGAGTGAGCTTCCTCGGTCCTCTCTCTGCTTCTATGCAAAATCATGTTTATGTTCTAATATGAGTTCATTTTATATGCTGTTATTTTTTACTTTTTCCCACTTTCAGGTGGGAAATCTTCTGTTCTCATGGATGTGAAGCCATGGGACGATGAGACAGACATGGTGGCCTTGGAGAAGGCAGTCAGGAGTGTTGAGATGCCTGGTCTCTTTTGGGGAGCTTGTATGTTTTGATTTGACACAATTTTATTTTTTCTCTCACTTTATTTCTAAATTCCATCCGCTTCAGTAACGTGTAATGTTAATCCCTGTGTTGGTTTTGCCGCAGCAAAATTGGTTCCAGTTGGTTATGGAATCAAGAAGCTACAAATCATGCTTACCATTGTTGACGATCTTGTGTCAGTGGATTCTCTCATTGAAGAGCATCTCACAGTCGAGCCATGCAGTGAACATGTCCAGAGCTGTGACATTGTCGCGTTCAACAAAATATAGGACAAAATATTCCAGTGATTCTAGTGTAGCCATTTTTGGCATTTGGTCTGTCATTTCCTCTCTATTTATTTCGCGTCACAGTTATCCGATGCCTTTTCTTCTCTCTAGATTAGTGAGTGAAATGAAATGATGAGCCACTTGCCTCCTTACCATCTGTTTTTGGTTTTATTTATAGTTGTTAGTTTTGTTTCAGCTAAAACAGCTTAATTTTTTTGTATTAGTAATAAAAACGAGATAAAATGGTATTGTTTTTATCTTGGTTTAAATTTTGGTATGTTCTGAATTTTTTAACTAAATACTGGAGAGGTTAATTTCTCGTGGAAATATCGATGGGCTGGAGTTCTTGAAACCAGATGGGCATGAACAAGCAAATAAAGGCTGCATGCCGCTCTGCTATACAGAAAGAGACTGCCCAACAAGCACAGTATATAGAAACTTTCACCTGGTAGGTTTTATTACTTTACGGGCACTAAAAGTTTTTATTTGGATTGATTTTCTAATATTAGTATTAGTAAAAGAGCTAAAAGAGCTCGGTGTTGGTGGCACTGTACATTGTGACTCAGGTGCACTGTGGACTGGATATTTGCCGTCCGTGCGTCGCGCGAGTTCGTCCACTCCCTTTCTTTTTTTTTCCGGCTGGGAACAGTGAATTAACAAAACAGCCCCCTGAAAACAACAAAACATGCCGCTAGACCGGGGGGCTGCGTTGTCATTGCACAAATCGAACCGGACCTGTCCGGTCTGCCCAGCTGGTTATTCGCTTATTTTATTAATTTTGAAAATTAGCTAAATACAGTTATAGCCCTTAATAAGACAAAAATGGTGTTTTAGGTACAGGGGCAGGTCGGTAATTGACCCTATTTTTTAATTATTTGTCTCGGTGGCTGTCAGGTCGTCAGCTCCACGCGCCATAAGGTTTTTCGTCGCACGCCCTGTTGAGGCGGCGCGTGTGTCGTCATACGGTGGCTGGAGATGGGCAACCGCCGTCTTACTGGGTGCGCCTCAGAGTCTTCTTCCTCCCGCGTCGGCGCGTTTCCACATCCGATGTGCGTGGACGGTCCGTCGGCCGGTTGAAGACGGTGGCAACGTTTCTCTCTCTCTCTCCTGCACGTAAAAGTGCAGGAGAGGCCCCCGTGTTTTTGCCTTTTGCACTTCGGTCCCTCAACTTGCAATTTGTTTTTGAGCCCTCATTTCTGTTACATTAGTTTTAATTTGGTTCGATTTGGTACTTCAGGATGAAATTAATTAAATGTGCACCTTTCACTTCGGTCCTGCAACTTTTTATTTCCGGATTTGCTCGAAATAGGTCAATAAATTCAGTACACAGGTTTTAATTTTTTCAATTTTGTCCTTCAATTGAAATTGATAATAAATGTGATTTTCATTTCAGCCCTTAAACTTTTCATTTATGATTTCAATCCCTGTTTATTTGATTTGCAATTTAGCCCTTAAACTTTTAATTTTTTAATGTTCATCAAATAATTTCTACACTTTTCCTATGTATATATAAATATGCTTAAGACGATGACGACAACAACAACAACAACAACAACAACAACAACAACAACAACAATAATAATAATAATAATAATAATAATAATAATAATAATAATTATTATTATTATTATTATAATGTCATTGTTTCTCTTACTTATTCTTTTGTTGATGTATTTTTTTTTCTCTGGATAATTCGATGATAATAATAATAATAATAATAATCATTATAATTTAATTGTTTCTCTTGCTTACTCTTTTGTTAATGTTTTTTTTTCTCCGGCTAATTCGATAATATGTATTATTTTACCAGTGATAGCAATGATAATTTTTATTTTGAATTTGTTTTCTATTTGCCTGGTGTTAAATTTCCCTCGATTTTTTTGACTCTTTCATTTATTTCCGCCACTTTCATTCATTAGAATAATAATAATAATAATAATAATAAAATAAAAAAAAAACAAATGACCTACGCTTTTTTTAAACAAAATAATTGCTATCAACATTCTTAAATACATTTAATATAATAATATGATGAATAAATTTTATAAAATAATAAAAAGTATTCTGGCTTCGAATTTAATTTTTGTGCTATTTTGTTAAGGTTTATTTCTTAAAAAAAATAATATTATTTTTAATATTTTAGATCTAACATTATTTTTAAAAGAGCTCGACCACCAATTGTTCACCAAGACTCATTGTCGTTGTGGACTGACAATTTTTCCCGGTGCTTCACACGCGCATATGCATTTTTTTTTTCCAAAAAAACATTTACTTCTTTCTCTAATTTGTTTGGCCAAAATGACAAATAAGTTGCTTTTGACGCATGGTGGTCTGTGCATTGCCATATCAGGGCCGCGCGGGTTCAAGACGCTCTATTTTTTTATTCCCATCTTTTTTTCCCGCGTTTAATTTTTTGTTATTGTTCTTTTTATAACTAAAGTGTCGTTTTTTTTTCTCCGTCCGAGTTTTTGTTTTTTTTAAAGTATGTCAAATTAATTATATATTTGTATATTTATGTCAAATTAAAGTATGTTAAACTAATTATATGTTTTAATATTTATTGAATATTATCACCTAAGAATGTATATAGAGAGAAAAAAATTATCTTGGATTTTTTTAAGAAATAAATTTAATATCAGTATTCTTAAATACATTTAATATAATAATACAAGGAATAATTATTAGGAAAAAAAATTGTCTTCAAGTTTTAATTTTGTGCTCTATTTTTTAAAGTTTATTTCTTAAAAAATATTTATAATATTTTGGTTTTTAATATTTCATATCTAATATTATTGGGTAAAAAATACAACTAAAAAAAATAACAAATTTACCTAGATTATCTACAATTAAAAAATATTTGACTCACTTCCCGTTTCGATTACACTATTTTTTTAGACGGCAAATAAGTAATTATAGCACGCAAAAAATTTAGGTTTATTTCTAAAAATAAGTTACAATATTTTTATTTATAATGTGTCAGATCTAATATTACAAGAGAAAAAAGGCAACTCATAAAAAAAATTGACAAATTTACCTGGATTATCTACAATTAAAAATTCTACGACCCACTTCCCATTTCGATTACACTATAAAGTATGTGAGACTAATTATATGTTTTAATATTTATTCAATATTATCGCCTAAAAATATATAGAGAGAGAGAAAAAATGACCTATTATTTCTTGGGAAAAAAATTAATATCGGTATTCTTGAATACATTTAATATAATAATATGATTAATAAATCTTATAAATATAACTTTGGCTATGAATTTAAATTTCTTTTTTATACTCTGTTTTTATTTCTTTTAATAAACGGTAACCTTTTTTTCATATTTTTTTTCTTTTTTAATAACCGTCGTGTCCAAGTTTTTTTTTTTTTATATAAACTGGGTTGCTTTTTTTGTGTTTTTTTTTAACCAGTATCCGTGACAACAAATTTCTAACAAATCATTTCACCTTCTTAGCAAATTTTCTAACAAATTTTATTAAAATTTTTTTAGCAATAGCAATATTCAATAACTTTTTGGTTGAAAAAAATCATTTTTAACAGATTTTTTCAATTACAATTTTACTAATTAAATATTACAATAACAAAATACAAGATTAATAAAATCAATCAATTTTCTACATAGATAAAAAAGCCCAGCGGAGCGGGCTAATCGGCTCGTTTGGTCACTAAAACAGCTAATGTTATTTGAAAAATTATAGGGCACGAGAATCGAGGGATGGAGAGTGGAAAAAGAAAGAAAAATGGTTGTTAAAGACTCAGTTTTGTTTTCTGCATGCGTCACATCACTTCTTCATGGAGGAGATATAGAAGCAAACGAGCGGTATACCCGCGCGATGCGGCGGCTTTTTTTTATCTATGTAGAAAATTGATTGCTTTTATATGAATTATATTTTATTATTTTAATATTTAGTTAGTATAATTATAATTGATAAAATCTATGTAATCAAAATGGAAAGCGACCCGTATATTTTTTAATTGTAGATAATCTAAGTACATTTTTAATTATTTTTTTTAGTTTAATTTTTTCCCAGGTAATATTATATTTAAAATATTAAAAATGAAAATATTGTAAATTTGTTTTTAAGAAATAAAGTTAAACAAAATTTTTTTATAAGATTTATTAATGATATTATTACATTAAATGTATTTAAGAATATTGATATTAATTTTTTTAAAGGAAAAAATCCTAGGTCATTTTTTTCCTCTCTCTATATATTTATAGGCGATAATATTCAATAATTTTTTTTATGTTATTCGATTAATTCATTATATTATTATATAAAATGTATTTAATAATAATGATATTAGTTTTTTTTATTCAAAAAATCCTAGGTCATGTTTTCTTCACCCTATATATATTTCTATGCAATAATATCCAATAAATATTAGAACATATAATTAATGATAGACTAAAAATATTCAAGAACCTTTAACAAAAGATAAAAGAAAAAAAAAATTACCATTGCTATTACTGTCAAAAGAATAAAAATTATTAAATTATCCGGAGGGAAAAAAATATTAACAGAAGAGTAAGCAAGAAAAACAATTAAATTATAATAATAATAATAATAATAATAATAATAATAATAATAATAATAATAATTATTATTATTATTATTATTATTATTATTATTATTATTATTGTGTTAAGTACAAAATTAAAATTAGAAGAGAAATGTTTTTTTATGTTAAATATAATTTGAAGGACAAAATTGAAATAAATCCAAGCATGGATACTAATGAAATTAAATAATTTGAAAGAAAACCGGAAATTAAAAGAATTAGGACCGAAATGAAACTTTAATTTATACTTAATTTGCATGGAAGGATAACATTGAAATAAATCAAAACTTTGAGACTTTAAAAAATATGGATTCCAGACCAATTTCCGAAATTCAAAGTCCGAGGACCGAAATAAAACTACAATATATACTTAATTTCAATTGAAGGGCGAAATTGAAAGAAATCAAAACCTATATAATAACAATAAGGACCGAAATAAGACAATTAGAAGTGCAAGGACCGAAGTAAAAATTGAGAAAAAACAGTTGCGTTGACGTCAGCTTGCGCAGGAGGAGAGAGAAAAGGGGTGAAATTTTTCAAACGACCATTCCACCGTCTACGGCCACCTTGGGATTACACGCGCCGCACCGGCGGGAAGATAACATCTATGAAAATCATTCTAGACGCCGGTTGGGTATTTTTGGACGCCGTAATACTCCGCACGCGCCGTCTGAACATCGCGTGAACGTTGCAAATGTCCGGCGCGTCCGTCGACGCGCGTGCAATAATTCGCCGGGAAAAATTAAAAAAAAAGGTTAATTTACGGGGGAGCCCCTCAACGACAGAACGTGATTTTGTCGTTTTGGGGGGCTAAAATCGTTATTTGCACTTTCAATTAAATATTGAATGGACCGGGTGGTTGGACCGGGCCGGTCTGGACCGAAACCGGTCAATGACCGTCCAGCCCCTGAAAATGGCTGCGTTTTTTGTCTTTTTCGGGGGCTAATTTCGTTAATACACTGTTTAAAATCGAAAAAAAAAAGAGGACCAACACCCGCGATGCACCGAGTTTTATTGCCAATGAACAGTGCCAATGTGTCTTGAGCAACAGTAATGAATAGTAATTGTGCGATGCCTTTTAGGTTATTTGATAATATATTAATGTCTTGAAATAATATGTTTTTACTGCCAAAATCAATCATATGTATTGTCCAATAACGATAGAGTGAATGATGTAGGCCTAGCACGCGCCAAATGTTATATATATATATATATATATATATATATATATATAAAATATTAAAAGACAAAACTAACCCTTACTTTACCCAATATAAACTATATAAAAAAAATAGTATAATAACCAAAATATCCGCATAAAAAACTAAAAATGAGGTATAAAGAGATGTTTTTACTATGCAAATAAAATGATAAGACGAAATGCCTAGCTAGCCAAAGTATTTTTGTATATAAAATTAAATTTGTTATTTTACTTTACACTTCGTAAGTAAAAACACAAATTTATTCCCCAATTACACCCAACAATGCATTAGTTTTAAAGATATTTATGATAATTTACTATACTATTAAAAGTGAATACCCGTCTTACCCTCAATTGAGTTAAGGAAAAACAACCATGCCCTCGACCTCTAGTTAAAACATTTTTTTTTTGTTATTTTAAATGGTGAAGTGGTAGTAAATTTGTTGTTATTATCCACAGTAAAAAATATGTGCAGAAAAACAATGAATTCACCATTTTTTTTTATAAAATAAAATCAATTTAAAAAACTATTACAAATGAACCCTAATACCTTGTATATTTCATAATGGTCATGTTTGGCAATGCGTTTCAAAAATAGTTTTGAAAAAAATAAAAAAAATTATTTTTATTTTTGATTTTAAATTAAAAAAATAGTGTTTTTAGATTATTTTCATGTATTGATTAAAAAATAATTTCTAAAAAACAATAAAAAATACTTTAAAAAACAACCTCAACTATATTTAAACAATCTCAAAGTGTCATTGTAAAGGTTTTTCATTTCAACCATGGCAGGCTCACTTTTTCAAAGCTTTGGTTGGTAATTAAATGTTTAAACCATGGCAGGCTCACTTTTTCAAAGCTTTGGTTGGTAACACTACAGTACAATAGTGTTTTTAATTTTTTTTATTAAAAATAAATTTTAAAAAATAAAATAAATTATTTTGATATATTTACAAATACAAAACTTTACTCCTAAATGACAGTTAAATAGCTTTCATAGAAGAGAAGAATCTAACCGATAGTTTTCAAATTGATTATAGGATGTGCTTGTTTTTAATGAATCACAATTCATAAATAAATACCGAAAAAAAAGAAGAATAAAACAACCGACACGTTGTTGTTTCGGTCAAATTATTTCGTACTAGTTAAAAAAATAAAATAAAATGATGCAATTTTTATCTCATTTAAAATTTTGATCTGTCCCGGAAATTCTGCTCAAATTTCAGCCGGAACATTTTGGTTTTACTCCGTCCATTCCATTTTGGTCAAAAAATATATTTTTTAAATAATAAATAATTTTACAATATCAATCATATATTCTAATCCGACTATTAGATTTTGAGATGAAATTTTACAAGAAATTTGTTGACATATTTATATATATTACGTTAAAATTTCAGAGTAATCAGAGAATGACATTCTCATAATATTATATATATTCATAATTTTATTCAAAAAAATCATTTTATTGTGTTTTTTTAGATTGAATTGTACAATTCTAAATAATTTTATTTTTGGATTTAAACTTTTTTTTTTTCTCGAATTAATATATTTAATTATATAAATATATATAAACAATACTATCTTGAAACGGCACGCCGAAATACTCTGAAACTGAAATATTGTATTCCAATTGAAAAAATAAAACACCAACCAAAACAGAATTTACAACTTGATTCTCACACGAATTGATAAAAAGATAATGAAAGAAGGGATGTTCCATTCATATGGCACTGGTCACCTAATAAGATGAACACCAAACGCGCAAGCAAAACACCAGGAAGGTCACATATTCTCAGGGAGCCTTTTGAGGAATGACAACAAAAAGATTATAAAGGAGGTTACTGGAGTATTAAATTTCAATGATTTAAAAGTCAACAGGGGCAATGTCCTTTTCCCAGCCGCAGTTACAACTCATATAACACGTTTGCTACCACTCGCTGTTCATGGTTGATCTCCACCAAGATCGGCGGCGACATCATCAGTCTGGAAAAAACTGGTCCTTATGTCAGTTATTGCTGGGCGTAAACCAGGCTGTGCCAAGCAAAACATCTGGCTTGTTGCAGTCTGTCTGATTGGGATATTTTCTTGCCTCAGCATATGGGATCAAAACCTGATCAACTGGCTCGGGCCTAACATTATATGCTACAAGAAACACAGGTAAAAGCTCATTAGCAAAACTGGAAATCCCAAAAAGTTAATGTGATCTTAAATATTCTCACCTCGTCCATCTGAGGAGCTTCCACTGACAGGAGTACACTCGCTAAATAATGAGGATGTTGAATGACCTGAAGGAGACTTAAGATCAGCATGTACTTCCCATTCTGTTTCAGAGGGATTCAAGGGTGAACCATGTATTTCACCAAATGCGACAGAAACATCTGAAGTTGGGTGGCCAGAACATTTCTTTGAGTTTTTCAGATTTCGTGATTCATAAAGTACTGCATCCAAGAGACCACTACTTCTTGATGACTGACCATCTGACCACATCTCCTTGGTTGGAGGAGACTGAATTAAAGTATCAACAGACTCAAGCGAAGGCAGCGGGGAAGGTGGTGTGCCCCAGCTATCTTGTTGAGATTCTGAATATTGGAGTGAAGGGAGCTCTAACTTCATGGCCACACATATGGGCGCGGAAGCAGAAGAAGAGTTGTCATTTAATATGGCATGACTACCAGGAAGAACATCCCATGATGGTTGGTCATAGGTGCTCAAATCAGGATCATAGGGGGAAGACAACCCAGAGTGCTCTATAATCTTTCCACAGGGATAATCTGTCAATTGATCAAAGACTGGCAATCCCCTGCCAACAATACCATCAAGACCAGTGAATATGGTCTGTGACTCTCTAGGGCGTTTGGCAGGATGCATTGTTGGGAACACAAGACCATTACCATAAGAAGAACCTACGCCTTGTTTCAGCATGCTGCTTGCAGAAGTATCAAAAAGACCCAATGAATAAGATGGGATACCTCGACTGAGTTCCAGATTTTTGAATTCCACTTCTGGAATCTTAAAATGGTCAGTCTGCATCAGTTCAGGATCGTATGTGTCCCCTGTTTGCAATGTGCCCATATTTTGACCATCTTGAATCATCTTATATAATCGCAGGCAAACATCAGGAGGATAAATTGGCAAGCTAGCACGTTGCAGTCTCTTTATTCTAGTATTCCAGTAGTTCTTTATCTCATTATCTGTCCGTCCAGGCAACTACAAGGGGAAGAAAATCACAGCACATAAAATGGCAGCATAATACAGAAAATAAAGCTTGGAGCTTGAGATTATGTTTGTTTGTATTGAAGAAAATATCAGAGAAGAAACTTGTATCATGTCTCCCATGGTTGCCTAAATGCTGCCCTGTATAGGAGTTTGCTAAACATACAATGAAATACACTACCAGCCTACCACATTCTGAGTGGGCAACATTATCAGAGAAATAAACTGAAACAAAAACTCAAGCATATATTTAATCATCAAATTGTAATTTCGTGTGGGAAAAGTTACAAAAAAAGAGAGACCATTTTGTAGTTCAGTCATAGCACATAAAAGGCGATTCTTGTCCTGGAACCCAAATTGAGCCTCAGGGGTAATTATGAAGGCAGAAAGAAAAGCAAGGCTCTGCAACATCTCTTTCAAAGGAAAATAATGTCCTAAGAGATGAGGTTAATTGATGGTAATGGATAAGCAATGTAACATATATACTAGAAGACAATCTTGTAGTTTACCATGTAGCAAGATATTTCCATGCATGTAGTATGATGTGGATTTTTCATATAGGTTTTGATTCTTTTGAAGCTTATTTCTAAGACTCAAAGAGCATGTATTCAACAACAGCTTTTCTAATACTTCTGCAAAAAATAAAATAAAAAATAAAATTGAAACATAAGTTACTTTAGAAGACACTAAACCAAAAATAAAAAAGGAAAAAGGAAACGTGTATTAATCACTAAGTTTTCTTTTGGACTCGGTGTTGATCCTCGACGAAATACAAACTCTGCAGATCTAATTAGAGTGAATCATTTAGCCTAATGAAAGGTGTATTAAATTGGAAAAAGGAACTTTTGATACTGTAACTAAGAAAATCACCTGGTAATTAAGGAGAATACAAATGCCAAAACACGAAAGAAACAGCTCAATTAATACAAAGATTCCAAACTCTCAAACTCAATTTCTTTTAATTTACCAAACTCTCAAACTCTCGAGTGAATAGATTATAGATTCGTCTCTATTTTTGCAAGACAAATTAAACAGTTTTTCTAGTGAACTCACTGTACCTTTTTTTTTTATCATTATTTTGTTTTCTGGATATGGTGTGGATTCTTGAAAAACTACAAACTCTTGAAGATATCTCCAAAACTAATTAGACTGAATCATTTAACTTAATGAAACATGCATTAAATTGGGAAAAAAGGAAATCTTTGGATATTGTAACTAAGATGTCTTAGAAAAAGAAAAGAGTGAATGGATATCTGTCTGACTGCCAAAATTTATGTTAAATCACTTTGCCCACATTAACCCGTTGCTCATATTTGTTGGTATACATTCTCATCTCATTCAAAAGAGGTGAGAATGATTGAAGGTTAATTTAGAATTTTATGCTTGTATTTTTTTTTTTCTTATCTAAGTATTTAATTCTATTTTCTGTACAGTAGTTGATTTAATTTTCTTCCATTTCCTAGCAATTCTTTAACATCAGTAATCTCTTTTTATACTAGTTTTTTTAAGGACTATGAAGGGTTTGTTGAGGGCTAAAAAAAAAATTGATCACTCCTTTGAGGAAACCTTTCTATAATTGATAACAAATGAAGAACTTTCATCAAGTTTTCATACCTCTAGTGCCACTTTCTGATTTTGTACACACCTTTCTTTTCTCCTCCCCTCCCTAGTCCTCCTCTCTCTTCCAGTTTCTTCTCATCCTATATCATGTATGCACATGCACTGCGCACGAACATGAATGCACACACATACACACAGATGGAAAGAGGAAAAAGACAGACAAGGTGTTCCATCAAATCATGCATGCAATTAACTATACTCACAATAAACACCCAGCAAATTTATGAAGTATGAGGATGTGTTTTGTATTCTGAACAAGTGTTTGCATATATACACATGTTTAGAAGCATATCTGTTCCTATCATTTCCATATCCATGTCACTTGATTTGTAGATTTGCTATACAGTGCACATTAAAAAACTCGAACACCCATTGCTATGTTCCGTGAGTGAAGTTAGACATACCAATACCATTCACATACATAATTTTTTCTTATAAAAATTGAAATGGAAACACATTTATTAGAAAAATCTTCAAATCAGGAACATGGTTACCAACCTCTGCAGCCATTCGAGCCCATTTATTACCCATCATAGCATGGAGTTCAACGATGCAATTCTCTTCCTCTGGAGTGAAAGCACCCTTCTTCAGATCTGGTCGTAGGTGATTCGCCCATCGCAGACGGCAGCTTTTTCCACATCGGAAGAGCCCTGAGTGCTTCTGGACAGCATTCCAATTCCCCTCTCCATGCTTCTTGACATAGTCTATCAAAATAGCATCTTCTGCAGAGGTCCATGGACCTTTTTTCAAAGGGATCATTCCACCCACCATCCCCCCATCATTAACTTCCTCAGCTGCAGGCGAGCCGTGACAACCCTTGGATCTCTTACTGTCCTCGCTATCATCCATCATGCTACTCATCTCATGAATATGTCTGAGCAGATGAACACTGATGATTTTTAAAAAAAAACTCAACAAGTCATTTCAAGTGAGAAAAAGGTAACTACCATAAAGAGGAATCAAAGAGGAGAGTGAATTGCTGTTTTTGGAAGATAAAACCTAAGGTGAAGTACAGACAATAATGTACACTAACAAACATTGATTCATGAGCTTGATACAGCATATAAATGTACACGCAATCCTCGCAACTTTTCGCAGATTACGAAACACTTCAATTCAAAACCAAAAAGCTTTAATCCAAGCCTATGAAATGTTATTGACTACACTAATACGACAAGTTTGCAAAGATTCTCTACATGAAACCATCGTTTGTCGAGGAGTAAAATTAATACATTTGGCCACCCTTTCACCCTGTTAAATCTCCAGAAAATCCCAAGTCACTCACAGCACAATGCTCGCTTATTTAGACTACTTCAACATATATATCCTTTAATTGGCTATTCACATTATTACCACAAACAAATATATAAAAAAAGTATTACCATAAACAGATAAAAAATAGAAAGTAAAATGGTATATAGTTGAGAGTTGTTTTACCTGCAATCAGGTGAAGGTTGACAAGGTTTAAGGATCAGACACTCATCAATCCTACTAATCCCCTATGATCTCACCAAATCTAGCACCCTCTACTCTAAAGCTTAAATGTAACTATGAAGTAAAGAAAAAAGAAAGAAAGAGGTGAAACAAACCACAATCTAAAACTGAAAACACAAATAAAACTGAAAAACTTGTTTAAAACTGGAGAGATTTATTGTAAAGTAATTAATGCAAAATGATGGGGATCACAGTTCAGCAACAAAAAGGGTAGAGCTTAAAATAAAAAAGGGGAAGAAATAGGAGCTAGAAATGACAGGATTTAATCAAACTGAATAAACCCTGGAATTACAGCTCTACATTTAGAGAAAGAAGCAATCAAAACAGTGAAAACAAAACATGAAAGTAAACAATACCCGGATCCATTAAACCAAAACCCATACCATAAAACTCTACCACACATCTAGACAAAGTCTGGAGGCTGAAAACAGAAGTGGATTGTTTATTTTTCTTGAGATAAAGAGCAGAGTGAAGTCGACAAATGGGCTTGGAGAGAGAGAGAGAGGGCCGATTTATTTAGACATACTAGATGAGGAAATATAGGAGTAATCAACAGGTAATTGCTAAATAAATATCTCACTGCTAAATAAATATCTCACTCTTCTTCTTTAAGAGAATAAAATTAAATTCAGCTTGTTTTTTTCTTCCATGTTCTTCCAGAGAGAGAGAGACAGAGAGTGTATTTTTGCTCATAAAGTTTTATATTAAAAGCATGAAAGAGGGAGGAGGACCCACCTAATCTGTACTTGTATGTTGTATCAATCAATCATGAGATTATTAATTAATATCGATAGCTTTCGGGATTAATGTCATTGGATTGATTCCAAGTCAGCCAAGAATTATTACGTGTTTTTAAAAACAATTATTTTATTATTATTTTAAATTATTATTTTAATTTGCTGATATAAAAAACATATTTTAATGAATTTATAAACAAAAACTATTTTAAATGTAACTTTATCTATAATTTCAAGCATGCTCTCAGTAGAATATGTACTTTCATCTATTATATAAACCGTTTGACAATGTATTTGAATTTAATGTTTTTTTAAAATATATATTATTTTGATATTTTTTAATTAAAAAACACTTTAAAAAATAACTTCTATCACACTTCCAAATAAACATTTAAAATAAAACTTCAATTATTTTTCATATAATAAATAAATAAATGAAGATGAAAAATAAAGTAGAAGAACACTAGTAATTAAACCTCCTTTTCTCTATTTTCCACGTGGTATTGCTTGAGTTTAACAAAAAAAAAATTTCCTAATTGTGAAATAAAGTGATGTTTCAAGGCAACGATATTTTACCACCAAACTTCCAAAAACAACCAGCTTTCAATTTTCCTGAATATATTATGTTTGTTATTGTGTTTTAAAAATATATTTTTTAAAAAAATTATTTTTATTTTAAATATAATTTTTTTAATATTTTTAGATCATTTTCATATGCTGGTGTCAAATATAATTTTTTTAAAATAAAAAAATATATTATTTTGATGTATTTATGAATGAAACGTAGTTTAAAAAACAACCTCAACTATACTTCCAAACAGACACAAACAATTATTACGCTGTATATACAATACATTTTTCTATCTTCAACTATTTTTTTTTTAAATCAACATTTTTTTATAATTAAATTAGAACTTATCAACAAAATAAACAATTTTACTTGTCTCTTTTACTCATATTTGTTTGGTATTATAATAACAATTGTTTTTAAAAATATTATTTGTTTAAAAATATATTAAAATAATATATATATTTTTTTAAAATAATTTATTTTTAACATTCACAAAAATAAAAATAAAAATAAAAATAAAAAAAACACAAAAAAGGAATAATATAAAAACAAACCGGTTGATGTCAGTCTGGTTACCATGAAACCGTGAATCAATTTACTGTATTGGTACGCGCTTTACATGATACACTAGCCAACTATCCGCACCTTGTCAATATAATTGTGTGAGATTTTTTTCATTTTAATATAAATTTGGGTAAAATAATAAATTTATACAGAATTCCTGTAAAGTGCAAGTTTCTTATAAAATATATGAATTTTATATTGATATAAATTTATCTACTTAGTAGGTTTCAACAAAATCAACAACATAAAATTATCATAATCATTAAAAATAATAAGAATATTCGGATATCTGAATTATTGAATTCATTATATTAGGATTAGTTCATTTTATAATCCAATTTAAATTAAACACAACAAAATATAAATTGTGAAAACACCTACAATAATCAAATAACAAAAATAAGTAGTTAATTTTCTATCTATAAAAATAAGAAAAATCATTGAAAATCCATCCCTACGTTATCTTCATTATCATGACTATAACAGCTAAAATTATTATCAATATTTTTTCCCAAACAATGAAAATCATTAAATTGCCCCAAAGAAAAAAAAAAGCAAAACAATTTTACAAAAAAGAAATAAAAAAATAATCACTAAAATTATCATTATTATTGTGCAAACAATGAAATCATAAAATCATCTGACCCGAAGAGAAAATAAAAATAAAATAAAACACAAAAAAAGAACAAAAAGGAAAAAAAAAGAGAAATATTAATTGTAAAATGATCACTAACATAAATTAAAATTTCAAGATTGAACCAAATAAAAATAAAACCCTAATAAAAATTAAAACGATAAAAATTAAAAACAAAAACAAAAAACATAGGTGCATAAATACGGGTAAAAAATAAACATTGTTACAGAAAGATAGAAAAAACAAAAGGAATTAATACCAAGTAAAAAAGTCAAAGAATAGAGCCGAAATGAAAAATAAAATATATAATTAATTCCAATCAAAGAACAAAATTGAAACAAATAAGTTTTAGGACTGAAACAAATAAAGACATTTTTAAAGGAAATTGCAGTGTAATTTTGTTAAAAAATTATAAGAATAAGGATCAAAATAAAACATAAGGAACCAAAAACAAATAAAAAATCAAAGGAATAAGAACTGAAATGAAAACCAATATATATAATCAGTTTCAATTGAAAGGCACAATTGAAAACAATTAAAATTTCAATTGAAAAAATAAGGAATAAAACAAAAATCAAAAGAATAGGGACTAAACTAAAACCATCAGAAACATGAAGGACTTAACTATAATTGTGGGCGCCAGGAGAAGGAAAAGGGATAAAAAAACAAAAACTATTCACTAGCGATTTATCGACCACCAGACACACGCCGCACCAGGAGGCAAAGGACATGGTAGCGCACCGGGTGAAGCGATGGACCGTCAGTTACCACAGCCAAGATACGCCGCACACGCCGCCTGAAAGGCGCGTGCGCATCCGTATGATGTGCCTATAATGTTTTCAAGAAGAAATAATAAAAAATAGTTAATTACCTATACATTCTTGGACCCAGCGATAACCACAAAAAAACTAGGGATGAAAGTACCACAATACCCCCGGCTCCAGGGCTTATTTTTTTATCCTTTTCGGGGGTTATTTTCGTAGTTGTACTGTGCATGAATTTGTGAAAAATCAAAAACACTCCCCACTGTTTCGTGTCCTTTTGTTAGCACCCAAGGGTTAAATAGTAGTTTTACTGTGCAAATAATTCGAAAATACCACACATGTCCCTTGGAATTGGCAAAAAAGACCCCAATCCCGGGGTTAAATTTTTTGGTCCTTGGGTAAAATGGTAACTTAATTGCCATAATCCACAATAATCTGTATCTATATACACAATAAAAAATGCATAGTGAAACCGGAATGACAATTATATTTTAGTTAATGTAATAACTATTAATAGGTTTTTTTAATATTTTTAATAACTCAAATTATCTGCAACTCTGATTTGGGGAAATAATGTTTTCTGAGTAACCATCTAAACTTTATTTTTCAACTTGTATTTATTTAAACATCATAATAAACACATCTTGAGGCTTGAAACACTATTTAATTAATTTAAAAACTCAAAAATAGAAAACAAGTTATTGGAACTTGTTCTTTGTTATTTTGCATGTTTAAAACGAAAAACAACATTCATTGAATTCTTTTATCTTAAACAAACTCTTTAACACCACGTAGAATTCTATTTGACATTGTGTTTTACAATTTTTTTTAGTATTTTAAATTTTTTTTATGTACCGATATCAAAAATATTTTTTAAAAAATAAAAAAATATTTTAAAAAAGACCCTTAGCCATACTCCCAAATAATTAATCAGTGGCTGAGAAGGGCTAACCGAGAGCTCTTTTTCTCTCCTTTTATTTTCAATTAGTCTCTCCCATACTAAAACATACATGGTTTAACATGAAAATAATAAAGTTTTGAACTGAAAAATAAAAATCTAAAATAACAGGGATTAAATATATAAATATATATATATATATATACACATTCAAGCGTTTCAATTTTTATCTCCTTGATTTCTACCCAATATCTTCCCGTAATACAAGTCTCGTCGCGTCCCTCTAACCAAAAGCTAATTGTATTTTAGCACCCCTCGGCCAACAAAAAAAAAAACAAAGAAAGAAAGATACGAAAAGAGAAATGGATGGCTCTATTAACTTAAAATTCCATTTGCTAACTTTTCACAATTCTCAATATCAAAATTCCATTCCCACGGAAGGGAAAAGAATTGAAAAATAAAATAAAATAAAATAAAATTTTATAACTAATATAGTATATGTTTAATAATATGATAACTTTTATTAAAAAAATATTATAAATTATAAAATTTTAAACAATATTTTAGAATAAGATCTTGAATGTAGTTAATATAAAACTATAATATATATTGATTAATTAAATATTCATCATACCACAATAAATAAATAATAAAAAAAGCAAAGCCTTAGAAGCATTGTGCATGAGCGCCATGTGTAGAAATAACTAGTTTCAAAAGGGTCTTTCTGGCTTCTTTTTTACCTTTATGTTTGTACCTCAAAGAGCATTAGGGACAAAAAACTGATTTTATTCCAGTTTCATAAGCGATCATCCTAACCATTTCGAAGGTACTAAGAGGGTATCCGGGAATCATTTTTTTTTTTTTTGATAAATATCAATTTTTTTTGTTTTAAATAGTTTTTTTAATATTTTTATATCATTTTAATATGTTAATGTATTTTTTTAAAATATTATTTTAATACATCTCCAAGTAAAAAATACTTTAAAAAACAATCGCAACCACAATTTCAAACTCCTTCATTGCGTTTCAAAAACGTTTTTGAAAAAAATGATTTTTTTATTTTTGTTTTAAATAATTTTTTTTGATGTTTTTGTATCATTTTTATATGCTGATGTCAACAACAATGTTTTAAAAATAAAAAAAAAAAGTTATTTTGATGCAAATATGAAAAAAAAAACATTTTAAAAAATAACTTCAACTACACTTCCAAATACATACCGTTACATCTGCAATGATTTTCAGGAAACAACTCAAATCACACAACATAATTTTTTACATGGTAATAAAATAAACAAAAAGAGGTCAATGTTTCATTGTAGCATGTGAGTGAAATCATGGTGGGATTGTAATAGTGTTTTCGGTTCGATTCGGTTTGGTCGGGTCATCGATTTATTGATTTTTTATGTTTTTTGCATAGTAATATAACCATTCTATCTCTCGAAAAAGACAAAAAATAATTGTAGCCGAGGGCTGTCGCGGTAATTACACATTCCATTACACAGTAAAATAACCATTTTAAGAAAAAATGTAGAGTTTTTCTAAAAATAACTGTAAATGAGATGGTCACCTGATATTGAGACTATTTTTAGAAATAAAGATGAGATTTTCTACAAAAATGCTAAATATGAGAATGTTGTTGAAAAATGAGACCATTTTTTGAAAAAATAATGGAGTTTTTCTAAAAACAAAACTGTAGATGGTAGGTCACACGATATTGAGACCATTTTTAGAAAAAAAACGTGGAGTTTTTCTACAAATAAAATAGAAGATGAGCATGTCACCCGATGTTGAGACCATTTTTAGAAAAAAACATGGAGTTTTTCCAAAAACAAAACTGTAAATGGGTAGGTCACCTGAAATTGAGACCATTTTTATAAACAAAAATGAGGTTTTTCTAAAAAAAAACCCTATATACGAGAATGTGATTGAAAATTGAGACCATTTTTTGAAAAAATCGTGGAGTTTTTCTAAAAACAAAACTTTAGATGGGAAGGTCACCCGATATTGAGACAATTTTTAGAAAAAAACGTGAAGTTTTTCTACGATAACCCTAAAGATGAGACTGTGATCGAAAATTCAGACAATTTTTAGAAACAATCGTGGAATTTTTCTACAAATAAAACAGAAGATGACTAGGTCACCTGATATTGAGACGATTTTAAGAAAAAACATGGAGTTTTTATACAAATAAAACAGAAGATGAGCAGGTCACCCGATATTGAGACCATTTTTTGAAATAAACATGAGTTTTTTTCTTTCTAAAAATACCCTAAATATGACAATGTCAATCGAAAATTAAGACCATTTTTTGAAAAAATCATGGAGTTTTTCTAAAAACAAAAATATAGATGTGCAGGTCACCCGATATTGAGAATATTTTTTAATGAAGCGTGCAGTTTTTCAACAAATAAAATACAAGATGACCAGGTCACCCGATATTGAGACCATTTTTAGAAAAAAAAACATGGAGTTTTTATAAAAACAAAACTGTAGATGGGCAGGTCACCCGAAATTGAGAATCTTCTTAGAAATAAACATGAGTTTTTTTCTAAGAAACCCCAAATTATGAGAATGTCATCGAAAATTGAGACCATTTTAGAAAAAAAAAATCATGGAGTTTTTCTAAAAACAAAATTGTAGATGAGCAGGTCATCCCATATCAAGACCATTTTTAGGAAAAACATGAAGTTTTTTCTAAAAACAAAACTGTAGATGTGCAGGTCACCCTATATTGAGACCATTTTTAGAAAAAACACGGAGTTTTTCAACAAATAAAATAGAAAATGAGCATGTCACACGATGTTGATACCATTTTTAGAAAAAAATCATAGAGTTTTTCTAAAAACAAAATTGTATATGGTTGGTCACTCAAAATTGAGACCATTTTTAGAAATGAACATTAGGTTTTTTTTAAAAGAACCCTAAATATAGGAATGTGATGGAAAATTGAGACTTTTTTTTTGAAAAAATCATGGAGTTTTTCTAAAAAAAACTATAGATGATCAGGTCACCCGATATTGAGACCAATTTTAGAAATAAACATGAGGTTTTTCTAAAAAACCCTAAATATGAGAATGTCATCAAAAATTAAGAAAATTTGTGAAAAAATCATGGAGTTTTTCTAAAAACAAAACTGTAGATGGGCAGGTCACCTGATATTGAAACAATTTTTAGAAAAAACATGGAGTTTTTCAACAAATAAAATAGAAGATGAGCAGGTTACCTGATATTAAGACTATTTAAAAAAAAAACATGGAGTTTTTCTAAACACAAAACTGTAAATGGGCAGGTCACCCGAAATTGAGAACCTTTTTAGAAATAAACATGAGTTTTTTCTAAGAAACCCCAAAATATGAGAATGTCATAAAAAATTGAGACCATTTTTAGAGAAAATCGTTGAGTTTTTCTAAAAATAAAAGTATAAATGGGCATGTCACTTGATATTGAGACCATTTAAAAAAAAAACATGGAGTTTTTCTACAAAACCCTTGAAGATGAGAATGTTATCGAAAATTCAGACCATTTTTAGAAAAAAACATATAATTTTTATAAAAACAAAACTGTAGATGGCCAGGTCACCTGCAATTGAGACCATTTTTAGAAATAAACATCGAGTTTTAAAAAAAACATTGAAAATATAAGAAAACTGAGTCAATCTTTTGTACAAATCATGGAGTTTTTCCAAAAACAAAACTGTAGATGGGTAGGTCACTCAAAATTGAGACCATTTTAAAAATAAACATGGAGTTTCTCTACAAAAAAAACCCTACATATGAGAATGTCATCGAAAATTGAGACAATTTTTTGGGAAAATCATGGAGTTTTTCTAAAAACAAAACTGTAGATGGCTAGGTCACCCGCAATTGAGACCATTTTTAGAAATAAACATCGTGTTTTTCTAAAAAAAACCATAAATTTGAGAGTGTCATCGAAAATTGAGTCAATTTTTGAACAAATCGTGGAGTTTTTCTAAAAACAAAATTGAGATAGGCAGGTCACCGAGAATTGAGACCATTTTAAGAAATAAACATGGATTTTTTCCTAAAAACCCTAAATATGACAATATCATCAAAAATTGAGACAACTTTTTGAAAAAATCATGGAGTTTTTCTAAAACTAAAACTGTAGATGGGTAGGTCACCCGTAATTGAGACCATTTTTAGAAACAAACATGGAGTTTTTCTAAAAGAGACCCTAAATATGAGAATGTCAACGAAAATTGAGACAATATTTTTAGAAAATGGTGGAGTTTTTCTAAAAAACAACTATAGATGGGCAGGTCACCCGCAATTGAGAACGTTTTAGAAATAAACATGTTGTTTTTCTAAAATAAAACCCTAAATATGACAATGTCATCGAAAATTGAGACAACTTTTTGAAAAAATCATGGAGTTTTTTTTTTTAAAAAAAAAAAACTGTAGATGGGGCAGGTCACCCGCAATTGAGAACGTTTTAGAGATAAACATGTTGTTTTTCTAAAATAAAACCCTAAATATGACAATGTCATCAAAAATTGAGACAACTTTTTGAAAAAATCTTGGATTTTTTTTTTTAAAAAAAAAACTGTAGATGGGCAGGTCACCTGGAATTGAGACCATTTTTAGAAATAAACATGGATTTTTTCTAAAAAAAAAAACCTAAATATGAAAATGTCATAAAAAAATGAAGACAATTTTTTGAATAAACCGTGGAGTTTTTCTAAAAACAAAACTGTAGATGAGCAGGTCACCCGCAATTGAGTGCATTTTTAGAAATAAACATGGAGTTTTTCTATAAAAAAAACCTTACATATGAGAATGTCATAAAAAATTGAGATAATTTTTTGAGAAAATCGTGGAGTTTTTCTAAAAAAATAACTTTAGATGGGCAGGTCACCCGCAATTGAGACCATTATTAGAAATAAACATGGAGTTTTTCTATAAAAAAAACCCTATATATGAGAATGGCATTGAAAATTGAGACAATTTTTTGAATAAACCGTGGAGTTTTTCTACAAACAAAACTTTAGATGAGTAGGTCACACACAATTGAGACTATTTTTAGAACTAAACATCGAGTTTTTCTAAGAAAAACCCTAAATATTAGAATTGTCGCATGTCACCGCGTGGCGTCCCGGGAGGATTTTTGTCTTGCAAGGGGTGTTGAGGAGTCGCTATCTAGTTGTTGAGGGTCGCTAAGAAAACCCGATTGCACTGGTTTGGTCATAGATTCAAGGGTAGAGGACTGATTGCGTAAATGGAAGGTATTAACACCCCTAGAACGCCTTACCTGAGGTAAGCGGCATTGCGTATTTTGATGTGATTTTGAACGTTTCGACGGGCTGTATTTATTCATGTGAATAAATCTAGTTTTTGAGATTTTATTATGAGTTCGTGAACCCAAATAAAATATCAGGAAAAAAATCCATGTAGATGCCTTAAAAGGATCATCTATCGTGGATGAGTTTTCTGCAATTTTATGCCTCGTAAAAAATGTTCCGATTAAAAAAGTAATCGGTCACCGCTCAAAATAATCCTTCGAATTTTATTGGTTAGTTCTAGATATTTAAATGCTAGCCTACTTGTAGTTCGATATTTACTATCTGAATTTAACCATTAATCCTCATGAATTAATTTCACGATTTATTTCAATGTAGACTGGTTCACAAAAAAATGGTCACCGCTCAGAATAATTCTGAGAATTTTGTTGGTTATTTCTAGATAATTAAATGTTAGCCTACTTGTAGGTCCGACATTTACTATCTGAATTTATAATTTCATGATTTATTTCCATGTAGACCGGTTCACAAAAAATCGGTCATCGCTCAGAATAATCTTGAGAATTTTGTTGGTTATTTCTAGATATTTAAATGATAGCCTACTTGTAGGTCTGACATTTACTATCTGAATATAGCCATTAATCCTCATGAATTAATTTCTCGATTTGTTTTAATATTAGGCCAATTTCTTAAAATTTAATAAACTTGTTATCAAATCTGGAGTAATTTTCGAATAAAGCTTTGGCCGTTTGCAAATAAATTTTTTATTTTATTTTTTTTCTTAACAAAAAAACATAAATAAAATATAAATAAAAAACAACACACACACACACACACATTCTCTTTTTCATTACATTTTACAAATAAAATACAACTCACACAAACATTATTTTTTCATTTTTTTCTCATTACATTTTACAAATAATAATTAAAAATACAATAAAAATTGGGGCTGCTTGGTTCGGCTGGGAGTAGAGGAGAGTGAGGGGAACAAAAGAGAGAATGGGAGGGCTGCAGCGGCCAAAGGTGAGGGCCGACGACTGCAACCCTTAGAGAAAAAATCTAGATTTTTTTCTTTAGTGTTTTAGGGTTTGGGTGTGTGTTTATTTTTTTTGGTCCTCTTTCTTGTTGGTGATCAACTCTATTTATAGAGTTGATCATAGTCAAAATTTCAAAAGTAACCTTCAACTTGCGTGCTTTTTTCAATTTGGTCCTTGATTTTTTATTTGTGCAATTTGACCCTCAATCGACTGTTAAACTCTCCATTTGTTCAATTTTTCCCTTCTAACAAGATATTTTTGGATTTTTTTGTATTTTTGAATATTTTTTGTTTTTTCCGAAACATAAAAATAAGTGGGTCAAAAATTGGGTAGCAACAGATGCCCCCTCTTTACAATGCTTATGAATAAATTCTTGTAAAAGACTTTAAATAGTAAGCATTCTAAAAAAAATAGAATGGTGGAGATGGTCTCATTATAACGGGTGACCTACCCGAGTTAGAATAGTTAGGACGGTCTCATTGTTCTAGGTGACCTTATCGGGTTAGAATAGTTAGGATGGTCTCATGGTTCTGGTGACCTACCCGGGTTAAATTGGTGATGAGGGTCTTATTATAATGGGTGACCTACCCGGATGGAAGATGGTGAAGAGGGTCTCATTATTACGGGTGACCTACCCGGATGGAAAATGGTGAAGAGAGTCTCATTATGACGGGTGACCTACCCTGATAGAATTGGTGAAGAGGGTTTCATTATTATGGGTGACCTACCTGGGTGGAAGATGGATGGTGAAGATGGTCTCATTATGACGGTTGACCTACCCGGATGGAAGATGGGGTCTCATTATGACAGGTGACCTACCAGGATAGAAAATGTTGAAGAGGGTTTCATTATACTAGGTGACGTACCCGGATGAAAGATGGAGGTGAAGATGGTCTCATTATAACGGGTGACTTACTCGAGTTGAAGATGGAGGAAGAGGGTCTCATTATACTAGGTGACCTACTCGGATGGAAGATAAAGGTGAAGATGGGGATGCAATGCATGATGATGCATGTGTACTTACCTGATAAATATAGGTCCCTTTTCTCTGATGCCCCATTGTCATAGGATGCCTTTGCCTAATCTCCAAAGCTTTGCTAGCTTATCTGATTAGATGGCTCATTGAAGTTTGTCATATGTCATTCATCCATTGAACGCAAGCGCATTGCTTATTCTGGGCTATCTGCGATGATCTCTGCTTTCATTTCTTATCAAGTCTAACCTTGCCCCCAAGTGTGGTGTTGCTTGATTCATCGTGAAAGAGCGTAAGAAATCATCTTTTGTCTTGGATTCTCTCAATAACAACTCTTTGATTTATGTGTGTTCTGCTAACAATCATTGCAAGACTTGCTAATGTTGTCCTCATCTTAGATTGTCAATCAGTCATAGAGTTTTCATCAATTGAATTGTATTTCTTCCAACATATGTCATCATTAACTTTCATGGAATTGTCAAGTCATCCAGAAATGCATCCAAAACTCATCATTGCATGCTCAATGTTATCCACAATAAATTCCTCTCAGCTCGTGAGAAGAGATGTAATGTTATCATCACCCATATTCATGCGATGAATTGCGCCTTGAATTGATGCAACTGTTCGGTCATGCAATCTGAAACTTTTCGTTGTAGACTCAATTTCTTCTAAACAAATTCTTCTTAGTCCATGCAAAGAATTATAATGATGTCATTAACGAGATTCTTTTTGTCTACCATATTCATGTGGTGAACTAAACCTTGAGTCGATGGGCTTCAAAATAAATTATTCCTCAGTCAATCTTGGTGGCATGCACCCATGCGATAACATTTTTTTGGAGACAACCAAATCTGCGGGTAAGCCAATATTTCAGAATCTGAAGATGCCCTTCAAATGCAATGTTATTCTCAATCGCTGTTGGAGCTTGTTAAACCATCGTTCTCTACTGAGCAATTCTGCTTTGAGTTGATCTGTTAATGCTCATTCATCTGTTTATTACCAAAACATATTTGTTGTTGCTATAAATCTGATGAATTTCACTGAATCATTATTTGCTTGTGTTTCCCTTGCCCCTAATTTGATGTGAAATTGTTTGCATCCCTATCAAGATCCATATCATGGCATCTGAATGCTAGGCTTTTCAATGATAATCAAGAACTGTCAATGTCAAGGATTCTGCAAATCCGATCAATGTTTTCTCTGTTTGTAAATCTTTCTTGTTCTGAAATTAAGTCACCAACTTCAAAGATCATGTGCATCCACAATCTAATTGTTGAAATAAAATCAAAGAGAAGTCATTTGTTGAAAATCAAATTCATTTGGTCAAATACCCAACACACGATATTCAATGCATGTAGACTTGTAATTATCTTATATTTTGCAAACAGTAATTGACCCATTGTGAGATTGACATCATTTTTTATGGGTTTTTTGTGTTTCAATTCTGATCTCTGATTTTTAGGTATGTCATTTGATGGCACATAATGAGGTAACCATTTGTAGTTTTCAAACAATTAGAGTGTCAAGTAAAGAGCCGTTTTTCAGCTGAAATTTTGTCTCATTCTTAGCATTTACTTTATCAATATGCATAACAACTCGCAACATAGTTCGTGAAATTATAACCCTTATGGAAAAACTCCAACAATTTTGAGAGCGCCACTTATTAGTTAAAATTGTCTACTTGATCAAAAAGGACTTTTAAAAGTATGTAATGAGGCTATGGTTCATGGCTATAAAAGAAAGGACATTCATAGACTCAAAAAGGTGTTTAAGGGTTTCAAAGACCAAGGATCACCATTAGCTAGTCATTATCTCTCTTTCTCTTGTGTTTGTAGAAGAAATAAAAATACGTTAATTATCTTAACGTGATTTTTTATCAATCAACCACTGCTCTAAGAATCTCCATAACCATATCATTCTTTTCATTGACAATTTCAAACTTAAAAGGGAAATACTAAAACTCAAACCATCATTTGTCATCTAATATTATTCCATCTTATTGCATTCAATAGAGTCTAACAAAATAATTCTGTAAGATCTTTATTTGATGGATAACTTATCTTGAAGACTCAATAATCTCAATAACATTTTTGCCCACATGAGGTTTGACCACAGATACCAACAGACATGGTATAGTTCAATATTCTCTTTTGTTTTTTGTTTGTTTGTTTTTTTTCTTCATTTTTTTCTTTTTCTTTTTTTTTTGAACTTGTCCTTAGCATCGATGATTTTTGTCATGTCTTCTTGCAATTTGCTTGTTCTTGAATGTTGGGTTTTTGTTCTTAACACCCCCTTTCTATCGATTGTAATGCTGTCACTGTTTTCTCAAACTACAAATATCTTATTTGCCCCCAATGTGAGAGTGTGATCCATGTCGGGTTTTTTCTAAAGAAATATCCTATCAGGCTCAAATTGTGATTAACAAGGGATATATATATATTTCAAGAATAGTGAAGGAAATAATAAAGATGATCTTTTATCATTTCAAGCAAAGTTGGTTATAACTGATAAATTTTGACATCGTCCAATGTAATGATTTCGATGTGCAAGAGTCATGATTCACAGGTCTATAACTACCAAATCCATTACATGTCAATATGCATAATGGTAAAGCTTAGTTCTATGTTGTGGTCCAAAACTCGGTGTATGGGCTCAAAAAATTGTTTGGTCACCTGATATTGGTTACCATGTCATTTAACAAAAGATGGGTCAATTCTGCAATCAAAATACTTCTAATTTTCAGGAATGATAAGCTTTAAATTCTGCATGTTGGAGTTTGATCAAAATATTTTGTCAAAAATAAGAATGTTAAACATCTTTTGATTTCAGAACAACAAAAAGACAAAGAAAACACATGTTTCAATACAATGATGATTTAACCCCAAAACAAAGAGATAGTCGAAGAGAGAAAATTATTGACGAGGTGACACTTTTCTCAGACTTTCTCAACAATCATTCTTGTCTTGTCACTGCTCATTGATTTTTGTTATGCTCGTGATGATATGTTGATGACACTGTCAATGATAACATCCTCCACAAAACTTGACTTGCCATTTGCTGATTAACTTCCACACTTGATTACTGAAATTCTTGCAATTATTCATCTCCATTACCTAGATTATGCCGTATAAGGAACGCATAAAATTTTCAATGTTTTGCTCCACCATGATCCTCATTGGACATAAAAGTGAATCAAGCTAGGAAGCACTCTAGACAAACCACCAAAGTGCGCAAATCACGAACAATTTCATCATACGGTGAAAAGACTCTTTTTACAGCAACTTCAGTTGGTCGAGCAATATAATGTTGCAGTGCACATGCTTTGATCTCTCAGACACCAGATCAGATTCGACAATACCATATTGTGTTTTCACACTCGGGATATTTTATCTTGGCTTTAAAAGGGCAAAATTGTGTGCAAAATAACATGGTCTTCTGTGCGTGGTGGCATAAAACTCCTTGATTTGTTAATGCCGCAACAACTCCACATGATCAGGAGAGATATCAAATGATACTTAAATGGATTGACAATTTCTTTGACTGATGCTTGCTTTCTGAAAGTGGATTCATACATGAACTAGCCGCACTCCTTAAAAGGCAACCTGATTTTTCCACAATCTCCATTGATGAATGCATTAACACTTTGCATATGATATCTTAGCGTATGTCTCAACTGATTTCATCGGAGAGCAGAGAACTTTGTTGTTGGCTTGCAGAAAAACACGAATAATGTTTCTGTATCGGTGTGAGTTCTTGTCAGCAATTTCAAATGTCAACGACTCTTGCCCCTTCAGAGGATGACAGATTGAGGGACCTCTATTTCAAACTGTGGGAATGCATGTTGAAACTATGCATGTTTTTTTTTGGGTTTTTTTGACAGGCTTGCCCTTCAAGGAGTGACATGTGGTTGTAAAAATTGCATGATATGCTTAAACTCTACAATGAAAAATTCTTAAGTGACGACCACTGCGTCGCCCATAAGTCTTGAATTCAAGATGCTTCGAGTAGGGTTTGCCTTAATGCCAAAACAACCTAACGATTAGTTCTAAATTTTGGGCAACAAATGGTGAGTTTGCTAGTTTGGTCTCTAAACAAGGTCTCTTGTTGTCCCAGTGATCACCTTCATGAAGGCAATATGGGGGCTTAGCAGGTAATGGGATGATACGTATACCAATCACTACCAGTCTAAACAATCAGCGAAGAGTTGGGGTTTACACAAACTTAAATCTTGAATCAAGTCATACGTAAGCTGTTAGTCCCCCACTTAACTTAAATTTGCAAACCACAAGAATGTCACTCAAATAAATTAACCATGAATGGACATATGTACATATGAACAAAATAATAATAAAAATATGGAAACATAACTAAAAATAAACACATGTAAAAATTCAAACACATCAAAACAAATAAAAACACATCAAAATAAACAAAGCTTAGTCCAATATTTTTTCAGAAAAAAAACCATTCCCCAGTTGAGTCGCCATCCTGTCACACCCCTCTGCGAGTGCGCGGTGTCACGACGACTCTTCCTGTGAGTGGGGGAAATTAAATGTCGGGGTTTTATCTTTATTTTCGTGAAAAATGGGAGTCACCACCTAGTATTGTGGCTACTAGGAAACCTAAACTGGTCTTTTAGAGACTCTAAAGCAAGGGACTAGTTGTGTAAAGGGAAGGTTTTAGCACCCCTAGTACGCCATACCTAAGGTAAGCTGCTTGGTGCTTTGGTTTGCCTTATGATTGCTATGATAAAGCCCGACCCGCTTCACTCAAGCATGGCTTGCATGAACAGTGGGATGTGAATTACGTTCAGCTGCATGCAGGCGAGATGAAGAAGGTGATGAATAGTAATATTTCGAGTATGATGAAAGGAGAAACTGTTAGTACCATTGAGTAGAGGAGGTCGAGGTGATGATTCCTGTGGTTGTGGCGTCAGAAACGGAGGCCTATGGTGGCCGGAATGGACATCGAAAAGTGGTCGGGTCACGTTACAACAGCTGCACTGCCTCTGTTACTATCGCCTGGGATCGTGGTTGGGTTACCGGTGTTGAGGGATAGCTTCAGGTGATGACAAAGTGGCTCTAGGTGGTCGGAGATGGTGGCCCGAGGAGGAGAGAGAGAGACGCCGGAGTGCCTGGTTTTAGTGAGAGAGAGTTGACTGAAATGAGAGAAAAGGGAGAGGAAAGGAGTTAACGACGTCGGGGCTGGTGAAGAAGATTACTTGTGTTTTTTACATAAATTTCCCTCCTGATTCTCTACTTTTTTTCTCTTGTTCGATCGTTTCCTGCTTCCTCCCCATTGTCCTCTTTTTTCTTCTTTTCTTCGTGATTTCATTCCTTGTTATTTATAGCCATGAGAGGCAACCCTTCGGCCGCCCATGATGTGCAATGAAGGGTTGCCGCCGCCTGAACATTCATTGCAGGGCACGCCTGAACCTGCAGTGCAGGGCATGCTTGAACAGTGCAAATTTCAAAATATTTAGGAAGGTGAAAGTATGATTTGTCCCTCAATTTATAATTGCTCTAATTGCACCTCCAATTGAGTTTAAACTTATGATTTGTGCAATTATACTGTCGTTAGAATTTCAAATATTAGCCTTGACTTTTCGCGTCTTTTTTATTTTGGTCCTTGCTTTTTGATTTGCGCAATTTAACCCTCAATCGACCATTAAACTCTCAATGTGTTTAATTTGGCCCCCGATTTCGCATAATTGGCTTGGAAAAATTCAAATCGGTTTCTAAAAATTCAATCTGATCAATTGAACCCCAATTAAATGCAAGAACTTGATTTCTCATTGACTAAGCCCTTAATAAAATTAATTTGACTAATTTAAAGTATAATTAAGTCTTTGTACTTAATTAAATCCTGCAATTGGAGCCTAAATTAATTCTCAAACATAATTACACTTTTAAATTGGCCAACGATTAAATCAAACTAGCCCATAAAAATATAATTATATCTTTCGTCTTAATTTTTACACAGATTTATCCGATAATAAATTACTTTAGCCTTGACTCTGCGCTTTCCTTCATTTCTGGGCACAAAAAGAGGTACGGTTGATCTCTCGAAAACATCCAAAATTTTCACCTTGATTTTCCTACCGATAGCGACCTCTTTTATTTTGTTTTTTTGTTATTTTTGGGTAGACTTGGGGAATGACCCAAAATTGGGTGATGACAAGAATGTCATCGAAAATTGAGACAATTTTTTGAATAAACCATGGAGTTTTCAAAAAACAAAACTATAGATGGGCAGTTCACCCACAATTGAGACCATTTTTAGAAATAAAGATGGAGTTTTTCTATAAAAAAAACCCTACATATGAGAATGTCATAAAAAATTGAGACAATTTTTTGAGAAAATCGTAGAGCTTTTCCAAAAACAAAACTGTAGATAGGCAGGTCACCTGGAATTGAGACCATTTTTAGAAATAAAGATGGAGTTTTTCTATATAAAAACCATAAATATGAGAATGTCATCGAAAATTAGGACAAAGTTTTTAGAAAATCGTGGAGTTTTTCTTAAAAAAAAAACTGTAGATGGGAAGGTCACCCGCAACAGAGAACTTTTTAAGAAATAAACATGGAGTTTTTCTTAAAAAAAACCCTACTTATGACAATGTCATCAAAAATTGAGACAATTGTTTTAGAAAATTGTGGAGTTTTTCTAAAAAAAACTGTAGATGGGTAGGTCACCAGCAATTGAGAACTTTTTAGAAATAAACATAGTGTTTTTCTAAAATAAAATCTAAATATGACAATGTCATCGAAAATTGAGACAATTTTTTTAATAAACCGTGGAGTTTTTCCAAAAACAAAACTACAGATGAGCAGGTTACCCGCAATTGAGTCCATTTTTAGAAATAAACATGGAGTTTTTCTATAAAAAAAACCTTACATATGAGAATGTCATCGATTATTCATACAATTTTTTGAATAAACCGTGGAGTTTTTCTAAAAACAAAAGTGTAGATAGGAAGGTCACCCTGAATTGAGACCATTTTTAGAAATAAACATGGAGTTTTTCTATAAAAAAAAACCCCTATATATGAGAATGTCATCGAAAATTGAGACAATTTTTTGAACAAACCGTGGAGTTTTTCTACAAACAAAACTTTAGATGAGCAGGTCACTCGCAATTGAGAACTTTTTAGAAATAAACATCGAGTTTTTCTAAAAAAAACAACCTAAATATGACAATGTCATAAAAAATGAGACAATTTTTTGAATAAACCGTGGAGTTTTTCTAAAAACAAAACTGTTGATGAGCAGGTCACTCGTAATTGAGTCCATTTTTAGAAATAAACATGGAGTTTTTCTATAAAAAAACCTTACATATGAGAATGTCATCGAATATTTAGACAATTTTTGAGAAAATCGTGGAGTTTTTCTAAAAACAAAACTGTAGATAGGCAGGTCACCCGGAATTGAGACCATTTTTAGAAATAAAGATGGAGTTTTTCTATAAAAAAACCCTACATAAGAGAATGTCATCGAAAATTGAGACAATTTTTTGAGAAAATCGTAGAGCTTTTCCAAACACAAAACTGTAGATAGGCAGGTCACCTGGAATTGAGACCATTTTAAGAAATAAAGATGGAGTTTTTCTATATAAAAACCATAAATATGAGAATGTCATCGAAAATTGAGACTATTTTTAGAAAATCATGAAGTTTTTCTAAAAAAAAACTGTACATGGAGAGGTCACCTAAAATTGAGAACTTTTTAGAAATAAACATGGTGTTTTTCTAAAATAAAACCAAAATATGACAATGTCATCGAAAATTGAGACAATTTTTTGAATAAACCGTGGAGTTTTTCAAAAAAAAAAACTATAGATGAGCAAGTCACCCACAATTGAGTCCATGTTTAGAAATAAACATGGAGTTTTTCTATAAAAAAAACCTTACATATGAGAATGTCATCGAAAATTCAGACAACTTTTTGAAAAAATCGTGGAGTTTTTCTAAAAAACAAAATTGTAGATGGGCATGTCACCCGGAATTGAGACCATTTTTTGAAATAAACATGGAGTTTTTTTTATTTAAAAAAAACCTAAATATGAGAATGTCATCGCAAATTGAGACCATTTTTAGAAAAAAACATGGAGTTTTTGTAAAAGAACTGAAGATGGGCAGGTCAACTCATATTGAGACCAATTTAAAAAAAAACATGAAGTTTGTCAAAAACAACTGAAGATGGGCTGATCACCTAATATTTTGACCTTTTTTTAGAAATAAACATGGATTTTTTTCTAAAAAAAACCCTAAAGATGAGAAGGTCATAAAAGATTGAGACCATTTTTAGATAAAATCGTGGAGTTTTTCTAAAAACAAAACTCTAGATGGACAGGTCACTCGATAAAATGGTCTAATTATTGAGGCAATTTTTTGAAATAAACATGGAGTTTTTCTAAAAAAACTTAAAGATGAGGTCATAAAAAATTAAGACCATTTTTAGAAAAAAGCATGGAGTTTTCCTAAAAAGACAACTGTAGATGGGAGGTCACCCAATATTGAGACCATTTTTAGAAAAAGCATGGAGTTTTTTTGAAAACAAAACTGTAAATGGGCAGGTCACCCGATATTTAGGTCATTTTTAGAAAAAAGAGTGGAGTTTTTTTAAAAACAAAACTATATATAGGTAGCTAACCTAATATTGAGACCATAATTAGAAAACACGTGGTGTTTTTCTACAGATAAAACATAAGATGATCTGGTCACCCGTTATTAAGACTATATTTAGAAAAACATGGAGTTTTTCAAGAAAAGACACTGAAGATAAGCAGATTACCTGATATTAAGACTATTTTTTTTATAAAAAAAACAAGGAGTTTTTCGAAAAAAATGGAAGGTGGGCAGGTTATCTCATATTGAGATCATTTTAAAAAAAGCATGGAAATTTTCAAAAACAACTTCAGATGGGCAGGTAACCTAATATAGAGACAATGTTTAAAAATAAACATGTAGTTTTTCTAACAAAACATTAAAGATGAGAAGGTCATCGAAAATTGAGACTATTTTTTGTGGAGTTTTCCTAAAAAGAAAACTGTAGATGGGAGGTCACCTAATATTGAGACCATTTTTAGAAAAAAAAAATGGATTTTTTCTAAAAGAACTAAAAATGGGCAGGTCACCTCATATAGACCATTTAAAAAAAAAAAACATTGAGTTTTTAAAAAATAATTGAAGATGGAAATAAACATGGAGTTTTGCTAAAAAAAAACCTAAAGATGAAAAGGTCATCGAAAATTGAGATCATTTTAAGAAAAAGTCATGAAGTTTTTTTAAAAACTAAACTGTTGATGGGCAGGTCACCCGATATTAAGACTATTTTTAGAAAAAGTGTGGAGTTTATCTAAACATACATGTGTAGATGGGTAGGTCACTCGATATTGAGGCCATTTGTAGAAAAAGCGTGGAGTTTTTCTTAAAACAAAACTGTAGATAGGTAGGTAACCCGATATTGAGACCATATTTAGAAAAAGTGTGGAGTTTTTCTACAAGTAAAACAAAATATAAGCAGGTCAGCCGATATTAAGACTATTTTTAGAAAAAAGCGTGGTGTTTTACAAGAAAATACACTGAAGATGATCAGGTCACCCGATATTAAGACCTTTTTTTAAAAAATCAAGGAATTTTTCTATAACAATGGAAGGTGGGTAGGTTATCTCACACCGTAATTCCAGCGAAATGCGCCTAAGCCTAGCCTCCAAGCCACGATTACTCGTGTTGAGACCATGGAGAGTGCTACTCAGAGTAGACATTTGCTGATGAATCTTCAACCAGGACTTAATAAGGTTCCAAAGTTGCGATGACCAGTACAATGGAAAAATAAGTGCCGGTGAGATTCATTCTCCTGCAAGCAAAGGGGACAAGCTGGGTTTGGAGACAAACTGAGAGATCTTTCTTTCTTCTTTTTTGATCAAATGTGAGTATATTAAATATCAAAGTAACCATTCTAGAGAACCATAACAAACAAAGCTACACAAAGCAGAAAACCAAATGTTCAAACAAAAACACAAGGCAAACTAAAGCTTTGAAGCCATTACAGAAAAGAATCTAAACAAAGCTAAGCAACTATAAATTGATCCTAGCCTACATTGAGAAGAGAGGGATCCTTCACATGAAAATAGAAACTAGTGTAGAACAACATCTGAAATTTCTGAAAAATGACATCCACTAAGCTTCGATGCTTCTCAAACACTCGACTGTTCCGCTCATGCCAAATGGTGTAAATAGTTATAACCAAAGCCACATTCTGCATTCTCGAGTCAATGTTCTTTCTAGCAATACTTAGGCCACAGATAGCACTAGACAGAGAGGACATACGGCTGTTAATATGCAACTAAGATCTGATCCTAGACCATAAGAAAAATGTCCAACTACAGGTGAAGAATAGGTGAGCATGCGATTCCTCTGACTGAGAACAGAGCACACAAGTAGTATTCACACTCAAGAAGCGAAGATGATCTTTAGTTTTAAGTTTACCTCTGACTGCTAGCCATAACACAAAGCTTGCTCTAGGCAATGACCATTGCTCCCAGACCACCTTATCCCAGTGAACCACATCATTCCTGAATCTGAAATAATTATAAGCATCAACTGAGAATGGACCAACCAAAGCACGCCAACTCTGCATCAAGGAGATAACCTGAGGAGATCCACCACAATCATGAAGGAGGCTATCCTTTAAAGAGAGGTTAGATTTTCATAGAGGAGAGGACTTATGAGCAGAAGCTGCACAAATTGAGTGATGACCCAAGTAGAAATGATGAACCCGTTGAATCCAGAGAGAGTCTGTTTTACAATGGATGTTCCATAGCTGCTTGGCCAGAAAACTCCTATTTTTACCAACCATATCAAGCAACCCCCTACCCCCCTCAGCTTTGGGAAGATAAGCCGAATGCCATGCCACAAGCGCGAGTTTGGTTCAAAAAATTCCTACACAAGCAAATAATCTGATGGATAACATATTAGGGCATAGGAAAGATGTTTAGCTAGAATTGGACCATCTCCTAGATAATGGACTTAAGGAGCTCAAGCCGGCTAGCATAGGAGAGATGCTTCCCCATCCAACTTTGAAAGGCAGCCTCAAGGCTATGGAGGAGAGGGGAAAATTGACTAGCAAGTCGCCTATGAGGACTCAAAGGAACACCCAAACATCTGAAGAGGAAGGAGCCCTCCACAAACCCGGTATCCTGGAGAATCTGAATTTTAACCCGGTATCCTGGAGAATCTGAATTTTAACCCTGTCATCCACTCCACCAAAGTAGATAGAAGATTTTGTTGCATTAATATCCAAACCCGATGTTCTGCCAAAAACCTGTAACTATTGGTGGAGAATATTAACTGATGACCTATCTCCTCTACACAAGAGGAGGACATCGTCAGCAAAAGCAAGGTGGAAGATATCATGAGAGCTACATTTCGGGTGATATCGAAACTCAGGATTCAAGGAACCAATTTTCAATAATCTAGTTAGGTACTCCATGCAAGCAATAAACAGGTAGGGAGAGAGAGGATCACCTTGCCCGACCCCACTTTTCCCTGGAAAAAAACCATGAATATCACCATTAACTGAAACAAAGAAAGAAGCAGTTTCAACACATTCCATAACTAGGTGAACCAAGCGGGGCGGGAAGCCAAGAAGCAACAGGATCTGGTTTAGGAAGGGCCACTGCACAGAGTCAAAGGCTTTCCTGAAATCAATCTTTTTCATACATCTCGGCGAAGATCGCTTTCGACCATAGTGTCTAAGCAATTCCTGTATGAGGTTAATATTATCTGACATACACTTGCCACTAAGGAAAGCATTTTGCGCTAGGATGATAATATCCTAAAGAGCAGTAGCCATTCTATCTACTAGAATTTTAGAGATAACCTTGTAGATGACATTACAGCAAGAGATAGGCCGAAAATCAGATGGAGAGGAGACATTTACCAATTTGGGCACCAAGGCAATAATGGAGTGGTTAACTTAATTCAGGAGCTTTCCAAAGGAAAAGAAATCCCGAATAGCAGAAAAAAAGTCCTCACCGACAACTTCCCAAGATTTCTTGGAAAAATAGGAACAGAACCCATCCGGCCCAGGAGCTTTATCATTACCAAACTGAAAAGGGTGGAGTGGACCTCCTCAATAGAAACCAGGGAAAAAAGGAGAGAATGGGAGCTTTCATCAAGACATCTTCCACTCTGAACAACCGAGGCCTCAACAGGAGTTGTAGCCTTGGAGGCACCAAGAGAGCTCTGAAAGAATCTGACAAATTCTGCACCCACTTCCTCAAACGAAGTAGTCAACTGGCCATCACTACACCGGATAGCGGGAATGGTGCTTTAACGATGTTTATGGCTCATCATAGCATGGAAAAATTTGGAGCCCTTATCACTGTCTTTAAGGAAAGAGGCCTTAAGCTTTTGACCAAAGAATATCTTCTCAAAGGATTTCAAATTGACCAAGCACAGACGGAGAAGCCTGTCCTGTGAAAGAAGATCCTGGTTATCCCTATCAGCGTGCAGCCAAATCTAATGCTAAACCAACTACCCTTCAGTTCTCACCACTCTTTCTAAGATGTGGCTAAAATGCATCTTATTAAGGAGCTTGAGAGGGCTCTTTAGGAGTTTTAGCCTTTTACGGAGAGAGAACATGGGAGAGCCGAAGACATTAGAATGCCAGCAATCATGAAGGAGACCCAAACACTCCGGGTGAGTAGCCCACATATTGAAGAATTTAAAAGGCCTATTTCCCAAAGCTTGTCTTGGACCAATATCAACCGAGATGGGGGAGTGATCAGAGAAGGTCACTAGAGAAGTGAGTTGCAGAGTGGACCAAAGATGGTTGACCAGGGCTCTATCAATCTTCGACCAAATGGTTCCATTGGACCAAGTAAATTGGCAACCATAATAATTGAGGTCTTGAAAATCAAGATCACAACAGCATTTCCTAAAGTCCGATACTTTATAAGTAGTGACTGGCTCACCATTGTGCTTATCATGTTGAGATAGGATGGAATTGAAGTCCCCAAGCACAATCCAAGGAATTTGCGGAGCCCATTGCTGCAAATTCGTCCATAACAGCCTTCTAACAGTAATAGTATTATGCCTATAAACAAAAGTGGTTGCAAACCTGTAATGTTTAGCAAGACAACAAATATTTACACGGATGCCTTGGGTATCAACTAACTCAACATGGACAGTTTTGGGATTCCTAGCAACATTAGACATGTCTACATTAGAAATTTATTTCCATTGCTTCAGCCAAAAATTGTAGAGGTTAACAAGCCTAGATAAAGCTAGCTTGGTTTCCAACAAACCACACACATCAATTTTACACTTCTTCATAAGGCTAACCACCTCATGCTGCTTTAGTGGATTATTTAGCCCTCTAACATTCCAACAGTAGATCAACATCAATTTGGGGAGCGAACTCCACCAGTACCTATCTTTTTATGGGTATTCCGACTTGTTCTGTTCCTGGTAGCCACCCCTACCAAGACTACCTCTGCAGCGATGGCTGGAGCAACTTTAGCCCCACCCTGCGGGTTATTGCACGAGGCACTTCGCGACTAGCAGTGAGGACTAAATTTCCTGCTTGTAACCTTCGTCTACCCATCCTAAAAAAGGGCAGACTCAAACTACATGGGATCAGTGTGCTGTATATGTACCTCGACAGCCTCCATGAGAAATGGAACAACTTTGTCATTGTCCCTTGCGGCAACAGATGCACAAGGACATTAGTTATAGCAGCTAGGCCAACCTCGCAATCCAAGCCCTCTCGACCATCAACAATAGCCTCATTATCCCCTGGAGCAGCCTCACTGTTATACCCTGCAATCTCAGGCCACAAAGCAGCAACCTCACTAACAACAACAGCACATGCACAGAAGCATCAACAGAGGTTGCAACAATTAACGCATAACCCATACCCTTCTGCACATCAGCAACAACTGCACACCCCACACTCTTCTGCAACCCAGCAATAACTTTACCATCCGTCTTTTGCTGCACATCAGTGGTAACCTCTGTTTCCCCTGAAGCAGGGGCTGCTGGACACCCTGCAGCAGCCTTAAGGAGCTTTTTATTGGCCTTAGCACAAGCTGTCGTAGTGTGCCCTAACACTTTGCAAGTTTTACAAAATTTCAGCAAAGTTTCATAAACCACAGGTTGAACCAACCGAGCTCAATCAGGCAACAGAATCTCAATAGAAAGCATTAAATCAGCCATAACATCCATTTCAATGAGAACTCTAGCAAAAGATAACCTAGACATGGATGCGGTTAGCTTATCACATTGAATAGGCTTTCCAATCATTTGGACAACCAATTAATGTACCAACACTTTAATGAAAGATTTGGAAACTTCACCCAAACTAGCACCCTAGTCCTCTCTTCCGACGCAAAATCAAAGTATTCAGTCATGGGTTTTAGCATCAAAGGTCTGCCATACACTAAGTAAGGGTCATTGTTCAGGACAATCTCCTCAAAATCAACCTCTTTTTTTTTTTCTCTTCAAAATGTAAGTATATATTGAAATATTAAAGAATAAAACAAGCTGAGAGACAGCAAAAACAAAAATAACAGAAAGGCACCGCAAGAGAACATGCTCCCGGGCCAGGATAAGCTAAAAGGAGCTATAATAAGCTAAAAGAGGCTAAGAAAAAGACAAAGTATCTGCTCACAACCCAATAAAGCAGTCGACAAGCTAGGACACATATAGCATGAAAACCAAACAACAAAAAAAACAGACTAGAAAGAGGGAGAGCCAAACAGACCAGCAGCAACAAAGTAGAGTAAAAGAATCAACTCAAGCCAGACAAAATCAACCTACAAACAGAACAAGGGAAGACAAGCAATCAAACCCAAGGAGACAAGCAAGCATCTCAGCCAACATCAAGAGAGAAGTGATCCTTTTCATGGAAATGGAAAATTGTGCAGAACATGACTTGGAACTTCCGGAACATCTTCTCTTTCGAGGTGCAAGAATTATCAAAAAGCCTTTTGTTTCTCTCATCCCAAATCAGATAAACAGTAATGCCTAGGGAGGCTCTCCGCATTCTGGAAACCACGACATTTTTTTTGGATTTTAGACCTCGAAGAGTGCTAGAAAGGGAGCTCATCCGACGGTGGATACCCAACTAAAGGACAATCTTCCCCCATAAACTAGAAGTTCAAGGACATTTGAAGAACAAATGGAAATGCGATTCCTAATTTTGATTGCAGAGCATACATCTAGTATCTGCTGAATGAAATGTAGTCGATCCTTGGCTTTAAACTTACCCAATACCACAAGCCACAACATAAAACAATATTTCAGCATAGACCAGTGCTCCCACACCACGTTATCCCAATGGATCGTGCAGCTCTTCACTCGAAAGTATTAATAAGCATTAGCTAAGAAACAACTAGCACCTGCATTCTAGTCATTCAAGTTAGCAATAACAGATGAGCCACCACCACAATCCTGAATAAGCTAATTTTTTTATGGAAATTAAGGTTTTCCAAATCAGAGATGAAGCTTTAACAAATTGAGTGACTCGGAAGAAAGAAATGGTGTATCCACTTAATCCAGAGAGAATCAACTTTTAGATGGATATTCCAAATGTGCTTTACCAAGAAGCTTTTATTTCTGGCTTTGATATCAAAAATTCCAGCCCCGCCTTCCTGCTTGGGCAAACAAATATTTTTCCAAGCTACCAAGGCAGACTGAGAATTAATAACATTACCAGTCCATACGAAGTTCCTGCAAAGGCAGATAATATTCCTGATTGAACCATACCATAAAGGATAGACCGTAGTAACTCAAGCCTTCCCGCGTAGGAAAGTTACTTGCCCACCCAACTCTGAACTGTAGCCTCAAGTTTGTGCAGGAGAGGAGAGAATTGACTAGCCAATAACCGATATGGGCTTAAAAGCACACCTAGATATTTGAAAGGGAAAGATCCTTCCAAGAACTCTGTAGCTTGCAGGATATCTTGCTTCAAACCATCACCAACCCCTCCAAAATAGATGGAGGATTTGGAAGGATTAATCTCCAAACCTGAAGTCTGCCCAAAAAATTGCAATTGATGGAGAAGGGCAAGAATAGATGGCTTGTCTCCTCTAGAAAGCAAAAGGACATCATCAACAAATATCATGAGGCTTACACTGCGGATGAAAGCGAAAGCCATGCTGCCTAGACGCTCCCTTAAGCATGCGAGAGAAGTACTCCATGCAAGTAATAAAGAGATACGGCGAGAGAGGGTCCCCTTGCCTAATACCACTTTTCCTCAAAAAGAAGCCATAGAGATTCCCATTAATCGCAATAGAGAAAGAGGTTGATTCCACACATTGCATAACCAAGTGAGTGAATTTCATAGGGAAATCGAGGAGTCCCAAAAGGTCGCGAAGAAAAATACATTGGACCGAGTCAAAATCTTTTTTGAAGTCAATCTTCATATGAGATTTGGGAGAGGTTCTCTTCTTACCATATTGCCTAAACAACTCCTGAACCAGATTAATACTATCCACCATAGCTCTACCACCAAGAAAAGCATTCTGCATAGGATTAATGATATCCCCCAAGACAAGAGTCATACGATCTGCGAGGATTTTAGAGATAACCTTGTAGATCACATTGCAGTAGGAGATCGACTGAAAGTCACTAAGAGTGACAGCATAAGCAGATTTGGGAGTAAGAGAGATAACCGAGTGATTAATCTGCTTAAGCAACTTCCCAAAAATGAAGAAATTCTTAACCATAGCGCAAAAGTCATTTCCCAAAACCGGCCAAGCAAATTTGAAGAAATAGGAGGTGAACCCATTAGGCCCCAAGGCTTTTTCATTACCGATACCAAACAAGGCTTTCTTGATATCATCATTAGAAACTGGCGTTGAGATGAGCTCACAAGCATTAGAAGAAATACACGGCCCACTGCGGACAATAACGCTCTCCAGAGGTAAGTTGGCTGGAGGAACCATAGAGATTTCTGGAATAGGTGTATAAATTCTTCACCAACTTCATCCTCAGAGACAGTAAGAAGACAATTACTTTTCTGAATAGCTGGAATATAGTTTCTACTATGCTTCTGACTCATCAAAACATGGAAGAAACAAGAACCCTTATCACTATCCTAGAGAAAAGCACATTTGAGCTTTTGCCCAAAGAATATCTTTTCAGCAAGCTTAAGATTAATGAGATGAAGTGAAAGCTTCTTGTCCTCCATAACCAGCTCAGAATTGAATGAATCCCCATGGAGAGCATTTTGCAAAATATTCAAATCCGATTCAGCTCTAGACATCCTTTCAGAAATGTGACTAAAATGCAGCTGGTTAAGCTTTTTACGAGGATTCTTCAACACCTTAAGCTTTCTGCAGAGAGACAACACGGGAAACCCCAAAACTTCTAGAAGCCAACTCTTGGAGATAGTATGAAGAAAATCAGCATGAGACACCCATATATTAAAGAATTTAAAGCTACGATGACTCTTATTCTGTTGATCAAACCGAATCATAGCAAGAGAATGGTCTGAGAATGCACCTTGATTACCAAAGTGAACATTGGCAGATTTCTAAAGAGCTGACTAATTAGGATTAACAAGAACCCTATCAATCTTACTCCAAATCTTACCATTAGACCAAGTAATGTGACAACCAGTATAATTAAGGTCACACAAACCCAAATCAAGACAACATTTATGAAAATCATCAATTTCATATGTAGAAACAACACTTCCATTTAGCTTATCATCTTGAGACAAAATTGAGTTAAAATCATCCAAAACCATCCAAGGATCCGAGAGGCACAACATATGCAAACTATCCCATAAATCTCTCATTGCAACAATAGTATGCAAACCATACACAAACATTACATGAAAATTGAATTGATTCACAAGGTTGCTACTAATAACATGAATACCTTAAGAAGAGTAGTCAACAAGGTCCACCCTAACCGTAGTAGGGTTCCAAAAGATGACAATTTTGGCAGAGGAAGACGTAACAACATTCGTCAAGAAATTCCAATGCTTCAACTGAAATCTCTGCATAGCCTCAACCTTAGAAGAAAGCATTTTAATTTCCAACAAACCACTAACATCCACTTTGTTCTTTTTCATGAGGTTAACTACCTTATGCTGCTTTAGAGGACTGTTAAGTCCTCTAACATTCCAGTAATGGATAATCATTGGAAAGTAGGATTGGTAGGAGACATCCTACCATAGTTGCTGGATCCATTTATAATAAGTTTAGCTCCTTTCCTTATGGTGACTCCATGTGATAACCCCTCACTATCCTGCCCTTTATTTCCATCCAATGTGCTAGCTTTGTGCCTTGTAGCTACCCCAGGATCATGAGGAGCAGCCGAACAAACCACATCAGACCCACCACCCGAAGTTGCTACCTGCTTCGCATGCCTGTTACTTTGTTTCTTCTTCTTGACAATTTCCATTCTCCAACAGCTGCTGCCACTTCTGCGTACATAGGATCACTGGAAAATGAAGCAAAGTTAGCCCTGCAAACACTATCATCCACATTACCTGGAAGCTACAGACCAGAACTGAGAGCTGCACTGTCAGCCCTAGCAGTTGTATCTGCAAAAGGCACATCCCGTGCCACAGATCTGCCCCTCTTGTTATTTTTATTTCTTTTCACAGCAACTGGGACTAGAGGCTCCATAGTCACATCTTAATCAATATCTCCTTCTATAGGAGCCTTAGAGCAGGATTCAACTAAGTGCCCAAGAACCCTACAATGTTTGTAGAATTCAAGCAAAGTTTCATATACAACCTCCTGAACAAGAGAGACTCCATTCGGCATACAAACATTAAAGGACTGTGGGAGGTCCTCAAGGTGATCAACTTCAACCAAAAATCTAGCATAGAAAAGGCGAGTCATGGAGAACATCAACATATCACATTGAATTGATTTTCCAAGAGCACTAGCAATTTTAGAAAGACAATTTGAGGACCAATATTTGAGAGGGAGATTTGGCAACTTAATCCATACCGGGATAGTAGACATTTCAGCAGAATTGAAATCAAAATACTTTGGCATTTCTCTTAATATTAAAGGTCTACCAAAGATGAGGTAGGATCCCCCTTAACACTACAAGTTTATCAGTTTCATTTTGAAATTTATATACCAACCATCCAGATTCATGAATATTCAACGCAGCCTCACAATGCCAAGAATTCGAAATAATGCTACTCAAGGTTTTGTAACTAGGGAATTTACCCAAAACATACCCAATGAGACAAAATTTCCATAAATCACAAGCAACATCAACATCAAGATCATCATCAACTAATTGCATGTTCTAGCAGCTGTAATTTCAGAGAAATGCTTGAGTTTAGAATAATTTGATGAGTTGTGATTAAAAGCGAATAAATTCCTCCACTGACCTATGGGAGCTGACGGGGGCACAGAGGCACCCGAGTCCTCAACTGGAACCCGAGGAGAAGAGACACCATTGGTTGCAGGAGGGGGGTTGATGAAGATATCATCTAGATCCAAGTCTGAAGATTCACTCGAACATGAGTTAGAATCACTCAATGAAAACTCTTCCTCTTCTGTTTCCTCTACACTGAAAAAATTTTCTGGGGGGCATGCTCACGATGTTGATTGGAATGTCCAACACCATCAGGAGCTAAAGAAACGTTACCTAAGTTGTTGATTTTTGATGGGTTTGTCTTGACAAGGGGTTTCAATTCTTGGGTTACATCACGGACAAAAGGTGGAGGGGAAGTGGTCATTGCAAATCAACTCTTTCTTCTTCTTTTTTTATCAAATATAAGTATATAAAAAAGATCAAAGAGAAACCATGCCGGAAAAAGCAGGTTCGAGAATATATAGAAACAGAGGATAAACCTCTGAGAAACGAAAACAAATAAAATATAAGCGATTAAAGGAACATGCTCCCTCAACGCGGAAAAACAGAACTGAAAAGGAAACCACAAGCTAACCCGAAGCTGAAAAGCAAGCCCAGCCAAAGAGCCTAACACAAACACAACCCGAGGCCCAAGAGAAGCTCGACCCAAAAAGACCAAACCAAACCCAAACCAAACCAAAGGGTGAAATTTGGCCCACAAAGCACCAAAAAACAGCAAGGGAAGAATGGGCAGGGCCCAAAACCCTTCACACTCATCCCCACAAACCAAGACCCAGACCTTGGAATTCGTCCACCCCGAAGAAGAAAGCCTCCCTACAGACGCTACTAGCACACTTCCCCAAAACAATCGAAAGAGGAAGGAAATGCTACAAACAAATGGGCTACCTAGAAAGACAACCAGCTTAGCTCGCCAGCCACCCAAGACAGCCTGCAAAGAAAGAATAAAAGGCAAAGCAACAAAAGCAGGAGAGCTGCACATGCCACCAGCCATAAGAGGAAAGCCTTACACACTGTAGAAACACAAGACTCAAGGCAAACCCAAAAGCAGAAAAGTCAGCACCCAAAGTCAAACCAGCTCCCAAGGCACCCACCTATAAGCCAGTCGACCTAGGCAGCCCATAAGGAGCAAGAAAGCAAGAGCAAAAGCTAACAAACTCCAAAACAAAACATATAAAGAGCAACGACTTTTACCAGCCAACCCAACCATGATAACTCCTCCAACCCAACCAACCTACATGCACAACCACAACACAAGCCCCGAGACAATCCAAATTGAGGAAATAGCAGCACCCAAGGCACTCCAACACCCAATGAACCCAGCAAAAAGGCAACCGACTCAACCAACCAAAACAAGATAGCTCCTCAACCCAACCTAGCCTTGTCAGGCTACCCCAAGGGCTACAAATTGCCAAGCTTGCAACGCTGGGAACAAGACAGCACCCTATCCCACATCAACCCAAGGGTAATCCACAACCAAGCCAAGCTAACCATCTTTGACCTGAACCGGGACTAAGAACCATCCGCGAAAAGAATCAAAGAACAAACCCCAAACCAGACCGAGAACCAAGAATGTCATCCGAAATTTAACTTGTGGTGGTCCTTTTCCCAAAAGTGGAAGATGGTAAATAACATTTCTTGGAATTTACAAAAGATCTTGTTCACTGACAATTGGGTTACATGGAAAACCCGATTGTTACGCTCCTCCCAAATTAGGTACACCATAATTCTCAACGAAACATGTCTAAGCTTGGACTCCATGCTATGGCCACCCGTGTTGAGACCGCGAAGCACACTACTTAAAGACAACATCTGCCGATTAATCCTCATCTAGGACGTATTTAGGCTCCAAAGTTGTGCGAACCAATAATAAGCAAAATATAAGTGCCGATGAGATTCGTTATCCTGCGAACAAAAGACACAGATTGGATCTGGAGACATGAACTGAAGGTTGCCCAAGGCAGCTAGCCATAGAATAAAATTATAATGGGGCAGAGACCAAGAATCCCAAAAGGCGTGCAACTAATTAACCTAATCCCCTCAAAGCCTGAATAATCGTAAGCATTCCTAGAGAATTTATCACCGCTATCTCAGCTTCTGACCAAGCTAATAGCAGCTCTTTGATTGCCACATGCATCCATGAGTTGATTTTTTAAAAGCATTATGACCTTCCAAAGCGAGGAGGAGGTTTTATTCGTCTGCGCAACCCAGATAACAGAAGAATTGAGGTAATCATGATGCACCCATTGAATCGAAATTGAGTCTATATGAGATGAATATTCTAGATATAACTAGCTTAGACAGATCTGCTTCTAGCTTTCAGATCCTGCAACCCCTTCATTCTTCAAAAGATAGACTTGCTTCCAAGCCACCAAAGCAGCTTTTAAACCAATACACCCTAACCACAAGAAACTCATACAAATAATGATGATACAAGATATAACAATTCTATTAAACACAGACCGAAGTAATTCCAACCATTCAACATAAGGAATTTACCAAACCAACCCTGAATAGCTATCTCCAGCTTATGCAAAAAAGACGAGTACTGACTAGCCAAAAGATGATGAGGGCTAAGTGGCACTCCCAAGTAAATAAAAAGAAACATTCCTTCGACAAAACCAGTAAGTTGCAAAATTTCAATCTTCACATTCTCCTTCACACCTCCAAAATAAATGGAGGACTTAGAAGGATTTAGATCAAGACCTGATACTGAACCAAAAGTTCTAAGCTGTTGAGAAAAGATATGCATCAAACTAAGATCTCCCCTACAAAGTAGTAGGACATCATCAGCAAACACAAGATGAGAGATGCCAAGCGAACTACACTTTAGATGAAAGTGAAACCCGATAGATGGGAAGACTGCTTTAGCATTCTAGAAAAATACTCTATGTAATAGATGAAAAGATAAGGCGATAAAGGGTCACCCGCCTGATACCGCTCTGACCTTTGAGAAACCCGTATAGGTTACCATTAACAGCAACAGAGAAAGAGGCAGAAGTAACATATTGCATGATCAGATGAACAAACCTCAAAGGTAGCCCAAGCATGCCAAGTAGACTCTGCAAGAAACCCCACTAAACCGAGTCAAAAGCTTTCCTGAAATCAATTTTCATAAGACATTTAGGAGAAGTCATTTTACGACCATATTCCCGAAGCAACTCTTGATCTAAGAAGATATTACCTGCCATCTTCCGCCCACCCAAGAAAGCATTCTGTATCGGGCTAATAATATCTGGTAGAACCCGAGCTAACATGTCTGAAAGAAGCTTAGCTATCATTTTATAAATGACATTACAACAAGAGATCGACCGAAAGTCACTAGGATTAGAGATTAGCAGATTTAGGTATCAATACAATGATGGAGTAGTTTATCATCTTAAGCATTTTCTTGGTTTTGAAGAAATCCTAAATAGATAAGACTTGGTCCCCACAATATCCCAAGCTTTTTTGAAGAAAAAAAAAGAAAATATGTCTAGACCGGGAGCTTTATCATTACCAATACTGAATAGAGCCACCTTAATGTCCTCACCTGAAAATGGAGCAAGAAGACCATCATGGGCAAAGGGATCAAGACGTGGCTCGCACCAACTAACCTCCATATCCAACGACGTCGTTTCCTTCAACACATCTAAGAGGTTCTGATAGAATTTAACAAATTCAGCCCCTGCCTCTGATTATGAGGTAGTAAGAACTCCATTACTGCCCAAAATAGAAGCAATGAACCGCTTTCGCTGCTTCTAACCCATGATAGCGTGAAAGAAACTAGTGCCCCTATCACAGTCTTTTAAATAATCACACTTGAGCTTCTGGCTAAAAACATCTTCTCTGCTGATTTGAGATGGACCAGATTTCTGCACATATTCTTCTCAATATCCAGAAGCTGAGAGTTGTCCCTGTTATCTTGCAAAACAGTTTGAATATTCTGAAGCTCACCTTTCAAACTATTAACCTTCTCTGAGATGTGACTAAAATGATGCTTGTCTAGCTCCTTCAAAGGCAGCTTTAACCTCTTCATCTTAGAGCACAAAACAAACATCGGCAAGCCATAAACCTCCAAGTTCCACGAGTTGGTCGTCACCTCAAGGAACTTATCATGCAAACCCCATATATTAAATAATTTGAAGTTGCGTCGCCCCGTGGCATGTCTATTACCAATCCAGATAATTGTTAGGGAATGGTCCGAGAAAGGAGTAGGCGGCTCATAATGGACCTAAATAGGACTCTGGATAGAGGACCATACGGGGTTCATCAAAACTCTATCTATCTTAGTCCAGATCCTACCATTAGACTAAGTGAAATGACTGCCTGAATAATTAACATTTGTGAGACCCAAGTCAGTACAATAGTGAAAAAAATATGAGGTTTCATAACCAGACACAGGCTCTCCATTATGCTTATCAACTTGGGATATAATAACATTAAAGTCACCAAGGATCATCCAGGGAGAACAAGAATCTCAACTCTTAAGATCATTCCAAAGAGCCCTCCTAGCAGCCATTGTATTATACCCATACACAAAGGTAGCTTTGAAACTAATTTGATGAACAAGACTACAAATGCTAATATGAAAACCCTACGCTGAACTAGCAATTAAACCCATTGAGACAGAGGCTGGATTCCAAAAAACAATGACCCGAGCAATATTACCAGGCACCTCAGCATTGGACAAAAACATCCAATTCTTCAGTCGAAACTTCTACATACTAGCTACCTTAGCAGCAGACAACTTAGACTCTAACAAACCAAAAACAGCCACACCCTTCTTCCTGATGAGGTTGACCACCTCATGCTACTTCAAAGGACTATTAAGTCCCCTAATATTCCAACAGTAAATTAACATAAATCTAGATTTTTCCCAACTGAAATACTCCACATCTATCCCAACTGAACAAACTGGATCCCCCAAACTAGTGACGGCATTTGCAGTAGTGCCTAGGCCTCAGGAAGAGTCATTAGCCACTCTAGATTTTTCATTTCTCTTTTTAACCACCGTCCACTAGCCGATATTAGATTCCATTTACATAGGATCAAACCGTTGTTCATCAAAAGACTCATTCAAAGAAGAATCCTGCACGTCATTAGGCCAAGGCAAATTAGGCCTAGGGGGCAAATGAGGAGCATTAGGCCAAGAGGGCTCTTCACTATCATTAGGCTAAGAGGCTTCTTCATTAGTTGTAGGCCGAGAGGTCACATCACTCAAGTGTTTCTCAATCGGTCTCCCTTGATCAAGAATCACCTCCTTAACCAGTACTCATTGTTTAACTGACACCTTTTCAGCTGCCGAGACCGCCTTGGCTGGCACGAGGCTTTTGGTACATTCTTATCCGAAGCATGCAGACAAAGAGAGATATTATGGACAATGACCTTACAATGCTTACAAAATCTGGACAAAGTCTCATAAATAACAGGCTGCTTCAAAGTTCCACCATTAGGCAGAGCAATAAATACTGTGTGTTTAAGGTTAGCAAGCAAATCAATTTCCACGAGTATTCTAGCATATGATAGTTGGGACAAAGACGATGTTAACATTTCACACTGAATAGGCTTTCCAAAAACACTCCCAATCTTAGATAAACAAAGAGTGGACCAACAATTTAGCGGAAGATTAGGAAGTTTAATCGAAATCGGAACGGTGGACATATCTGCAGTTGAAAAATCAAAATATTCAGGCATAGTTTTCAATATCAAAGGTCGTCCATACACTAGGTAAGGACCTCCACTAAGCACAACAAGTTTATCTTCTTCATGCACAAATCTAAAAACTAACGAACCTGATTCATGAATAGTTAGTGAAGCTTTACATTTCCAAGAGTTAACGATAACATTGTTAAGAGCTTTGAACCCCGAAAATTTAGACTCAATATACCCCACAATACAAGACTTCCACACATCCTTAATATTACCAAGGTCATTCTCAAGCAAGGAACAAAATGAGGCATTATTGAGTTCAGAAAAGTGTACCAATTTAGTCTCGCTTTCAACACTATGATTGGAAGAGAACAAGTCTTTCTATTTGTCATTCAATGCTTGACCATACTTCAAACCATTTGTCGTAGCCATGTTCCCCAAGCCTTTCATTAACAGTGGAACATCATTTTCCTTAACAATGGAAGGAGAAGAAGAACACTGCCACCAATTCTCTTAGCAATGGAAGGAGAAAAGGAACCAAATCTGCCAAGAACACTACCACCATGGGGTTGGACATGGCTATCATGCAACGCAAGACAATCCTTAGCACGCTTAACAGACATGGGAGAAGAAAAGAAGAACTTGGAAGCGTAAGCTTCATCATCTTTGCACAAGGCTGAACCAAAATCTTCTTCTTCCTCCTCACTATCTTCAAACTCTTCATAGTTAGGACCAAATCAGCCATGGGAGTGGCTGGACTTGGAAAGGCATGAACCACTACTATCATAGGTAGTATTCCTTTGCAAAGAGGAGGAGGAAGGGGAGGTTGAAGTTGCTGGAAAGGGGGTTGCAAGTGCAAGGACTAGGTCCTGCTGTAGCTCCTCATTATTCATCAACTTTGACACAACTTTTTTCTTCTTGTTTTTGGCCATGAATCTAAACAAGAAACACTTGTTTTTTCCTAACTGCCCTCTTTTTTTTTCTTTTTTTTGATCAACTGTAAGTATATTAAAGATCAAATGAGAACAAAGCTAGAGAACTCGTGAGAAAAGAATATACAAGACCGAGGAAAACTCGACAAAGAAATAAAAAAATAAACTAGCGAAAGAGGGAACATGCTCCCTATTCAAAAAACCAAAAATCCTAAAGGGAAGTAACCCTAGGCCCAACCTACCAAAAAAGAGATAGCTAGGATTAGAGCCGAAGAAAGAGGACCATAATATGGCCCATTGCCCAAATCCGATCCAGCCCAGCTGACACCCAAAGCCAAAGGATGAAGGGAGAAGAGCACCTAATCTGCCACATGAACAAACTTGCCACACGTTAACCCAAAAGATGAAAGAATTTAAGAACCACTTCTGCGCACCAGCACCCACAAAAAACCGAAAGCAAGCCAGCTGGTGATGGTGCATGATCATTTTTAGTTGGCAGAACGATTTGTCTAGTTATTCCATTAACAAACGAGGCCATAACTTGCTAACAAACGATTTGTTTAGTTGGAGGTGACCCTCTGCGACCAGCTTATTAGAGAGACTATAGCCTTCCAGGCCAAGGAAGTTTGAGGCATTAACAGGTTTGTGATGCCCTTTGATGTTCTGGGTCACACGAGTCTATAGCCTTGGCCAACAAACCCAGGTAATCTTTGAAATTTCATCGTGATGGGGATATATCATTGCAATTGTTGGTCTTCAACTAGGAATTCCTAGGAAGCGCAAGTCAACAGCTCGTGTTGACTATGTCCCTGCCCTTTGTACACACTGACCGTCGCTCCTATCAATTGAATGGTCTAGTGAAGCATTCGGATCGCGATGAGTGGGCAGTTCACCACTGGCGACGTCGCGAGAAGTCCACTAAACCTTGTCATTTAGAGGAAGGAGAAGTCGTAACAAAGTTTTCGTAAGTGAAACTGTAGAAGGATCATTGTTGGTAGTTCTTTTTGAGAACCCGAAAGAGGATCCCTATCCAAATTTGACTTGAAAAATCCCTCAGTTAAGCTCTTTTCTTCATAGCTCATCGACAACGAGGCAATCAAGATCTTAAAGCTTCCGGGATCTCTTTGACACTTGTCCCTGCAAAACGACCCACGAACCCGTGGCATGACAAGCTGGACTCGAGGGGCACCCCCCTTGCGTCCATGCATGTCATGGAGGGACGCATCTATGCCTAACACGGCTTGGCAATGAACCTCGACACGAGAAGCGCAAAGAAAATTGAGTAGCCTCGATGTCGAGGGTGCGCCTTCTTTTTTAGATAATCTGAATGACTCTCGACAATGGATATCTTAGCTCTCACATCGATGAAGAACGTAGCGATATGCGATACTTGGTGTGAATTGCAGAATCTCGTGAACCATCAAGTCTATGAACAAAAGTTGCATCAGAGGCCTCTTGGTCGAGGGCATGTCTGCTTGGGTGTCATGTATTGTTACACCTACTCTCCTCGGCTCACAATGGCAGGGATATTGGTCTCCTGCCCATGGTTGGTCTAAAATTAAGTCCTTGATGACAGTCACCATGACAAGTAGTGGTTGAGAGACCCCGCACATGTCTGAGTGGGTGTTACGCATCGTCGCACCCATTTTCCTCAGTTAACAAGGGTGGTGGTGGATATTGGTCGTCCATGCGCTCTCGCCGATGGTTGGCCTAAAATTGAGTCTTCGATGACAGTCGCCACGACAAGCGGTGGTTGAGAGACCCTCGGACACGGTCGTGCGCATGCTTGTCGCCCCCGTGACCTTCTAGACCCCCTAGCATTGGCTTTCAAGGATGCTCTCATTGTGACCCAAAGTTAGGCAGGACTACACTAGTAACGATAAGTGAACCAGGAAATGCCCGGCTTGAGAATTGGGTCCCCACAATGTCCAAATCATAGTCTAGAGAAATGTCCTCAGCAGCATACCAACCCATGTCCCCTCGAAAGGGACACCGGAGAGGGTGAGATCCCCTTCATGACTGGATCATGTCGCACCACGAGATGCTATTTGGGAGTCGGGTTGCTAGGGAATGTAGCCCCAAACAAGCGATAAATTCCGTCCAAAGCTAAATATGGTCAAGAAACAGATAGCAAACAAATATCGCGAGGAAAAGATGAAAAGGACTTTGAAAAGAGAGTTAAAGAGTGCTTGAAATTGTCGCTAGGAAAGTGGATGGGGGTCGGCGATGCACCCCAGTCGGATGTGGAATGGTGATAGTTGATCTGTTGATGTGCTCAGGGCATAGACTGATGCGGATCGCGGTGACGGCCTAACTCGAGCCTTTGAAACGCTTGTAGAGATGTCGTGGTCGTGATCATGGAGTACAACGCGTGTCGTCACTGCGTGCCTTAGCGCATGCATGCTCTGGCATCGCCATGTGGGCTTCCTTTTGTCCTTTCTTTAAACACGAACTAAGAAGTTTGACAATATGTGCGAGTCAATAGGCAAGTAAACCCATAAGGTGCAAAGAAGCTGACTGGCAGGATCCTCTCGAGGGTTGCACTGTCGGGAAGATTTGAGTAAAAGCATGCTTGTCGGGACCCGAAAGATGATGAACTATGCGTAAACAAGGCGAAGCCAGAGGAAACTCTGGTGGAGGCCCACAACGATACTAACGTGCAAATCATTTGTCTGACTTGGGTATAGAGGTGAAAGACTAATTGAACCACCTAATAGCTGGGTCCCTCTGAAGTTTCCCTCAAGATAGCTGGAGCTTAGTGCGAGTTCTATCAGGTAAGACTAATAATTAGAGGCATCGGAGGCACAACACCCTCGACCTTTTTTCAAATTTTAAATAGGGAGTACAGCACGGCTGCTTCGTTGAGCTGCGCTATAGAATCGAGAGCTCCAAGTGGTCCATTTTCAATATGCAAAATTGGCGGTGCGGGATGAATCAAAATCCAGGGTATAATGCCCAATTGTGTTGTAACCTAGAATCCACTAAGGGTGTTGGCTGATTAAGACAATAGGGCGGTGGTCATGGAATTCAAAATGCACTAAGGACGAGGTTTATAATAATTTAAAATGTTGTTATAATACAAAATTTATACAAAAAAGAAAGAAAGAAAGAAAAGGGGCTGAAATATAAAAAAAAGGGAGAAAGATAGGGCCAAATGGAATAAAGAAGAGATGGGACTATAAATACCCATCCCTTCTCTCATCCATGGCCGACTGGTAACTAGAAGGAGGGGGGAGAATTTTAGTAAACCCATATAAGCCTTGGAATTTCAAAGTGGAGGAACACAATCGAGTGGAGAATTGACAAGAAGAAAAGTGAAGAATTGGGGAAGAAAAAAGGAAGAAGAGTGGTTGGCAAAATACAAGGAGAAGAAGGATAAGATTCTTCTAAATTTGTGAAGTAAAGTTTAGATTTCATCAAAGTAAGAAATTCTAATTCTAATTTCTATGCAATTAACTTCAATTTGATTAGAAGTTCATGATTTTTTCTTGAATTAGGAATTAGGGTTCTTTAACATAACGTTGGGAAAATGCAGAAATGAGTGAGATTAAATGCACTAGAATAATCTAAATGCCTTAAAGAAGAGGACAAAATGAGTGCATAAAAGAGAGGAAGGGAACTCTTGGGCAAGTCTCGATTGAGATACTGTAGAGAGGGAATAAGGACTTATGAGTTTGTTTAACTAATTAACTTTGTACAAATGCCCTTAAGAGGACATAAATGAGAAGGGTTTATATGAATAAAGGGAAGACATGGATGTGTGAGGAAGTAAGGATTGAAGATGAATTGGAGATACTTTCCCCATCAGGAAAATAGGACAGATTCGTTACCCTATCTCCTGGGGGAATTTGGACCTGAAAACTACAAAATTAAGGGAGGGTCCTTTCATATAAGTTGTATCCGGAAGTGTTATCTTTCCAACGAATCTGACCCTATTTAATCTGGAGTCTTGGAACTCCAGATTCAAATAAAAATTTGAGGAGAGGTCAAGTTGTCACCCCTGTTGGCAGATTCGGCCAAGTTGATAAAAACGACAAAATTTAGCAATATTAAGAGTAGAGTTTGTTTTCTCACCCTTTATAAAGTGTGTCTTGATCTTAAAAAAAAAAGAATAAGTTGTGATCAAAATTGAATTCATTATGTCCACTTGGACTATTAATGAGCTGAAAAGTTAAAGGATAAAAATGAGGAATGTAAATGAGAAAAAAATGATTGGTAAAAGAGAAATGAATATTATTTCCATTGTTGTTGTTGTGTGTGATATGTGGACTAATATAGAATAATGATGGGTGTTTGTGGTTTTAGGAGGGATCACAGGAGGAATACAACAACAATAGGGGAATGCAAGTCGATTGTTTATAGCAGGTAGGTACTTGGTACATATATCTCCTCTAGTTAATAATTATTTAAACTAACTACTGAACTATAAGAAAACAATTTGGTGCTTCTTGATGAGGAAAAGAATAGGGGAAAGGAAAGGTCAAATGATAAAAAAAAAAAAGATTAGATAGAAACAGAGGACTAGATTTAAATTATGAGTTCTTTTGGAGGAAATGAATAATAACAACGAATTTTGGTAATGATTGTTTCTCAAATTGAATCATCCCCTGGATAACAGACTTAAGGAGCTCAAGCTGGCCAGCATAGGATAGATGTTTTCCCCATCCAACTCTGAAAAGCAGCTTCAAGCTTATGGAGGAGAGGAGAGAATTGACTTGTTAGCAGCCCGTAAGGACTCAAAGGAACCCCCAAATATCTGAAGGGAAAAGAGCCCTCAGAAAACCAGTGTCCTAAAGGATTTGAGATTTAACCCTGTCATCCACTCCCTCAAAGTATATAGAAGATTTTGAAGTATTAATATCCAATCCTGAAGTTCTGCCAAAAACTTGTAACTGTTGGTAAAGAATATTGATCGAGGCCCTATCACCTCTACACAAGAGTAGGATGTCGTCAACTAAAAGGAAGGTGGAAAATATCATGAGAGCTGCACTTTGGGTGATAGCGAAACTCCAGATTCTGAGGACCAATATTTAATAAACGGGTTAAGCACTCCATACAAGCAATAAACAGGTAAGGGGATAGAGGATTGCCTTGCCGCACCCCACTTCTCCCCAGAAAGAAACCATGAATATTACCATTAACCAAAACAGAGAAAGAAGCAGTCTCAACACATCCCATAACAAGGTGAACAAAGTGGGTCGGGAAACCAAGAAGCAACAAAACCTGATTTATGAAGGGCCACTGTATAGAATCAAAGGCTTTCCTGAAGTCGATCTTTGTCACGCATCTCGGTGAAGACCGCTTTTGACCATGGTGCCTAAGCAATCTGCATGAGGTGGATATTACCGGACATGCACCTGCCACTAAGGAAAGCATTCTACCCCGGGCTAATAATATCCTGAAGCGCAATAGCCATTCTGCTTGCTAGAATTTTAGAAATAACCTTATAGATGACATTGCAACAGGAGATAGGCTAGAAATCAGAAAGAGAGGAAACATTGGCTGATTTGGGTACCAAGGCAATAATGTAATGGTTGACTTGCTTCAGGAGCTGTCCAGAGGAGAAAAGGTCCCGAATAGCAGAGCAAAAGTCATTACCAACAACTTCCTAAGATTTCTTGAAAAAATAGGAAGAGAACCCATCCGGTCCAAAAGCTTTATCATTACCATTACTGAATAGGGCGGAGCGGACCTCCTCATTAGTGACCAGGGCAAGAAGAAGAGAATGGGAGTCTTCATCAGGACACCTTCCACTCTGAACAGCCGAGGCCTCCATAAGATTTGTGGCCTTGGAGGCACCAAGAGAACGCTGAAAAAAACCAACAAATTATGCTCCCACTTCTTCCAATGAGGTAGACAACTGGCCATCGCTACACCGGATAACAAGAATGATATTCTGATGATGCTTATGGCTCATCATAGCATGGAAAAATTTGGTGCCCTTATCACTGTCCTTAAGGTATGAAGCCTTAAGCTTTGGGCCAAAGAAAACTTGTTGCGATGTCGTGGTCGCACAAATTAATTACCCTAGCTTGAAACAAATCAAACAAGATAGTATAGAGCAAGCAAGCAAGGGGTCGATCCCACGAGGATGATTTAGTTCAGATTTTCGTGCTATATGTTATGCAATTGGGGGGGTTGGAAGTTGTCTAGGCTAGGCTAAAGCAAACTAAGCAAAAATTATATAAAACTGAAATTTATCAATAAAGCAAACCTTGGTCGCAAATCAACATCCATCTACTGAAATCAGAACTGATCATGGAAACTACACATCAATTTATATTCTGAATATTTATCTCTTCTTAAAATTGGTTCGTTAACAGATCGGCCGTATAACTTACCCTAACCATCAAACAACCACAGTGTCTGTACTAGTAATTTGATTCAATGGCAGCATTAAAATCTAGATAAATTGATCAATTAAGAAACATAATTGTCTGCAATATATGTTTAGTTCGATTGAATGTTCTTCTAAAGATTAATAACATAGATCCGCTACAATTATTAACTTAGTTGCTTCATAAGTTCATATACCACAACTCCAGTTTTGATATCAAACTTAGCAATCGATTGTCTACAATAATAACTTCGAGTCCGCTCTTAGCAATAAAATAAACAATCATAGGAAAATAAGCATAGGAGAACAAACATATTCATCATATAAACTGAAAAATTGAGGTAAAAATAGATCTCACAGTTCTTGAAATCTGAAGGTTTCCGTGTCCTTGCAATCAAGCAAAAGAGTCTAGCCTTGCATGTTTATTGAACAACTAAATATAAAGATGGAAGAAAACATCATTTAGGGTTTGGAGGAGGAAGATTTGTGTTTTTTTTGGTGCTGGACGCCTCTTCCTTGCTCCTTTCCTCCTTTATATATGCTTAGAAACCCTAGTGTCTATTTTACAAAATAGTCCTTCCTTAAGTTGGCAGAATTTAGTTGTCCCTTGTAAAATTCATATCTCCTTCATATCACATCATTTTGAGCTGAAATGTGGAGCTTTTATAGGTATTTGAGTCTTGAATCCAACAAAATTGAGTTTGCATCAATCGGACTTCTGTAGCGAGAGATATTGAAGTTGGAATGGACAAAGGTCGATATCGGCAGATTGCAAGATTTGACTTTGAAAGCTGCGATTTCCATGATCTTCCTTATTTTATTTCTTTTTCCTTAGCTTTCCATAAATTTATGGATGTTATATTTTGAATTTCACTGGAATCACTTCATTTCGATCTCTAGAGCTTCCACTCTGCACAAAACACCGACTGAAGGTCAAATCTATCAATCAGCTCCAATTACCTCATTTTTGCATCTTTCATCAAAAAAATACCTTCAAAACATAAAACAAAGAATATCAAGGCATTTTATACACAAAACATATGCAAAACACTAGGTAAATATGGATGAAACTATTAAATAATATGGTCGCATCAAAGCTCTTTCTTTTTTTTGATCAAATATAAGTATATTAGAGATCAAAGTAACCAGTCTAGAGAACCAGAACAAAGCAATACAAAGCAGAAAGCTAAAAACTCAAACTAAAACACAAGGCTAACAAAGGCTTTGAACTATTACAGAATTTGAACTAAAAAAAGCTAAGTAGCTACAAACTAGCCCTAGTCGACAAGAAGCAAAGACAGATCCTTCTCATGGAAATAGAAGATGGTGCAAAACAAGATCTGAAATTTCTGAAAGATGACATCCACGAAGCTTCGGTTCTTTTCAAACACACAACTGTTCTACTCATGCCAAATGGTGTAAATAGTTAAGGACAAACCCACATTCCGCATTCTTGAATGTAGGCTTTTTCTAGCAATACTTAGGTCACTGATAGCATTAGATAGGGAGGATATGCGCCTGTTAATATGCAAAGAAGACTTGGTCCTGGACCATAAGAGAGATGACCAGCTGCAGGAGAAGAAGAGGTGAGCATGCGATTCCTATGCCTGAGAGCAGAGCACACAAGTAGCATCTGAACTCAAGAAGCGAAGACAATCCTTGGTTTTAAGTTTACCTCTTACTGCTAGCCATAACACAAAGCTTGCCCTTGGCAATGACCACTGATCCCAGTGAACCACATCATTCATGAATTTGAAATAGTTATAAGCATCAGCTGAGAAAGGATCTGTTGAAGCATGCCAATGTTGCATCAAGGAGATGACCTAAGGGGATCCACCACAATCGTGGAGGAGGCTATCCTTTAAAGAGAGGATAAATTTCTATAGAGGAGAGGCAGACTTATGAGTAGATATAGCCCAGATTGAGTGATGTCCCAAGTAGAAATGATGAACCCACTGAATCCAGAGAGAATCCGCTTTACAATGAATGTTCCATAACTACTGGGCTAGAAAACACCTGTTTTTACCAACCATATCGGGCAAACCCAGACCCCCCCTCAGTTTTTGGAAGACAAACCAAATGCCAAGCCACAAGAGCGAATTTGCTCATCAAGATGTTACTGGTCCACAAGAAATTCCTACACAGGCAAGTAATCAGATGGATAACATATTGGGGCATAGGAAAATTGTTTAGTTAGAATTGAATCATTCCCTGGATAATGGACTTCAGAGGCTCAAGTCAGCCAGCATAGGAGAGATGTTTCCCCATCCAACTTTAAAAAGCAGCTTCAAGCTTATTCTATAGGTGGTGCATGGATATTCTTAATTGGTGGAGCAATTTGTCTGGTTAATTCCGTTAACGAATGATACCTCAGCCAGCTAACTAGTAATGCAGAGGTGACCCTCTACATCTAGCTTCTTAGAGGGACTATGGCCTTCCAGACCAAGGAACTTTGAGGTAACAACAGGTCTATGATGCCCTTAGATGTTCTGGGTCGCACACGTTTTACACTAATGTATTCAACAAGTCTATAGACTTGCCCGACAGGCCCGAGTAATCTTTGAAATTTGATCGTGATGGGGATAAAGCATTGCAGTTGTTGGTCTCCAACAAGGAATTCCTAGTAAGAGTGAGTCATCACCTCACGTTGATTACATCCCCACCCTTTATACACATTGCACGTCACTCCTACCGATTGAATGGTCCAATGAAGTTTTTGGATCACGGCGCATGGGTGGTTCACCGCTAGCAATGTCACGAGAAGTCCACTGAACTTTATCATTTAGAGGAAGGGTAATTCGTAACAAGGTTTCTATAGGTAAACCTGCGAAATGATCATTGTCAAAACTGCCCCAGCAGAACGACCCGCGAACCCATGGCATGACAAGTAGGCTCGAGGAGCACCCACCCCTCACGTTACACGTGCCATGGAGGGATGCATCTGTAGCCTTAGTGTCAGTGGCACGCCTTTTTTTGTGAAAAGCTGAAAGACTCTCGACAATGGATATCTCGGCTCTTAAATCGATGAAGAATATAGTGAAATGCGATACTTGGTGTGAATTGTAGAATTTCATGAACCATCGAGTCTTTGAACACAAGTTACGTCCAAGGTCTCTAGTCGAGGGCATGTCTACTTGGGTGTCATGCATCGTTGCCCCCACTCCCCTCAGCTCACGAGGGCGAGGGTGGATATTGGTTTCTCATGCACTCCCACCCATGGTTAGCCTAAAATCGAGTCCTCGACGATGGTCACCATGACAAGCGATGGTTGACAGACCCTTGGATACTATCATGCACTTATTGCCCCCGGGACCTCCCAAACCCCTGAGCATTAGCTTTCAAAGATGCTCTGATTATGACCCCTGGGTAAGAGACCGATAGCAAACAAGTACCGCGAGGGAAAGATAAAAAGGACTTTGAAAGTGAGTTAAAGTGTAAAAGCCAGGAATTTTTTTTTTTTTTTTTTTTTGCCAATGCTCAGAGAATTTGATTCCTCACATCATCCAATACGATCCAGATACTTCATATTTCGATTAAAAGTGATTTTTCTTTTCTTAAAGACATACTATTATTTGCATAAAGAGAAGTGTATATTACAATTGTACTTATATTTACATAAGTTTACATTCATATCCCTTCAGCAACTATAATGGATTTACACAAAAGGATTTACTAAAAATTATACATTTAATACATTGATTCCTACAAAATACATTGAGATTTATCATATATCTACATGGTCCCTTGCAAAAGTAGGTTCCCGAGTACCGGGTTCCCTAGACATCTCGTGGATGTGACGTCCCTGCTGCAGTACAAAACATTTAAGAGAATATAATTACTTGTTAATAATCATAATAATAGTAATTGTATGATTTGGCAGTTAAATGAAACTTCTATAGTTATCTTTTCTTTATGTTCCTAGTATATAGATGGTAATCACCACAAATCTTCACCCGGCCATCCATTTGGATGCCATTAGCCGAAGCTAATCAATTCTTTATCCCGGCCATCCATTTGGATGCCATTAGCCGAAGCTAATCAATTCTCTATCCGGCCATCCATTTGGATGCCATTAGTCGAAGCTAATCATTACTTTATCCCGGTCATCCTTTCGGATGCCATTAGCCGAAGCTAATCAATTCTTTATCCCGGCCATCCTTTCGGATGCCATTAGCCGAAGCTAATCAATTCTTTTTGATCATCTCATATCAGTTTTATCATCACATGTAAATATTCATGTTAAGATATTACATTGTTTACTGTATGTAAAAGAAAAGAGGCACAAATAGCCTACCTGCTCTGCCTGGGGGTTGTTCTTGCCTTGACGATGGTCCAATCCCGATTGCACCACCTGCAACGTCAATGATCACACATCAATAGATTTGTATTTCGAATCACATTCGTCACCACACTTATTCCAAATTTCCAATGTTCACATGCAAGTGTTCCCCTTTTTTCACCATCATCCTATGAATTTGTTACTAGCATTTAATTCACCCCTGTATATGTTTATGTCAGAAATCAGCAGCGAAACTGGTTCGCTGGAGGCTGTCACTTTGGCAGCGAAACAGCTTCGCGAAAACTGGTTCGCGAACCTGTTTCGCGCTGCCGACATCATCATTTCGGCACACAATCCTTCAACAATTTCAGTCAAAACACACACGAATTTTCAGTCAACGCACACATAATTTCTATCATATACACACATGAATTCCAGCACATAAACCACCCATGAAAACCAGCACATACACATGAATTCCAGCACTTAAACACACATGCAAACCAGCACATAAACACATGAATTCCAGCACTTAAACACACATGAAAACCAGCACATATACACATGAATTCCAGCACTTAAACACATGAATTCCAGCACTTAAACACACATGAAAACCAGCACATAAACACACAGCACTTAAACACACATGAATTCCAGCACTTAAACACATGAATTCCAGCACTTAAACACACATGAAAACCAGCACATAAACACATGAATTCCAGCACCTAAACACATGAATTCCAGCACTTAAACACACATGCAAACCAGCACATAAACACATGAATTCCAGCACTTAAACACACATGAAAACCAGCACATATACACATGAATTCCAGCACTTAAACACATGAATTCCAGCACTTAAACACACATGAAAACCAGCACATAAACACATGAATTCCAGCACTTAAACACACATGAATTCCAGCACTTAAACACATGAATTCCAGCACTTAAACACACATGAAAACCAGCACATAAACACATGAATTCCAGCACTTAAACACACATGAAAACCAGCACATAAACACATGAATTCCAGCACTTAAACACATGAATTCCAGCACTTAAACACACATGAAAACCAGCACATAAACACATGAATTCCAGCACTTAAACACACATGAATTCCAGCACTTAAACACATGAATTCCAGCACTTAAACACACATGAAAACCAGCACATAAACACATGAATTCCAGCACTTAAACACATGAATTCCAGCACTTAAACACACATGAAAACCAGCACATAAACACATGAATTCCAGCACTTAAACATAAATTCCAGCACTTAAACACACATGCAAACCAGCACATAAACACATGAAAATCATTAATTTCAGTCCATAATCAATCAAAAATTTCAGCAACACAGACACACGAAATTCCAGCCATCACACACACACTTTCTAGCATATAAACACACATGGAAACCATCAATTTCAGCCCATAATCAATCAACAAATTTCAGCAACACACCCACGAAATTCCCTTTCATTATCTCGGGTCTTAGGTTGATTTACCCTAGGGTTTTTCTTCTTCATCTTGTTTCATGTCTTAAGGAGAAAAGAAAAGAGTTTCATGACTCTTACCTCTCTTATCTCACAAAGGTTTTTAGAAAAATTTGAAACTCTTCTTTATCTTCTCTTGTTGCCTCTCTTCTTCTCCTTCCCTTTCTTCTTCCTCTCGGCAAGTGTTCTCTTCTCTCCTTAGGTCTCACTTCTCAAACTCTTTCACAAGGTTTTCTCCTCCTAATTTGGTGTAAGGTTCGGCTATGTAAAGAGAAAATGGAGAGTGATGGAAAGAAAGAACAAAATCCCTTCACTCCCTCACTCCTCCTTATATTTATACACCTCATGAAATGAGGTGGTTGTTTGGGTTTGGGTTAGATGTGTCCTAACCTTGTTTTGCTCTTATCTAAAACCAGTTTTGCTCTTTCTTTTTATCTTTTTTTTATAAAAAAAACATAATTTATCTTCATTTCATATATATATATATATATATATATATATATATATATATATATATATATATATATGTTTTTCTCTTGGGTGTTTACATTCTCCCCCTCTAAAATATGAATTTCGACCTCGAAATTTAAGGGGTTTAACACTCCATACCTTGTGGTTTAAATAAATTGGGATACTTTTTCCTCATCTCAGCCTCCCTTTCCCAAGTTTCCTCTTCTATTTGAGCATTTCGCCATAAGATTCTGACGATGGGGATCTTTTTGTTTCGTAATACCTTCTCCCCCTGATCTAGTATCCTTATGGGCCTCATTTCCAATGTTAAGTCTTCCTTGACTTCTACCGGAACCTGGGGTAGAATTCGTGTGGGATCCACATCTGCCTTTCTTAATAGGGATACATGGAATACATCATGGACCTTGGCTAATTGTGGGGGCAAGTTCACTTTGTAAGCTACTGGTCCTACTCGCTGTAAGATCTCGAAGGGTCCAATGTAGCGGGGAGTTAGCTTCCCTTTCAATCCAAACTGTAACATATTCTTCCATGGAGCTACCTTCAGGAACACCTGGTCCCCCGTCCTGAACTCAAGGGGTCTTCTCCTCACATCAGCATACTTCTTCTGTCTATCCTGTGCAGCTTTGATACGATCCTTGATAATTCTCACTTTCTCCGTAGTGACTTGGACCAAATCCGCACCATATAACTTCCGATCCCTAGTTTCCTCCCAACACAAAGGAGTTCTGCACCTCCTACCATACAAGGCTTCATATGGGGCCATCCCTATTGTGGCTTGATGACTATTGTTATACGTGAATTCCACCAATGCCATGTATTCTTCCCAGTTTCCTCCAAATTCTAGCACACAGGCCTGTAATAGGTCTTCTAAGACTTGAATAACTCTTTCCGATTGACCATCCGTTTGAGGGTGAAACGCAGTGCTCATATCCAATCTTGTCCCCAAGGCATGTTGTATGCTCGGCCAAAGTCGAGAAGTAAACCTGGGATCTCTGTCCGATACAATGGACACTGGAATCCCATGTAAACGTACCACCTCATTTATGTAGATCTTGGCAAGTTTGTCTACTGAATCAGTCATCTTTACAGGCAAGAATAGTGCGGATTTTGTCAACCGATCCACAATGACCCATATCACGTCATTACATTTCTTCCCTTTGGGAAATCCTGACACGAAATCCATGGTGATCATCTCCCACTTCCATTCTGGAATTTGTAATGGTTGCAATGGTCCCGCAGGCCTTTGGTGTTCAACCTTGACTTGTTGGCATATACCACACTTTGACACATACTCCGCTATCATATTAGGCCACCAATAGAGGTGCTTCAAGTCTCGATACATCTTAGTACTGCCAGGGTGCATGGAGAACTTGGACTCATGTGCTTCTTGTAGAACCATTCATTTGATTGTTTCGTCATTAGGCACATACAATCGTTGTCCCATCATCAAAGTTCCATCATTCGCTATTCGAAATTTCTTTTCTATCCCGGCTTCCACACTCTTCCTAATCTTGAACCCCACCTTGTCATGAAATTGGGCTTGCAGTATCTGTTCCCGATACATTGGCCGTACCAATAATTGGGCCACTAATCCTCCTCCAGCATTTATGTTCAATTTTGTACCCATCTCTTTCAATTCCGCCAATTGTCGCTCCTTTCCCACTGTTACCCTTCCCAGGGTGGCTTTATTTTTACGACTAAGGGCATCAGCCACCACGTTTGCTTTTCCCGGGTGGTATTCTATAGTGCAATCATAGTCTTTAATGAGCTCTATCCACCTTCTTTGTCGCATGTTCAACTCCTTTTGCGACATCAGATATTTCAAGCTCTTATGATCGGTAAAAATTTGAGATCGAGACCCATACAAATAGTGTCTCCATATCCTCAAGGCAAATACTACAGCTGCCAATTCCAGGTCGTGCACTGGGTAGTTCATCTCATGAGTCTTTAGTTGTCTTGATGCATAGGCGATCACCTTCCCATGTTGCATCAGAACGCACCCTAATCCCTTCCCTGAAGCATCACTATATACCACAAAACCCTCAGTTCCTGAAGGAAGGGTTAACACTGGAGCAGTGGTGAGTCTCCTCTTCAATTCTTGGAAGCTTTTTTCACACTCTTCCGACCACACCCATTTCTTATTCTTCCTAGTTAGCTGGGTCAAAGGGGTTGCAATCAGAGAAAAATCTTCGATAAACCTTCGATAGTACCCTGCAAGTCCCAGGAAGCTACGTATTTCGGTGACCGAAGTAGGTCTTGCCCATTTCAGAACTGCTTCAACTTTTTGGGGGTCTACAAAAATACCTTCGGCTGAAATGACATGTCCTAGAAACGTTACTTTCTTCAGCCAAAATTCACATTTACCCAGCTTTGCGTATAATTGGTGATCTCTCAAGGTTTGTAAAGTTTGCCTCAAGTGCCCCTCATGTTCCTCAAAAGAATTTGAGTACACCAATATATCATCAATGAATACCACCACAAACCTATCAAGATATGGTTGGAAAACCCGATTCATTAAGTCCATGAAGAGGGCTGGGGCATTTGTCAACCCGAATGGTAACACCAAGAATTCATAATGTCCGTATCGAGTTCTAAAAGCGGTCTTTGCCACATCTGCTTCCTTAATCTTCATCTGATAATACCCTGATATATATATATATATATATATATATATATATATATATATATATATATATATATATATGTTTGTTTCAACCATGTTTCCCATTGGAGTTCCAATCAAGAATCCCTTCTCTTCTATTCCTACTCCCTTTCTCAATTTAGTGACAATTCTATTACTAATGAATGAATGGGTGACGCCCGGATCAAACAACACATGCACATTAAAATCATTCAATAGTAGTGTACCTGCCACCACATCCGATGCAGCCCTGACCTCCTCCTATGTTAGGTGAAAGACCCTCCCCTGGGTCCGATCATTTTGTGCTCTCAGTCTCCCTCGACTAGAGTTTGCTCCTGATTGAGAAGATCTCGCTGGTCGATTCACGGTGACAGACTGTTGGTGGCTTTGACTAGGTTGCCTATAGTTTTGAATCTGTCCGGTGTTTCTTTTAGGGCAGTCCCTCTTGAAATGACCCCTCCCACAACAGTAATGACACCCTTGACTCAAATACTGACAATTCCTCCACCTATGACCTTCTCCTCTGCACACAAAGCATCGCCCGGGAGACACTGAGCAGTCCCCAGGGTGTTTTTGTCCACATTTTATACAAAACGGATATTCAACCCCCTTGTGGTCACCGGTTCCCGCTGCAGAGTTTTCACCCGAGTGCGACTATCCCACTATCACTCTCCCACTTGACTGTTGTCGGGGCGGAAACATCAAATTCCCTTGCTTCTTATACTTTTCAAACACTTCACTTTTTCCTTTCTTCGGAAGTGGTGGTCTGCCGCTGAAATAGCCCCCATCTCTCTTTTTGCCTATACCCTGTTGTCCCCCTTGGCTTTCTTCAATACATGCCTCCAATGCTTGGGCAGCTTCAATCAACTCCCTTACAGTTTTAAACCGCAAAGCGATTAATCCTTGCCTCAAATCTTGTCGAAATCCATCTCTCAGCTTCTCAATCATATGTTCCTCTGTCGGCACATAGTGGGGAGCGAACAATGAGAGATCATGGAACCTCCTTTCGTACTCCAATACTGACATATCACCCTGACTTAATGCTAAGAACTCTTGTTCTTTCACCTTGCGATGATATTTGGAATAGAATTGATTCTCAAACTCTGTCTTGAAATCACTCCACTTTAGTGTCTCGGTTGCACGCCTCAACTGAACTGTTTCCCACCATGTCATGGCCCTATCAGATAGTAATTGGGTTGCACAATTTACCCTCAAACCCTCGGGTATGCTGATTTGAATCATGGTCTTTTCTGCCTTCCTAATCCATCTTCCAGCTATTTCTGCATCTTGTTCCCCCGTATACGATTCACAACCCATTTCCCTCATACTCTTGACTAGTCTTACTAGTGGCACTACGTTATCCGTGGTCATACTGGTCATAGGGACTGCCTGCGGAATCTGCGTGGTGGGAGTTGTTTGGGTCGCTGAACCGCCATGCCCTCCATTACTGCTTTAACTAATTGTGCAAGGAGTCCCGGGTCTACATATTGTGGGGGTGCACCCGTTGGATTAGTTGATGGTTGTGCTTCTAATCTTTCAGGCTGTTCAGCTGCAACTAGGGGAACTCCCTCGGTCTGTTTAGGCCTTCCGCTTTCCCCCGCTACCGCTGCTTCCCCCTACAGGGTTTCGGGTGATATTATTGGGGCATGAGATGCCGTATCATCCAAGGGATCTTCGTCTTGCCAAACTTGATTGCCTTGGTTTCCGCCCCTCCTTCCTAAGGAGGCCGGCTCAGTTCGTGTCCCTTGTCGGGTGCGTACCATCCTGTAAGTCACCAAAACAATACAATTATCATCGATCCTCAGGATCAAGACCAGGGGCTCTGATACCAACTGTAAAAGCCCAGAATTTTTTTTTTTTTTTTTTTGCCAATGCTTAGAGAATTTGATTCCTCACATCATCCAATACGATCCAGATACTTCATATTTCGATTAAAAGTGATTTTTCTTTTCTTAAAGACATACTATTATTTGCATAAAGAGAAGTGTATATTACAATTGTACTTATATTTACATAAATTTACATTCATATCCCTTCAGCAACTATAAGGGATTTACACAAAAGGATTTACTAAAAATTATACATTTAATACATTGATTCCTACAAAATACATTGAGATTTATCATATATCTACATGGTCCCTTGCAAAAGTAGATTCCCGAGTACCGGGTTCCCTAGACAACTCGTGGATGTGACGTCCCTGCTGCAGTACAAAACATTTAAGAGAATATAATTACTTGTTAATAATCGTAATAATAGTAATTGTATGATTTGGCAGTTAAATGAAACTTCTATAGTTATCTTTTCAATAGCCGGGAGGCAGTGCCACAGAATTCGTCAACCTGTGAGACCGTGCCAGTAAGCAGCAAAATTTGGCAGCCAAGGCAGTGGCAATGCATTCAGCAACCTAGGGGACAATTCGAATCGGCAATCAATCGAGCACCCGCGTCAGCCCGCGAGGGGGCACTCACAAGGTTGAGGAAATGGTGGAGGGTCCTGGGGACTTCCACAACCCGAAAATTCTCAGGTTTTTTCCACAAACAACCCCACACACATGATAGTGGTGTGCAAAGTTGGTGCAAAATCCAGCCTAGAGGGGCGATGCCAGCTGAATTTGGCAGCACGGGAGCAATTGTAATGAATTTGGTAGGCCATAAGACCATGACAGTTCACAGTAAAATTCAGCAGCCCATTTCTTCCGTTGTGGTTCCCGCATTTCACCATGATAATGGGAAGCTTTCCACACGATATCAGACAAGTAAAATCCATCATATTTTTGTGACGCTTCCCACCAAATTTGGGGTCATTCCGAGATAGTTCCTTTTTTTGCAGATTTTCTGGATTTTTAATGGTAGGAAAAAAAATACTTTCCAACCTCAAAATATTATAAAATTATTTTTATAGTTAGATGGATTTTTCAAACCTTTATGCAAAATTTCAATTTCAAATAATTTTTTTGAATGCTTTAGAAGGGGGGCACCAGGGACCTAATAGTGTCTCCCCCTTCCAGAGCTGAAATTCTACATCTTGCTCTTCAAAGGGGGCACTCTGTTCACCCACCAACCATCACCCCATAGAGAGAAAATGTGCACCCTTCCTTTAAGAAAGTAGAGAGAGATGCTCTCCTTCCTTTGAGAAGATTTCTCCTCCTTTGATGGTGTCAACCTACCAAAGCTTCTTCTAAGTGTTCTTGTGATCTTCTTTGAGTGTTCCTAGTTCAGATTCATGGCTAAAAACAAGAGGAAAAAAGCTGCAACGAAGTTGAAGAATTTTGAGGAGCTGCGGTAAGAGCTTGTTCTTGCACTCAAAACCAAGCTTCCAGCCACCTCAACCTCTCCTCCTCCCTCTCCTAAGCAAAGGAATCCAACCTTTGACAGTAGTGGTTCATGTGCTTCGAAGTCCATCCATTCCAATGGTAGCCTAGGCCCCAACTATGAAGAGTTTGAAGATAGTGAGGAAGAAGAAGATGGTTTCAGGCCAGCCTTGTGCAAGGAAGATGAAGCTTATGCTTCCAAGTTTTTCTTCTCTTCTCCCATGTCTGATATGTATGCGAATGATAGTCTTGTGTTGCATGAAAGTCACGCGCAACCCATTGCGCAAGAGGAGGCAGCCATGGCAGCTGCGTTTCTGAGCTATGGCAGCACCTTGCAGCTCTCGGCTGGAACAACCACCATGGTTGTTTCTTGTCAGCACGATTCTTCCCCTCCTCGTGCCAAGGAAAATGAAGTGCCTCCTTTCAATGGTGTGGCTGGGGTAGTGGTTTTTGCAAAGAGCAAGGAGAGAGTGTGTGTTGTGTCTCTTCAGCTGCAATCGACAGCATCCATGGTGCAAGTGTGCTTGGCAGACTTGGTTCTTCCTCTTGCATCGCTAAGGGAATGGATGGTAGTGTTCTTTCTTCCTCTTCTTCCTTTGTTATGGAAAATGGCGCTCCTTTGCTAGGGAAAATGGCTGCGATTGGGGTTGGGTTTGCGACAGTGGGAGCTGCCCCCATTCTGCTGCCAACGGCAGCAGGACTTGGCAGCAATGGCTCCTTCTCTTCTCCTTCCTTAGTTGAATTGGTGGCAATGTTCTTAGTTCTTGTCCCTCCATTGCTAAGGTAAATGAAGCTCATATGTTAGGGAAAGTCGCGGGGAGCAAGGCTGTGATAAATGATTTCATGAAAGTGGGGGCTATTTCTTCACCCCTGCAGCCCACGGCAGCAGCTCTTGAGGGAAGTTTGGGTAACACGGTTGCGATGAATGGTGCGAGGGATAGTCAAGCATCAAATGGCAACTGGAAGGACTTGTTCTCTTCCAATCGAAAGGCCGATAGTGGGACCAAATTGGTACACTTTTCTGAACTTAATAATGCCTCATCTTGTTCCTTAGTTGAGAATGATCTTGGTAATCTTGAGGATGTATGGAAGTATTGCATTATGGGGTATGTTGCGGGTAAATTTCCGGGATTCAAAGCTCTTAATCATCTTATCGTTAACTCTTGGAAATGTAAAGCATCGTCTTATGTGATTACGGATCACCTAAAGTGCTCTTTCTTATGACTAACACCCAAGTGTTAGTTTTACGTGTCCCTTCTACCTTATCTTAAGAGACCAACAACTTCCTTGTGGAAAAGAAAGAGCATTAAATGTATCATGATCATTTAATGCTCTTTCTTTTCCACAAGGAAGTTGTTGGTCTCTTAAGATAAGGTAGAAGGGACACGTAAAACTAACACTTGGGTGTTTATCATAAGACATGTGAACTGAACTCATTCGCATGGGAATTCTATATGCAAAGATCACCTATGTTTATGGAAAGGCTCTCATGACAGCTGTGCAAGTCATCCTAAAACTTGAAATCACTAAGTCGTAATATATAGAGAGTATTATACTTTGATCATGATACAAACTATGCTCTTTCTATTCCTAAAGGAAGTAGTTGCTCTCATAAAATGAGGTAGAAGGGACAAGTAAAACTAACATTAAGGTGTTTGTTTGGGGACATGTGCACTAAGCTCATCCGCATGGGAAATCTATATGGAACGATCACATATGTCTATGGAAAGGCTCCAATGATAGTTGTGCATGTGATCATTATACTTGAAATCACTAAGTCGTCTTTTATAGAGTATTATACTTTGATCATGATACATATTATGCTTTATCTTTTTAACAAGGAGATAGTTGGTCTCATAAGCTTTTGTAGAAGGGACATGTAAAACTAACATGTAGGTTTTTGTCATAGGACATGTGCACTGAAGTCATCCGCATGAGAATTATATATGGAAAGATCACCTATGTCTGAGGAAAGCTCCCATGATATTTGTGCAAGTGATCATTAGACTTGACATCACTAAGCCATCTTATATATAGAGTATGATTCTTTGATCATGATACATATTGTGATCTTTTCTTTTTCACAAGGAAGTAGTAGCTCTCATAATCTGAGGTAGAAGGTACACGCAAACTAACATCTAGGTGTTTGTCATAGGAGAGGTGCACTGAACTCATCCGCATGGGAAATCAATATGCAAAGATCACCTACGTGTTTGGAAAGGCTCTCATGACAGTTGTGCAAGTGATCCTTAGACTTGAAATCACTAAGTCGTCTTATATAGAGAGAATTATACTTTGATCATGATACATTTTATGCTCTTTCTTTTCCTCAAGGAAGTAGTTTCCCTTATAAGGTGATGTAGAAGGGTCACGTATAACTAACATGTAGGTGTTTGTCATTGAACATGTGCATTGAACTCATCCGCATGGGAATTCTCTATGGAAAGATCACCTATGTCTGTGGAAAGGCTCCCATGACTGTTGTGCAAATTATCCTTAGACTTGAAATCATTAAGTCGTCTTATATAGAGAGTATTATACTTTGATCATGATACATTTTACGCGTTTTCTTTTCCTCAAGGAAGTAGTTGCTCTAATAAGGTGATGTAGAAGGGACACGTAAAACTAACATGTAGGTGTTTGTTATTGGACATGTGCACTGAACTCATTCGCATGAGAATTATATATGGAAAGACCACCTATGTTTGTGGAAAGGCTCTCATGACAGTTGTGTAGGTGATCATTAGACTTTAAATCACTAACTCATCTTATATAGAGTGAATTATACTTTGATCATGATAGATTTTACGCTCTTTCTTTTCCTCAAGGAAGTAGTTGTTGTCATAAGCAGAGCTAGAGGGGACACATAAAATTAGCAAGTAGCTGTTTGTCAGGGGACATGTGCACTGAACTCATCTGCAAGGGAATTCACTATGGAAAGATCACCTATGTCTATGGAAAGGCTCCAATGATAGTCGTGCAACCGATCCTTAAGACTTGAAATCACTAAATTGTCTTATATAGAGAGTGTTATACTTTGATCATGATACATTTTATGATCTTTCATTTCCTTAAAGAAGTAGTTGCTCTCATAAGCTGAGGTAGAAGGGACATGTAAAACTAACATGTGGGTGTTTGTTAGAGGACATGTGCACTGATCTCATCCGCATAGGCAATCTATATGCAAAGATCACCTATGTCTATGTAAAGTGTAACACCCGAGAGAAAAACATTATATATATATATATAGATATATATATATATATATATATATATATATATATATATATATATATATAGGAAATGGAGACAAGTTGTTTTGAAAAAAATAATAAGAAGAAGAAGAACAAAACCAGTTTTAGATGGAGTGAAACAAGGATTAGAACATGTTTCACCCAAATCCCAAACAACCCCTCATCTCATGAATATAAATATAAGGAGGAGAGAGGGTGTGGGGATTTTATTTTTACTCTCTTTTTCGTCAACCTTCATCTCTTCTCTTCACAGCCCAAATCTTCTCATTCCAGCCAAACAAATCCCTTCTTTTCCACCTCATTTCTTTCTCCTCCCAGCCGAATCAACCTTCTCCTTTTTCCCACCTCATCCTTTGCATTCCAGCCGAACCAAATTCCCCTCTTTTCCACTCAATTTTTCCCATTCCAGCCGAACCCAATCCCTTCTCTTCCCACCCCATTTTCTTCTCTTCACAGCCGAATACTAGGCAAATAATAAAGGAGAAGACTTTGTGAATGTGTGTGGGAAGTGGAGACCTAGAAAGATAGTGAGAAACTATAAGTAAGTATCATGAGACTCTCTTCTTTTTCTACTTAAAGGATGAAACAAAATGAATTGAGAGAATAAAGAAAATATATGGAAGAGAAAAGAATGAAATTAGCAAGTTATGTGAAAGGAGGACTGATTTTTCTTGTTAAAAAGGGGGGGCTGCCGACATCCATGGGGGGTTTATTGAAATTTGAATGAATATGTACTGAAGTTGCCGAAATTTGTATGTATATATTGTGCTGGAAAGTGTGGTTTATGATGGAAAAATTGATGTGCATGTTGCCGAAATTTGTATGTATATATTGTGCTGGAAAGTGTGGTTTATGATGGAAAAATTGATGTGCATGTTGCCGAAATTTTTATGTATATATTGTGCTGGAAAATGTGGTTTATGATGGAAAAATTGATGTACATGTTGCCGAAATTTGTATGTAAATATTGTGCTGGAAAGTGTGGTTTATGATGGAAAAAATTGATGTGCATGTTGCCGAAATTTGTATGTATATATTGTGCTGGAAAATGTGGTTTATGATGGAAAAATTGATGTGTATGCTGCCGAAATTTTTATGTATATATTGTGCTGGAAAATGTGGGTTATGATGGAAAAATTGATGAGTATGTTGCCAAAGTTTTCATGTATAAATTGTGCTGGAAAATTTGTAAATTCATGATGAAGATTGTTGGTAAATTTTACTGAAAATTGTAAGCTTGATTGGATGAAGTATATTGACGAATGTGAAATTGAAAATAGAAGTATACTAATTGCTAGACATTAATGTCGCAGGCGGAGCAGTTGGGATTGAACCACCAACCGGACAGGAACAAACCCGAAATAGAGCAAGTAAGTGATTTATATCTCTTCATTCTTACGTCATGTAAGAAGTATTTTAAATTGAATATTATACAATTATGATGAGTTTTAAGCTAGATAAATGAATGCGTAAGGAAGAAAAATGATTGATTAGCTATGGCTAATGGCGTCCGAAAGGATGGCCGGGAAACATGATTGATTAGCTACGGCTAATGGCGTCCGAAAGGATGGCCAGGATAAATGATTGATTAGCTACGGCTAATGGCGTCCGAAAGGATGGCCGGGATAAATGAATGATTAGCTACGGCTAATGGTGTCCGAAAGGATGGCCGGGATAAATGAATGATTAGCTACGGCTAATGGCGTCCGAAAGGATGGCCGGGATAAATGATTGATTAGCTACGGCTAATAACATCCGAAAGATGATCGGAATAAAAGAATGGTTAGTTTCGTCTAACGGCGCATATAAAGAAGGATCATAGGGATGAATGGTTGACCTCAGATATGAGTGTCTTAAAATAACATTCGGAGTATGACAATGTTACTCAGAAAAAAAAAGGAATGGAGTCCCTATAAAATTGTACAATCAGATTGCTCTAAGTATATACAGAAATTTCAACTTAATAGTGTTCTTTTAATAGATTGATCAATTGATTAGAATTATTTAGTACAAATAGTAAGTAATTACATTTCATTAATATTTGTGCTAATGCAGGGACGTCACAGCCACGTGAGGTTTAGGGAACCTAATACAAAAAGGGGACCTACTTTTGGCAAAGAATCACCTAGATTACATTCTAAATTAAGTTGTTTTAGGATGAAGCAATGTATGAAATGCATAATTTTGTAAAACCTTTTGGTGTAAATCTGAAAGCTCTATCAGTAGTTTAAAAATGTAAATCCATATCCATGTACGTGCATTCTAATCAAAAACTTCGGTTATGAAAACTGTGATAATGTATGTTATGTGAATCTTATTTTCTTTAATGGAAAGTATTTGGTATGGATAAGGTTTACTGATGAGGATGAATAGGGATTGTGATGTATGGATATAAAAAAAAAAAAAAATCCGGGTCTTTACATAAAGGCTCCCGTGACAAATGTGCAAGTGATTCTTAGACTTGAAATCACTAAGTCGTCTTATATAGATAGAATTATACATTATACTTTGATCATGATACAATTTACGCTCTTTCCTTTCCTCCAGGAAGCAGTGCTCTCATAAGGTGATGTAGAAGGGACATGTAAAACTAACATGTAGGTGTTTGTCATTGGACACGTGCACTGAACTCATCTGCATGGGAATTCTCTATGGAAAGTTCTCCTATGTCTGTGGAAAGCCTCTCATGACAGTCATGCAAGTGATCATTAAACTTGAAATCACTAAATCGTCTTATATGGAGAGTGTTATACTTTGATCATAATACATTTTATGCTCTTTCTTTTCATGAAAGAAGTAGTTGCTCTCATAAGCAGAGCTAGAGGGGACACGTAAAGCTAATATATAGTTGTTTGTCATAGGACATGTGCACTGAACTCATCCGCATAGGAATTCTCTATGGAAAAATCACTTATGTCTATGGAAAGGCTCTCATGAAAGTCGTGCAAGTGATCCTTAGACTTGAAATCATTATCTCGTCATATATGGAGAGTATTATACTTTGATCATTATACATTTTATGCTATTCTTTTCTTGAAAGAAGTAGTTGATCGTATAAGCTACGTAGAAGGGACACGTAAAACTAACATGTAGGTGTTTGTCATTGGACATGTGCAGTGAATACATCCACATGGTAATTATCTATGGAAAGATCACCTATGTCTATGGAAAGGTTCCCATGACAGTCGTCCAAGTGATCCTTAAACTTGAAATCATTAAATCGTCTTATATAGAGAGTGTTATACTTTGATCAGGATACATTTTATGCTCTTTCTTTTCTGTAAAGAAGTAGTTGCTCTCATAAGCTAAGATAAAAGGGACACATAAAATTAACATGTAGGTGTTTGTCATAGGACATGTGCACTGAACTCATCCGCATAGGAAATCTATATGCAAAGATCACATATGTCTATGTAAAGGCTCCCATGACAATTGTGCAAGTGATCCTTAGACTTGAAATCACTAAGTCATCTTATATAGAGAGAGTACTATACTTTGATCATGATACATTTTACGCGTTTTCTTTTCCTCAAGGAAGTAGTTGCTCTCATAAGAAGAGCTAGAGGGGACACTTAAAACTGACATACAGTTGTTTGTCATAGGACATGTGCACTGAACTTATCTGCATGGGAATTCTATATGAAAAAATCTCCTATGTTTGTGGAAAAGCTCCCATGACAATTGTGCAAATGATTCTTAGACTTGAAATCACTAAGTCGTTTTATATAAAGAGAATTATAATTTGATCATGATATATTTTACACACTTTTTTTTCCTCAAGTAAGTAGTTGCTCTCATAAAGTGATGTAGAAGGGACACGTAAAACTAACATGTAAGTGTTTGTTATTGGACATATGCACTGAACTCATTCGCATGGGATTTCTCTAAGGAAAGATCACATATGTCTATGTAAAGGCTCCCATGACAAATGTGCAAGTGATCATTAGACTTGAAATCACTAAATCGTCTTATATAGAGTACTTGATCATGATACATTTTACGGTCTTTCTTTTCCTCAAGGAAGTAGTTGCTCTCATAAGCTGAGGTAGAGAGGACATGTAAAACTAACATGTAAGTTTTTCTGTTAGAGGACATATGCACTGAACTCATCTGCATGAGAATTCTCTATTGAAAGATCACATATATATTTGGAAATGTTTTACAAATTAAATATAAATTTTTTTAATTTTTAATTTAAAAAATATAATGCTTCTTTTAAAAATTTAAAATAAAATATTATTAAAATAAATAATATTTTGTTTGGTGATGTAATAATAAAAACATTACTGCTTCTGTGTATTGTTAAATTTTCACGCTACATTCCATTTTGGTTTCCAATTTCCAATCCCTCCACCTACCCCCCCTGGGGAAACTGTATATTTAGTCAACAACCAAACCAATAATCCAATCCCATCAGCCGTTTTCAAAATCAATAACGGCCTCATGATGAATTAAATCCAACGGCTGAAGTTCAGCTACTAGAACTTTCTCACCCCTCTTATATCATGTATGCTCCACCTATTTTCATTCATCTGAATAAAAAATATCATTTATCAATAAGGAAGAGGCTGTGTTGGACCTGTGCCTGCCTCGCGCTAGGGTTTCCATTTTCGTCCCTTACTTCTATCGGTCCGATTTAGGTTCGACCTTCTTCTTTTGTTCCCGTGTTTAACTAACTTTGTTCGATCTAAAAAATGTTAGTGTTTTTGTTGTAGATTTACAACTGAACAAAAATGACGAAGAACTATCCAACTGCAAGCGAAGAGTACATCAAGGCCGTTGAAAAGGCTAAGAAGAAGCTGAGAGGCTTGATTGCTGAGAAGAACTGCGCTCCTCTCATGCTTCGTCTAGCGTATCTTCCTCATCCCCTTCCCCTTTTTATTTTTCTCCTTACATGTAAATGTTTGATTGGGATGGATCCGACCCTGATCGGATTGTTTGTTGTGGTGATGATTCAGATGGCACTCAGCTGGAACCTTCGATGTAAAGACAAAAACCGGTGGGCCATTTGGTACCATGAGGTACTCGGCAGAGCTGGCACATGGCGCTAACAATGGCCTCGACATTGCAATCAGACTCCTTGAGCCCATCAAGGAACAGTTTCCCATCCTCTCCTATGCCGATTTCTACCAAGTAATGTTCATTTTTTAATTTTTTTTAAATTAATTAATTAATTAGTGTCTTGATTGGTTTCTTTTCGGTGTAGATTGCTGGTGTTATTGCTGTTGAAATCACTGGTGGCCCTGAGATTCCTTTCCACCCAGGGAGAGAGGTCAGTAATTTTGCTTTACTCTTCCTCTGTATTTGTTTGTTTGTTTTGTTTATTTGTAGATCCCTGTTATTTTTTTATCGCCATTGATTTCTTAGGCTGTCATTTTTTCACATTAGGTCTAACCTCAGGCATTTCTGTTTGCTTTTGAAATTTGCATGGTGATTCTTTAACACAGTAATTAAAATGGCGGGGAGGGAGCAAGGGGGTGGATTAGTATTTTGGCCTGTTTTGGAACAGTGGTATTTTAACTAATTTAAGCGCTAAACTTTGGATTCATCCTTTTTTTTATATAAGAACAGTGGTGCTCTTATTCTTTTAAGCTTGATTTGATTTGATATAAAGTGTACTGCAAAATTATAATATTTTCACCGGTTGTAATGGCATGTCATGTGTATGTTATGTTTTGTGAAGAATGAACAAGCATTGTCCCCTTGTCAATGCTTTGAAGATCTATGTTCTCTGACAAAACAGCATCCTCCTATCTGATGTGATGAATTCCAAATGGTGTTGTAGTCCTCACATTGTAGAGTTTTCGGTGTAAACAATTTGTTCTATCAATTGATTTTATGCTATCCTACTTGATTTCAGGACAAGCCCGAGCCACCTCCAGAAGGTCGTCTGCCTGATGCTACCAAGGGTCTGTTTGCTCATTGTCAACTTGTTTGCAATTGAAAATAGGAATTGATTTAGTTCCAAGTCATCAACTCGTTGTACAATGCTTTTTCAGGTTCTGACCACTTGAGGGCTGTCTTTGGCCACATGGGGCTCAGCGATAAGGATATTGTAGCTCTCTCTGGGGCCCACACCCTGGTCCGTTCCAAGTTTCAAATTGTTTCCTTGTTTTTTTTTATAAAAAAAATGACGCTTGCCATATTAATAATGATGAGTATTGCAGGGAAGGTGCCACAAAGAGCGCTCTGGTTTCGAGGGACCCTGGACTGCTAACCCTCTCATTTTTGATAACTCTTACTTCAAGTGCGTTCCATCGTTTTCCTACGGAGCCTTTACTTAGTTTTCTGTCAGATTTCAGGGCACAAACATTGAATTTACGCTTGCACTGTTTTATGTTTCACTTTGTGTGTTTCTAAACTTTGTTAGGGAGCTCTTGAGTGGGGAGAAGGAAGGGCTTCTACAACTTCCATCTGACAAGGCTCTTCTATCTGACCCTATCTTCCGCCCATATGTTGACAAATATGCTGCTGTATGTACTAAAAATATCATCTGTTGTGCCTGAGGTACTTGTCAATTCATGAAAAATTCCTGGTTTGCTGTTGTTGCTAATGCAGTCCCCTTTCCTCTTTACCTTTTTCAGGATGAAGATGCTTTCTTTGCCGATTATTCTGAAGCTCATCTGAAGCTCTCTGAACTGGGGTAACTACAATTTTCATTCTACTTTTTTCTCAATGATTACGTTACCTTGAAGAAACACCTGAATTGGACTGCTGCTCATCTGTTTGTCTTTGGTTTCTCTTGACAGATTTGCTGACGCCTAAGATTCAGATGAAGCCACCAACTTGCCTGCCGTCGGCCATTCTGTATTTGGATATCGTAGAATTTAGTTTCAGCAATTGTATTGGTTTTAATGAAACTTGGGTTTGTCTATCTTAGTTGCACATGATGGATGGAAAAGGTCTGTTCTGTGCCTGAACTCATCCTCTGAGAAAATAATATGATGGATTCTCACAAGGTTTTTTTTTCTTTTCAAATCAAGGTTGTCATATCTGTTTCATTCTGCCCGATGTTCTGATATTTAAATAATAAATAATTTTATAATATAAATTGTTTTATAATATTAATTATATTTGAAATTTTATGAAGTAATTAGAGAATATGAATTGAATTTTATTGGGTTTTTTTTTTCTCTTAACAACATCTCCATTTATATTTATATTTTATAATTATATGTAATTTTTTTTTCTAACAATATCTCTATTTATAATTACGTTTTGTAAAAATATTTCATTAAAAACTTTACATTTTGTAAAAATAATTCATTAAAAACTTTACATTTATAATTACATTTATAATTACGTTTTGGAAATTAAAGGGAAAAAACTTTAGTTAGAGAAAAAATATTGTATCACCTTTTTATATATGTATTTTTTAAAAATATTTAAGCGGTTGAAACTGTATTAGCTACAATACAAATATTGTAATAAATAAATTTTGCAATTCTAGAAATGTTGTAGTAGACAATGTTTATGTTTTAATGAATAAATTTGTTAGATTATTTTGATTAAATTTGCAGTACATTAATGTTATGATAGTTATGAAGTTCATATTTTTTTTTTTTTGTGAGATTTGTTTTGTTCTATTTGATCTATATGCTTTAATGTACCTTATCTTAATTGAGTTATACATACAATATTATTTTTATGTATAATGGTTAGAGTTTCTTTGCTAGAAGATAAATATTTTGAGTTATGAATTTTAGTCATGTATTCTCACAAAGTTGATATAACAATATTGTCAAATGTAAATAGCTAATATCTTTGAGATTGACCTTTAAATGGATAAAATAAATATTTTTCATCAATATATTTAATTAATTTATAATTAATATTATTTGAATAAAATAAACATATCATAATTTCTTATAGGTAACAAAAATATATTTAATTTCATCTCGATATTTTTTCATGTATGAGAATTATATTATGTTAACAAATTCACAAAGAATGCAATATTATGTTTTGTATTATTAGTAAGATGTATTAACACATTAATTGCACTTAAGTATGATACTCAATGAATGTGTTTTATTTATATAAAATCTTTTAAGGTTTTATTTATATAAAATCTTTTAAGGACATTAATTGTCTAAATTCACTAATGAATTGATGTGGATCAACCAAGAAATATCAGGATTCATTGACTCCTTTTAAGACAAACATTGAAAAAAACATTGAATGCATTGGTTTTAAAAGTTTCAATAAAGTCAGAATTGAAATGTTCATTAAAGTATCAAGATGAGACTAGTATATTTTATCCATGTGCAAGAGAGGTTTAATACAATCTTATTTGGGTCATGAAATTTCTAGGATTAAGGGACTACATTAAAGACTATAAATAAACCTTGAATTAGTTCTGTAATATTTTATTTTTTTCTCTTTTCTCATGGCAGAATATGAATTTAATATTGAGAGATTTATTTTATTTTGTTAGCTATAATTCAAGGCTTGTTTAAGCTTAATACTTTGTTTTCCTGCTAGAATTCAAGGTTTGTTTGGATTACGTTATGAGTTTTTTAGTTTAGGGTTTTTGGTCACTTTTGAGTAGACCTTGTATAAGTCCACATAAGGGGTCCTTTAGGGTTAATTTTTCAAAAATTATTTAAACTCAAGTAACCAAAATTTTGGCAGCCTTTTATAATTATTAGTTTTGAATTTTTCAGTCTTAACATGTAAGAGTGATTTTTGTATTCAATCCTTGAACGAACTGAATCTGACTTATCGAAGATTAACTGATTTCATGGCGTCATTCTACTCATTCCAATGGTGTTGGTATCTTGAGACATGTTTTTATTGTGTCACAATTATATCAGACATATTTTGTCTTTCCAGGATCATGTCTCAATCTTAATTGTGGGTTGCATGATCACGAGGTTCACATTATGAATGAAAATTTATTTGCTAAATGTTAGATTTGCAAGCTGAGATAAAAATTTATTTTTCCCAAATCTTTCATTTCAAGTTCTTTTTTTAAAAATTTATTATCCTTCGTATCTATTCATGAGTTTCAATAATATTTAAATTATCAACATACACAACTAGCAGTAAAATTAAATTATGAATTTTTATATATAAAAATACATGAGCATATACGGTCATTGTTATACCTTTTTTTTATTAAATATTCTCCAAGATGATTAGACCACATGTGTCTTAATTACATATATTTTGTTTGTAAATAGATGATTTTATATTTCTCATTTTGTTTTCACATAAATACCCATTTGTATCCAACTAGCTTTACACTTTGAGGTGTTTGGACTACAAGTCTAAAAACTTTATGTTTTGCAAGTAAATTTAATATAGTATGGATTGTTTCTTTTCATTTTGACCAATCATTTAAGCATCTAAATTATTTGATGGATTTGAGATCAAAATACTCATTTTCATTAATGATTTCAAGTGATATATTATATGAAAAATATTGTTGATAACTATCTTATTTTGGTTCGATTGGTTTTTTTGTAGAGACATAATTTATTGAGATCTTATTTTTTCTGTTTTCAAGTTCCTGAACCCTTTTCTAGAGTCTTATAATCAATTATGTCCATCCTCTTAAATATTTTCTTCCTTAATAATGTCAATTTGAGTATTTGCTTCTTTTTTTTTCTGAGGATTTTTGTTTTTTGAATCGATTGGTCTATCACGCTTCTAGTGTGTCTTAGACTAATTTACTACAATTTTAGCAGATTATCTTATTGGGACTTCAATCCTAGCTAGAGCATTTATAATTGAAATATGAGATTTGATTATTCCTTTTGAATCAGTGAATGCATTTGGTAACTTATTTGTTATGTCTTGCAAACAAAATATATGTTTAACTTCTTGTTCAAATTGTATTGTATGAAGATCAAAATTCAATAATGATAATGCATTCCATATAATATATTTATCCAATTGTTTAATTTTTCCCTTAATGATGGGAACATAATTTCATCAAAATAACATTCGACAAAACATGTCGTAAATGAATCACTTGTTAAAAGTCTAAAATATTTAATTATTGATGGGAACTCAAACCTAATATCTATTTTGAGCCTCCTCCAAGGACCCATCTTTGTACGTTGTGGTGGGTAAATTAGAATATATATTGCACAACCAAATATTCTTATATGGAAAATCTTGCAATTAACTGAAGGCGTTTAACATTGCTAAAATCTCTTTTAGTTTGTTAATAAGTAAGTAATTTATGATTTATGTTATTTCCTTATAACTCTCGATATTCTTATTTGAGTTTTTAATCTACTTATGTATCTGTCATTGTTAATGTTGTTTTGATTTGGAAGAAATGATGGCAATATTAGTGATAATAATTGTCGTACGAGGAAACAATTTTATGGGTGGATGTGAAGGAGGAGACAAGGGGTAATCATATTAAAACAAGTTTTGGGTACAAGCTCATGAATTGTCGTTTAACCTTGTAGAAAATTACAAGCTCTAGCTAGTTGATTTATTTCGTCGACTTGTTTACAATCATATTCAAAATAAAACAAACTTATAATTTTGTTGGTGTTTGACAAATTTCAGTCACAATAGTTGAACTAAAGTTGCGCATGAAAGTAAAGTCTTATACAATTCATATGGTTATAGAGTCCTCTCTTATTGTTCTTTTTTTTTTTTTTTGTAATTAGAGTGTCTGGACTAGTTTGAGCGCACCTAGATTAAATTTCTAGGCTTTTATGTCTATGTTCATAGAAATTACTCGTACAAAAATAGAATAAGTCACTCGTTTTTATACAAGGGAGCATGACCCTAAAAAAATATAAGCACTAAGATTTCATTCTTGAATCTTAAATCCAAGACCTTTACCATTAGGCTAAACTCCTTCAAGACTTCTGGTTGTTCATTTCATGTTTTCAATGCCAAAAAATGAAGAAATGGAGAAATTATTGCAAGTGTTCATGGATGCACTCAAACTATCTTTTGCAGATAAGAAAAATAACAATGAGTAATTGAAAAAAGAAAAGAGTTTTGTCATGGGTTGTGGATATGTAAACTAATGAAAACTACAGATCAAGAAGTGGTGAAGATAAAGGTTCTCCAAGATAGCCAAGTTGACCAAATCTCCAATTTTCTAATGTAAATAAGCATTTGAAGTGTGTTCTACCATATTGAGGTCAATTTGCTCCGATGATGCCACTTACTGATTACCTAAATTTGCAGAGAGGCGTGCTCCAGTTATTCGAGGAAACTAGGCAAACCCGGGTTTGAAATCCAAGCTTGCACGTCTATATTTTTTTCCTTTTAGGAGGAGTAATATTTGCCAAGTTCTTGAACCAAACTTGACGGACAATGTGTAGCTCGCCTAAACAAATGATACATCTTTCATCCAGCAAGCATGGAGACCAGGTTCATGGAGCTTTGTGTGATTTTAGTCAGCCAGTAATTTCAAAAGACGCACACACAACCATCTGCCAAATGATGATAAATAGGATAAATAAACAAGTTTCATTTAATAATAGCAAAAGATAATTTTTACAACACTGGCATGATAGAAAGGAAATCCAACCTAACTTCAAAGTTTTATAAAAGGATAATTTTTACATCCCTGGTATGATAGAAAGGAAATCCATCCATCCAGTAACCCTTGCTCCACCGGATTAAAGATGGAGTCTGCTCGGCTGAGACTTGGTCATCCTGGCTTCACCGGAGGGTTCATCGTTATCAATCCGGCGATTATTCCTGAAGGCCGCGCAGCCAATCACATAAGCAATGACTAGAATGATTAAGATGACGATGTTAATGACGGAGACCTTCCGCCAGCTCTTCCTGATGTTGGCCAGCACGCCAGCTTTGCAAGAATTGCAGGAATAGCAGAGTTGCCCTTGATCGGGGTTCCAGGTGTTGCAGTCACTGCTGTAAACAACCCCTCCGGTTGATGTCCAGAAAGTCTCGTTCATATAAGTGTAGCCACATTCGGTAGGAGGCTTGCAGCAACCAGACTACAACACAAACCAAAACGAAATTTGTTACTATTTACAGTCTAATGTTATTTTTTTACCCATTCAGGCATAACTAATAAGATTAAAAAAAATATTTTATATCAATTTACTAAATACTATGTGAAACTGTATAAGTAATTATTACTTTTAAAATTTATATATCTATCTTAGCTATTAATTATTAAATTATGAAAGACAAGCCAATATTATATCTCTAACTTCTATTCATGTTGAGTTCAAAATTATTTAAATGGTTACTAATTAATTTTTGCACTAATTAATTTAATTATAATTGTCAAAATTTATATAAAATTATTTGATAATCAAACACTTTTATATTTAACAAACATTCATATTTATTCATTTATAAATATTCTAAACAATTAGAAAAAATAAATTAGCTAAACAATACACGAGAAAACCAAGTTAAGAAAAACTAGTGCATATATATAATAATAATAATAAAAAACTAAATTTAAAGTTTCTAACAACATACTTGTTATTAACTATTTTTAATTGGTACTGTACTTTAGATTCAGATATACAGTGTTTATTTTGTTAAGATAAAAAGAAAAGAATAAAATATATTGAAACCCCTTAAGTTGCTTAAAAGCTTGTTTAAGTTATTTTAAGTATCATTTACATTTTTTATTATTTTTAATTTTAACAGTATTTTAATGAAAAATCAAATAACACCATTTATATTATACTAGCTATACACTTCACCGCGGCCAAAACTATATTTTTTTCAACACACAAAAAAAAATATATTAAGAGTATAAGATATTAAGATTGTGAGATATTTTTTATTATACTATAAATTTGGGCAAAATAATCAATTTGTGTAGAATTTCTACGGAGCACAACTTTCTAATAAAATATATGAATTTTAAATCAATTTAAATTTATCTATTCAACATGTTTCAATAAAATCACCAGTATAAAATTATCGTCGTTATTAAAAAAACAAGAAGATTCAAATACCAGAATCGTCGAATTCACCGTATTATGATTACTTCATTTCATAATCTAATTTAAATTGAATACAATAATAAAATATAAATTTTTAAACACCTACAATAACTAAATAACAAAAATAAATCATTGATTTTCTATTTATAAAAAGAAAACATCAATGAAATCCATTGCAGAGCTCCTACTATTATCATGACTATAACAGCTAAAATTATTATCACCATTACTGCCAAAACAATTAGAATCATTCAATTATCCCGAAAAAAAAACATTTTTACAGAAAAACAAGCAATAAAACAAACTATCACTAAAATTATCATTTTTATTGCGCAAACAATGAAACCATAAAATTATCTCGAAAAATAAAAAATAATTTTAACAAAAAAGCAAACAAAAACAACAAAAGAAAAAACTAAAATAAATATTATGATCATAAGAAAATCATACGATCAAAAGAACGAATAAAAATAACAAAAAACACTAAAAAAAAAGAACAAAGGGGAAAATTACAAAAATAAATTAAAATTTCAGAACTAAACTGAATAAAAATAAAACCCAAGCAAAAAATAAAACTAACAAAAGTAAAAAAAAATACAAAAACTAAAAGAATAAATGAACAAATATGTACAAAAAATAAATATTATCCAAGAAAGCCCCAAAAAACTAAAGGAATCAATACTAAATACAAAATTAAAAGAATAAGTTAAAATATAAAATTAATTACAATTAAATGACAAAACTGCAACAAATCAAAACCTTTGGACTGAAAAACAATAAAGAGATTTTTATAAACAAAATACAGTGTAACCAATTTAAATTAAAATTTCAGAACGGGTCTTTTCATTCCTTTTTGTCTTTTTTGAAGGGTATGTAAGTAAGTGTACCATGGTTTTTTTCTCGATTTTAGAGGCAAAATAGTAATTTTACTATTGAAATCCACAGTAAATAGTGCACAGTGAAACCTCAACATGTTTTATATATATCTATAATTATATTAAAAAAAAAGTATTTAAAATGAACCTGTATTGAGTTTCGAAGATCAGCACATAGATATAACAGAAAGTGTGTTGTTTGAGAGTGTAGTTGCAGTTGTTTTTTAAAGTGATTTTTATTTAGAATACATAGATATGATGTTTTTTTTTATTTTTAAATAATTATTTTTTATATTAACACATTAAAATAATTTAAAAACACTAAAAAAAATAATTTAAAAATAAAAAATAATTTTTTTAAAAAAATATTTTTAAAATACAATGATAAATGTCAAGAAAAAAGTAAAGCATGGATAAGGGACGAATCTTGTAAATGATGGACTTTCTTATTAGAATGAAAAGGCCCCGACGCCTGATGAAACAAGCTACTAAAATTTGTTACTTTTGGTCGGTAGAAGGATAAAGCTAAACTCCTTTCTATGAAAGAAAGGTAGGGCTCTGAATGGCCGACAAACAATTACGTGGCAAATAAGAGACCGCAAAAATCGGTGACTTACACATGCCCAGATCTTGTTTGGCACTGATATCATAAACATTTAAAAAAAAAAAAATCAGCTTTGCTGGCATCTCTTAGCAATAATTTGAGCACTCATTTATTGTAGTATTAAAAAAAAAAAAAAAATCATTTATATGTAACTTTTTTAGTGTTTGAATTTATTTTAAAATATTAAATTTATATTTTTTAATTCTAATGTAATAATATTAAAAATTACAATTTAAAAATATTATTTAAAATAAAAAATATTATTGAAAACAACTGTAAACCACAATACTAGTCTTAAATGATTAGGAAGCGGGAATTGTGGGGGGAAATTTATTATATGCGGAATTCAAATCTAGGATCTCATCTTCTTCATTATACCGTACGATAGGCTCCCTTAATGCAAAATATAAATTAATCGTTTCATTTTTGAAAAATAAATTAAATAATCCTTCTAATTTCTAAAATTAATTCCTTGATATTAATTTAATTTAATATTAAAAATATCTTCTATCAACGGGCTAGAGACTATTTTAATTTGTTTTATAATATATTACTACTGTTATATTTGAGATTTTCAACCACTAATTGATTGGTAGTTGAGGCCACTGAGTACAAGATCTTGAGTTGTTCTACTCTGACCTATCTCTAATCGCAAAACAGGTTCAGTATTCTGCTCAAATCGTTAGCTTAAAACCAAAAACTTTTCAGGCTATTATTGTATTGAGAAAATCTCTGCAGGTTTTATCTTTCCAGAACTCAGGATATTTTGGAATGTAAAAAGGTACATACCTCGATAGGGCTGAGCTTCCTTCTGTAGAACATATCTGCACTCTCAGGGACACCATTAAAGCTTTTCCCCATCTTACCACAAACCTTAGAATCTCGTATACAGGAGCTAATCTTCTGCCAGTAGCTATCACTAGCTACTCGATCCTTCAACCACCCTGAATAGTCCTGCAGATAGTAGTCAGAGTAAGCACGGTTCGTGAGTGGGCGGCCCGACCCTTTATCGGTGACAACATAGGCAAAGATGATGAACCCTAAAAGAGCGGCGATGATGAAGAACATAACAAATAGGTAAACCCACATCAAGAAAGTGTTTCGATAACACGCGCCAGCGAAACCGGCTAAAGAAACGACCATGATTGAGATCCCGATTATTATCAATGGCCACTGCAAGAATTTCAGACAATCTGTGTTGTTGGCTCTGCTGCTTAGCCATATACCACCCCCTAGGATGGGTATTGATAGCAAAAAAGTCAGGAAGTTGAGCACCCCTATCAAGTGATTGCTAGTTCTCATGGCTGATCTCTCTCTGTTTCTCTCTCCCTCTCTGCAACAAGCGCGTCTGATCTCTCTCTTTTTTGTTAATTTTTTGGAATAGCCAGGTACAAGTAAAGGAGAGCAGTGATCGCAACAAAGGCGGAGGAGTGGGTGTTACGGAAGCAGGAGTGATATTTTATTTTATTTTATTTTATTTTATTCGAAGGGGTCGCTTATAAATATCTCATCGTTCATTCCGGGCGTATGTGAGGTTGGATTCTATTTTTTCTAGGTCCAGGCCCGAGTTTCCAAGCTTCAACCCGGCCTGTGACGGGTTGTGGAGATTTGTGATGTTGATTAAGATGGTTTCGTCGGCATCACGCAGTTTAAATTAATAAAATTTGGTTTGTCTTGTTACAGCTATTGACTAAACTTTAAAAAAATCAACATAATAGTTAATTTTATTATCAAATTGCAGCTTGATTATAAAATAATATTATTTTGAAGTTTTAAAAAATAAAATAGCATTTTTTTAATTAAAAATCGATCTTTATCTAAATTGCAACATGTTAACATGTCAATATTTAATATAAGAGTCAATCCAAGTAAACTCATTTAACACTTAACTTAATCTTTAAGACAGGTCATAGGTTTTCTTCGAAAGAAGTTAATGAAACAATAATAAATCAATTAAAGTACTAAGAGTTAATGTTGTGATTGATGAAGTAGTGGCAACCATTCAAATATAATGATTGCAAGTGATAAGAGGAAGAGAAAACAATATTGGTGAAGTTCCAATCAAATGATATATGGTTGTAGGAAAGGGAGTAATCAAAGTCCACGTATGTGAAACTTTAGGAGTTCTTTGAGAGTGGGAGAGACTGGAAAAAGATTTAATGGATTGATGTAAACCTCTTGATCACGCGGTCAAGCAATCCACATACAAAGATGTCAATTACCAAAAAATCCAAGTAAATTAGGTTTGATAGGAGTGTGACACAAAGATAATTTATACCTGGACACCAACACTGTTGGATTCGAAACCTCACCCAACGAATAACAATTCACAAACGAGAAGTATTGATTTGACGCCACGAAGTTAGTTGAACCTCAATAAGTCCTTTTTAGTCATTTAGAAAACCAAAAAAGAGAGAATTCTCACCTCACAAGCACACAAAGTTGTTATCCGTAATCTGAATATCAATAAGCATAAAAAAAACATGATCTTAAACTTAGGTAGCATATGTGTTTTTAACCTAAGCTAAACCGTAGAACACCCAAATATATGGACTTGTATAAAACTCACTTATAATCAGATTCAAATCCCTAAGTATTTAAGCTCAATTGATGTTTAGTAACCTTTAAACATAAAATAAGAATTTTAAATAAATATTTAAGTTGTGGCCACATAGAATTAAGATGAAAAAAAATTATTTGGTCTTGAATGTGGTTGACTTAGGTTTCCTTCCTAGACTAGAAAACTTCTTCTTTTGAATGCTAAAAATCCTCTCTTCTTCAGGAAATAATCTGGACTTGGACTCCATGCTATATTAGGAGAAATAAACCTAAATCAAGGTTATCATAGGGCCTAACTCATCACCCCTTTTTAGAATTGAATGGGACCCTTTTTGGAGTTGAATTAGATGAATTAAAGATTGTCTTTTAAGTTCCATAGATTTTCTTAGTCCCTCTAGGTCCATCTCATTTTATGTGCTCTGAACTAGCTCATTCAATATTTTTTTAAGTCTCTTTGCCCTAGCTCTTGTAATAGACCTACTTGGTATCACCAAAAGGTCATTTATGTGATTACACTTGGTATTGGGTTGGTTCTCATTATTAGTTAATCTTGATATTATGTTTACCACCATTAAAAACATCTAATCACATCTTATATTTTCTACATTCATTATCTTATACATCAAAGTATTAAATCTTCCATTTCTCTTATGTTGGCCAACAATGCAAGGAATCATTCTCATAAAAAAAAATTAACACGTTGTTACATCCATAACACTTATTTCTATCCATTTTAACAATACTAACAATCAATTTATGAACCCCCCAAATTTCACACAATAAACCATAGCTACACAATCCAAGGAATTCTAGCATAATTCAGTAAAATTCAAGTAAATCAACCCAAATGAGTTTAGAATACTTTACCTATCACTAATATGCCTTCCAAAAGCTAGCCTAAAAGCAAGTTCTCCAAAAATTCCTCTTCTTCCCTCACTTTCCTTATCTTCTCTCACTAAATTCTACTTTCTCTAAATTTGCTCTCTTAATCAAAGTGTTTAAATGCTTAAAAGCTTATAAAATATCAGAATACTCCTATTAAATTCATGATCCCTAGATAAGAAAAATGAAAAAATTTAGCTCCTAACTCTCGCTCTAAGTTTCGGCCATCACAACATATTTATAAGCAACAAATTTAAAAATTCCCTCTATGTCCTTGCCTTGAATCCTTTTAGCTTTCACGAGTCTACTTGCCCGCGCGTTACGCTGTGCTTTTTTCTATGTAGAAAACTAATTGATTTTCTATGTGCTGTAATTAGTTAATATTTATTTAGTAAAATTGTATGTCAGAAATTACGCTGTGCTTTTTTCTATGTAGAAAACTAATTGATTTTCTATGTGCTGTAATTAGTTAATATTTATTTAGTAAAACTGTAATAGATAAAATATGTCAGAAATAAGTTTTTTTTCCGCCTAAAAGGAATAGTGTGATCGAAATTGAAAGTGGTACGTATATTTTTTAATTGTAGATAACCTAGGTAAATTTGTCTACCTATTTTTTTTATGAGTTGTCTTTTTTTCCCAATAATATTAGATCTGAAATATTATAAATAAAAATATTGTAATTTGTTTTAAGAAATAAACTTATGTGTGCTGTAGTTAGTTATTTTAATATTTAATTAGTAAAATTGTAATAGATAAAATATGTTAGAAATTATTTTTTTCCGCCTAAAAGGAACAGTGTAATTGAAACAGGAAGTGATTCATATATTTTTTAATTGTAGATAACCTAGGTAAATTTGTCTATGTATTTTTTTTTTGAGTTGTCTTTCTTCCCCAGTAATATTAGATCTTAAATATTATAAAAAAAAATATTATAAATATTTTTTTAAAATAAACTTAAACAAACGAGCAAAAAATTAAAATTATAAGCCAAAATAATTTTTTTATAAGATTTATTCATTATATTATTATATTAAAAGTATTTCAGAATATTGATATTAATTTTTTTTCTTCAAAAAATCCTAGGTCATTTTTTTTCTCTTTCTATATATTTTTAGGTGATAATATTAAATAAATATTAAAACATATAATTAGTCTCACATATTTATAAGAAAAAAAACCTAAAAATGATCATTATCATTATTTTGAATGCTTTATCTAGGCTTTTTTCTATGTAGGAAATTAAATGATTTTATACATGTTGTAATTGGTTATTTTAATATTTAATTAGTAAAATTATAATTAATGGAATATGTTAGAAAGGTTTTTTTTATGCCTAAAAGTGATTGAATGTTGCTACTGTTAAAACTATTTTGATAATTATTGTATCGGTAGATTGTACAGTTGGAATCGAAAAATTCTGTTGAAATGAGCCATGTGTTCCGTGTAACATACTGATTGATTGTTATATATGTTTTATTTGTTTCATCAATTCTTTAATTAGCTAATAGTAAAATTACAGTTATTGATTTTTAGCACAGATGAATGATTTGTTTTATGCACCAAACAAATTGATTGGTGTTTTTTTGAACTAATTTGATGATAATTTAATTGGTAGATAGCAAAACCGCAATCGATGATATTGACTAAAGATATTTTTTTTTCAAAAATATCTAGGTCACACACACACACACACACACACAAATATATATATATATATATATATATATATATATTTTAAGGAGCTAATGTTACATAAATATACAAATATATAATTAGTTTGGCATACTTAAAAGAAAACAAAACTAACAAATAATCATTATCTATAATAATTAGAAAATTCAAGACCTAACAATACTAACAAAATAAAAATTTAAAAACAAAATAAATGACAAAATAAAAATAAATATTATTAGATTTTAAGAAATTATTTTACTTGAAGGAAAAAAGAAAGAGAAATCATAATAATATTAAATTTCAAATGACCACCAGCACATATTAAAATTTAAACAGTAAATAAAAAAACTTTAATAATAGTGAAAATAAATAAAAATTAAAAACAAAAACTAAGAGCATGTATATATAAACATGGATAGAAATAGAAACTATGTAAGAAATATATATATATATATATATATATATATATATATATATATATAAGAATTAAAATAAAATCCAAGATAAAAAGTATAAGGTTCAAAATGAAAAAACACATATATAATAAATCTAGAAGTTGCCATAGATTTATCACATGTTACACGATAGATATCATATGGCAGGCAGCTGTCAAAGAGAGCATTGAAGAAGAAATCAAAGAAAACCGATTTTCTTCGTGTTGCTATTGAATTTTTTGAAAACAATCTACATTAAAAATATATATATTAGCCCATACCTTGCACCCCATTGCAAGTGATATCATATTAAAAAAAAACAAAAACAAATTAATTATGTGAGATTTTTTATTATAATATAAATTTAGACAAAATAATAAATTTGTGCAAGTTCTCTATAAAATATATGAATTTTAAATCGATATAAATTTATCTATTTAGTAGATTTCAATAAAATAATCAGCATAAAATTATCATCATCATTAAAAAAGCAAGAAGACTGGGATATTAACAAAAAATAATCGTTATCATTATTTTGAATACCTTATCTATAATAATTAGAAATTTTAACACCTAAAAATATTAACAAAAAAGCAATTAAAAAAAAATGAAAAAAAAATATTATTAGATTTTAAAAACTTATTTGACTTGAAGAAAAAATAAAAAGAGAAAAAGAGAAAAATAATAAATATCAATTTTCAAATTATCACCAACACAAATTAAAATTTAAACATTAAATAAAAAAACCTTCATGATAGTGGAAATAATGAAAATAAAAAACAAAAACTAAGAGCATGTATATATAAATATAGACAAAATAAGAACCATTTAAGAAATATATATAAAAAAATAAAGAAATTAAAATAAAATCCAAGATTAAAAGTATAAGGACCAAAATGAAAAACACATATATAATAAATGTCATTTAAAGGACAAAATTTAGCTAGTAGTTTAATTCGCCTTTTACCTTGCACCTCCACCACATGCCGTACCCATTTGGGAGTGTGATTGAGGTTTCTTAATGATATTTTTTTATTTTTTTAAAAATTATTTTTGACACCAACAAATCAAAATCATCTAGAAACACCTTTTTTTTTTCATTTAAAATAAAAAATAAAAATATTTTTTTTTCAAATTTGTTCAAATAATAATATTATGATTTTATTATTTTTACTGTTCCTGTCCACAGTGATCTGAGTATAGATAAACAATAAAAATCACTGTTGAAATTCGTGAGCTCTTTTAGCTTTTAGATAATGAGCAATATTTGCTAGGTCATGACATTGTTTTATACCATATTTAAATCGGACAAATTTGAATTCCATGGAGATTCATTCGAGATTTGACAAAAGTAAAGTGGTGAAAGCTTGTATGGAAAAAACAGGTCATACCATGATTCTCCATGCTTTTATGGATTACTATTCATGGAGCTTTCAGGATGCAGGATAAACTCTTGATCCATACTTTTATTCAGATTAGTCGTTTTCATTTGTGTGGTGGTGGTGGTGGTGGTAGTGGTAGAGAAGATATTTTTTTTTTTGGAGAAGATAAATATATTAAAGATGGAGAATGTACAAGCCGACAAAGAAACGGCAAAACAGGTAGAGGCTATAGCCTGCCACCAAAAAGAGCCCATCGGGCCTAAAAAACAACAAGGCCAAAAAAAAAGCCCTTAACCAAAGAAAGCCCAACGGCTGAGAGAGCAAACAGCAGACAAAGGCCTTAGACTGAGAATGACAGTCGGTACTAGTCACCAACAGCTATTCTGAGAAGGAACGAGCAAGCGCCAAAACGCGCTAAACAAAAAGAGGCCCAGGAGGTCGAAGCAAACAGGCACTGAGAGGAGAATCTTCCCCTCAGCCTAACAAGAAAGCGAATACCCCTCTGCTAATGGTGTTGACCGTCGTCCCAAAGAGGCATAGTACTCCACGGGATATTCCAAATGGCCCGAGTCCCGTCTGCCATTGAAATCCCATTGCTGCACATAAGCTTATCTCTTATTACCTGAAATATGGCTTCCCCAACAGTATTCGCCGGCTGTGTAAGCTGTTGAAAAATCCTCTTGTTACGCTCCTGCCAGATATAATAGATCGTGGCTGCGAAGATGAGAGCCCCAATCTTGTTGTTAGTGGATTTAGTGTCCTGGTACCTACGCGAGGTCCACTCCACTAAGCTATTCCACGGCAAATTTGGCCAGCGTGTATGAGCTTTAGCTTGGATGAACTTCCAGACTTGAAGAGAGTATCTGCACATGAAGAAGAGATGATCATGGGTCTCTGGGACCCGAGCGCAGAGTCTACATGTTGTATCCTCGCCATTAAGATAGTGCATTCTGTCCATTGTTCGAAGTCTACCCTGGGCTGCCAACCATAGCACAAAGGAGTGTCTTGGAATGTGGATATTATGCCATAATAGGCGATGGAGAACATTAATTGGCTTCCTGGCCCTTAGGTGCTCCCAAGCCGAAGAGATGGTGAATTGCCCAGAACTATTAGGGACCCAATCCACTGAATGTTCCCTAGAAAGATTGGGTTGGAAATTAATTCTGGACCATAATTGTTGATTAAGCAGAGGGACCTGCGGGAAGGACCAACTCCCATTTTCAATGATATCTGCCACTTTTGCTTTCCATGGGAGCCGGGAGGAAGAGAGACTCCTCTGAGAGAGAGTGTCTGATGGATGCATACCCATGGGCATCCAGTAGTCAAACCATAGGAAGATGTTTTTTCCATTCCCCACTCTCGGTCTGAACTCCCCTCTACACCATTCCCTGGCTTGAAGAATCTTCCGCCATGTCCATGAGGGATTTGAAGGAACTTGAATCTGCCAAAAAGGGCGCCCCCTGATAAGATATTTGTCCACCCAAGCAACCCATAAGGAACTCTTCTCTGTGAGAATGACCCAAATGTGATTTAACATGGCAGCATGGTTCCAAGTCCTTAAGCTTTTAACGCCTAAGCCCCCTTCCGCCTTCGGGAGGCAGATATCCTTCCAAGCAACCTTGGCCCCCCTAGACGATAGAGAAACTCCTTTCCATAGAAATGCAGAAAGGATGCTGTCTATTTTTGCAATCGTAGCGGCCGGGATAATAAATTTCGTTGCCCAATAAACTTGCGTTGAGAACAAAACCGAGAGAATTAACTGAAGACGCCCCGCATAAGACAGCGTGGCTGTTGTCCACAGCCCAATACGGCTCTTGATGCGCTCCACCAGTGGAAAACAATCAGCATTCGTTAGCCTCGTTGTGATGAGGGGGACCCCGAGGTAAGTTGGAGGCGCATTGCTCACATTAATCCCCAGAATAGAAGCAAGAGCGGACTGCATTGCCTGGCTCACCCCTGCAGCAAAAACTGAACTTTTGCTATGATTAATGCTTAACCCTGATAGCATGGAGAAAGAGTCAAGAGCATTCTTCAGGATTTGGACAGAGCTGGGATCACCCCTACTAAAAAGAATTAAATCATCTACAAAGCTCAAGTGCGTTATCCTCAGATCTTTACATCTCCAATGGAAGTTGAAAGAGGGATCAAGGGCCATTTTTTGCAGAATTTCGTTAAGACCTTCCATAGCTAGGACAAACAAGTATGGAGAGAGGGGATCCCCTTGCCTAAGGCCCCTTGAAGCCTGAAAAAACCCATGGTCTTCACCATTAATGCTGACCGTGAAACTTGGGGTTGTTATGCAAGCCCGGATCCAGTTAATAACGGTAGAATGAAAGCCAACATTCCGCAGAGCCTGAATAATGAAATTCCAATTTAGAGTATCGAAAGCTTTCCTCAGATCAACTTTGATAGCACAGCGGGGAATCCCTCCCTGACGATGGTAGTTGTGCATGAGCTCTTGATGTGTTGATGTAAAAAATAATTACTAAAAAATTAAAAAAAAAACATTTTGATGCATTTCTAAACGAAAATCACTTTGAAAAACAACTTCAATCACTCTCCCAAATAGGCACGGCATGTGGTGGAGATGGAAGGTAAAAGGTGAATTGAACTGCTAGCTATTTTTTGTCATTTAAATGACATTTATTATATATTTGTTTTTCATTTTTGACCTTATACTTTTAATCTTGGATTTTATTATAATTTCTTTATTATATATATATATATATATATATATATATATATTTCTTAAATGATTCATATTTTTGTCTATGTTTATATATACATGCTCTTAGTTTTTATTCTTATTTTTATTATTTCCACTGTTATTAAGATTTTTTTATTTAATGTTTAAATTTTAATTGTGTTGGTGATCATTTAAAAAATTGATATTTATTATTTTTTCTCTTTGCTTTTTTATTTTTTATTTTTATTTATTCTTCAAGTCAAATAATTTTTATATATCTAATATTTATTTTTTTTGTCATTTATTTTGTTTTTTAATTGCTTTTTTGTTAATATTATTAGGTGTTGAAATTTCTAATTATTATAGATAAGACATTCAAAATAATGATTATTTGTAAGTTTTTTTTCTTATAAATATGTTAGACTAATTATATATTTTCATATTTATTTAATATTTAATATATATATATAAATGACCTAGGTTTAAAAAAAAACAATTAATATCAGTATTTTGAAATACTTTTAATATAATAATATGAGGAATAAATCTTATAAAAAAAATTTAATTTCTTTTCTAACAATAATTATGGTGTCATCAGTAGTATGAACAATAATAATTAGAATATGAATTACTTATAATAATATTTATAATGACAACAATAATAATTGTGACAATTTAACAATCATGATAATAACTATGACAATAACAATCTAAATAATTCAATAGTTGATGTTATTTTTCTTAGAGGTTGATTTTTGCCGTTTTTTTATATATGATATTTCATATCTAATATTACATAAAGAAAAAATATACAAAGTGACACGTAGCCAAAACAGGTGGAAAAATTGGGGCATTTTATCTACAATGAAAAAATATACGAGCCACTTGCCCTCCACTTCGCTGTAGCCATAAACAAATTTTTTAACATGCAAAAAAATATTAATGGTCTTAGATTTTTTTATAATGCTATATATTTGAGCAAAATAATCAACCTACAAAACTTTCGGTTCTTACTATAACAAAATTATTTACAATAATAATAATTATTGTATATTAGGTTTTCATATATTCATTTTATTATGCAAAATGCGTTTAAAATAATGATAACGATTATTTTTAAGGATTTTTCTCTTAAAAATAATTATATATTTTGGTATTTTTTTAATATTAACACCTGAAAATATATTTAAAAAAATGAAGTTTTTTTTTAAATTCTCAATAATTTAATCTTAGTATTCTGGAATACTTCAAATATAATAATATGAAGAATAAATCTTGGAAAATAAAAACAATGAATTTCTTTTTATAACGATAATGACAGTGACAACGTTAATATTGTCATTAATGATTAGAATATTAATTATTTATAATAATTGCTACAATAACAGTTATAATAATTATGATAATTTAATAATCATGATAATAACAATAAGAATAATAATCAAGATAATGTATTAATCGATGTTGTTTTTGTGAAAAACTGATTTCTGTAACTTTTTTATGTATGATCTTTTTAGATCTAATATTACATGAATAAAAAATATACAAAGTTGCACATAGACAAAACAAGTGAAATGTTTTTATCAAATTATCTACAAATATAAAATATACGAGTCACTTGCATGCGCTTCACCGTAGACAAAACTAAATTTTATAATATATCAAAAAATATTAATGGTTATTGATTTTTTTTAATAATGTTATACATTAGAGCCAAACAATCAATCTACAAGACTTTCAATTATTTTTTAATATATTCATTTTATTATAAATAATGCATTTAAAATAATGAGAAAAATTATTTTAAAGGTTTTTTCGCTTAAAAATAATTATATATTTTAATATTTATTTAATATTAACATCTTAAAAAATATAACAAATAACTAACAACTGAAGATTAACTATACATGGATAAAATAGGGTTTTACTCTCATTTCACACCACCAAAGGTGAACTTACTATGTTTTTTTAACCAAAACTACATTTAATACAAAGATAAATTCTAATAAAAATTAAAAGTCAAAACTAAGAATAGAGATACATAAATACAAACAAATTAATTAAATTTATACCAAAATTACTGAAAAAATAAAGGGATCGAAACTAAATCAAGAAATAAAAGAATTATTTATTTTTTCCTTACAAAACTTTTGATTTTCTTAATTTAATCCTTCCGTTTAAATTATTTATATATTTTATTTTCATTTCGGCCCATATACTTTTAATTCCTTATTTCAATTCTTTTATTTTTTAGATATATTTCTAAATAGTTTCTATTTTTATCCATGTTTATATATATATACTCTTAATTTTTGTTTTTAATTGTTCATTTTAGGCAAAAAAAATCAATTTCTAACAAATTTAATCGATTATAATTTTACTAATTAAATATTAATGTAATCAGTTACAACATGTACAAAATCAATCAATTTTTTATATAAAAAAAATCTAGCATAACACGGGGACAAATAACCTCGTAATTGACTAAACACTCTCTATCTTATTTTATAACTGTCTCTCCTCTCCTAATATCAAGTAACAAAAACATGTACACCAAAAAAACATTAACTAAAAAATACGTTTTTGACTGAAATGTAAAAACCTAAAACAAGAACCAATTAAATATAAAAACCTCAAGGGTAGAATTGAAGTTTTCCGTGCTAAAATGAACTTTTATTTTTATTAAATTTAATCTGTCCATTCAACTTTTTTTTTTATATAAAAAAATCAACTTAAAATTTTTATTTTGCAACATAATTTTATTTTATTTAACATTGAAATATTCATCAATACTTCACACACACACACACACACACACACACACACACACATATATATATATATATATATATATATATATATATATATATATATATAAAACACTCAACCATGTTGATATAACTTGGAATATTCAAATCGAAAAGAAATAAAATTGGATGGCTGATTTTTTTTTATAAAAAAAGTACTGTTAAGTCCAGAGTGTAGCTGAACGGGTGTAAGCAGTGAGCTGCACTGTTCATAATATTCAATTCTTTTAGTTGTTTGTATAATAATAATAATAATAATAATATAATATAATACATAAATGGCAAATACTAATGCGTCACTCTTCGAGACCTGGGAAAGAATCATACATCTACAAGGGGCAACAGCTCTGGAAATCATATATTAAAATAAATAAATAAACAAATACTGCACAATGACATTAATTAAAAACAACAAACAAACATGATTACAACAGCCATCAAACAACCCTGCTTATCTTATTACCCTGACAAGCCAAACCAAACCAACCTCCTCGACTTTGCAATGTCAGAACCAACCCAGGATATTATGGCAGGCAAGTAGGCAATTTGGTTTCATCTTTTGCAACGTGGACCTATACATACAAAGTGACACCGCTGCAGTCCTCAAATCTTCCATGGTATTCTCAGGTCTACAGATCAAACAGCCTGTGCAGTAGACTTTGTGGTGTTTGAATCTCCTTTCCCGTTGAGCTTGGATCTATCTCTGGCGGACTTCTGAGAGCTAGGTGTCCCTCTAGCAGCATTTCTGCTATTCCTGGCAGCCTGGGTGACAGCACCCCCCCCTGCTTCAACTAAATCAAGTAAGGAAACTGATGGTGCTTATCATAAGGACTGGACCAGTATCATAGTCATGCTCACACAAGTATCCATCATTGAGTCTACCTTTAGTGATTTCGTTCACAGCTCATAATCAAGGAGAAGCTAAAGAAGTTATGATTATCTATACCTCAATACATGTGAGAACCACCACCTATATTTTGCATGTTTGGTCAAAAACTTTGTTTGATTTGAAAATGACGAGCTCCTATGGATATCTATTGCCTGGTTTAATGTTTATTGACTATTGAGGGCAGAAAAGGTAATTTAATGAGCATTTAAAAAAGAAAGTGCACCATGGCCCTTTTTAGTGTACAACAGCTGATTCAGAATTGATAATCAAGTGATCATTTTTCTGTTACAAGTAGTGTGGCAATCCTTGCATACTTTTGAACCTACATATGCTTTCGTGCAAATGTGTGGGCATGAAGGAGAGAAATGAGGGGGGAAACTAACCACTGTTAGGCAGAGACAATCTCTTCTTTGCCTGTTTATCTAGCTGGGTGGCTCTCTCCTTTGGGTTGCTTTGAGATCTTGTAACAATAGCAGGTTTTGAATTGGCTTCTTCAACCAGGTTCTCAGGAACTGGGTTCGGCTTTGGTTTAGAAAAAAGTGTGTTGGGCGCTTCTAACATGCCTGCTGACTTACTAGGTGAGAAACTGCCACTGTCAGAAGGAGAAGGAACTTTTTTCTGGCTTGAAATGGTTGACTGAAGATTTGAGGCAACTGCTTTCTTGGCAGTGGTTTTTAACTGGGATTTGCTGTCATTCTTGACCTCAGCAGCTGTTTCATCCTCACGAATCATCACTCCATCTCTGAGATTTATGTCAAGAAAGCGGTTCTCCCATGGGCGAACAGCCATCCATCTCTCCAACCAGTTCCAGCCCCAACTGCTTTTATCTGGTTCAAACCTGGAGGGAACAGCCTGCTGTCTTGACCCAGCCTGCCACTGGGCAAACAGAAGATCTTATGTATTAGTCAGCAGCATTAAGAAATAAGTTTGAAGGGTTTCTATGGAGATATCTTCACTGTTCAAACTTAGCAGCAAATTAGAGAGTATCTGCCTCTTTTTTTTCTCTTTCTCTGGTAGAGAGAAGAAAATATCTGGTTGCAACTAATTTTCCGCATTGCCATACATCAGCTCAGAAACCTCACATTCTACCTAGGTCATATTAGAATTTTACCTCACAGCACTAGTCAATGAAAGAAATTGGAAGCGAGAAGTGTACCAGTAAATCAATGAAGAGATATTTGAAAGTGTACAGGTTAAACTCACAAAGCTTTTGCTGAAATGAAGGTTACAATATCCATGCGGAGGGAAAAGGCAAATACACACACACACACACACACACACACACACACACACACACACACACACACCAGGTATTCACCTTTTTTGTTCTAATAATGAATACGATGCCATTGAGCTGTTATTAACCAATTTTCCTCAAAAACAGGTTTTTATGAGAGATTTTACATTCTCTAGCTCAAAAATCCTAGCTGACATCAATGATCACTCTAAGGCATACATCTACAATCCAATTTCCAGAGCGTACACTTCTATAAATGCAAATTACAATCAAATTCAAAATAAATTGAAAAGTAAAGCAATGGAGCTATCATATTTTTACCTGATTGTGATTTGCATTTATAGAAGTTTACCAATGAAGCTATCATATTTTTACCTGATGGGCCAGAGCATATGCAATGGCTCTCTCACGCTTAGCTGCAGCCTCCTGCCGCTTCAGCAACTTGACTTGAATTTGTTCAACTGATCCCACACTATCACACCATCCTTCCTGTGTAAAAGTGAAATTGATATAAGGCACTTGGCAAGCCTAACAAAAATTAAAGCTGCTGGGGAAAACAAACATGAGCAATTAATCAATAAAGAATCTTTTAAGCACCGTCTTGTAATGGTAAAATAAAACATTTGTAGTGTAGAACATTGTTTTTTTCCATACAGCTTTATTATCTTGCACTTGTATATCTCACATAACCCATTCTATTACTACCGAAGAACAGACACCAATGACATCCTGTTTATAGCTTTTTTTCAGAGGCAGAAGTTAAGGTAGAAAAAACAATTATTATGAGAGCACAATTGTAAATTGTATCCAAATATTGACTATTGGGCCACCACTGAAGACCATTTTGCATGCCCATTTTTTGACGTATACAAATCAAATTTATATATTATTATCCTAGTGGTTTATAAATATTCAGTTCTGCATCTAAGCCAATGCTAGTCATAGTTGTCTAAATGAGATAACATCAACAGGATATTAAGAGTTGGGACAAGAAGATGCTTAATCCTTACATAAGCTGACAGAAATAGAACAAGAGTAGAGGAAACAATGAACATATATCATTAAAAATTAAAAAAGTAACAATACTAAAACTCTCCAACTCATTATGCCACATCTCGTTCTCTGCCATAGAGGATGACTACCATTTCACCCAAACACATAATGTTGTGCTGCACAGAGCAAGAAAAGCATCATAACCCTTTTTCCCCTGAGAATTACAGCATCAAACTCCAAAAACCAGAAAAATGACAAAACCCAAACCAGAAGCAAATAAATAGCCATGATGCTGAAGTAAAGCAATCCCTTCATTCCCATGAATTCCATACAATTTGGCAAAATCATAAAATATAAATGAGAAGGAAAGGAAGTTGAATATATAAATTTATTAATAAGTCTCAACCCTATTTGAGATGATTCAATTTTCAATTCATCTCATGGTACAATAATTGCTATTCAAAGGCTAAGGCCAAAGTGACACAAACCATACTATTTCAGCTAGAGCTCCAATGCCATTTACCTAGCAAGTCTTTATTGAAAAGACATTAGGACAAAATTTTGTTAGGTTACAAAGGAATACGTGTCAACATTCAAGTTAAACAAATTGCAAGGCTCAAAAGTCTGGTGAAAAAAATAAACAATAGATCAGTCTGGTTGTTTGAATCTATCAAATGTGGCTGCAGGTGCTAACATCCCAGCTTTTTTGCCATTTATGTTATGAAAAACAATTCACATATAGAGTAAGGAACAAAATATATAATATGATGCATTAATAATAGAACAATTAACGTAAGAACATTGACATCGGGGAAAAAAAAGAGTAACAAAAGAAGAAAGTTGCACAGTTAACACAAAGAACTAAGGTCAAGTTTTTTCCAAATGAATACTATTTACCAGGCATGCACATATATGGAATAAGTACATTGCACAATTGTGGAAATGTACTTCTATATTTGATAAAAAAAAGTTGTCATTTCTTACCTCTATTTCTCGAACCCGAGCCTCATTAGCTAGGTGTTGCTGAAGTTTCTGTTGATCTGTTTGACTTTTCAAAGCTAAGCGAACACGCCTTGCACGGACACGAGCCTGAACTCTCACCAAAGCTTGCATGCAGCGAAGAGTTATTGCAGCTTGTTTCCTCACAGCATGGCCCCGAACAAGAGCTTGCAGTCTCACTAATCCTTTCAAAGCTCGCAGAGCTCTTCTTGCCTTGTGTATTTACAAAACCATTCAAATTGTTATCATGTGAATTGAAACTTGAATGCAGTTGAAATAATTTAGAAAATGAAAAAATAAAAGGTTGATGAATCAGAATAAATGAAGGCACACAATATGCAGCTGCAATGTCATTTTCACAAATAGCACCAAGAAGGTAAACTGGATTGCTTTGGTCCTTCAAATAGCTCTCTAAGGGAAATTACTCTTCCTTTCATTATGGTGATCCTGCCACAGAGATCTATAGAAATATTTTCAACCAAATTACCATCTTTGAACAAGGAGGAAGAAAATTTGAAGACAACACCCCACCCCCCAACCCAATGGCTGTAATTGGAAACTCATCATACCATCTTCATCCCTGGCCAACTGAAAATGTTCCACTGAATAGGGTATTAAGAGAAGAGTTTCCACAACAAGTCAGAAACAACAACAGTACCGTGCCAAACCAAACCCACCTGCACATTTCTGAAGGTTTGTAAAGCATCCCCTTTCTCACTTAGAAACCCACCCCATATTTGAACACTATTATCAATACCATAACAAAGCTCTCCTGAATGATTTCCAAAGCTACTGAGAGAGCTTTATTGGAACATGTGAGAATCCCAAAGCTCCAACTCCCTAAATGTGGAGCATATTTAAAATTTTGTGTATGTTTCCCATAAGCACCTCCTTTGAATCTTTTCAGGCTTAGTTGCAATTGAAGTGGGATGGAGGCTAAAGATATCAAAGAAAGAGGGAGATTGGAAAAGATAATCTAATAAAGCAATCCTCTCATCCTTAGGAAGATGGTCTCCACTAGGTGGTTAACCGTGAACCTCCATTTAATTTTCTCAACAATATTTCCATGCCCTTATATCCTTAAAATTAGTACTCAAAGGGAGACCCAAGTTATGGGCAGATTTCCTATCTCACTGAACAAAATGATAGACAAGAAATTAATATCCATCCCCTACCCAATATCAATGGCATAAACCTACTCCTTATACTCAATAGGAATGAATTCTTGATTGAATTAGACAATACTGGTATAAAGCATGCTTATCCACTATTTTCATTTTAAGCATGGAGGATTACCATGTTTTGGCTAAATAGAGTGCATCAATCACATAATTGAGACACGTCAGGCTTCCTTCTTCACCATGCATGGTCAACGGAGCTTGCATTCTTATTATTTCGCCCCACAATTTTAACAATAAAGAATTTAATACAGCATTTCATAGTACAAAGATAAAACAGACACAACCAAACTGCACAAACACTTAAAATCCTACTTAATGTGATACTGAAATGACATAAATAAGTCATACCAAAAACCCGCGGAAAGCTGTCTGAATGCGAGTGGCAGCCATTTCTTCTCTCAGAACTTGTTGATTGTGAGCTATATCCTGAACTTGAAGCGAATCAAAAGGAGATTCAAAAGCATCTGGGACAGAACGAATGTTGGCATCACCATCATTATGATTATGATTATGAAACTCCTCTTGAATTTTATCAGCATCAAACTCAACCGAATGCTTTCTCCTATGTCGAAACTTGCTAGCAGTCGCCCTCTGCTATGATCGAAGGAAAACAGCGTATAGAAACCATCAAATTAAAAACTTGAGACAGAAAAACAGCAAAATAATAAAAATTAATAAATAAATAAACTCACATTTTCCTCCTTGTCCAAAGACTGTGACTTTTCAGACTTCTTTAAACCAACCAAAGCTTTAAACCATTTCCCTGGGACACCCATGGTGCCACTTCCTATCACATGCACAAATAAAGTAAAAATATCAATAAATTTAAATTCTCCTTGTTCACTATCAAAAAAATAAAAATAAATTGTCAAGACTGAATAAGAAAACAGGTCAAATTTCCACACAGCAAAAAAAAAAAGATGATTCCAGCTGTGAAGAAACGAGCTTTCTTTGTGAATTTGAACCAAATCAACCCAATTAAAGCTCAAAAGCAGCTGATATCCATGAAACAAATGCAGATCAAGAAGCACCAAATGCAGAAATCAACGTACGATCATAAGAAGATGCCTTTTTAATCGTTCGATCTTATCAATCTCAGGCCGCAAGTCAAGCCTAGCTCGCTGACTGAGAATTTCGATTCGCTAAGGAGAAAAGAAAGTCTCTCTAATAATTGTGATTCAAAAAGACTACAAAACAAAACAAAAATTCTCTCTCTAGATTTTGTTGTTTCTAATTTAAATTTTCAATGGGTACAAAAAGATGACATGGAAGGAGAAAGCTAGCGAGGACCACACTACAAATATATATATAAAAAAAAAATTAAAATGAAAAAAAATAATTCAAAAATATTTTTGAAATATAATGTAAAACAACCAGGATAATTAGTCTTGACTCTTGAGTAAGCTTCATTTTTACCGAGTAAATCTTACTTTTACCCTAATAGATTCATTGATGTTTCACTTAAGTTCTTTTATAGTTGGAACTTCAATACTTCTCTTTTGTTTAGGAGTGACCAAAAATTATGAAAAATCAATTAAATTAAAAAAATAAAAAAAAACAATTGAAAAAACTGAATCATTAAAAAAAACTGATTAAACTAATTAAAATATTTAAATAAACTTGTGGTTTGGTTTGGTCCAGTCTCGATTTCAATAAATAAAAATTGAAGAATCCTTACCACTTGCAGCAACCACCCCTTTCCTTTAATGCTACACACACATAACAATATTTTGCAGATTTTGAACGATCATTTGACTCATTTCAATCCTTTCATTCAACCTTATCATCCTAATTCTTCTTCATTCTAAGTAAGTTGATTTTAATTTTTAATAACGATACACTTTTTTGTTCAGTTCAATCTTCTGATGTCTTTAAACTCAAATTTTAATCAATGTTTTGTAATTAACGACTCGTTTCCATAAAAAATTAATAAGTAGGTTAATTACTGACTTAAATATTGACTTCTTGTATGTGTGGGTTTATATATTGAACGACAATTGAAGAGTTAAGCGAAATTTAAAGATGAAAACCATCGGCCTAAACGTATTAAAAAGAAAACTTAGGAGTAAGGACTAGAAAAAACAACTTCGAATTTTTCTGCCTAAGACTCATCAACTTATATATTCGAAATTTAACAAAAATCCCGGCAGTGTTGTTATCATATTTTATATCATGATATGTATCATTGACTAGAACCAACTTTGTGGTTTCGATAGCATGAAAACAGGGGATGATACGTAAAGGGTCGAAATTAACATGCTACAAATAGTTTAGCCTAGATTTTGAAAGAGTATTTAACGATCAAAAGAATTTGAAAGAGTATTAATCTTCTAATCGAGTAGGATGTGGGGTGATGATGAGATGATGAACGGGTTGTAGCTTGACAGTGACTCAGAAATTGGCAAGGCTGAAAGAGATGGTGCAACCATGATAAACATCACTGAGATAACCTAAGAGACCCACACATGCATACACTTTGTGTTCGATTACATTCTTTTTTCTTAGTGATGGTGAAGAGTTTTGCAATTTCACGGGGGAAGAGTTTTTATATTTGATGCAAGTGTCTTAGCTTGAGTTTGTGTGGCATTCAGTAACAGCTTAGTTGTTTGTCTTGAATGATGTTTGGTTTCTTTTAATATTTAATAACTAATGCAATGCATAATGAAGAATATGGTTTCTTCTTCGTTTTTATTTATTTAAATTTCGTATATTATTATTATTATTATTAACATATTTTTATTTGGTAAAGAGTTTTGCAGTTTCACGGGGGAATAGTTTTTATGTTTGATGCAAGTGTTTCAGTTTGAGTTGTGTGGTGTTCAATTTGTTGTTGAGATGTTTGTCTTGAATGATGTTTGGTTTCTTTTAATATTTAACAATTAAAGCAATGCATGATAAAAAAATGTGCTCTGAATTCAAAACAACTATCTTATTAACCTCTACCTCGTACACCTAAATAATCCGGCCATCGCCCATTATCTCTGTGATCTCCATTATCCTGTACGAGAACCCACAATCAATACCTATCATTCCCCACCGCTTGAAGTCTCCTTGTCCTCAAGGAGAAAATCAGGATACATCTTGGCAAAACAACGTTGATTTTCCCACGTCTCATCCTTCGATGGTGCACCCATCCACTAGTCAAGTACTTCTATTTTGGGATGATAATTCCCTTTTTTAATTACACAAGAAGCCAAAATGATTTCAGGTTGTGGAAGAAGTACAAAATCTGAATTGGTAGGTGGTAGAGTTGGGTAAACTGGAACATTCGAACCCAAGTATTTCTTTAATATGCTAACATGAAAAACATCATGAATTAAGGAACCAACAGGTAACTCTAGCTTGTAGGCCACATGTCCAGTACGAGCAAGGATTTTAAAAGGACCAAAGAATCGAGGTGCAAGTTTGAGAGATTCGTGAAAGACCACCTACTGTCGATGGTATGGACAAAGTTTAAGGTCTCGATGATGTTATTCCGCTTGAGACTTCATGCGATCACGAGCAACGATCAAGTTGCGACGTAACTCAACTCACGTAGATCTCCTCCCTTGTGCGTAAAAACTCATCCACAACTTTAACTCAAGTTGTGCCAGGAACATAAGATATTAAGGTAGGGGAGGTGTACCATACACAACCTCAAAAGGGGATACTCCCATGGAAGAGTGAGTGACTATGTTATAACTATATTCTGCCCAAGTAATCCAATCAACCCACTTTTGAGGTTGATCATCGCACGTAAAACACCTCAAATATTGCTCCAAGGTTTTGTTGAAGATCATGGATATCAAGACTGCAGCAGATTGAAGATTAGAGCATGGAGTCCTATTTGATTTCTAGTATTAATGTTTAGATTAGTATTGAATTAGCTGTAGGGCATTTTATGTAATTCAGATCATGTTGATCATGTTTTCTAGCTTAGGTGCAATTTAAATTCTAGGACTTATCTAGTACAAGAAGAAGTTGTAATCAACTATAACTCTTGTAATCATTTGAATTTTTGCTATAAATAAAGAAAAGGGATGGCAGTAACCTTACCTCGATTCTGCTCCTTGAAATCAAAATTATGTTCTTTATTGTTCTTCAATTTCTGGGCAGGTGTTCTTCGTGTTCTTCAATTCTGGGCAATTCCAGAATTGAATCTGAACAGTGCCTGTTTTAGTCAACACAGTTGACTTTTTTTCGTTGACTTTTGTTTTTTGATTTCTACAGGTTTGATTGACAACTTCAATTTGTCTATCCATTGAGGGATGGTAGCTAAAGCTCATACATAGTTTGCTCCCCTGTAATTGAAATATTTTTTTCTAGAAGACACTAATAAATCTATGATCATGATCACTTACAATTGAAATCGGAACGTCGTGCAAGAGAACAATTTTTCTAACAAAGGCTTTTGTTGCTAAAACGAGTATGGATGCTTAAATGGAGCAAAGTGTGCGCATTTCATTAAGCAATCCACAACAACCATGATGACAATGTGGCCTTGGGATGGTGACATTCTGTCAATGAAATCCATTGATACTTCAGTCTGTACTTTCTCCGGTAACTACAATGGTTGCAACAACCCGACTGGTTGAAAATTATCGAATTTGCAGCATTAGCGGATATCGCATTCTCGGATGAACTGCTTGATCGATGTCTGCATTGTAGGCCAGATAAACACAAGTTTTGAGATGACTCAATGTTTTGTGGTACCCAAAATGTCCACTAGTTGGTGTTGATTGAGCCTCAAGAATAAGCTCCCATCTTTTTGCCAAAATCCCTCACGCTTGAAACAACTAGATAGAGTAGAAGTCTCCAACTAAACATATAAAGGGTCATTAACAACTTCTTGTAGTGTTTCCCACCAATTTGTATATGGCATCGTAATTCCAAGGAGCTGAAATTCATCTACCCGTGATAATGCATCAGCCTCATCATTCTCTTTTCCTCTATTATACTGAATAGAGTAATCACCCCGTTATTTCTTACAACCATCGTGTCTACGCTGGAGTGGTGATATGTTGTTCTAGTAAGAATTTTAAACTCTACTGGTCAGTTGGGATGACAAAAAGCCTTTTTAGTAGATACGAACACCATTTGCGAACGATAGCTAGCACCTTTTTTTCATACATTGAAAGTGTAAAGGTTGACCCTTTAAATGCTTCACTGTAAAAGCATATGGTTGGATGTGTTGTGCTGTGTTAGAATGGCATCGAATCCCACACCTGAAGCATCACCCTTAACAACAAAGAGAATGGAGAAGTTTGGTAGCTGCAGAACTGGAGGTGAAATAAGGGCTACTTTCATGTGATTAAAAGTTGTCTCAACCTCAAGTGTCCAACAAAAATCCTCCTTTGTTAACAGATGTGTTAATGGAGCATCAATGATAGCGAATCCTTGAATGAACTTTCTATAATATCCACGGACTCCACGAGCAGTAGTTGGAGTTGACCAGTCTAGGACAACTTGGATTTTTGTCGAGTCGATGGAAACTCCCTCCAAAGAGATGAGATGACCCAAGTATTTGACTTGTAAGACCCCAAACCTGCATTTGACTACTTTGCAAACAAATAGTTAGCTGACAAAATTTTCAAGACAATTCGCATATGTTGCATGTGATCCATTCAATTCTTACTATACACTAGGATATCATAAAAAATACCAAAATGAATTGCCTGAGATATGGATGCAATACATCATTGATGAGGCTTTGGGAGGTGGATGGTGTGTTCATGAGGTGCCCCTCATAAGTGCGGGAGGCTGTCATATGTATATCGTCAAGTTGGACACAAATTTGGTGATACCCCACCCGTAAATATAGTTTGGTGAAATAATTTCACCATGTAATTCATCGAGCAAATCGTCTATGACAGGTATTTGATACTTGTCTTTGATATATTTTATTAAGAGCACGATAGTCTATACAGAAGTGCCATGATCCATCTATTTTTTTTACAACAAGCACAAGCGGGAAAAAGAGAGGTTATGGCTATGATAAATAAAACCATACTCAAGATAGTCATGTGCCATTTTTTTATCTCAGTTTTTTGGTAAAAAAGGTACTGATAGGAACGCACGCTGATGGGTACATGACCAGGTTACAGCGGAATTTCGTGGTTCTATGTGCGTATTGGTGGTAGCTATATTGGTGTGATAAGAACATGTGAAAAATCTATCAATAAATGGGTCATGTTTGTAGGAAGGGAGATGGATTCCTCTGTAGGTGAATTGGGTACCATATACAATAAAAATCTCATTCTTGTCATTTGTTGTAGTTTTTTGTTAGATATAAAGCTAGAGGAGAATGTTTCAGTCCGTGAAAAGTTTGTGATTTACCAGCTTGTTTGAAGGTTATCGTCAACTGTCGATAGTCGGTTTTTAATCAAGCCCAACATCTCCAATCACTGTACTCCCAAAACAGCTTGACATGCCGCAAAAGGTAACTCATAAAAATCTACCTGAATTGGATGACTAAAGTATATTGCAAACAACGCCAAGAATAATAAATCTTTTCTCATTTATCGACCATGACCTATAGCATTTCATCCCGAACTACTAGTAATCCAAACTTGGTAATGACCGATTGATCCAAGAAGTTATGAGTGCTTCCACCATCAATTAAGATGGTAATGTCTTTATTCTTCAATTTACCAATTACTCGCATGGTTTGCTGGTGTTAAGTACCTGTAATTGTATGGAAAGAAATTTTTGGGAGAATTTTTGGAGTTGTATTATCATCCATGGACTCGTTTGGTTCCTCATCTATGGTTGTCATGTCTTCCATCATAAAGAATTGGGGTTTCTCGCAACGATGGTATGGAAAGAATTTCTCGTCGTAATAATAGCATACCCTATAATTGTAATACGTCAGATTAGGACAATCGATGCTCCTAGTGTGGTGGACGCCTTTGAAGTGGGAGGGGGGCCAAGAAGGTTGTCATTGAACCTGGTGAAATTCGTGGAAGAGCTCATCAATTCTGGTGTCAAAAGGGTGATGGTCAGCATTGCAATTGGTTGTGATCTTTAACTAATTTGGCCATATTGATGGCATACGAAACAGTACGTGGTTGTTTAGTTTGGACCTCCAGTCGGACCTCATCCTTAAGCCTTGCAATAAAATTGCCAATAAAAAAATTCTATGGTAGGCCATCAACACGATGGGATCATCTTTCAAAGGCTTCTTGATACTCATCCATAGTAGAGGTTTGTTTGAGATGGGATAGTGCCTTAAAGGGGTCATCGTAGTTTGTCAGGCCAAAACAATGAAGGATGACCTGTTTATATTTGTCCCAAAAAGATGACCTTGTGTACTTTGTGTACCAATGATACCATTGTAATGGATTTTATCTAGATGGAAAGAAGCTAGTTAGACTTGTTGTGGAGGTGTAATGCCCTTAAAATTGAAGAGCCAGCTAGTAGCATCAATGCCTTTAAAGGTTAAATGATAATTTTAGTTGGGTTGAGTGGTGACGATCATTTGGGATATTACTAGTTGGATTGGGTGTTTGTGTGAGTTGGTATCTGTGTGAAGGTTCTGCGGAGGAAGAGGGATTACGCTCGGTTTCAGTATGCTACCATTACGACTAACACGTAATGCTTGAAGCTCGGAAAGGACAACTTACATGGTGGTGGTAACAGATTACATGGCAGTGGTAATGTGGTTGATGCTAGATTCGTGATGAGTCAGGACTTCGTTCTAAAACTCAGCATTACTCATGGCATGAGTATCGATGGAGCGAATCACTTTGATACCAAATTGATACAATCAATTCAGTAAGAAATAAAATGACAGAAAGAAGAGAAGTAGAGAAAGACGTGTGTTGGATAATACCTTTTCTTTCGTTTTCCCTTTATTGAATTCCAAAGAGCCTTTTATAGGCTTGAAAATAACAAGTGATCAGCCATAAGGAACAACTACCCACTAACACCAAAAGAGAAGAAGGAAGCAACTAGAAACTAACAAAACAATGCTCTGAATTCAAAACATATAACTTATTGACCTCTACCTGGTCCATCTAAAAAAACTGAAGGACCTCTGCCAATTGCAAAGTTGACCCAACTGGAAACTGAAGGATATCTATGTCAAATGGAATAATGAGCATTCCTCGATCTTTGCAATATTCTACTTATCATTGGATGAGTCCATTCAAAAGTATAACAAAAGAATAAATTGCATTTTGTTATATATATATTACTATCATCACCTTCATCTTATTCCTTAAAGCTCTCTGAGAAAATAGATAGATAGGTATTCTAAAGAAGCTAGTTTTAACAAAAAAAAAAAACATTAGTGTAGTAAATGAGAAAGATTTTGCCTCTTTATTTATTTTTATAATATTTTCAAAAATTGAGTTCCATTTAAAAATCAATTTTGAAACTCCAAATTATCTCAAATATGAAATTTCATTAAAAGAATTTAATTGAATTCAACTTAGAGAATCCCAAACATGTAAATATTGTCATAGAATTTTGGTTGGTGAAAAAATCATTTCCAATAGTGGTTGTACTTCAAATTGCATAACATTTATTTGTTCAAATCCTTGTTAATGTGATGGGAACATAGAACCTAAGACATAGTTTACACATCCGACAGGGAATAGACCAACCCTTATAGTATTGCAATTCAAAGTTTTGATGAATTAAATAAAATCTGCAGTTGTAAACATTTTCAACTGTCACTCTTTCTCTTACAGAGCTTTCTCTTCTATTTTTTGGTGTTTTATTTCTTAAAACTTCTTCTTTGTAACTATTTTTTATCCCGCATCAGCTTTTGTATCATAGCACAATTCTTTTTAGCTGTTCTCACAACTAAACCATCCATCACAATTCTTTTTAGCTGTTCTCACAACTAAACCATCCATCACAATTCTAAGATTTTATAACTTTTTATTATTATTATTACTATTACTCATCTCCATTCCATCGGAAGACTTTGTTTAAAGCAAAGCCAATATATTCCACCCAGAGATTTAGCTTATTTTTTTCAAGAAAAAAGCATAATGGGTCAAAAGCTAAAGCATTATTTTAATAATAAATAAATAAAAAAAAGCAGAAAGTATTTTAAGCTAAACTCCTAATTTCAATCCACAAAAAAATCAAAATTGTCACGATAAAAAAAATAACATGATGGTGTAAAAGAAGAAGTTTTAAAAAATCAATTTTAATTATTTGTTTTTAAATAACAATATGTGTTCAAAGAGGTCCACCATGATTGAGTCCTACGATTCAAGTCTTGGCTAGTAGATTTCTAAACCTTTCGACTTGATGAATTTTAATTTTCAGATTTTGCACTTGCATTTATGGTTATAATTAATTACCTTTGTGCATAAAAAGAAGACCACCTTGCATTTCCATATGTTATTTTTTCTTATCAATCACTTTTTTTTATTTTTTATTTTTTATTACTTGGATCTTTTTAATCTTTTTTGGCCCACATTGTAAATGAAAATCAGGCTTCTATTCCTGTAATTATAAGAGAACGGAGACACGACAAAATCATTCCCACACATTATGGTTATGAGAGAATGGATGACACAGCAAAAATAGCAGACAAGGAGCGACCAAAGCACAGATAAGATATCCGGCAAAACCACAGGCCTGAAAATGCATTCTTATGTTTGCGTAAATCTATAAAAAAAATGATTTAAATAATAGAAACCAACCAACCACCCCTTCTAAAAATAATCCAGGTCCCAAGTTCTACTGTAGTTCTAGCAGCAAAAAACACCAAAGACCATTCAGACAATCGAAAGCTTTCCAAGCTTAGTGGACCAAAAAGTTTCTTATCTTTCACACATTATAGAGTACTTCTATGAGAATTACACAGCACCTCTATTATACATCGACGACGCCCACAGATTTTTGTCATTATACAACAGCTCATCATCACATGCATGGACCTCGTGCCTTCATAAAAAGATATTAGGCCTAAGACGAGGAATGAAAAAAAAAAAAATATATATATATATATATAAACTAACGTGAAAAATACCCAGCACTACCAACCCATCGTGATAAACAACCTGGAAGACATCTTCTACCTCCTGCTGGTGGCTCAATTTACAACGGGTCAGTGGTCCTGAACTGCAACCTTCAGCACAACCCTTGCAACCTGGTTCTCGAACTTGTAGCTTGACCATCCATCTCAAGGGCTAGAAATTGTGCAAAAATAAAAAAATCAGAAAGCCTTCACATTTTGTCAGGAACAGCGATCACAAGTTCATGAATTCCTGGATCCATCATGCTCTATACAGATGCCGGAAACCCAAGGTTGCAAGTCCAAGCCCAGAATGAGTATACATAAAAATCAGAAGCAAATCTATTACATCCAAGCAAGAGCGCCCCGATCATTTGTTACTTGAGGACGGCCTCTAGTTGGTGTGGCAGGTCTATTAGCATTCAACTCCTGTCATTATAAAAACAGTGGAAACAGGATAGAGATCACTAGTCAGCACAGAAATAAGTCAAATATAAAACTTTGAAATGCAACAGCACCTGCATCCATGTATCTTCAATATGACGTTCAGGTGAAGCTTCTGGCGATGAAATTGCCGGTGGTAAAGGATGAATGAGTTTGGGAACCACCACAAGATCTCTTCCCAAAACTAAGATTGCCCCTGCATTATTTGCAGTACCTGCAGAAACAGGCAAGAATAGAATCGCTAAAATTAATCATGAATCTTGGAAAAAATAACTAGCTAGTTTAAGTTGATGGGTAAATACCACAATAATTGGTGGCAGAGAAAAGTGTAATCAAATGTCCTTGAGCAAAACGCTCAAAGCCATCCATCACACATTCATGGGCACGTACAATCAACTGAAGATCATTGTTATTGCAGAACTCCATAACACGATCAGGCTGCAAATGAAGAAATCATTCGCAATGAGCATGAATTTATTTTTTTGGATTAGCACTAGGTATCTGGGCCAAGGCCTAACTAATCCCGGGGGTGCATAGGCCCTCAGCAAGGAGTTTCACGCAAGTGCACCACGGTTAATTCATGGGCTTTGCCCAAGTCCCGATGGCCTCATGAAATTGTTTGCACTTGGCAAGAGTCGAACCTGGGATCTTGGACAGGAGCACACTGCCAAGTCTCAGCTCTTCTCCACCAGGCCAACTCCTTGGGGTTCAATCAGTGAGCATAATACACAAGGAAGAGCCAAGTTAACATAATTAGCCATCATGGACATTACAACCAGTGCTGAAATCAAATAAACCAGCCAAATGACCTTTCATCACAGTTTTAAGAAGAAAGTGAAGTCCAAAAGCTTTTACATCATATAGCATGAAAGATATTTGAGAACATGGAACTGATGAAATCATAATTACGTAGATAGAAACAAGAACCTGCTTTGAGTTTAATTTAAAAGGTATCATTATTATCTCAAAAAATGCTCTGGTAATTCAAGCAGACCTTAGGAAACAATTTACAAGGCAACAGACCAATACAACTGCTCTTACCCCAAATGTTACCAACCCTGGACCCCTGGCATTTGGTCGCAATCCTTCCACGCTGTCATTTTCTGTGGGATCAGACCTATGGCAGAAGAAGAAAATGTCATTATAGATAAATAAGCAAACGACGGACAATATGGCAGGAGCACATACCATAACAAATCCATGAGCACAATTGATCCTGCTTCCATGGTAATTGGACGTTGTAGACTCTCAATCTGTTCCACATGATTTATTGAGCGACCAATACCGCCATGCATACAAATGATTTTCTTCTCAATTAGCGCTGCCAAAGGAAGCCAGTTGAACAATCGATTTATCCGATGCCAAACCCAAATTCCATCTCTCTCACCCTGTTCATCAAGCCATTTAGTTTGTAACTAACAGTTTGATAAGAAGTCAATAATATGTATAATAAAGTACCATGCGCTCAATGCACTCAATCCGGAAGCCAAAAAGGGCATTGATATCTGCAGCTTCATGGTTCCCACGAATTAAATGTACATTGTTGGGGTACTCAACCTACAACAGTCAAACAATATTTGCAGAGCTCCCATCAAGATCCATGGCAAAATTTAAAGTGAATCAAAAGGATTATTTACGTGGAGGAGCAATAACTCTCCACCACACCCTCAAATAGAGGGAAGGAAGCAGCCGCACCAAAATACCTTCAAAGCAAGCAGAAGAGTTATGGTCTCCAGGCTGTGCTGGCCCCGATCAACATAATCTCCTAGGAACAGATAGTCAATATATCTGATAGTAAGGGAATAAAATTAGCCGCCTCCTCTTAAACCTAAGAGTAGACATTTCAATCTCTGCATGTGCATGTCCGTACATTCATGTGCACACAAGCATGAAAACAAATTATGAGCACATGAAAACTGATTACTTTCGACTCCCACTCCATTCACTATAATCCAAACCTCAATTCCCATGTCCTGGTCTATAAACATTTTCACCAGACCAATTTGAAATCCAAACCAAAATCAATCCTTGAGATCAAGCATTTAAACTTTGCACAGATTAGCTCATTACTTTGTATATAAGGATTTACAAATTGCAAAGAGATCCTTTAATGGGGCTTTTGCATGGAGTTCATATATCATTTGGTGCATGGAAAATATTTTGCCTCTCAATTTCAGTAAGGCAGGTTATAGGTGAGAAGTTTAGTAATTTGAAAGAGGATAACTGAGGAAAATGGTTGCCAAAGATCACTTTATAGAAGATTCTCTTTGGCAGCATATATTGAGCTTAGAATCCAAAGGTATCCAAAAATATAAGAATTCAGCAGTTGATTCGACTCATGGAGTGAAATTGTGGGGGGATAGCTTGCAACAAAATTAATAAGTTACTCTGTTGGACATGGAAAAAAATAAATCCACCATGATCTGTCTTTCAGGACTTTTATCTCATTATGTAAGGTAAGTGACATGAATCACATGAATCAGCAGGCAGGATGTAAGAGAACCTAATAAAAGTTGCATGTGAGAGAACCTAATGGCAATCACAAAAATGCTTACGCAATGTCACCAGCAGTTGAAGGTGCACCATATTCATCAAAAAGGCGCATCAGATCCCCAAATTGCCCATGCAAATCACCAAATATCTTGATAGGAGCCTTAAGCTGTAAAACACTTGGTTCAACTGAAAATATCCTTTCAGCACTGTCACAAAGATCTGCTATTTCGTTGCAATCTAAGAAAAATTGACGGCGAACTGGTGGTTTCCAGCCACGAGGCTTTAAGAGATGTACCATGACCTGATAAAATAGAAGCAGATCCCATTTAACTACTAAACAGAAAATTTGAGAAGAAAATTAAGTCTTGGTAAGTGATTCACTTAAAACACCAAAAACAGGTGTCCATGAACATTGAAGGCTTACAACATCCAACAAAAATTCACTTCTTACAGCTAGGGAATCCAAGAAAAAGATTTAAGTTGAAAAGGGGAGAATCAAACAAAACAAACAAGGGGCAATTATTTGATTTCAAACAATTCCTTTGATCCGAAAAAAAAATGATATGGATGGATGCTAGAAATTAGGTTAGAAATAACAGTGCGAAGAACAACAGACTTGAAAACTACAACCAAAACAATTGCTTAACCATAAGGTAGCCCAGAGGGGGGGAAGAAACAAATGCAATATGCGAAGAGATTTGGGAAGAATTGAGCAACATAGCAGTGTTCTTGTATCCTGAATTAAGGTAGATGTATTCAAGAAATTGGTGCTAATGTTCTAACAAAGCACAACATACAACTATCCCATAATGACACGCACAAAAAAAATCCCATAATGAAACAAAAAAATCAAGTCAAAAGGTAGAAAAGAATGACTATATGGCCCTTGACATGGTATGTTCCACACCTATTAGAATTTGTGCCACAAAGTATATCATTGGACAGGAAGTAGTTTGCAATGGAGTGTTATTCAGCTGAATTAGAAAGCCAATATGGTAACATTCAGCAACACCGAGATATTCTGATACTCATCTCAATTTGGAACATGTCAACAGAGCCCAAGATCTCTACCAAGGTTGTCAATTCTGCTTCGGTTGGCGTTTCGTTTTTTTTATTGATACGGAATGTTTCGGTTTCGGAGCGTTTCAACGCGTCGTTTCAGGGTTATACTGTTCATATATAATTAATTAATTATATATATGAAAAAGATTAATTTGATTTGTTGTTGAACAAAATTAACCTGAATTATCATCAAGTTCTTGTGTTACATCGGGGAAGGTATATTATAAAGTCTTCAATTTCCCATAAAAAATTATTATACAAGTATAGGTTAATTTTTAAAGATTTTAATATATAAATTAATTTGAAACATATGTTGTTTAACGAATGAAAATAGGAGAAGATCCAACAGAAATAGTTTGAACGAAAACACCAGCTAGGTTTGAGATTAAAATATTATAAATAAAAATATTGATGGGGATAATATATAAAAGATTTGCATATAGTCTTTGAATTGTTCAACTTAATTTTATCAAGCAATATAAGATGGACTGTCTGTTTAAAAACGACGCCAAAGTAAAAGAAAACAATTGATTAAACATTTTTACCTACACATCCAGTAAAGTTTGTAAAGTCTTCTTTTCTTATCCCTAGGGATTCAGGCTTATCTAAGAAGGGAAGAGTTTTTTTGGGGTCTTGCTTGACCTCAGCCAATAATCACACTCCCCCTCGCTACCACCACCACTTGCCGGGCTCCTGCTGTTAGGTTTTATCTACGTGAAGTTAGGGACTCACAGTCTAAAGCTAGAGGGATTACCTACAAGAAGAAGAAGAGAGACCACCACAGCAGCAAAATCCTGCTTCACTTATGCCACCACAAGCACCACCAGAGAGTACTACTTGTGCAAGTGAGAATTATCAATAAGAAAAAATTAAGCTATTGTCGTAATCTAGCTATTTGAAATTTGGGTTTTAAAAGAAAAGAGCTGTTAGGGATTTGATTTGAGATTTTGAGTGAAAATGTGAAATTGATTTGGGGAAATGGGGGTGCGGGGCATTTAGCCATTTACTTAATTCATTTAAAAAAAAAATTCATGGCCAAAACAGCGCACCCGGCGCATTTCGGCCGGTATTTGGCCGAAATATCCTGTACAGGCTGGATTTTAAACTGAGACAAAAACGACGCCGTTTTGTTTAGTTTTTTTTACTCGTACGAAACGTTTCGGCCAAAACAAAACGAGATTGATAACCTTGATCTCTACCCACAGAAGTGTTTAAACTGAATCCTGACTTCATTCCATGATGCATATGCCTATCTTATATATCAATCAACATATGGACAATTTGATTTATGTTAAAGACAACCCCAGCAGTATACAATTAAAGTGCTAAAGCAAAAGCATTAACAATCTCAATATTTCCAGACTAATTCAGGTCAGTAGCCCAATCTGCTCACATAATCGTATAAAGAAGCATCTAGCAGCATTTTCAAAGCCACTACACACATGTACTTCAAATTGAATGATCAAATACCTTTTTAGGCACACTATTGATGGACATTTGTCGATCCAGTAGTTTTCTAGCTGCAGTTGCACTCTCGGGGGTTCCATAACTTACCCGCCTGCCTTCATTTTCAAACTGATCAATTGAAAGCTGTCTAACCATGCCACCTAAAGCTCCACCAGTCTCAGCAGCTACAACAACCTGAAAAGCCAGTCTCAGCTATAAAGTCTGATGTAAATATGCATATTTCATGCCAAAATTGACTAGAGATCATATTCAAAAAGTTTATTAATTTTTTATACTGACAGCTCTGTGATGTAACCGAACTCCAGTAGGAACAATGTTGTTCGATCCAGCAGAATCATGCTTAATCAATGTAGATATTTGTTTCCGACTAGGAGTAGCCTCGGCTCCACGATCTCTATCAGGTAGCTCAACTTCTCCATTAACTTGCCGTGCCTTGGCAGCAGCCAGAGTGGCACTGATAGCCTCAGCTTCTGCAGCTGATGCTTCAACCAAATACTCGACACCTTTGTTCGTTCTCCTGCATATTGACACGCATCCAGCAACTCCTTCAATGATGCAGACATCTAGTAACTCCTTGAATGATGCACATCTACTTAGATCTAATGACAATGAAAGACCAAATGAAGTGGCTGGCTTACCTGGGACCAGGGAGCATTGCATTCTCTGTGCTTATATCAGTGTACATGTCACCATTTACTGGGGGAGCAACTGGATTGCCCAACACAACAGCACCATCAGGTGCTGCTTCAGGCATTGTTTGCCCAGTTCTTTCATCTACAAATCCGTATCTTCCAGGTATCCTACCAGCTTGTACATTGGAAGCAGCTACAGCTGCAGCATGGGAAGCTGCACTTGTTTCAGCAGCAGCCAGATCTTCAGCAACAAGTAGGTCATCGAGCAACACCCCTATGCATAAACACATTTATCAGAATACAGTACTTTGAATGATAAGATAAGAAGGGCTCGTTGTAATGAACTTTCAAGAACAATGAATTGGAAAGTCTTCAATAAACTCTCCAGGCTTGAGTTTTTAAGATATTCTTCAAAATACATATCTATAGTCACATGTTAAAATAGAAATTATTCTCTTGATTGATCATTTACATTCATAAGGAATAACAAATGGTACTAAACCAGACTCCATTGCAGTCTGTTAATTTGTGTTAATACATGAACCATCAGGTCAACAGTTCGAGTCAGGTGGTTGCAATATCAAAAGGCAATGAACTAAATCAGGAGAACATAAACTAGAGCTAAGAGTCAAGAAAGACCAAGTGTTATGCTCACATTCTTACAAGTCATTGTTAAGGATGAGTATAGACCACTGCATGAAGGCATCTTAACCTTACAGCATGTTTAAGCTAATTGGCTTCCAATGTCATCATTCAAATCCATTTTTATCTGATGTAGTTTCAAAAGATTCCAGTCCTTTACAGGTTTCTCCAAGAAATCCAGAATGTTTGTCTGAAACTGTAAACCAGTTAATGCCCTGAACCACATATTACTCCAATTAAAAGCCATGTAACACATTATGAAATCTTATTGAGCTTTAACAACGTTTCCATATCTTGTCATATATACTACACTAACTTCAGCAATGTCATATTCAGCCTTTCACATTCCTTTTCAAAACTGTTGAGAAACATCAAGTACAATCCTCTAACTGCTTTCCCTAGTCCATCTTTCCATAACATCCAGATATTTTTCGCTTATCACAACATAGAAGTTGCCTATACAGCAATTGTTTTGCGTGGACATCATGTTGGCCAAAAGAAAACTCATAAACAAAATGCAGCAATTATTATAGAAGTAGGATCATCTCATACCACCACGTAAACCGCCATAAATAAATATCAGGTCACTAACTGCAGCGGCTGCATGCCGGCAACGCCTAGTTAACTCAACTGCAGCATCTCCGCCCGCAGCATCAGCACTGTACCTGCCAGTCCTTGGACTGGTAACCACAGATTTGGTATCACACCAAACTCCTGCTGCAGTATCCAACACTATATATGGGAAAACATGAGGTTATTAATAGAATTCAAGGCAGAATCATCTCTGAAGACAGAAATAAACACAATCTTATTGGGAACAGTTACATCACTGGAACTGGATTTTGAATTGCTCCCACCTTCACATTAAATTCAAGCTAAATAAAATCTGCAGCTCAAAGTGATGACATATTGGATACAGGATGCAATGTAATAAAATGTAACTCAGGAATTACCAGCAACACTTGATGAATCTTCTACCATGCGACCACCACCAAGTGCCCCTCCAGATACATGGAGCCTGGCGTTTACAAAGACCTATATTGAACAATTGAAGGGTAATTAATCTTCATGGGCAGAAGCAAGTCAATTAAACACAATATACTCAAGCACAAAACCCTACTGCTGCATGTTGATATCTTGAAGATGGAGAGACACCAGGAGCAATTGCCCATTCCCAACGGCCATCCCTATGTTTAGCAAGTCCATATGCACTTGCAAGTGGCTGAATAGTCAAGCGGCAAGGAACAAGCAACACATAAAAAGAGGTTAGCAAAATCTCACATCACAAACAAAAAAATATCACCATTCATATAAATAAAGTAATTGCACTATGTTCTTCCAGAAAAGAAAATTTCAAATGAAGTGAAAATTTAAGAAGGCATGATTTCAATAAATTCCTTTATTAAAAATATATTATTCCTGTAATATTGTTATTATCTAAATAAAACATGCAGCAAACATAAAATTACATCCATTCCTGGCAAAGTTGAATAGATGGTTAAGAAAAATTCCAAGCAATTTAAGAACAAATTTGAGAAATCACATTAATCAAAAGTTTCAAAAAGAAAGGCACAGAAATGACTGCCGACTACAAGAGAATGCATGAGACAAGTTTCCAACACCCAAAGACCCCAACAGCAGCACACACCTTGTTATGGAAATAAATAAATATATATAAAACAAAAAACAAAAGAAAATAAATCTCACCTTTCCCTTCAAAAGCTTAGGAAACCTAGAAATTTGTCTCCAAAATTCATTTCATTCTCTTCATTGGTGGCAATTCTAGGTTGGGTTGTCTGGATTATTAAATGAATATCCACTAATGATTACTGGTGTAATTTTATAAATTGCTCCCAAAAAGCTGGCGTAAATGTTGCAATTCTTGCAGAGGATTTTGTTTCCATTTTCAAATTTATGAATTAGAAAGATTAGCAGTGTCATACAACTTGTTTGCCAACAAAGTTCTAACAAATAGTAATCTGAGGTTTCTTTTGAAAAAACAAATCAGGGAACATCTCTTGAAGCAATCACTATGAAATAAATAAGAAATCCCACTAAGAACTAATATCAGTTTTTTTCTGAAATGCATCTATTATAGCCAAACATTATACATGTCAAGTTTTGAGCTTACCACACTGTTCGCATCCCTCCCACCACAAAGCAGAAGCAGACCATCTGAGCGTGCACTTGCAGTAGCATACCTAGTCAAGTATAATAAAGGATGAGAAGTTAGCTAAGCCTTCAGATATGACTACAAAATAAAAGAAAAACGACAAAAGCCAACTAAACAAAAAAGAAGCAGCCATTTGAGATATCAATTGCAAACATGTACTTGCAAATATTGTCATTGGCACATATATAAATCATTATTTCCATCTTTCTACCATGCTCTGTCACCATCTCTCCCTCTCCCATATTTTATTTTTCATTTTCAGAGAAAAGATTCAAGCTCAAATGAATGTAGGGAAAATGATAATGATGGCAATGAGATTATATGTTGAGTCAATTTGCAAAGAACCATATTGGTTATGATTATGAGATGACAGTAGCTGAAACATTTCGTCAATAGTTACCAACAGTAGAAATGTCAGGAATTACAATTAGATAAGCCCCAACATCCAAATAAACATGAAACTAAGGCTCAAGTTTGTACATACATGCAAGACAGAGAGTGTACAAAAAAATATCAGAAGGCACACATATTAAGTAGTAGCAGTATATCTAAAATCATATATTATGTTTTCATGGGGAGGGGGGGAGTTTTACATGCATGGTGGTGGCCCTTCCCCTTCCGGTTCTAGTTTACGCCATTCATAAGGTTTGGCTGCTGTGTCCAAGGCCCATACATCAGACAAAGGTCGCTTTCCTGAAAAGCATAAACCAAACAATTGTAAAAATACATAAAAGATCTTGATGTATGCGCATATACATTCTCGCAGTGATAGCCAGCAAGCTAAAGTTAACTCCATGTACAACATGTGAGGGGCGAGCTTTGACAGTGAAGTCACTTACCATCATTCCCTCCAATTGCCATGAGATACCTTTGACCCACTAATGCCATCACATGCCCATATCGTGGCCCTGGTCCTGGGCCTTGAACAACAACTCTACAAGAAATTAACATTCATATAAATCAAAATTACATCATAAATACAAAAGAATGAGCAAGCATTTGTAAAGACTCCAACCTATGCCACCGCGGCCGTTGCTGCGTTAGGTCAAGGACATGAAGATCCTCAGCAGACAAACCAGCTGGACCAATTCCACCCTGTTTTGAATGTAAAATTCAAGTCATCACTGAAAAGTTAATATGTGACAAAGTAAAGATAACCATGATTTGGTAAAAATATGTGAACTAAATAGGATGATTCACCATAAGTTCACCTGAATTACTACCATTGTTCCCACAGCAGTTGCCACATGGGCAGCCCTTGGTGTGGGTGGTTCTCCAAATGGAGTAATCCTGGGAAAAAAAAGTTCATAGTACAAAAACCCCATAGAAAATAAGAGAAAGGCAATGTTTTATAGTAGAATTGGGCTCCTGAAATGAACGGTTCCACATGCTAAGCTTACCTAGACCATTTATTCGTTAACACGTCATAACAGTGAACATCAGCTGTGGCACCTGCTAGTCCTGCATTTAGACAAAACCATAAAGGTAATGGGAGTTAATAAAACATTATCACTAAGACTCGGTAGAGAAAAAAATTGTCTTCTTATGTCATTCATTTCTTGCTGATGCAACAATGTCAGCATGGTTATCGGACTGACATAAAAGAGTGAAACTGCAACCATGTGCTACTGGGATTCAAGAAAAATAGTGTTGAATATAGGGATGCAATAAGAGCTAGGATATCAAGACAAATATCATTGCAAAAACTAAATATCCATTCATCTAGCAGCTATATGAAGCTTGAACAAAACTTGTGCATTTTCAAATCACAAACTTGCCAATCACTTTGAATTGGGCTTTGACTCAAAAGCTTCACACACCACTAAAGCATCAACATTCAAGACAAACACATGGAGAGCATCCTGAGTAGCATGTAGCCTCATGAAATAATTATCACAAGCCTGTTGAATTAGCTGGACTCTAACAACAGTAGATCTTGAATACCACCGGTATAGCATAAATAAATAAAAAAACAGCAAAATCAGTGCTTCCCATGATTTTGAAGTTTGAGTTTCTCAAGATTCAGTGAAATAACAGTAAGGCTAATTGGAAGCTCGGAACCATAGAGAAGTTTGCTTACTTAGTACCAGAACCAATGTGGACCACGCATGAACTAAAACTTCATAACCAATAGCAGATTCTTAGTTCAATCGAGCAAAATACCCCATTTGAAATGCACTGAGTTTAAATAACCCTAGAGTTCACAAAACCATTTATTCCTATTGCCACTTCCTACAAGGAAAAAAAATAACAATATTACCAAAGCATGCAGCTGAGGTCACTTCCTCCCGAATTAACCAGAATTCAGTAAATTATAACCACCATTTTTCTCAATAGACCTAGTAACAAAACACGCAAAAACTTGACTAAACCTACATAACCATCTTCAATTCAATCAAAGTTTCACCCTAAAATTACTAAATTATCATCAAACAATCGAACCACCAAAGTAATTAAAACAACCAATATATATATATAGAAAGAAAAAAAAAAACATACTGATTCCAGCACTCCCAGCCGAAGAAGGAGTCCCTGTAGACGCAGCATTTCCCTCAAGTGCCGTGGCACCACCAAACAAGATCAACCTGGGTCCAATATACCCAGGCGTGCCTTCTTCGCCAACAGCAATCACAGCAGTCAAGGTATGTCCACACCTAGGCCCAGGCCCATCCTCTTTCTTCTCTATAATCGCATTCACCACCGAATACGTGGGCGCGTGTCTCGGCCCCCCCACCGGACTCTGCTGTTGCGCTTGCACTACCTGCTGCGGCGCCGTTGTAGTAGTACTAGAACCCGTAACTGCCTCCGTAGACGCTGCCTGGGATCCTGACAGCTTTTGCGGCTGCTCCCCTATCTGTTCCCCGTCCATTTCCTTCGGCGAAGAAGTAGCGTCTTGCACCGCCGGATCGTGATCAGTCACCCCCAAAGACGCGTCCACATCCATTTCTCGATCAATCGACCCTGATTTCAAGATCGGTGCAAAAATTCAAATTCAAACGAATTCAAATCTCTAATTAACATCCTTGAAAGATTCACTTCGATTATTAGATAATATCAGTTCGAAACCCTAGCCTTTAATTTTCAATTTCCGCGAGAATTTTCAAAATTAGAAAGGAGAGAGAGACTGTAATTTCTTTTTCTTTAATTCGATTAGGTTTCTCGCTTTCCTCTCTCTAACGCCGAGCCGGTCGAGGAAAGAAAATAAACAGAGAAAAACATAAACACGGAACGGAAAAACCCTCTCTTAAGATCTATGCACTGATGAATGAAAGGATGTGTCTATCTTTGTTTCTCTCTACCAGAAAGAATATTTTTTTGTAAATTATTTTTTTAAGTCCTTCTTGTTTGAGAGAGATATATATTAGTCTCTTAAGTTAAGTTCTTTATAATTTATCCCTTTACTCTTTGTTCACCATATCCATAGATCAAGTTTTGTATTATTATACAAAAAACTAAGAGAGTTTAGTATTTCACTGTAGCATTATATATAAATTATTGTGGATTATAATAGTATAATTATTATTATATCCTTGAGTGCGCCTCAAAATTATACTTGGAATCAGGGGTATTTAAGACTTTTTCAAAAGACTGGTTGGCATTACCAGAATGTTTGGGTGTATTTTAGTCTTTGCCGTGCATTTTTGCACAGTACAAGTACTATTTTACCCTTGCAAATAGACAAGATACAATATTTTATCAAGGTATAATTGACTTTATGGCGTTATTCAATTCAATTCAATTTCAATAATATTAGTGCCTTGAGATAAACCTAATTTTCAATTTTATTAGGGAAGTATTATCTTTATTGGGAGTTGCTTGACCACGTGATCAAAATATTCACATCATATATTATAGAGGGAGAATATTCTATCACTTATAACATCATTTGAAATGGTTATGGACTTGATCTTAATATTTCTATTAACGTGTGTGTTAGCAATAGGGAAATTATGAAGGCTTAAACAAGAGGCTAATAAAGTTGCTAATGATCCTATTCAATATTTGAGTGCGAATCTTCTTGAAAACGGAAGGATTGATATGATCTACACATGGTCAAACTCAAACTTTGATGTAATTTCATATTGTATTGTTTTACAGTATTGAGCATATTTTCACATTAAATTGTTGGATTGAGCTGAAACTTTACCAAAAGATTGTAGAGGTATGTCCCCTTTGTAGAGCATATCTTGTGCAAAAGAATCTTACTACAACTTGGAAATAACTTGACCCAAATTTCTTTTGTTTCCTTTGTTGTCCTCACTTCATGGCTCAAATAAGGTTGTATTGGACTTCTCTTGCACACGGATAAGATGTGCTAGGGTCTCCTCTTAAATCAAGGTTGTCAATTCCGTTTTGGTTGGTGCTTTGTTTTTTCAAGTGGAACAGAATGTTTCAGTTTCAAAGCGTTTATGCTCTTCGTTTCGGGTTTGTATTGTTTTTGTGTGTGTGTGTGTGTAAGAAATCAAAAATAAAATAGTTCAAATCCAAAAAAAATATCTAGAATTGTGCAATTTAAATTTCAAACATAAGTAAAAAAATGAGAGTTGAACTGATATAACTCAACCAACCTGGTGAGTTCAAAGATACAATGAAAAAATGATAAAAATATAGTTTAATTAAAAAAATCAAGTTACATCTTCAAAAAAATATTGAAACAACGATATATTGAATCAACTCGGGTCAACCTTTCAAATGTGTGACCTCCATTAAAAGACCATGATAACCTTAAATAAAGCAAATCAAATCAAATTATAAAGTTCAATTCGCCTTGCAACTCGTTGAATAATAAAATTGAGAAAAAAATAATCTAAAAAATGACACAATAAAATTTTATCTTTCTGAACAAAATTATGAACATGTATAATATCACGAGAATATCATCATCAATCTTGTAAAGTCATTATATTCTCTGATATCTCTGGAATTTTTACATAATATATATAAATATGTTAAGACTCTTTGTAAAATTTCATCTCAATCTAACGGCCGGATTAAGAGATATGATTGATATTGTAAAATTATTTATTATTTAAAAAAAACACTATTTGGCCGGAACAAAACGGCTAAAACAAAACCGCAACGTTCCAGCTGGAATTTGGGTGGAATTTCCAGAATGGACCGAAATTTTAAGCGAAGTAAAAACTACGTTGTTTTATCTCGTTTTTTAACTGGTATGAAACGTTTCGACAAAAACAGAATGAGATCAACAACATTGCTTGATGCTCCAATGGACCTTTCAATTCTAACTTGGTTTAAACCTTTAAAACTAATGCATTCAATGTCTCTTTCAATGTCTTTGTTTTAGACCAAGTCATTGGATCATTTGGAACATGTAATGGGCCCTTGTTGGTATTTATGGGTTGATCCACATCACAACCCCAACTATGAATGATGTGAACCTCGTGATCATGTAGTCACGCAACTCATAATCAAGATTGAGATCTGATCCCAAAAAGCCGAAATAGGTTTGATAGAGGTGTGACACAATGGAAATCTGCCCCAAAGCACCAACACTATTGGAATGACGCCACAAAGCCAACTAATCTTTGATACGTCATATTCAGTTTGTTCAAGAACTAAAAAAATGCAAGAATCACTCTCGCACGTAAAACTGAAAAATTTAGAAGTAATATTCATCAATGGCGGCCGAAATTTAGCTTACATGAGTTTATATAGCTATTGAAAAATTAACCCTAATAGACCCCTTGTGTAGACTTATATGAGGTCCACTCAAAACTGACCCAAAACTTTAAATTGGAAAGTCCATGACTTAATCTAAATAAGTCTTGGATCCTAGCTAAAAACAAAGAATTATTAAGCCCAAACAAGCCTTGAGCTGTAGCTAACAAAATTAAATAAATCCCATAATATTAAATACATTAATTGCTTTGAGAAGAAGAGAAGTAAAATATAGAGTTGATTCAAGAGTTGTTTATAGTTTTCCATCCAACCTCTTAATCCTAGAAACAAAAGAAAAAATTAACCACCTATGTTGTTTTCAAGTTGTAGTAGAATTCTTTTATTTTCTTTGTTGTCCTCACTTCATAGCCCAAATAAAGTTGTATTGGACCCATCTTGCACATGTATAAGATATATTAGGGTCTCGTCTTGATACTGCAATGGTCCTTTGCAATTCTGACTTGATTGAAACCTTCAAAACCAATGCATTTAATGTCTCTTTCAATGTCTTTGTCTTAGACCAAGTCATTGGACCATTTGGAACATGTAATAGGTCATTGTTGGTGTTTTTGGATTGGTCCACGTTAAAAAAACAACTTAATATTAAAAGGGGAGAATGAAAAATAAAAATAAAAAGACAAAAAAAACCCCAGATAAATCAATTTAACTTGCAAACTTTATATCCATACATATAGGATTGAAATAAGTTCATAGAAAAAAAAGAAGAAATATTGGCAAAAAAATGTTCAAATACCAATTCTTAATTAATTTAATGAGAACATGATAACCCCACAAAAATAAATGAAAAAGAAAAGGATGAAGTTCAATCTATGGAAAATAAAATGTTCATGATGAAAATTAAAAAAAAAAAACAATAATTTAAAAAGTTCTAAAACACTCAATCTGATCCCACTAAGGTCAATATGAATTTGTTTGACCTAGTTGTGATATTAGGGTGACCATGTTTGAAAGCAAATGAGGTAAAATCATAAAACTCAATTATCAAACAACTTCAAGGGTATGGACACAATAAAATAAAAAAACAATGAAAATATATGAGTTAGCCTGAGTTAAGTCGCATACCCCACGATAAAAAAAACATCATGAAATTATTGAACAAAGTTAAATCAAGAAACTTAGATCCTAACCATTTTAATTTTGAAAGATAAATTGTGAAAAATAATATCAATTTAAAAACCATGTGAAAAGAAAAAAAGATAACAATAAAAAAAATGAAGATCAAATTAATAGAAATAAAACCTTTGAGGATAAAATTGTTAAAAAACAACAATCTAAAAATTAAGTTGGACAACTCAATAGAAAAGAAAGGTAAGACAAAGTATGGACTGATTGTCAATAAATAAAATGTCCAATGATTTTCAAAATAATTCAATTAAAAAAAGAAATAAAATAATTAATTTATGTTAACCTTTAAAACTAGTAACTTTGGTCAACAACTTGAGACTAACCCGTAACACTGAAAAAATATCTAAGTTCACTCGTGTTAACTTGCAAACCACATGACCATGGGTACAAAAACGATCTGAGTTCTCTAATGAATATCTTAATAGAAAAGAAAGAAAAACAAAATGTGGGAAGACCAATTTAAAATAAATGAAATTTTTTATGATGATATTGAAATAAATCAATTTAAAAAAGAGCCCAAAAAAATAAAAAATAAACCATATTAGCATTTGAAAACAATCAATGTAATCATAAAGTTGACACTAATTTCATAGAAAGAAAACAATAAAAAATAATAAATCAAAGCTTTAAAAAAGGATTAAAAAACTAATTTAACCCAGATAAACCTTCTAAAATTGTTCTAATCTCTCAAACTCATAACCTATAAAATCTTTGAACTAGATTCAAATAAGAAGCGTACTCCTAACCGATTTAATTTTGAAGGATAAAACTCTGAAAAAACAGATCAATTTAAAAAGCTTGTCAAAGGAAAATGATTGGAATAAAAAGAATAGAGGTCAAATTTGAAGAAAAATAACTCATGAAGGATGAATATAAATATAAAGGGAAATTAGATTTTTTTAATTTTATAGCTTATTAAAAATTAAGAAATGTAATCAAAAGAATAAATTAAATCTGAAAGATAAAAAAAATAAAAAAATGGTGTGAAACACATTTATAATTTCTTGGCTCATTAAAAAAAAGTAATTAAAATGACAAGGACCAAATCTAAAGGAAAAAAATTAAAAGGGTTGGTGTTGAATTCAAGGAGGAGAGGGAGACAAAGGGAAAAAAAAGTTAGGAACACCAACCCTGATGTTGTTGTCGGGGCTTGCGTCACCCAATCTCGTTGGTGTCTGGTGATTAAAGAGAGTGGTTTTGATTATTGTTTTCTTTGAAGATATCAAAGAAATAGGTATTCTTTTTTGTTATTCTAATGTTAAATTAGTAGTTTATTGTAGAATAAAATGGAAATGATAATTTAACCTCATACAATTTGTAGAAAGCAATTGTGTAATTGTGAAAAGACAATTTTACCCCAATATCAAGTCCAAAGTTTTTTTCTAGACAACAATTCCAACACATAGTGAAGTGCCTATTGGACTATAAGAGCTTCATCTTCTCTTTTAGTTTTGTTTAATTTGCAATAAAAGAAAGACAATTGTGCAATAATATAAAGATAAGGTATCAGAATAATTATATGGTTTCGAAAAAATTAGAAAGATCGATACACCCCTTAGTAATAGGTATTTTTTATTTATTATAATGTTAAATTAATAGATTTATTGTGCAATAAAAAGAGAATGATAATCTAACCCATACAAATTATAGAAGACAATTATATAATTCTGAAAAGACAATTTTGCTCCCATAAATAGTTTTGTTTTGTTTAATGTCCAATAAAAAAAAGACACCTGGTGCTCAAGCTATTCTTTCTTTTTCCTTGTCCCTCTGTCACAAAGCTGACCTCTAGGCGTCAAGCCATCAACCATAAATATGCAGCTATGACAGGAGAGACAAGAGTGATACAGGAGACGATATAAATACCTGCGCTTATTTGTTGCCTTACCCAGTCTTGAGTGGACCTGTGTTCACCGATTTCTGGAAGACTCTTGCAACTGGCATTCCATCACCATCATCATTTCCAACCCTCCATGATCGATCCTTTTTCTTCTGAGGCTTCTTGTGTTGCTTGTGCGAGGCCGAGGCCGAGGCTCTTGGCTTCTTAACTGTAACCTTCTCGTGAGCAAGTCTATTGGCAATGTCAAATGAATTAAGATCATCCAGCACATGCTCAAGGGCAGGTGTATTTTTTCCATCAATTTCAGCTGGGTTTCCAGTATCAGATGAATCTGACTGGTGTGTTTCGGACAAGTTGGACCCTGCATCATCTTGATCGCTTCCTTCCTCATCAGAAATTCCAGGGGGAATCTCATAGTGAGTTAGCTTCCCATCAATGTAATCCTTCAGAATTTGACGGGCAGCTCTGGTTTCATCAGGCAATCCACTGGATGCTACATACCCTCGAGAGGCACAATATGTCCTCAATAATTCAGATGCCAAAGGAGGCCGGGACTGAGGCTCATATGGCTTAGGTTTTGGCAGGTCTATTTTGTAGACATCCTCAATGACACGCCTTGGAACTCGGTTTGCTACAACCTGCACAGCCTCCCTGTGCTGTGTCATTCGATCAATTGGCAGCACCCCTGAAGCAACCATTTCATATCTTGAGCTTGAAAAGGAAGGGAAAACTAATCCTGGGCAATCACATAAGGTCAACTCATCAGAAATTATGAGTGTTTGGAAATGCTTTGTCTTTCCCGGAGTAGAGGTGACTCCAGTTCGCTTCTGGCCCATCAAGGCATTGATTGTTGAGCTTTTACCCACATTCGGATACCCGACAAAACCCACTACCACATGCTTGGGAGCTGAATTGCCTGCAACATTTCCGCCAGAACACTGAAAATTAGATGGACCTGAGCCACTGGAGACTGATTCACTCCTCTTTCTCGCTATTTTTTCAGCCTCAGACTGTAAATGGGCCAAAAGCTCATCCCTTTCATAAATTTTTGTATCAGGGTCATCCATCTCTTGCAGGGTAGCTTGTTCATTCCAGGGGCCCTGTAGTATTTTCCCCTCAAGAGTTGCAGTAGCAGCCTTGGCTGACCAGAATAGAAACAGAATCCCAAGATGGCGAAAATAATCTGCCCATTTCTGCCTGTGGGTAAAGTCAGTAAAAAAATTTTCGAGAGATTGCAGAAGGGTAGAATTTCGTAACACCAACAGAAATTTGCTAGGGTACTTACCTGATTGATAAAGGTAAAAGATCAGCCTTGTTTACAAGGAGTAGGGTCCTTTTGTGTTCATAAATCTCCTGTGCATATGCCTGCATCAAACATAATACTAAACTCATGCTGCACCGCACCATCTAGCATAAAAATTTCTAGCTAATAAAGAAAGTAAGCAGAAAAAGTCAATTGAAAGTTTGACTGAATTGTCAACATCTAATACTTTCTTCTTTAATTTTCCAACTAGGAAACAAAATGGAGATCATATCTGAGAGTTACCAGTCAATTCTGTGCAAGTTCTTTTAACAAAGCATCCTCCTGGCCATGTCAAGTTATTTTAACACTATTACATAAAAAGCAAAGGTATATATTACCTCAAGATCAGGGCAGCGGTAGAACAAGGGGTCTCGAGCATCAATAACCATTACCAGCTGAAAAGAACATAACTTGTCAAAATTTCCATGGGATAGCATAAAAGAAAAGGTTTTAATTCAGTCCCCTTGAATACAAATAACAGATTAAAAACGGAGGAAAAAGATTGATTACATGAAAGGAATTCAAAGGCCTTGCTATAAAGAACATGTCAATCCTCATAACCATACATGCGACAATTTACAGACAGGATGACATCTTGTAAAATAAGTTTTAGGGAAGTTAAATACATTAATTAGCAGAATTGCCTCATTAAAAATATCAGTCAAAGAGAATAGAAAATCTGTGTAAGAAACCCCAACCCCTAAATAAAAGGGATGTGCCAACCCTCATCATACACATGAAGGTGTGATCAAGTTGATATCACATAATAGAAGTTATCGGAAAATTCTATATATTGAAAAACATCACCACCACCCTTTTAACCAAGCATATAACCAAGAGCAATCAGCATGGCACTGCCTAGGGAAAAAGTTGTTTTGGACAGTCATTGATCAAATTGTCTTTTTAAATCCTACACATTTTGCACCCTTCTCATGGCACCATATATATAATCCCACTGCCTGTTCTTTAGTAGTCCAACTACTTCTCAACAACAAGCACCCAGCTCACCTGCCTCTTATTTGAAATAAGGGATCTTGAACCTTAGATTCTTCTAACCAGGAAAAAAGAAGAGAGATCAGAATTCATTGCCCTTGAACAATTGTGTTGTAAGGCCAAGACACCCTCAACAGTTAAGGCATTCGCTTGGACAGAATGCACAATGCTTGCATTTTACTGGCAAGGGCTCTTATAATTTCGATAGTCTCAGTTTCATATTTTATACAATATCCGATTCTCTAGTGTATAATGTTGTTCATATCCACCCCTAATATATATATATATATATATATATATATATATATATCTTAGGTACATAACAAAAAAAAACAAGAAAAGTAAAGTAATGTTGTTCCATATCATGTGATTCAACAACAATCAGCTTACCAAATCACTGCGTTCAAGCACCCGCCAAAGCTGTCTCCAAATATCCAAGTTCTTCTCAAATGGAGTAAGAACAAGGTTCTCATTCTCCTCAAGGCTGAGGAAATAACCATGCAAAAAAAAATCATTAAAACAAAAGGAATGTTTGGGAACAATCAATTATTAATAACTCAATACACCAGAAAAAAGGATAGAATCTCTAATCACTGAAAAAGTAACGTAAAATGTCTTTAACTGTGGTTAAGGCTTCGCCTTCTAATCCAATTACTATTCATTTGTCACAGTTCACAACATCAGTCTAAGTTGAAGATAAGAGAGAATTTGGGTTGACTAATCCACAAACATCATCTTGCAGCATAGGCCACCTTCCCATTTTACTGCAAACAATTTTTATTGTATAAAGTTTTCTTTTGTATAACAAAATCCTGTTCAATACATTAGCACAATGAAAAAGGTAATCAATCAGATTCAATCTACAAGGAACTTGACAGACAAAATAAGTATTTGCCGCACATCATCTCATTTGACAATTTTTACAAAATTCACAACAGTCAATATACCCTCTCCAACAATCAATCTTATAAAATATATATCCAGCCATACACCCCTCAATTAGATATGCACCATAGGTCTTGCAAAAGGAAAAAGATAGAAAAGAAAAACCCTGAGAACAGACATTGACAAGGTGACAAGGTGACAAGGGAGGGAACAACCAGAGCTTGAAGAAAATCTTTAAGAAACAAGATCGTGAGACTATGGCCCAAGATCAATATACATGGTGAAAGTCATGAAACAGTGGTCCAAGATTCAACATAGATGGTTCAAGCATGAGACATGTAAGATGATTAATTGAGGAGCACCAATAGCACTGGAATATGATGAACATGCTAAAATTGTTAAAAAATAAAGAATGGCAAAACTAGATCAAAAACAACTTCATGGAAGAGATGAAATCCAGAGCCAAGATGTAACAAAAAATGTCACGGTACTGTACCCAAAGCTCCGGATACAGGGTTCAATCCAACAACTATACAATGCTCAATGAGTAAATGGAAGCAAAGCCGGTGATTTATGTATTTGCTCATGTGGACAAAGACACTCTACACATTTGTTAAGAATAAGTGAAAGGATTAAAGGAAAGAGATTTGCGTACAATTGATAGCAAGATAGCTACTGCATAATTGCATTAATAACAGGAAACTGTAGACAGTATGTACAATCAGTTATTATAACCTAAGCAACCTCTCCAGCACCGATGATTAACTATTAATGCGCATTAAAAAAAAAAAAAAACCTCGCAAGACTCCGCCGCCAGGTTAAAAAAGCTTGCTTTTCATTAGCATCTAGCTCTTCAACCGACATTCCAGCATTCCACGGCGGCCTAAACAACACAAATTTTACATTTTACTCGTAAGAATTCTGTAATCAAATTAAAAAAAAAGTTGAATTAGGTTAGATAATCAATAAAAAGACTTGCCTGCGAGGAACTCGAAGACTACTAGCATGCAACGACTCCTCTTTCTTCTGCTTCTCTCTCCTCTCTTCTGCCGTCATATTACTCACTCCAGACCCCGTGTCTCTGTTCAGTTCCAGAAAAAATTACAAAAATCAAACGAATTAAAAATTACACAAAATCAGTCACTTACAGGTTGATGAGGAGGTTGGGGACAGGATGATGGACGGAAGAGGAAGAGAGAGGGTCTCCTTCGTCGATTTTTTCCATGACGGCGTCGATTTCAGTGACATCAGTGAAGGATTCTAGAACTTTCTTGTGTTGTGATTTGTAAAATTGGCCTTTTTCTTTGGATTGTTGAATCATTTGATTGTGGTGCTTTACTAGTGATCTTCCAAGCCCTGTTTTCTCGTTCTTTCCCATTTGTTTGGTGCCGGTATTTCAGACCTCCGGCCAAGTTTGAACCCTTTATGTTTTCGTTAAGTTGGGTTTGCGGGGTGCTGGTTTGTGTTCTTAAAAGGGAAGAGGGTGGGAGCTGAAAACGGTGCGCAGCGGTAAACGGAAGGTCTCACGTGGGAGTGACCTTTGGACGGTTGGACCTCTAAACATGGGCTAGACCTTAGAGAAACATGGGCTAGACCTTAGAGAAACATTAACTGGGTAGCATTTGGGGAACGTCACCCAACAACGTGTGACAGAATTTTGATTTTTTTCTATTAAAATTAATTTCATTTATTTATTTTATTATTATGATGTGTTGATTTTTAAAATAAAATATTATTCTAATAGAAAATAAAAATCACTTTAAAAAATAACCATCATTATAATATTATACATATATTTATTTTTCACTATTGAATTGCATATTTACCAAAATGAATTTATCCTTTTATTATAGATACGATTGGTTTAATTTTCCACACTATACTCAATCTCATTTCTCAGTTAATGAAGAGTATTTATCCAATTCTAAAAATCTTAATCAAAAAGAAAAATTTGGTGTGTATGTATACATTGTTTTATTTAATTTATATAAAAAGTTCATCATGATACCAAAAACTAAATTATTTTCAAAAGAAGACAGGGAAGAGCATGATTTTGGCTACAAAAAGTCGGTTTACTTCAAGAAATTGTCGAGACATCATGGGTGTTTGGCTCTGCAGTGTGGTCTGCGGTTGAGGCTCACCGCATAGACAAACATGATTTTAATCAAACGGGTGTATAAAATTAATTATGGGTCCCACCTAAAATTACGCTACAGCCACAAATAACGAAAAACATATGTGAGATGCTTTTCAAAAAACCCAGCTGCAACATTAAATCTTTTTTCTATATAACAAAGAGCAGCACAGGGCAACACACACTCCAAAATAAAAAGCAAAAACACTTGAGCTCTTCAACTCCACTCTCTCCCTCTGCAAATTGAATTTAATATTCCTTATAAAGATCCATAATCTCTGCAACTCCACTCTCTCCCTCTGCAAATTGAATTTGAGTTAAACTAAAAATCATGCATGGGATTAACTCAGTCACAGGTAACACACAAGAATTTTTCTGAGCATCAACACATAGGAATTCAACAAGTCACCATCGATCTCTCTCTCTCTCTCTTCCCCAACACAGTCGACGATCTCTCTCTCTACAGTTACTGTCATTGCCTTCTCTCTCCACAATCATTGGCATCTCTCGGCACCACCACCATCCCCCTCATCATCGCCAGATTCTCCTCCACACTACAAGCCCCGACGTCAGCAGCACCAGCTGCAACCTTACGAGGCTCATATCGGCCACCACACAGCACCATTTCCAACATAACCACCACAGGAAGAATCACCTCGGCCTCCTCTACCTGTCGGTATCAGCCGTTGACCCTCTCGTCACAGTCGGCCATGTTACTTTCACATGTTACGTGAACAGTAACTGCGTTAATAATTGTAAACAAAAGGTGCAACGCACCATTTTGTGCCTTTTCTGTGAACTCTTGGGCTGGACTGGACCTACTCTCGGCCCAGCCCAAGTCCAGCAGAGTTAGGCCTTTTTGTGCTAATTTGGCTGGGCCGACCCATTTAGTTTGGGACAAGCCCAGACCGATTTAAAAAAATATATAAAAATTATATTTTAAAAAAATTAAAAATTATGTAGATAGAGATCAACCCTGATTAAAGAGAAAGATGTGTCACTTTGTTTTACTCCATAATCCCGTTGCTTTTCGATTGATTATGGATCAAAAACTTGCAACTGGATTTTGCCTTGGAATTATATCTCTACAACATGTAAATAGAGATCCTGAAACAACACTATTTATGGATTGCAGATGTTGTTCCTGATGATATTTTATCAGATATTGTTCATCGATCAAATAACAAGGGATTGTAGAGGCCTTGACGTATTATATGAATTTAGTTCGTGATGGAATTTCAAGTAGTTTGATGGGAGAATAAAAACGAGTGTGTAATTTACTTGAATTATTAATTACATTTTATTATTATGATAATTAACTCTACAATATTTTAAAAAATATATGTGTGTGTCATTTAAAGTCATTTCACAAGTTGACAGCAATATGAAAAACATGGTAACCAAACACTCAAAACTGTTTTTCATTAAACCTCAAACTCAACCACAGTTTTAACCAAACACTTCAATTTCAGTTATGAACCGCAGTTAAAAGCGTTTTTCATGAAACTGTTTTTTTTCTTCAACCTCAACCATAACAGCAACAATCATGCCAAACACACACATAATTATGTTGAGCAGAAATGTTTTTCTCTTTGCATCTTTTCCGAAAAAATCTCTTGTTAAAATTAACTTCTTTGCTTGTGTATATTTTATATAAAATCATATATTTTTATTTATAACATGTTTTTTTAATAAAAGAAAATTATAATAATTTGAAAAGTATGATGAAATAAAAAGGCAAAACATTTATTTGTTGATGATTTTTATGTGAGTATAAGGAATAATTCATTTGAGAATATGTCTATAAAAAATTAACAAGATATTTTATACAGGATGAAAAAATCATATAAAAAATATGTATATTAGTTCATATATAACTATTTTTAAAGTAATTTTTGCATCGCTATTAAAAATCTCTAATCATATTAAGTATGTTATCATCATTTGATTATTTCAAAAATATCATTTTAGTTGGTTCATTTCAAAATAATTTTATTTTAGAGTATTATAAAAAAAAAGAGCTAGTAAAGTTAAGCTGACACAAGTAGACCTAAAAAGACATTTTTGCTAGTCTAGGCTTAGAAGGTCAGACTTACACATCTAAGTTTTGATTATTTCAGCCTTCAAAGTCTAAATCTCAGCATGATTCACTTAAAAAAAACCATGAAGATATTTTATCAATCTAAAAATAACCCCATTTCTAACATAATGGCATGTTTTTAATTAGTATTAAAACTAAAAACAAAAAAAAACTTCTTAGATTTCAAACTATTTTTTCTAGCATAATTAAAGGCTTAAACCACTTTTACAAACTTCCATCTCTCATGATGCGCTTATTAAAACTAAGGTTGACAAAAAAAGAGTTTGTCAAGCTAAGTCTCTCTACCACCTTATTGATGCAAACCTTTTGAACACGCAAAAACATCAATTCTCCTAGCTTACGAAATAAATTTGTCAACTCATTAGTTTCCTATGTAGACTAGAAAACTTTTTTCTTTTGAATGCTAAAAGTCCTTCATTTTTTAGGAAGTAATCTGTAAGAATTTTCTTGCTTCCTTAGAAGAATAATATGTTAACTTGGATTCCATGTAATATTAGAAGAAGAAGAAAAGCCCAAATCAAGGTTGAGTTGGGACCTAACACATCAACCCTCTTCGTATTTGAATGAGTTACTTTTTGGACTTGGATTAGATGAATTAAGTGTTGCTCTTTAAGCTCTATAGGCATCCTTTATCCTTCTAGGTCTATCTTACTCTCTATACATTAAACGAACTCATTTAATATATTTTAAGTCCTTTTGTTTTAGCTCTTACAATAATCCATTTGGCACTACCAATAGGTCATTGACATGATTATGTTTGGTGTTGGGTTGGTCCCCATCATCCCTTCTTTCTTTAAAAGGATTCAACCTCAAATCATCATCACTTACATCAAACAAAGTAAAATCAAAAATATTAAAGGTAACATTAACATCATACTCACCTAGCAAATAAACTTCATAGCAAATCATAAACATTAAAGTCCAAAATTCGACTTCCTTTGGGTATTACGATGTCGTAGTAGCACAAAATAATTACCTTAGCTTAAAACACACAAGATAGTATAGAGCAAATAAGATTTATTTCAGATTTTCTTACAATTAGGGGGTTTGGTTGGGATTATCTAGACTAAGACAGAATTAAACAATCAAGCAAAATTAAATAAAACTGAAATTTATCAAGAAAACAAACATTGATCGCAAGTAAACATCCACCTACAGCAAACAAAATTGAGCATTGAAACGAGACTTCAATTTATATTCTGAATTTTCATCTTTTTTTAATGTCGGTTAGTTAGTTAATAGACTCATTGTATAATTAACTTTAACCAATAAACAATTACAGTGAGAATTCTCACCTCACAAGCACACAAAGTTGATGTTGTAATCTCAATATCATTAAACATAAAAAAAACATAATCTTAAATTTAGGTTACATAAGTGTTTTTAACCGAGGCTAAACCCTAAAATACCTAAATATATAGACTTGTATAAAGCCCACTTACAATCAAACTCAAATCCTTAAGTATCTAAGCCCAATTGATGTTTATTATCCCTAAAACATAAAATAGGAATTTTAAATAAAAATATAAGTTGTAAACACATAAAAGTAAGATAAAGAAGATTTATTTAGTCTTGAATGTTGTTGGCTTTTAGGTTTCCTTCCTAGACTAGGAAACTTCTTCTTTGAATACTAGAAATCCTCCTTTTTTTAGGAAATAATTTAGACTTCGACTCCATGTAATATTAGGAAAAATAAGCCTAAATCAAGGTTGTCATAAGGCCTAACACATCATCCTTTTTCAGAACTTGAATGGGACCCTTCCTAGACTTGGATTATATGAATTAGAGGTTGCTCTTTAAGCTTTATAGGTGTCCTTTGTTCCTCTAGATCTATCTTACTCCATGTGCTCTGGAGTGGCCTTTTTAAGTCTCTTTGCCCTAACTCTTGTAATAGGTCAATTTGGCACCACCAATGGGTCATTTGCGTGATTACACTTGTTGTTGGCCTAGTCCTCATCTCCCTCTCTTTAAAAGGATTCAACCTCGAATCATCACCACCAACATCAAACAAAGTAAGATCGGAAACATTAAACATGACACTATCACTTGACAAATCAACTTTATATGCATTGTCATTTATCATTTCCAAGATTTGAAAAGTTCCATCTCCTCGCGGATGTAACTTGGAGTTCCTTTGACCAGGTAATCTCTCCTAAAGCATTTGCATCTAAACCCAATCACCAGGCTGAAATAAAAGTTGTTTGCACCCTTTATTGGCTTTATTTGCATACACACGGTTCTTCTTTTCAATTTGTTAGCTTACACTCTTAAGGAGTGTCTTTGCCACCTGTGCTTGACAATTTTCATCCAAATTAACCCTTTCATAAATAGGTAAAGGAATTAAATCCATGGGAGTTAAAGGGTTAAATCCATACACAATCATGAATGGTGAAAAATTAGTAGTAGAATGCACGTTTTGATTTTATGCAAACTTTATGAATGACAAACACTCTTCTCGAGTCTTCAAGTTCTTTTGAATGACACCACACAAAACATGATTAATCAATATCATAAACGTGCTAGGTGCATTTGTTATCCCAAACGACATGACTAACCACTCATACAAACCATGTTTAGTCTTAAATGTTGTTTTTCATTCATCACCCTCTTTCATCCTAATTTGATGATACTCACTTTCTAAGTCAATTTTAGATAAAAATATATGCTCCATAGAACTCAACCACCATATCATCAAGTCTAGGGATAAGATGTCTATACCTTACCGTTATGTTGTTGACGATGCAACAGTCAACACACATCCTCCATGTTCCATCAATTTTAGACACAATCAACACTAACACAACAAAAAGGCTCATACTCTAATGGATGTACCCCTTCAGCATCAAGTCTTCTACTTGCCTTGGAAGCTCTTTTTTATTCTTAGGATTGCTTCTATAGGCTGGATGATTAGGAATCAACACTCATAGTACAAGGTCAATCTGATACTTAATTTCCCTTATTGGTGATAATCTATCAGGAATGTTTCCAAAGAATACATCATCATACTCTTACAATAAAGAAACAACCACACTAGGAACAATAGAATCAAGATTGTTAGTGTTTAAATAAGCCTCCTTATATAAAAGTAAGATTATTGGCTTGTTAGTGCAAAACGCAGATCTGATTTGAGCTTCTTTTGCATAAAGAATTGGTTGTCTCTTTAGTTTTTCCACACTATTATCATCGCACAACCTTGCTTTCTTCACTCCTCTGGTTTTACCTCCACTCTCAAACAATTTAATTTATAATTTAGATTTAGTCGGATCTGATGGTTTTCTCTCACCATTGACCTCACATAAATTTTCACTTTTCTTATACTCACATTCTCTTTTGAATATCATTTGATCGTCATAAACTTGTTTTGGAGACAAAGGTATAAGAGTGATGGTTTTACCATCCTTTTCAATAGTGAACCTATTTCTAAACCCATCATGAATCACCTTCCAATCGAACTGTCATGGTCTCCCCAATAGTAGGTGTCTAGCATGCATTGGGACTATATCACACATAATCTCGTTAAAATACTTTCCAATAGAAAACTTAATCGATACTTGCTTAGTAACCTTTACTTCACCACATTCATTCAACCATTGCAATCTATAAGACCTAGGGTGCTTAATACAAACCAAATTCAATTTCATCACAAGAGTCTCTAGTTACAGTAGCACAAGTACCACCATCGATTCTTATACTACACACTTTGTTTTGTATGTGATATCAAGTGTGAAATATGTTTTCTCATTGATTCTCTACATCATCTTCTTTGATTTGTATATTCAGCGCAAGCCTTCACCTTCAATAGAATATGCAATCTCCTCATCACTTGATGTGGATCAGCCCACAAACACCAGCAAGGACCCATTACATGTTTCAAATGGTCCAATGATCCAGTCTAAGACAAAGACATTGAAAGAGACATTGAATGCATTGGTTTTGAAGGTTTCAACCAAGTTAGAAATGCAAGATCCATCAAAGTATCAAGAGGAGACCATAATAGATCTTATCCATGTGCAAGAGGGGTCCAATACAATCTTATTTGGGCCATGATTGAGGACAATAAAAGAAACAAAAGAATCCTACTACAACTTGAAAACAACATGGGTGACTATCTTTTCCTTTTATTTCTAGGATTAAGGGGTTGGATGAAAGGCTATAATTAAGCTTTGAATCAGCTCTATAATATTTTACTTCTATTATTCTCATGGCAGAACATGGATTTAATATTATGGGTTTTATTTAATTTTGTTAGCTACACACAAGGCTTGTTTGGGCTTAATTAATATTTTGTTTTCAACTAGGATCCAAGGCTTGTTTGGATTATGTCATGGGCTTTCCAATTTAGGATTTTGAGACAGTTTTAGTGCCCTCATTTAAGTCCATACCAGGGATCCATTATGGTTAATTTTTCAAGAACTATATAAACTCATGTAAGCTAAATTTCAGCAACATTAATGAATATTACTTCTAAATTTTTCAGTTTTACATGTGTGAGTGATTCTTGCATTCTTTAGTTCTTGAATGAACTGAATCTGACATATCGAAAATTAGTTGGCTTCGTGGTGTCATTTTATTCATTCTAATAGTGTTGGTGTCTTGGGATAGGTTTTCATTGTGTCACATTCTTATCAGACCTATTTCGACTATTAGAGATCAGATCTCAATCTTGATTATGGGTTATGTGACCATGTGATCACGAGATTTGCATTAGTTGGTATTAGAGCTAGGCTGTGAAACAAGGTCATATCCTTCTGTTATTTTCTTCTTTTTTTTTGTTCCTTAAAGTTTTTCAATGTTTGTATCCATCTTCTCATTCTTCGTATCTGCGTCATCTAAGAAAAAAAAGGTTAGATTTTATCTTGTTATTGTCTCTAATCATATGAGTATATTTAAAAAAAAAGGGATTAGTTGAAATTTGAAGGATCATTCAATTTTTGTTGTAGAAAACACAACTCTGGGTGAACCATAAGAATATTCTGATATTGTTTACTTGAGGATTTAATTTGATGTACATTTTATCCTAGAAACACTACTCTTAGTGAATCACAAGCAAAACATCTTAGAATCAATTGAAACTTCATATTCTGTGTATTGGGTATGCGATAACACCATATATTAAATTTGATATCGACTTCTGGACGTTTTAATTGGAGGTTCAATTCTGTCGCAAACTGATTATACACGGGGTTGGGTAATTATAAGTAAGAGAATGACCTATAATTACAATACTAAATATTAAATTAGAGGTCATTTCGAGGTCGTTTGGTTTGGGTTTCAATTATATTATATAAACATTGTGTAAGAGGTTAGATTCGCGTCAAGTTTCAAAACGTGATCCTTATTGTTTAGTTTTGTCCAAATATTTGTTTCTATTATATTTTGGTTATCTAGGAGTCAAGTAAATATTTTCTCTATTATTTGTTTCTATTTTCTTTCCTGTCTTCGTTTTGTCCATAATTCCTGACTTTTCATTGTTACTCGTGAAATTGTAATTGTAGTTTTGTTTTGCTTTGTTTTCAATATTTTTATTGCTTCTTGAGTTTGAAAATTATAATTGGAGTGCACTGCGAAGGCTACTGACTTTGAATTGTTGATTTTAGCTCTTGGAGAACCTAAAGAAAGCAAATTGTAAGGTAAAAGGCGAAAGGAGCTTATTAGAGTGAAAAGTCTTGATATATTTTTTTGTATGTGTGATATACGAGAGGTGTGATGATATATTTTATGATACTAACCAAAATTTGCATATTCAAATGATGTTCATTATGAGGTTGTTTACTTTGGGTCTCAATTCTGTTACATAAAAATTGCGTAACAAATTAGATTTGCGTCAAGTTTCAAAACGTGATCCTTATTGTTCAGTTTTGTCCAAATCTTTGATTCTATTGTATTTGGGTTATCTAGGAGTCAAGTAACTGTTTTTGCTAATATTTGCTTTTGTTTTAATTCGTGTCTTCGTTTCGTCCACAATTTGTACGACTTTGCATTGCTACTCGTGAAATCATAATCGTAGTTTTTTTGCTTTGTTTTCAATATATTTTTTGATTCTTGAGTTTGAAAATTATAATTAGAGTGCGCTGCGAAGGTTACTGACTTTGATTTATTTATTTTAGTTCCTAAACAACCAAAAGAAAGCAAATTATGAGGTAAAACACGTAGTTTGCTTGTTATAGTGAAAAACCTTCATATATATTTTTTGTGTGTGATACACGAGTGGTGTGATAATATATTTTATACTACTATCCAAATTTTGCAGATTTAAAGGATGTCTGAAAACAACGAATCAACGACACAAAATGTTGACGTAGCTTTCCACTTGCGAGGCCATAGGCCAACAACTCGAGTTGTTGTCTAGGACATACAAGGATCTGAAAGATGAGGTGAATTCGATAAAGCAACACAGTAGTGGGGCTAATCACTGAGGAAATATAGTCCGTATAGACGTACAGAATAGAAAATCTGATTTTGAAGAGTTTGTTGATGAAAACACAGATGTGGGTGAAGATAATTATGATTTTGCATCTTTTGACCAAGGAATTAGGCTTGGACCGAACAAGGCTAGGAGGAATGTGAATTACCGTGGCATGGAGAATTATGAAGATATGGATGGGGACTTGGACACCATTAAACTAAAAATTTCTAACATTCAAGGTAAAAACAATCTCGAGGCTTATATGGAGTGGAGAAAAAGGTAGATTGGATTTTTGATTGACAAAAAAAAAAAGTGAAATTGGTGATAATTAAGTTTACAGAGTATGCATTGATTTGACAGGATCAGATTGTAATCGGTAGGATGAGGAATGCGGAACGGCCCATTCAGACCTGGAGGGAGATGAAAGTCTTAATGAGAAGACGATTTGTGCAAACCACTATTACAAAGACTTATACATGAAGCTCCAAGGTCTGAATCAAGGCTATAAGACGGTAGATGAATATCACAAAGGGATGGAGATAACAATGATTTGACCAATGTTGTTGAGGATAAAGAAGCCACCAAGGCTAGATTTCTTAATGGGTTGAATCAGGACATTGCTAATATGGTTGAGCTACAACACTATGTGCAGCAAGAGGACATGATTCACATGGCTATGAAGATGGAGAGATAACTTAGAAAGGTACATGTTTGACCAACATTTAATTTGGATTTTTCATCATCTTGGAAGTCAAATCTAAAGAGAGATGGTGTTTTCCAGTCGAGATCCTTTGTTCCTTTTAGAATTGAACCACCAAAGGCTAAAGTTGATGTCCCTATTAGTGTCACAGGTAAATATGAAATTCAACCTAAATGTACTCTTGATGTTAAATGTTTCAAGTGTTAGTGACAAGGACCTTATGGTTTAGAGTGTCCAAACAAGAGAATCATGATGATTAGAGATAATGGTGATATGGAATTTGAAAGTGACAAATTTGATTGTAAAAGCATGTCACCATTTGAAGATAGTGATGTGGATGAATTAGCATTACCAATTGCGGAGTCATTAGTTATAAGACGCACACTTCAGGTTCAAGTCAAGGAAGATTAAATGAATCAACAAAAGGAGAACATCTTCCATACGTGTTATTATGTACAAAGCAAGGTGTGTGGTTCAATTATAAATAATGTAAGTTGTGTTAATGTTTGTAGTACCACCCTTGTTAGTAAACTGAATTTGTGTACTGTTAAGCATGCTACACCATATAGATTTCAATGGCTGAATGATAGTGGTGAAGTAAAAGTGACTAAATAGGTTGTGGTTTCATTTTTGATTGGGAGATGTTGATGAAGTTTTATGCGAAGTGGTACCAATGCAAGCAAGTCATATCTTGCTAGGAAGGCAATTCATGATAGGGCTAAAATAGGTATACTATTATAAAATATGGTAAAACAATCACTCTTGTACCTCTTACACTCAAACAGGTATATGATGATCAAATAAAGCTAAAAAGTGAGCATGAAACAATGAAGAGAGAAAATCAAGGTGAGGATCAAGAGGAGAGAAGACCATCAGATTCAGTTAGAACCCAAACCACCACAACCCATTCACCAGCCCATCTAAACACAAACATATATTTGGCCAACACTCTAAACAAATCAGACCATTCGATTAGAACTCAAAAACACCCAAATCTGGCCGAGAGTGGAGGTAAGACGAGGAGTGAAGAAAGTCAGGAAGAGTGATGATAATTGTATGGAAAACTAAAGAAACAACCCAATTTTTATGCTAGAGAGTGTGAGGTCAGATCTGCATAATTCACTAACAAGCCAATGATTTTTACTTGTGTTCAAAGAGACTTACTTTAATACTAATGATCTTGATCATATTGTGCCTAGTATGATATTTCTTTGTTGCAGAAGTTTGATGATGTGTTCCCTGAGGATACTCCTAATGGATTACCACCATTGAGGGGGATGGAACATTAGATTGATTTTATACCCTAAGCTTCAATTCCTAACCGACCAATCCGAAAGAGATGAAGCAGCTTCAAAGGCAAGTTGATGAGCTGATGGAAAAGGGTTACATTCGTGAGAGTATGAGCATGTGTGTTGTACATGTGCTACTTGTGCCTAAGAAGGATGGAACATGAAGGATGTGTGCTGATTGTCGAGTCATCAACTATATAACGGTAGAGTATAGACACATCATTGCTAAGCTTGATAACATGTTAGATGAGCTACATGGATCTTATATTTTCTCTAAAATTGACTTGAAAAATAGGTATCGTCAAATTAGGGTGAAAGAGGGTGATGAGTGGAAAATTGCATTTAAAACTAAGCATGGTTTGTATGAATGGCTAGTAATGCTATTTGGACTTACAAATACACCTAGTATGTTTATGGGTTTAATGAATCGTGTGTTGTGTGCATTGATAGGTAAGTTTGTGGTTGTGTATTTTGATGATATTCTTATCTATAGCAAGAACCTAATTGAGCATCTTGATCATTTGCATAATGTACTTAGTGTATTGTGTAATGAGAAATTGTATGCTAATCTTAAAAGGTGTACTTTTTGCATGGAGAAAATTGTGTTTCTTGGCTAAGTTGTAACTGCACAGGGTATCGAGATGAATGAGGAGAAAGTTAAGGTCATTCGGGATTGCCCTACACCAAATAGGTAAGTGAGGTAAGGAGTTTTCATAGGTTAGCACTACAGGCGTTTTGTGAAAGATTTCAGTACAATAGCAACACCTTTGAATGAAGTTAAAAAGTCAATCGGGTTTAAATGGGGGACGAACAAGAATTGGCTTTTGTTTTTTTAAAAGAGAAATTATGTTTTGCACCTGTTTTGACTTTACCTGACTTTGCAAAAGTATTTGAAATAGAATATGATGCAACTGAAATGGTAATAGGTGTTGTTTTGATGCAGGATCAAGACCTATTGCCTATTTCAGTGAGAAGTTAAGTGAAGCGACTTTAAACTATCCCACTTACGACAAAGAACTTTATGCATTGGTAAGAGCACTTGAGACATGACAACATTACTTGTGGCCAAAAGAGTTTGTAATCCATCAGGATCATGAGTAAGTTGAATAGGAGACATACAAAATGAGTTGAATTCATTGAAACATTTCCTTACGTAATCAAGTACAAGCAAGGCAAATAGAACATTGTAAGTTTAGATGGTGAAAAGAAGGCAAAGATAGTGAGACAACTCCATGAGGGAGTTCAACCGCAAATAGAGAAAAATAATATATTTTACATTTCTAAAGCAAATAAGGGACGTAAACTGGTTGTTTTCCAACCCGGTGATTGGTTTTTGGTACACATGAGTAAAGAACTATTTCCTAACCAAATCAAATAAAAACTACAGCCTCGTGGTGATGGTCCATTTCTGGTTTTCGAGAGAATTAGTGACAATGCATACAAAATTGATCTTCCATGTGAGTATGGTGTCAGTGCTAACTTTAATGTGACTGACCTTACGTTGTTTGACACAGATTTTGATTTGAGGTCGAATCCTTTCGAGAAGAGAGGGGATAATGTGGACCAGCCCAAAAACACCAGCAATGACTCATTGCATGTTTCAAATGGTCAAATGACTCAATCTAAGATAGACATTGAAAGATGCATTGGTTTTGAAGGTTTCAACCACGCCAGAATTGAAAGGTTCATTGGAGTATCAAGAGGAGATCATAGTATATCTTATCCATATGAAAGAGGGGTCCAAAACCTTTTTAGAGGTGAAGTGAAGACAACAAAGGAAACAAAAGAATCCTACTACATCCTAGAAAAAAACATGAGTGACTACTTCTTTTTGTTTCTATGATTAATGGGCTGCATGGAAGGCTATAAATAAACCTTCAATCAGCTATGTAATATTTTACTCCTTTTTTTCTTATGGCAGAATATGAATTTAATATTAATGATTTTATTTTATTTTGCTAGCTACAACCCAAGATTTTTTTGGGTTTCATTAATACTATGTTATCTACTAAGTTCCAAGACTTTGTTTAGATTAAATTATGAGCTTTTCACTTTTGAGTTTTGGATCAATTTTGAGTGACCGCATATATATCTCCATAAAAGATCCATTATGGTTAATTTTTCAAGAACTATTTAAATTCATGGAATCAAATTTTTGACAATCTTTGATGATTATTACTACTAGATTTTTCAGTTTTAACATGTAAGTAATTTTTATATTCTTCAGTTCTTGAACGAACTAAATCTAACTTGTCAAAAATTAACTAGTTCATGATATCATTCTTATTGTTTTAGGGTAAGTTTTCATTGTATTATACTCCTATCAAACCTATTGCAGCTTTCCAGAATCATATCTCAAACTTGATTGGAGATTACATGAACACAAGTTCTCATCAAAAGAATATATTGAAAGCAAAGGTAATGTCGCCAATATGGAACAACAAAACACGTAACATTTATATTTCACTGTCAAGAGTCACATATAGTGCCATAAGGAAGGCCGATCCTGAAACATTTTTCGAAATCATCACATCTTTCACAAGTTCCAGAGTAGATAATGTGTCCTCAGTGCCCATTCCAAACCAAAGTTGCTGCAGGCCCTTCGGTTTCCACATTCCTATAATATTCAATTCAGTTCCCTCACTGCTGGGCGCATTGGACTCTCTGGCCACCATGAGGCTTTTCCTCATCCTCATCATATGCTTCCTCCCGAGCCTGCTGCTTCCTCCTCATTTCCTCCTCAATGTTAACATCGTGCAGTGTAGTCTCCTCACACTCGTCCAGCTCCATATCTGTCAACTGCCTCGATGGCCTTGGCAGAATAGTCTCTATTGCTTTAACCTGATCAGGAGTCAGAGAATCAGGGAAATCCACAGTGAAGTGGATATATAAATTCCCTTTCATGAATGGCCTTTGGTACATCGGCATACCCTCGTCATTGATTGCCTTGAATGAATCTGCATGTTTCATAAGCAAATATCAGTTGCAAATTGACATCAAGCAGCAAATTGACTTTTGAATTATTATATTTCATCCATCACTTCACCTACCAGGTTTGACCACTTCACAAGTCTTTGATTTGATAAGAAGCTGCCTGCCATCAAGGTGTTTCAATACAAACTGGAAGCCACAGAGAGCCTCGGAGAGAGAGAGAGTATGTTCCACAAAAAGATCATCCCCCTTTCTCTTGAATTTTGGATATTCCTTCTGCTGGAGGACGAATACTACATCACCAGTGACTGTATCCGGCTGCAAAACATCAAACGTCCAGTTAGTGGTACTCAAAACAAAAGCACGATCAAAATTATCAGGAAGGATATGCACACACCGCTTCATCAGCTTCACCAGGGAAGGTGATTTTCTGTCCATTTTGCATGCCCTTCTCCACTATAATTTCCAAAACCTTCTTCTCCAGGACAACCTTCTCTCCCTTGCACTGTGGGCAACGATCGTCATCGCTAATGGTCTCACCCGTTCCCTTGCATTCATTGCAAGGATGCTGCATCTGTTGAATCATTGAAGGGCCAAGTTGCCTTATTGAGACTTTCATGCCACTCCCCTGGCAGCCAGTACACTTCCTCGATTCTCCAGATTTCGATCCTTTTCTGTTAAATACCATGCATTATATAAATTCCAAGATCATCATGCATCATAAATCATCCCATATCAACAACATTACAAATAGAATGCACACACACGCACAGCACTGAAATACTCACCCACTGCACTCAGAACAAATCACATTCCGGGTTAAGGAAAACTTCTTTGACGTGCCAAGGTACAAATCCTCTAATGACACCTTCAATGGATGAACCACATCCTCTCCCCGTCTCTGCCGCCTTCCTCGGCTACCACCACCTACTCACCAGATAGATAGATCAAGCCTCTACCAACAAACACTCAGTTTAAAACAGCACCAAAGCAGACAGATACGAACGGAAATTAGATTTATCTTACCACCGAAAGGATTCCCACCAAAGAAAGACTCGAAAATATCGAAAGGGTTATGGCCAGCACCGCCACCGCCCATCCCTTCCTTCAGTGCCTCCTCCCCATACTGATCATAAATTCCGCGCTTTTCAGGATCACTTAAAACCTCATACGCCTGAGCCAGCTCTTTAAACTGCAATAATATTCAATACACTACATCATCACTCCTGATTCATCTAAAAAAGATGAGCAATTTCCTAAAAATCCTAAATTATTTTGATAAAAAAAAGGCTCTAAGCCGACAAATATTCCACTCGATAAAGATTAATTTATTTGTTCTCAACCATTCATCCCTCGTTACTAAAAAATGCAAGAAAAAAATGATGAAACAAAATAAATAAATAAATAAATAACCACATGCGTAATTGAAAATAACAGGAAAAGAAATGATTATGATACCTTCTCAGGATCACCACCTTTATCAGGGTGATTCTTGATGGCAGCTTTCCTATAAGCCTTCTTCAAATCATCTTGACTAGCATTCTTTGACACCCCTAGTATCTCATAGTACCTTGTGTTATCACTCTTCTTTGGTGATCTCCCAAACATCTTCTCTCTCCAAATCAAACACCCAGCTAACGAAAACCCAGGGACAATCAAAAGCACTTTGCTTTCACTTTTACAGAGCTGCCTGTATCTTTGTGCGTAGAATGCTCTGGACACGCAAAGAAAATGCTGATTCGTGATGGGTTTGGGTATTTATACGAGAGAAGCTTGTGCATGTTTCTATTGATGGACGGTTGTGATTTGGGTTTACTTTTTGAAGAGGAAGGGTCTAGAATTTATTTATTTTAGTATTTCGCTACCTTCTTTTTCAAGATTATTTTATATGTGGGCATCTCGGAGTTCTATATTAATTGTTTTTTAAAATATATTTTAAAATATATTAAAATAATTTTAATTTTAATGTTTTAAATAATTTTAATATCCATATATTAAACAATATGAAATATATAAAATATTAATTTAAATAAATAAATAAATTTCACAAAAAGTCATTTAGAACACAATTTCAAAGATAATTATAAGTGGGTGTTTGACTCTGCGATGGCTTCTGTGGTTGAGGCTCACTGTAGAGCCAAATTGTTTGATAAAGTTTCGGACCACAATTTTGTACTGTGGGTCCTACCAAAAACTGTGGTTTAACCGCAATTTTTGAAAAGCATATTTTTTATGCTTTTCGCCTGAACGCAGACGAACATGGCATACACGAGTTGCATTCATATAATTCTACTACTTTCATAATTTTACTGCCATGTCCATCGCCTAAGGATTAGGATTGACACCATTATCGTTGTCTCCCTCTCATTATTGTCGCCGGCAGTCTTTTTCTCTCTCCACAGTCACAACCATTGCCTCTCTCTTCTCCACAGTCATGGCAGCTCCCCCCTCTCTCTTCACAATCACAATAGCCCCCGCGTACGCAGAACCAGCGGTAACAGCAACAACTGCAATCTTCCGACGCCCCTCCCGAACACCACAGGGCACCATTTCCGATGTCACCACCACAGAAAGAATCACTTTGGTCTCCTCTACCCGTCGGTATCGCCCGATGACCCTATCGTCAGAGTCGGCCCTATTACTGTTCACGTGTTACGTGAACAGTAGCCTGAATTATAATTCATGCTACACTGCAACGCATCATTTCAGCATAAATTCCTGTGGTTGGACCTGCTCTCGGCCCAACCCAATTCCAGCAAAGTTGAGCCTTTGGACCCAATTGGGATGGGCCGATCCATTTGGTTGGTGATGCGAATTGGCCCAGAAATACCAACAAGGACTTATTACATGTTCAGGGGCTTGATTTATGGTTTTGAAGGTGTCAACCAAGTCAGAATTGCAAGGACCATTGAAGTATCAAGAGGAGTGGTCCAGCCCAACTTTATCTGGGCCATGAAGTGAGGACAACAAAAGAGCCAAAAGAATCGTACTATAACTTGGAAACATGGGATTAATGGGCTTGATGAAAACTATAAAAAAAAAAGTCTTATGGGTTTTACTTAATTTTGTTAGCTACAGCCCAAGGCTTGTTTGGGCTCAATTGAGACTTTGATTTCAGCTACGATCCAAAGCTTGCTTGGATGAAGACATAGGCTTTTCAATTTAGGATTTTGGGTCAGTTTTGAGTGGACCTCTTTTAAGTCCACATAAGAAGTCCATTAGGGTTAGTTTTTAAAATACTATTTAAACTCATGTTAGCTAAATTTTGACAGCCATTGATTAATTTTAATTCTGAACTTTTCAGTTTATGTGTGAGAGTGATTCTTACATTATTTAGTTCTTGAACAAACTGAATCCGACTTATCGAAGATTAATTGGCTTCGTGGCGTCATTCTACTCATTCCAATAGTTCTGGTGCCTTGGGGCAGGTTTCCATTGTGTCACACTCCTATCAGACCTATTTCGGCTTTCCAGGATAAGATCTCATTCTTGGATGTGGATTGCATGACCACGTGATCACGAGGTTCGCATCAGTTGGGTTAGACCTAGCCTGATTTTTAATTTAAAAAATATAAAATCATATTTAAAAAAGAATATGTAGATAGATAAAGATCATTCTGATGAAATGGAAAGGCACGTGACTTCATTTCACTCCACAACCCTATTGCTTTCCGATTGATTATGGATCAGAAACTTGCAACTTGATTTGGCCTTGAAATTATATCTCTACAACATATAGATATAGATCCTGAAAATTAGTATAGATTGCAAATGGTGTTCCTGATGATATTGTTTTAGATGTTGTTCCTAGTTCATATAGCAAATGATCACAAAGACCTTCACGTATGGATTTAGTTTGTGATGGAATTTCAAGTAGTTTGATTGGAGAATAAAAAATAAATGTCTAATTTACTTGAATTATTAATTACATTTTATTATTATGATTATTAAATTTACAATATTTTAAAAAATATATATGTGTGTCACTTAAAGTAATTTCACATGTTGACAATAATATTTTGTTATTTGATACATATATACACAGTTTAAATATAAAGTATTACTATTTTAATTTATTCAATATTAAATAATATCTACATTATAGATACTTATATAGATACCAAAAACTTAATAAATAGGGCACTAATATCTAAATTTTATACTTGCTAGGTAGCTAGTATAATATAAATATAGAGAAATCATATTTGTTGGTACTTATCGTCATCCTTAACTTCAATGTATTAATTCCAAAAAAAAAAGGAAAAGGAAGGTAAGATAATAAGAAAAGTAAATTTTAGTTAAGAAATGCATCTAAGGATTTTGTTTTTCTTTTAGAAATTGCTAGGTTTATGATACAATTTAAGAAATGGTTGAATAAAGATATTTGGGTTCTTGTGTAATTGTATCTATTGACCAGTTTTACAACAACAATCATAATTCTCAATTTCACTATGGATTAGACTAAACATTTACCCAAAGTTTATTGAAATATTGTTTTATATAAGGTAAAATTCTAGATGAATCGGAGTTCAGGAACATCTTACGATATAGGTCATAACATGTTGTATGAATTTTGTTATTTACTTTCTTTCAACTTGTGAACTTCTTATTTGGCAATGACTTTTTTCTACAGAGATGTGAACACTTGTTTTGAAAATTTCCTAGTTCTACAAGAATTTTGAAGTTACAACATGGTTTTCAAGTCATGCAAGGATTCATTAATATTTAAAATCCTATCTTACAACGATCCATTTTTCATCCTAGCTTCATAGGGAAAGATTGGGTAATGGTATTTAGTGATAGATTGATAGCTGTTTTTTTGGAGTTTTTTTAATCCTATAAGGAAGGTTAAATAAAGTCAACAAAGGTTTTCATGTTTTAAAAGGATTTCTTAAAACCACAATTAATTATCATTAACAAATAAGAAAACGAATGGGGCAACTTCAACAATTAGTTCCCTAGCTTATTTTGGATATTTAAAGGTGGTAATAAAAACCATAGAGTTTCTGAGATGAAATTCATTCATATCATTATTTAGCAATAAATTTTTCTATCTTAGGTTATTTTGTTTAATTAGGCGTGACAACTTTAATTTATGTGTTAGATTTGTTATTTTTTTTTTCATGTTTGAGCTTAATTTACAAGGATTGTTTGGATCATTATTTTGGGCTTATCGGTATAGGTTTAAGGTCAATTTTGTAAGTGAGTTAATAGGAGATCCATTACTTTAAACTAAAAATATCTTAAGTCACACTTAAACAAAATAAATATAAAAACACACAAAGATAACAGATTACTAATAACAAAAGATTTACTATACATGCATAAAAGAGTTGTACTCTCATTTCACACCAACGAAATTAAACTTACTGTATTTTTTATAACTGTATTTAATACAAATAAAAATTATAATAAAAATTAAAAAGTCAAAACTAAGATTATAAATATATAAATAATAAAAAAAACCATCTAGAAGGACCGAAAAAATAAAAATCTCGATACTAAACTAAAAAATAAAAAATAAAAAATAACATATATTGAAACAAGACAATTTTTTATTTCTTGCTGAATGGCTCGTACACGCTAAAAGTAGAGAGATATGAAACCCGGACGTGTTGTCGTAGAAAAACAGGATTTGATAATCGCCGATAGGTCCGGACTTTTTGTAAATAGAAGATAGCTCCACTGAATTCTCCTTTTCCTTCTTTCGGTCATAATAACACAGAAGTAAAAAGCGCGGAAACAAGAAACACAAAAGGGATTTGAAATCCTATTTGGCCTCCGATTTCCTTCTCTTCTCAATTCTATCATTAGAAAAAAAAAACGTTAGTGATTTTACTCTGTTTGTATCTGTTATTTAATTATTGTTATTATGCAAATTGATTTACAACTCCGATTTTTTCTGGTAGGTTAATTTTTGAATCGATCGATCGCTGTTTAGCGACTCTAAAGGGTGGTGGGTTTGTTTATCTACTAATCCATGGTTTAACTAACAATCGATTTCGGTTTCTCTTTGAGGTTTAAAGATGGATTTATTAACTAGTTGCAAGGTAATTTAGTAGTGGCTCTACCAATATTTTTTTTTGTTGAATTCAAAATTCACGGCGCTGTTGTAGTAGTAGAAGAAATATATGTCATGTTAGCTGTGGTTGAACTCAATTGTTTACTAACTTATTTCCATTTGCCTACTGCTAAACATACCCCCACGGTGGTGCAACTCGTAGTTGTATTGTTATGGGTTGATAAGGGAAATAACTGTTGAATTTATCGAGGGGGCTCTTTATTTATAAAGATGACTTTGTTCTGTATTTCATGTGGCTGTTACGAAAGCTAGTCATTTTGAAATGAACTTACTGAATGTTATTGATTGATTGAGCTGCTATTCAAATCAGCCTCTCTCCTATTGCTGCCCCTCTGCCTGCACCTTTTCATTTCAAATTAAGAGTCTTGGCATGTACTTTAATTGACAGCTACGTGCACCAATTGTTTTCACACTGGTTTTCTTGATTATGGAGCCAAGAACACCATTGCTCCATTTACTGGATGAAGATTTTGAGATAATTTTGGTCGCAACTCTGAAATATAGTTTTGTGGTTGCAAGTCCAAGATTTTTTCTTTTCTTTTCGGATAGTTAAAAATGCATAAATTCCACAAGGATAAGCTCTATTTTTGGGTACAAAAGGAATTACAACCGTTGGTCATTCATTGGACATTTTTTTGAATAACGTGGGAACCACATGACCCGGAAAGCGCACTTTGTGGGCCCAGGGCATGTGTAAACCCCCGGCTGTCCCAGGCTCTTACAGGGGACCCGAAGGTTGGCAGAGGGACTCGAACCCTGGCCTCCCGTGTGTGAGACGAGACAGCCAAGGCCCTTGCCACTAAGCCAAGCCCCTGGGGACCATTCATTGGACATTGTATGGCCCATATGTGAAATAAATAACCTGTAGAATTTAAGCAAAGCTCTTCATTTGCAAAAGGCTTTCTCTATGCTCAAAGTCTGTAATCTTAAGCTCAAAGTCCTTCAATGAGTTAAGAGCAGACTTCTTCTCCCCCAAACACGCTTCAGTTTTGCTGTCTCTTTCACATTATCTCTAATTTTTTTAAGGAATATGTAATTCCATATAATAAGTTTTTAGCCTACAAAAAAAATGTGCTCCATAATTGCACCATGCAATGACTTCTTCCTCATCTTGGAGTCATTGAGAAACTTAATAAGAGTTTGCTATGCTAACTTGAAGGTTGATTGAACTCAGAATTGGTTATTCCCTATGGCTGTGATCTCTTCTTATGTTGTTTAGGCATCGGAATCTCCTGTAATCAAGTTGCTTGTATCTTTTGCCGTGTTGTTTAGCAAAGAGATTATGAAATGTCATTTCTTTCTTATAGGACAAATTGGCGTATTTTCGAATAAAAGAGCCGAAGGATGTCTTGACTTTGTTAGGTCTTTCAAAGCAGGGGAAGAAGCAGGTTAGATTCTGTACTGGCTTAATTTTCCTGTTTATGATGCTTGAAATCTTCATTACATAATGGTACCGTGTAAACATAAAGCTTCGGTTGTATATGACAACTAGTGACCATGAAAAAACAGAATAATTGTGCCTATTTGCTGTCTCATGGCTCACAAGACCATCCCTCGCCTTTTTGCCACTTTGATGGTTCTGTGCTTTGCTCCCTTTTCCTGTGAAAAAATGATTTCTTCATAAACAGTGTATGTGTATGACTGTATGTTGTGGCTTGGTATTGCTTATGACTCATGTATTTGATTATGCTGTAATTTAAAATGTGCAGGACCTTGTTGACCGGATATTAGCTATTCTGTCGGATGGACAAGGTAAAATGCTCCCTCCTCACAACACTGTTGTTTGTAGTAGGGAAGTTTTAATACTTATTGATCATGTAGACTCTCTCTGATTATTATGAAGCCATGAAACCCTTTATTTGGAGGCTTTTTGAGAAATATTTTTCATTTGTGGTCTATTTCATATCCTCACTCTTTCTCTCCAACTGAGTCAAATGTTTTTATTCAATGTTTAATACTCTCTTTTTTCAATGTTCAGCGGAAATAATATGCAGTCAACTCGAAGTTTAGATTTTTGGGATTGAGAAATGAGATTTTCTCTGATTATTATGTCCCCCAGATTGGGTATAGGTTTTTATTGATGACTTGGATCTAATATTCTTAGCTATGAATTTCTTTTATTTTTATTGACTTTCTATGGAAGTTTGCAATCCCATATCCCCATCAATGGTCTGTCTCAGTTTTCATTTCATTGCATCATCTCCCCATCCCTCCCTCCTTTCTTGTTGTTGATGGTCAGATGTGGACATGGGTGTCTATGTATATGTTTCTCTTGGGCTGTTGAGCATCCAGTTTATAATCACAATGACAAACACCTTCTAGTGTGTGAATATGACTTGTTATAGCTTTTGAAAAATAAATTTACATCATTTTTTATCTGTAGTTTCCAAGATATGGGCAAAGAAGAGTGCCATTGGAAAGGAAGAGGCAGCAAAATTAGTGGATGACACTTACAGGTTCATCATTGCTTGCAACTCCACAATTAGAGAATGTAGTTCAATTTTTTCTCTCTTTTCTTTTTAACATGTCAAAATAATCACTGTGGTTGCATGCTTCTCGTGGCCTTATAGCTACCTTTTTACTTTCTGGACAACCATTTATGTTCTTCAAAGTCTTGCTTTTTTTCCTCCATTGACATGCACCCTCTGTCCTCATCTCCAGGAAAATGCAGGTGTCTGGGGCCACTGATTTAGCATCAAAGGGACAGGGTACTTCTAATTGCGGTAATTCCAAGTTTAATGTTGAAATAGATGAACCATTTCACTCTGATACAAAAGTTCGCTGTCCATGTGGAACCTCATTGGAGACAGAGTTGATGATTAAGGTTAAAAGATCCTTCTCTAGTGAATCTTCATCCATTATAAGCTGCCAATGTGCATACTCAATGGATGGCTTGTATGGAACTGTTTTTACTTCTAAAGTATCTTTGGCATGGTCTTAAGCATAAGTTTCATGAAAATTAAGCCTCTGCATTTTTAAGCCTATGGAATGCCTGCTCATGTTATGTATCACTTTCTTGCTTAACTAGAGTAGTTGTACTACAATAAAATGGTGTCCTACTTTATGCAGCCTAATAATGTATTTTCATGTTTGCATTTCTAGTTGATGGAAATTGACAATTGCAGCGTAGCAAGCTCCTTTGACTTTGTTGATCACCAAGATTATAAGTAATTGATTGCCTCTCAATGTTTTATGCTTTGCATGTGATTTTTATTTTGAGTTATTACATGATGTTGAGCTCCAAAAGTTTATCTACACACCATCCATTTTCAGTAGCCTTCACAATCAGTGTTGAGGCACAATGTTGAAATTGTTTCTGTTTACAGTGCATCACGTTAAATATTGACAAATACGCTACTTAGAGGAAATGCTGAGGGATTATATGCTTAAATCTGTATAGTGCCCGTCTATGTATGTATGGACAATAGCAGGATTTGTTACTATCTTGTTTTCTACCCATTTATGTTGAAGAAGCAACTTGCATTTAGGATAGAGACATGAGCTACTTTTCTTTTCCCCTTTTCCTTCTTCGCTACTTCAGCACTTAACTCTATCCTAAATGCTTTGCTAATCTGCTGTGCTCCTATTTATTTTTATTTTCTTGCAATTGACAGTGTGAGGATTTTAAATGTCATGTGTGGCAACACATTGGTTGCATTATAATTCCAGAAGAAGCCATGGAGGGAACTCCACAAGTTCCGGACGTGTTCTACTGTGAGATTTGTCGACTAAGCAGGGCTGACCCGTACGCATCATATATATTTTCTTCTCTCTTGTTTACTGTTTTATGCAATGAATGAAATATTTCCCATCCCTGCTCTGGATACTCTTTATTTATTCATTGACAATATGTTTCTTTTGTGCTGGTAGTGTTACATCACATTTTAGCTACAATTTGACCTTTGGGATTGACATATTAAACCATTAAATGCTGTTATGATTTTTCCTGAACTTGTTTTGCCATTACCATACGGCACACTGGCATGGTTTTTCTTTAATTTGGTGTGAAACAAATTGTGTTCTCCCTTGCCACCAGTCTGTAAAATGTCAGTCAACTGCTAGCAGGGAGATGAATCAATTGAGATAGATGAGTGGTCAGGTCTTTTAAGGTAAGAAATAATTACAGTGATATTCTAATCAAGTTGGAGAAGCCATCAACCTGGGCTAAGAGAACAAGCAACTCTTGTATATGATTTGGACTAATAAGCTAGTAGAGAGGATAAGTTGATCGTAGTTAAGGGATGGTGAGGGCAAGACTGGTGTGGGAAAAGTAGGGAAACAACATGTAACTGGATAAGAGAGGTCAGAATTAAGAAAGATTGAAGTAGGAAGAAATAAGTGTTTGTGGAGAACCTTCAATGTAGGTTTTTGACCAAGAACAAGGCATCATTAAAACATATGATAAGCTTTCCTTTCACTGTCATGCAAAGTATAATAGTTCTATGCAGAACAGAAAAAAACGTGTGATATGAATGAGAAACCTAAATTATTAAGTATACTAATCAGCATGCTATTTGTCTAGCATATATCCAGAAAGAGACCAGAATTAAGAAAGATGGTAGGAAGAAATAAGTGTGTTTGTGGAGAATCTTCAATGTAGATTTTTGACAAAGAAAAGGTATCAGTAAAACATAGAATAGTTTTCCTTTCATTATCTTGAAAAGTATAGTGATTCTATGCAGAACAGAAAAATCATGTGTTATATGAATGGGAAACTTAAATTATTATCATAATCAGCATGCTATTTGTCTAGAATAATCTGGAAAGTTGTTTAGGTGGCCTTTACAATTTATTTAAGGAATGACATGGTTTAATGGTGTGCATGTGCACTTTGTGTGCACACCTGTATCCCCTTCCAGCATGTGGGGTAAACTGCAAGAACTGGAGTTTGCTGTCATTTATTTTAGTATTGTGAGTTTTTTTTCTTTTAATTTTTAATCTTTAAAGTTTTTTTCCCTGACTAATCCTTTTCAATTCTGCTATTTTCATTTTCATAAAATGTTTTTTTAATTAATTTTTTAATGTCCTTTGTATACAGCTTTTGGGTTACAGTTGCACATCCTCTATATCCTGTGAAGCTGGTTGCTACAAATGTTCCAACTGATGGGTAAGCTAACTGTACAAATTGTCATGTATCTTACAAATGGTTTGATGTGCTAGCACTTGTGTTTGGGATGGAGTTAGTTGCTAGCCAATGTTCGCATAATTTGATGAAGAAAAATATACAATAAAGTGATTTGAACTGCAGTTACCATTGTCTTGGTAAATTCAACTTGTGGATATCAGGTTCAAATACTTTTCTTTTGTGTGAGCCAGATATCATTGTTAAACACTTAGGCAGCTGAATTTGTAGCCATGAATATTATAGATACACTAGTCAAGCTCTGTATTGTGGTGCCATTTTCAATTCAATTGTCTGTAAATTGCAAGAAAGCGGGGTCTTCCTTTTTATGGCACCTTCTTGTTAGACAAACAGATATCAATTGGTTCTTTCAACGACTCAGGATGTAGTGAAAGACTGGGTTCATGTCCTTCTAACTTCTAAGATCTTGAGCACCTACTTGCATGTTAATGCGACTTAACAGGACCATTATATGGTCAAATTTCTTTGGAAAGAGATGTTAGGCAACTTGAAGTGGTCTTTACAAGAGGTATTTGGGGGTTGGGAAGGATATAAATATCTGGAGGATACTGGAGATATTTGGTATATTATTCTGGTAATTATAAGTGGGTGGTTGATGAAGTAGGTAACTGTGGAAGATTGATTGATGTAATAAGTTCTGTGCTTATGGTTGTTGCTAGTTTCTAACTATGAGCAAGATGAGTGATCCTTCTCTGATGTGTAACTTTTCAGCCTTTTATTATGTGATGATACACCATGCACCATAATAATAGTAGTGTACTTGTTTGAGTTAGCATTACAGGCAGTCATCCTTTGGTCACCCAATACCAACTTTCATCAATTAAGGAGTACTTCATAATTGTATACTTTTGTTTTATTTAATTTTTTAATATCCAACATTTTCCAGTTCAAGCCCAGTGCAGGGCGTGGAGAAAACATTTCATCTCACTAGAGCAGACAAGGATCTACTGGCAAAACAAGAATATGATGTTCAGGTTGGTGAGTGCATCAATTTTTGATATTTTAGTGAGTTATTGATGTGCTAATGGCCTGTTGATAATGCTATTACTATCTAGGCCTGGTGCATGCTTTTGAATGACAAAGTTCCATTTCGGATGCAATGGCCGCATTATGCAGATCTCCAGGTTAATGGTACGGTGTTGAATTTTTAGATCCACTAATCTGTTGATGGCTCTCCTGCTCTTCAATTCATTATGTTTGAAATGAGTAGTTGTTTAGAAGTATGTAAGTGGATTGCCCCCCCACCCCCCCACTAAAAAAACCCAACATTTGTTTCTTCCCACTAATATTGTCAGAAAAGCTATTTTTACATTTTTCTCTTGATGCTGCATCTTTTTGCAGTGTGAAATATGTATTATGGTGTTTCTTTTGGTCCATAGTTTCTGACAATGCTGCTTGCATGTAGAACTCTTAAACTTACTTATAATGTACAGGTATTGCTGTTCGTGCTATTAATAGACCTGGCTCACAATTACTAGGCGCAAATGGTCGTGATGACGGTCCAATTGTGAGACTTTACTACAGAAAATTTTCTGTAAAGTTATCAATACCACTTATCACATACAATTTATCTGCTAGATATTGTTTGTTTGTGATAGTGCACCCTCTTGTTTCAACCATCCTACTGCTCTCACCTGCAGACTCATAAGTGGACTTGTCATTTTTCAAATTTGAGACTATTTTCTGTATTTCAATTATTATTTTTTCTTGTCCTTTTATTAGATCACGCCATGCGCAAAAGATGGAATCAATAAGTTATCATTAACTGGATGTGACGCTCGAATCTTCTGCTTAGGGGTTAGAATTGTAAAGCGGCGAACAGTTCAACAGGTGATTTTAATGATTTTTAATAAGATAATTTTGAATCAATTGAGTCTGAATTTGATATCATTAGTTTTTATTTTTTATTTATGTATGTTGATTGGGAAAATAAGGTGGTGAGCAATGTCTGCAGTTCCTCTAGATTTTATAAGATAGATAGACTTCTGTTATTTTATGTTCTAATAGATTTTTTTTTCTTCTGAAATGAAACAACTATAGACTGCTGGGAGTTTTTTCTCTTACTAAAAAAATCTTATTTGAAGCTTGGGATATTGCCTTGCCACTGAGCACCTTCAACATCATTTGCATTTAATCTTCTGATATTTGTTGTTGTATCAAAAAGCCTGATCACAAATACTACTTTGATCTTGTTGTCAATGTGTCACAGAGATCACTACGGTTAGTTGGTGTACTGATTAGACATCCCATGTGTATATGTTATTTTAACTGCCATTCCGTATTCTACATATATACATGCAGGGATAAATGCACCTCACATGTGAACATGCATATGTATTCACGTGCATGCATATTTCAATTTGGTACCTTACAGCTGAATTTTTATTTGCTGTGGTTCACATATTTTCCTGCTTCATAGAATGAGCTACAACTAAAGCATGGATCACCCTTTACACTACCTTGGAATTCATCTTGCCCTGCTTCATTTTGTTTACTGTTTAGATACTCAACATGATTCCCAAGGAGTCTGAAGGTGAGCGTTTTGAAGATGCACTTGCTCGTGTTTGTTGCTGTGTTGGTGGAACTGCAACAGATAATGCCTGTAGTGACAGTGACCTGGAAGTTGTTGCGGATTCTTTTGGTGTCAATCTCCGCTGTCCTGTATGTTACTTGAACATGATATGAGAGTTCAAGTCCATAATTCCATGCATGCGTGTTCCACTAAGCTATGTATGTGATATGCAGAGTTAATATCTGATAGTCATTGTCTTGAATATTGGTCCCTTCTCCTATGTCTATTAATTTGATATTAGGGATACAGCCACCTTTTGTTGCAACATGTGAAAGATTCGGGTAAAAATAATATACATTTTATCCTGGAGCTTCACCTAACTTATAATTTTAAGTTGAGATGATTTTTTGACATAGTATTACTATCTTGTTAACCGAGCGGTCGCAAGTTTGAATCTCGCTATCCTAATTTTATTTTATAGAAATTAAGCACAAGGTAGTATAGGTACGTGCAAGTTTCAAGTTCAAAAAGCTTTCACTTGAGGTGTATTAGAAAATAATATAAATTATATCTTGAAGCCTTACCCTTAAACTTTTAAGTTGAGATGGTTTTTTGACAATATAGAATATGTTTTTTTTAGAGTATTTTCACTTCTCTAATCAGGTAAATGCATTTAGTGGGTTTTGAGAGGGCTGAACTGGAGTGGCCAAAACCATGTTGGAAAAGATCGAGAAGTTCTTTTCCTTAAGCATGTTGTTTATGATCATTGCAACTGGATCACAAAGAAAATGAGGCTGCTAGATTTTGGTTTTTACTAGTGTAGGATTTCATGTATGCTTAACAATATGTTTCATGAAAGTATAATACCTACGGTGTGGAATCTTTCTGTTACCCTTGTAACATCCATTCCAGAATTTCTCTTGTATATGGGTTATACTTGACCAGTTATGTAATGCAATATGCTTTCTCTAGTGATATTATGTTCTTAGTGATGTACCACTTTCTGAATGTGCACGATGTCATTGTTGGAATATCTAATGCTTTCTCACTAAAAAATGTTTTATTTTTCATATTGTTTCCTCATTCTTCAAATTGCCTTATTAAATTGTAGCATTTTTCGTTGGTAGCAAAGCTTCTAGAAATTAGAGTTAGGTATATAGTCAAGTCATAAATTTGGTGGCTTAGTTCATGAAACTGATTTCCTTGCATAGATGAGCGGTTCAAGAATGAAGGTCGCAGGAAGATTCAAACCTTGTGCACACATGGGCTGTTTTGACCTGGAAGTTTTTGTGGAGCTAAACCAGCGTTCTAGGAAGGCAAGCAATTGATCATTTCTTAATATAAATAGAGGTATATGAATAGGTTCCTGTTATATCTGTTTTATGTATCTGAGCTACCATTGCACTCCACACAGTGGCAGTGCCCCATCTGTCTCAAGAACTACTCCTTGGAAAGTATAATTGTTGACCCATATTTCAATCGCATCACATCTAAGGTATTGCTTCCTTATCCTTCTCTGTTCATCCCAACCCATATTTTATGGTACTAGGTGTTTTGCACTTGTGCTATATAGATGAGGCGTTGCGTGGAAGATAGTTTATGGTACTTGTGTACTTTATATTTGTTCACTTGTGTTATATAGATGAGGCATTGCGTGGAAGATATAACAGAGATTGAGGTGAAGCCTGATGGTTCCTGGCATGTGAAAACAAAAACTGAATCTGACTGTAGGGATGCTGGAGAACTTGCTCAATGGCATAATCCTGATAGTACTCTCTGTGTCTCTGACACTGGAGAACTCAAATCAAAAGTGGAAATGGTGAAGCAGATCAAGCAGGAAGGTGATTCAGAAGGTGCTAGTTTGAAACTTGGAACCAGAAAGAATCGCAACGGTTTTTGGGAAGTCAGTAAACCTGAAGATATGAACACCTCTTCAGGTCAATTGCAAGAAAACTTTGAACACCATGAACATAAAGTTATTCCTATGAGCAGCAGTGCTACTGGTAGTGGTTGTGATGGGGAAGACCCAAGTGTAAATCAAGATACTGGTGGAAATTTTGAATCCACAAACAATGGTATGGAGCATGATTCTTTATCGTTGAATGTATATTCAACGTATGGAGTCACTGACCAAAATTCATCTGCACCAGTAGGGAATGCAGAAGTCATTGTTCTTAGCGATTCAGATGATGAAAATGATATATTAATTTCCTCTGGATCTGTGTACAAGAGTAATCAAAATGGTGCTACTTTTTCTGTGCCTTCTCCTGAAATTGCAGATCATTTTCTGGAAGATCCTACACTTGGGACTGGTGGAAATTCTTGCACGGGTCTTTTCAATGCTGATGATGAATATGGGATGCCCCTCTGGCCACTACCTCCTGGAAATCAAGCTGGTCCAGGATTCCAATTATTTAATTCAGATGTCTCAGATGCCTTAGTTGATATATCACATGGTCCTATTAACTGTCTCTCTTCAATGAATAGCTACACATTTGCTCCAGAAACTGTCATGAGACCTGCTTGTTTAATTCCATATTCTTCTATTGGTCGATCAGACATGGATGTAAATGATGGTTTGGTTGATAATCCTTTGTCTTTTGGCATAGAAGATCCCAGTCTTCAATTTTTTCTTCCAACTGGGCCTTCTGATGCATCAATGCAGACTGATGTGAGGGATCAAGCTGATGTGTCAAATGGTGTCCGTACTGATGATTGGATCTCTCTTAGTCTCGGTGGTGGTGCTACTGGCAATCACGGCGAGTCAGTTCCTTCAACAAATGGACTGAATTCAAGGCAGCCGATGCAATCTAGAGAAGATGGCATGGATTCTTTGGCTGGCACTGGTTTGTTTCCTTTTTCTCAAGGCCTTATAATTGTTGGTTAATGCTCCAGGAGGAAAGTGCTAGTTTTAGACCAGTGTTATGCTCCTTTCATATCCACTTTCTATGTTTTGATGCTCATCTTTTAATTTTTTTCAACACTGATTACACCCACTTCCACAGATTCTTTGCTTGGTATCAGTGATGGCAGATCTGAAAAGGCAAGTCGACAAAGATCAGACAGTCCTTTCGCATTTCCTCGCCAAAAACGTTCTGTAAGACAACGGCCGTTTCTTTCTATTGACTTGGACTCTGAGTGAAGGGAAGTGAATTTTTTTTACTGAGATAATTGCTTGCTTTTGTTTGAATTTTTGCCGGACAGAAGACATTTGCTGGGGTGATAAGGTGATTTTCAGATTAAATACCTGTATGTAGAATGTGAAAAAGAGTTGACTTAGTCCATGGGACATTGAAGTTGCGATGGGGTTGGAGGTGGAAAAGGTTTCTGGAAATGAACGTGTGATCGGTGCTTCCAGAATATTTTCGGAAATCGATGAGCTGTGGGCACGTCCTTTGTCAATTTTGTGAAGCTCCTAGCCAATTTTCAACAAAGATTTATTTAAGTTGCTGGTAAACTGTACAGTCTACGGAAATTCAATTAAATCCATTGGTTCCCGTGGCTATTCACACGATGTCGTTTTCAGTAAAAATAAATCCTTGTGATCTTGTCCTTAATGATGAGAGCCAAATAGCCTGTAAATATCGCTCAGATTCAGAGCCTATACACTCCTTTGATTTGTCTACACCCTTCACCCTTTTTTTTTTGTTACCAACCATTATCCTTTTCTTGAATCAATTCTTCCAGGATCAATAAATTGATATCACCACATTTCGCTTTATTGTTATATTGTTGCCATAAAAAAAGATGGGTCGGATTGATGGCATCTTCTTAGTGGATGATGTTCTTAAGGTGGTTTTTCTATGTTGGTGCATCGTCTGTGATGGTTTGATCTTTTGTTTGTAGCTTCAAAAACTTGATTTGAAAAGGCTCAGATGATGTAAAAGTCTTTTCAGCTTGCTATTTTATTTTATCCATCATAAATCAAGATGATGTAAAAGATTCATGGAAAAGGGACATTTTTTAAATAAAAAATGTTGAATTAAACAGTCGAGACCAGTTCAAAATGGATCATTTAAATCAACTAATTTACAAGTTACTCCTCTTTTAATTTACAAGTCACAAGACAAGATTCAAGTGATACTAAAGGCTATCTAATCCTAGAATTTTCATTTCTTTTCTTGGTTCGACAGTAAATAAATCAGCTTGCATGTAAATCAAAACAATCCCTTTCCACAGAATCGTAGAAGGCGAACCCCTCGTCGACATCAGTATATAATACATTCAAAGATAATTTTATAAATTCTCCGAAATACTAGCCCTAGGTTTGAGCCTGAAAGATGGCCATATTATCAACATGCCTACTCCTTGAAACCATCCTATCTTTTCTTAGGACAGGAAAATAAAACAAGAAATGGACTTGTATATAAAAAGGAATCGAAATGAAATTAGATCATTGACAAAAATCCCCTCGAGATCTCTAGCCATTACTATGCAATCTCGCAACTTTCAGACAATCATCATCCACGTCCTCATCTAAGTCGATAGTCAGTGGGGTGTAAGAAAGTGCACCTCCAATTTCCAAATATACAGCACAGATGATACATGAATCAACTTCAGACAGCCCTTTTAAATTAATGATTTCAAGAAGTCCAGTAAGGTCTGTGTCTCTACAGCAAGCAGGCTGTTATTTCAAACAGCATTAAGGCATGCCTGACAATAGTCAGTCTTTGATTTCTGACTCGAGAACTGGGCAGATACTCAAGGCTGAAGAACCAAGATGCATGCCCCGAACTATAGCGCCATATCCAACCCTGATCCTGTGGCACAGGAGCGAGATGGAATCCCACAAAGCTGTTCTTCCCTGAACAAAGAACAAAAGAACAATTCTTTCAAGCAAAACACAGTATAGCTGTAGCACACACGTATCCCTGTTGCATGCAAGAATTACCATAATGTGTCCACTCACACTTCATAGCACATTAGGAATAGGTATGGTATTGTGAAATACCTTCGTCAATTTTTTATTGTATTTGCACTGAGATTGATAAGCCTCTAATAAGAGAGCGAATTACGCATCGCGTTAATATGGGATAAATATGAATTTCATCAACATTGTCATGCATGCCACGTCTCCCATTACTTCCATATGCCTACCAGAGCATTGCTGCTATTTATTCCATGCTAATAACAACCCACTTATCCTATCCATTAAGCTAATGCTGTCACAAAATTGATTGTTTCCACGATTAGATTTCAATTATCATATACTAGTCTCCCAAGCTAACTGCCAAGGAGAAATTTCATCCATGTTCTTGACAGCATAATGTTTATTGCATGCATCATTTCATTAATGGTTAAGATTTTCAGGTTTTGAAAAGTTTAAGAGTCTAAGCTACAGTTGGTAAATCAAACATAACTTTTAATCTGACTGTTATATCAAGTTGATATTTTAATAGAAGATTCCAAAGGCCCTGTTTCTCACTAGATTAAAATTTCATGATAATCAGGGATTGAGAAGCTTTCAAATAAGGCTTGAGAGTTGCTGTGCGGGATTGTCCTTATTTATCTTATTGCATTTGGATTCTTTTTCATATTTAGATTAAATCTTTTATTTTAATTAGGATTTCACTATTTAGAAATTCTAATACTACATTGATTCTATTCGTTAGATAAGTTTTAACTATAAATTCTTTCCTATAAAAGATTTTAGTTTTAATTAAAAGATTCTTTCCTATAAATTCTTTTCTATAAAGGATTTTAGAACCAATATAAATATAGAGACTCTTAGTTTATTTTAAGATGAAAATTATTATTCAAGCTATTAATAAAACACTAGAGTTTTTTCTAAATTTCTCTACAACTTAGGTCTTTAATCTTAGGGTTTGAGAACCTTAGCTTCTATCCAAGCTATACATTGGGTTAATTTGTATAAGAGCAAGTTGGTCTCTTTGATGGGCAAAGACAGTAGCAACCCACCTCGCAATGTGATGCAGTAATGGAGACTTCTGAGACACAATGCAGGCTCAAGAGCAAAAACTAGATCGTTAGGAATAAAGGTTTGATTGTTTAGAGCAAACTATCACATATCTAGCTCGGATAATGGATAACGCAAATAGAAATCATGAAGAGAGGTACTTAACTGGAGACTTGCCTCAAAACAGGCCAAGTGCCAAACTTATTCCTGAATTTAATGAGATTTCATTCTATGAAGTGAGATTTTGAAAGAAAAGATTATAAAATGATTGACAGAGTTAGAAGCTTATTTTTATTTCAACAAGGTTTCTAATCATAAAAAAATAAGACTTGACATAGACAAACTTGTGATACTTAAGAATGGTGGTTTAAATTTATAGACTATAAAACTCATTGGCATGCCTTTAATTTCATCTAGCAAGATTTGAGACAATCATTAATTTTGGAGTATATAATAAATTATGAAGAGATTTTATATCGGATAGATAAAGATAAACAAATAGATTATTATTATTCATCTTATGTTCAACATTCTCAAAAGACAAGGAGAAAAAACATAGAGGTTGGTAAAAGCAAAATCTCTAAGTTACCTATCATGTTGAAGATAACATAATCAAAGAGAGCACAAACAAATAGTTTCAATCTTTTGACTTTAAGTTGGAGAAGTACCAAACGATGATCTTCAGTCATGGATGAAGATCTTGCTAACAAGAACATGGAGAACACGATAATTTCTGATAATTTTTCTACAGATATTATGAGAGATTATCTAGGTGTTCCTTTACATAAATACAATGATTAATATATTAAAGGTCATAGATGATAATGAACTCAAGTTTGAAGTAAAAAAATGTAGGAAGGAACTACAAGTGGATTTCATGTGTATAAAAATATAATATTAGATTTGGATTTTTCTCACATGTACACATCATAAATTAAATTTTGAGGTTTACAGGTCAACGACATGTAACTTTGTGAATAGACTAGCTATATTTTGGAATGGTCGAGTTTAGTTTTCTGACAAATTGATAAATCAAGGTGAATTTTTCAGAAGTAAAGGGACTAACGTAGGGAAATTTCTTCTATGTTTTAGCATGATAATGTTTATTGCATTATTTCATTAATGATTAAGATTTTTAGGTTTTGATGAGTTCAAGAAGGGTCTCCAAGATACAGTTTGGTAAATCAATCATAACTTTTAATTAGACTGTTGGGTCAAGTTGAAATTTTAATAGAAGATAATGAATGTCATGTTTTTTATTGGGTTAAGATTTCATGATGATGTGAGATGATGAAGACTTTCAAATAAGGCCCGGGAGTTGCTGTGTAGGATTATCTTCATTCAAGTTATTGTATTTGGATTCTTTTTCCTATTGAGGTCAGAATTCTTAATTTAAGAAGAATTTTACTATTTAAAAATCCTAATGTTAGATAAATTCTATTAATTCGATAAGCTGTAATTATGAATTCTTTCTTGTAAAACAATAATTTTAAAAGAAGTCCTTTTCTATAAAAGATTTTATGACTAATATAAATAGGGATGCTTAGTTTATTTTAAGATGAAGATTATCTTCCAAAATTTTAATAAAACACTAAAAAGTTTTTTTCTAAATTTCTCCACAGCTCAAGTCCATAAACTGAGAGCTTGAGAATCCTAGCTATACACCCATGTCTCTAATAGAAATAAAATACTGGTGAATGCTAACATTTCCTTTTAATTCTATTATTTTGTCTTTCCTGTTAGCATAATAGTATAGGGTGGTGGCTATAGGATGGTGGCTATAGGGTGGCTATAGGGTGCTATCGGGTGACTATAGGCCTGGTTATTTGTGCCTCTTTCCCTATATATATTGTTAACATGTAAATGAAAGAGATAACAAAATAAAGTTTCATTAAGATTTTCTACTTTGTCATGGTATCAAAGCCACACTCTTGAATCTCCAGCACTCTCGGTTTTGTGGATCAGCCCTGCATACATAGGGCTCTCGGCTGGGGTGATTTTGTTTTGTTTCCATCAGTCCTAGATATATAGGACTCTCGGTTTTCTTGGTTCTCTGTCAGTTTCTGGTTTGTTTTCTTGGCTGTCTTTGGGGCTCATCAACACAATGACATCAAGCAACTCTGATTTGTTTGGTGTTCGGTTCACTGGAAAGAATTATTCCGCCTGGGAATTTCAGTTCCAAGTTTTTGTCACGGGAAAAGAATTATGGGGTCATGTGGATGGAAGTGATCCAGCTCCCACCGACGCTACAAAGCTGTCTCAATGGAAGGTTAGGGATGCCCGGGTAATGTCTTGGATATTAGGGTCGGTTGATCCTCTTATTGTTCTTAATTTGAGGCCATATAAAACTGCAAAAACCATGTGGGAATATCTGAAAAAGGTTTACTATCAAGATAACAATGCTAGACGTTTTCAATTAGAAAACGATATCTCTAATTATACTCAATGCAATCTATCTATTCAGGAGTATTATTCTAGTTTTATGAACATGTGGGCAGAATATACTGATATTATTTATGCCCAAATACCAGCCGATTCTCTTTCTGTTGTTCAAAAGGTTCATGAGCAAAGTAAGCGGGATCAATTTTTAATGAAATTGAGGCCCGAATTTGAGATTACTCGCTCAAATTTAATGAATTGAGATCCATTGCCTACCTTGGATGTTTGTTTTGGGGATTTACTGAGGGAAGAACAGCGCCTTCTTACACAAGGCCGTCTCAAGCAAGACAATACAGCTGTTGTTGCCTTTGTAGCCCAAGGAAGGGGAAGAGGTCGAAATATGGGTAGTGTTCAGTGTTACAGCTGCAAAGAATATGGGCACATTGCTAACAATTGTAGAAAAAAGTTCTGCAATTATTGCAAGCAGCAAGGCCATATCATCAAGGAGTGTTCCACTCGTCCCCAAAATCGTCGGACAAATGCTTTTTCCGCGGTGATGTCCGACAGCTCTTCTACGGCAGCAGCTGCATCAAGTCCTCTTACTCCGGAAATGGTGCAACAAATGATCCTTACTGCCTTCTCGGCTTTGGGGTTGCAAGGTACTCATTCTAATTCTCACTTGTGGCTTGCTGATTCAGCTGCGTCAAATCATATGACCAACTCATCTAGTAGACTTAAGAATGTGCGTAAGTATCATGGCTCATCAAAAATTCTGGTTGCTAATGGTGGTCACATACCCATTACTAAGGTTGGAGACACCGGATTTGTCTACTAGCCTTATTTCAGTCGGTCAACTGGTGGATGATAACTGTAATGTGCATTTTTCTCGTAATGGTTGTCTTGTGCAGGATCAGGTGTCAGGGAAGATCATCGCGAAGGGGCCTAAAGTTGGACGATTATTTCCGCTGCACTTTTCAATTCCTAGTTGTTTCTCTTTTGCTTGTACTACTGTTCAAAATCAAAGTGCCATATGGCATAGATGTTTAGGCCATCCGAACTCTATTGTTTTATCTCAATTATTGAATTCTGGTTTGTTGGGCAATACATCTAGTTTTTCTTCTCATGATGCTTTGATTGATTGTTCTACATGTAAATTAAGCAAGAGTAAAACTCTTCCTTTCCCTTCTCATGGTAGTCGTGCTACAAAAAGCTGTGATATCATTCATAGTGATGTGTGGGGTCCTGCACCGATTCTTTCTCATGCTCTTTACAAGTACTTCGTCACATTTATTGATGATTATAGTAGGTTTACTTGGGTGTATTTCCTTCGTTCCAAATCTGAGATATTTTCGGTTTTCAAGACATTTTGTGCCTATGTTGAAACTCAATTTTCTACTAGTATTAAGGTATTGAGATCTGATTCAGGTGGGGAATATATGTCACGGGAATTTCATAATTTTTTACAGCAAAAAGGCATTGTTTCGCATCGGTCGTGTCCATATACACCACAACAAAATGGGGTTGCTGAGCGTAAGAATCGTCACCTTTTGGATACCACCAGATCCTTATTGCTTGAGTCATCTGTTCCATCTAAATTTTGGGTTGAAGCTTTGTCTACTGCAGTGTATCTAATCAATCAATTACCATCCCAGGTATTAAAATTCGATTCCCTTTTCTATCGTCTTCATCATAAGTCTCCTAGCTATCATGACTTGCATACTTTTGGTTGTGTTTGCTTTGTCCACTTACCTCCTAATGAACGACACAAACTTTCTGCTCAATCTACTAAATGTGCCTTTTTTAGGTTATAGTATTTCTCACAAAGGATTTGTTTGCTATGATCTTAGTTGTGATAAATTTCGTATCTCTAGAAATGTTGTTTTCTTTGAAAATCAATATTTTTTCCCTACTACTACTGCATCTTCCTCGGTAGCTCCTCTTCTTCCTCATTTTGAGGACGTGTCCTCTTTTGAAAGATTCAAACCTGGTATTGTGTATGAAAGACGTCGACCAACTTTGCCTCTTTCGACAACTTCTCCTCCACCTGATACTGCTCATGGAGACACTTCTACGCCACCTCCTCCTCCGCCGGCTCTTCGCCGCTCTACGAGGGAATCTTATCCTCCTGATCGGTATGGTTTTTCTGCTACTTTATCCAATATTATTGTTCCATCATGTTACTCACAGGCTGTCAAGCATGAGTGTTGGCAAACAGCCATGCAGGAGGAACTTCAGGCTCTACAGGAAAATCATACATGGAACCTTATTCCTTGTCCTCCAGCAGTTAAGCCCATTGGATGTAAATGAGTGTACTCGATTAAGCTCCGCTCTGACGGCACTCTGGATAGATATAAAGCACGGTTGGTTGCTCTTGGCAACAGACAGGAATATGGGGTGGATTATGAGGAGACTTTTGCTCCGGTCGCCAAAATGACTACTGTGCACGCTATTATTGCCATTGCTGCCTCTCAGGGATGGGCACTTCACCAAATGGACGTCAAAAATGCTTTTCTCCATGGTGACCTTAAGGAGGATATTTATATGACACCTCCACTGGGTTTGGTTTCTTCTTCTAAATCGGCTGTGTGTAAATTGAGGCGATCCTTGTATGGATTGAAGCAAGCTCCCCGAGCGTGGTTTGACAAGTTTCGGACTACCTTGCTTCGCTTCTCTTTTGTGCAAAGCAATTATGATTCTTCATTATTTCTTTGCACAACTTCCACTGGTATTGTTCTACTCCTTGTTTATGTCGATGATATTGTCATTACCGGGACTGACTCTATATTGATTAGCCAACTTCAGCAGCATCTTCGGGATTGCTTTCATATGAAGGACCTGGGTTCTCTTACTTATTTTTTGGGTTTGGAGGTTCATTCTTCTTCTTCTGGTATCTATGTGCATCAGCAGAAATATGCTCAGGACTTGATTACTTTGGCTGGTCTTCAGGATTCTTCTCCGGTTGATACTCCTTTAGAGGTGAATGTTAAGTTTCAACATGATGATGGTGATCTTCTGCCTAATCCCACTTTATATCGGCAATTGGTTGGCAGCCTGAATTATCTTACTATTACTCGGCCTGATATCTCTTTTGCTGTTCAGCAAGTTAGTCAGTTTATGCAATCTCCCCGTCATTTACATTTGGCAGCGGTTCGTCGCATTCTTCGTTATCTACTTGGTTCTGCTAGCCGTGGGCTCTTCTATCCAGTTGGCTCTCCCATCCGCCTTGTGGCATTTAGTGATGCTGATTGGGCGGGTTGTCCTGATACCCGACGCTCTGTCACAAGGTGGTGCATGTTTCTTGGTGATTCCTTGATTTCTTGGAAAAGCAAGAAACAGGATCGTGTTTCCAAATCTTCCACAGAGTCTGAATACCGGGCCATGTCCGCTGCTTGTTCGGAAATTGTATGGCTTCGTGGTTTATTGGCCGAAATTGGTTTCTTTCAGTCCTCTCCTACTCTTCTTCATGCTGACAACACGAGTGCTATCCTGATTGCTTCGAATCCTGTGTTTCATGAGCGTACTAAACATATCGAAGTAGATTGTCATTCTATTCGAGAGGCCATCGATTCTCATGTCATTTCTCTTCCACATATCTCCACTGATCTTCAGATAGCTGATGTGTTTACCAAATCCTTGCCTGGCCCACGCCATCGGTTTCTTGTTAGCAAATTGATGCTTTGTTCTCACCCGGCATCAATTTGAGGGGGGATGTTAGCATAATAGTATAGGGTGGTGGCTATAGGGTGGTGACTATAGGGTGGCTATAGGATGGTGGCTATAGGGTGGTGGCTATAGGGTGGTGGCTATAGGGTGGTGGCTATAGGCTTGGTTATTTGTGCCTCTTTCCCTATATATATTGTTAACATGTAAATGAAAGGGATAACAAAATAAAGTTTCATTAAGATTTTCTACTTTGTCATTTCCATCTATTAACTCAGATATAAAATAACCCATTAGCTACCTACCTGAAGAGAGAAATGCAGCTTCTGATCCCAGTATAAAGCAAATACTGTAGGGCTTTGCTTTCCAACAGCTAGTACTAAAGCTCCTTGGTGAAGCGTGGAAGGAGCATTAGATATGACAGAAATGTACTTCTCAGGGAACCTTTCTCTAGGAGGCAGAACCCCCAGGAATAATGGATTCTTGCTAGACTGAGCTCCAGCATTAGATGGGGGATCTACATGCAACATCCACTTTGGATGTTCAAGGAAAGCACAAAAAAGATATAGAAGCAAATGAGAATCATCCGGAAGCGCAAGAGTACACTTTTTGTTCTTTTTGTCATAAACTTCCCCACTTCCCAGATACTCATAATTCTTCAAGCAGGTTCCTTCAGCAAGCTCTGTTACAGTTGCACAAGCAGGGATCCGAAATGTAACTTGTCGCATTGGAGGCAAATTGAAGAAAATATATAGAGATTCACTATAGGCATAAAGTGTAAGGTATAAGACTCTGAATACCTCGGATTCTCTTAACCATATAATCATCCCGAACATTACTATGTGGCAGCAAACCTCTAGCCCACTCTCCTCTCATTAACGCAAGAAGCCTCTGATGTGTAGTGATGGCATCCACACACTCCTGCATAATTGATATCATAGGATTTTGCTGCAGGGATTGCTGGAGACTGGATAACGGTAACTTTGCTGCATCAAGTAAGATGAGCCAAGTGAAATTCCTACCACTGATCACATAATGATGAGGAATGAACAAAGACAAATGAGAATTAATATTCGACTATTTAGAAATTTTAATTTTGTATAATCATTCTAAATTCCTAGTACATTATCTAGGAAAATTTGTATTTACTAGTAATTAGGTAAGGCATAAATCTGATTCATTTCTTATTTAGTATGTTTTTCTATTCCTATTAGGACGTTTAATTTTCCTACTACTATTAGTGATGAAGGAGCTTTTCTCCATGACACGGAAAAAATGACAGAAATTTTAATTATCTTTTCGATACTGCTTTATTCATTGGTTATGTTGGTGTCATCAGACTAAAATGTAAAAAATGTAGCATTTAAAATATTTGGAAGGCTAGGATTAGAATATTAGTAGTTTAGGACCTTAATCTAGAGCTGGCTGATTTTATTGTAACCCTAGAATATATCCGATGTAAAATAGAATTGTAGCCATTGTCTACTCTATTCAACACTATTTCAGAAACTTGAGGTTTTCTTTAAAGGTCAAGTTACAATGTTTATTTGGTTTGGCCCTTATAAATATCCCTAATTAGATATTGAAATAATGCTATGAATAGTGATTGATTAAATACATTGAGTTGCTTTCCAAGCACTAATTTTCTTGAGTGTTTGTTCTTGTGTTATTCAATTGATAGTACTTCCATAATAACCCCACACCAAAATTTATTTAAAAAAAAAAATTTGATGAAGCAACTCACCGGCGGAAGCATCAAGACCCTGCAGAAGAGTAGCTCGTAACTGACTGAGAAGTCCATCTTCATCAAGAGAGAATGTCGGTTGCCATTCCTTCCTATCAGTTGAAGACACAGTAGCAGGATTTTCACTAGGTGTATCACTTCCCACTTGACTAATTGTTATTGAAATACCAAGTTTAGCAGCTGCTTGCATTACCTAGAAACATGATGAGTATATTTAAGGGCATCAAACATTTTGTTTAAGAGAAAAATGATTATGGGCATTGAACAGAAATAGAAACTAACCATATAACATGTTCAGCTTCTGCAATATTAGGAACACAAATGACAAAGCAAAATTTAAGCTTTTGCAAATTATGTGAAATTAATGGCCAATGCACCATGAAATTTCTCAAATGAGTAAAAACAACTCAGTGATAAAATATGTTACTGTCTCGAATAGAGACTAGACAAACTGCACAAAAGTGTATTTTTGTGCTCCCAACATGCAAATGGAAAATGTATTGGATGCCAAATTATTGGACACTTCCAAGTCTCAACTCTCAAATTTCCATTATAATATGGCCTGATAGATGATAAACAATGGCACGATAACAAATGACTTGCAGAGTTAGAGGAGTCACAATACAGAAAAGATAGAAGTAATAATTAGACCTGAATATGACTACTTTCAATCTTGTCAAGTAGAGGATTAAGTAAAACTGATGAAAACCATTGCCTGAGGTGGTCATGCCAGCGATCAATTTGAGGATAAATACCCAAATGTTTGAAAGCTTCAATGGACTCTTCCATGGACATTGGTGGAGGAAGGTCACCTTCTCCTATCTTAGGGGGAGTGGTAAATTTCTGGGAACCAGGAGACATCCTCACAGGCCTTAAGGGTGTGCTCCTTGTAGCTCCAGAGGTATTAGCTGGACTTGCCACAGTATTAGGACTAGCCATGCCAAAAACCCCTATGGTGGGTGGTGGAGTGGCATATTTACCAGCTGATTCAATGATTTTCTCATTTACTTCTGCCAAGAAATGTTCAAGCTGTTCTTCTGTTCTTATCTCTTTAGTATAAGAGGCTCGCTTATCTGACCAAGGGGTTGAGACTGCTGAATCAATCACTGGAGAACTCTGAAAAGAAGGCAGAGGTGAATTGGCCCCAGGGACAAGATAAAAAGATGGAGAATTCCGTGATTTGGATGGGGTGTGAAAAGAGGTCATCTTATTTCGACTTCCGGCATTTGATTTATCAGAGCCAACATGAGACTTCTGATACGAACAGAGAAGCTGATGGATTGGAACAAGGACATTGGAAGCCGATGGAGAGGGGTTTGACTTGGGAGGTTTCTTTGAAGATTCAGATACAACAGGCTCAACTTTTGGCTTTAGTCCTATAAGCCCCAGTTGACGGTTTGTTAGCCATGGTTGATCTCTAGCATCTTTAGAGGGAGAGGTTATTCGCACGCCAGCAATTTTTACTCTGTACAAAGAGATGGCCTTGAAGATGGAAAATACAGATCCAATAAATAATAAACCCACCACTGCCTGTGCTGCCTTGGCACACAAATCTGACACAATTATAATGAAAGTTAAAATTCCGAACATAGTAATAATAATGGATGTAGTTAATTTAGATAATTGAGGAGATTGCTTAAACTCAGCAACTTACAAGCCACCTCTTGCGAAAAAATTCCGAAGCTCATCACTTCGATCAACCCATTTTCCCTTCATCATTTAGAAGCCAATATAGTGTTACTCAAATGGGATCTAATTAGAACAAATTGTCTTTAGGAATAAATTTAAAATTTTGAAAAATGATTAAACGAAAAAGGACATTGCCAGACTTAAAACATATTATCTTGCCGAGAAACACAGGGGGTAGACTTGACTGACAGCCCGTTTTCTTGCCTGAGTTGTTTTATTTACCAGATGGTAAAATCAATTACTCGTTTTCTTGTCTCCAGTAGTGTCGTATCTTCTTAATAGTAAACATTTTTCAGAAAATAAGAAAGAAAGCACATTCATTGTTTAAGGCAATCAAAAACTATTCCCTCACTATTGATTTGTGTAGGGAGATAAAAACTAGCTAACATAAATAACGGGAAAAACTAATAAATTAGAAAAGAAGACAGTAGTTGAATCTTCATCGTCCGAGATATGGGGTCAGATACCTGGAGATTGTGGAGAGAAGAGAAAAGGCGGAAGCGGAGGTTAAAGAAACGACGAACAGGAGAGTTGATTTAGACGGCCGGAGGCTTTTGGCGGTCAGGGCAGCAGAGAATGCTGGGTTTTGGTACGCTGCAAACTTGGAAGATGAAGAAGATGGAGTTGGAGGACCATGTGTTTCCATTGCAGCAATACACTGCTACTTGTTTCGTCTCTTCTCTGCTTGCTTGCTTGTTTTATATTATGTAAAAAAAAAGAGTCTTTTTGATTGAGCAGCGAACGGCGTTTTTCGCCGCGGGCAGGCAGGCTTGAGTTCTTAGTTTTTGGTGCTCAAACGGCTCCCTTCAACTCGCCAATCTTTGTGTTATGTTTTTGGTTTTTTTTTTTATTATTTTTAGTCTGTTTGGATATTTTAATGTCAAAATTAAATTTAAAAAATAAAAAATATGTTTCAATGTATTTTCAAATAAAAAACATTTTGAAAAGCAACAACCATAGTTGTGAATCCCGTTCCGTTCTGTCCGTTCCGGACAGAACGGCCCGTTCCACTTCAAAATCCGGGACAAAACGACGACGCTTTTGTCCCGGTAAAAATCCTGGCCAGATCCGGCAAATCCGGCCTGATTCCGGCCGGAACACCCCGGTTCCGTACCGGGCGTTCCGTTCCGGGTTAAAAAAAAAAAAATTCAAAAACAAAAAAGAAAAACTCAACCGGCTAGAGAAGAAGAAGGGATGGGTAGGGTTTTGTTTATTCAAATGAAGGGGACAAACGGGTGGAGTAGTTTTTATATTAATTATTGGTTTTTATACTAATTATTATATGGTTTTTATACTAATTATTATATAATAATAATAATTAATTATTATATTAATTAATTATTAATTACTATAATAATAGTTAACATAAAAAATAGGGGTATTAATTTGTAATTAATTTGATTGAATTATTTGTAATGGAATGTATTTTAATTAATTATGTTTGAACTTATTGATTATTTCTTAATGTGTTCATTTTGTTTTTTTAAGTTTTTCTAACATTAAAAAACAATAAGTAACATTAATTAATTTCAAATACAACAACCATAAAAAAACATAGAATTACTTGAAAAACATACAATAAGTAGCTTAAATTTCAAATATTCTGGATCTTTTAATTATAATTAAATTCATTTTTTATTTTTTATTTTTTATTTAAAAAATAATAATTTTATTGTTGGAATTTTAGAGATGTTTCTAATTTTGAGATTATGTTTATATTGTATAATTTAAATTTCATTTATCTTGAATTTAAATTAAACTTGTTAAATTAATATTTTATTTTTTTATATATATAATTAAATAAATATGAACAGTACAAAACCGGAACGGAACGCCGGAATGCACCGAAACCGGAACGTTCCGTTCCAAACAAAAAACCGGAACGGTACCCGGAACGGATTTTACAACTATGGCAACAACTAGCACAATCTAAACACACTAGTTATGGATTATTTTTCAAGTTTGTGACTCTCTAATCCAAACTCAAGGTTTTGGGTTTTAGTTTTAATTTTTAGACGAGTTCATCCATCAACGCACAAATACTAGGACTAGTTGTGTCACATTCCTATCAATTTTTTGTTTTTGTTTTTTTGAGATTGATTTATATTTTGATTGTGAGTTGCAAGACCACATGATCATAAGATTTGTATCAGTCGTTATTAGAGCAAGGCTTTGAAAACAAGTTATATCTTTTTGCATTTTTCAATTTTTTAATATTTGTTATTTTTTTTATAAAGTAACTATAAAATAACCAAAAAAGATACAAAAACTACACTAAAAGGCAATGTCTCACATGCAATGATAACCAGACAAGACCGGCTTAACCAAAAACTCAAAAAAAAAAACACGGGACATACCCCTAAAATAAGGCTAAGGACATTCCCTCAAAACCTAGTCACTAAAGCCCAACTAAAACTATGTTAACAAAACAAACACCAATTAAAATCGAACATGACCCAAGGAAAAACTAAAAGGACATACCTTCAAACCCAAAGGAAGAGGAATCATATAAAGTTGAAGATGTCGTTGATAAACCTCCATGCAATATGAACAATATAACTATAAACAACTAAAACAGTACGAGGAGCCTCTCCATGTAGCTTAGCATTCCTCTCCCTTCAAATGCAATATACTACAATAGATAAACAATCTAATAACCAAATATTGAAAAGAGCTACCTCTACCTAAGATAGAAAGTTATACAACGGTACTACGGTGATTGAAAGGAATGAGACATTAAAGCAAAAATCATACCAAATATATGGAGAGAAGGATAATAAGAAAATAAGTGATTAATATCACCTCCATAAAGGAGACACTTGTTAGTCTAAATGGGACCATAAGATATGAGTTTATCCTGAGTTGAAAGGGCCTCATGAATCACAAGCTATAAGATAAAGGAGAAATGTGGAATAATATGTTTATGTCATTCAAGTTTTCACTACTTTATTTTGTTTAAAAAAGGAAGAAAAACATTCCAAACATAACGAATATGAGAAAATACTTGTAGAATCATCCTTCCAGCAAACAATATCACATCTTCTATCATCCAAGATAAAAATAATTAGGGTATACCTAACAAGCTCAATCTACTCAAGAGAATTACAAGGAGGTCTCTTTCACTTTTGATTGTCTATACAACTCACCCTAGCATCTCTGCCTAAGCCATAATCAATAATAATCATTTCCCTGAAACACTCTGTCAAAAGACATATAGGATGCAAATTATCAAACCAAAGAGAAGTAGAACGACCATCACTTGTACTGATACGAGCCTCTTGATCACGCGGTCAAGCAACCCACACGTAAAGACACCAGTTTCTGGAAAAGCTAAGAAATCAAGTTTGATAGGAGTGTGACACAAATATAACTTGTACCTAGACACCAACACTATTGGATTTGAACCCCCACCCAACGAATAACAATTTGCAACCAAGAAGTATGGACTGATGCCACGAAGTGAGTTGAACCTCAATAAGTCTTTTTCAGTCCTTTAGAGAACCAAGGAAGAGACAATTCTCACCTCATAACCACACAAAGTTGTTGTTATAATCTTAATGTCATTAAGCGTAAAAAACCTAATCAGAAACTTAGGCAGCGTTTTTAACATACGCTAAACCCTAGAATATCCAAAGATATGGACTTGTATAGCCCACTTATAATTAAGCCCAAATCCCTAAGTATTTAAGCCTAATTGATGTTTATTAACACTAAAACACAAACAATCAATATTAGATAAAAAAATATATTCGGTCTTGAATGCTAATGACTTTTAGGTTTCCTTCCTAGACTAGGAAGCTTCTTCTTTTGAATGCTAACAATTCTCTCTTCTTTAGAAAATAATCTGGACATTGACTCCATGTCATATTAGAAAAAATAAACCCAAATCAAGGTTGTCATAGGATCTGACACATCAACCCTTTTGAGAACTTGAATAGGACCTTTCTTGGACTTGGATTAGATGAATTAGAGGTTGTCCTTTAAGCTTTATAGGTGTTCTTTGTCTCTCTAAGTCCATCTTACTCCATGTGCTTTGACCTAGCTCATCCAATGCCTCTTTAAGTCTCGTTGCCCTAGTTCTTGTAATTGGCCCACGTAGCACCACCAATTGGTTTATTTGCACGATTAAGCTTGATGTTGGATTAGTCCTCATCATCCCCTCTCTCTTTAAAAGGATTTGACATTGAATCATCATCACTTACATCAAACAGAGTAAAATTAGAAACAATAAAGGTAGTACTAACACCGTACTCACGTCGCAAATCAACTTTATATGCAAATTCATTTATCCTTTTCAAGATTTGAAAAGGCATATCTCCTCGTGGATGTAACTTGGACTTCATTTGAGCCGGAAATCTCTCCTTGTGCATATGCACCCAAACCCAATCAACAGGCGGAAATAAAACTTATTTGAAATTGGTTTTAGTTTCATACATACGGATCCTCTTTTAAATCTATTGTTGTACACTCTCATGAAGTGTCTTCACCACCTGTGCTTTACGATTTCCATCCAAACTAGCATTTTCATCAACAAGTAAAAGAATCAAATCCATGAGAGTTAAAGAGTTAAATCCATACACAATCTTAAATGATGAAAAATCAGTAGTAAAATGCACGTTATGATTAAATGAAGACTCTATGAATGGAAAACAATCTTTCTAATTCTGAAAAATCAGTAGTAAAATGCACGTTATGATTAAATGAAGACTCTATGAATGGAAAACAATCTTTCTAATTCTTCAAGTTCTTTTGAATGATAGCATGCAAAAGTTGTGTTAATGTCCTATTAACTATTTTGGTTTGTCCATTTGTTTAGAGATGACATCTAATCAAAAATAACAACTTGAGACCTAATTTTCCCCACAACACCTTCCAAAAATAATTAAAGAACTTAACATCTCTATTAGAAACAATGCTTCTAGGAACTCCATGAATTCATACTATCTCCCTAAAGAACAAATCAACAATATTAGTTGCATCATCGGTTTTATGACAAGGTATGAAATGTGTGATCTTCGAAAAACTATCTACAATTATGAAAATTGAGCCCCTACCCTATTTTGACCTGGGTAAACCTAATACGAGGTCCATTGCATGTCTACCCATGATTCCTTAGGTACAGGTAAAGGGTTATACAAGTCATGCGATTGAGTCCTAGATTTTTTTTCCCTACATGTTATGCATTTATCACATATACGTTGCACATCTTTTTTTATTTTTGACCAATACAAATGCTCATACACACAGCTTAAGTCATAGTAATACCAAAATGCCTCAACAACCGCCCTTATGCTCTTCATGTACAAGCAATTCACATATAGAGCTCAATAGAACACACAAACAATTTCTTTAAACAAGTATCCCATCAAGCCTATAATACTTTCCAAAGGATGAAACCTTACATGCATCAAAAAGAATAGCACAATCATTATCATCCTTGTACAATTCCTTTATGTGTTCAAATCTTAGCAATCTAGCATATAAAGTGGATAAAAGAACATACCTATGCAAAAATGCATCAACCAAGATGTTTTCTTTCCCTTGCTTATACTTGATCACATACGAAAAGAATTCAAAAAATTCAACCCATTTGGCATGTCTCTTACTCAATTTACTTTGCCCTTTCAAATGTCTCAAGGATTCATGATCTGAATGTATCACAAACTCCTTGAGCCACAGGTAATGTTACCACGTCTCTAAAGTTCTAACGAAGGTGTATAACTCTTTGTCATATGTAGGATAATTAAAGGCTACCGCATTACCCTTATTGAAATTAGCATATAGTTTTTCATCTTGCAATACATTAAGCACAATACACAAATAATCAAGATGCTTATTCAAGTTCTTGCTATAAATTAGGATGTCATCATAATACACAACCACAAACTTACCACTGAATACACCAATACAATATTCATCAATCTCATAAACATGCTAGGAGCATTTGGTTCACTATTGTAAAGGATGGTAAAAACCATCACTTTTGTCCCTCTATCTCTAAAACAAGTGTATGACGATCAAATAAAATTAAAAAAAAGAATGTGAGGATATGAAGAGTAAAAACTCATATAATGACAATGGTGAGAGAGAACCACCAGGTTCAACTAAATCATTAATTAAATCGATTGAGAGTTGAGGTAAAACTCGAAGAGTGAAGAAAGTAAACTTGTGTGATGATAATAATATATAAAGACTACAGAAACCAAATTTTTATGTAAAACAAACTCAAATCAGATTTGAGTTTTTCAATAACAAGCTGATGATCTTACTTCTGCTTAAGATGACTTATTTAAACACTAATAATCTTGATTATGTTATTCCAAGTATGGCTCTTTCTTTATTGCAGAAGTATGATAATGTATTACCTAAAGACATCCCTAATGGACTATTACCAATAAAGAGAATTAAGCATTGGATTGACTTGTTCTCGGAGCATCGATTACTAATCGTCAAACCTGTATAAACAATATCGATGAGACAAAAAAACATTAAAGACAAATAGATGAGTTGATGATGAAGGGATACATCTGTGAGAGTATGTGTTGTGCTAGTGTTACTTGTGTTTAAAAAGTGGGTATCATCTTATTAGGATGAAATAAGATAATGAATGAAAAACAACATTTAAGACTAAATATTTTTTGTATGAGTAGTTAGTAATGCCGTTTGGGCTTACAAATGCACCTAGTACATTTATGAGATTCATAGATTATGCTTTGTGTGCATTTAATGGTTAGTTTGTGTATTTTGATGACATTCTAATTTATAGCAAGAACTTGAATGAACATCTTGATCATTTGTGTAGTGTGCTTAGTGTATTGCGAGATGAAAAACTATATGATGAGGACCAACCCAACATCAAGCGCAATCACGCAAATGATCCATTGGTGGTGCCAAGTGGGCCTATTACAAGAGCTAGGGCAAATAGACTTAAGACATTGAATGGGCTAATTCAGAGGACATAGAGTAAGATGGACGTAGAGGGACAAATGACATCTATGGAGCTTAAAGGGAAACCTCTAATTCATCTAATCCAAGTTTAAGAAGGGTTCTATTCAAGTTCTGAAAAGAGCTGATGTGTTAGGCCCTATGATAACCTTGATTTGAGCTTATTTTTCCTAATATGACATGAGTGAAAGTCCAGATTATTTCCTAAAGAAGGGAGTATTCTTAACATTCAAAAGAAGAAGTTTCCTTGTTTAGGAAGGAAATCTCAGCAGCATTCAAGATCAAATAAATATTCTTTATCTTATTTTTAAGTGGCTGCAACTTATATTTTTATTTAAAATTCATTTTTTGTGTTTTAATGTTATTAAACATCAATTAGGCTTAGATACTTAGGGATATGGGTCTCATTGCTATTGGGTTTTATATAAGTCCATATATTTGAGTATTCTAGGGTTTAACTTGATTAAAAACACATATGCTACCTAAGTTTTAGATTAGTTTTTTCATGCTTAATGAAATTGAGATTACAACAACAACATTGTGCTTGTGAGGTGAGAATTCTCTTTTCCTTGGTTCTTTAAAGGACTAAAAATGACTTATCGAGGTTCAACTAACTTCATGGTGTCAATCTATACTTCTTGTTTGCGAATTGCTATTTGTTGGGTGGGGGTTCAAATCTAATAATGTTGGTGCCTAGATACAAATTATCTTTGTTTCACACTCCTATCAAACTTGATTTACCTGCCTTTCTGGGAATTAATGTCTTTGCGTATAGATTACTTGACCACATGATCAAGATGTTTGCATCACTATATGCTAATTTCAATAAATGTACCTTTTGCATGGAGAAAATTGTGTTTATTTGATATGTAATAACTGTACAGGGTATTGAGATGGAAGAAGAAAAGGTCAAGGCCATTTGGGACTGCCCCACACCCAATAAAGAGTTTTCATGGACTTGCTAGCTTTTATAGGAGGTCTGTGAAAGATTTTAGTACTATTGCAACACATTTAACTAAAATTGTGAAAAAGTCTATTGGATTTAAATGAGATAATGAACAAGATAAAACTTTTAATTTGTTAAAAGATAAACTTTGTTCAGCGGTTGTTTTAACTTTGCTAGACTTTACAAAAGCTTTTGAAGTTGAATGTGATGCCTCAAATATTGGTATATGAGACGTGTTAATACAGGATAAAAGACCCGATTGCGTATTTCAGCGAGAAACTTGATAAGGTAGCCTTGAATTACCTTTTATATGACAAGAAGCTCTATTGGGAAGAACTTTAGAGACGTGGTAGCATTACTTGTGACCCCAAAAGTTCATAATACATTCAGATCATGATTTCTTGAAGCATTTGAAAGGGAAAAGTAAGTTGAGTAAGAGACATGCCAAATGGGTTGAACTTACTAAAACCTTTCCATATGTGATCAAGTATAAGCAAGGGAAAAAACATTGTGGTTGATGCACTTTCACACAAATATGTTCTTTTATCCACTTTAGATGCTAGATTGTTAGGATTTGAACAGATAAAAGAATTGTACAAAGATGATAATAATTTTGCCATTGTTTTTTATGTATGTAAGGTTTTGGCCTTTGGTAAGTATACAAGCTTGATGAATATTTGTTTAAAGAAAATGACTTGTGTGTTTCATTGAGCTCTATGCGTAAATTGCTTGTACATGAAGCATATATGGGCGAGTTGGTGAGGTATTTTGGCGTTGCTAAAACTTTAGTTGTGTTGTGTAAGCATTTTTATTAGCAAAAAATGAAAAAAAAAAGTGCAAAACATTTGTGATACATAACATGTAGAAAAGCAGAGTTTAGGATTCAACCACATGACTTACCCCTTTGTTTGTACCTAAGGAATCGTGAGTAAACATTTCAATGGACTTCGCATGAGGTTTGCTAAGGTCAAAACAAGGAGAGACTCCATTTTCATAGTCGTAGATATGTTTTCAAAGATGACACATTTCATATCTTGTCATAAAATCGATGATGACTAATATTGTTGATTTGTTTTTTAGGGAGATAGTACGGATTTATGAGGTTCCTAGAAAACATTGTTTATGATAGAGATGTTAAGTTCCTTGGTTACTTTTAAAAGGTGTTATGAGAAAAATTGGGTACTAAGTTGTTATTTTTGACTACTTGTCGTCCCCAAACAAATAGACAAACAAGTGTAATCACGCAAATGATTCATTGGTGGTGCAAAGAGGGCCAATTACAAGAGGTAGGGTAAAGAGATCTAAAGAGACATTGAATGAGTTAATTCAAAGCACATGGAGTAAAATAGAGCTAGAGGGACAAATGACGCCTATAGAGCTTAAAGAACAACCTTTAATTCATCTATTTCAAATCCAACAAGGGTCCCATTCTTTTATTAATGGATGGATTTATTTTAAATTATATATCATTATCGAATATAATTTTAATATCTTCTATCCGAATTGTATTTCATCGTATTAAGCATTAATCTATCACAACCTAAAACAAATCACCCAAAATACTTTTTGGTTCAAGAAAGAAAAGAAAGGAAAAATGCCAAGCACTTAGAATAAAAAGAGATGAAAAACAAAATAGAGATAAACATGATAGCTGAATCAAATATTAAGTATTAGAGGAACTTCAACGCACAAGCCATATGAGGAGGCAAAATTATTTTTAGCAATTGTATTTACTTTACTTCTCCAACGCAATAGCTATATCAATAGTTAAAATAACTTTTTGACCATTGGGTAACTATTTCTACATATTCATGTAGAAAAACCAAAAGCTTTAAGAGTTATATAATATTATTTGCTACTTTCTGTCTTCTAGTGGAATCGTTGTTCGTGACTGTATGCATCCCTTTCCACTTAATGTGAAACTAGCAACACAAAATTAATTGCAGTTCCCTCTCCTTTTGTTTTATTTACAATCCATGCTCACTTCACTTTAGGATTAGTTTTCAAATTGTGAGGTTAAGTTTATCTTTTTGTTTATATTAAAAGAAAAAAACTATCTATAATTAATTAAAACTAATATATAAATTAATAATATAGCTAAAACAATTTCATTTTAACTAGATAAGCAGTTATTATGTAATCATAAGAAATTGATCTGTTTTATATTATTGGTTGATATATATTAAAATACATTTGACTATTTTAAATGATTTTTACTATTAAAATACATATAAACAAAAAAACTATATTTATACTATTCAAAAAACTATTTTATCGGTTTAGCTTTTCAAAATAACATTTTTTCTTGGAGTTGCTATTAGGTTAGAGTTTACTTTTTAATATGTTGAAATAATCTAAAACTATATAAAAAAATAATTTAAAGCTAAAAATCCTTTCAAAACAAATTAAAAAGATAAATTCAAATCGTCCGCGTCACAATTCAGAAACAACGTCAGGGAAGCGAAAGAGTAGTAGTCCGCTCGCTCCTCCTTTCTGTCTTTCTGGTGTGGTGTCCTGTCGTGGCAGAACAGTGAGGATGCAGAGAGTGTTCGGTGCGACCGCGAGGAGGTCTCTGTCTCTTTTAACTACAAACCAGAAAAAACTTCCTCATCCTCCGCCTCCTGCTTCTTCTTTCTCCACCACTTCTACCTCTCTTCTCTTCGATGATACTCAACTCCAGGTCTTTTGTGCTTTTTCGTAATTGTTGTTGTTGTTGTTTATTTACTTCTCTGATTGTTGTTGTTTATTTACTTCTCTGATTGTTGTTGTTGTTGTTGTTTATTTACTTCTCTGATTGCTATATGATTTATTTTTTCTTTCTTTTCCACAGTTTAAAGAAAGTGTTTCTCAATTTACACAAGAAAACATAGCGCCTTTTGCCTCCACAATAGACCAATCAAATTATTTTCCCAAGGTAATTTAAATAAAGGATTTTTTTCTCTTGAAAATTACCCAATCAGTTTGATTCGTCTCCTCCTAATTTCTCTAGGATGTCAACTTATGGAAACTCATGGGAGACTTTAATCTACATGGGATTACTGCACCAGGTTAGGGTTTAGGGTCAGCAATGTCTGTTTCTTCTTCCTAGAAACCTCTTAATTTTCCTTGCCTTTCCTTATTGCTTCGTAGAGGAATATGGCGGGCTTGGTCTTGGTTACTTATATCACTGCATAGCAATGGAAGAAATTAGTCGTGCTTCAGGATCTGTTGGTCTTTCTTATGGTGCCCATTCTAACCTCTGCATCAATCAGTTGGTAAACTAGACAAATCCCTTTTTCCATATTCTCATTATACTAAATTTTTTTTTATTATTGTCTTGAAACTTCTTACTTCCTTATTTCCTGCCTGCCTGTGTTCTGATTTATAGGTGAGGAATGGAAATCCTGCTCAAAGACAAAAATACTTGCCCAAGGTTCTTTTTTCCCCTCCTTTTCCATTCCAACATCTCCTGGTCTGCTCACTTCAATAACCAATTCATTCTTCTGCTAATGGTTTCTCAGAAATATGCCTTAAATTTTATTAAGGATCTTCATTCTACAATCATAAAGATCATACCAAAGCTTTCATGTTAATTTATGTGCAAAATGATGTTGATGATATCAATTTTTTGTGTCTTTCTTTCAACAAGGTAGGAATATGAACCTGGACCATCTATTTCCTCTCTTGTATTGATAAATATGATTGTCACAATCATGAGTTTTTCCCCTAATATTTTGTCTTTATTGACTGCTATTCTCTTCTTATGTAGCTTATTAGTGGAGAGCATGTGGGAGCACTTGCAATGAGTGAACCCAATGGTAATCCATATGTTTGCACAGCTTATGTCTTGCTGGGATTTCTAGCTATTCTTTTTATAGTCTGGCTCATTACTGTCTTCTTTCAGCTGGCTCTGATGTTGTTAGCATGAAATGCAAAGCTGATCGTGTAGATGGAGGCTATATCATAAATGGAAATAAGATGTGGTGCACCAATGGGCCAGTTGCTCAGACATTGGTAACTTATTAGTATCCCCCCCCCCCCAGCTCCCTTTATCTACCTTCTGAATGCATGTCTATAATACACAACTTTATGGATTGATTGTGTGGGAAATAGGACCTGCACATGAACTCAATGATGGATCCAAATTGCTAAGCATCCTTTTTTTTTCCTTCTAGTTCGTATTGTTTATTATTTATATTCTCAAGAACATGAGTGGTGTAATATCTCTTATAACGCATGTTATAAGAGAATAAACCAAACTATTGATAAAAACAATGCATTGAACCAATGCATGTGAATGCATTGAACACTGGACATGAAACGAATTGATAAAAACAAACTATTTTACATGATCCTGTTGCAATAGAAAGCTGATTTCCATTGGGAAATTTTGTGGAATGTTCGAAAGTATAATTGGTTGTGTATGAGTTGTCCCCCTTTCCTTTGCTGATCTATTGAAAAGACAATTCCTCCTTTACTGCTATGATTGATATCCCTATCAATTTTCTTTTCTGGAAGACATTAATGTTTGATTGTATAGCTAGTAATTGATGGTTACCTCATGCAACTATTAGTGTGATGTTGACTAATTGTATCATATACTGTTTTATGAAGTCATCTTTTGTTTGTTGAAAGTGATGCCTAGAATTGGGACAGGTTGTTTATGCAAAAACCAATGTCACAGCTGGATCAAAAGGAATCACGGCATTTATCATTGAGAAGGGAATGCCTGGGTACTTAACCATCATTTTCTATTAAAATGGAAAGCCACTTGATCTTTGGACTTATTTGTTAGACACTTCCCTGGGAATGAGCTAGGCACCGCCTTTCATTTTATTAGAATTTTCCTACGCACTATTTGCACCTTCCTTTGGATGAATGTCTTTAAATGGATAATAATTGCATAAGTTTTGTTGTGTAGAAATTTGAAAGAAGAAATGATTTTTCAAAGAAATAGAATTGTTCCAATGAGAAAAATTATTTCTGACGCTATTCAAGAAAATCCTTAAATGTTTTAGAAAAGATAAATATGGCATTTTTTTGTCGTGGTAAGCATAAAAACACTGACAAATGAAAAGTAGAATTTGAATCCTTTGACTTATGGAAGGTCTTTTACCGGTGACTGCAGATTTAGCACTGCCCAGAAATTAGACAAGCTTGGGATGAGAGGAAGTGATACGTATGTTAATAATACTCTCACTGATGTTTTCTATTTTCTAGTCCATCAACCTTCCTCTTTCCCTCCTTCCTACTAATATGGTTGATGGTCTGATCAGATGTGAGCTATTGTTTGAGAATTGCTTCGTTCCAGAAGAAAATGTTCTTGGGCAGGAAGGAAAAGGTTCATACATACTATTTTCTTGTGTTTCTGTCAAGGAAGACTTTTGTAAGATGTTCGATGTCTAATTACAGTGATTGCTTGTAACTGTAATTAGACAAGGATCATTCATACTATTTTCACGTGTCTCTTTTGAGGAAGACATTTGTAAGATGTTCAATGTCTAATTAAAGTGATTGCTTGTCATTGCAAACAAAGTTGATGTGTGTCTAGGGGTCATGACCCGAGCAACTCGGCCAGACTAGCTGTAACAGATGAATGTGACTAGAGATAAAACTAGGTTTTAAATACCTCCTAGGATTCAGCATATCAAAGGAAACATTCTTAAATGACTGTGTGAGTTCATTAGTGATCATGATCTTGAAGGATGGACAGATAGTCAGAGATTTACATGAGTAGAACCAGCCAATTTTGTACTTCTTCAAATTGTTGGGGAGAAATCACATTTATCATAGGAAATTTGCATCACATAGATTACTTTCCTCTTCTTTTCACTTTTTTCTCTAAACATCATTAGTTGTCCTTTTCTTTCAGGTGTGTATGTCATGATGTCAGGGCTGGATCTGGAGAGACTTGTTTTGGCTGCTGGGCCACTTGGCATCATGCAGGCATGTCTTGATGTTGTTCTTCCTTACATTCGACAAAGAGAACAGTTTGGCCAGCCAATTGGAGTGTTTCAGTTTATTCAGGTACAATTATTGATGACCCAAATTTTCTATTGCTATCTAGGTGGTGTTTGTATTGGGTCTTAGAGTTTGTTTTATATTGTGACAGTGGTTGTTTTTCAAAGTGCTTTTTGCTTGAAAGTGCATCAAAATAATAATATTTTATTATTATTTTTTAAAATTTATTTTTAACATCAACACATCAAAATAATTTGAAAATACAAAAAAAAAAAAAAAATTAAAGCAAAGAAAAAAATAAAAAATAAATAATTGTTTTCAAAAGCCTTTTTGAAATGCAAAAACAAGCAAGCTCTTAATTTGTAACTAATAGTGTGCCCTTGTGTCACAGGAGTTTCATCAGTTTTCTTCTTTATGTTGTACCATTACCTGTTATGAACTGTAAATTGAAAGATTTGACATCATATGGGATGGTTGAATTTATCATATTTGGTGTTTGATTTTTGTCATATTAGCAAGTTATATTGTCATGAATGGTGATTTGATACCCATCATTAAGATTTGTTATTGCAAGTTCTAGTAACTTAAAAGTAAAATTGTCTTCTTTGAAAACCCCTTGTGTGATGAAAAATTTTCATGGTCTTGTATATTCACTTTTCATCCTGCTGGGTTTGGAAGGATAAAAATATTGAGAAATTGGTTAGATTTCAATCGGTGCTCCTTAACAAATTAAGAAATATATTTTTCTAGTTGGAAAATAAAAATATCTTGCTATAGTCTTACATCTGATTATTCCTTTTACATAGGCTACAATCCTTAAAAGATAAAAAAGATTAATAATGGAAAGGATAAAAAAATTAATTGACCCCATAAATTAAATTCAGGAGCTGAAATAAACCAATTGCTAGTCCAAAATGTCATTTTACTTTTAAAAGAATTGTAGAAACAATTTAAGAGACTGAATAATGAGAAACATAAAGAATTATGATTTTACTCTTGGCGATTTCAAACACATGAAAAAAATATATTAAGCTCTTACTTCATCCCTTTGCACGTGGCTAGTACACATGTCATCACCATAATGCACTTTCAGTTGGTGCATCAGGTTTACTCACACATAGAGATCAATAGATATAGATTTTGATTGATCTTCATTTGCAGGGGAAGATTGCTGACATGTATACTTCCTTACAATCTTCAAGGTATGTATCCTAATAATATATTGGACAGTACTTTTCTAAATTCTGATGTTTGTATGGTAGCAATTGACAATTCTCAACATTTCAGGGCCTATGTTTATTCTGTCGCAAGGGATTGTGACAGCGGTAGAATTGACCCTAAGGTGATGATCTCATTTACAAGTCTAGATGTTGATGTTTCTTCTGTTTTTTGTTAGTTTACTTAGTATATCAAAACCCCGTATGACTTGTATATTCACTCTGATTGCCAAATTTCTCTTGTGGATGTAGAGGTCCATAAGAATGTGGTTTGCATCATGAGAGCTCCTTGTTTTGCTCATAAAATTCAATACTGTTGCTAGTTGTCTCAGCACATTATAGATATTATGAGTATCTGCCAAGATACAGTACTTGCAATATTTTTGTTATCATTTCTGTTGATGGGATATATTGGGAATGATTATTGTGGTATATACCACTAAGGATGGCTACTTGACAGGAAAGATAAGGGGTTGCTCAGAAATGCAGCACTCCATTTTTCCTGGAAAAACAGAAAAAAATGAACATGGGAAATGAACTTTTTGACCAATTGCATATTTGTATCGAATTAAAAACAGAAAATCTCCTCTTTTTTTTTATGATAAAGCATTGAATTGGAAAACATGCTGGGAATGTTTTCCAAAATTTTGTCACTTTCAAAGATTAACTAAATAGGCCCTTCTCCTAACTTTTACTAAATGATATTTTTTTATTACTTTTGGGTTATGTCAATTAAATCCTATTTATAATATAAACTTTTGTCAATCTGTAAACTAAGCAGCTGCACCACCACCCCTGTAACTTCTTTGGCTCTCACCCCCTCATCCCCGATCTCTTTCTTTCACTATAAATTCTTGGATCTGATTTGATGGTTAGGTTTTGAGCGGCTTTTCAATGAGAAAGTGAAGGTAGATTGAAATTTGTGTGATTGTAGCTGTATTGGTGGTATACTTGGCAAGGTTTGATTTGATGGTTAGGTTTTGAGCGGCTTTTCAATGAGAAAGTGAAGGTAGATTGAAATTTGTGTGATTGTAGCTGTATTGGTGGTATACTTGGCAAGGTTTGATTTGATGGTTAGGTTTTGAGCGGCTTTTCAATGAGAAAGTGAAGGTAGATTGAAATTTGTGTGATTGTAGCTGTATTGGTGGTATACTTGGCAAGGTTTGTGTTGGCATAACCCGATTGTTGGTGGAGCAAAAATAAGGGCTGCCAATTTGCTTTTGATTTACATTATCTAGCATTGTTTTTTGTGCCAAACTGACAATGAGGGAGGCATGCTAAACCTTTTTTGTTTTCTGAAATGATGTATTTTTTAGGGTTAAATAGCTGTAGTTTCTGAATTTATATATTGATTTTGTTTATTTCCCAATAAACCACATGTAAAATTTGGACTGAATTATTTTTTTGTTGAATAAAATAAAATTGAAAAATTAATGTATTTTAAACTTGATTCATTTTTTCTATTTCTCTGTTAGTGAAAAACTATTGTAGTTTGAACATGTTTTTTAGTTTTCTAACTTGAAAAATGTTATGAAATTTTAATAGATAACATGTTCTCTGATTTTCATTTAAAAAGGAAAAATAAAAGAGTAGAAAACTAGAGTTGAAAAATGAAATACATTTTTTGTCAGTGAACTTACCCTTAAATCTCCTTGTTCTTGATCTCTTAATGTTTTCTTGGGTGACCACCTTACTGTGTTTCTTGAAATTTCTTGTTTTCCTTTACTGGCCAAATTTATTATTCTTATTTGTGGAGTAAACACAGGCCTCTCTCTCTCTCTCTCTCATCTTTTTAAGCCTTCACACCGATAATCTTCTTTTTCTCTTATCTTATCCTTTTCTTTTATTTCTTTCCTTTGTATGGGCTGTTTATCATCACATATACACAACTGTAAAATGTTTGATCTCAACAATGTAACTTCTTCTGTGGATATGTATTTTCAGGATTGTGCTGGAGCCATACTTTGTGCAGCTGAAAGAGGGACCCAAGTTGCTTTGCAGGTGAAAGAGCACTCCCATTCTTTTGCTTATGAATTTCAAGCTTCATGTTCAGAAGAAGCATTGAAATCGAATGATTTTGTACAGCATTAAAAGAGCCTGAAATAGTTGTGGTTAGCTGTACATATCCTTTTCACCCTCTAGGTTTTTTTTTCCCAGCCCAACATTGCCCCTGGCCATCTGAATCATCATTTTTATTCCTGTCATGATGAAAAATTATGGACAACTGATTCCAGTGCTTCCTCTCAGATGAGGGCAAAGAGCAATCCAGAGAGAATAACAGATTTATATGTTATGCAATTTCTATGTTTTATGATTTTTCAAAATTGGTTACCCTTTCAGATCCATTTTTGCAGGCTATACAATGTTTAGGTGGAAATGGATATGTAAATGAGTACGCAACTGGTCGTCTTCTTCGAGATGCAAAACTATATGAGATCGGCGCAGGGACTAGTGAGATCAGAAGAATGATCATTGGTCGTGAACTCTTTAAGCAGTAAGAGGTAGCATTTTATCTAGGGCATCCTGCGGCCCCCCGAGCATGAAACTCATAGGAGGAAGACCATTGTCATAGAATGGATTGTTATCGGCTTCATTCATGTATATGAGCCAGCAGCAAAATAATGGAAAACGGTGTTGAATGCTATTCCTTTCATCTATCATTTCTGTCTCATCTCCTGTTCTTGTTCTACACCGATATATTTTTCTTTCTTTCTTCCTCTGTTACTCCTATTGTTGAATAATTCTTTATTTTCTACATCTATGAAAAAATATTATATAAATCGGTAGCACAGTTTTGCCTAGCTGCCGTGGAAGCAGCCTGAACTACTGGGATTTTAGAAAGAAATAGAGGGTAAACTCTGTTGAGTACATGGAACTATCCAGGTTTGATTTCAGCTTGAATTATGAGCTCCTCTATCTCTCTGCTTGAACTGGTTAATTACCTGTTCATACTAAGGTTATCAATACTGTTTCGGTTGTTGTTTTGTTTTTTCGGGGTTGTACTATTCATATATAATTAATTAATTATATATATGAAAAAACTTAAAAATCAAAAAAATTAAATATAATTTTATTTTTTTATAAAATCAAAGTTGATAACAATTTTACTTTTTTATAATATATATTTTTAATTTTATTATTTTTGCATTTTCAATACATCTCATAAACAATATTATACACACACACACACACAACACATCTCCCGCCCGCCTAATTAACATTAACGTGGGAAATGAATTTTTCCTGTGGCCGAAATGGCACACCCGGAGTAATTTCGGGGTGTTTCGGCTGGTAGTTGACCGGTATTTCCGGTACGGACCGGTATTTAAAACGAGATAAAAATGATACCGTTTTGTTTTGTTTTTTGCCTGATACGAAACGTTTCGACCGTTTCGGCTGAAACGAAACGATATCAATAACTCTGGTTCATACAAAGCTAGCTTTGTCGTCGTATTTACAAATTTCGAATCCCCCGAGATGAGATGCTGCCCTATGGAGATTTTATGGTCTTAAAGCTCTGGATGATCATAAAATCCCTTCGTGTGTGTGTGTATGTGGTATAACTACATTAATAATCATCAGTGTTGTTCTTCAATCTAAGCTCTTTTTTTTTTGGATTCGACAAAATCGTATTCTCTGGAAATTGTATTTTGTGGGTCTAGATGAATGAGTAAAACTTTGGTTATCCCAAATTCTAGACTCATAAAAAATGCATATTCTGACTTTAACTTGAGATCTATCACCACGCTCCTTGGGGACTCTTCAATCTAAGCTGCTCATGCTATATTTTTGTTTTGATTTACAGCAATTTGGTTTGCCAGACCATATGATTCACGGCTTTGGGAAATCATGATCGAGTCGACATAGATCTGCGTCCCAAATGGTAGAGACCAAGAGCCTGTTTGACACAACTGTTGCTGTTGTGGTTGAGGTTGAAAAAAAGCAGTATCATGAAAAACGCTTTTAGCTGCGGTTCAAAACTGAAATTGAAGTGTTTGGTTAAAACTGTGGTTGAGTTTGAGGTTTAATGAAAAGCAGTTTCGAGTGTTTGGTTACCATGCTTTTCATATTGCTGTCAACTTGTGAAATTACTTTAAAAGACACATATATATTTTTTAAAATATTGTAGATTTAATTATCATAATAATAAAATGTAATTAATAATTCAAGTAAATTACACAATTTTAATTTTTTTTAAATATGAATTTTATATTTTTTTTTAAAATCGAACTGAGCCTGACCCAAATAAATGGGTCGGCCCAGCCAAGTTGGGCCAAAAGGCCTAACCCTGCTGAACTTGGGCTGGGCTGAGAGCAGCCCATCCCAAGTGTTAAGACTCTTTTAAAATGCAAAACGGTGCGTTTGGTTTAAAAAAAACACAAAATAGTGCGTTTTGCCTTTCGTTTTCGTTTTGCATTATTGGCATGTTACCACGTTACTGTTCACCGACTGTGACGAGAGGGTCAACGGCCGGTATCGACGGGTAGAGGAGGCCGAGGTGGTTCATCCTGTGGTGGTGCTGTGTGGTGGCCGGGAGGAGGGCCTGAAGTTTGCAGCTGCTATCTCCAAATTTGTCAGAAGCACGCCCCGTGTTCTGTAAAAGTCTGCAACAAGACCTTGTGTGCTACAATCACTTGCTTTTTTCAATGCTCTCGAGAGAACAGAAACAAAGAAGTTGCCGATCTCTTTGTGGGAATTCATCGTTCAGGTTTTTTTATTGATGGGTCAACTCTATCTTGTGTTTTGAAAGCCTGTTCGTTCTTGTTTGATCGAAACTTTTGTATTCAAGTGCATAACCATAGTTTAAAGTCTGATTTTTTGGAGGATGTTAGTGTTGGTACTGCACTTTTGGATATGTATTTGAAGAATGAGAATGTTGAAGAAGGGAGGAGAGCTTTTGATGACATGGGGAGAAGGAATGTAAAAATCCTCATAAGGCTCATCTCTTCTTTATTCCCATTTCTTGCCGGCCATTGAGCAACGAGGTATGTTCTTGAATTACAAGAAATGATTAATTTGATTTTCATGCATGCAGTAGAAAAAACACGATCCATGTTGCGGCTGAAGAAAAGCATCTCTATGATGCTTTTCAAAATTGGGTGTGAAACGTTGTTTTCATGCGGGACCCACAATTAAAAACCTGCGGCACAAATACTTACCAAACACTTTGGCTCTGCGGTGAATCTCAATCGCATAACGCACCGCAGAGCCAAACACCCACCAAGTAAGATATATTCTATTGGAATCTGAGTGTAGTACGACAGAGTAACCATGTGACGAGTCAAGCTGTGGTATGGTAATATCGTTAGCACGTTAATCTAAATAATCATACGGTCTTGATTCATAGATTAATAGAATTATGATAAATAATTAAATTTATTCAAATCATTCATGTTTAGAAAATAAATCTTTCTACATTTAAGAGGGCATTTATAATTATATAATGAAATATTTAATGATGTGCAAATATTCTATTGATTTAATTAGTGCAATAATTCACAATATCAAATGACACCAATAGATGACAGTGCAATTACCACCATGTTAGGGACTATACTGATCTCACAGAGAGATCTCCCATCTGGCTTCTAAACAAACTTAACCTAAATCAATTCAAACTAACTAGACTCGTAATAGTAACTTAATGACTAATACATGTTGAGCTAGAAGATTATTTTTGCAAAAACCCAACTCAAATCAATTTTATTATTTTTTTTACTAAAATAAAATTTTAACTTAATATTGTAACTAATTTATTTTATTCAAATTAGGTTATTTTTATCAAAAATATTCATAACTTTTTTTCTAATTAAAAAATACTTGAATCAACGGGTAAAATTCATGACAAACAGAACTGGGAGTACATAAGTGCTACTATTTACTTGCTCTGGAAGAGTCAAACTTATTATCAAAGGAACATCCCTGACTTGTCATCTTGACTGCACCTATCCATGCTTCCAAGCTGGTGGTAGTCAGTGCCTGGTGACCAAGGTTGTCAAAATCGTGATTTTGACACGACACGGAAGGGCCTTCTGAAACTCGGATCGTAAAATCGTAAGATCGTACCCGAATTTGACCGTACAAAAATCATAAAATCACAGCTAAAATCATGTGAGTAGAAAAATTGTAAAATTGTAAGTAAAATATTTCTGAATACAAGATAGCATAATTATGGACATAAAACTTAATTAGTTTAGGTTCATACATGATTTAAAATAACTTCAAAACACATTACAAAACAATTATGTCCCTAAAATTTTATAAGTTAAAAACTAACAAATTTAAAACAAATCTTCAGCTGGCGTATAATGTAAACTAAAACCAGCCTCAGTTTCATCCCCCTCACTATGTTCAAGAATTGCATCAATAACATCACAATGGAAATGATTATTAGTACTACTACCGGTGCTAACACCGATATTGCTAGTACTAGATCGAACTCCAACAATATTGAAGCCTAAACTCCTTGAATTCAAAGTTTCAAAATCATCTTCAGTGGCTTCAGTACTCATCTCAACACCATTAAAATTTTTTTGACAGTACTTGCATTGAACTTTTCTTGAAGTATTTTCAATATCTATACCATGCTGCCATCCCACATCAAGTATATTACCACTGATAGTTTTTTTGGATGCCATGTAATCTGCAATTCATTGAAATAATAAATGTGTCCATGTTAAGTTTCAATATTCATTCATAAATGTTTCATGCTACTATCTAAGAAAGAAATCCAGAATATAAAACAAATTTCTTTGTCTATTAACAAGTATGTGATACTCAACCAAGTGTATAGACGATATTTTCTCCTTTCTTTTGTGTATCTCCTGTTAATTTTAGTCTCATTTATGTTTTTGTTCTCTCTTTTGCAGTCAAAGAAAGCTAGTGACAGAGTCTACCGTGCAGTCATACTTGAGAATTCATCAACATAAATGGCGCATAGATTTTATAACTATAACTTGTTTGCCTGAAGAAGAGAAATGGCATTACAGTATCAAAACTGAAGCTATCATTCGCTAACCCTAATTCAATTCAATGTTTTTCTCTCCTTTCAAAGAGGTATAATTCATTTCGTTGTTTCTAAACTGGAATCTAATAAATCATCGCCTCAGAAAACAAGTTCTTATCGTTAAGAACATTGAGAATTAATATAAAGCTCTCTACAAATAATTTTCCCAGCTCAAGACATTGTCACAAAACAAAAAAATATATTTACTCATTTGATCATCCTAGCAGCTACTACCATATTTACTCATTTGATTTATTTGCTAACAACAATTATGGACAAACAGTCACCTAAGAGAAGAACATAACTGCAAGCCTAAACAAAAGAAAAGGTGAGAATTTATGCCTTTATTTAAAGGAAACCCCACTGTATAAAAGACTCACCCAGCAGTTTCATGTTATCCATAAGAACATAACCTAAGAGCAACAATTTACTTCAGTTTCATGTTATCCAGCAGCAAAATAACTGTTATTATCCCATGCACTTCATTTATGTTATTTTCACTTTTGCATAAGAGAAAGCTGAATTCAACGCAATTTGCTCCTTGGACATCATGACAAGAAGCTGCTAATAAAAAATTATGCTATGAACTTTGATCCCAAAACCAAGCTAATAAACAAGAAGACTTTCCCTCTTCTTTCTCTACATTGTCTCATTCACACCTCCAAATCGTCTCATTTATTACCTAAACTTTTGCATAAGAGAAAAACTTTGTACCTAGACATGCTTTCCGTTTCTGACATTATTGAGCAACACTTCATCAAAAAATCAAGCAACACTTCATCAAAAAATCAAGCTTGCAGCCTTGCACTAACCTGTAATGGCGACGACGGCAACGACAACACAGATAGCAGACGATTCAACCGATGAGAGGAAAGGACGATTTGGGGAAGACTGAAGAGAAGGATGAGAAGAACAGCTGGGGTACTGGGGAGGAGATCGGCCGAACTAAGAACTGACGATTTGGGGGATTTTGTGCTGAGAAGAGAAGAGAAGATTTTGGGGGTGAGAGCTGATGATTTGGGGGTGAGAAGAGCAGAGAAGATTTTGATTTTGAGCTTCGAATGTAATTGACAGAATGAAAAATTGAAAATGAAAGCCCCGATGTCCGAACACCATAAACTCGTAAATTCGGATTGATCCGGTCCGATTTTACGAGTCGGACCGATTTTAAACGGGTTTGACCGAGTTTGACTGGATTCAAGTTTTCTTCCCGAGTTAACCCGTTTTCACGATTTTGTGAGTCAACTCGTGTTTTTAATTACCATGCTGGTGACATTCTCATCATAGTTCTAAATTTCGTTCTATTTCAACGGAAATGGCTGAAATATTTTGTACTAATTAAAAAAATACGAAAAAATGATATTATTTTTATCCCTGTGTAAATTCTGTTTTGTTCTGGATTTTTCGGCCAAATATCAGCCGAAACATGCCGGTTTCGTTCTGCCTATTCCATTACGGCCAAATCGTATTTTTTTAAAATAATAAATAATTTTCAATATCAATCATCTCTTAATCCGATCGTTAGAGATTAAGATAAAATTTTACGAAGAGTCTCAATACATTTATATATAATATGTTAAAATTTCAGAACAATCAGATAATATAATAACCTTGCGAGATAGATGATGACATTCTCATAATATTATACATGTTCAAAATTTTGTTCAGAAAAATCATTTTATTATGTCTTTTCTTATATTAAATTACACAATTCTAAATAATTTTATTTTTAGATTTAAACTATTTTTTTTTTTTAAATTAATATATTTAATTATACACACACATACATAAATAGTATTACCCAAAACAGCAGGCCGAAATGCTCCGAAACTGAAATATTTCATTCAAATTGAAAAAACATAAAACATGTCACCAACCGAACCGAAATGATATTGACAACTTTGATTCTCATTGAGATATTGTGCGTGAATCTAATCCTGCCTGCGCAACTTAATCTCACTCCTGCATATCCTTTTGGTAGTGCAGTTGTCAACCAACACATCAGATGCACTATCGAGCACAAAACAATCATCTCGACCGTTTAGCCTCAATGACAGCAAATTGGCAAGTATTGTCTCAAATCTCCAATTAGGTACATTTCTAATCCATATTTTACGTTGAGTGATCCAAGCCAATCAGTGAATAAGTACTCAGATGAAAAAGAAATCACCAGTTCCATAACAAACTTCAATCATCCTCATATATAAGGGCCAAGAAAGTCATACAAGTTCTAAGCTTCAATAGGTTCCACTCACTGCGGAACTCGGAACATGAAGGATATAAAATACACAACTAGGTTCAGGAGTTTAACAAATAAGTTGCACAAACATAGCAAGCATAATTCTAGTTTCATCAACCAATTTCAAACCCTTATTACTGTTGGCGAACAATCTGGCTGGCCTACTGATGGAGACTTGGATGCTTCCATAATCACAGGTGCTTGATCCAAACAACTTTGAGTATCGTCCACAGTAATTCCAATGGTCATCTTCTCCACTTCTTCTTGGGTATATATATGTATCTTGGTTGCCACATTACAGAACTCACTGTCACCAGGAAAAACTTGCCATAAGTAATCATCGCCTAATAAAGAGTCAAAAACAGCATTTATTAATCAATCAGAAAGATAACAAAAAATAAACTTCAATTCTCAATATCATCGTCCATTTTTCCAGTTAGAAATAAAGAACTTGGGCTGTACAAAGTGAGGGCTTTCCACCAACCAATAAGATCTGGCACCTCCATTCCAATGGGAATTTAACATTTTGTTCAAATCCCAAGTTTGAATCACTGGGCATGCCTTGAGAAAAAAAGGTGATTTTGTTTTTCCATCAAAACAAGGAACATGCACTTAGGATAGATAGGTAAGCTTTTAACCTCCTTTCCATACCATTCTACTCCAATGAATTGCCTTCTTCCTTGATTATACAAACGTGCAAACAAGTGAATCTAGAGACACTTTGGACTTTTGAGATAGAAGGTAGGCTTCATAGCATAGCTGGGCCATTCCTGCATATCAACAATAATGCATCTTTCTCCCATGTACTTCACTACAAAAACTTGGGTTTTCAGGCAATGACCATCTAAAAGAAAAACGCTACCTTTCATGTCTACCTATGCCCACAAGCCTTTGCGTGCTACTTGCCAGCTTAGTACTGCTAAATATCACATTAAAACAAATCCAAAGGCTCACTTAAAATGATATGACGATGCTGAGGTATATTAAATTGACGGAATTATCCCATTTACTGGATAACAGATAATATGTCACTAATTTCATCAGACACTTACAGCCATGGGTCATCTCCGACAACCATTACATCATTCTCACTGTCAGTATACAAGATCCGCCATCCTTCCTCAGGATTTTGTAAAAGACCCTCCATGCTAAATAGTCGCTCTAGTTCATTCAAGAGGTCACTATAGCCATTCAGCCTTGAAAGATCAATAGCTCTTCCAACCAAGCTACCTTGCTTGTGAACCTTCAACAGATTATGTTAAATTGAGCAGGCTCCAGGTCAAGAAAACACAATTTACTGTCTAGTTTTAACTCTAATGTAGCTTACCTTTGTGCAACTCCTCTTACCAGTGTTTTGCGAATTTGGAGATGTTTCTGCATTCAAGGAGAACCCAAAAAGTTTGCAGCCAGTAGCATTCCCATTAAAAAAGCCATCCTTTTGATTTCTTAGATTTGCACATAAAGCCGGTGCAGCATAAATACTTTCTGGTGTCTTATACTCGCTTGATTGGTTAGGCTTTCTAACTTCTTCCCTAACCACACAAGTCTGAATAGAAGATGTATTGGAATGGGCATTCTCTCTAGAGAAGATAGCATAAGATTGTGTTCTGGGATCTTGCTCATTTTTGAATGCATCTCCATAGGGAAAGTACATACTTCTAAGGCTTTCTGCTGCTACGGGATAGAAAGTGGGTCTTGGTCCTGGATACATCTGGAAAGAACTGCATCCAATATTGGGCTTTCGCAGAGTACCAATGGAACTCAACGAGCATATTTCTTGACCTTGCAAGACCTTCAGAAACCTATCAGATTCTGTAAATCCTGTGTGGGTGGCAGGGTGAGCTCTAGTTAACTCACTGATTTTAGCCTTCTCTATTCCTGTCAATATGAGGTTTTGTTGTGCTTTATTCTGCACCACAAAATCCAGTGGATGGTTTACAATATCACGTCGATATACAGGTGATAGCAAACCAGCATTTTCTTGACCTTGCAAGACCTTGGAGGATCTTACAGACACCTCGAAATCCGCAAACCCACCCCCTCCTGCAGCAAGAAGAGATTTAAAAGCTAAAGAAATTAGGAAGTTAATAAAAGATAAAAGGATTATTGATCTATTAGTTACAGATTTCTACCAGCTATGGGCTTATCAGGTGGGGCCGCCTGCAGCCCACTCCGCAGTTTCTTCAACCTTGGTGAAGATTGAATAATCAAGGGTGGGAGTGAAACAGAAGTGTCAATTTCCCATGGGGAAACTCGTTCTTGATGATCACTGATGACATCTTCATCCCATCTAACCTGTTAAATAGTACAGCACAAGAGTACTAAATATATCACAAAAAAGGTCTAAGGATAACTTACAGTTTTCTAGCTTCCATTTTCACTAAACAAAGGAAATGCAAGGAAAATAAATGGCATGCATGTGAAGGCAGCAGTATTCATTGACGAGATATATTAAGTCCTACACAAAAACTTGCCTATTCAATGAAGTAACAATGCGTGTTCCTTGTAGATTTTGCAAAATTTTCAGAATGCACAAAGGTTGTCATCAATAAATGAATTATGTGGGGGCAAGGGAACTTCCTTAGCGATCCTGACAAATAGGTGAAAAGTTGAGGACAATAACTGCCTGGTAGAACACAAAATCTTGAGAAAGAACAAAGATTGCCATCAATAAATGGATTGTGTGAGCTGGCAATTAGGTGGTGTTGTGATCCTTGATTCTGATAGCCATTTAGAGATGCTCTGGCTGTATTAGTTAGCTAGCAATTTCTGTTATTTCTAATATTTGTTGATGTGGCAGAAACTGTTAGTTAATTAGTTAGTTGCACAGATCTTGGAATTGTCAAGACCAGGTGTTAAAAAGCTAACAAAATGAAGATATATTCATCGAATAACAAGAATAACAGTTGATATTTCAGTTATAAATTCTCTCTTGTTTTCTTCTTCTACTTCATTGTTAAGAGACTTGCGACTAGGAAAGTCTCTTGAAAGGTGAAAATCAATGGTGAGAAACTGTTTTTCATATAGTAACCATGGTTGCCAAGCTCAACAAAGAGGCTTGATCTAGATGCAAACCGAAAGAGATTAAATTTGAGGTGGTAGATGAAATGAATATGTGAAGAAACATGGCAAACAAAATCATCCAATTAGAATGATACGTATGCCAACTGTAACTCTCACCATTAAGCACCTCCATTTTGAGTTGGGCCATTTATAGGGATCCAAGTCAGCTGTTCCACTTACTACACCACTACGCCTGCAAAAAGGAAGAAACAATATCATATTCTTTGAAAGAATATCATCACAGCAAAATGAATTAGCATTGCCATTTAACTGAATCTACTAGACCTTCTTTCAGGAGAATCATCCATTTCAAATCTCATTTTGAATCTTGTACCGGTGCAAACTGCATTGGAGATGCTTTTTATATACTTTTGGTAGGGTACAACAAACACTGCATGAGTGGCCCTGCAATTCAACAATTTTGAAAAAAAATCTTTTTTTTTTATCAAGAACAAGCCTGACAAACAATCAGAACATTTCCAAGAATTGCAGAGAAAACTACATCCCTGTAATTTATCCATGTATGCAATAGCTATTAAAAATCAAATTCACTTCTATTCGATCCTTCAGGTCCCCTGTTACCTAAACTTCTTACAAAAGAAAGAAAGAAACTTAAAATGTTTTCTTTGACATAGTCTAAAGAATCAAAGCCATGAAATCACCAACTGACATGGTATACTTACTAATTTAATTTAAATATAATACGTGTTACTGGAATCAACAGGGGAGGACAGACTTTTTACACATAATGCCTTCTGAAACGCATTACACATCTCTGTATTATATTCAAGGCTCTCTATTAGCACCTATTCCAATGCAATCTGCATGCTCCCTTTTTCCTATAATTCTAACCACTTCTAAACAATAATAGTTACTTGTGAGAGGAAGTGTTTTCATTTGAGAGATCACATATACCTCGTGGAACAAATACAAACCCCAGAAGCCATAGAAACAGCAACAGCAATGATGACGTAGGGCAAAAACACTTAGGTTAGGTTATTGTTTGTGATTTAATAATCCTAGAATATTATTATTAGTATCAAATTATATTTTAGATTTTTATTATTGTTGAAGATAACATTAATTATGATTCTTAATTCCTATTTCATTTAGGTTACTCATGTTTTTGGTGTCTATATAAACATCATACATTCCATGTCTTTTGGAGGAGATTTTATGATTAGTGAAGAATGATATTAATTGTTTCTTCTGCTTTATATATGTGTCAGTAGCATAGGAATAACTCGAGTTGAGAAAGAAAGAAGCATGCCTGCATCAAATGCAAAAGGGTAATTTCAAAGAGCAAGCAAAATTATTGTGGAGCATGAATGGAGGTATTTTATTGGACGAACAGGGGTGAGGGGTAAGTGAAAATTCATTTACAAGAACAGAAGCTTTTATTTTCAAAACATGTAATCAAGTCAGAACCTCCATACAAGAACTGTTAAACACATACTTGAGTCTTCAGCAGATTAGCCTGCACATTTGATCAAATGAAATAGCCAAACCTCCATACAAGAACTGTTATTCAGTCAAAAATATGAAAATTAATAGAGCATATGTTCCACCCACACATTGTTTTTAGAATATTAATCCATAGGAAGTACAGAGACCTTGAAAACATTCACCAAATGCAGTGCATTAAAATTGCAGTCTCTTTTGGCCTGAACCAACAATCTCAATCAAATGTTCTGACTCAGTTTTGTATCACTCGATTGAATAACTTGGGATCACAGAATGTAGTAAAATCTAATCCCTTGAATAATGAGGTAAAAATCCAGCAAACTATCATAGCAAATAAATCCTATTCACAGTATCGTAAAAGTGCACAATAAAATTGCCATTAGCATGACAAAGAGCTCTATCAGTACCATTTGGAACTTGTATACAACATTTTTATTCTAAAGTACATTTAGCTTAAGAGTAAGATCCCACTAAACAATGCATATTGGTCCTTTCAACTGCCAACAAAAGTGAACTATTTACAACAGAAGTTGAAAGAGTACTGACAAAATGAGAGGACTAAAACATTGATTCAATTTAATTTATGATAGCTCTGGTACCTTGGACTATATGAAACAGTGAACATGCTCTTGGTGAATATTGCATTAGACACCAGGGAGAGAGCACTGGGAAGTGAATTCTGCTTGCCAGTAACAGAATCAGGAAGACCATTTCTAGGTCGACCAGCTCTTCTGATTCCCAGTCTCAACTCTCCATCTTCACCCCTACAACAAACAAATTTCAAACTGCTTGAAGGTGGAAACACTAGGTTACAATCATCCACTGCACGAAACTGGAGGATTTGGAAGCAATTGAAACCTCTATACTTCTTTCATCTATTGTTTTCTTTCTCATCTTTTTTCCTTCTTCTTTTTTTGTATTGAAAGGATTCCATTTTCAAACGACCTCTGATTTCAAGTAAGAATTTTCTCTCATGCGCTAATTACTAATTTTCTACACAAGGAGAAAAATGCACTTTCAGCATCATTATCCAGGATGCGTACCTCAGAAATAGCACTGCATCCCCTGAAACAAGATTCTTTTGACTCACAAAAATACTCCATCCTGTAGTTAGAAGATGCCTTCTTGGTTGACCTAAGAAGCAATAAACATTAAACAATACTATCAAGATTACCTTGAATTGAACCAAACCCAGAATTCGATCAAGATTTACCTCTGTAAATATGACGAAATTTCCACTCAACTCCATGCAAGTCTTTGGCCACAAGCTCTTGAGAGGGTCTCTGCTGTTTATAATCCTGCAAATAAAGAAACATTGTCAGGTTAAGAGCACAGTTATAGCTTGGGCTACAAAATTAATCTGCCTGTCTAATAAAAAAATATGAACTTAGGCATAAAAAGCACACCAGTGAAGGGAAACAGTCTTCAGCAGCTCTTCGAGGAACGGAAAACCCTCCATGGGTGCTAGTATCGGAAGCTGTGAGTGTTTTGCAGAACATGTGTGGAGTTGATTTTGTTGGTGATGCGTCATCACCTTCTCCATTCACACCTAACTCTTGAAACTCTTTGCCTTCTAAACCCTGTCCTACCACCTATAAGGCATCCCCAAGAAAGAAAAAAAACCATCATCTTCAAAATAAAAACTGAGCTAATTCCAGATGAAACCATATGAACAGAAAGTAAATTAGAGTGAACAAATTCAATAGTGTCTTATTAAGAGCAAGTGGAGTCAAAGCTCACAAAGAGAAAGCATACTTTCTTCACAGATTGCAAACGAGCTAATATACACTACACTGTAAAATTTCAAGATGATACCTCTGGTCGAGGAAGCAAAGTAAGCCGAGTGTAGACCTCATCATTTTCCCTATTGGCCTGCAAATGAAATATACTGTAGTAGAACGAAAGAAGGAAAGAAAGAACCAAACTTAACAAGTAGAATCCAAGAATGGAAAGAAAAGAAAGAAGCTTACAAGCAGCTGCACATTTACAACTTTGCAAAATATTTGTGGGTGGAGATCAAAGTTGGGCATGTTCCTGTAAGGGAAAGGAGAGGAAGAGGCGAGCTGCTCCAAGTGGCCTTGAGGGAAGTAGACAACCACATTCCCTTTCTTAGGGAGAGAAGTGAGAGGACCAGCACAAGCATGCCAAAGCTCCAGGTAAATTGAAGAGGAAACTGGAGATGAGGATGAATTAGAAGAAGATGAAGAGTCCCCATTAGTACAAAATGCATTCTTCTCCACCTCAGTCACTGGATGGTTCAGATCAATTTCCATGAACACCACCCCACCCAGTGTTTGTATAATCTATCTCAGTGGCGTGGGCTTAAAAATACAAGTATAGCAACCGAAAACCAAACTGAAACTTACATCAAGAAATTTGATAGACAGAGAAGGAGAAGCGATCATCGAGGAAGAATGGAAATGAGGTCAATAAATCAGGTATAAACCATGAATAAAGATAGAAAATCAACCAGACAAGAAGGTCGTGTTTAGTTGTAGATTTAGCTTTGGACACACAGTAAGTCAAGAGATAAGATGAGATGAGAAAGAAGAGAAAAGAATAGTATGTATCAAATAATAACAAGAAATTCAAAGAATGATTCCTCCCCCATTTGCAGGTACAGGGAAGGGGGAGCACATGTAGCAGACATGGGAAGCACAGAAAACAAAAGAGCAAAAAGTTTTAAGGAAAAAAAAATAAATCCAATGTAGTAGTGGTGGTGGTAGCTTTTGGACAGTTTTAGAGAGAGAGAGAGAGAGAGACTGTTTTGGGTGGAGGGGACACTACTCTTCCCCACCATTCCATTCCATCCCCCCTCTCATTTGCTTTACCTTTTCTTCTCAATCTGTTTGGTCCCCTAAATACACCGGAGTTTTTCGATCAATCCCCGATTTAGATTTTCTATCAATTACCCCCTCAATCGCTCTCTTGAAACCATTTTCCACATGTTTTATTGAGGGGTGTTTGGTATCGGGATTTTTCCAAGAAAAGCCGGTTGAGATTAGGATTGTCAGTTTCGTTCTATTTCAGTTGAAATGGTCAGAATATTTCGTACCAGTTAAAAAAATAAGATAAAACGACATTGTTTTTACCTAGGTTTAAATTCTGGTCCATTCCAGAATTTTCAGCCAAATATTAGCCGAAAGGTTCCGGTTTCGTTCTGCCTATTCTGTTTCGGCCAAATAGTATTTTTTTTAAATAATGAATAATTTTACAATGTCAATCATATCTCTTAATTCAACTATTAGATTGAGATGAAATTTTACGAGAAGTCTATCGACATATTTATATATATTATGCTAAAATTTCAGAGCAATTAGAAAATGTAATGACCTTGTGAGATTGATAATGACATTCTCATAATATTATACATGTTCATAATTTTGTTCAGAAAAATCATTTTATTGTATCTTTTTTTAGATTAAATTGCATAATTATAAATAATTTTATTTTTGGATTATAAATATGTTTTATGAATTAATATATTTAATTATATATATATATACATAAACAGTACAACCCCGAAATAGCATGCCGAAACACTTTAAAACTAAAACATTATGTTCTAATTAAAAAAATAAAATATCAACTGAAATAAAATTGATACCCTTGGTTGAGATGATAAGCATTTTTTTTATAATCCGAAACCTCTCAAATTCCTAAGAATCCCATGTCTTCTATGGGACCATGGATTGTGTCGCGACGACGATTTTTTATGCGTTTCGCGCCCCGCCGTCCCCGGGATTGGGGGGACAACGGCGCGCGGTGAAAATGGGGTTGTTTTATGGCCGTAAAAATTACGACTATAATTATTAGGAGTCGCCACCTAATATTAAGGTTATTAGGAAACCTATTGGTCTGCGAGAGTCTAGGTAAGGGGACTTATTGTGCAAGGGAAAGACGCATCACCCCCAGTGCACCCTACCTAAGGTAAGTTGCATTGTTGTTTGATTGTTTTTCTAAGTTAAAAATTTTGCACTGCATTTTCAAAAACCTTTTTTTTTTGTTTGCGGGTGTACTTTACATTGTAATTTTACACCGCAGTTACAAACCTTTTTTATCTATGGATGTACTTTACAATGTAATTTTACACCGTAGTAAAAATCTTTTTTTATCTGCGGGTGTACTTTACAATGTAAATTTACACCGCGAAAGCTAAAACAAAATAATTATTAAATTATTTTTGACATTTTGGCCGACTTCCAATGGATAATTGTAAACTGGTTACAATATCCAAATTTTTCGTTTTAAAATATGAAAAATATGCAACATATTTTTTTACGAAAAATGCGATGGGAAAAACTTTGGGAATTCGGCCGAAATGTCAGCAGTGCCGACACCTGCGCCAACCTCAACAGTTATAGAAGCATCAGGGGGTATTGACCAAGATAAGATGACAACGCTGGAAGCCAGGATAAGGGTTATTGAAGGGGTAAATTTATATGACCCAGTACAAGCTGCAGAAATGTGTCTAGTCCCAAATGTTGTAATACCAAAGAAGTTTCGTGTCCCCGAATTTATCAAATACATTGGGACACAATGCCCTGTCACTCACCTAAAATCATACTGTAACAAAATGGCAGAAGTAGTGCATGATGAAAAATTACTGATGCATTTTTTCCAAGACAGTTTGAGCGGGGTAGCTTTGAATTGGTACATGAGACTAGATAACACCAGGATCCGCAGCTGGAAAGATCTGGTAGATGCTTTCATCAAGCAATATAAGTACAACATGTACATTGCTCCTGACAGGACAAGTTTGTCCAATCTGGAGAAGAAGGACAAAGAAAGCATAAGGGAATATGCTCAGAGATGGAGAGATCTCGCCGCATAGGTATATCCCACGCTTCTAGATAAAGAGATGGTGACATTGTTCGCCAACACGCTAAGAGCGCCCTATTACGAACATGTGATGGGCAGTTCAGCACAACAATTCACGGATGCTATAACCGTGGCGGAGCGAATAGAGCAGGGAATCCGAAGTGGGAGAATCCTCGCACCTGTGGAGAAAAATGGCTTTGAAGGCAAAAGAAAAGATGCCGAACATTTTGAAGACGACTATAAGGGTAGGAACAACCAATCCCAAAACTGCCATAACCCTTCATCTCAAATTGCCAACATCAATCTTCAAGCCAAAGATCCACCTAAAAATTTTCCGAAAAGAATTTCCCAGAAAACCCAAGAACAGCTACCTCCGCTACCATTGCCTTTGAATGAGATATATCAAAAGTTGGTAAGCACTGGGAAAATAGCTCCTGAACCTCAGACACCTTTACAGCCACCTTACCCTAGTTGGTACAAACCCGACCTCACCTGCGAGTATCATGCTGGTGCTGCGGGACATAGCATTCACACTTGTGGTGCCTTCAAAAAGAGGCTCATGCAATTGATCAAAGCAGGGTGGATAACATCCGAAGAAAATACAGGTCCTGCGCCCAATTAAGCTTCACGAAGATGAGGTACCGAGTATCTGCACCATTAAAGTGATCCCGACCAAAGTTTTAGAAAAAGGGAGTGCGCCGGTATTGGAAGATGAAGTCTGCTTCCATGATTTCCTTTTGTTTTGGTCATGTCCGCACATTATGCTCATGTTTTAACTTGTCGGCAATTTTGCTCGTAACGCCACAAGACCCTTTTGTTAAGCAAACATTTCTCTTTAGTGATCATGTATTTGCTTGTGTTTACGATGTGTTCTTGCTTATTGTTTAAATAATACAAGCACACCTTATATCCCTTTCATCCAAATTATACATGATCTCATGATTTCATCAAGATTTTTGGCAAATCAAATTCTAGTACGAAAAGAAATGTCAATTTGATGTTTGTTTAACAAATGTGTTCTGAGAATTCAAAGGATTTCATTGAAAGGTGATCTCATACCACCAAAACCCACATGATAAAGCTAAGCTCTTAGCTAAACAAATAATCCAAAACTCTAAAAAATTCGCATGGAAAAGCAAAGCTTATCGATTCAGAATGCATGTTTTTGAAATGAGGAAAGGCCATCTTTGATATGCCTTCATGAAGTCTTAAATATCCATTGCAGTCCTTATTTGAGCCTAATAATTATTTCTTGATAATTAACCCTGACTAGGATCACACCCTACATTGGGGGGCAAGAAAAAAAAAGAAAAAAAGAAAAATGTTTTCAATCTACAAAATAGTCCTCAACGACAAGTGACGCCCAAACAAAGCTGAGGGCATAAACATAAAAAGAGTTTTTAGTACACTATAGCAAATTAATTCAGCATTTTGGTAGTACTAAAAATCCAACATAGAAAGCCCAAACAAAATACTGGAAGGCATGTCGCGATAAAAGCACAAACAAAATACTTTGGGAGACATGCAAGTCAACATGGTGTTAGTGCCAAAAACCATGAAAAAGCCCAAACAAAATACTTGGGGGGCATGTCAAATCAGCACAACGTTAGTGCCAAAAACCAATGAAAAAGCCCAAACAAAATACTTGGGGGGCATGTCAAGTTAGCACAACGTTAGTGCCAAATACCAATGAAAAAACCCAAACAAATACTGGGGGGCATGTCAAGATGAAAGCTCAAACAAACACTGGGGGGCATGGTAGGTCACTATGAAAATCAATCATGAGGGCTAAATGAAGTTCTAAGAGTAAGCACTAAGTGATCCTTAGTCTAAAAACCCTTAAACACTTTTTGAGCCTACAAATATCTTTTTTTCATAGCCAGTTACCTAAGCCTACGTTACAAGCCTAATAAAGCCCTTTCTGATCACATACGAGTTATCTGGATTGATAAGCAATGCTTTTCCATTTGAAACAATCCTTACAAACGCTTCACATGACTTGATTGAAGCCTTCCTAACATACAAGACATGCAAATATCATTTCACATTCTTGTCAAATCAACATAAAACCTGACAATGAGATCACTTGAATTCTTTTGAGAACGAGTTTGTTAAACAAACATCAAAATGGTTTTTGTGCTTGGAATGAATTTGAAATTCCAAAAATCTTACATGAAATAATTTTTGCAAATAACCATCCCTTTCCTGCAAACACTCGTAGCCTAAAACACTGGTGTGACATGATCTGACTGGGGCAATCAAAATGGTTTTTGTGCTTGGAATGACTTTGAAATTCCAAAAATCCCACATGAAAACACAATCTTTGCAAATAACCAACCCTTTCCTGAAAACACTAGAGCCTAAATTACTTGTGGGGCATGACCAGGCTAAGTGCAATCTAAAATGCAATTGAAGTTGGCTCCATCATTCCTTTTCAAAGAATCTGGATCAAACTCAGGGGGGCATGTTGATATGAAAATCCATCATCCCCAGTGGAGTCGCCATCTGTCGCGACGGCGATTTTTCTACGCGCTTCGCGCCCCGCCATCTCCCCTGGATTTGGGGGAGACAACGGCGCGCGATGAAAATGGGGTTGTTTATAGTCATAAAAATTACGACTATAATTATTAGGAGTCGCCACCTAATATTAAGGTTATTAAGAAACCTATTGGTCTGCGAGAGTCTAGGGTAAGGGGACTTGTTGTGCAAGGGGAAGACGCATCACCCCCAGTGCACCCTACCTAAGGTAAGCTGCATTGTTGTTTGATTATTTTTTTTCTAAGTTAAAAAAAATATATTCTTACACTGCATTTTCAAAAAAAACATATTTTTTTTGTCTGCAGGTGTACTTTACAATGTAATTTTACACCGCAGTTAAAAACCTTTTTCTTATCTACGGATGTACTTTACAATGTAATTTTACACCATAGTTAAAATCTCTTTTTTTTAATCCACAGATGTATTATACAAAATAATTTTACATCATAGTAAAAATCTTTTTATCCGCGGGTGTACTTTACAATGTAATTTTACACCGCGACAGATAAAACAAAATAATTGTTAAATTATTTTTGATATTTTGGCCAAATTCCAAAGGATAATCATAAACTGGTTACGATATCCAATTTTCGTTTCAAAATATGAGAAAGATGCAAAGTATTTTGTTTATGAAAAATATGATGGAAAAAATCTTGGCATCCGGCCGTATGCATGAAAACAAAACATTTTTTTTAAGATTTTTTTTTCTTTTTTCTTTTTGCTATTTTTAAATAAAATAATATAAAATAAATAATAATAAAAAGTGAGGGGCTGGGCTGCCCAGCCCAGATGGGCCGAGAGGCCCATCATTGTGGTGGCTGGCTACCCAGCCTAGATGGGCCGAGAGGCCCATCATCTTGGTGGGCTGGGTCGTCCAGTCTAGGTGGGCTGTCAGCCCACCTCCCTATACGTTTGGGCCGGGCACAAAGCCCGGCCCCCCTGTAAACACCCAAGAGAAAAAAAAAACATAATATATATATGGGAAAGGAAGACAAATTCTGTTTTAAAAAAAAAAAAAAAGGAGGAGCAAAACCGGTTTTAGATAGAGTGAAACAAGAATTAGGACACAATTAACCCAAACCCCAAACAAACCCCCCTCATTTTATGAATATAAAATACAAGGAGGAGGGATTTTTCTCTTTTCTTTCCATCACTTTTCATTTTCTCTTCACAGCCGAATCTCCTATTTTTCTCTTCACAGCCGAGCCTCCTTTCTTCTCTTCACAGCCAAGCCTCCTTCCTCTTCTCTTCACAGCCGAGCCCTTTCTCCTCTTCATGCCGAACCTCCTCTCTTCCCAGCCGAGTGAAATGGGTGTGGAAGTTGAGACCTAGAGAGAGAGTTGTGGTCATTGCCGAGAGGAAGAAGAAAAGGAAGAAGAAGAAGAAGTAAAGCCAAAAAGAGAAGAAAAAGAAGAGTTCAAAACTTTCAAAATAAAAAATAAAATTTGTGTGATACGAGAGGTAAGAGACATGAAACCCTTTTTCCTTTTTCTTCTTAAGAGAGGAAACAAAATGAATTAAGAGAACAAATAAAATATGTGAAAAACGAAATTAACAAATCATGTGAGGGGGGGGGCTGATTTTGTTTAAGGGGGCTGCCGACAATATGTGTGTGTTTTATTGAAAAATTTATGAGTAATTTTGTATGATTTCAGCTTGTGAATTATGATGGAAGATTGTGTGTTTTGAACCAGCAATGCATGCTGTTTTTATGCTGGAATTGATGTATATTTGGCTGAAAATTTTACATGGATTTAGGCCGAAACTTGTTGAAAATTTCGGGTAGAAAATGTATGATTTCAGCTTGTGAATTATGATGGAAGATTGTGTGTTTTGAACCAGCAATGCATGTTATTTTTATGCTGGAATTGATGTATATTTGGCTGAAAATTTTACATGGATTTAGGCCGAAACTTGTTGAAAATTTCGGGTAGAAAATGTATGATTTCAGCTTGTGAATTATAATGAATGATTTTGTGTGTTGAACTGAAAATCTATGCTGAAATTCATGGGTATTTTTCTGAGAATTTGCATGTGTGTTTGGACTGGAATTCGGTTGAAGAGTTGTGTGCCGAATTGTGTATTTTGCGGCAAATTGCGACTCGCTGCCGAAGCTGCATATGAACTCTTGAAATGAGTGCAGTGACAGATGTAGGCCGAAATGCAAGTGTACTGATTTATGACCCTTGATGTCGCAGGTGGTGCGGTTGGGGCTGGATCATCGGCAAGACAAGCACAACCCACTAGTGGAACAGGTAGGTGACCCTTACATTCTTTTTCTTTCGTTGCATAAGGAATAACTGTGGTGTGAATATTGCTATATTGTATTGGAGTTAATAATAAACGGAAAAATATTGAATGTCGATAAAAGATTGATTAGCTTCGGCTAATGGCATCCGAAGGGATGGCCGGGATAAAAGATTGATTAGCTCTGGCTAATGGCATCCGAAGGGATGGCCGGGTCAGACTAATGATTAGCTTCGGCTAATGGCATCCGAAGGGATGGCCGGGATAAGAGGTTGATTAGCTTCGGCTAATGGCATCCGAAGGGATGGCTGGGACAAAACAATGATTAGCTACGGCTAATGGCATCCGAAGGGATGGCCGGGATAAGAGATTGATTAGCTTTGGCTAATGGCATCCGAAGGGATGGCCGAGTCTAAGAAATGGTTGATAGGAAGGAATGGTAGAATTACAAACATATTAAGCTTCAAGTTTTAGACTGAACGATCATTAAAAATATTATTAGCTCTAGGTAATTACTTTCTTTTAAGTGTTTATACTACTGCAGGAACGCCACACCCACGAGATGTTTAAGGAACCCGTTACATGGAAGCTTTCTTTTGCAAAGAATCGTGTAGATGAAATTTTGATCACAATGTATTTTGTATGAAGTAATGTAATGAATGCTTAACTTTTATTAGATCCTTTTGGTGTAAATGTTATAATGGCTAATTTGTAGGATAGGATTATAAACCAGGCCTATGTTATATATTTTAAATATGATGTTGAAAATCAGGCAACCATAAGACTATGCTTTATGTATGTGCCACTTTTAAATTAAATATTGCTCGTGGATATAGTGTTAAATGCTAAGGGGCGATTAGTTCTGTAGATCCTAGTAACCATGCGCATAGAGCAATATATATGTATATATATATTGCAGGGAAAAAAAAATACCGGGTTGTTACACCCCCTCACTTAGCCCACTCGCATGAACAGTGGGGCGCAAATTGCGTCCCACTGTTTGCATGCAGCGGGCAGTGGAGTGGAGAAGACGATGAACAGGGCGACTTTTCGAGTGTGACGAAACGTGTACCTGTTAGCATCGTTGGGTAGAGGAGGTCGAGGTGATGATTCCTGTGGTGGTGGCGTCGTCAACGGTGGCCTGTTGTGGCCGGAAATTTTGTCGGGAAGTGACGGGCTGGCGTTGCTGTCGTCGGGACTATCTCTATTTCTTCGCCGGAGAGGACAGCTGAGTAGCTGGAGTTGAGGGGAGGCTGAAGGTGGTGATAAGAGTGGATATGGGTGGCATGATTGCCAACGGTGGAGAGAGAGAGAGACATGAGTCTGCAACTAGAGAGAGAGACATAAAACCAGAGAGAGAGAGGGTGATGTTGACGAAGAAGAAGATGATATTTTTCCTTCAGGTTTGTTGAGCGTGTTTTTGATGCCAAAAATCACTATAATTTGCCTAGAATCTCTTCCTCTTTTCTGTGTTTTTTTTCCATTTTTTCTCTCCTCCCCCCACGTAACTCTACTCCTCTGTTTTCTGCGTAATTCCCTCCTTTCCTCCCCCCTTTGCATGCAGCGTGCATGGCTTTATTTATAGGAAAACTTTGCCTGCCACGGTGGCTGAAACACTGTGGCTGTCGTCGGTGTGGTGGCTTTCTTTCGGCTGGTGGCTGCTGCTGGTGGACTGTCGGCGGCATGGTGGCTGGTCGGCAGGCGCAGATAAAGGCAGCGGCGGGTTGTTGTTTTGGAAGGAAATAAAAATGCAATTTGGTCCTTCGATTTGTAATTGTTCTAATTGCACCCCCAATTGGTTTTGAACTTTTAATTTTGTGCAATTGTACCCGTGTCTGAAGTTCAATGTTAGCCTTAAATGTGAGTGCCTGTTTTATTCTGGTCCCTGGCTTTTGATTTATGCACTTTGACCTCAATTGACCATTAAGTTTTCAATTGTTTTCAATTTGGCCCTTAATTTTACGCAATTAGCTTGAAAAAATTCAATTGGGTCCCCAAAAATTCTGATTTTCTCAATTGAGCCCGAATTAAGCTCAAGAATTTGATTTTCATCAATTAAGCCCTTAATAAAATTAATTTGTCTAATTTAAAGCATAATCAAGTCCTTGCACTTAATTAAATTCTTCAATTGGGTCCTAAATTAATTCTCAAACATAATAATAGCCCGTGATTAAATCAAATTGGCCTATTCAAAATATAATTATGATTTTTGACTTAATTTTTACCGTGAATTTGTATTTTCTCTCATTTTTGGGGCACAAAAGAGATATGATTCAGCTTAGGAAATATTCAAAATTTTCACCGTGATTTTCCACCAACGCCAAAACCTTTTTATTTTATTTTTGTTATTTTTATTTTATTTTGGGGAGTAACCCAAAAATTGGGTTACGATAGATTGCAGTAAAAAAATCTAGGGATTCAATTTCCTTGGGAAAATATTAGGAGTTGAGATGCAAGAGCTTCGACATTGAGATTTTTTTTTTTTTGAATACCATCATCTATTATATTAAGTTATCTAACATATACCCTTGTTTTTATATATTGTAATTGCAAAAATATTCTAAACGATTACTGCAAAATAAATTTGAACAATTAATGTGTCTTGATAATTTAATTTAGTATCAAAATCATTTACATAATATGTGTGTTATGTATTTTGTTAATAGATATTTTATTTTACTTGATGGCTATAATTTCATATAGTCAGATTTTTTATTATTATTAACTATTTTACATTAATTGTGGCAACAAAATCTCATCTATATATATTAAAAAAAATATAGAAAAAACTCATAAGATAGTGAGATATTTAAGTTCTCGAGTAAATTATATTTTAACAAGAACAATTGATAATCTAAAATATTAATACATAATTAGATTTTTTTTTGTTTGTGTTCTACTGCGAGTCAAATTATATATATATATATATATATATATATATATATATATATATATATATATATATATATAATTTGTTAACATGGTTTATAATATAGAAAAAAATAATCAATAAAAAAAATTATATTCATACTAGACTACATCGTTTTAAAATATTGAATGTTGTATTTAAAAGAAAATATTTAAACAATGATATATTGAATCGATTCGGGTCATGAGAGCATGATGACCCAATAAAAATCAAACTGCAACAAATTATAAAATTTAATTTTCAATAAACTCAATATTAAAGGGTAACTATAATAAAAATATTCAATCCTAGAAAAAATAACTCGGGTCAACCTGGGTAAATATATCAAACTTGCAACTTGAGTCATGAAAACATGATAAACCTTATAAAAATAAAATAAAATGAAATTAAAAATATAAAATTTAGTTCTAGATCAACTTAATGTTAAAGGGCATAATTGAAAAAATAAATTAATTATAACAAAAATGAAGTCAATCTGAGTTAAACCCCCAAACACGCGACCTAATGATTGGAAATGGGTAACTATAAAAAATTGAAAAACAAAACTCATTGAAGTTCAACCAATCTAGTGTAAAAAACTAAAACAAAATCAATTTTTAAAAACTTATGACTCAGGTTATGAAATTATGATAACCCTATGGAAAGCAAATTGAAAAAAAATATAAACTTCAATTTTTAGACCAACTCAATATTGAAGGATGAAATGTTAAAGGGCATGATTGAAAAAATAAATTAGTTATAAAAAATAAAAATAAAAATGAAGTCAATTTGAGTTAGACCCCCAAACACACGACCAATCGTTGGAATGGGTAACTCTAGGAAATGAATAACAAAACCCATTGAAATTCAACCAACCTAGTGTAAAAAACTGGAAAAAAAATCAATTTAAAAAACCTATAACTCAGGTTATGAAATTAGGATAACCCTATGAAAAGCAAATTGAAAAAAAATTATAAACTTCAATTTCTAGACAAACTCAATATTGAAGGACGAAATTAAAAAAAGTCTTAATCAGTGATGCGAACCTCTTGAACACGTGATCAAGCAACTCACACGCAAAAACATCAATTCCCGAAAGTCAAGTATATCAAGTTTGATAGGGATGTGACATAAAGATAAATTGTACCTATGCACCAACACTATTGGATTCGAACCCCCGCCCAATGAATAACAATTCATGAACGAGAAGTATGGATTGACGCCACAAAGTTAGTTGAACTTTGATAAGTCATTTTCAGTCCTTCGAAGAACAAAGGAAGAGAGAATTCTTACCCTCACAATCACTCAAAGTTACAGTCTTAATTTGAATATCATTAAACATAAAACATGATCTAAAACTTAGGTTACACGTGTGTTTTTAACCTAAGTTAAACCCTAAAATACCCCCAACATGTAGACTTGTATAAAGTTGACTTACAATCAGACCCTAATACCTAAGTATCCATAAAATACAATTTGTATTAACCCTATAACATAAAATACAGTTTTTAAATAAAAATATAAGTTGTAGCCATAAAAATAAGAAAAAAAACATTTATTAGCCCTAAAACATAAAATACAATTTTTAAATAAAAATATAAGTTGCATCCATAAAAATAAGATAAAAAACATTTATTTGGTCTTGAATGTTATTGACTTTTAGGTTTCCTTCCTAAACTAGGAAATTTCTTTTTTTGAATGTTAAAAATCTTTTCTTCTTTAGAAAGTAATCTAGACTTGGACTCCATGTTATATTAGAAGGAAAAAAAAGCCCAAATCAAAGAGTGATATAAGGCCTAACGTATCAGCCCTTTTCAAAACATGAACGAGACCCTTCTTGGACTTAGATTAGATGAATTAGAGTATATCCTTTAAGCTTCATAGGTGTTCTTTTGTCCATCTAAATCCATTTTACTCCAAATGCTCTAAATTAGCTCATTCAATGTCTCTTTGAATCTTATTGTCTTAATTCTTATAATAGGTCCCTTTGACATTATCAATGGGTCATTTTTTGTTTTGTTGTTTTTTAGTGTAAAAACTGAACCGAACCAAATTTTCTCACCCCTAATTTAAACAACAGAATCCAAAGACTTAGAGTGTTTTTGAGAAGAAACTTGAAAGATAAAACAAGTAAAGAGGTGATAAACAATAAGCAAGGAAGGAGAAGATGATTTCTTGATTTGTTAGCATTTGGAGGGTTAATTCCTCTTATGTAAGGTATCTAAACACTTAATTTTGCAATTTCTTGTAATAATTGTTAAGTCTCCATTATTCTTCATCAAATTAGGGATTAGGTTCATGATAAATTTTAAGGAAAATAAGAAAATCGAATCGAATTGATGTTTATGTCATAGAACAAGATTGAAATAACAAGTACTTGTGAAAGAAGATTTGTGTCCATTGGAGTGTGTTGAGGGAGAATGAATTATTTGAATCTTAACTTGATGGTATAAGTGTTTATGAAGTTCAAATAAAAAAATGCTTGGAAAATAATCAAGAAAGGATTAGAAAGGTTGAGAATGATATTGATTAATAAACCAAATGAAGTTAGGAAGACTAATTTTGAAGGATTTTTGGAAGCAATAAAAAGCATATAACATGGCAAGAAAAATAATTTTGATAAGGATAAATTAAATTGATGAAATGAGAGTGTTTACAAATTTATTAATGAAACTAGACAATTTCATCTCTTGGCATTCCAAGGGGGATTCAAACATAAGAATAGGGGGATTTGGATTTAGTTTTTTTCCATAAATGTTATATTCCTGAATGATGTGAACCTCTTGATTACATGGTCAAACAACCCACACGCAAATATACCAATTCCTGAAAAGCCAAGTAAGTAAAATTCGATAGGAGTGTACCACAAAGATAACATTTACCTAGATATCACCACTATTGGATTCAAACTCTCACCCAACGAATAGTAATTCACAAATGAGAAGTATGAATTGACGCCACGAAGTCAGTTGAACCTCGATAAGTCATTTTCATTTCTTTAGAGAACCAAGGAAGAGAGAATTGTCCCCTCACAAGCACACAAAGTTGCGACCGTAATGTGAATATCATTGAGCAAAAAAAAACCTGATAGGAAACTTAGGTTACATATGTGTTTTTAACCATAGTTAAACCCTAAAATACCCAAAGGTACGGACTTGTATAAAGTCCACTTATAATTAAACTCAAATCCTTAAGTATCTAAACCCAATTAATGTTTATTAACCATAAAACATAAAATACAATTTTTAAATAAAAATATAAGTTGCAGACATAAAAATAAGATGGAAAGGATTTATTTGGTCTTCAATATTGCTAACTTTTAGGTTTTCTTCCTAGACTAGAAAAGTTCTTTTTTTGAATGCTAAAAATTCCCTATTCATTAGGAAATAATATGGACTTGGGCTCTAAGTCATATTAGGAAAAATAAGTCTAAATCAAGGTTGTCATCAGGCCTAACACATTAGCCTTTTTCAGAACTTAAATGAGACCCTTCTTGAACTTGGATCAGATGAATTAAAGGCTGCCTTTTAAGCTCCATAGGTGTTCTTTGACCCTCTAGACCCATCTTACTCCATGTGCTTTGAACTAATTCATTCAATACCTCTTAAATCTCTTTTCCCTAGTTCTTATAATAGCGTCACTTGGTATCACCAATTGGTTATTTGCATGATTACGCTTCGTGTTGGCTAGTTCTCATCATTAGATATTATATATCTGAGGCAATTTCCCTTGTTTAATTTGAAATTATATATCTTTAGATATAAATAGAGGACCGATAAAGGGTCAAAATAAAACTTACAAGACAAGTTTTCAGCCACTCTAAAATTACTAATTTTTAGGACTTTAAGGGTAGAATTGAGTTTTCCACTTTTAGTATACTTGTAGACTCATTTTTTGTCTCTCCAGAGAATTAAACCACATCTTAAATGAAACTATATAATGTAAATTATGGATGAAATATTGGACAATGTTCGAATAAGGAAATATCATTAAATTCAATGTAGGAATTATATAATTTTTTTATGTAGAAGAAATTAATGCTCACAAGTAATGATGTGATATACTTGTTGATGCAGGGGGCACTTGACCTTTACAACAATCGAGTACTATTAGTTAGGCTTTCGCAACAGGTTAGTTTCCAAAATTTATACCTTATATCTATCATTAAAAGTGTTAAGTATGTTAGAAATTAAACTTGGTAGTTACGAATGCAAGTTTGATTATGGTAGTCTATATTATGTAAAAACAATTGAATGTATGTGGAATATTGAGATGACAATGATTCATTATTCTAGGTTTTTGGATACCTAATGGTACCAATGGATCATTAGCTATCCAAAATTCAAGTAGTTAATCAAGGTTGTTTGATACGTCAGTACCAAAGGGATTCTACGAGTTATATTGGTGTCGACATTTTTCAAATTGATTATTTACCTCTGAACATTTAGAGTGACTAATGATGATAGAGAAGATTTGTAACATGGGCATGGTTGCTCTTGGTTAAGGAAAATAAATAAATTGATTAGCTATTTCAAGTTGGGAATAGTTAAATATCAATAAGATACATTAATATTGACAACCATTTTCTGTGATAAATTATTCCGGATAAAAAAGTTAATGATGTCAAAGGTTTTGATATCGACAATTTAATGAGAAAATCATAAATGGAGAAGACTTAATTAACTATTTCGTGAAAAGAAGTAATTAATGAAATTCTTTCAATTTTATTGATATCAACATTCTCCGGAATTGTTTAGGCCATGTATAAAATAAGAGGAGTATAATTAATCATGTGTGTTAAGGAAATACCAATGAAGTTATAGTTTTTTTTGTGTGTGTGTATTGTGACTCTTTTATTTAACTTGGTATATATATATATATATACATGTGATTTTTTATTTTCAGGTACATTAGGCTCAATCCAAGAGTAAACTTAAATTAGTCAATCTTTTTTTATTAGTTATATAATTTGAGATATTTATTTTCTAAAAGTTATAATATATAATATAAGTTTGTAAGCTCGATTGTATGACTTTAACTAGTGTAATAAATTTGAAGTAACCATCAATCAAAGAATATTGTCGTTAAATTCAAACTTTTTACTTTAACTGTGTTATATGATGTCATTATATTCAGATAAGCTATGTGATGATGTATTTTTGAAACATATATGATGTCGTGTTTGTATCCTATAAAATTTTGTATTCTGATATTGAATATAATGTGTTGAGTTTGTTGATGATGTGTTGTTTGTGATTTAGGATGTTTTGGACCAAACTCATAAATGATAAAATTGAAAGTGTGATGTGATTTAGTTGATAACTTGAGGCTTTCTAATATAGGAGAAACTCTATTGAAATTTTAGTAGAATCTTCCGCATAGTTTTCTTTTAAAAATAATTCCTAAAATTTTTAAGTATTTGTGTATGTTGTTTACCCAAGGACTAAAATATAAAAACAAAGAAAAATTGTATGATGAATAAACAATAAAAAATATATGTGTGTGTGCATAATGAATTTTGAATGGTAAGGATACAAGTTGTTTCTATAATGTTTATATACTTTGGATTTAATAAAGAACTAGCTTTATTTTATTTTATTTTCAACTTATCATTTTGTTTTTGAATTAATGGATGAAAGTTGAAATCATATTTTGTATTTTTTATTGAGTAAAAACAAATCATTTAATGAATATTTTTTAAAAAAAATCACCATAATATAATTTTATTTTAATCAAATTCGAATAACTAACATCATCATTCAATACAATTTTAATTTTATTTTAATCACACAATGTAACTCTATTTGAATCAAATTTGAATAACCAGCATGTTCTATCATGTTACACTCATGATTGTAGACTTTTAGTTCTATCCAAAAATTGACAATGATCAACTATCTTTTCTCCGACTTGTAATGTAATCAAGCTATAGATTTTCAAAACACGTGCTAATCATTTTATTCTCCAAAAAAATAGTATCATAGAGCATAATTTTACAGCAATTGTATTTTGATTAAATCCATGTTACAGATAATTGGTTTCTAATTTTCTTTATTGATCTTAAAAATCATGTTATAAATAATTATATGACAATTAAGAAGGCTTATTAGGAGAATACACTACAAATGTTTCCAAATCAGCTCCTTCTTTTCCATTATAACTATAAATATTTAAGTTTTGAGAAATGTGATATTTCTCTTTAGTCTGATCTCATAGACTCCACTTGTTGCGAGATTCATGTTTGGAACTATAGTTAAGATTGTTTTTAAAAATAATTTTTATTCAGAAATATATTAATATAATATTTTTTTATTTTTTTAAATTATTTTTAATATCAACATATAAAAATAATATAAAAATATAAAAAAAATAACTTCAAATAACAAATAAAAATAATTTTTTTTCAAAAATATTTTTAAAACCGTATAATATGTCTATTTTTCACAGCAATGAATGCAGTTGGAAGAAATATAATATGTCTATTCACAGCAATGAATGCAGTTGGAAGAAATTCGTTCCACCGTTGAGAAATCTTTGAGCCGTGATTCTTTTGCAATTGTTAATGGTCCCACCAACATCGTGAGTACACGCGGTCGGTTATTTTCAAATATTGTTGATAATTTTTCCTTTTTTCGGTGTTCTTACTTTCATTGGTGCTTTGTTTTATTTTTAGAGACTCTTATCTCATATGATGGATTTAACATTGAAGTTATTGAACTGAATTGTGGATGAGAATTGTCATACCAAATTTTAATATTTATTTAAGAGTGTTTTTGTTTGTGCTTTTAGAATATTTTTAGCTTGAAAATTATTAAATTATTTTTTTAGTTTACTAATATTATAAATATAAAATAATAATTTAATATATTTCAAAAAAATAATAATTTAAAAGCATTTCGCAACATAATATCAAGCTCACTAACAATACAAAAACTCTTTACAATGTAGAGACAACTACTTAGTATCTATAAATAGTTACAAGAGTTATTCATTTACGTGTCGAAAATAGATCATTCATCTGCATTGAGTTAGCTCATATTTTTCTTGAACATAAAATAATATTCAAATATTGCTATTTTTTCTAGTGAATTTGTTTTTAAACATATGATCTTTAACTCAATGTGATCCATTTGATTTTCTTGGTTTAAAAGCAATCCGAACGACTTGTAAAAACATAATTCGACTCTTTTTTTTTATGATATTTTTTAATATTAAAATAACAACATATTTTATTGATTTAGATTGTTCTTGGGGGTTATCAGAATATAATAATCATATTTTATGAAACCTAATTCTCAATCAATCCAATGTTGAATGATAAAATTGAAAGACAAATAAATTAAAAAAAGAACTTCAAAAAATAATTTGAATTAATTTGTTAAACCCAAGAATAACCCTACAAAAAGAAATTTTATTTATTTATAAAGTTTTATTCTCAATTAACTTAATGTTGAAGGATGATATAAAAATAAAAAATGACCCGAGTTAATTTTCTAACACATGAACTAGGTCATGAGATCAAGATAGCCTCATAAAAAAATATGTTTTAACCTAATAAGATAACCCGAGTCAAATCCGCAATTCTAGTCGTGAGACTAAGATAACCTTATAAATAGCAAATTAGAATAAATCATGAAGCTTAATTTCAAACCGACCATGTTAGACGCAATGTTAAACAATTAGATTTGTAAAAATTATAATTTTAATATAAAAATAAATTATTCTAACACGGGTAACTTTTTTTTTGAACAAGTAACACGGGTAACTTGTTAAACTCTATTCCTAGGTTATGAGACAAAAATAACTTAATAAAAAGCAAATTGAAACAAATCATAATCTAATGCTCAAAAAAATATTAAATGATGAAATTATAAAAAAAAGATCAATCATAAAAATAAAAAAACTGAGTCAATTAGGTTAATTAACTAAACTTGTGACCTTGATTACTAGACAAAGACAACCCAATAAAAAAATAAATCTAATATTGAAAGACATATAACCCAAGTCGTGAAACTGACATAATCTCTTAGAGTTAAAAATTTATTTAACCATGATTAATATACAGAAATCCACTATCATGATCATGAGACTAAAATATCCTCATATAAAGTTAATCAAAATAAATTATGAAGTCAATTTCTAACTAATTCAATATTAAATAATAAAATTAGAAAAAAAATCCAATTAAAAATAAGGACAAAACAAAAAACCTGAGTCAACTCAATTACCTATTAAGCACCATTCATAGGCCATAAGGCTAAAATAACCTAATAGAAAGAAAACAAGATAAATCATGGATCTTAATTCTCAATCAACTCAATATTAAAGGATAAAATTAAAGAAAACAAATCGAGTCAATTGAGTCAACTTATAAAACTCACGATCTGTTTTATGAGAGTGAGATGACCCAATACAAAAAATATAATATTAAAATAAAAAAAAACATTGATTGAGAAAAAATCAAAGAAAAGAAGACAATATTCCAATATATTTTTTCATGAGGAGAGGTATAATAAAACCTTTTTCTTTAGATTTTTTTTAAAAACAATAATGATAGTGATCATGACAAGATTAATGATATGATAGTAATTAATGATTAATTTTTTATATTTTATATTTTTATTTTTAAAAAATATAATTTACATCTTAAATTATTATATAGGTTAGTTTCTTTTATACTCACTAAAATTATAGATTATATTTTTTTAATAACAAGCGTAAATATGACTAAACTATAAAATACAAGGGTAAATTTTTCATTTGTTAATGACGTATATTTAAATTGAGGAAGTTACATATGAAATATTTTCCTTCCACGTAAAACTTAATATTACATCTAATATACTATTTAGAATACTTTGATGACAGGGACGGAGGAGTTTATTAACTCAAGCCCATTGGACTTCCATTAATAAAAATAATAATTCAGTACGCGTACGTTGATCGAAGGAAGTGATCAACGCTGATGAAATAACCCAAAGAAATCAACGGATGAAGACTACACCTGTTTCAGGTCCTGGTCAAAGAAACCTTTATATATTTTTGAATAATTAAGAATTATTTTGATCAGTCACTCTCTCTGCCCCCCCCCCCCCCCCCCCCCTTTCTTTCTCACTCGCACACACGCGTGAAGAAAGTCAAGGAATCCACTCGCCCCTTCTAATCTCCTTTCATACTAGTTAAAATCAATATTTTTTTGGTATAAATATACTCATTCAAACACTTGTCCCTCCGTGTTCATATAAAATCTGTAGAGCTTCGTTTCTACTATATATATATAATTCTGACAAGCTTTGATAATAGCTGGGCAAACGGATTGAAGTTCCAGACATGGCAGGAGGCAGTGCAGGAAGATCTTTGGAACAGACACCGACATGGGCTGTTGCCGTAGTCTGCTTTGTTCTGGTTTCCGTTTCAATAATCATTGAGTTCATCATCCATCTTATTGCAAAGGTATGCGTGCCCTTAATTATCAAGAAATTAAATAAGGATCAATAGATTAGTTTAGTTTGTGGTTTTGGGTAATATTAACTCGGACCACAATTCGCATGCGCAGTGGTTAACGAAGAAACGCAAGAGAGCACTGTATGAAGCACTCGAAAAGATGAAATCAGGTAAATAATTATTCATATTAGCATGAACCTAAATTGATTTCAAGGTGTTTGATAAAAAAAAATGGTAGATGTTTTAGTATGAATGAGTAAATTAACTTTATCATGATCATCGATCTTGATTCTCTTTATGCAGAACTTGTGCTACTAGGATTTATATCACTGCTGCTAACAGTAGGACAGAGTCCAATATCAAGTATATGTATATCTAAGAAAGCTGGAGCTACTTGGCATCCATGCAATAAGAAAGAAGCAGCAAAACTCAACAGGAGTGAAAACACAGATTATGAAAATCGCAGGAGACTTCTTTCCTTATCGGGTTCTGCCGGTGAAAGTTTCCGCCGTGTCTTGGCGGCGGGCGCAACAACTGACAAATGCGCTGCCATGGCATGACCTCTTCAGATTCTTCTCTTTTACCTTCTTGTTTTCTTATCCCCTGTTCATCTCTAATCATATTGAAACTAATGACTTTAACCGATTAAGTAATTGATATAATTATAAATATCAAGAAAAACGATTAATTAATTAATTTACTAGATCAGCTAATTGCAAAACAACAACATGGCTAGTTTTCCATTATTGAAAACTTGAAATTACGTCCTGCGCCTCTTTTATTATCCCTGTTGTACGCAACTTAACTAATTTGTGAAGTGACACCATGAGAGATTGTGCCAAATTTTTAGATTTGTTTTTTAAAAATTGATAGAAAATCATTAAATCATAATCTTATGAATTTGACTAATTTAACAGCTCATGAAGTATATATTTATTTATTTATTCTTGTAATATATTACGAATGGCATAGCATTACTCATGCTTGAAATATATAACTAATTGATTTCGTTATACACATGCATATATTAATTAATGTGATAATTTATTACGTGTGCAGGGTAAAGTTCCATTTGTGTCTTCAGATGGGATTCATCAACTCCATATTTTCATCTTCGTTTTAGCAGTCTGTCACATCCTCTACTGTATTCTGACTCTGGCTTTGGGCACAGCCAAGGTGAATCAACACACACCCCTGATCCGCTCTATTTTTCTTTTTGTATATCAGAAACTGTAATCTTTAGTTTTATAAAAAAAACATAATATTTATGAATTACATTTTGTAATAAACTCTATGCTTTTATGAAAGAAAGGAATACAGTTTCTAGTATATCTAATAGTTTTAAAAATATATATATACTGGTACACTGTTTTTCTTTAATAACATGTATTAATTCTTGTTTTTTTTTGTTCAAATAGATGAAAAGTTGGAAACGATGGGAAAAGGAAACAAGAACAGCTGAATATCAGTTTTCACACGGTTAGTTCAGATCTCTAATTAATTATTAGTGTATATTATTTATTATAATTTAATTTGTTTTCTTACCAGTCCTTTTTTTATCAATATTTCTTTTAGCAAGTCCTCAGTTATAATTATTTATGTTATTGCACACACAGATCCTGAAAGGTTCAGGTTTGCAAGAGAAACATCATTTGGAAGAAGGCACTTAAGCTTCTGGACCAAGACACCCGTTCTAATTTGGATTGTAAGTAAAGATTTTTTCCTTCCTCTAGATTTTTCTTATGGTTGGGTTTTTTTTTTTTGACCAATAACACTTAGCGGTATAGATATCCAGGTTACAGGGAATTATTTTTACACTAGTTCTGCTATCGTAAATTAGTATGTTTGAATTACTATATAAATCCACCGGCTAAAATCTTCTAATTAATTTAAATGTGGGAGAACAGTTAATTGTTTAATTATATATGAGTATTTCTTATGAGAAAATGGGTGGCTGTGTTAAATAAAATGTTTTTTTAATCACCTAAATATTATAAATTCTTCTTTCTTATGTGTGTATTTAATCGATTTGGCTTGACAATCCAGAAAAATTGAATTGTAAGCTAAACAATTATGACTAAGGAGCAAATAACTAAATTAAAAAAAGATAATATAATATTTTAAAAGGTAATTTTGAGGGTAGAATGTGGAAAACAAAAGAAAGTAACGGTTTTGGTATGCTTTGTTAGAAAATGACCATGGATGGCCGTCCAACCAAGTATTCTAGGCCGTAACATCTCCTCTCTCATCCGACTTGCCAGTCATCAACGTCTGTTTCAATTTCAGCTGTGTTGACTCTTACTCGCACAATGACCAATTTGCCCTTCTAGACGACCTTTCTTTGTTTTGGTTATTTAAAACAGATTCCCCCCTTAATTATACAAATAATCGATTATTCTTAAATATATTAAAAAATGTTAAACATTAAATAATTTAATCATGAGTGGACTTTAGGGACTCAATCTTCTTTATAAGGAAGCTTTATTAATCAGTTGCTTCTCTCGATTGCAGGTTTGTTTCTTTAGGCAATTCGTGAGGTCGGTTCCTAAAGTTGATTATTTGACTTTGAGACATGGCTTTATCATGGTAATATAATTATTTCCAATTAATTAGTAAAGTAACATATAGATTAATTAATGATTTAAATAAGCTGGTTAATGGCAAACAACAATTAATAATATTAGTGAAGAAGTCAACACTGTAATTAATATATTTAGTGGTTGCTTTTTTATTTCACTAATAATGTATCAATAAATCCAGGCACATTTGGCTCCCCAAAGCCATACGAAATTCGATTTCCAAAAGTACATTAATAGATCACTGGAAGAGGATTTCAAGGTTGTTGTGGGAATAAGGTTAGTAACATTTTCTTCAATTTAATTACATGTATACACTATACACTCCCTTCCCTTCACACACACACACACACACACACACACACACATATATATATATATATATATATATATAGACACACACACACACACACACACTCACAATTAGTAACACATGCTTTACGTGTTTAATTAATAATTGACCAGCTAATTAACAGTCATATCTTCTTCTTTTTCTCAAATTTCAGTCCACCAATATGGTTCTTTGCCGTGGTTTTCCTACTCTTCAACACTCATGGTGGGTTAAATTTGACGATTATTTCTAAGAACTCTGTATCTTTTACCTTTTCTTCTCTTTTTAATTACTATTCAATTCTTTAACATATATTTCTAGGATATTTTCAAAAAATACTTGATTGTTGTTATTATTATTATTATTAATTATTTTAAAATAAAAAAATAAGTTGAAACAAGATTTCAAACCGGGTCCAAAGTCAAGAGTCAATAGTTTGACCTAGTGGGTATTTGGGAATGCGTTTGAGAAATGTTTTTGATTTTTTTTTTAATTTTACTCTAAATTAAAAATTGGTGTTTTTAAATCATTTTCATGTATTTATGTCAAAAAATATTTTAAAAAAATAAAAAATATTATTTTAATGTATTTCTAAATGAAAAATACTTTCAAAAATAAATTCAACCATATTTTCAAATAGTCAACAATTAAGCTACTTCTTTCTGTGCAGGCTGGTATTCTTATCCATGGCTTCCATTTATCCCATTGATTGTAAGTAATTCATACATATATATAATTCGACCCCTCAATTTTAATTTTTTTAATTTTTTAAAAGACTCTGTAATCGATAATCGGATCAAACGGCTAATGATTAATCATGTGCTAGATCATAGTATTGGTGGGGACTAAGCTACAAGTTATCATAACCAAAATGGGGCATAGAATACAAGAGAGAGGAGAGGTTGTCAAAGGAGTGCCAGTGGTTCAGCTAGGTGATGACCTCTTTTGGCTCAACCGCCCACGCCTCGTTCTCTATCTCATCAATTTCGTTCTCTTTCAGGTACGTATAAAGTATACACGCCTTGTTTTTATAATAATAAAAAACAAAAACCATATGCTGTAGCATTATATTTTATATCTAAAACTAAGGGGTGTTTAACACTTTGTTTCAAAAATATTTTTGAAAAAATAAAAAAAAATTATTTTTTACTTTAAATTAATTTTTTTGGATGTTTTTATATTATTTTCATGTGCCGACATCAAAAATATTTTTTAAATTAAATAAAAACCATCATTTTGATGCATTTCTAAATGAAAACACTTTAAAAAACAATTTTAATCACACTCCCAAACAAACACTAAAACATGAAGGAAAGACCATGGACAGTCCACAATGCTTTTCTTTTTTGTTTTGAACACAATAAACATATAATTATAAAAATAAACACAACGAAGATAACAAATACTGAACCAAAACAAATAAATACATACAAAAACAAGAATAAAACTTGATTTCAGAGTTTAGCTTGATCACATGGTTAAACAACCCCCAAACAAAAAATATATTTCTCTAAAAAAGTCATAAAATTAGGTTTGAGAAGTGTGAAATAACGAATACCTATTCCAATGCACTAACACTATTGGAATTGAATAGAATAACGCCACAAAGTTAGTTGTACCTTTATAAGTGCAATTTTAATCTTTTTCCTAGCAAATAAAAAATATTCATCGCATAAAATAGAAGTTTATTTTATAAATCTAAGACTGCTAGCTTTGCAACATATAAAACACTTATGTCATGTTTAAAATAGCTCTAATGGATTCTTATATGTGGGCTGATTTGAGTCCATTTATAAAATTGATTTAAATTAGTAATAATAAATCAAAAACTAAGAAGAAAATAATAAAAATCTAAAATCAATATCCTCAATATGCTAGAACTAGATTTGAAACCCTTATGAAGTATCAAATAAGCTATGAGATCTAATTTAATCATAACATCTTAATTAATTCAAGCATTTTTTGGATTGCATATGATCATAATCCATATTTATTAATATGAACCAAATCATATTAAAAATACACACTAAATAAGCTCTCTTTACTGCCCAAAACATCCTATGCATAACCTGATTTAATTTGACTACATAACCCACCAAAAAAATTAGGCCTAACCCACCATGTATAAGAATATCAATCTGACCGAATGCATCTTTAGATAGAAACCCATCATAAAAAACCCAAGAGTGAACCATATACTAAACCATATAAACAATCAATCTTAAGTAAATAACTAAATGTCTTATTCATTAATGGTGTTTTGTTATTTTTATATTTTGTTTTTCATGCTAATTGGATGGTGGAGAGGTTTTATTGGAATTTCATTTTTTGATGTATAATTAAATTACTTGGATGTATAGAAAAAAAATAAAGCTTTCTTATAAGGTTTTTTTTTTCATCTTGGCTAATTTGTTATTATAAGGAGGGATGAGAGACACTTTGGTCTTTTAGTATATACTAGTTAATTGTCCACACTACGTTGTGGGCCGAACAAATATTTTTTGTAATTGTTGGGATTGAAACAATTAATAGATTTTGCTAGTTCAAAAATAAAATATAACATCTATATATGCAAGGTTTGAAATAATGAAACACATTAACAAACTCTATTGTAACAACAACAACATCGAAGGCTTAACATCTAAAAATATCATTACTATTATTGCTAAAATAATATAAAATTATTAAATTATTACGAGGAGAAAAAAACTCAAAAAACATTAATAAAAGAGGAAGTAAGAAAAAAAACTAAAATTATTAGTATTATTATTATTATTATTATTATTATTATTATTATTGGGTGAATAATGAGAAAATAAGTTCAATAAAAGAATAAAAAAGCCCAAAAACTTTAACAAAAGAGCAAACAAAATAAAAATGAAAAAAATAAAAATTATTAGCTAAAAAAAATCATTTGACGTGAAAAAATAAAAAAACCAAAAGAAAAAACAAAGGAAATTTTTTTTTTCAAATGATCATAAACACAAACTAAAATTTTTGAAAACAATATTATCTCAACAAAAGAGAAAATAATAAAAATTAAAAACCAAAACTAAAGGCACATATACATAAACATGGACAAAAATAAAAACTATTTAATAACTATAAAAAATTAAAGGAATTAAAATAAAAAATTAAAAGTATAAGGGCCGAAAACAAAACCAAATATATTATCAATTTCAATCAAATGAAAAAATTGAAAAAATCAAATAAAATATAACATCTATACATGCAAGGTTTGATATAATGAAACACATCAACACATCTTATTATAACAGCATGAACATCGAAGCCTTAACATCTAAAAATATTATTACTATTACTGTTAAAACAATAAAATTATTAAATTACCCAGAGAAAAAATTTGAAAACATTAACAAAAGAGAAAACAAGAAAAAAAACTAAAATTATTATTATTATTATTGCATTAATAATAGGGAAAAAAATCAATCAAAGAAAAAAAGGCCAATAACTTTAACAAAAAAACAAATGAAAAATAAAATAAAATTATAAGCAAAAAAAATAATTTGACGTGAAATAAATAAAAAACTAATAAAAAACAACCAAAAGAAAGAATAATGAAAAAAAACATGTATAGGTGAAAAAAATAAAATAAAAATCATAAGAGGTAATAAATGAAAAAAAAATAGAAGCAAAATCAAGAGCTCTACCCCTGACTTCCTGCGTAGGAGCAAACACTCTATCCACTGAGCTACAGGCATTTCGTCATAACTTAGTGTGCAAAAAGATAAGTACATCAGTAAATTGACGAATCAAACGAACCGACCCGACCCGAAAACTAAGTAACACTATTATAATCTATAACGATTCTCCTCACATGCTATAGTAACTGACTTTGATCTTTTTAGTATATAGTATAATAAAATATTAATAAAAAAAACAAATGTTGGTGTGTGGTAGACAACATGCCCACCAAATGGACATTGCCATCACCTTTCATGCATCGCATATGGCGATTACACGCCGTTTTCAAATGTGGTGCTAGCTTCTGCATGTTGACGTGTCACTCTCTTGTGATGGAGCTCTAGCTGGCCACAATAAACATTTTTTCTCTTTTTCTTCTCTTTTCTCTTTAAAAAGTACGAGTATGTCCTATTATTTATTTTGTATATCTAAATTAATCCTCATTCTTTTTATTATTATATGTTTTATTTTTATTTTTTTTGATTGATTTTTTTCTTCAATTTCATCCCTACTATTTCGTTTAATTTGATTTTCATGTCAAATTTGGTTCTTATTATTTTGATCTTTTTATGTGTTTTTACTAGTTAAATTTTATTTTCAATTTCATCCATAAGAGTTTGATTTTATATTTTTTTTTATGCTTTGTAACTAAGGTTTTTTTTTCTTGTTGTTAATTTTGCTTTATTGATTTTTAGGCTTGTCTTCTATATGGTCGGTCACAAATTTTAAAGATTAGCATGAGTTGATAATGTTTTTTTTTCTCTCTAAAAAAACATTTATATATTTTTTAATCCCATCATTTAATAATGAATTATTTAATAATTGAGTTTTATTGTTTTATTTAATTCGTTTTGGTTCTCGTTGATGACTTTTGTTGTCTTTTATTAGCATATATAATTGATTGAGTGAACAGAACAAATTCTAGAAACAAAGTTACTCGACATAATTGTATGCATAACCCGTTTTGCACGCTTAATTTTACTCATTTATTGATTGATTTAATTAAATACTTATATAAATATTTTGATTTATGATTATAAGTTCTTTACATCTAAAAACATGATAGAAAAACCTGTACAGTCAATATTTTTTAATTGAATGTTTTTTCCCTCACCAACAACAAATGACAGTTTACATAACTAGTTTGGTTTAGTTAGGCACAAGACCGATACGAGGACTTTGTCCATGCAAAGCCTATTTAATAGATGTGGATTGATTCTATATATATATATATATATATGGACAGAGTCGTATAAAAATCATGTCTATATGGCTGGTTACATGATCACAATTTGATGATACTGACATCCTTTTATCTTATTTTATTTCCACCGACGCAGAATGCCTTCCAGCTTGCGTTCTTTGCGTGGTCTTGGGTAAGTCTGATTGATGATAATTTCGGATAGAGTAATGCTATAATTTTAAGAGTTTTATTTATTAAATCTTGAATGACATATACATATTTAACGAAGCTCTCCCCCTCCCTCCCCCTCTCTCCCTCTCCTGCAGTATGAATTTGGTATCAAATCTTGCTTCCATGAGCACGTGGAAGACATAGTCATTAGAATTTCAATGGGGTTAGTAAGACTTGCTAATTTCCTTAAACTAATTAATATTAGAAATTCAATCAGCAGATGATAATCACCGATCGATGGTTGTGAATCCTCAGGGTCCTCATACAAATACTTTGCAGCTATGTCACACTCCCTCTCTATGCCCTCGTAACACAGGTACGTGAATTACTATTAAAGCTTATACTTTATGATGTCATATCTTTGTTATGTGTACGTAGTGCTGGGAATAAAATATAAAATTATTATAACTCCACTGATCCATTTTTTTACCATAGTTGTTAATTTTGTTCCGTTTTGGCTGAATCGACCAAAACATTTCATGCCGATTAAAAAAATAAAATAAAATAATGTTGTTTTTATCTCGATTTTAATTCCAGCTCGTTCCGTATTTTTCGGCCAAATACCGGCCGAAATGTACTGGTTTCGTTTCGCCCGTTCCGTTTCGGCCAAATAATATTTTTTTAAATAATGAATAATTTTACAATATCAATCATATCTCTTAATCCGACCGTTAGATTAAGATAAAAATTTACGGGAGTCTTGATATATTTATATAAATTATGTTAAAATTTCAGAGCAATCATAGAATGTAAAGACCTTGCAAAATTGATGATGATATTCTAGTAATATTATACATGTTCATAATTTTGTTCAAAAAAATTATTTTATTGTGTCTTTTTTTAGATTAAATTGCACAATTCAAAATAATTTTATTTTTGGATTTGAATTATTTTTTTTCATTACACATATATACACTCACATAAACAGTACAACCCTGAAAAGTCCACCAAAACCAAAACATTATATTCCAATTAAAAAAATCAAATCACGGATCAAAACGATATTAACAACTTTACTTTCAAATACAAACGATATTAACAACTTTGCTTTTGATTTCAAATGAACAGATGGGCTCATCAATGAAACCAACCATCTTCAATGAAAGAGTAGCAACAGCACTCCGAAATTGGCACCACACAGCTAAGAAGAACATCAAACAAAACAACAATGGGTCTGTGAGTGGGACCCCTCTGTCTAGCAGGCCAACCACACCGTCTCACCACGCGTCCCCCGTTCACCTCTTGCGCCACTATCGCGGTGAAATGGACAGTCTCTATACTTCTCCAAGAAGATCTAACGTTGGTGTTGAACATTGGGAGACAGAGTCTCCCTCACCCTCTCATCATGCCGTCGAGGGCTCATCGTCTCACCGCCGCCAGAAACAACTTGAATTAGCTTCAGCAGCTGGTTACGTAGAAAATGATCACGGCATGGAAACGTCTTTAAATCACGATCAAGTGGCCGCAACAGAACCTCCTCCACCGCCTACAACCCACCACGAGATTGATATTGTGAGAAAGGAATTTTCATTTGATAGAAGAACAGGTATATAATTACTCATCTGGGACAAGCAGAAGTGTGAGTGCAAGTATATACAAACGATCCATTGAGTTTCTTGTTATTTGTTGGATTTTTTACATTATGTAAACTCATTATGTAAATTGATGCAGGACATCCATTTATAAAAAATAAAATAAAATTAGGACCTATTCATTTTGGAATATTGATCGATTTACATACTCGTTCATGTTTTTTCTTTATCAAATTCCAAATAATAATGAGTTTGGTAGCTATAAGTTTTAAATCCATATACAATATAATATATCATTCAACAGTCAATTAATTTTATAAATTTCTTTTTGGCAAAACAAAACATTATATTGCTTTTTATAAGACCAAGAAAGCTAGCCTTTGACTTTTGGTTTTCAAATGGTTTGGCCAAAGTTTGGTTTAATTATTAATTACCTAATATATAATTCCCGTGGCCATTTCACTGTTACAGGTACAGTACACTGAGAGTTAAATAACTGTGGGTTGTGGCAGTGTCGGGACTATTGTGCCCTTAATGAAACCGGTTGTTTTCATTTATTCCTGGGGGCGTATTTGCCTTTTGCCTTTGTGTTTATTGTCTGTGTGTCTCTTCATTTCGGGCAGAGAGGGCGAGTGGCTGTTTGCTTATGCCTGGTCGAGCGGGTGTTTGTGGGGGTTTATGGCCTCATTTCAGGTCGGTCTGAGCCGGCGTGCGGTTGTTCCGTTGTCTGGGTTTGCTGGTTCGGTTGGTGGCTCGATGAGGTATGCTTTTAGCCACTGTTTTGCGTCAATTTTGGGTTTGCTCGTTGTGCTTTGATTGGGTTTCTTTGCTTCTTTTTTTTGCATCTTCTCTCTCGATTTATGCTTTATTTGGGGTGGGTGTTGGGTGGTTGGTTTTATTAGGTTGCAATTGGTTCGTTTTTTCTGATTTTGTATGGTGCGTGCTGGGCATTTCGTTGGGTTGGGTTCGGGTTGCTTGCGTTTTGTGGTTTGTATGTGTTGGGGAGTGGGTTATTGGTTTAATTGGCTTAGGGTTGGATTGGGTCTTCGATTTTCTGCTGCTTTGATTCTCGGGTGACTTGGGGCTTGGTTGATTCTGTCTCGGTTTGCTCTCGGTTTGGTTTCGGGTTGAATACTTCTTCCTTTATTGCTCTCGGTTTACAGGTTGAATCAACTAATTATTGTTGTGTTTTGCATTCCGTTTCATTCCTTCATTACTGTTTTACTTTGCTTTAATTAGTTCGTTTTGTTATTACTGTTGCATTCTGGTTTCATTACTTTAATTAATCGTTTTACGTAATGTCATTTCACATTAATTCATTTCTCTGTGTGTTTAGCAGGATCACATGCTCTTATTTTGGCTTCTTCTAGGTTGGCGGTTCGTGGAGTGGACTACGCCGTCATTCTTCGTGTTTTCAGTTATGTTCTATATATTTGCCTTTTTTGGTTTTTGTTCCCTTTTGTCTTCAAACTTTTGTTCCCTCTGGTTTCGTCAAGTTCTTTCTCTTTCTGCCTTCTTTTCTTTTCATGTTTGCTTGCAATCTGTTAAATGCTTTGTTCTAATTCCTTGGCTGTTGTTTTATGAAGCTCTGGCCTGCTCATTGTGACCTGTTGCTGCTAAGGCTGCGTTGCGTCCTTTGTGTTATTCGTGCTACTTTTGAGGTTAGTTGTTTATGGTCTTTATTGGTTGTTTGCTGGTTTGTTGTTTGTGTTTGTGTTTTAACCTCTCATAATCATCGATCACAATTGCCATTTTCTGTCTAGCCTTCGGTTGAAGGCAGTTGATGGTGAAAAAAAAATTCAATGTCCACCACACTTTGATATCCCAAAAAAAAACTAACATTAAACACTCCATGCATATTTTTATCAAAGTTCACCAAAGTCTCAAGGTTTTGTTGGCCATAAATGTTGGGGATTGTTTCCACTCTTCAAAGAGCTGGTCATAGGAAAAACCATGCAAAAAGTTGAAGGAGGATTGTTGTTTTAGATTAGAGGGTTTGGGATTGGGATGGAAAAATGAGATGATAAAAGTGTTCGGGAGAGGATGAAAATTTGGGTTAGAGAGGAAATGGAGGTTTTTGCAGCTTAGGATATTTTGATGGTGACCATGTTGGGTGTTGAATAGAGAAAGTGGTTGTGAGAGCCATTTCCCCCCCCGAGATAAATGTAGGAGTAGAAGAGAAAAGAAATCAAGAGAGTTCTTTTTCAAGTTGGGCGAAATACTTTGTCTATTTATTTTCTGAATTTTCCCTTTAACCTTTGTGTTTGTTTCATTGTGGGTTTCTTCACTCCTTGAATGGCTTTGCTTTTGCATTGTTTGTTGTTCGCATCTAACCTTTTATGTTGGGCAAACTTTGATCATGTTGTTCTTGACGCCCTTCGCTTTCTCCTGTGACGTTTATAGATGTTTGATTTGTCTTGGTTTTGTTTTGTTGTTATGAAATTTAGCAATAACCATAGTTCTTTAGAGCTACTGTTGCGGGTGTGATTTTGCTGTTTTACTTTACATATAGGGTCCTGATTTTTTGGCCTTTATTACCTTTGTGTTTGTTTCATTGTGGGTTTCTTCTACTCCTTGAATGGCTTTGCTTTTGCATTGTTTGTTGTTCGCATCTAACCTTTTATGTTGGGCAAACTTTGATCATGTTGTTCTTGATGCCCTTCGCTTTTTCCTGTGACGTTTATAGATGTTTGATTTGTCTTGGTTTTGTTTTGTTGTTATGAAATTTAGCAATAACCATAGTTCTTTAGAGCTACTGTTGCGGGTGTGATTTTGCTGTTTTACTTTACATATAGGGTCCTGATTTTTTGGCCTTCATTACAAATGACTCTTGGTGCTCTGTTGCCTTCGTTGTCATTCTCTATGAAGAATATTAATATAAAGATATAATTAAGAAATTTAAAAAACATTGGGGTTCTAAATGACAAGAATCAATAAGAAATTTGGTTGATGGATATGGCCAAAATTGAGCTTTTACTTTCTCTTATTATCTTTATCAACATCATCTCCGAAAATGCTCTATGTAATTAGACTAGTGAATCAATTGCAAGCAATTGAACATCTTTTTATATGATTTCAAAATTGAATTGGTTCCATATTAAATTTCAGTCGGTTATCAAGGCTAAACATAAAAGCTCTGAACATGCTCTAGGTTATTAGACTATTGACTCAATCGCAAGATATTGAAAATCTTTGTATATTGTTACAAAATTCTATTGGTTGCATATTAAAATTCTGGTTGCCATCAAGAATAAAATCTAAATCTGGAACCCAAATTATGATCATGGTTATAATTATAATACACTAGCTCGACTTCGAAAAATATTCATTCCTTTTTCCTTATCTCTGTTTAGGAATGATATAAGTTTGGACAGGATGACGATAAATATTAAATTTTAAAAAAATTAATGAATAATAAATAGAAAGAGAAGGAATTGGATTGATGTGAGATGAGATTCACGTGATCATTGAAGAGGTATTATCGTATTGGAAATTAAATTAAATTAAATGCAATATCTACTTCAACCTTTACAGATGCTTGATCTATTTTTGCTTCGTTCGTTTATTTAGAATTGCGTTTCTTTCTGGTGTTTCAATCTATTCTTTTCTTTGGCTATTAACATGTATACGTTTCGAGCTTTTTTCCCCTTGTATCAAAATCGGGCATATGCAATGATTCTCCGGAACTGGTTTCTTCTTAACATATTAGAGTTCCTTCATGTTGCGCAATAGTTTGCCCTCTTTTGACTTTACAATTGCATTAAGTCTTGCGGTTCCCCCCCCCCCCCCCTCTTTAAAGCTACTTATTCCTTCATCTTCGTCAATATATGCGTCTGCTAGCTTTCTTTACTTCTGCTGTTTTGAGATGAATCGTTCGTTGTTGCTCTCTAATGCTTATGCTTTTTCTTAGATTTTAGTGTTTTTCTTATGGAATATGTAACAAAACTAGAAATGGGCATCCTGATCAAGATCAGAAAATATGATTAGAAAAAAATATAAACAAAAGGTCAATAAAAATTTGATGTTGACCAAATTCAAACTGATTTTGCTAGGATGATTTACATTAAGCATCTAGAGTGTACTAGATTCCTTCAGCTAAAGAAAACAAAATTACTTCATTTATGTAAAGGAACTTTATCACTTATTGTGTTCCTTGATATGGTCAGCTAAAGAAAATTTGTTGGTATTTTCTTAAAGGAACAAGTTTTTACACATGGTCAGCTATATGTTGCACTCTCGAGGGTTACATCCAAAAAAGGTTTAAAAAACATTTCATGTGACCAGGAAGGGAAGCAGCTTGATCATGCTAAAAATATTATTTACAAAGATGTCCTCAATTCATTGCCGAAAGGTGTGTATGCATGCTTTTCATATTACTTTCACCATCCATATCAACTTATTATGCTTTTATTATGCAGATTGATGGTAGTTCCTTTGAAAAATATCAAGAAGTATCTTTTTTATCCATTAATACAAACCAGGGTTTGCCGCGTTTGGATGCCAATGCAAAATGGGCAAACAAGTAGCTTCAATTGTCTTTTAGTTGACCACCAGGTTTTTAAACTTTAATAAATGTTCTCTCAATAATTTACACAGTTCTATACTTAGATGTCCTATGTCGAGTTCAACATCTTATTTACCTTTGCCTTCATATCATTTATAGTTTATAACTATTTGTTTGTGTGCATGTATATTTGTTTCTTTTGTTGCGATTTTCCAAGAGATTTCATATATCCTCTTAATCTCTTTTCATGTATGAATTACATGAAATACACAACCATCAGTATTTTAATGTTCTCCCTTTGTTTTCATATTGTTGTGATTTTTTTTCCATCAACATAAATGATATTTAATTACAATAATAACGGTGGATATCTTAGCTATCCATTCTTTATCTTATTAGCATTTAAGTATTTCAACCGCATTGTCTTCATAATTTTTATATTATTTTCTTGCGCTTTTTACATGATAGGGTGGAGCCATACAAGGATCATCCAAAGCGAGAGATGCAACTTTTTTCAATCTTAACATAACAGAAGGTTGTTATATTAAGATTAAAGACTTCTACACCTATGAAAATCGAGGTGTTAATATTGTGGTTGATCATGAAGCAATTATTGACTTAAAATCTGATACCAAGATAATACATCTTGATTCTATTAATCATGATGTACCGCGGTACCATTTCTACCTTATTGACTTTGCACATGTTTTAACCAAAGGCAAGGGATCAAGGATTCTTACAGGTCTGCAAGTTTTTTTTCTTCAGATTATTAGAAATGAACACCTAATACATTATTTGATTAATTTTGCGATTATTTTAGATGTTCTTGGCAGGCTTAAAGCAATCCAACCAATTGAAAAGATATTGGTTCAAGGTCACAGACTTGAGGATAAAAGAGAGTTCATCATTGAAAATATAAGGTATTTCCACTGCCGAATTTACATTTCTAGCTTATGTTTTTCAATGTTTTGTCTCATAAATCCAAAATTTTAACAGGGGTGAAGATCTACGGGTTACTTTATGGGGCGACATTGCTCGAAGCTTTGATGATAATATTGTTAATGCACAAGAATCTCCTATTATTGTTGTTTTAGCAGGGTTTCGAGTTACATAATTTCGAGGTTTGTTGTGTTGTTTTTAATACAATAGCATCATACCGTTTTTTTCTTTATTGTACAATTACTATTTTTTCTAATTGATATTTATTACTTTTATTTATGTTGCTTGCATTCAAGTGCAACAAATTTGACTGGAACTACTGCTTCACTCTGGTATTTCAATCCAAATATTCCGGAAGTTTTGCCATATAAGCAATTGTAAATCCCTAATATTCTCAAAATATTTACCGTTTGATTTTTACATAAGCAAGAAATTCTTATTATTAACTTTATCAACCTTTGTTATATTCAGTTATAGTCAGATGCCACTTGATGTCCATAAACTTTCTCCATCTTTGAATGCTGTCGTGTCATTGGATCAACAAATAAATGAAAACCGAAAGACAATTAAAGAGATCTTATGCATGGACCCATATCAACATAAGGTTTTATTGCTAATGCTTATGCGTCCTCTTTTTATATTAGTTTTTAGCTTTTATTTTAACTTTTCCCTTGGTCAATGCATAATCTGCGGTTCACTTGCAGAGCATCCATTACTGATTATGATCTCTTTAACGGGTGGTGGTGCAAAACATGCCCAAAATGCACTAAAACACTCTCTGGATCCTCAGACAACCTCAGATGCTTTGAACATGGACCTCCAGACTCTGCACCAATTCCATGGTGAAAAAAATTCAACACACACTCTGTTGTTTCATATCGATTTATTTTACGAGAAAATAAATACATTCATAGTTTTACTCAATTACAAATAACTATTGATCTATTAATACAGGTTTAAGGTTAACTGCATTGTAACTGATGGCAAAGATGTTACAAACTTCTTCCTATCTGGAAAAACTACAGAAAACTTTTTCAACGCCTCAGCACATCATTTGGTTTATGACAAAAAATTTGCTGATCTTGATGCAGTACCACCACAAATGATTGAAGTGTTAAACAAGATGAAAATCTTTCAACTACGTTTTGGGGCTTATAAATCAGCACTCAGCAGATGTGACATATATGTTACAAATGTCTTTGATGAAGGCATAAAACAGCCTTCAGTGGCTCAATCAGAACAATTTGGTGTTGAGTCCTCAACCACTCCCACAACCATGATTATTGAAAACTCATCAATGGTTCAAGCGGACACACTTACTCCAATAACACCACCTGACAACACTCCACCATCTCAGCATCAGCAAGCCTTTATTTTGGATGACATTAGCGAAGACAGCTACCACCCAAAGGCTAAGAAGACTTTGGACTTCACCGATACCAATCAAAAAAATCTGTCAGTTTCCATTTATCGCAAATATCATTATATATTCAAATTTAATACTTTTAGTCTTTGCAAAACACTTTCATGCCATTTACTTCCTCGCATCACCTGCATTTCCTGAAGATAGGCTTTCTTATACAATAATGTTTTCTTTTCCTCAATTCTACAGTCATCTCAAGCAGAAAGCAATCATTCTCGATGAAAAAGATGAGCTGCCAGCTAAAAAAAAGAAAAACAACCTTTCTCCCCCATCAGAGGTTGCTTTGCACACCACTTATTTCCCAATATTTACCTTCTATTTATAATTTTTTCATATTTTTTATATGCTTATTTATTTTTGCTTTTGCTTTCCTGCTTTTTCTATGTACCATTTAAGAAATTTTCTTCATCTTTAATCATGGTTGAGATTTTTCTTATTTCTTTTAGGATTTGCTCAAAATAAAGATTACAAATTGCATTTGACCAAGATGCCATGATTCTCAAGAATTTTATCCTTGCCATACAAAATTGCCACCTCACTCTCTAGTTTTTGCCTTCCTCTTTCATTTTCTACCTGCAATTACATCAACAATCAAGTAGTGCTGCATTCATCTTTTGTTAATTTTGAATCATTAGACAACAATTGGATATGTTATTATGCAATCAATATATATATGCTATATAATTATCCAAGTAACTACATTGTCCATTCAGTTCATTCTAAATAATCCTGTTGTTGTTTCTAAGCTTGATGTTTGTGTGTTTCTATAGTTACTTATTGGTAATATTTTTGCTTCCATTATTGCTGTATTTTGTGCTTGACACTATGTGTAGATATGTTACTGTGTTGTTCATAGTAAAATTCACTTTCATTTTACATAAAACTAATGGAGTTTATAGCTCAACAACCACATTTCAGACTTCATTCTAGGATTATAATTCCTTTAATATTCCTTTGTGGATATGTTTGCATCAAACCTAAGCTTGATGATCATACCTCTGGTTGAAAAACATATACACTCTTTATTAGTAAAGTGAATAGGAAGGGCATAGTGCAATCAATATATATACTGTATGATTGGCCGTGTAACTAGGTTATACATTCAATTAATTTTGAGTGTTGCTTTTGATGCTATATTTTTTTGAGTTACTTGCTGATTGTATTTTTGCTTCTGTTATTGCTATTATTACCTGGATTGTTTCTATTGTTATTGACCTTACATATGAATATATCTTGATTTGCTCCTTACTCTTGATGAAAAATATGAGTCGCGAACTAAAAAAAAAAGGCTGTCATTTGCATTTTGCACCATTGATAGTCGACACCAATCCTTTTTTCTAGATATTTGCTGCAATTTTCTATTGGATGACATCATTTTCTTATCATTTCATTTAATACCTTGCGATGTTTTTTTTTAACATCGGAAGATTAGCAGGAAGACGAAATGTCTCATTTTGAGAAGGGATTTTCGCTTCGTTCTTCACGTCAACATCCCTCTATTTTGCAATAATACATAAGTTGTATAATTTGCGCTCTTTTATCCTCTTTTGTGACACACTGCATACATTCCAAAAGATGTAACCTATGTTTGCACAACAAACCCTTTTATGTACTGGTCTATAACTTTTTATTCAGTATATATTATGGATGTAATTATATAGTATTATATACACATGAATGCGGGCAATGTAGCTAGTTAAAATATAAAAGATGTGAGTGTTAACGAGTGAGGTGATTTACTGTGGACTACAATAGTGCGCTGACGGTTTTACTCTTAATGATCACGGGCTGGATGTTGTTAGATGGGGGCGTTTTTGTTTTTTCATTTTCTTTTGTTTTTGTCTTCTGGAGAAATCAAAACGGGAGATTTGTATGCAGAAAAGCCGTTGTTGAAGAGAAAGGGATCTTATTGTCGTTGCTGTTCTTATTTGTCGGTGGATATGAGAGTACCTTTAGAGGCTCAAGTGGCCTCACTCGCCGGATTGTGAAAGATTTTACAATGAATTGCCCCCCAAAACCCCCAAAACGAAGACCTTCACTTCTTGGCTAGGCTTGAAAGAAAAATCTGACGGTGGTTTGGTGGTCTGCTCTTTTGGGTGTTGGTGTTTTTGCTTCTTATGGTGTTTCTTCTTTTCTCTGTCTTCCATGAGGAATGTGGTTTTTCAGTGGAGGTGGAGGTGGGTTTTTTTATGTTGTATGTGATGGCCAACCAATCTATAACTTTTAAAGTTATGTTATTATTATATGGTAATTTTATTATCTTGACCTATACGAAGCTTTGATTAATAATAATATTAATTTGATTTTTTATTCAAATATTAATAAAAAAACTCATATACTTATACAAGAAAATTAATAAAATCTCAAAATTCTATTAAAAAAATTAAAATCTAATATATACATAACAAAAAAATAAAGCTCGTATCCGAATCTTTTTTATTTTTTAATGACAATGATAATTTTATGTTGATGATTTTATTGAAACTTATTAAACAAATAAATTTATATCGATTTAAAATTTATATATTTTATAGTAAACTCGCACTCCACAGGAATTTTGTACGGATTTATTATTTTGTCCGAATTTATATTATAATAAAATAAATCTCACATAATTAATATTTTTTTGCGTTAAAAAAATATGGTTCCAATCGCGATGAGGCGAGGGTAACTGGTGTGGGGAAAGCATTGTAGCTCTCATCACAAAACACTATGGATTACTACAGGGCTTTCCCTCTTATACTTTTTTTTTTCTATTTTTTTTCACTTATACTTTTTTTTTTATAATTAGGGTGTCCGGGCCAACTTGCACGCACCACGACTAATCACCAGACCCATTTTTTTATTTTTTTATTTTTAAATGGTGTCATTTTCTTATAATCTTGGTGTCCGGATCAACTTACACGCACCACAATTAATTCTCAGACCCACTTTTTTTTTGTTGCACTGTAGCTCTCTTCACAGAACACTGTGGATTGCTACTGTGCTTTCCCCCTTATACTTTTTTTTCAATTTTTTTTTCACTTATACATTTTTTTAATAACCGAGGTATCCGCGCCAGCATACGCGCACCACGTCTAATCCCCGGACCCACTTTTTTTTTAAATGGTGTTATTTTTTATATATATATACATGGTGTGGGCAAAGCACTGCAGCTCTCCTCACAGAATACTGTGGATTGCTACAATGCTTTCCCTTTTATACTTTTTTTTCTAATTGTTTTTAACTTATACATTTTTTTATAATCGAGGTGTCCGGGTCAGCTTATGCGTACCATGACTAATCCCCGGACTCATTTTTTTTTAAATGGTGTCATTTTTTTATAACTGGGGTGTCCGAGCAAACTTACGCACACCACAACTAATCCTCGGACCCACTTTTTTTTTAAATGGTGTGGGGAAAACACTGTAGCTCTCCTCACAGAACATTGTGGATTGCTACATTGCTTTCCTGCTTATATGTTTTTCCCACTTATATTTTATTTTTATAACTGGGGTATCCGGGCCAGCTTACACGCACCATGACTAATCTCCGGACCTATTGAACACCCTGCAAGCCCAGTGGGCAGGTAAGGCACCGCGGGGGTGACTAACATGCACAAAGAGGATCAAACACGGGTGCAGAGGAAAGAACAAGTCCCTTCCCACTTATACATTTATACAGAGCAACTAGTATGTTTAAAAAAAATATGTATATATTAGAAATTTGTCAATTGCATTCTGCATTCTGCATGAGTCATGTCTAAAAATGTTATTTTTACATAGCAATGTAACTCTTCTCACAAAACATTGTGGATTGCTACAGTATTTTTCCACCTATACATTTATACATAGCAGCTATTATGTTTAAAAAAATTGTGCACGTATTAGAAGTTTGTCAATTGCATTCTGCATGAGTCATGTCTAAAAGCATTATTTATACTGTTTTTTTAAACTGTTCTTATATATATATATATATATATATATATATATATATATATATATATATAAACTAAAAAGCTAAAGGAGATCAGGTTTTTGCACAGTGCATTTAGACACATATTATTGTGGATTGTAATGGTGAAATTACTATTTTACCTCTCGGTGAATGATGATTTTAGCCATGGATCCAAGGGTATTTTAGATTTTAATGTTTCTGGATACAGTAAAATAACCATAATACCCTCTAATAAGACAAAAATCAACAATTAAATTCGGGGCTATTAAGGATATTGCACATATTTTTTTAAATATACAAATACAAAATAACCTTTGTATACATGCATAAGAGAGTGTTTCACTCTTATTTTACACCACCAAAGCTGAACTTACTATGTTTTTTTTTTAACACAAACTACATTTAATACAAATAAAGATAAAAATCTAAACTAAGAGTAGAGATGTATAGATACAAATAAAAAAATTAAGAACTATCTTAGAAGGAATGAAAAAATCAAGAGATCGAAACTAAACAAAAAAATAAAAAATTAAAAACTGAAATAAAAAATAAAAAATAAATATTATATATGTTAAAATTAGACAAAAAAATTGTTAATCCCAGCGGCGAAACGCGGGTTTATGGTCGTGATTCTTTAGATTAGTTCAAGCAAGGCTTCTACTTTTCAAGAAAAGCTTTGGTTACGATCTCAGTTTTAGTTCAAACTCGGGTTTTGGTGGTCTTCTTGTATTACCTTTGAAACTTCCCTTCTTTTATCAGTTTGGCCAACTTTGACTTCCTTCTCTCATCTCAATTTTAGCAAAAAATTGACTTCTCCAGCATCCTTTTCCACCCTAGTTTTCGTGGTGTTTGTTCGGTTTTGCATGGAGAATCAGTTGAGAAAGATGGGGAAGAAAGAGACGAGTATGGCCACTTATGCTCTACTTTCAAGCTAACATGGAGATGCTAATCCTGCTGGTGGAGTTCCTAAAGTTCGCTGCATCAAACAAACAAGGGTTGAGCCACAAGAGAGCAAGGAATTAACTGGACATGGCCTACGCTACAACTCTAGGAGTTAATGTAAGACCATGTTGTCCATTTCAAATACTATTCTGATAGGCAAATGATTGCCGGATTGATTGAAAACCAAATGGATTAGATGGAGTTATGGCATTCATACGGGATACCCCCAATTGATTAGCAACCAAACAGGTTTGCTTAGGTTATGGCATTCGTAAATGATAGTTGTATTGATTAGAAACCAAGTGAGTTAGCTAAACTTGATGCGGACCAACCCAGAAAGACAAGCAAGGACCCATTACATGGCCCAAATGGTCCAATGACACGGTCTAAGACAAAGACATTGAAAATGACATTGAATGCATTGGTTTTGAAGGTTTCAACCAAGTCAGAATTGCAAGGACCATTGGAATATCAAGAGGAGACTGTAGTACATCTCTTATCCATGTGCAGAAGGGGTCCAATACAACCTTATTTGGGCCATAAAATGAGGACAACAAAGGAGTCAAAAGAATCCTACTACAACATGGAAATAACATTGGTGACTACCTTTTCCTTTTGTTTCTAGGATTAAGGGACTGAATGAGAGGCTATAAATAAGCCTTATGGGCTTTATTTAATTTTGTTAGCTACAACCCAAGGCTTGTTTGGGCTTAATTAATACTTTGTTTTGAGCTAGAATCCAAGGCTTGTTTGGATTAAGTCGTGGGCTTTCCAACTTAGGGTTTTGGGTCAGTTTTGAGTGGACCTCATTTAAGTCCACATAAGGGGTCCATTAGGGTTAATTTTTCAAGAACTATTTAAACTCATGTAAGCTGAATTTCTGCAACGATTAATGAATATTACTTCTGAATTTTTCAGTTTTATGTGTGAGAGTGATTCTTGCATTTTTTAGTTCTTAAACAAACTGAATCCGACTTATCAAAGATTAACTGACTTCATGGTGTCATTCTACTCATTCCAATAGTTCTGGTATCTTGGGGCAGGTTTCCATTATGTCACACTCCTATCATACCTATTTCGGCTTTCCAAGATCAAATCTCATTCTTGGTTGTGGGTTACGTGACCACGTAATCATGAGGTTCACATCAAGTGGTATTAGAGCTAGGCTTCGAAACAAGGTCATATTATTTTGTTATTTTTGTTTTTTTGTGTTCCTTAAAGTTTTCTAGTGTTTGCGTCCATCTCCTTGTTCTTCGTGTCTGCGTCATCTAAGCAAAAAAAAGAAGCTTATATTTCATCTTTTCTTATTGTCTCCACAAATCAGTATATTAAAAAAGAAGAAGAAAAAGGGATTAGTTGGAAATTTGAAGGATCATTCAATTTTGCCGTAGAATACACAACTCTAGTGAAAATAAGAAAACCACATCAGAATCAATTAAAAATTCATATTCCATCTACTGGGGGTTAGATTGCATCATATGTCAAATTGAGGCTTATTATGATATTATTTACTTGAGGTTTTATTTCGAGGTTCATTTCTGCTGCAAAAACACTACCTTAGTGAACCCTAAGCAAAACACCTTAGAATCAATTGAAACTTAAACTTCTGGTTATTGGCAATGCAATTGCACCATATATATTAAAGTTGAGCTTATTTCCATATCGTATACTAGAGGTTCAATTATGCCGCAAACTAATCACACAAGGGGTTGGGTACCTAGGCGTAAGAGAATGACCTATAAATTGAGTTTTGATGTTTGTTTAGTATTATAATACTAAATATTGAATTTGAGGTCATTTCAATGTCTTTTGCTCTAGGTTTAAATTATGTTCCGTAAAAATTGCGTAAGAGGTTAGATTCTCGTCAAGTCTCAAAATGTGATCTTTACTATTTAGTTTTGTCCAATTCTTTGTTTTTATTCTATTTTGGGTTATCTAGGAGTCAACCAATTGTTTTTGCCGATATTTGCTTCTGTTTTATTTTGTATCTTCATATTGTCCACAATTCATACAAATTTGCATTGATACTCGCGAAATCGTAATCGTAGTTTTGTTTTACTTTGTTTTCAGTATTTTTATTGCTTTTTGAGTCTGAAAATCATAATTAGAGTGTGCTGCAAAGGCTACTGACTTTGATTTGTTGATTTTAGTTCCTAAAGAACCAAAAGAAAGCAAGTTGTAAGGTAAAAGTTGTAGTGAGCTTATTAGAGTGAAAAACCTTGATTTTTAGTGTGATACACGAGAGGTGTGAGGATATATTTTGTGCTTCTAATCAAATTTTGCAGAATCAAAGGATGTTTGAAAACAACGAATCAGCGACCAAAAATGCTGACATAACTTTCCAATTGCGAGCCATAGGCCAACAACTCGAGTTGTTGTCTAGGATGAACATGGATCTGAAAGATGATGTGAAATCAATAAAGAAATAAAATAGTGGGGTTGATCACAGAGGAAATATGGTCTGTAAGGCCGTATGGAAGACCAGATCTGATTTTGAAGAGTTTTTTGATGAAAACGCAGATGTGAGTGAAGATGACTATGATGGTGATATGGAATCTAATACTTACAAATCTGATTGTGAAGGTATGCCACCATTGGAGGATAGTGATGGGGATGGGTTAGCATTACCGATTGCGGACTCCTTGGTTATAAGGTGCCCAATTCATGTGCAAGTCAAGAAAGATGAATCTAATCAACAAAGAGAGAACATCTTCCATACACGCTGTTACGTATAAAACAAGGTGTGTGGTTTAATTATATATAGTGGAAGTTGTGTTAAATTGTAGTACCACCCTTGTTAGTAAATTGAATTTGAGTACTGTTAGACATGCTAAACCATATAGATTGCAATGGCTGAATGATAGTGGGGAAGTGAAAGTGACTAAACAGGTTGTGATTAATTTTCAATTGGGAAATATGTTGATGAAGTTTTGTGCGATGTGATACCAATGCAAGCAAGTCACATCTTGTTGGGGAGACCATGACAATATGATAGGAAGACAATTCATGATGAGGTTAAAAATAGGTATATCATTGTAAAAGATGGTAAAACCATTACTCTTGTACCTCTTAAACCCAAACAGGTGTATGATGATCAAATAAAGCTAAAAAGTGAGCATGAGGCGATGGGGAGAGAAAATCAAGGTGAGCAACATGGGAGAGAAGACCATCAGATTCAGCCAGAACCCAAACCACTACAACTCATTTGGCCACCCATCCAAACACAAACAAATATTCGGCCAACATCCAAACAAATCAGACCATTCGACCACTGTTCAAAGACACCCAAATCTTGTCAAGAGTGGAGGTAAGACAAGAGGAGTGAAGAAAGTCAGGAAGAGTGATGAAAATTGTGTTGAAAAACTAAAGAAACAACTCAATTTTTATGCTAGAGAGGGTGAGGTCAAATCTGCATATTTCACAAACAAGCCAATGATTTTACTTGTGTGCAAAGAGGCTTACTTTAATACTAAATATCTTGATTATGTTGTTCCTAGTATTGGTATTTCCTTGTTGCAGGAGTTTGATGATGTGTTCCTCGACGGTACTCCTAACGGATTACCACCATTGAGGGGGATAAAGCATCAAATTGATTTCATACCTGAAGCTTCAATTCCTAACCGACCAACCTATAGAAGCAATCCCGAGGAGACAAAAGAGCTTCAAAGGCAAGTTCATGAGCTGATGGAAAAGGGCTACATTCGTGAGAATATGAGCTCGTGTGTCGTACCTGTGCTACTTGTGCCTAAGAAGGATGGAACATGGAGGATGTGTATTGATTGCCGAGCCATCAACAACATAACAATAAAGTATAGACACCTCATTCCTAGGCTTGATGACATGTTAGATAAGTTACAGGGATCTTGCATTTTCTCTAAAATTGACTTGAAAAGTGGGTATCATCAAATTAGAATGAAAGAGGGTGATGAGTGGAAAACTGCATTTAGAACTAAGCATGGTTTATATGAATAGTTAGTAATGCCATTTGGACTTACAAATGCACCTAGTACGTTTATGCGTTTAATGAATCATATGTTGTGTGCATTGATAGGTAAGTTTGTGGCTGTGTATTTTGATGACATTCTGATCTTTAGCAAGAACTTAACTGAGCATCTTGATCATTTGCGTAATGTACTTAGTGTGTTGCATAGTGAGAAATTGTATGCTAATCTTAAAAAATATACCTTTTGCAAGGAGAAAATTGTGTTTATTGGTTATGTTGCAACTGTACAGGTTATCGAGATGGACGAGGAGAAAGTTAAAGCCATCCGGGAGTGGCCTACACCCAAATTTGTAAGTGAGGTAAGGAGTTTTCATGGGTTACCTTCTTGTTATTGATTATGTAAACACCCAAGAGAATATATATATATATATATATATATATATATATATATATATATATATATATATATATATATATATATATATGAATTGATGACGCAGTTCTGTTTTAGAAAAAAAGAAAAAAAGAAGGTAAAATCGGTTTTTGATAGAGCAAAACAGGGATACGAACATATCCAAACCAAATTCCAAACAGCCCACCTCATTGTATGGGGAGTATAAATATAAGGAGGAGAGAGAGAATGATTCATTCTTTTCTCAAAACGGCAGCTGCACGTCGTTTTCCCTTTCTCTTCCACAACAAAACCCTAAACCAAATCAGTAGTGAGTGCTTTGTGTAAGTGTGAGGGAAAGTTGGGACCTTGAGAGAAGATTGGACAACTACCAGAGGAAAGGAAAAAGAGGGCTGGAAAACGTGAGAGGAAGAAGAAGGAGAACCAGCAGGAGAAGAGAAAGAATAGTCAAACTTAGAATAGTCAAACTTAGTTAGATTCGAAAGGTATGGGTCATGAAACTTCCTTCCTCTTCTCCTTAAGACCTAAAAAGAAATAAGGAAGAAAACCCGAAGGAAATTGATCTAAGCTAGCTGTAAAGAAAACTGAAAATTACTAGGAGAACAAAGAAAAAGGGAAATACAAAATCACGAAAGAGGGTTGACTTTAACTATGGGGTGGGCTGGCATGCATGTCTGTGTTTTTTTGTGATTTGTTAAAGGATTTTATGCTGAAATTGATGGTTCCAAGGAATGTGTTTTGTTGGAATTTGATGACAGTGTATATATGATGGGGTTATGTTATTATTTGCGACCTGTTACTGTTTTAAGACATGTTATTGTTTCAGGACTTGTTATTGTTTCAGACCCGTTATGGTTTGAGGACCTGTTACTGATTAGCTTCGGCTAATGGCATCCGAAAGGATGGCCGGGATAAATGATTGAATAGCTTCGGCTAATGGCATCCGAAAGGATAGCCGGGACAAATGATTGATTAGCTTTGGCTAATGGCATCCGAATGGATGACCGGGACAAAAGAATGATTAGTTTTGACTAATGGCATTCGAATAGATGGCTGGGACGAACGATCGATTAGCCTTGGCTAATAGTATCCGAAAAGGATGACCGGAGTGAGTGAACGGTTAACCTCAGCAAATGATGCCTTATGAGGATAGCCGGGTTTAAGATTATGGTTGATAGCAAAATTAGTGCATATATATTGCATTACAAGTTAGCTGTACTAAATACAAGAGGAAAATATAAATGTTGATGCCTCATTTAACTGCCAGACCGTTTAGTCATCATTATTATTAATATCATTAAGTAATTAGAATCTCTTAAATGATTTGTACTGATGCAGGAACGTCACATCCACGAGATGTCTAGGGAACCCGATACACGGGAACCTACTTTTGCAAGGAATCATGTAGATGCATTCTAAGTCATAATGTATTTTGTATGAATCAATGTACTGAACACATAACTTTTATTAGACCATTTCGTGTAAATTTGTAATGGCTATTAGTAGGATAGGAATGCAAACTCATGTCTATGTATGTATATTTTTAATATGAATTTCTGATTATGCAACCATAATATTACATGTTTATATAAGATTCACTTTTAATGAAATGTTGATTGTATGGATAGTATCTCGATGATGTGAGGTAATCAGGTTCGCTGATTTCCGGTACCATGTGTGGGTATATATATATATAAAAAAAAAAAAATCGGGTTGTTACACGTTTTGTGAAAGATTTCAGTATAATAGCTGCACCCTTGAATGAATTTGTTAAAAAGTCAGTTGAGTTTAAATGGGGGGAGAAACAAGAATTGACTTTTGTTCTTTTGAAAGAAAAATTATGTTTTGCACCTGTTTTGACTTTACTTGACTTTACAAAAGCATTTGAAATAGAATGTGATGCATCTGGAATGGAAATAGGTGTTGTTTCGATGCAGGATCGGAGACCTATTGTGTATTTAAGTGAGAAGTTAAGTGGAGCGACCTTGAACTATCCCACTTACAACAAAGAACTCTATGCTTTAGTAAGAGCACTTGATACATGACAACATTGCTTGTGGCCAAAAGAGTTTATAATACATTCAGATCATAAGTCCTTGAAACAAGGTAAGTTGAATAGGAGACATGCAAAATGGGTTGAATTCATTGAAATTTTTCCTTAAGTAATCAAGTATAAGCAAGCCAAAGATAACATTGTAGCCGATGCACTTTCGTGCAAGTATGTTATTTTACACGCCATGAATACTAGATTGTTAGGCTTTGAATATGTGAAGTAATTGTATGGTAATGATTCTGACTTTGCTGAGATTTATAATGCATGTGGACATTCTACTTTTGGTAAGTTTTATTTGATGGATGGTTATTTGTTCAAAGAGAATAGATTGTGTGTTCCTGCTAGTTCTTTGCATGAATTGCTTATTCGTGAAGCACATGGGGGTGGTTTAATGGGTCACTTTGGGGTTGCAAAAACCTTGGATGTATTGCATGATTTATAATCATGCGGAAGGAATGATTTCCTAACCAAAGGAAATAAAAATTACAGCCTCGTGGTGATGGTCCATTTCAGGTTTTGGAGAGAATAAATGACAACTTATACAAAATTGATCTTCTAGGTGAGTATGGTGTTAGTGCTACCTTTAATATTGCTGATCTTACATTGTTTGACACAGATATTGATTCGAAGTCGAATCCTTTCGAGGAGAGAGGGGATGATGCGGACCAGCCTAGAAACACCACACTACTAAAAAAGGGGGCTGTTTGCAACGGCAAAAATCCGTTGCAAACTTTGCAACGGAATTTTGTTTAGCAACGGATTTTCCGTTGCTAAACACATTCCGGAAAAAAAAAAAACATGGGTTGAAACGGATTATCCGTTGCAAATTAAAAGCATTTGCAACGGAATATCCGTTGCAAATTAAATTTACTTTGCAACAGATTTTCCGTTACAAATTCAAATGGTTTCAAATTCCGTTGCAAATGAAAATTACTTTGCAACGGAATTCCAGTTGCAATTGAAAACCATTTGCAACGGATTATCCGTTGCAAATTAAAATTATTTTGCAACGGATTTTCCCTTACAATTTAAAACCATTTGCAACGGATCATCCGTTGCAAATTAAAATTATTTTGCAACGGATATTCCGTTGCAATTTAAAACCATTTGCAAGGGATAATCCGTTGCAAATTAAAATTACTTTGCAACGGAATTCCCGTTGCAATTGAAAACCATTTGCAACGGATTATCCGTTGCAAATTAAAACTATTTTGCATCGGATTTTCCCTTGCAATTTAAAACCATTTGCAAGGGATCATCCTTTGCAAATTAAAATTATTTTGCAACGGATATTCCGTTGCAATTTAAAACCATTTGCAAGGGATCATCCGTTGCAAATTAAAATTATTTTGCAACGGATTATCCGTTGCAAATTTAGATTGCAACGGCAATTCCGTTGCAAAGTAATTTTTTTCAGTGTTTTTACTTTTTATTTATATATTTGTGTATTTATGATAAATTATATATTTGTGTATAATTATGTTGCAACGGAATACCCGTTGCAATTATAATTTGCAACTGATTGTCCGTTGTAAATAATTCATTTTGCAACGAATAGAACTATTTATTTCTTTGTTTTATGTGGATGTACAAATATGTATATATTTAAACAAGTAAATGTAAATGAATCTTTTTTGAATTTGTATAATATTTCCTTTATGTTATTTGAAATGTATTTATTTGCTTATAAAAAATAATAATATTAATCAAAGTGTGTAAATGTAATTATTCCATAACTTAAATAAACAATTTAATATAAAAAATAATTAAAAAAAAAAATTATAATTGCCACTTTGCAACGGCTAATCCGTTGCAAAATTAATTATTTGCAACGGATTATCCGTTGCAAATAAATTACATGTAAGCACTGTTTTGACCAAAACGGTGCGTTTTATGCTTTGCTGATAATTCCCACTTTGCAACGGCTAATCCGTTGCAAAATTAATTATTTGCAACGGATTATCCGTTGCAAATAAATTACATGTAAGCACTGTTTTGACCAAAACGCTGCGTTTTATGCTTTGCTGATAATTCCCACTTTGCAACGGCTAATCCGTTGCAAAATTAATTATTTGCAACGGATTATCCGTTGCAATCTTCAAAACATGTAAGCACTGTTTTGACCAAAACGGTGCGTTTTATGCTTTGCTGATAATTCCCACTTTGCAATGGCTAATCCGTTGCAAAATTAATTATTTGCAACGGATTATCCGTTGCAAATAAATTACATGGACGATTTAGTTTTTGACCAAAACGGTGCGTTTTATGGCTTGCGGATAAAAACTCTTTGTCTGGACGAAGAGTCCCCCGATCTCTCTTCCTCCCTCCCTCGAACTCTCTCCCTTCCTCGCTCGATCTCTCTCCCTCCTCTTTTCTGGACAGTCGCTGTTCTTGTTCCTCAGAACAAATCACTCATCATCTTCCTCATAACACATCTCTCTTCCTCCCTCGATCTCCCTTATGTTCTGTACAGTGAACATGTTCACTGTACAGTGGTAACAAAAATCAAATTACATCTCTTGTTCCTGTTCGACCTTGTCAGCGTCGACATTAAGTTAAACAGACGACCCATCACCACAACAACGCCGATCTTCTTTCATACGGTAAGCATTTCAAATTTTTATTTCCTTAGTTTTTATCCGAATATTTTTGATTTCGGTTTTTTCTTCTAGACGCCATTTCCACTATTAATTCAGCTTAATTTGACGCCATGTATGTATTTATTAGCATAAGTTTAGCATTATTTTGGTCACCCATATGATTTTGCCGAGAAAAAGCAACTTCAATTTTTCAGCCGAACTCTTTAGATTATCAATGATGAGGTCAAGTTTTTTACAATCAGTTTTAGATGATGACAGAGACGAAGCTTGAAAAGAAGTTGAAAAGGAGCAGGGGAAGGAGTTTTATTAGGAATTAGTTATCAAAATAGAAGACTACGTTCATATTTCATTTCCTTTATCTTTCGTGTGGATGATAATGTGCTGTTGTGAGATTATGTTTTGAATGTGTGTTGTGCCTTGATTCCTAAATGGCCCTTCAATTTAGTCCTACATTTCATCCCACTAGTTCCATATTAAACTCATGTTGTCTTTTGTCTGTACTTGGATAATGGTTGTTCTTGTACAATAGCTTAACCATCATTTGATTGCGTTTATATTGAAACAATGGATCTTCGATGGTGCAGCTTATTTGGTGCTTCTCCTGTAGGATTTCTCTTATTGCTTAGCCTTTGCAACTGTGATAGAGGTATGGATATATTCTCTTTATTTTTTATTTATCATGATGTAAACATAATTACTTTAACATGTAAATTTTACCATCAATGCAATAACATATATTCTCTTAACTTACTTATTTTGCTATTTCTTGCTTGGACTCATCCAGAAATGCTCTTGCTTACCGTTGCAAATTTATGTTTTTCTTATGAGGGACAAAAATTTGGTTGCTACATGAATTAGTTTGCTACATGAACATAGTTACCTAGTTATTACTAAGAAACTATTGATTACATGGTATAGCCTTTATGTTATGAAGTAGAAACAATGACACAAAGCAATAAAGATTTTGTTATAACAAAATTATGAATAAATTTCATAACATGACGTTTAACTTAATGTCCATTAACATCGTTAATAATGTGGACCTATAGCAAATAAACTTCGAACAAGATATAGAAAAAATATATAAAATTAAATAACTAATATGTAATGTAAACTAGTTCAAAAACAACACTTATGGGAGACAGAGTTGTCCCCTTCGCACCCTAATGAATGTAGTATGAAATTCATATTCATAATTAATAAAAAAATACAAAAACAAAGGGGTCTTACGGTAAATCCATTTGAACTTGCAAATTCTAAATAATTGTTAAATGAAAATGATCTTAGGCATTAATCTATAGTGGTGAAATATAAGAAACTTAATTTATGTTTCAGTTATTCAAAGTAATTTATTATTAATTTGTCTCTTGCGCCATACAAAATGAAACAACATTCTAAAATGTTTGTATGTCATAATGTTTACTAGATTAATATGGACGACCGCCAGTGGAAGTATCGTCGTATGCAAAGTGGTCGCCTTAGTCCTGAATTTATTGAGGGTGTTAGAAGATTTATCAATTTTGCATTTTCTATTGATAAAAATATCTATGAGGGAAAAATTAGATGTCCTTGTGTGAGATGCAAAAATAAAAAGTTCCAAGAAGCAGATGATGTTTGTAAGCATTTATTGACAAAAGGGTTTTTACCTTATTATGAAAATTGGACTGTACATGGGGAACCTTTTGTCACGGATATATTGGGCGGACCTTCATCAGGAGGGCCTAGTCGTGTTATGAATGACAAGGGTGATCCAAATCCGTATAAAAATATGGTTCTAGATGCAATGGGGAATGATGATGTATGCTATAATGATAGGGTTTGCAGTCCCGATTTCATGGAGGAACCTCCGAATGTAGAGGCATCTAAATTTTTTAAGTTGTTGAAAGCTGTCGAGGAACCTTTGTGGGAAGGGTGTACCAAGCAATCCAAATTATCGGCTTCTGTACAATTGCTTAATATGAAGTCAAATTTAAATTTAACTCAAATGCCTTCAACAAATTTACAGAATTTGCTAAGAGTTGTATGCCTGATGATGCAAATTTGGTTTCAAATTTTTATGAAGCCAAAAAATTTATGCGGCCACTTGGACTTGGCTATGATAAATATGACGTGTGTCCGAATTACTGTATGCTGTATTACGGGGTGGATGCAATGAAAATCATTTGTGACTTCTGTGGAAGTTCACGATATAAACCTACAAAACCAACTATTAAAGGCACAAAAAGAAAGGCGGAGAAGCAACTCCGATACTTTCCATTGACACCAAGACTTCAGAGGCTATTTATGTCTCCACATCATGCTAAAGATATGACATGGCATCACTTTCATATGTCAGATGATGGAGTAATGGTGCATCCATCAGATGGATATGCATGGAAAGAGTTTAATCGTATGCATCCTAACTTCGCGGCAGATCCTAGAAATGTGAGATTAGGGTTATGCACGGATGGATTTTGTCCATTTAATATGATGTCAAATGCATATTCTTGTTGGCCGGTAATTGTGACAGTGTATAACTTGCCTCCTTGGAAGTGCATGACAAAACCATTTATGTTTTTATCAATGATCATTCCCGGCCCAAAGAATCCTGGAAAGAAGCTTGATGTTTTTCTAAGACCCTTGGTTGATGAATTGAATAAGTTGTGGTCTGTTGGTGTTGAAACTTATGATGTATATAGTAAACAAAATTTTCAATTGAAAGCAGCTTTGATGTGGACCATTAGTGATTTTCCTGCATATGGTATGTTATCAGGCTGGAGTACTCATGGGAAATTATGTTGCCCTTACTGCATGGAGCATAACAAGGCTTTTAGGTTAAAACATGGTGGGAAAACAACATTTTTTGACAGTCATCGACGATTCCTACCCATGAACCACCCCTATAGATACCAGGCAGATAAGTTTATGAATGGAGTAGTTGAAGAGCTCCCTCCTTTCCCACGTCGAACTGGTTTACAGATGTTAGATGAAGTGTCAAAGTTTACTAATGGACATGTTCATAGCTCTTGTGATAAAATTCCCGGTTTCGGTGTGTATCATAATTGGGTGAAGAAAAGTATATTTTGGGAGCTTCCATATTGGCATACTAATGTACTCCGTCACAACCTAGATGTCATGCACATAGAGAAAAATTGTTTTGACAATATCTTCTATACAGTCATGGATTGTCCTGATAGAAGCAAGGATAATGTGAAGGCTAGGTTAGATATTCAGTTGTATTGTAGGAGGCCAAACTTACATTTGCAACAACATGACAATGGTCGAGTTTACAAACCGAAAGGTAGTTATTATCTATTAAAGAAACAACAACAAGAAGTGTTGTCATGGATGAAAGAGTTGTCCTTTCCTGATGGCTATGCTTCAAATATATCACGGTGTGTGAAAGAGGGTCAATGTAAGGTTTCTGGTATGAAAAGTCATGATTGTCATGTATTTATTCAAAAACTTATTCCTGTCGCATTCCGACCTTACTTGCCTAGACCACTATGGGAGGCATTAACTGAATTGTCAGTTTTTTTTCGGGACATCTGTGCTACAAATTTAAATGTCAACCACGTGGAGCTGATGCAGCGAAATATAATTGAAATACTTTGTAAACTTGAAAAGATTTTCCCTCCATCTTCTTTGACTCCATGGAACATTTAACGATACATCTTCCTTATGAAGCACAAGCTAGAGGACCCGTTCAATATCGATGGATGTATCCATTTGAACGGTATGATCTCATACAATGTAATTTGTTTTTAAATTTTAATTTTTAATTTATTTCAATGCAAATTAATTGTCAAAAATAATGTAGGTATATGTTTTATTTGAAGAAGAAAGTAACCAATAAAGCGCACGTTGAGGCTTCTATTTGTGAGGCTTACCTAATTGACGAAATTACAAATTTTGCGTCGTATTATTTTGGTGATGATGTTGAAACAATATGGAATAGAGTTCCAAGAAATGACGATGGTGGATCTAAATGTGAAGGTGGACAACTTTCAGTTTTTTCCTATCCTGGGAGAAAGTTGTCCAAGAAATTTTATAGAAGGCAGTTATCGCACGAAGAAATGAAAATAGCACACAGCTATGTCATTTTCAATTGTCAAGAATTGAAACCCTATATGGAGTAAGTGTCAAATATATTCATTTTGATCGTCATTTATTATAATTTAATATCACCTAACAATTACAATTTTAGGCAAAGTCGTCAAGAGCTGAAGACAGAACAACCACAATTTACCGAAGTCCAAATTGAAAAACTATATGAGCAGATATTTCCAATTTGGTTGAAAAATCATGTAAGTATTTTCAATAAGAATCTTGTTATATTAAATATTTTATATGAAATTTAATAAATTCATCCATGGTTATTATTATTCTTATGCTAGGTTCAATACAAATCAACTGGAATTGAGAATCAAATCTTTGCACTATCAATGGGGCCGTCAAATTCAGTGAAATGTTATAATGGGTATTATGTAAATGGGTTTAAATTTCATACTCAAAGTTATGGAAGATATAAAAAAACTATGAATAGCGGGGTTTGTGTTAAAGGAAGTACCTACAATGAGAATGAGATTGATTATTATGGAATGCTTCAAGAAGTGATTAGGCTAAAATATTTAGGAAATAAATGCAAGGTATTTATGTTTAAGTGTCATTGGTATGATACAAAACGTGGACTTAAAAAGCATCGTTCAAATGGTTTGGTTGAAATCAAAAATACTTCTAGGCTACATGGGAATGAAGATTTTGTTTTGGCACAACAATGTCAACAAGTGTACTATTCATGTCCACCCAATAATAAATCATCAGAATGGTGGGCAGTTATAAAGACATCAGCTAGAAGTCGTTATAACGTACATATAGGGGAATTTACTGAAAACACCGACAATGTTAAATCATTTGATGTTGATCAATTAGATGAAATTACTCATCCATTTTGTGTGCTGCCTGATCCGTCACTTGATGATGTAAATGTACTTGCTGACTCATCCTATTATGAAGAAATCAATCACCATGAGTTGCCTCGGGTTGAGGGAATTTCGGGAGAAGAGCATGAAATGGCTTTGGATGAAGAAATTGTGTCTGACAATGATGTCATTGGTGATGGTGTAGATGTTGATGATGATGTAATTAGGAGTGATGATAATGATGATTAACATTATGCATGTATTTTTGTTATTCCCTACTAAAGTATTGATGTTGATGTTAATGATTATTAGCATTATGCTTGTATTGTTAATTTGGATTCCTAATATGTGTAATGTTGATGGTAATGATGAATAGTATTATGCTTGGATTTGTTATTTTTAATGAAATATGTGATGTTGATGGTAATGATGATGAGTATTATGCTTGGATATGTTACTTCGATTGAAATATTGATGTTGATGGAAATGATGATTGCCGTTATGCTTGCATTAGTTATTTTGATTGAAATATTAGACGTTGATGGTAATGATGATGAGTATTATGCTTGGATATGTTACTTCGATTGAAATATTCATGTTGATGGTAATGATGATTGTCGTTATGCTATGATTTGTTATTTTGATTGAAATATTGATGTTGATGATAATGATGATTAGTATTATGATGTTTGATCATGAGCTTCTTACTTAAATTAATTTATTACGATTTGTTCAATTTATTTTAATATTGATGTTTTTTTGTTATTATGATTAGTGTTATGCTTAAATTGCTTAATTGTCATGATTATTATTTATTGCAAACAGTTATTGATAACAACACTTTAGTTTTTGAAATCATGTTGCGGCGTGGATCTATATTAGATTCGAAGACTGGTAAGTTTTCATCCAGATCAAAGAAAAATTCATACAGGAAGAGTAGGCTTGCAACAACTTCTCGTCCTATTGACCGTACAGACGTAGATGATAATAACATGTCCGAAGTCCCAAGCTCATTTCCAAATATAGAAGATAATTACATGTTCAGGTATCAGCATTTGCTGGGGAGTGATAATTATCCGGGAGTGGATGGTGATCATGTGGATGATGAGGAGACCGAAACTGACGAAACAAGAAACGAAGAGGATAATAACGATCAAAATGAAGATTGTCACCAATCAGGCAGTGGTCAAAACTCAGAAGGGAATAATGTTTGCATTAAACGGATGGGTTTTGACACCGAAATCAATCCAGTAACGAAAAAATGACAACTGAGTTTGTATGGACGAACAGAGTAAGTTTTATAGTTTTTTAACACATTCATTATTTATGTCTGTATTTTCTTTCCTGACAAAATTGTTATTATAATATATCAGGTTTAATAACGCATCATGTGGGCGTGAAATTGGAAACATATTGCGATGTAATTTCAAGGGGCCATGGCACAGTTGGGACAAAGTAGATTTGATGTATAAGGATGAATTGTTCAAAGAGTTCAAGGTATGACAAAAAAATATTGTTGACTTTATTGCCTTGTTTAATTTGAATTCACGCAACTATTTTCATAATTTTGATCGTGTATTTTTAATGATTATACTTTTCATATGTATTTAATAGAAAAAATATGACTTCCCCGTGGAAAATGAAGAGATTGTTCGGAATATATGGGAAGTTAAAGCTCGAATCTCTTTGAATCTAATATTGGCCCGAGCACGCTCTAAAGCTCTGGCTAAACTAAACACCACAAATATAATTGACTGCATTGACAATGGACCAATTTGGATACAAAAGGAAGATTGGAATAAAATGATACTTGAAGTTTGGTCAACCGAAGAATTCCATAGACGATCTGACGCTTCAAAACGCAATCGGTTGAAATAAACTGATGGTAAAATAAGTTCTCATTGTGGTGGCTCAGTGTCATTTGCATCATATCGAGCCAATATGGTAAGCATTAAGATTATTAAACACTTGTTGTTGTATTGGGTTAATATTTATGCTGCTAATTATTTTTAAAATGTTCATAGCAACAACAAGCTGGTGGAAAAGAACTTCCATGGGATGATGTATTTTCAATGTTGCATCAGAATGTAAATCAAACCGGCACATTCGTGGATAATAGGTCCAAAACAGTGGTGGTAAGTACTATTAATTTTTATTAATTAATTACTAGTATATAATTTCTTATTTTTTTTACAAATTTTTTTGTACATGTACTTGTCTGTTTGCAGGAAAAATATAGAAATGAGATGATTGAAAAGTATGGACCAAACCGAGATGTCCATCCTTCTTTTGATGGAGAAGCTTGGTGTCAAGCTTCAGGGGGGGTCAGAAAGGGTCGAGTTTACGGTGCACCACGTATGCCAGCATCGAAGGTTAGTACGAGTTCATCTCAACATTCGTACTCTATGAATTCGACATATCCGAGCACTGTAATACAGGAGTTGAAGGACAAATTGCTAGTAAAAGATCTTGTTATTAAGAATATGCAACGTCAGATTGACTCCATTACAACTTATCTTGCGAACCAGCATGGAAGTAATGAGAGGCCTGACTTTATGAGTCAAGATATGTCAACACCTGTTGGCACGATGTCATCACATACGATGGCACATATGGGTCCCACAATGAATAGACCTCAACCACATCCCCCAAATACTGGTCCATCAGCATCTCATCAACATCGTAAATCATTTCCACCATAACTATGTATTTTTTTTTTCATGTTGCTAGTGATAGAACTATTTATTTCTTTGTTTTATGTTGATGTACAAATATGTATATACTTCAACAAGTAAATGTAACTGAATCTTTTTTGAATTTGTATAATATTTCCTTTATATTATTTGAAATGTATTTATTTGCTTCTAAAAAATAATAATATTAATCAAAGTGTGTAAATGTTCCATAAATTAAATAAACAATTTAATATAAAAATTAATTGTTAAAAAAAAAAAATTGCCACTTTGCAACGGGTTAGCTGTTGCCAATTGGCAACGAATTAACCGTTGCAAAGGTGCAACGGCTAATCCGTTGCAAAGGTGCAACGGCTAATCCGTTGCCAATTTGCAACGGCTAATCCGTTGCAAAGGTGCAACGGCTAATCCGTTGCATATTCGCAACGGCTATCCCGTTGCAACTTTGCAACGGCTAATCCGTTGCAACTTTGCAACGGCTAATCCGTTGCCAGATTGCAACGGCTTATCCGTTGCAAAGGTGCAACGGCTTAGCCGTTGCAAATAAATTTGCAGTCACCGTTTTGCAACGGAATGTATCCGTTGCAAAATCCGTTGCAAATGGAAATTTGCATCTGCAACCTTACTTATTTGCAACGGATGCTTCCGTTGCAAAACTCCCTTTTTTTAGTAGTGCCAGCAATGACCCATTATATGTTCCAAATGGGCCAATGACGCAGTCTAAGACAAATGCATCGAAAGAGGCATTGAATGCATTGGTTTTGAAGATTTCAACCAAGTCAGAATTGCAAGGACCATTGGAGTATCAAGAGGAGACCCTAATACATCTTATCCATATGCAAGAGGGGTCCAATATAACCTTATTTGGGCCATGATGTGAGGACAACAAAGGAGCCAAAAGAATCCTACTACAACTTGGAAATAACACTGGTGACTACCTTTTCCTTTTGTTTCTAGGATTAAGGGGCTGGATGAGAGGCTATAAATAAGCCTTATGGGATTTATTTAATTTTGTTAGCTATAACCCAAGGCTTGTTTGGGCTTAATTAATAATTTGTTTTCAGCTAGAATCCAAGCTTGTTTGAATTAAGTCATGGGCTTTCCAACTTAGAGTTTTGGGTCAGTTTTGAGTGGACCTCATTTAAGTCCACATAAGGGGTCCATTAGGGTTAATTTTTCAAGACCTATTTAACTCATGTAAGATGAATTTTAGCAGCGATTGATGAATATTACTTCTGAATTTTTAGGGTTAATTTTTCAAGACCTATTTAACTCATGTAAGATGAATTTTAGCAGCGATTGATGAATATTACTTCTGAATTTTTCAATTTTACGTGTGAGAGTGATTCTTGCATTCTTTAGTTCTTGAACAAACTGAATCTGACTTATCGAAGATTAACTGCCTTTGTGGCGTCATTCTACTCATTCCAATAGTGCTGGTGCCTTAGGGTAGTTTTTTATTGTGTCACACTCCTATCAGACCTATTTCGGCTTTCCAAGATCAGATCTCATTATTTATTGTGGCTTGTGTGACCACGTGATCACGAGGTTCATATCAAAACTTATAACATTTGTAAGGTATAACTCGACTAATTAGCAACCAAATAGGTTAGCTAGAGTTATAAGCATCCATGTCAGATGATTGATGATGAGAACCAACCCAATATTAAACTTAGTCATACAAATAACTCATTGGTGGTGCCAAGTGAGTCTATTACAAGAGCTAGGGTAAAGAGATTTAAAAAGTGATTAAATAAGTTAGTTTAGAGCGCATGAAGTAAGATGGACCTCGAGGGATAAATGATGCCTATGAGCTTAAATGACAACCTCTAATTCATCTAATCCAAGTCCAAAAAGGATCTCATTCAAGTTTTGAAAAGGAATGATGTGTTATGCCCAATGTCAACCTTGATTTGAGTTTATTTCTCCTAATATTATATGGAGTCTAAATCAACATATTTTATACGATCCAGACATCGTCTAATTCAGAATTTGATATAAAGTTTCATATTGTCCAATTTTACGTTATTGAGTATATCTTCATATTTAACCATTGGATTGAGCTAACACTTCTAGAGCTATGTTTCTATATGGGGATGAAATTTCAGATGAATCGGAGTTCAGAAAGGCTTTACGATATAGATCATAACAACCTCTACGAGTTTTGTTATTTAGTTGTTTTTGGGCAACAAAAAAAGTTTATTTGGAGTATATGTTGGGTCTTATTTGATTCATATTAATACATATGAGTTGGATCACATAAGGTCTAAAGGTGGCTTGAGTTAATTAAGATGTTGAAATCAGATCAGGTTTCCAAGTCAATTTGGGACTTCTTAGGAATGACAAATCTAATACTAACATATCTAGGATATTAATTTTAGATTTTTATTCTTTTCTTATTCTTTTTTGGACTATTATTATATATTTGATAAATTTTGTAAATGATCTCAAACCAGCCATTATATATTTGATAAATTACAGCCATTATATATTTGATAAATTTTGTAAATGATCTCAAACCAGCCTTCATATGGGGATCCATTAGGATTATTTGAAACATTATATAAGTTAACTGTATGCTGCAAACCTGACAGCTATGGATTAATACAATAAACTTGTGTTTTGCGTGGTACAATATGTTTTCTTTGTCAGGACAAAGATCAAATATGACTTATCAAGGTATAACTGACATTGTGGTGTCATTCAATAGTGTTGGTTCTTTATGATAGGTTTTTATTGTGTCACATTTCTTAAACTTGATTTTTTATTTTTTTAGGGAAGTATCATCTTCGTTGGGGGTTGCTTGACCATGTGATCAAGAGGTTCACATCAATACTATTTTTCTAAGGAAGCAAGAAAATTGTTCGAGATTACTTTCAAAAGAAGTGATGATTTTTAGCATTCAAAATAAGAAGTTTCATAGTCTACAAAAAAACTAATGAGATGCCAAATTTGTTTTCTAAGTTAGGGGGTTATTTAATGATTCTTCTATTATAAGAAGGAAACCTAAAAGGCAACAACATTGAAGGCAAAATCAGATTTCTTTGTCTTATTTTTATGTGGCTACAATATAATTTTTTTATTTTAAATTTGTATTTTGTGTTTTAGAGTTAATAAACATCAATTAGGTTTAGATACTTAGGGATTTGGGTATGACTGTAAGTGGGCTTTATACAAGTCCATATCTTTGGGTACTCTAGGTTTAGCTTAGGTTAAAAACATTTATGTCACCTAAGTTTTTGATCATGTTTATGCTTAATGATATTCAGATTATAATTGCAACTTTATGTGCTTGTGAGGGTGATAATTTTCTCTTTCTTATTTCTTTAAAGGACTAAAAATGACTTTTCGAAGTTCAATTGACTTTGTGGAGTTAATTCATACTTCTTGTTCACGAATTCCTATTCGTTAGATGAGAGTTCGAATTCAAGAGTGTTGGTGCTTGGATACAAGTTATCTTTGTGTCACACTTATATCAAATCTAATAAAGAAGTATTGTAGAAGGCTAATGCCAAATACGATGAGGAAATACAATGAGTTTGATATTAAACACCTTTGTGCTAAATGTTCGAATAAGGTAATGATATTCCTAATCAAAGAGAGATTTACAATACAGTTTTATGATAAGTTGCAATGGATGAAATATGATCCTCACACCATCATAAATAAGATTAACGACAATGCTTTTGTTATTGATCTACCAAATAATATGAGTATTTCTAGAATTTTTAATGTTTGAGATGTTTATTGTTTTTATGATGGTCAACCTTTATATCTAGAGCTTGGAGTTGACTCAAGGTTAAGTCTTTCAAAAATTAAAAGGGAATAAAATGGAACTTATTGCAAACACATTTATAGGCCAAATAGACAAAGTCAAGTCTAAAACAAAATCCATGTAGAAGCCGAAACACATGAGGCATGAAACCTAACATAAACAATGATAATATAAAATTCAATCATTAGACCGGGCCCATGAGTTATTGTTTTGCCTATTTTAATTATTTCTCCTATTTAATTTTGTTGTTTCATTATTTGTTATCTAGTTGACTCTGGTTTCTTGTTTATGTTGGTTTTAGGCTTTAATTGAACAATTTTGGTGTTGTTTTAACATCAAATTATTATTTGGATATTTTATATAAAAAATATAATAGGGTTTTTCTATTCCTTTATAATTTTTAGAACTATAACTTTAGAGTTCAAGAATTCTATGGTTTTAAAAAAAACTAATTATGTCTTAATATTTAGTAGTTAGGGTTTAAGAGAATTCTATGGACTAGTGATTGTCTGGATAAATAGTAAAATGTTGAACGTTTTAGCTGAGAGTATTAATAGTTGAATTAAAATGTCAATAAATTATAATGTAGAGTTGATGCATAAAATCCTTAAGTGTTAATTTTATTTGTTTTAGTAGACTAACTTCATTATTAAAATACTATTTATTATAATAGTGTTTGATGTTTTTGTTTGCTTTTTTTTTCTTAGGAAACCTTCAACAACCAATTTTTTATTCTTTAATATTAGGTTGTTTTCAGAATTTTACTTTGTATTTGTTTTTATTTCTATTGAATTATATATCAGTTTCATGGATTTTGTTTTTTTTCCTATAATACTAGATTTGTTGGATGTGGGACTTTATATTTTCTTTTAATTGCCTTCAATAAATGTATTCCAACCTCATTATTCAAGTTACATGTTAACATGTTAACCCAAGTTAACTTGAGTATTTTTGATTATTTTTTTAATTTTCTTTTTAGATTTTATCATTAAATATTGAATTAGTTGAAAATTGATTTTATTTTTTTTGCTTTCTATGAGGTTGGTCCCGATCTCATGACACGAGTTACAACTTTGATAAATTGATTGGAGTTGAATCTGTTTAATTTTTTTATCATTTTTTAATTGAGTTTTGTAAAAAAAATTATAATTTGTTTTTCATAGAATTATCTTGATTTTATAACTCGGGTTGTGAGTTTGAAAAGTTAACCTAAGTTGACTCTATTATTATTTTTGAATTATTTTTGAATTGAATGTTTTTTCTCTCACTTTCTTCCTTTAATAACTCAATCCTTTTTTTATTCTTTTTTTCTCAATTTCATTTTTTATGTTAAGCTATTGAGCTTTGCGATGTTTTTTTTTTTAATTCTCTTTTTATAGAGTTATCATAATATTATATTTTTATTTTTTCTCTTATGATTTCAACCTTCAACATTAGATCTATTAAAAATAGAGCTTCATAATGTTTTATTTGTTTTTTTTATGAAGTTATCTCTGTTTCATAAATCACATTCGAGGTTTAACAAGTTAACCTTAATTGACTTAGTTTTTATTTTTTATTTTTTTAATGTCTTTCTTTAACATTGAACTAGTTGGAACTAAGACTTTATATATTTTATTTGTTGTTTATAGAATTATTCCAATCTCATGATCAAAAGTTTTGATTTGACAAATTAACTCGGGTTGACTCAATTTTTTAATTTTTTTTCTTCAATTTTTTCTCTTAATACTGGGTTGATTAAGAATTTTTGTTGATTAAATTTTTATAGGATTATCATGGTCTTGTGATCTAAGTTGCAGATTTGAAAGATTAACCTAATCAATCCAATATATTGCAGTCTCAATATTGAAAAACAATCTATCCATTATATAATGATATCAATATTTTAAAAATATAACATTTAAAGTGCATCATACTTTGAGTTTGTGATTGAAAGTTTTTTTAATTAGAAAAAATATTATTAACATTTGGATAATTGTTTTTATATTAAAAAAAAATGATCCAACTTGCAACACTATGTAGGTAATGGTTTAGTTTCATCCAAGGTAGTCAAAATCGAGATTTTGACACGAATCGGAAAGGGCTCCGAAAAATCGGATCGTAAAATCGTAAGATCGTACCCGAATTTTTTCGTACAAAAATCGTAAAATCACAGTTAAAATCGTGTAGGTAGAAAAATCGTAAAATCGTAAAATCGTAAGTAAAATATTTCCGAATATAATATAACATAATTATGGCCATAAAACTTCATTAGTTAAGGTTCATGCATGATTCAAAATAATTGAAAAATACATTACAAAACAATTATGTCCATAGAATTTCATTAGGTAAAAATTAACAAACTAAAAATAAATATTTTGTTGATGTGAAATATAAATTAATTAATGTTATTTATTATCTTAAATTAATAGGATTTTAAAAAAAATATTTTTTATGCTAACTATTTTTTATGCTTATTATTATTATTATTTTTATTATTATTATAAACCCCCAGATGATTATTATTATTATTATTATTATTATTATTATTATTATTATTATTATTATTATTATTATTATTATTATTATTATTACCCCTCCCCCGTATAAACCTAATTTATTATTATTATTATTATTATTATTATTATTATTAATTTATATAACCCCCACCCCCCGAAACCTATTATTATTATTATTATTATTATTATTATTATTATTATTATTATTATTATAAAAACCCCAACCCTAATTCCCTTACCTAGCCCCCACAGTGCCCACACACATCTCCCTCCCTCCCTCCCTCCCTCCTTGTGTCGCCGCTCATCTCCCTCTCTTTTTTACGATACGGGAAGCAACCAGCCTCAATTGCTTGCTACAGCTCTGCCCTCATTCTCAACTTTTAGGCAAGCTCAACACTTTCTGAGGTCGAAAGAATGCAAGCATTGCCCTTTTGCTGCGCTCAGCTTCTATAAAAGGTCCCCAAGTCTATGCTTTGTTGTTCCTTCTCCCATCTGACTTCGAACCTGGATTATCACTCAGCAAACCTGGTTGCGCACAGTAGAATATGATGAACTCGTAAAATCGGACCGATCCGGTCCGATTTTACGAGTCAACCCGAGTTTGACCGGTTTTGATTTTTCTTCCGGTTCAACAGGTTTGCTGAGCCAACTCGCAAACTCGTACGAGTTTGCGAGTTGACTCGCGAGTTTGACTACCTTGGTTTCATCTATTCAACCTAAACAAAATTAATTCTAATTTAATTATCAAATGTCAAAGATTATTAAGAATTATGTTTTTATGAAAAATAATTTGAAATCTCAAGAAAAGAAAAAAAAATTATTACAGATCAATTTTGGATTTTTTTTATTCCGTCAAGATTTATTTTTAAAATAATCAAAGTTTATATTTGAATCATTCTTAATTATTTTAAAATATTTCTTAGCATTGTCGGATTTTGTTCATCTTACTAAGATTTTTGAAAATTTTAATTTGCTCAAAGTAATTAAATTATTTTTTATTTCTTAAATACTTCTAGAAACTTGAATGGCTAAGTGTTTTCAAATTGTTTTAGCATTTTGTAAATCTTATTTGTTAATATTGTTCAAACTTTTAATGGTTGAATACTGATAGATTTTTTTTTATTTAGTCTAACTGAGTTAAACTGAATAAATTTTATAAATTCAAAATTAACTCTAGGCAAATCTTTTTTACACAAGAATTTGTTTACAAATTTAAAAACACATGGGTGATTTTTGGTTTTTGTATAGTGGAGTTTCATTTTAATTATTATGTTTAATTAGTGTTTTTGAGATAAAAAAATAAAAAAAAAGAATTTATTAAAGGAAACATAAAAATAAACCTATTTTTCAAGTAGGTGTATATTATTTTAAAATAAAAAGAACTCGGAAGAACTATACACTAGCTAATTATTAAATAGTCAAAGTTTCAAAAAGTCAACATTGAGCAAGTATTTATAACCGCGTGAGCGTACCAGATCCGCGCGTCCAGTCCAGGTAACACCCACCAAAAAAACAATATCTCTAACCAAGTCCCCTTCAATTTCTAATATATTCACACTCCGACCACACTTGCCATTTTCAATTTTCATTCTCTCTTCTTCTTTAATTATCTTCAACGATGGCGAGAGGTGCTTCTCAATCGCAAACCACCTCCTCTTCTTCATCTTCCCGTGCTGGAGTCACGGCTCCTCGCGGCTCCGCTGCCGCTACTGCTGGGATGCGTCGTCGCCGCGTCGTATCCTCCGGATCCTCCTCAGGCGGTGGTGGCGGTAGCGTAACCGGAGGCCCTAGCGGCAACATACTTCGATTCTACACCGATGATGCGCCGGGCTTGAAGATCTCGCCCACAATAGTTCTGGTGATCAGTCTCTGCTTCATTGGCTTTGTCACTGCTCTCCATGTCTTTGGCAAGCTTTATCGCAGCAAGGTTAGTCCCTGAGCGTACAACCCGAATAATAAAAGGATTGCTTCTATTTCGGATCTTTGACTCGGAAGTTGAATGCCTTATTCCTTTTTTTTTTTAATTTTGATATTTCTGTAAATAATCATGACAAAAAAAAAGTTGCGGATAATTTTGTTTCTTTTGCTCTGGATATTATTGGGTACTTTTAAAGTATTTTCTTATGGGCTTGATTTTGTTGATTAATTGTTTTTGGCAATTGATTCAATTGAACATGTTAGAGAGGTTATTACCCAGCCAGGCATCCAGCTAGATTTGCCTTTTTTTTTTAAGAAAATTAATCGAGGAACATCCGGTTAGAGAGGTGTTTTTGGTCCTGGCGGCTGCTGCGGACGAATTTAAATTTAAGAAATCAATTACTGTATGTATATATCGGAGTGGCAGCACAAGAAAATGAAATAAAATCGTAGAAGATAAAATGTTCAGCCTGATGCAACCAGCTATATTTAGGATTTATTATTATTCATTCATTCAAATGGAAAAATTTATCAGTAGCACTGTTGTGTCCAACAATAATTACTGGTAGCTTCCTGCCAAGAGAATTAGAGAGGTCGGTAAATGCGGCAGTCCTGTGTCTCACCCCCCACCCACCCGCCGGTGAAAATGGCAAGTTGCTAGCAACAAGCATTTCTTGCCTGAACCCAGATGAGCCATGAATAAAAGGGAATCTACTAAGTATCACCATTTTAGGAGCATCACCACCCCAGGGCTGGAATCAGAAATTTATGATGGATGGGGGTGCCAATTGGATAATACGGACATGGCTTGAACTTAAAATTCAAGTATAATGCTGGTGTCTAAGAACTTAAAATTCACTTGCTCGTACTATTAAGAAAAAGATACTGTAAATGGCTTAACCTAATGGTTTGGCTGTTATTTTTGTGATCAGCTGTCAATTTGCTCCTGTATATTCAATTCAATAAATTCGCCTCAATTTAGTTGATTGAGGTCAATTATTAAAATTTATTTATATCAGACGTTCAGGATAGAGAGAGACAGAAGGAGAAAGTAAAAACAAAAGAAAAGAAATTAAAGGCAGAATTATATTCTCGCCAAGATTTGTGTGTTTTGCTCTTTACTTTGTATTTAATTTTCTTATCCAAAATTATAAAAGCTTGAATAAATTTTTTTATCCAAAATTATAAAAGCTTGAATAAATTTTTGTCTAAATTATAAAAGTAATGATGCAATGTCTACTATGCAAGGAGTATTAGGATCCCATATTTTCACTGAATTGTTTGTCACTGGTGGTTATAGTAAGTGGGAACTTACTATCTGATCCTGCCAGAGTTTTTACAGAATCTGGAAATCTGAAGTTAAAAGAAATCTCGGTGGTATGTGAGATTGCACGGACTCGAGTTTTTCTATGTCGTTTAAGGAGCCTACGGCACCAGAAACTAGGCTTGGAAATGCATTATCGTTTGGCGCAAACATGGTTATACCATCGGTTGAGCTGAGAAAATAACTGGGTATTCACATGGGTAGCTTTCATCGGGCGGACAAAGGATAGAAGCGGCCAGCTTTTAAGAGGATTTGGAGCTGGGGTTGCTGCGGCATTCGTGCTGATGCGAACATCTTGATCACGTGGTCAAACGATTTTTAACGAAGATAATACTCTTCTAAAAAAGCTGAAAATCAAGTTTGAGAAGTGTATCACAATGAAAATATGTCATAAGGTATCAATACTATTGGAATTGAATCGAATAATGTCACGAGGTCAGTTATGTCATAAGTCAGATTTGATCTTAGTTTAAGCAAAGAAAACGTGTTGCATCACGCAAAACACAAGTTTATTTTATTAATCCATGATTGCTTGGCTTGCAACATACAATTAACTTATATAATGTTTCAAATAACTCTAATGGATCCCCATATATGAGCTGATTTGAGTCCTCTTACAAAATTGACCCAAATATGAAATAATAATCCAAAAACTAATAAAAAAATAAAAATAAAAATATTCAAAATTAATATCCTAGATATGATAGTATCAGATTTGTTCTCCCTAAGAAGTCTTAAATTAACTAGGAAACCTGATTTGATCTCAACATCTTAATTACCCTAAGCAAATTTTAACCCCATGTGACCCAAACTCATATTCATTAATATGAACAAAATAAGGCTCAACATACGATCCAAATATGCTTTCTTTGTTGCCCCAAAAAAATTGAACAATAAAATTTGTAGGTTATGATCGATATGGCAAGGCCTTCTTGAACTCCTATTGATATGGAATTTCATATCCACATTGAACCATAGCTATAGAATCGTTTGGTATTGTATCCAATGGTTAGATATGAAGATATGCTCAATAAAGTACAACTTGATAGTATAAGATTTTACATTAAACTCTAAAATTGGATCTTATTAGGTGCCTTTGTCTGAGTCACTATTGGTGACTTCGGTGATTGGCAAAATGTTCAGGAGAAACTATTGATGCAAACCTCTTGATCATGCGGTTAAACAACTCACACGCAAAGACACTAATTCCTGGAAAGCAAAGTAAATAAGGTTTGATCGGAGTATGACACAAAGATAACTTGTATCTACGCACTAACACTACTAGATTCAAACCCCTACCCAACAAATAACAATATGCGAACGAGTAGTATGGACTAGCGCCACAAAGTCAGTTGAACCTTGATAAGTTGTTTTCAGTCATTTAAAGAACCAGGGAAGAGAAAATTCTCACCTCACAAGCACAAAAGGTTGCTACTATAATCTCAATGTCATTAAGCATAAAAAAAAACATGATCTGAAACTTAGGTAACAAATGTGTTTTTAACCTAAACTAAACCCTAGAATACCTAAAGATATGAACTTGTATAAAACCCACTTACAATCAGACCTAAATCCCTAAGTATTTAAGTCCAATTGATGTTTATAAACCCCAAAACACAAAATACAAATCATAAATAAAAATTTAAGTTGCAGCCACATAAAAATCCTTCATTCTTTAGGAAATAATCTAGGTTTGAACTCTATGTCATATTAGGAAAATTAAGCTCAAATCAAGGTTGTTATAGGGCCTAACACATCAGTCATTTTCAGAACTTGAATGGACCCTCCTTGAACTTGGATTAGATGAACTAGAAGCTACCCTTTTAAGCTTTATAGGTGTCATTTGTGCCTCTAAATCCATCTTACTCCATGTGATTTTAACCAGCCCATTCAATACTTCTTTAAATCTTTTTGTCCTACCTCTTGTAATAGCTCACTTGACATCATCAATAGGTCATTACGTGATTATACTTGGTGTTGGGCTAATCCTATCAATTATGGAAGAAGAGGAGACAGAATAATAAGACATATGGTTGCATTTGTGGGCAGACGTGTGGCCTGTATTGCACAGAATAAAAATATAAGTCGGTAAAATTTTGTTTCTTCAAGCGTTTTGATTTGCAAGGAGCTAGCTAGGGAGAGGGTGTGTGTGTGTATGATAGCTAGCCTGTAGGTGGAGAGAAGTGAAGTAAGGTGTTGTGGTGCAATTTTAGTTACAGGAGAGTAGGTTATCTTAGTCAGGAAAAGGTGGAGGAGGGCATCCATTGGCTAAAACTCTTGCTGCTAGATATACATTTTATCCATTCACTTTGAAAGGTGAAGATTAACTTCAATGTTTCAGCAACCAGTTTGCTTGCGAAGGCAGCAAAACCGTGATGATAATTTTAGAGCTGAGGTCTGTCTGTCTGTCTGTCCGCATCAAACAGATAGTCTAGATTCTTCACCCAGTCTCCCTTTCACATAGCCTAGCTTGTTAATTCTCATGGTTTTTGTTTTTAAGCACTCCGAATCAAATCCCAATGTGCAAATTCTCATGGGCCGGGTGTGCTCTCTGCTTCTTTGCTGCAGCTGCTACTGCTGTGTTTTCTGGTCAGCATGTCATCATAAATTATCAAGAAAATGTTTCGTTTAAAATCTTAAATTGACAGATAAAGTTGTATAATATAATTTATATTGTACTTTAATATACTCTCTCAAATGAAAGTCTTTTGAGCTTGAAAATTTTACACAGACTCACACTATTTTGTGTTTGATTTTTATCAAATAAAATAAAAGGGATGAAAATCAAACTCGTGACTGTTGGGTCAACAAAACTCTGATATCATGTAAAAGAACTATCTCATCTAAAAACTTAAACTAATAAATAAAATCTCAAAATATAATTTATATTATTTTTAAGAGCACCAATAATCAATTCCATACATTCAAATTGATTGATTTAATAATATTGTATTTCTAAAAAAGAGAATTGGTTCCGTAATCATGTGTTAAGGAGGGGAGAGAAATGGGGGCAAGCCTGCGAAAAAGTTGGTAAAGGTTGGGCTGTTAGTAGTTCTAATCACAATTGTAAAAAGTGTTAGCTGATTCATACAATACCTTTTGTAAAAAAAATCTTTTATGTGACGTTGATATTCTTTTTGAAAGTTCAAACGCTTCATTTTTATAACTAAAATATTACCGTACACTTTATTTCTTAGCTATTTTATAACTATCTTAGTTTTATTTCTTATTATTACGTTGCTTCGTTTTATTTCTTCGCTATTTCTTACCAGCTTCACTATTTATATTCTTCAATATTTACTTGATCTGTATTTTTATAAATTATTCCAGTATGTTTAATTTTATCTTATTTTTATAAATTATTTTAGTTTGTTTTAAGTTATTGCAATCTAAAAAAACATCATGTTATTTGGTTTATGCTTGGTTTTACAAATATTTATTCTTGCTATTGTATAATAAGTATAAAACATTTTTAAAAATAAAGTTTTTAAATTCAATAAAATCCGTAATCTAGATGTTACTTTGTGGGTTAGGCCGCAAAGCTCAAGTTAATATAATATATCATTATCATAATATTAAAAAAAGATATCATTTTGATTTACTTTTAAACTACTAGTTGATGAGATGCCTAGGGACAAATCAAATAGAACTTAAACACCATTTAATTTTAAATCTAGGTAAGGCAAGAAGATCGGGTTGTGAGGTTGATACAACTGCATTACTCGATAGTCTTACCTATATTTACCTAGTATTTTACCGATGTTTTATATATAAAATACCTTGAAATTTATTTTTTTATGTTTTGAAGGTATTTTTGGATGAAAGATTAAAAAAAAGAAAGTAAATTAAAGTTAATTAATAGGTTTGATCTTCAATCGATGTTTTATGCATAGCTTGAGCTATAGAGGTCAAAATGAAGTGATTCCAGTGGCATTAGAAATTTGACATCCATAACTTCCAGGGAATATATGGAAAGAAAAATAAAGAAAAAGCATGGAAATCACAACTTTCAAAGTCAAATCTAGCATTTTGTGAGTGCTAACCTTCGACCATTACAACTTAAATATCTTGAGCTACAAGCATCCATTTGATGTAAACTCAATTGCTTTGGGTTCGTGACTCAACTAAATATATTATCACCTAGTTTCAGCACAAAAAGATCTCATATGAGATAAATATGAGTTTTCTAAGATGACATATGAATTCTGCCAGCAGACATGTTTTATGAAGAAATAAGTCCAAATTATGTCTCAAAGCATCTGAACCGTCATCCAAGTTTTTATTTCGGTAATTTATCTTCTTAAAGTCAAATATTGAAAATTTCATGCAAGACTATTTTTTTTTAAGAAACTATTCATTGAAGTATTTAAATGTAAAAATATATACATAAGAGAAGACTATTTTGTAAAGTATGGACTAAAGTTTTTTAGGCTATAAAAAAAAAGGAAAGAATAAAAGAGAGCAGGGCGACCAGAATAGAGAAACACAAATTCTCCCTCCAAAGAAAACCCAAATTCAATCATTTTTTCATCTTTTGTAGTAGTTGTTGAATAGATATAGAATTATAGAAAATTCTCCCAAATTATAAATCTTTTGATCATTTGTTTGCAATCGCTTCTAGAATGAGATACAGAATTGAAGGAATAGAAGCTAGATAGAAGATATTTATCAAGCAGCATATATATTGTAAAATTAAGGGAAACGGTAGAATTTTGGGGCAGATTAAAGACAAAAAACTCATTCTTGAGTAATTAATCACAAACTTGAATGATACAAAATCAATGGGGATGACAGGAAAATGTCAATTATTGAAACAGTACTGATCTCCATCCATCTTAATCACAAGTACCATGCATCGCAAACTCCACAAAATCATAGCAAATTTAAAAAAACATGGAAAAGGGACCAGAAATATATGCCACCCAGACCAGGCCCCAGCTCACGTAACTCATGAATATATTATTGCAGCAAACGCACAGCTGACCGCAAGAAGCAACGCATTGTCATGCAGAAATAGTTGCGTTGGAGCAGCAGAAATATCCTTCGGAGCAGTGGGACTTTCCACACCGGGTGCTGCTTTCCCAGGCTTTCCCAGAGCTGGTTCAGGAGCCGGAGCTGGAGGCTTGGGAGTGAATATGTCCAACGGATATAGTACCTTATCAAGCTGATATATAGCAAGCTGGCTGTCGGTGTATACAGTGCCTGATATGCTTGTATTTGTCAGCCCTGAACTTATATTCACGAAATTCCCGGTGGTGGTGACATTTAATGTCACCCTGGGACCTGTCCCTGCCTGTGTCCTCACAGGGTTACTCACTGTCTGAAACTGGGAAGTTGATATGAACGCAGGTAATACGTGAAACTTCACCAACTCAGTCTTGTCTTCATCGCTTAAAGAGTTGAGAAAGCCTGCTTTGAGGCTCGAAAATGCGCTGTCAGTTGGTGCCAGGATTGTTATTCCATTGTTTGTGTTGTTCAGCTCCTTGTTTAACTCGGTGTCTTCCGTTGTAGCTTGCATCAGGCGGGCGAAGACTGTGAAGTGCCCGGCCTTTTGCAAGATTTTATTGATATCGACGGGGCCGGGTGAAGTAGCTACCTGCGCAGATGGTGCTTGTGAAGAGTCTGCAGGCGGTGCCTTCACTGGTGTCGTAGGAGGCGCCATAGCCGGGGCTGCGGCCGGTGACTGGCATAACGTTTTAGTACAATGGAGGAAGAAAAGGATAAGAGACAACACTGAGATGAAAGATTGTGGCCTCATCTTCTCTGTTTTGCTGCAGTGGCGGCCTCTACTCGAGTGGATTTTAAAATGGAGGTGTACTTGCAGAAGCGTCTGGTGTGGTGATATGATTACGAGGACAGCTAGGGTTTATATAGTGGTCTGGTGAAGATAAGAGGATCAGGTTAGGTGCAATGTAGGATTACACAAACACAGTGACTATATTTTCTCAATCATCTTTACGGGGAAGGTATGAACTGGTGAGACAGATATAACACTAGCTAGAATCTTGCTGTTGTAGTTAGGGTGTGAAATCAGGAAAACTAGGAGGATATTTCAAGTGGGTGTGCAGGCAAAACTTTATGATGCATGAATGAATTTAGATGGAGATTGTCCGGGTCAGACAGGAACCATTGCATGCTGTATCACTCACATTACCATCACTACAAAAGCTAAAACATATTATTTTGATAGCTATAATAATTGTGACAATTTAACAATTATAATAATAACAATGACAATAATAATAGAAATAATTCATCAGTTAATGTTATTTTTCTTAAAGGTTGACTTTTGCGTCTTTTTTATGTGATATTTCAGATCTAATATTGCACAAATAAAAAATATACGAAGCTACATATACAAAACAGGTGAAAACATTTGGTCAAGTTATCTACAAATAAAAAATATGAGTTACTTGCACTGCGCTTCATCGCAGACAAAACTAAATTTTATAACATGTCAAAAAATATTAATGGTTCATGATTTTTTTTTTAATAATGCTATACATTTGAGCGAAATAATCAATCTACAAGACTTTGAATGATTTAATTCTTTGATATATTCATTTTATTATAAATAATGCATTTTATATAATGACAAATATTATTTTAATGGTTTGTTCTCTTAAAAATAATTATATATTTTGGTATTTATTCAATATTAACGCCTTAAAAAATATAACAAATAACTAACAATTGAAGATTAACTATACATGCATAAGAGAAGGTTTTACTTTCATTTCACATCACCAAAGATGAACTTTGTTTTTTAACCAAAGCTACATTTAATACAAATATAAATTCTATAAAAAATTAAAAGTCAAAACTAAAAGTATATATACATAAATATAAACAAATTATTTAGAATTATACCGAAATTACTGAAAAATAAATGGATTGAAACTAAATCAAAAAATAAAAGAATTATTTATTTTTTCCTTGCAACACTTTTAATTTTTTTTAATTGAATCCTTCGGTTAAAATTATTTACATATTTTGTTTTCATTTCGACCCATATACTTTTAATTCTCTATTTTAATTCCTTTATTTTTTAGATATATTTCTAAATAATCTCTATTTTTGTCCATGTTTATATATATATACGCTCTTAATTTTGGTTTTTAATTCTAATTTTTCCTCATTTGTTTAGGTTGTATTTTGTAGAAAAATTTAATCCTTAGATTTTAGGTTGTTTTATTTTTAAAAAAAATTGCAATATTTTTATGTATAATATTTCAAATCTAATATTATGTAAACAAAAAAAAAAGAAGAGGCAACACATAAACAAAATGCGTAGACAAATTTGCCAATTTATCTACAATTAAAAAATATATGAACCACTTCCCCTGCATTTCGATTACAATTTTCATTTTAGGTGGGGAAAAAACTTATTTATAACATATTTTATCTATTAAAATTTTACTAATTAAATATTATGACAACTAATTACAATACGTAAACAATAAAACAGTTTACTAGACAGAAAAAAAGTCTAACACTGTGCGCGGGCAAGTTAGCTCAAGAAAGTGGATAATTCTCTTCATTTTAGCTGATCGACAATTTGCTTGCTAAAAAACAAGGGATATTTCACTTTACTTGCCTTGAGATTTGATCTCCGAGTATGCCCACATACGAGATTAAGCACCGAGGGATACTTTTTTATGATTTATTTTTATAATAAGTTAGTAAATGCATGATCTTAGAAACATATCGACTGTGCTTTAAAAATAATAAAGCGTGTGATGATGGGCAATTCAATCAGTTTATTTTTACAATTTATTGGGATAAATCCTTGATTTTTTTATATCTATATGTTTATATATTTTCAATAGGCTTTAATTTGGAAGAATAAAAGGCACTCAAATAAAGGAAATTGTTTTTTAATCAAAAGCAAATATTTGTTGGATAATTGATTTCAACTCAAGACTAATTCCATATATTATATATTTGAGATTGAATTTGGATGCTTAAATCAAACTTGATTATAGTTATAATTAGATTATTAACTTCCGTTGCACTATAACTTAGATCATTTTTTTAATACAAAAAATATATTCAAGCAATGTGAACTTGTTCTCTAAAAAATTAATAATAATCATGAACTTAAAATATGATACATATTGGACAAATTCTTATTTAAATATCAATACAGTGATATATTTGATAATATGTTTTTTAAAAGATACTGAGATGATATTTGATCGACTTAAGCTAACATGTCAAATCAATGCACGAGTTATAAAACTATGATAACCCTATAAAAAATAAATAAAAATAAACTATGAAAGACAATTCCTAATCAATACAATGATAAAGGATGGACTTGAAACAAAAATATTAAATTAAAAAAAAATACCCAAGTCAACTTTCCATACCCACAATCCAAGTAATGAGATCAAGATAAAAAATTTAAAAAGCAGATAAAATAAATTATTTCACTTAATCTTCAACTAACCCAATATTAAAAGATAAAATTAAAAAAATTAAAAAATTAACCGAACTCAACTTAGGCTAACTTGTTAAACTTGAAACATAAGACTCGAATAATTTCATAAAAAACAATTAAAAAACTCTATTTTCAACTGATCCAATGTTATGGTTGAGATCTAGAGAAAAAAGTTAAATTCATGAGATTGGGTTAGTTTTGTAGAAAGCAAATTGAAAAAAAATTACAAAGTTTGATTCCTAAACAACCTAATATTAAAGGATAAAATTGGAAAAAAATAGTAAATAAAAATAATTGAGTTGTTGGAGGGTGAAACAAAAAAACTAACCAAATAAATAAATTAAATCAACTCAAGCTAATTGTCAAACTCGTAACCTAGGTTATGAGATTCAAATAACTACATAAAAAAAAGTGAATTAAATCAACTTGAATTAATCTGTTAAACCTGCAATTCAGTTCATAAAGACCGAAATTATCTTATAGAAAGTAAATTGAAAAAAAATAATCATGAAATCCAATTTTCAACCAGCTCAATATTGAAAAATAAATAGAAAAAAAATCAATTAAAACAAAACAAAATTAAAACAACCTAGGTTAAAATGTCACTTGGATCATGAGATCATGATAAATTCATGAAAACAAAAACAAATCATGAATTTGTACTTCCAATAAATCAATTAAAGATAAAAAAATATCTAAATCTATAAAATTGATCTATAACCAACAAACAGAAAATTGAATTTTTTTAACGGAACTCAATTTTCAAAACAAAGTAATATTAAATGATGAAATTAAAAAACAAAGTAGATTGTTAATGGTTGAATTTTGTTTTACAATAAAACTAGTAATTTAGTCACTCCTAAATATTTTGTTAATATCCAAATTCCAAGGCTTAGAATGGAAAAGGAACCTAGTAGTAGCAACTTGACTTAACAGTCTATAAAGTTATTTTAAAAAAACATAATGGAAATATTTTTTTTTGAAAAAGCTAAAACATAATTTTAAATAATTTCTTTTAGATCAACTCCCTAAATGTATCAACAACTAAAAACATTTAAAGCAAGTTTCAAGTGTACTTGCTAAGTGTCACACTCTCTCAAGAGCACGACGTCGCAGCGACTCTCCGTAGAAGCAGGGATTCATGTTGGAGGTTTTTCTTTTTTTTATGAAAATAGGAAGTCGCCACCTAGTATTATGGTCACTAGAAAACCTAATTGGTTTTTTAGAGATTCTAAGACATGGGACTGACTGCGTAAAGAAAAAGTTTTAACACCCCTAGCATGTCTTATCTTAGGTAAGCTGCTTGGTGTTTGTCTTATGATTGCTATAGTGTTGGTGTGATCTAATGAATTTTACAAGGATAAGGTGCTATATACTTAGGTTCAAAGTCTTAAAGAAAGTAATCTTGTCCAAAGGATCATACATTTAGATATTTTATACAGTGTCAAGAAATATCGATGTAGATCTCTTAAATCTATGTTTGATTTAAAATACTTGTACAGCCTATGAGTTAAGAGACATCTAGGATAGAAATCTAAGGAGATTCAATGTTTTCATTTTTCCCTTTAGTATTTATAGTTGTTGCTACCCAATTTTTGACCTGTTTATTTTTATGTTTCTTAAACAACAAAAAAATATCAAAAATTCAAAAATATCTTGGTACAAGGGCAAAATTGAACAAATTGAGAGTTTAACGGTCAATTAAGGGCTAAATCACGCAAATCAGGAACCAAGAACCAAAATAAAAAAGACGCGCAAGCTGAAGGCTGCTTTTGAAATTGTGGCTAAAAAAACTCTACAAATAGAGTTGATTATAACCATATGGGGGACAAAAAAAACATACATCCAAAAAACCCTAAAACCAAAAAAACCCTAACCCTAATTTTTTCTCTCTAAGGGGTTGCAGCCACTAGCCCCTTTGGGGGCAGCTGTAACCCCCTCCCCGCCATTCCCTCTCCTTCACTCTCATATCCTCCCCACTCTCCTTCCCTTGCTGTCCAACCCTTCCCCGGCGAGACTCAGCCTTTGTTTTCTCCTCCCTTCCCGTCAACTCTTTGCTCTGGGAGTTGCTCCCCTTTTCTTGCTAGCCTTCCTCTGCATCTCCCGCCAGCTACCATTCTAGCCTCTCCTACCTACTTCTCTCAGCCACAACCCTGACCAACTAGCTGCACCCCTCAGCCATCCCTCTTCCCCAGCCAACTAGCTGCACCCCTCAGCCATCCCTCTTCCTCTCCAACTGCGTTGAAAGAAATGTTAGAAGTTGCAGAGGGAAAAGAAATAAGAGAAAAAGAGACAGTCTGGTTATAGAATTTCCAGAGTGATTTTCTTATTCATCCTCACGCCTCTTTTCTTGTGTTACAAGCTAATACAAGACCTACATATATACAGGTTGCCTATTTCTCGTACATCCCACGAGAAAGGAATGAAAAATATATAGTTGCCTACAATACCTGCATGTCAGGTTTGGCAGGAAAAACAGAATAAAAAGCATAACAGAAATTGCAGCTGCAAAATAGCAAAGGACCATTATCCTTTTTCTTCTAACAACTTCTAGTCATTTTCATTCTTCAACATCCCCATTCTCTTTTCTTATCCTTCTCTTCTCCTCTCCAGCTCTTCCAACCTCCGCCAGTTCTCCTTCTCCGGCTCTCCCCACCGGATCTGACCCTCAGCTGAACGACTGGCCATCAACAGCCTTGACTGTCAAAACATAGAAAAAAAAATAGATTCGTTGAAGGGTACAAACGAATTGATTTTGTGTGTTGTTGTGTTTGTTGTTTGTTTTGTTTGTTCTTCACAAGTTACCATGATATCACCGCCGGCGAGAAAGGGAGAGAAGGGGAAGAAGCCATCTGCGCGCCGCCCCTGCTCCATTTTCCACCGGCCCCAGCCTCCATCTTTTATCTTCGTTGGCTAGCCTCCTGTTTCCCTTCAACATCGTAGTCTTCCAGCACCAATAGCCTCTTCCATGACAGTCCAACTGGCATTTAAAAGAAAAAACCCAAAAAAACCAAGATCGAAGGAACCGAAACATTGATAGTTGTGTGCTTTGAGTGTTTGCTTTGTGTGTTTGTTTGTTTTGCAGGTCGCCGTGAAGTCCACCACTGGCGAGAGAGTGAAGAGAAGAGGCAGATTCGTTGGCCCCACCATACTGCTGTTCATCGGTGGCTGCGTGTGAGCTGGCACGTCACCAGTGCTCTTGATGTTGCAGCCACTGTTCCAGAACTATTCCTGAGGTCTTTTTTGTAATTTTTTATGTTTATGTGTTTATTTGAATTTTATTTTTTTAATTATTATTTGTAAAATGTAATCAAAAAAGAAATGAAAAAGAGAATGTGTGTGTTGTATTTTTATTTGTAAAATGTAATGAAAAGCAAATGAAAAAGAGAATATGTGTGTGTGTTGTATTTTATTTGTTGTTTTATTTATGTTGTGATCATGGCAGTCAAAATCGCGAGTCAACTCGCAAAATCGTACGATTTTGCGAGTTGGATCCGAAAACCTGGTTGGACCGGAAAGAAAAATCGAAACCGGTCAAACTCGGTCAAACTCGTAGAAAAATCGTTCAAAATCGTAGAAAAATCGTAGAAAAATCGTAGAATAATAATAATAATAAAAAATAATTATATTTAATTATATTTAAATTCATTTTTTAAATTTAAATATAATTAAAAATAATAATTTTTGTACGGACATTTTACGATCTTTCTACGATTTTACGATCCGATCTTACGATCCGATTTTTCGGAGCCCTTTCCGATCCGTGTCAAAATCTCGATTTTGACTGCCATGGTTGTGATTGTTAAGAAAAAAGAATATAAAACTATAAAAAAATGTGTTTTATTTGTACGGCCAAAGTTTTTTTTGAAAAATTACTCTAGATTTAATAACAAGTTTATTAAATCTAGAGAATTTGGCCTATATGGAAATAAATTGCGAAATTAGTTTATGAGAATTAATGGTTAAATTCAGATAGTAAATATTGGACCTACAAGTAGGCTAACATTTAAATATCTAGAAACGATCAAAAAATTCTCAGAGTTATTCTGAGCGGTGACCGATTTTTTCTGAATCGGCCTATATTGAGATAAATCATGAAATTAGTTCATGAGAATTAATGGTTAAATTCAGATAGTAAATTTCGGACCTACAAGTAGGCTAACATTTAAATATCTAGCAACGATCAAAAAATTCCCAGACTTATTCTGAGCGATGATCGATTTTTTCTAGATCAGCCTATATTGAGATAAATCGCGAAATTAGTTCATGAGAATTAATGGTTAAATTCAGATAGTAAATGTTGGACCTACAAGTAGGTTGATATTTAAATATCTAGAAATGACGAAAGAAATTTCTAGAGTTATTCTGAGTGGTGACCGATTTTTTTTTAATCGGAACATTTTTCACGATGCATAAAATTGCGAAAAATCCATCCATTCATTCTTGATAGATGATCCTTTTAAGGCATCTACATGGATCTTTTTTTCTGATATTTTATTTGGGTTCACGAGCTCATAATAAAATTTCAAGCTAGATTTATTCACATGAATAAATACAGCCCATCGAAACGTTGAAAATCATATCAAAAATGCAATGCAGCTTACCTCAGGTAAGGCGTACTAGGGGTGCTAATACCTTCCCTTCACGCAGCCAGTCCCCTACCCTTGAATATCTGACTAGAACAATGCAACCGGGTTTTTGTATCGACCCTCAATAGCCAGGTGGCGACTCCTCAACTCCCTTGCGAGACAAAACCCCTCCTGGGACGCCGCATGGCGACGTGCGACATAATGGAGACTCCGTTGGGGATGATATTGTTTTTTGAAAAAATATTGTACTAAGCTTTGATTATTTTGATGTGTTCGAATTTTTACATGTGCTTATTTTTAGTTATATTTTTGCATTTTTTATTTTTGTTCATATGTACATATGTCCATGCATTGTTAATTTATTTTAGCTATATTCTTGTGGTTTGCGACTTTAAGTTATGTGGGGGACTAGCAGTTTGTCTTATGACTTGAGTCAAGGTTGAAGTTTGTGTAAACCTCAACTCTTCGCTGAGTGCTTAGACTGGTAGTGATTGGTATACGTGTCATCCCATTACCTGTTCAGACCCTATATTGTCTTTACGAGGGTGATCACTGTGACAACAAGAGACCTTGTTTAGAGACAAAAGTAGCAAACTCACCATTTGTTGCCCAAAGATTAGAACAAATCATTAGGGTGTTTTGGCATTAAGGCAAACCCTACTCGAAGCATCTTGAATTCAAGATTTATGGGCGACACAATGATTGTTACTTAAGAAATTTTCATTGTAGAGTTTAAGCAAAAATCAAAATTTTTGTTTATCATGCAATTGTTACGAACATATATCACTCCTTGAAGGGCGAGCCTGTAAAAAACCCAAAAAAAAACAAAAAACATGCATCTACATTTCAACATGCATTCCCACAGTTTGAAATAGAGGTCACTCAATCTGTCATCCTCCGAAGGGTCAAGGGTCGTTGACATTTGACATTGCTAAGAAGAATTCAGACAGATACAGAAACATCATTCATGTTTTTTCTGCAAGCCAACAACAAAGTTCTCTACTCTCCAATGAAATCAGTTGGGACATATGCTCAGATATCATATGCAAAGTGTTAATGAATTCATCAATGGAGATTGTGGAAAATTCAGGTTTTCTTTTAATGAGTGCGGCTACTTCATGTACGAATCCACTTTCAGAAAGCAAGCATTAGTCAAAGAAGTTGTCAATCCATTTAAGTATCATTTGATTTCTCTCCTGATCATGTGGAGTTGTTGTGGCATTAACAAATCAAGGAGTTTTATGCCACCACACACAGTAGACCATGTTATTTTGCGCATAATTCTGTCTTTTAAAGCAAAGATAAATATCTCGAGTGTGAAAACATAATATGGTATTGTCGAATCTAATCCGGTGTCTGAGAGATCAAAGCATGTGCATTGCAAGATTACATTGCTCGACGAAGTGAAATTGCCGCAAAAAGAGTCTTTTTGTCGTACGATGAAATTGTTCATGATTTGCGCATTTTGGTGGTTTGTCTAGAGTGCTTCCTAGCTCGATTCACTTTTTATGTCCAATGAGGAGCGCGGTGGATTTAAAATTTTATGCCTTCCTTATACGACATAATCCAAATGAGAGAGATGAATAGCTTCAAGAATTTCAGTAATCAAGTGTTAAAGTTAATCAGCAAAAGGCAAATCAAGTTTTGTGGAGGATGTTATCATATGCAGTGTCCGCAATAAATCATCACAAGCATAATAAAGATCAATGAGAAGTGACAAGACAAAAATGATTGTTTGAAAAGTATGAGAAAAGTGTCACGTTGTCAATAATTTTCTTATGGAGTTTCATTGATTGTCACTTTGTTTTGGGGCTAAATCATCATTTCATTGAAACATGTGTTTTCCTTGTCTTTTTGTTGTTTTGAAATCAAGAGATGTTTAGCATTCTTATTTTTGACAAAATATTTTGATCAAACTCCAACATGCAAAATTTAAGCTTATCATTCCTGAAAATTAAAAGTGTTTTGATTACAGAATTGACCCAACTTTTGTTAAATGACATGGGAACCAATATCAGTTGACCAAACAATTTTTTTGAGCCCATACACTGAGTTTTTGAACCCCGTCATAGAACTAAGCTTTATCGGTATGCATATGACATGGATTTGGTAGTTATGGACCCGTGAATCATGACTCTTGCACGACCAAATCATTACATTGGACGAGGTCAAAATTTATCAGTTATAACCAACTTTGCTTGAAATGACAAAAGGTCATCTTTGTTTATTCCTTCACTATTCTTGATATATATATATATATATATATATATCCTTGTTAATCCCAATTTGAGCCTGAAAGGATATTTTTTTGGAAAAAAAACCCTACATGGATCACACCTTCACATTGGGGAAAATAAGAGAATTGTAGTTTGAGAACACAGTGACAACATTAGAATCGACAAAAAGGGGGATGTTAAGAACGAAAACCCAACATTGGAGAACAAGTACATTGAGAGAAGACACGGCAAAAATCAAAGGTCGATGCCAAGGACAAGTTCAAAAAAAACAAAAAAAAATATTGAACTACACCATGTCCGTTGGTATCTGTGGTCGAACCTCATCTAGGAAGAAATGTTTTTGAGATTATCGAGACTTCAAGATAAGTTGTCCATCAAATGAAGATCTTGCAGAATTGTTTTGTTAGACTCTATTGAATACAACAAAAGATGGAATAACAATAGAAGACAGATGATGGTTTGAGTTTTAGTATTTCCCTCTAAGTTTGAAATTGTCAATGAAAGGAATGACATGGTTATGGAGCTTTTTAGAGCATTGGTTGATTGATAAAAAATCATGTTAAGATAATTAACGTATTTTCACGTCATTCTTCTACAAACACAACAAGAGAAAGAGAGTTAACAACTAGATGATGGTAATCCTAGGTCTTTGAAACCCTTAAACACCTTCTTAAGTCTATAAATGTCCTTTTCTTTTATAGCCATGAACCATAGCCTCGCTACATGCTTTTAAAAATCCTTCTTGTTCAAGCAAGCAATTTTAACTGATAAGTGGCGCTCTTAAAATTGTTACAGTTTTTTCCATAAGGGTTATAATTTCACGAACTATGTTACGAGTGGTTGTGCATATTGATAAAGTAAGTGTTGAAAAATGAGACAAATTTTCAATTGAACCTCGGGTCTTTACTCAACACTCGAATTGTTTGAGAACCACAAATGATCACCTCATCATGTATCATCAAATGACATACCCCAAAATCAGAGATTAGAATTGAAACACAGAAAACCCATAAAAAAACAATTTCAATCTCACAATGGGTCGATTATTGTTTACAAAATATAAGATAATTACAGGTCTACATGCATTAAATATCATGTGCTGGGTATTTGACCAAATGATTTGATTTTTAACAAATGACATCTCTTTGATTTTATCTCAAGGATTAGACTGTGGATGCACATGATCTTTGAAATTGGTGACTTAATTTCAGAACAAGAAAGACTTACAAACAAACAAAACATTGATCGGATTTGCAGAATCCTTGACGTTGATAGTTCTTGATTATCATTGAATACTCAGTTGTCAAAGGCAACAATGTGGATTTTGAAAGGGATACAAACAATTTCATATCAGCTTGGGGGCAAGGAAACACATCAAATAATGATTCAGTGAAATTCATCAAATTTATAGCAACGACGAATATGTTTTGGTGATAAACAGATGAAGGGATCTTCAAATTCTAAAATATTGGCTTACCCGCAGATTTGGTTGTCTCCAATAAGATGTTATCGCATTGGTGTATTTTGATAAATGTTAAAGATGATGCATGCCACCACGATTGACTGGGGAATAATTTGTTTTGAAGCCCATCGACTCAAGGTTCAGTTCACCGCATGAATATGGGAGACAAAAAAAACCTCGTTAATAAAATTATAATTCTTTGCATGGACTAAGAAGAATTTGTTCAAAAGAAATTGAGTCTACAACGAAGAGTTTTGGATTGCATGATCGAACAATTGCATCAATTCAAGGCACAATTCATCGCATGAATATGGGTGATGATAACATTACATCTCTTCTCACGAGCTAAGAGAAATTTATTGTGGATAGCATTGAGCATGCAATGATGAGTTTGGATGTATTTATGGATGACTTGACAGTTCCATGAAAGTTGATGATGACAAGCTGGAAGAAATACAATTCAATTGATGATAATTCCATGATTGATTGACAATCAAAGATGAGGTCAACACTAGCAAGCCTTACAATGATTGTTAGTATAACTCACACAAATCAAAGAACTGTTATTGAGAGAATCCAATAAAATGGATGACTTGTTACACTCCTTCACGATGAATCAAGCAACACCACACTTGAGGGCAAGGTCAGACTTGATAACCAATGAAAGCAGAGATGATCACAGATAGCCCAGAATAAACGATGTGCTTATGAATGGCATACAACAAACTTCAATGATCCATCTAATCAGAGAAGCCAACAAAGCTTTGGAGATAAGGCAAAGGCATCCTATGACAATGGAGCATCAGAGAAAGGGGACCTATATTTCTCAGGTAAGTATACATGCATCATCATGTATTGCATCTCCATCTTCCATCCGGATAGGTCACCCGTTATAATAAAACCCTCTTCACCATCTTCCATCCGGGTAGGTCACCCGTCATAATGAGACCATCACCATCTTCCATCCAGGTAGGTCACCCATCATAATGAGACCATCTCCATCTTCCATCCGAGTAGGTCACCAATTATAATGAGACCTCTTCACCATCTTTCATCGTGGTAGGTCACCCGTCATAATGAGACCATCTCCATCTTCAAACAGGTAGGTCACTCATTATAATAAGACCATCTTCATCATCTTCACCATTCTCTTTTTCTTTACAATGCTTACTATTTAAAGTTTTTTACAAGACTTTAGTCGTAAGCATTGTAAAGAGGGGGCATCTGTTGCTACCCAATTTTTGACCCACTTATTTTTATATTTAAAAAAACAAAAAAATATCAAAAAAACAAAAATCCAAAAATATCTTGGTACAAGGGCAAAATTGAACAAATTGAAAGTTTAACGAATTGAGGGTTAAATCGCGCAACAAATTAAAAAAAGGCGCACAAGCTGAAGCCTGCTTTCGAAATTGTGGCTAAAAAAAACTTCTATAAATAGAGTTGATTATAACCAAAATGGAAGACCAAAAAAAACATACAACCAAAAAACCCTAAAACCAAAAAAGCCCTAACCCTAATGTCTCTCTCTAAGGGGCTGCAGCCACTAGACCCTTTGGGGGAAGCTGCAACCCCCTCCCCGCCATTCCCTCTCCTTCACTCACATATCCTCCCCACTCTCCTTCACTTGTTGTGTAGCCCTTCCCTGGCGAGCCTCGACCTTTGTTTTCTCCTCCCTTCACGTCAGCTCTTTGCTCCCGGAGTTGCTCCCCTTTTCCTGCCAATCTTCCTCTCCATCTCTTGCTAGCCACCATTCTAGCCTCTCCTGCCTACTTTTCTCAGCCACAACCTCGGCCAACCAGCTGCACCCCTCAGCCATCCCTCTTCCTCTCCAGCTGCGTCGATAACCTCACATCCCCATTCTCTTTTCTCGTCCTTCTCTTCTCCTCTCCAGCTTTCCCCACCGGATCTGACCCTCAGCTGAACGACTGGCCATCGATAACCTTGCTTGTCAAAACCAAGACAAAAAAATAGATCCATAGAAGTGGACGAACGAATTGATTTTGTTTGTTGTTGTGTTTGTTGTTTGTTTTGTTTGTTCTTCGCAGGTTACCATGATATCACCGCCAACGGGAAAGGGAGAGAAGGGGAAGAAGCCATCCGCGCGCCGCCTCTCCTCCATTTTCCACCGACCCCAGCCTCCATCTATTCTCTTCGCTGGCCAGCCTCCTGTTTCCCCTCACCATCGCGGTCATCCAGCGCCGACAGCCTCTTCCATGAAGTCCAATTGCCATTTGAAGTAGAAAAACCCAAAAAAACCGAGAATCTGAAGGAACCGAAACATTGATAGTTGTGTGCTTTGAGTGTTTGTTTTGTGTGTTTGTTTGTTTTGCAAGTCGCCGTGAAGTCCACCACCCGCGAGGGAGAGAAGAGAAGAGACAGATTCGTTGGCCCCACTATCCTGCTGTTCACCGGCAACTGCGCGTGAGATGACACGTCACTAGTGCTCCTGATGTTGCAGCCACTGTTCCAGAACTGTTCCTGAGGTCTTTTTTGTAATTTTATATGTTTATGTGTTTATTTGAATTTTTATTTTTTTTAATTATTATTTGTAAAATATAATCAAAAAAGAAATGAAAAAGAGAATGTGTGTGTTGTATTTTTATTCGTAAAATGTAATGAAAAGTAAATGAAAAAGAGAATGTGTGTGATTGTTGTATTTTATTTGTTGTTTTATTTATGTTGTGATTGTTAAGAAAAAAGAATATAAAACTATAAAAAAATGTGTTTTATTGTACGGCCAAAGTTTTTTTGAAAAATTACTCTAGATTTAATAACAAGTTTATTAAATCTAGAGAATTTGGCCTATATTGAAATAAATCGCTAAATTAGTTCATGAGAATTAATGGTTAAATTCAGATAGTAAATGTTGGACCTACAAGTAGGTTGATATTTAAATATCTAGAAATGACGAAAGAAATTTCTAGAGTTATTCTGAGTGGTGACCGATTTTTTTTTAATCAGAACATTTTTCACGATGCATAAAATTGCGAAAAATCCATCCATTCATTCTTGATAGATGATCCTTTTAAGGCATCTACATGGATCTTTTTTTCTGATATTTTATTTGGGTTCACGAGCTCATAATAAAATTTCAAGCTAGATTTAATCACATGAATAAATACAGCCCATCGAAACGTTGAAAATCATATCAAAAATGCAATGCAGCTTACCTCAGGTAAGGCGTACTAGGGGTGCTAATACCTTCCCTTCACGCAGCCAGTCCCCTACCCTTGAATATCTGACTAGAACAATGCAACCGGGTTTTTGTATCGACCCTCAATAGCCAGGTGGCGACTCCTCAACTCCCTTGCGAGACAAAACCCCTCCTGGGACGCCGCATGGCGACGTGCGACATAATGGAGACTCCGTTGGGGATGATATTGTTTTTTGAAAAAATATTGTACTAAGCTTTGATTATTTTGATGTGTTCGAATTTTTACATGTGCTTATTTTTAGTTATATTTTTGCATTTTTTATTTTTGTTCATATGTACATATGTCCATGCATTGTTAATTTATTTTAGCTATATTCTTGTGGTTTGCGACTTTAAGTTATGTGGGGGACTAGCAGTTTGTCTTATGACTTGAGTCAAGGTTGAAGTTTGTGTAAACCTCAACTCTTCGCTGAGTGCTTAGACTGGTAGTGATTGGTATACGTGTCATCCCATTACCTGTTCAGACCCTATATTGTCTTTACGAGGGTGATCACTGTGACAACAAGAGACCTTGTTTAGAGACAAAAGTAGCAAACTCACCATTTGTTGCCCAAAGATTAGAACCAATCATTAGGGTGTTTTGGCATTAAGGCAAACCCTACTCGAAGCATCTTGAATTCAAGATTTATGGGCGACACAATGGTTGTTACTTAAGAAATTTTCATTGTAGAGTTTAAGCAAAAATCAAAATTTTTGTTTATCATGCAATTGTTACGAACATATATCACTCCTTGAAGGGCGAGCCTGTAAAAAACCCAAAAAAAAACAAAAAACATGCATCTACATTTCAACATGCATTCCCACAGTTTGAAATAGAGGTCACTCAATCTGTCATCCTCCGAAGGGTCAAGGGTCGTTGACATTTGACATTGCTAAGAAGAATTCAGACAGATACAGAAACATCATTCATGTTTTTTCTGCAAGCCAACAACAAAGTTCTCTACTCTCCAATGAAATCAGTTGGGACATATGCTCAGATATCATATGCAAAGTGTTAATGAATTCATCAATGGAGATTGTGGAAAATTCAGGTTTTCTTTTAATGAGTGCGGCTACTTCATGTACGAATCCACTTTCAGAAAGCAAGCATTAGTCAAAGAAGTTGTCAATCCATTTAAGTATCATTTGATTTCTCTCCTGATCATGTGGAGTTGTTGTGGCATTAACAAATCAAGGAGTTTTATGCCACCACACACAGTAGACCATGTTATTTTGCGCATAATTCTGTCTTTTAAAGCAAAGATAAATATCTCGAGTGTGAAAACATAATATGGTATTGTCGAATCTAATCCGGTGTCTGAGAGATCAAAGCATGTGCATTGCAAGATTACATTGCTCGACGAAGTGAAATTGCCGCAAAAAGAGTCTTTTTGTCGTACGATGAAATTGTTCATGATTTGCGCACTTTGGTGGTTTGTCTAGAGTGCTTCCTAGCTCGATTCACTTTTTATGTCCAATGAGGAGCGCGGTGGATTTAAAATTTTATGCCTTCCTTATACGACATAATCCAAATGAGAGAGATGAATAGCTTCAAGAATTTCAGTAATCAAGTGTTAAAGTTAATCAGCAAAAGGCAAATCAAGTTTTGTGGAGGATGTTATCATATGCAGTGTCCGCAATAAATCATCACAAGCATAATAAAGATCAATGAGAAGTGACAAGACAAAAATGATTGTTTGAAAAGTATGAGAAAAGTGTCACGTTGTCAATAATTTTCTTATGGAGTTTCATTGATTGTCACTTTGTTTTGGGGCTAAATCATCATTTCATTGAAACATGTGTTTTCCTTGTCTTTTTGTTGTTTTGAAATCAAGAGATGTTTAGCATTCTTATTTTTGACAAAATATTTTGATCAAACTCCAACATGCAAAATTTAAGCTTATCATTCCTGAAAATTAAAAGTGTTTTGATTACAGAATTGACCCAACTTTTGTTAAATGACATGGGAACCAATATCAGTTGACCAAACAATTTTTTTGAGCCCATACACTGAGTTTTTGAACCCCGTCATAGAACTAAGCTTTATCGGTATGCATATGACATGGATTTGGTAGTTATGGACCCGTGAATCATGACTCTTGCACGACCAAATCATTACATTGGACGAGGTCAAAATTTATCAGTTATAACCAACTTTGCTTGAAATGACAAAAGGTCATCTTTGTTTATTCCTTCACTATTCTTGATATATATATATATATATATATATATATATATATATATATATATATATATATATATATATATATATATCCTTGTTAATCCCAATTTGAGCCTGAAAGGATATTTTTTTGGAAAAAAAACCCTACATGGATCACACCTTCACATTGGGGAAAATAAGAGAATTGTAGTTTGAGAACACAGTGACAACATTAGAATCGACAAAAAGGGGGATGTTAAGAACGAAAACCCAACATTGGAGAACAAGTACATTGAGAGAAGACACGGCAAAAATCAAAGGTCGATGCCAAGGACAAGTTCAAAAAAAACAAAAAAAAATATTGAACTACACCATGTCCGTTGGTATCTGTGGTCGAACCTCATCTAGGAAGAAATGTTTTTGAGATTATCGAGACTTCAAGATAAGTTGTCCATCAAATGAAGATCTTGCAGAATTGTTTTGTTAGACTCTATTGAATACAACAAAAGATGGAATAACAATAGAAGACAGATGATGGTTTGAGTTTTAGTATTTCCCTCTAAGTTTGAAATTGTCAATGAAAGGAATGACATGGTTATGGAGCTTTTTAGAGCATTGGTTGATTGATAAAAAATCATGTTAAGATAATTAACGTATTTTCACGTCATTCTTCTACAAACACAACAAGAGAAAGAGAGTTAACAACTAGATGATGGTAATCCTAGGTCTTTGAAACCCTTAAACACCTTCTTAAGTCTATAAATGTCCTTTTCTTTTATAGCCATGAACCATAGCCTCGCTACATGCTTTTAAAAATCCTTCTTGTTCAAGCAAGCAATTTTAACTGATAAGTGGCGCTCTTAAAATTGTTACAGTTTTTTCCATAAGGGTTATAATTTCACGAACTATGTTACGAGTGGTTGTGCATATTGATAAAGTAAGTGTTGAAAAATGAGACAAATTTTCAATTGAACCTCGGGTCTTTACTCAACACTCGAATTGTTTGAGAACCACAAATGATCACCTCATCATGTATCATCAAATGACATACCCCAAAATCAGAGATTAGAATTGAAACACAGAAAACCCATAAAAAAACAATTTCAATCTCACAATGGGTCGATTATTGTTTACAAAATATAAGATAATTACAGGTCTACATGCATTAAATATCATGTGCTGGGTATTTGACCAAATGATTTGATTTTTAACAAATGACATCTCTTTGATTTTATCTCAAGGATTAGACTGTGGATGCACATGATCTTTGAAATTGGTGACTTAATTTCAGAACAAGAAAGACTTACAAACAAACAAAACATTGATCGGATTTGCAGAATCCTTGACGTTGATAGTTCTTGATTATCATTGAATACTCAGTTGTCAAAGGCAACAATGTGGATTTTGAAAGGGATACAAACAATTTCATATCAGCTTGGGGGCAAGGAAACACATCAAATAATGATTCAGTGAAATTCATCAAATTTATAGCAACGACGAATATGTTTTGGTGATAAACAGATGAAGGGGATCTTCAAATTCTAAAATATTGGCTTACCCGCAGATTTGGTTGTCTCCAATAAGATGTTATCGCATTGGTGTATTTTGATAAATGTTAAAGATGATGCATGCCACCACGATTGACTGGGGAATAATTTGTTTTGAAGCCCATCGACTCAAGGTTCAGTTCACCGCATGAATATGGGAGACAAAAAAAACCTCGTTAATAAAATTATAATTCTTTGCATGGACTAAGAAGAATTTGTTCAAAAGAAATTGAGTCTACAACGAAGAGTTTTGGATTGCATGATCGAACAATTGCATCAATTCAAGGCACAATTCATCGCATGAATATGGGTGATGATAACATTACATCTCTTCTCACGAGCTAAGAGAAATTTATTGTGGATAGCATTGAGCATGCAATGATGAGTTTGGATGTATTTATGGATGACTTGACAGTTCCATGAAAGTTGATGATGACAAGCTGGAAGAAATACAATTCAATTGATGATAATTCCATGATTGATTGACAATCAAAGATGAGGTCAACACTAGCAAGCCTTACAATGATTGTTAGTATAACTCACACAAATCAAAGAACTGTTATTGAGAGAATCCAATAAAATGGATGACTTGTTACACTCCTTCACGATGAATCAAGCAACACCACACTTGAGGGCAAGGTCAGACTTGATAACCAATGAAAGCAGAGATGATCACAGATAGCCCAGAATAAACGATGTGCTTATGAATGGCATACAACAAACTTCAATGATCCATCTAATCAGAGAAGCCAACAAAGCTTTGGAGATAAGGCAAAGGCATCCTATGACAATGGAGCATCAGAGAAAGGGGACCTATATTTCTCAGGTAAGTATACATGCATCATCATGTATTGCATCTCCATCTTCCATCCGGATAGGTCACCCGTTATAATAAAACCCTCTTCACCATCTTCCATCCGGGTAGGTCACCCGTCATAATGAGACCATCACCATCTTCCATCCAGGTAGGTCACCCATCATAATGAGACCATCTCCATCTTCCATCCGAGTAGGTCACCAATTATAATGAGACCTCTTCACCATCTTTCATCGTGGTAGGTCACCCGTCATAATGAGACCATCTCCATCTTCAAACAGGTAGGTCACTCATTATAATAAGACCATCTTCATCATCTTCACCATTCTCTTTTTCTTTACAATGCTTACTATTTAAAGTTTTTTACAAGACTTTAGTCGTAAGCATTGTAAAGAGGGGGCATCTGTTGCTACCCAATTTTTGACCCACTTATTTTTATATTTAAAAAAACAAAAAAATATCAAAAAAACAAAAATCCAAAAATATCTTGGTACAAGGGCAAAATTGAACAAATTGAAAGTTTAACGAATTGAGGGTTAAATCGCGCAACAAATTAAAAAAAGGCGCACAAGCTGAAGCCTACTTTCGAAATTGTGGCTAAAAAAAACTTCTATAAATAGAGTTGATTATAACCAAAATGGAAGACTAAAAAAAACATACAACCAAAAAACCCTAAAACCCAAAAAGCCCTAACCCTAATGTCTCTCTCTAAGGGGCTGCAGCCACTAGACCCTTTGGGGGAAGCTGCAACCCCCTCCCCGCCATTCCCTCTCCTTCACTCACATATCCTCCCCACTCTCCTTCACTTGTTGTGTAGCCCTTCCCTGGCGAGCCTCGACCTTTGTTTTCTCCTCCCTTCACGTCAGCTCTTTGCTCCCGGAGTTGCTCCCCTTTTCCTGCCAATCTTCCTCTCCATCTCTTGCTAGCCACCATTCTAGCCTCTCCTGCCTACTTTTCTCAGCCACAACCTCGGCCAACCAGCTGCACCCCTCAGCCATCCCTCTTCCTCTCCAGCTGCGTCGATAACCTCACATCCCCATTCTCTTTTCTCGTCCTTCTCTTCTCCTCTCCAGCTTTCCCCACCGGATCTGACCCTCAGCTGAACGACTGGCCATCGATAACCTTGCTTGTCAAAACCAAGACAAAAAAATAGATCCATAGAAGTGGACGAACGAATTGATTTTGTTTGTTGTTGTGTTTGTTGTTTGTTTTGTTTGTTCTTCGCAGGTTACCATGATATCACCGCCAACGGGAAAGGGAGAGAAGGGGAAGAAGCCATCCGCGCGCCGCCCCTCCTCCATTTTCCACCGACCCCAGCCTCCATCTATTCTCTTCGCTGGCCAGCCTCCTGTTTCCCCTCACCATCGCGGTCATCCAGCGCCGACAGCCTCTTCCATGAAGTCCAATTGCCATTTGAAGTAGAAAAACCCAAAAAAACCGAGAATCTGAAGGAACCGAAACATTGATAGTTGTGTGCTTTGAGTGTTTGTTTTGTGTGTTTGTTTGTTTTGCAAGTCGCCGTGAAGTCCACCACCCGCGAGGGAGAGAAGAGAAGAGACAGATTCGTTGGCCCCACTATCCTGCTGTTCACCGGCAACTGCGCGTGAGATGACACGTCACTAGTGCTCCTGATGTTGCAGCCACTGTTCCAGAACTGTTCCTGAGGTCTTTTTTGTAATTTTATATGTTTATGTGTTTATTTGAATTTTTATTTTTTTTAATTATTATTTGTAAAATATAATCAAAAAAGAAATGAAAAAGAGAATGTGTGTGTTGTATTTTTATTCGTAAAATGTAATGAAAAGTAAATGAAAAAGAGAATGTGTGTGATTGTTGTATTTTATTTGTTGTTTTATTTATGTTGTGATTGTTAAGAAAAAAGAATATAAAACTATAAAAAAATGTGTTTTATTGTACGGCCAAAGTTTTTTTGAAAAATTACTCTAGATTTAATAACAAGTTTATTAAATCTAGAGAATTTGGCCTATATTGAAATAAATCGCTAAATTAGTTCATGAGAATTAATGGTTAAATTCAGATAGTAAATGTTGGACCTACAAGTAGGATAACATTTAAATATCTAGAAACGATCAAAAAATTCCCAGAGTTATTCTGAGCGGTGATCGATTTTTTCTGAATCAGCCTATATTGAGATAAATCATGAAATTAGTTCATGAGAATTAATGGTTAAGTTCAGATAGTAAATGTTAGACCTACAAGTGGATTGATATTTAAATATTTAGAAATGACCAAAGAAATTACCAGAGTTATTCTAAGTGATGACGATTTGTTTTTAATCGAAACATTTTTTACGATGCATAAAATTGCTGAAAATCCATCCATTCATTCATGATAGATGATCCCTTTAAGGCATCTACATGGATCTTTTTTCCTGATATATTATTTTGGTTCATGAGCTCATAATAAAATTTCATGCTAGATTTATTCACATGAATAAATACGGCCCATCGAAACGTTGAATATCACATCAAAATACGCAATGCATCTTACCTTAGGTAAGGCGTACTAGGGGTGCTAATACCTTCCCTTTACGCAACCAGTCCTTACCCTTGAATCTCTGACCAGACCAGTGCAACCGGGTTTTCCTAGCGACCCATAACAGCCAAGTGGCGACTTCTCAACTCCCTTGCATGACAAAACCCCTCCCGAGACATCGCGCGACGACGTGCGACAATAGTGTTCATGACTGGTAAATCGCGAGGAAAAGGAATAAAAATTTAGAAATCTAAGCGAATTCAGTGCACTTTAATAACCTATTTTAGCCTTAGTGTTTTATACTTTCACAACTCGTAAACCATAGAGTAAACAATTGAAATGTTCCCAATTAATCAGGGCTTCTTTCAAAGATGTGTTGATTGAATAAATATAATGACTTATTATTATTAGAAAAGCATTTTGGATATTTACCGATTAGGGTTTTTTATCCAAATATTGACAGTGAATAATTGTGAATTATCCCGAATAATATTTTGGATATTAACTCATTTAGGATTTCCTTACCCAAATAATTACAGTGAATAATATATGAATCCCCTAAAAATAATATTTTTGTATTTTTGAAATATTGGTTAATACCCTTTGGAATTTACGAATATGTTGTAAAATCAAAAAAAAAATACAAGAAAATCATTTTTGTGTTTACAAAATCCATGCTAAAACACATTTTTCTTTTAAACTTTCGAATGTTTGCTTTTTTTTATAAAAAAAAGAAGGAATGCTCAAGATATATTAGGCTATTGACCGTATGCACAAAAATATTATGTATGTATGTATGTATGTATGTATGTATGTATGTATATGTATGTATGTATATTTGACGCATTGCACTGAAAAACAAATATTTTACATATGAGATTGGTATTTTTTTCAATATAAAAAATTACAGACCTTAATCTAAATATGCTAGAAATCATAAATCTCTTCCTCTTTTTTATATGTTTTATAAGGGGGAAAAAAGAGTGGGGTCACTTACCTAAACCAATGACCCGGCTAAGCAAACATGAGGCATGTGTGAGTTGCCTCACACATACCTCCTTAGTTATTATTCAAGTGAATTATAATTCACTTGAACCATAAAATAAAAGCATGCACAGTGACTATGTAATTAACGGGTCGAAGGCGATGATGTTGGACCTCCTGTGGTGGCAAAGCTGGTGGTGGCCGATGGGAGGTTGCCTGCTCAGGAGACGGGTTACTAGAAGTAATTTTTTCTTTCTCTATTTTCCTATTGGGTACCTCTCTCTTGTCTTTTTGCCCTCTTTTCTTTCTTTTGTCTCCTATTTTCCTCCTCTTTCTGGTCAGCTGGAGAGGTATATATAGAGTTGTACATAACTCTATTTAAGAAAGATTTAGTGCATTAATATAGGATACAAATTATGTTTTTTTTCCTGTAATTAGATAAAACAAAATAGAAAAACAAATATTTTGATTGACATTCTAGTGATTTTGAAGCATAAAAAAATGCTATTTGTAGCTCAAAAATCAAGTGAAAGAATCATAGAAAACCAATAGGAAATTGCAGAGAAAAGGAAAGAATTTGAAGGAGCGGGGGAGGGGGGTATTCTCAAAATGATAATGAAAGAGTACCATGCTAATTAAATCACGACAAGATTTTTACTTTTAAATTAGACAATCAAACGAGAATCTCTTAAGCTTCTGATATAGAAATCAGGCGATTCAAAAATTCTTTCATCTACAATGCTACAACTTTTATGAAAGATCCAAAATGAGAAAAAACTGTTTTAAAGAATAGAATCGACCCGCAATCTACTTGGTCAAAAACCGTTTTGAAGAACAAAATCGTGACAGCAGCAAAATCATTTTTTTATTGCAAATTCTGAGGGATTTATCCAACCTCAAACTTATGGTAAAAAAATGGCTTTGCTGAATTTGTTAAAAGAAACAAAATATAATCTTGCACGACAATCGAGCAAGATAAATTATGGTGTGTTTTCAGAACCACCCTTTTTTCTTCAATGAGACTAATTAATTTTTCCAAATTTAAAATTGGTCTTTGATTATCTTGATAAATCCTTAAAACATTAAATCAGGTCTCTCGAATAAAACCTACAAACTTTGGTCAGAATCATTCTCGCTGCAGGGTTATCTACTTTTACAATACACATTCAAATAGAAATATCTTGAGCTTACGATGATATCAGGAGATCCAAAAAAACCAAATTTATCTATATGTACAAGACTATAAGTTTCATGAAGGATTAAAAGTGAGAAAAAATCATTTTAGAAAATAGAATTTGCCCGCAATCTACTTGGTAAAAAACATCTCCTGATTTGATTCGGGAAACTGACAATGGCGAGCATCCCATCGGACTGAGAGTCTGACATAAGAACAGTGGGCTCTAAGACCTAATAAAGGTTCAGATCAATTCTTTATCATGTCATAAATGATATAATATAGCTGGGATAGTCATATATTACACGAAACTAGGTCAGATTCAAATTCTAAATTGCAAGAAAAATTTGGTATTAGAACAAAATTGTGACATCAGATAAATTAGGTATTAGAACATACTAGATAAAGAAAGAATAAATTTAGCATTATCAGACAAATTAGGGTTCAAATTAATTTTATTATTATGTACTTTTGTCAATCATCCAGAAACCATTAGCTAAACTCCTGTATGTGGTTAAAAAAAGATATGTCATCTCTGGCTCGTGGGGCCTAAAAATGAGTAACAACATATGCCCCTTCTTTACAAAACTTATGAAGACAAGACTTGTCAAGTGGTTTGCATAGTAAGTTTTGTAAAGATAAATTGCTTGGCCATACAAAAATCCTATGCTTTTTGTCAAGCTTTTTTCTAAAAAATTGGTCTCAATATCGGGTGACATGCTTATCTGCAATTGTTTTAGAAACTCCTTATGCTTTGTCTAAAAATAGTCTCAATATTGGGTGACCTGTCTATCTTAAGATTTTTAGAAAAACTTGACTTTTTTTTTCTAAAATTGATCTTAATATTGGGTGACCTGCCCATCTTCGGTTGTTTTAGAAAATCTCTGTGTTTTTTTCTAAAATGGTCATAATATTGGATTACCTGCCCATCTTAAGATTTTTAGAAAAACTCCATGTTTTTTTTCTAAAAAATAGTCTTAATATTGGGTCACCTGCCCATCTTGAGTTGTTTTAGAAAAACTCCACGTTTTTTTTTAAATAGTCTTAATATAGGTGACATTTCCATCTTCAAATTTTGAAAAAAAAACTCCATGCTTTCTCTCAAGGAATGAAAGTGTTGGTTCACAATTGATATTTTTTTTTGTAGTTCTTTTGACCTAAGACTCTGTATCTGATGTAAATCTCGTGATCACGCAACCCACAATCAAAATTGGGATCTGATACCGGAAAATCAAAATAGGTCTGATAGGAGTGTGATACAATAGAAATCTGCTCTAAGACACCAACACTATTGGAATGAGTAGAATGATGTCACGAAGCCTACTAATCATTGATAAGTCAGATTCAGTTTGTTTGAGAACTAAAGAATGCAAGAATAACTCTCACACATAAAACTGAAAAATTCAGAAGTAATATTCATCAATGGCTGTCAAAATTTAGTTTACATGAGTTTATATAGTTATTGAAAAAAACATCCTAATGGACCCCTTATGGACTTAAATGAGGTCCATTCAAAACTAACTCAAAACCTTAAACTGAAAAGCCCACAACTTATCCAAACAAGTCTTGGATCTTAGCTGAAAACAAAGTACTAAATTAACTTCAAACAAGCCTTAGGTTGTAGCTAACAAAATAAAATAAAACTCATAATATTATAGAGTTGATTCAATGTTTATTTATAGCCTTCCATCCGGTTCCTTAACTCTAGAAACAAAAGGAAAAGGTATTCACCCATGTTGTTTTCAAGTTGTAGTAGGATTCATTTATTTTCTTTTTTATCTTCACTTCATGACCCCAATAAGATTGCATTGTACCCTTCTTACACATGGATAAAATGTACTAGGGTCTCTTCTTGATACTCCAATGGACTTTGCAAGTTGAAACCTTCAAAACCAATGCATTTTTCATTGTCTGTCTTAGAACGCGTAATTGGACCATTTGGGACATGTAATGGGTATTTGCTGGTGTTTCTAGGCTGGTCCACATTAGTATCTTGGATGTTCTCAAAACTTGGAACTATTTTGGCTTTCATCACACCTTTCTTGTCAGGTTAGTGTTATGACAATACAACATGCATGTTTTTGTTACCTCTTTTTTAAACACAAGCCCTCCCTTTTCCGTTGTAGCCTTCCTCGAGCTCTTGTTTCTATTTGTTTGCCCAACCTGTCCTCTTGAACAAAATATGCTTAACGCGTTAAATCTCCTATCATTTTTATGCTTGGTGAAGAGATATTCGGTTTCTTATTGGCCCTTTCTTGCTCCATTGAATATTGTCTTTATAATACGTTTTCTGATGTTTTAACTATCTATCCATGCAATTATTATATTTGTTTTTAAGCAATTCTCATAAAAAGTATTTCAGAAGGTTTATGATTATACTTTTTTGGGTTTTGGTTCACTATGGACCCCTATGTGCACTTTTGCCTCTAGTATGATGTACAATACATGTCAGATTTAAATTTGGTTTGGTTTCCTCCACTTTGGGAATTGGTAAAGTCTTCTCCTAAAATAAATTAATTGTATAACAAAATTAAAGGATAAAAGCAAAATTAGTATTATTATCATTATGACACATTACTAGATTCTCGAACATAATCTAAGTTAATTTATTATTTTCTTTCATGTTTGCCTAACACTTTTGATTATTTAGTTTTTTTATATATGTTCATTTTATTATTGATAAGAAGTTGAAAATAATGATGACGATTATTTTTAAAGCATTATTTTGAAAAATATTTTAGGCTAATTATATATTTTGATATTTGTTTAATATTAACATATTAAAATATAAAAAAACACTGAACTAAGAGTTTTTTTGTTTATTATTTTTTTATTCTCAAATCAATTTAATCTTGGTGTTACATACTTCTAATATAATAATATCAAGAATAAATCTTTAAAAATAAAAAATATATATTAATTTCTTTTTAAATAAAAATCCCTTGAAACTAAAAATATATAAGTCACACATAGACAAAATATGTTAAAAAACGCACGGAGATAATATATCACAAAAAACATAACACTCACTGTACATGAATGAAAGAGAGTATCTCTCATTTAATACTGCCAAAGCAAAACTTACTATGTCCTTTAATGTAAAATGCATTTAATACCGAGCTAAGTAGCAATAAAAATTTAAAACCAAAACTAAGAGTACAAATATATAAATACAAAAAAAAAATAAGGTTCAAAATGCAAAACAAAAATTAAATAAGACAAGTTTTTTTTTTATTTAATGTTGATATTAAGTAATACAATTTTAAAAAAATAAAATAAAAAATTAAAGACAATATTGGGCCACAAAATTTTTCCAGATCATTAATCTGATATATTGGGTTTGAAACATTATATGTAGAGAAGTTGCAAAACTTAATTCTTAATAAATACAACATCAAATGATAAATTACTTGAATTATTATTATTATTATTATTATTGAAAATAAAACAAAAAACAAAATTAGCAACATAAAAAAACATTATTTAATTTAAAGAATATGAAAATAATTATATGACAAAATTAAAAGACATAAGCAAAATTAATATTATTATCATTAAGAATATAATTATAATAATTATTTGAATTATAATAAAATTTATTATTATTGATATTCTTAATATTATTTTATGAGTTATTATTACTATTAGCACCATAGTCATAATAATTAATATAATATGCACTACAATCATCATAATAAATTATTATTATTATTATTATTGTCTTATAAATAATTTTTTTAACAGTACTTGACAAAAAATTATCTAGAGTAATTATTGTGGCCAAATGTATAGCATTATAAAAAAAACACATTCTTGCCATTTTTTTTTACATTTAAAAACAATTGTTCTCCATGTAACGGAGCGCTGGGCAAATGGCTCGTGAACAACTAAAACAGCTCAAATCAAGTTTCAAGTCGACAGCCAAACAAAGCTTAATAAATACAATTTTGAAATATCTATACCTTATTCATTACCTACAAAGGTTTTGAATATCCTTGCCAAACCCAAACATTAATTATTTAGAAAATATATATTCATTAATAAATACTGTTAAATTACAGATAAAAACAATAAAAATAAAAAGAACATATCCTCTTGTATCTTATGTTTTGAAATTGACAAAGATACACTTTAAATTGTTCCAACAATAACTTTATTTTATATCTTGGTCTCAAACTAAACATATTTTTATTCTATTTGTATATTACTTTTGTTCGAGAACACTAACCAAACACAAACTAAGAGAATTAATTTGAATGCACATCCATTGAAATGAATTAAAATGAAATTGTCATCTCTATAGACTAAATTTGGCAGGCTACAACTTAATGATCAATTCCCCGCAGAAAAAACAATCTAAGCAAATGCTAAATATCTAGCAGTGCGAAAAAGAAATGCAATCATATTACCAACTGATAACATCAAGGCAAGGCTATGAAATGAGCAAGCCTCTGCAAGCAACTCAAGACCAAAGAAAACTCCTAGGATTATCATCTCCATTCCCATGGCTTAACCTTCACCTGTCATGGCCAATTTTCTGTCTGCCAATGCATCCTTAGCTTTTAATTTCCCAGGAACAAAATCTAGATGCACAAAATAAATTATACCCGGCAGCATCAATATAGGTAAAAGCTTATGATTGCCATTAAAACTGAGAAAGAATGTACAGAAGACGAGTAAAAAGTACCTGAAAGGAAGTCAAATCTCCTTCTTTTACTAACAACTGTTGCTGAAACAAAAAAGAAAACATGCCTATTAAACTTGGGAGCATTATTTAGCAGAGCATTGTATTGTGGTTCTGCTGTCTCCTGCTTGGTAATTATGCGAGCCATCAGATAGTTTCCAAAGGCTGATTGAGATGAAATTAATTTGATTTGGCAGTGAGCATAAAACATAAGAACAACCAGCTTGTCATAGCTGCAAACAACTCAAAAGAAGTGAGACATAAAATAAATGGGACATGAGGCGCAATAAATTTAGCTAGATTAGTTGGGGGGGGGGGGGGGGGGGGGGGTTCTATCCAAAAAAGAGAAAGAAAACAAAAGGAGAATCTATGAAATATCAAGTGGGATAAAGGGTCCTAGATTCCACAGTTGAAAATGTTGACATGGCAAAATAAAATATATGTATATATATTGAGAAATCCCAGATTCACGACAAGAAAAGTGCTCAATTTCTAGCTATCAAATGAAAATTTATCAAAAGTAGTCTAAAGCAATGATCCGACAGAGCAATGTTACAAGTTGCAGTAATTGCAAACTTAGTAGAAATAAGAAGTCAATATGGAGAGAAAGAAAGAGAGAGATTACATAGGTGCTTGTAAGCAAGAGACTTCTTACGATCCTGAACTGAACAATCATATGCTTCGTCACTAAATTGCTCCAGAAACTTCTCCTGATGCCACAACAAAGCCTTAATTACGACAATTGGGGCATGATTCTCAAACAATTAAAACCCCTTAAGCTCCTTAACCCTAGCATGGCGTTAATAAAAGAAAACAAAATGAAAGAGAAAGTACCGTGGCTTTGTTTACTAAGAAAACGACATCCTGGCTCAATAGCGAATCAGAATCTTCGCTCTTAATAATCCTCTTTATCCTTGCCATCGGAAACCTACATGCCGTCCCATCTTCTTCTCCTTCTCCGTCAAAATCACCATCTTTTCCTTTTCTTTTAGCATTATTAGCATTCTTGATTTTAGAACTCTTCGTGCTTCGATTCTTGACTCTGCTCTTCGGTTCATCATCCTCCCCCTCAATTTCTATTACTTTCTGTGAATCGCCGCCGCCGCCGCTGCTGGAGGAGGATGAGAGTAATAAGACAACAGGTTCTCTTGGTGACCTACTGCTTGTCTTGATCTCTCTTTTCTTCTTCTCTTGCTTTGATTTTGTGACGACGACGATTTCTTTGCCGCTACTCTTTTTCTTCTTCATTTTCCCTTTGGATTTCGCCGCACTCTCCATTTCTCTGCGGCAGAAGGTCCTGGCGATCGATGGCGAATTCCAAGGATTACTTGTGGTTATGGGCCTTCTGTTACGACTGGGTTGGACTTGTCTCCATACCCGTAAAGTAATCATGATTGATTATTCAAAGCCAATCCACACACACATGGGCCCAAACTACCCTAAATTTTTAATAAATATCTATGTATTAAAAATCAAAATCTCCGTAAATTACCTAAAGAGCTAAAACAGCTCGGACTGGTACTGTTCATGCAGACTGAAAATACTGTGTACTGGCCATTTTTCTCCTTTCCTTCGCGCGCGTATGTGCACCTGTTTCTGCTTTTTTTTCTTCACAGAGATGCTTTTTATATTTTTTATGGTGGAGATGACTAAAGAATATATGTGGCCGAGCGGCTCGCCTGCGCGCTGGAAATCCAACGCGCAGGGGTTCGAACTCCTCCAACAGATTTTAATTTGGTTTTTCTTTTCGGAAACTCTCAACTGTGTGCTTGACAGTAATACAACTTAAATCTCTCGCGCAGCGTGAAGAATTGGTTTGATACAATGACAGTGACTGTTTTGTGAAGTATTATTGGTTTAGAAATTAATTATGATTATATTCTTTTTAAAAAAATATTTTTAATATTAGTATATTAATTTTTAAATTTTTTTACTATACTAAAATCAAAAATATATTTTTTTAAATAAAAATAATTTTAACCAATTAAGATATAATCTAAAACAGCTCAGCCTCGATTGCACTGTACATTGTGACTCAGGCGCACTATGGACTGGACATTTGTCGTCCGTGCGTCGCGCGAGTTCGTCCACCTCTTCTTTTTTTTTTTTACACAGGTCTTCTTTATCTATTTTTTATGGTGATATTGACAAATAAATAGCTTTGGCCGAGCGGCTGGCGCGAGCGAGATCGAAACCACACGGAAACCTGATTTCGTTTTTTTTTTTTTTTACACAGGTCTTCTTTATCTACTTTTTATGGTGATATTGACTAATAAATAGCTTTGGCCGAGCGGTTGGCCGCGCGCTGCCAACACTGGCGCGCGCGAGTTCGAAACCGCTCTTACACTTGATTTTGTTTTTTTTTTTTTAAAGAACTGTTTTTTTTTTTACCAATCTTATTTCGTTTTTCTTTTTTCTTTTTTTTAAAAAAACTGTTTTTTTTTTGTTTTTTTTTAAGAACTGTTTTTTTTTTACCAATCTGATTTCGTTTTTCTTTTTTCTTTTTTATTTTTTTTTAAAAACTGTTTTTTTTTTGTTAAAAAAAAGTTTTTTTTTAATAACTGGTTGTTGTTTTTTCTTTTTACAAATTTGATTTTTTTTTTAAGAACTGTTTGTTTTTTTAAAAAAATGTTTTTTTGTTAAAAACAAATGATTTTTTTTATAACAGGTTGTTTTTTTATTTTTTTACAAAAAACAATATTTTCTGTTTTTAATAACTAATTTTTTTTTAAAAAAAAAGGGGTTTTTTTGTTAAAAAAAGGTTTTTTTTTGTTAAAAAAAGGTTTTTTTTTAATAACTGATTGTTTTTTTTTGTCAAATCTGATTTGTTTTTTTTTAAGAACTTTTTTTTAAAAAAAAAAAGATTTTTATGTTAAAAAATAGATTTTTTTTACTAGCTGGTTGTTTTTTGTTTTACAAAAAACAAGAATTTTTTTTTTGATAACTGAGGTGTCCAGGCCAACTTACGTGCACCACGACTAATCTCTGGATTCACTTTTTTTTTAATCTTTTTATTCCTATTTTGATTTGCCACTTATACATTTTTTTTCTTTACCGAGGTGTCCGGGTCAGCTTACGCGCACCATGACAATTATTGTTATTTTCTAGAATACCTAAAAGAGATCGCAATTCCAAAAAGTGATGAATATATATATTTTAAGGTGTTGATATGAAATAAATAGCAAAATATATAATTACTCTAACATATTTATCAGAGAAAAAATCACAAATAGTTATTATCATTATTTTAAATACACTAATATGAAATAAATAGCAAAATCTATAATTAGTGTAACATATTTATAAAGAAAAAAACTTACGAATAATTATTGTCATTATTTTCAATGCCTTATCTACAATAATTAGAAATTTCAACATCTAATAATATTTAAAAAAAAACAAATTAAAATGAATGAAAAAACAACAATAAATATTATTAGATTTTAAAAATTTATTTGACTTGAAAAATAAATAACAAAGAAAAACAAAATTATTTCAATTGTGATTTTCATTGTTCATTACCATTTGAAAAAAAATTCCTTTTTTATATTTCTTACATAATTCTTATTTCTGTCCATATATATACATGATCTTAGTTTTTGTTTCAATTTTTTTATTCCTCTCTTATTAAGATTTTTTTCTTTTTCTTTTTTAAATTTTAAATTGTGTTGGTAATCATTTTAAAAACAATATTTGTTATTATTTCTCTTTTTTTATTCTTCAAGTTAAATAATTTCTTTAAATATAATCATATTTATTTTTTGTTAATATTATTAGGTATTGAATTTTCTAATTATTATCGATAAAACATTCAAAATAATGATAATTATTATTTGTAAGTTTTATTTTCTTTTAAATATGTTAGACTAATTATTTATGTATACATATATTGTTTTTTTTTAAAACAATAATATCATTGTTCTGAAATACTTTTAATATAATATTATAAAAATAAAAAAATTGATGGAAATTTTTTCTCTAACAATAATTATGGTCTCAATAATTTTTATTATTTCTACTGTTATTAAAGTTATTTTCTTTTATGTTTACATTTTAATTTTGTTGGTAGTCATTTCAAAAATGATATTTTTCTATTTTCTCTTTTTTTTATTCTTAATTTCATTTTTTTTTAAATCTATTAATATTTATTAACTTTTTTTCATTTATTTAGTGTTTTATTTGTTTTAATACTATTAGGTGTTGAAATTTCTTATTATTATAGATAAGACATTCAAAATAATAATAATAATTATATTTTTCTTATAAATATGTGAGACCTATTTATTATTATTCTAAAATATTTTTAATATCATAATATGAGCAATAAATTTTACAATCAATTTCCTTCATATAAAAAAAAAATCATTTCTAACGGATTTTATCAGAAGAGTTTTAGTTGTAGCAATATTGAATCATTTTTTAGTTGAAAAAACACCTGTTTCTAACAGATTTTATCAATTAAAATTTTACTCATTAAATATTAAAATAACAAAATATAACATTTATAAACTCAATCAATTTTCTACATAGATAAAAAAGTCTAGCGGAGCAGGCAAATCGGCTCGTCATATCCTATATTTTCTAATATTTGTTCTTCTCTCTCTTCCATCTTTAACACCTAAACAGAGGATTGCAATTGCCCGTACTTCTAATGTTTGTAACAATAGTGTAGGCTGATAATTTTTTACATGACGCGTGTTATAAAATAATTTGTGTATTAGATAAATAAATAAATAAAGGGAAATTTATATCATATTAAAATAAATAAAGATTTTATTGAACATGAAGAATACCTTATCAATAGATTTGAATGGTAGATGTAGAAAGACAAATCTTCACATAGAGTGTGTTGTAAAATATTCTGTACATTCGGTAGATAAACAAGGAGAACTTTATTCTATATTACAAAGATCGAAGACGTTTTTTTTGTAGAGGGACACCAAATCAATAGATTTAAATGTAGAAGGAATTATTTGGAGCAAAAGCCAATATACTTGACACGTAGGATTTAACATTATGCAAAATAAATAATTATTATTTTATTTTAGAGTTAATTAATTAATTAAGTAATGTTGCATGACTCCTCTTACAAAGTTATTTAGTTAACTTGACTCAAAAGTTGCCTTTTGAATTTTATAGATATATTAATCTAAAAAAGTATATTTTTAAACTCTAAAAACGCTCTAAAGATACATATCCTTAAATCTTACAGACACATTGGTTTAATTTTATTTTTATTTTTCTTGTAAATATCAATTTGATTTTGACATAAATCATTATTTTTTCTTTACAAACTCTTTGTTTATGCTTAATAGAAATTCTTAAGAAACTTATAGAAGCTGTTGTCTATACATTTAATTATTTATTGTATCCTGAAAGTATATTATTTAACTCTGCAACAAATATAATAGAAATAATTAATACCTTAAAGATAGTGATCTTTATACCTTAAAGTCTATTTTTTAATACCTGTTGACATCACAAATTTAAGGTTTTCATCAATAATGGAGTCCAGGACTACAGTGAATCAAGAGTTTGTAAAGTTGGGTTATTTTTATGGAATATTTTTTGTTCATTTAAAAGACAAGACAATGTTCCTATTAGTTGTTTGTTTTACTGATCTTTTACATCCTAAATCCAAAGTTTAAAATTAATGCATCTACACCAAAAGAAAATGATAAGTTGAAAACAACTTATAATAAATAAGATGAAGATGAATTGTTGTGTAAAGGCCACGCCCTCGATAATTTGTCATATCTTTTGTATGATCTTCTTACATTCATAATTGGTTGGTGCATTTTAATGCATGGTTATGTGTTATTATGTGAATAAATTAACATGCCCTGAGTGAATGATATATTTGATTTTTTAAATGATTATGACATTTGAAAAGTAAGGACACATTAAATTCTATGAGTTTGGCTTGTTATTGGCTTGTAAAAATATGTTAAGTGAGAGCTGCAATAAGGTTCTTATATTGATTATATATGTTTATAATGATTGAAAATCCTATGGGTATAGGGGAGAGTATAGGAGTTGGTTAGTGCATTAGTGCAACAAATTAATACACGCTCCAAGTAGGTACCTGAAACCTTCACTATTAGAATCTTTAAATGATGTTTTGTTTATATTTCATTATTTTATTACTATTTTCTTTTATGTCAAGGAATAATAATGTTACATTTGTATAAAATATGATACAAGATATCTAAATTCTTTATGTGTATGGGGTGTTAATGAAAGAGATCAAAATATGATGCTAAAGTTATATTTGGATTTGATAGATAAAGTAAATGTATAGAAATTTAAAAGAAGTCAAATTATATAGTTGGTAAATAGGTTTGCAAGTTAAAAGAAGATGATGAATTTGTAAAAAAATGGTATCAAGATTTAGAATAAAATGATGGATTAGAACTAGTAAGACTTGCAGTACAAATAAAAATATATTTACATGGTACATTGTTTAGTTTGTAGGGAGAACATGATATCAAATATTGAGGAAGATAGTAGTTTGGTAAGAAGAAAAATTATTAAAAAAAGTGGATTAGTTAGTCTAGAGGTGAAGATTAAAAACATCAGTGATACTAATGACTCATATTAATGGATTAGTTTGCTCGAAGGTAGAGACTAATAACATAATTGATACTAATAAGTGAAATTGATGGATGAACAATTAGAAGATTCAGAAAGTCTCGATTGTTTTCAAAAAGTAATAATATAACCATGTTTTTTTTTATTTTGTTTTGTTTGAATAATATATACCTTGCCAATTATCATATCTTAAAGATATTGCCAATAGGTTTTTATTCTTGAGTTCTTTTGCCCTTTTGAATCATAATATTTTCCTTCAATTGCCTTTTATTTTGTCTTTTATATTTTTCCAATATTATTCACTCATAACCAAATCGTTTTCCTTTTTCAGAATATCTAAAAGCATATCGCTAATAAACTCACAACCCTACTATATTGAGACTAATTGGCCAAACTTTGATAAAATTATATTTGTATTGGACCAGAAAGGATGTGAGAATAAAGACATCAAAGAATTTACAAAACTAGTGGAACAATTAGAGTATGTATAAGAGCCTGCAAAAATAGCTAAAATTGATAAATCTAGGCACTAAGTGTGATAAAAAGGGATTAAAAATCATAATGTTAATCACCACTAGTATAAGAAATGAGTTGTTTTCGCTTTTACAAGAATATGTTGGTGTTTTTGCCTAGTCATATATTGACATACCTAGTTTGGATATTGAGATTGTGGTGCATAAATTACCTTTGATAGAAGGTTTTAAACCGATCAATTAGAGGTCAAGGACGATGAGGCTTGATATATTGATCAAGGTTAAGGAAGAAGTAAAGAAATAATGAGATGTTCGATTCCTTGAAATAGTCAAATACCCTCAATGTGTTTCCAATATTATAGCCATACCTAAAAAAGACAACAAGATCAGAGTATATGTGGAATTTAGAGATTTGAATAAAGCAGGCCTTAAGGATTATTTTCCTTTTCTTTATATAGACGTGCTTGTAAATAATGATGCTAAGAGTTCAACCTATTATTTTATAAAGAGTTTTTCTAGGTATAATCAGATTAAAATGGTTGAGTAGGATAAGGACAAAACTGCATTTATCATCATGTAAGGAACATTTGGCTATAAAATGATCTCATTTGAGTTGAGAATGTTAGAGTAACTTATCAAAGAGTAATAATGACACTCTTTTATGACATGATGCATATAGAAATTAAGGTGTACGTAGATAATATCATTGTCAATTCTAAAAAAAGAAGAAATTCATATTCAAACTCTAAAAAAAATTGTTTGAAAGATTGAGGACATATCAACTAATGTTAAATCCTGTGAAATGCTTGTTTGGAGTATAATTAAGAGGTTGTTAGGGTTTGTGGTAAATAAGAATGACATAAAAATAAACTTTAATAAAGTAAAGGTTGGACAAGTTATGTCAACTCTTAAAACTGGAAAAAAAAATCAAAGCTTTTAGGGTACTTAAACTAGATTACTCAATTCATTTTATAACTTACAACCATTTGTGAACCAATTTTTTGATTACTTTGAGAGAATAATCCCATGGTATAGAATGAATATTGTCAAGAATCCATTGATAAAATTAAATAGTATTTGCAAAAGTCACCTTTATTGGTACCATCTATACTTGGAAAACTTCTTATTTTGTATCTAATAGTGACTAAATCAGTTATGAGTTATGTGCTAGGAGAGCACAATGAGTCTAGAAGAAAGGAGCATTCCATCTATTAGTTTAGTAAGAAATTCACTAAGTATGAATCTTGATACAATATGATAAAGAAGTTGTGTTGTAGTTTAGTATGGAATGCAAAGAGGCTTCAACATTACATGTTATATTACACCACTTGATTAAAATCAGAGATTAGTCCTCTAAAATATATTTTTGAGAAGCCTCACATGTCAAGTAGAATAGTCAGGTGGTAAGTGTTGTGAGCTTAATATGACAACATCTACATGACAAGAAAATCTATAAAAGAAAGTGTAATTATTGATCATCTAGCTGATAATGCTATTAAGGATTATGAACCATTAAACTTTGATTTTTCTTATAAAATGTATTGGCAGTAGAAAAATAAGATGAAAGCGAAACATGGACCATGTATTTTAATGTAGATATATATCTGGTAATGGGGTTAGTGTCATGATAATTTCTCCAAAAGAAAAACAATATTCTATCGCAGTCAAGTTACATTTTAATTGTACAAACAATATCGTTGAGTGGTTACTTGAAAAGGAACATAAATTTTGGATTATTTTATAATAACCTTCCATTTGTACTTGAAGGTTATACTGATGATAAGTGGATAAATACTACAAATAATAATAAATCAATTTTTATATGAGTATTTATTCTAGAAGGTGGTGTTATTTCTTAGGTTTTTTTTAAAAAAAAACATGTATAACTCATTCTGCAATGAAATTTGAGTTTATAACTCTAGTAGTCGCAATTAAGAAGGTAAAATGATTCAGAAATATGTTATTAGACATCAAGTTGTGGTCATAAACAATTACACACACACACATTGTGATGGTCAAACAACTATCTAGGGCATTTAGTAAGATTTATAATGGAAAATCTAGACATATCAACGTGAGACATAAATATATATAAGGTAATTAATTTTTTATGAGATAATTACCATTGTGCATGTAGATCTTGCAATAATCTAGTAGATCCTCCAACTAAAGATCTCTCAAGAGATTTAGTTAGAAGTATTTCTCTAGTATAAGCTTAAAACCATTTAACTAAACTTACTAATAACAAGAATCCAACTTTTACTAGTTTGGAGTTTCATGGGTGATAACAAATTATTAGTAAGAATGATGTATACTAATTTATGTATGAAATCAAGATTCGTAAAATTATTATTCAAATTCAATGGGAGGATCAGTGATTACAGTTATTGATGAAATCTCCTTATAAGAAGAAAGTCTCGCTTGTATGAATATAAAAAATGGTATTGCTTCAACAAAATTTTGAAAAAACTTTATACGTGTTCTTGAATTTAGAAAATAGTACAAGGTCATATTAGTGCTAAAATAATAGTGAACTTCTAATTTGGATTAATTGGATCATGTGTCTAATATTTTCAATTGTATTCAAAGAAATCATGATTTAAGCTTCTTTTTTTTTTTATCATAGTCTCTTTAGAGTTTTGAAACCATTTAATTAATAACAAGAACCTAACTTTTACTGGTATTTTTGCTAGATAGGAGTTTCATAGGTGATAACAAATTATTAGTAAGAGTGATGTATACTAATTTGTGTATAGAATCAAGATTCACAAAATTATTATTCAAGATAAACAAGAGGATGAGTGATTAAAATTCTTAATGACATCTTTATGAATATAAAAAGTGGTGCCACTTCAGCAAAAGTTTGGAAAACTTTATAAATATCCATGAATTTTAGTATAAGGTTATATTAGTGTTAAAATAATGATGAACTTCTATTTTGGATTAATTGGATCATGTGTGCGGTATTTTCAATTCTAGTGAACGAAATCTTAATTTAAGCTTTTTTACCATTATAATTTCTTTAGAGTTTTGAAATGCTTACACTAATGATAGGTTGAAATTGAAAGATACTTTTTTTATGCATGAAATATGGTACAACCCTATATTACAAGCTAAATGATGGATTGTTATAAAATAACTTGTATATTAGGTAGATAAACAAAGAGAACTTTATCCTATTTTGAAAAGGATAAAAGGTTTTAATGTATCTTATAATATGAGCAACACTAAATTAATAGATTTGAATGTTGACTGGAAGATTAGAAAGGAGAACCGCAATATACTATAACTCTCCCTTCAAATCAACCTCTCTCTCTCTCTCTCTCTCTCTATATATATATATATATATATATATATACCACCTAATTGGCGTGGGATTTTGCACTGTGGACTCTCTCTTAAATTACTGTGGATTGCGGCAGTGTAGAAACGATTTTGGGCTTCGTCCTCGCGGCAAAATGTGCGGGTTAACTGCGGTTATTTTCGGTTTTTCCTGTTTTTGTCCTTTTTAAAAAAAAAATAATCAATCGTGAGCAGTGTATTAACGTTTTCGCCCCCGATAATAAGACAAAACAATGGTTCCGGCTGAGGGGCACGGGTGTAATTGTGCCCGTACGGACTGGTCCGGTTCGGTCTGATCCACCACAACTTTTTTTTTTTAATATTTTCTGAAATGGCTAAATACGATTATAGCCCCTAATAAGACAAAAACATTGAATTGGGTACAGGGGTAGCACGGTAATTGACCCTATTTTTTCAATTTTTTATTCGGTGGCTGTCAGGGCGTGAGGCGCGTGCGGCGTCATACGGTGACCGGAAATTGGCTACCGGAGTCGTTCTTGATGCGTCTCCGCGTGGTCTTCCTCTCGCGGTGGACTGTGTAACCTCAAAATGTCCGTGGACGCAGCGGAGGCCGGTTAAAGCCGCCGGCCACGTTTCTCTCTCTCTTGCACGTAAATGTGCAGGAGAGTCCCCCATTGTTTGTTACTTTTCACTTCGGTCCCTATACTTTTAATTTGGTATTTGGTCCTGATTTCTGTTATATAAGTTTTCATTTAGTTCGATTAGGTCCTCCGATTTTAATTAATTGAATGTGAAAGTTTCCCTTCGGTCCTGCTACTTTTAATTTCCGGATTGGCTGTAAATAACTCAATGAATTGGTACACAAGTTTCGATTTTTTTAATTTTGTCCTTTAATTTAAATTGTTAATAAATGTAATTTCCATTTCAACCCTTTGACTTTTAATTTTTTAATTTAATCCCTTTATATTTGATTTTCATTTCAGCCCTTATACTTTTATTTTTTTATATTTCTAGAATAATCCCTACTTTTGTCCATGTATATATATGTGTATTTAACACAATAATAGTAATAATAATAATAATAATAATTTAATTATTTTTCTTTCTTACTCTTTTGTTTTTTTTTTTCTCCCGATAATTTGATAAGTTTTTTTTGTTTTGCCAGTAATAGCAATGATAATTTTTTATTTTTTGTTTTATTTTTTTTATTTTTTGTTAAAGTTTCTTGATATTTTTAGTCTTTCATTTATTCATTATTAACATAATAATAATAATAATAATAATAATAATAATAATAATAATAATAATAATAATAATAATAATAATAATAATAATAATAATAATAATAATAATAATAATAATTTAATTGTTTTTCTTGCTTACTCTTTTGTTAATATTTTTTTTCCCTCCGGATAATTTGATAATTTTTATTGTTTTGATAGTAATAGCAATGATAGTTTTTTTTTTTTTTTTGTTAATCTTTTGTTAAAGTTTCTAGGATATTTTTAGTCTTTCATTTATTTTTGTTTCTTTCATTATTAACATAATAATAATAATAATAATAATAATAATAATAATAATAATAATAATAATAATAATAATAATAATAATAATAATTTAATTGTTTTTCTTGCTTACGCTTTTGTTAATGTTTTTGAGTGTATTTTTTCAGGATAATTTAATAATTTTTATTGTTTTAATAGTAAAAGCAATGATAATTTTAGATTTTAAGGCTTTGATTTTGCTATTGTTATGATAGTGTGTGTTGAGCTATTTTATTATATTAAATTTTGCATATATAAATATTATATTTTAATTTTGATCTAGCAAATCCTATAAAAATTGTTCGCTCAACCCGCAACGTAGAACATATATTTTTTAAATTTTCAGATTAAATGTTTTTTTTCAACTATTAATTTTTATTTTTGTTTTATCATCTATAATATTTTTTTATTTGCTCTATCTTTTAGTTTTTTATTTTTATTTTTTTATATTTTCAAGTTAGATTTTATTTTTCCTTTATAATTTTGATTTTTTTTTTCATCTTTTGTTAAAGTTATTAGATTTTTTTGGGTCTTTCATTTATTTCTGGTTTTTTATTCATTATTAACACAATAATAATAATAATAATAATAATAATAATAATAATTTAATTGTTTTTCTTGCTTACTCTTTTGTTAATGTGTTTTTTTCCTCCGGATAATTTGATAATTTTTATTATTTTGGCAGAAATAGCAATGATAATTTTTTTTTTTTTTATCTTTTGTAAAAGTTTCTAGGATATTTTTAGTCTTTCATTTATTTTTGTTTCTTTCATTACTAACATAATAATAATAATAATAATAATAATAATAATAATAATAATAATAATAATAATAATAATAATAATAATAATAATAATAATAAGAAGAAGAAGAAGAAGAAGAAGAAGAAGAAGAAGAAGAAGAAGAAGAATTTAATTGTTTCTTTTACTTACTCTTTTGTTAATGTTTTTGAATGTTTTTTTTCAGGATAATTTAATAATTTTTATTGTTTTAATAGTAAAAGCAATGATAATTTTAAATTTTAAGGCTTTGATTTTGCTATTGTTATGATAAGGTGTGTTAAGCTGTTTTATTATATTAAATTTTGCATATTAAATATGATATTTTAATTTTGATCCAGCAAATCCTATAAAAATTATTCGCTCAACCCGCAACGTAGAACATATATTTTTTAAAATTTTCAGATTAAATGATTTTTTTCAGCTAATAATTTTTATTTTGTTTTATCATCAATTATAATTTTTAATTGTTTTTCTTGCTTACTCTTTTGTTAATGTTTTTGAAGATTTTTTCCTCGGGATAATTTGATATTTTTTATTGTTTTGGCAGTGATAGCAACAATAGTTTTTGTTTTTGTTTTATTCTTTTGTTTAATCTTTTGTTGAAGTTTTTAGGATTTTTTTTCTCTTCCATTTTTTCCCTTTCATTATTAACACAAAAATAAAATAAATAAATGATAATAATAATTTAATTATTTTTCTTGCTTATTGTTTTGTTGATGCTTTTGAGGATTTTTTTTCCCTCAGAACAATTTCATAGTTTTTATTGTGTTAAAAGTGATAACAATGATAATTTTTTGTTTTTATTGTATTTTTTTTAATCTTTTTTTTTATATTTTTACAATTTTTTTAATCTTTCATTCATTTATTTATTCTTTCATAATAATAATAATAATAATAATGATAATAATATTTTAATTGTTTTTCTTGCTTGCTATTTTGTTCATGCTTTTTATTTTTTTCCTCGGTATAATTTAATAATTTTTATTATTTTTATACTAACAGAAATAAAAATTCTAGATGTTAAGACACCGATGTTGCTATTGTTATAATATGTTAAATTAATATTGCTTCCTTTTCCCCTGTATTTTTTTATTATTATTTTTATTTGCTCTTTGTATTAAATGATTTTTATAATTTTACTATCTGCACAATAATGATTTCAGTAATTATTATTTTTTTCTTATAAAAATATTTTGCTCTTTCTTCTAATGTTAGTTCGCGCTATTCTGTGATCGTTTATGACGCAATACCTATATTCTAAAAGATGTAATCTATGCTTGCGTAACAAACTCAACTCAAAATTTTATACATTTTATCTCCTAATCTTTAACTTTTATTTACTTATATCATATAAATTTATCGTTGTGGATTTAATTATGTTAAATTATATACACAAGAATACCCGCTGCAACGCGCGGGGGCAATTAGCTAGTATAATGACCTTTGAGAACTTGATATTATATAAAATATTTTATTTTATTCTTGGAATCAATTAACTTAATTATTTTTAGAATAAATATTTTTTAAGTTAATTGATTGATTTTTAGAATTAATTGATTAATTATGCATTACACATGCTGCAAAGTTATTTTGTTAATTTCACTGAAGAGTTGTCTTTGAATTTTGCTACTCAGAAAAGGTGTGCCTTTAAATTATATAGACATAATAGTATGAAAAGATGTTATTTTCTTTGTAAATATCAATTTCATATTGAAAAAAATCAATTAGAAAATAATATTTTGAAATTAATGCAAGGAAAGACATGAATGAGTGTCTGTCAAAACAGGACCTGCATGTCCCTCCCTAGGGATAAGGATCAATTCATATGAGTTTGTGATAAATAATATAAGGATTTGAGGTTCTGCAATAAATTCAATACAAAAAATATGAATCACTTTAAAATTGATCAAGCTTTTTTTATTTCAATAATCATTTATTTGTTCTTGAAATTTTATCACCTATCACTTGGTGTAAAAGGGTTTTTCTCAATAAACCTACAAGGATTCAAAATCAAAGTTATTGATCCCGTCCCGTTCCGGCCGGAACGGGCGGGACGCCCCGTCCCGTTGCAAAATCCGGGACAAAACGGCGACGTTTTTGTCCCGGGTAGAATCCCGGCCTGTCCCGGAAAAACCGGGCGAATTCCGGCCGGAACGCCCCGGTTCCGTACCGGGCGTTCCGTTCCGGCCTGAAAATCCTTTTTTTTTTTTTTTTTTTTTTTTTTTAACTTTTAATTTTTTTTTCTAATTTTGAGATTATATTTGTTTGACTTTGTGTTTATATTGTATAATTTAAAGTTAATTTGTCTTGAATTTTAATTATGCTTGTTAAATTAAGTTGATGGAGAGGACATAAGTTGGGAGAGTATCGAAGCACCTTTCTCTACTTTAAATTTAGATGATAAAGAGACATGTTGATGTAGAACAGGTTGCGGAATCATACATGCTGAAGAGGGATTACCCGAAATTCAAAGGCAACTGAATTTCGGCATCCGGGTCGTTGAGGTTGGAATAACGCGAAACTCACCCAGTCAATGCGTTTCGTCGTTTTCGGAAGAAATCAGTAGCTTTGCTGCTGACCTCGACCCAATTTTGGCCAAATTCCATCGTTTCGGCCCCGGAATCGTCATTTTTGCTATTTTAGGAAAGTTTTGTTTTTGCAATAACTTTTGAATTAAGAGTCCGAATTGACTTTGGTCAATTGGTACTCTCTTAGAATTCATAGGCCTTTCACATTCTGCATTTAGCTCAAATTTGCCATTTATGGCAAATTTAATGTTTTATGTCCTTTCCTTTTCTGTATTGAATTAGGCTAGGGTTTTCTCCTTAAGTATGTTTGTAAACCCTGCAGCCGACTTCAACTATCATTTTATCAAATAAACACTGAGTTTGATTGAGATTTATTCTCATTATCTTTAATTTTAAGGAATATTGACGTTGGTCGTATTCCCGCGTGATTTTCTGCTGCGTCACATGTGTAAATGAGGAGAATGAGCTTGGTGGAAATGACCAACTATTGGAATGTCTTGTTGATGACTTTCCTTATGTTCCACAGCCAGATCAAGATCCTTATTTTTATATTAATGATGTAGAAGATGTTTGATGTATTTTTCTTTTATTTTAGAACATTTTACTTTCATAATATTTTGGAATTTCAAAGATGTTTCTAATTTTGAGATTATGTTTGTATTGTATAATTTAAATTTTATTTATCTTGAATTTAAATTATACTTGTTAAATTAATATTTTATTTTTTTCATATATATAATTAAATAAAAATGAACAGTACAAAACCGGAACGGTACCCGGAACGGTACCGAAACCGGGACGTCCCGTTCCAAACACAAATCCGGAACCGGGACCGGGACGGGATCAATAACTATGTTCAAAATATATCACTTCAATTAGATGCAGTCCTAAACAAGTTCTAACAACCCAAGATAATAGAACCCAATTATCCATTTACAATAATTGAACTCCAACTTTAAACAAGAAGCTGTAGGTTTCCTTCACTAACAACTTCGATCACACACCATAAATCAATATTTTTTTATGGACTAGACAAATGAATAGTAATTCAAAATATAAGTTTATAAAAATCAAGACAATTTCATTGTTTCTTCGATGTGGGATATGTATAGTTTGTAGGAGGTTTTGAGCCTCATATCAGTCACGGACGTATAATCAAATCCAATCACTACTTGACAAACTCCTTGGCGTGCAATTTAATTTATTCGATGGCTTGTTCTCTTTTCTCACCATTGTTTTTGCCAACGATTCCCTTAAAAACAATTATTGGAAAGCGAAGGGCATGGCTTTGAGTCTTGAAATATACAATTAAGGTTTTGGAATATAATTTCGTCTAAAAAAATATAAAATCTCCACTTATTTTTTATCCTTGCCGTCCAAGCCTCTAAACGAAATAATTAAAATTACACGAGGACAAGGGCCTTCTTACGAATATAGGAGAGCTTTTTTCTAAAATTATTTTTATTTAAAAAATTATCAAAATTATATATATTGCTTTTAATATCAATATATCAAGATTATTCAAAACACTAAAAATAATAATCTAAAGTTAAGAAAATCAATTATACCATACACAAAATCAATCAGTTTTTTACATTAAAAAACTCAGCATAGCATGAGGGCAGATAAGCTCATTTAGGAACTATATTAAAACTTCATCTCGTTTAAAAATACTTGCAAATAATCACAATTTTAAAAGATATAAGAAAAAAAGTTTGCATTTCAATTAGCTTGTAAAATCACGCAATAAAAAACCCAATACCAACAACAATCGAGTAACATGACCTATGTATCAAAGGTAGCTTCGAGCTTGCATTCAGGAATATCCCATTATAATTAAGAATGTTTTAAATAGGAGACAACGTGTAGCCAGGATTGTCGGCCCTCCGTTTGGTAGAGACATGAAGGGGGTGTTTGGAGTGTTTTTAGAAAGTCTTTATGAAAAAAAATTAAAAATTTTATTTTTAATTTTTATTTTAAATTAAAAAAATTAATGGTTTTTAGATCATTTTAACATGATGATATTAAAAATAATTTTTAAAAAATAAAATAATATCATTTTAATATATTTCTGAATAAAAATCAATTTAAAAAACAACCACCGCATCCATGTGTCCAAAACTTGCTAATTTCTTCTTCCAAGATTGAACTCCAGCCAGGCAGGATTAGACGTTTACAATTGCCATTGGGCCACTGCATTGTTTTAAATGATAAAAATTTGGAGGGCTGGAGTAATCACCATCTCCCAACCACTAAAGTCTCCGCAAGGAAACTTAGCGGTCACCTTTCAACTAGGGGTCAATTAGATGTCAAAATCACACATGTTGTGCAAGACGCATATTCATACTTTATCCCTCTATTTTTACAAAACAAAATAATTTGAGTTTCTTATAGGACACATCAACCCTATATTTTTACAAAACAAAATAATTGAATTTTTTGATCAAGTAACCTCAACCAAGTATATAATCATCTACAAAACCAAAAATCATATTTTATAAAACTATAATCCAGATGTAACATTATACCTATTAACCAAAAATATTGGAAAAAAGTTTGAATAATATCACGAAATCAGTTAATTTTCAATAAATCAGTGTTCAATCTTTGTGCCTGCAAAGAAATGTTGTTTTGCCATAAATAAATAAATAAAAAAACTCACATTTATTTTTCATCTTGTTGCTGAAATTCTCAGCTAAAAATATATAATATTGTATACTCTAGCTAACCCTAATGTATCCTTTTTGGGATACAAGCAAATGAGCCTAAAATAGTAAACATCTAACATCAATTCAAAAATTAATTTAAACTAAAAAACAGTGTCTAATGGGTCAGAACAAATTTAATTTTAAAAAATAATTAATTAACATTAAATAAATAATATAATAAAAAACAAAGTTTTCATTCTAAAATTCTTTGATATGGTCAGAATATCTAATTTTGGTATATTCTCGGTAGATTTTAGTTATAACTTCAAACAAGTTTTTTCTTATCTAAATGAATTACAGAGCTTATTATATATGATTAGACGCAAAAACAAATGCACCTATAGATATAAATATGTACCAAACAGTACAAGAAAATTTACTTTTGAAGATTTCAGAAGATTCATCTAATAACTTTGAACCTTGTTTTATAATTTTATTTGACCTAAAAGTTTATCATAATAAAGTTTTATGTGTCTAATATCTCCTTTTAAATTTTAAACTTGATCTAATGTATAAATTCAAGTATATAATTGATCTCGTAAAATTGGTTAACTGAAATTTTAAAGCTAAGTTAAGAGCTGACATGATTTTTATTACTAAAAGTTAAAATTGTGTGACAGTAATAATAATAATAATTAATTTAATGCTAGTTTAGTTTGGGGTTGTGATGGAGTAAACCGTAGCAAAAATATGTAATGCTAGAAGAGATATTAATTTCATTCGGTTGGATCGTAGACGTACTAAAATAAATTAATTTTTTTTCCTAAAAACATGTTTCTTGTTTTTTTTAAGCAAATGGATTCACTTTATTTCTATCTTTAAAATGGAGGGTGGGAAATTGTTTCCATCTCCAATTCGACAATGGAAGTCAGTGTTAAAGAATCATTTTATTTAAAAACTTAAGTTGTTAGATGAAATTTCAGAATATGATTTTTATTATTCTCTAACACACTTCTTTAAGTGAAAGCTCTCTGCGCTTGAAACTTGCAAAAACTTACATTACCTTGTACTTGATTTTTATTAAATAAAATAGAGGTTGTGAGATTCAAACTCGTGACCATTGGATTGATCAGACTCTAATATCATATTCAAAAACAATCTCATTTAAAAATTTAATTTATTAAATAAAATTTTAAAATATAATTTATATTATTTTTTAGCCACAATTATTTTTTATTTATTTTATCATTACTGAATTGATATGGATCAGTTAATTATTCGTGTTGTTGACTTGTATCCGTCCTTTTTCTTTCCAAGAAATCCTCATCCCTTTTTTACGCGTGAAATTTTCAAAAGGATATGCAGAGATGTGACTGGGAGTGAGGTGGACTTTCCCGGCCATCAGATCATTTGGGCGCCATAAAACTCTAGACCAACAACATCACGTGAAGTGTTTGTCTTGCTCCGTTCTACGTCGCCAAAGCTGACTTGTCGTTTAAGTATATATAATGAATGACCAACATCAAAATAATTACTTTTATCTATTTATTTATTTTTTACGAAAAAAAATATTACATGGATAGATTAATCATAAAATTGATTCACTCATGTTAAAATCTTGTTTTTTTAGATTAAAATTAAATGAATAATATATATTTACTTTTTGATTGATTCAATTTAAAGATAAATTTATGGTTTTTTATGATTTTGATTGAAATGTTATTAAAGTATTTAAGTGAATTTTTCTTTTATTAAATGTCATATTCATTATAGTATTGGTGCTCTTTTTTAAATGAATTTGCTTTCAAATCAAAATTTAATGTGTATCTTAAAATTGATAGTGTGAAAATAATTTTTAAGAAAGTAATTGAATAAAAATTATCTATATAGTCTTGGAGGTGAAACTTACAGAATATCAAGACATTTTCTTTAGTTTTCTCAACTAAGATAGATGGAATGACCTTATTGATACATGGATGAATTTGTTGGGTTTCTCAAATAGTATACATTTAATGAAAACTATGAAACAAAATTATTCGAAAGTCGACAAATCTAGAGTTGTTTAGAAATTTATTACTTGAAGATTTGATCTTCTTCAGGTTTGAATAAATATTTAAAGGTTGAGTTACCGCAAATCACATGTTGTCTAATTGTCCGGCCTCCAACTATAATCCATACGAACCACCAAAAAGAGATCTTCTAAATCCCTATTTAGAAGAGAAACATTGTTATGTGTAAAGTGTTAGATCTAATTTTGTGTTTACATAGTTTTTCTATCTTAGACAACAACTTCTCTTTTTCACTTAAAAAATAATAGGGTTAGCTTTATATTTATAGAGAATACTAAAAACCCTTCAAATGATAAAATATGTATTTACTCCTTGAGTAATATCCATTAATTAATTCATGATAATTTTAGAAACTAACTCAATCAAGTCTTTACTTTATTTTTACAAGTTTAGAAATATAATCCATATATTAATTATATTCTAGTTTATAATTTCTAAAATATTTTTTAATCAAGTCACACTTCATTAAACCATCCTGGTCTAATTTATGACTAGTGGTTCTTAATGTGTGTGTGATCCATTAAGTTCCTAATATGTTGGTACAAATATAAATTCTAAGTCCAATTAAATGGAGTTAAATAAATTAAACAATTTAATTTATTATCAAATTAACAATTGATTATATTATATTTTGAAGATCATGTGTATCATCTGACAACGTGTCATGGTCCCTCAAATATTAGAAAAGTCATTAGTGGTTGGACTTAACTTTTCAATAACCGGTTTCTCAGTGTAATTAATATTTTTTCATCAATAATATTCTGATTTAACATTAAAGTATGAATAATATGTCATGTTAAATCGTGTTTACTTTCTAAATAGTAGCCATCGATCATTTGAATAAAAAAAGATTTTTTTTTCAAATCTCATTCCACCTTGACCAAGGATTTCTCAATCAATACTATTTGAGAATAAATAAAATATTTATCCAATTCACCTAGGGTGATGAATCCTCTCTTGATTACTCAAGCACCTTAATATAAGTCATGTTTTATCAAATATCTACCATTTTTGTTATCTCAATGAAGATAACATGTAATAAGATCACATTATAATATTCAATATATAAGATTATTTAGTGATCTCAAGTCTCAAAATTATTTACACAACTGTCACGTGAGTTTTTCAATTAACATAAATGATCACTCTATATGACATTCTTATACGAGTCAATTCAGTGTTCATGTCTTATGATTGTCATGATGGTGTTTCAGGCTTCCTAGCATGTGGTATGGAAAAGAGATTGTGGTATAATCATAAAATTATAATTATAAATTTCTAAAGTGGTCGTCTAAGATTATGGTCATTAGAAATCATGATAGTCTGCAAAAGTCTAAATAAGAGGACTTGTTGTGCAAGGGAAAAATGCATCACCATTAGTACACCCTATTTAAAGCAAGTTGCGTTATTGTTTGATTTTTTATAAACTTAATCTTATGGTATGTGAATATGACATCAATAAATATAACATGATTCAATAGAAAGATAAGGTATATTCTTTCCTTTATTGCTTAGGTAAGCATTTGAACAATGTCAGAATCAATGCTCTAGTCTAAATAGGGGACACTCGATAATTAGTCATGTATAAAAATATTTGGAGAAGGTATGATTGCACAAAAAAGAGAGGACAATGGCCAATAGTAACTGTCTTTTTATTTTCACCCTAGGAACTCTAGAGAAGGAAAAAGAAAAGATGGGCTAAAAAAATAAAGAACTAAAAAAGCAAGTGGGCCAACTTTTTTAAATGGAACAAATCCCATTTGGGTAGGAACAAAAATTTATGTCAAACCATTAATATGGGTTGTTATTTAAACAAAAGAGGACGATTCTAAATAAACAAGTCTTACTAATCCCAAATGGCAAAAACACATGCATCAACAACCAACCCACGGCCTAAATTAGATGCACTAATTATTGAAATCCAAAAATACCCATGAAACATGTTTTAAGTTAGATAAGTATCTATATTGGTGGGAAGATTTAAAGATCCAAACATAAAACAAAAATATTGACAGGTTTGGTTAAGTTTCCCTAGTTAACACAATTTTTAGAGGTTTTGATACTAATGGTGGAGTCTTCAACCTCTTTATTTTAGGGCCCCGCTACTCAATGATTCAAGTGATCACGGTTCAACTCTTTTTAGTATTGATCATAAAGATTGAAGTGATTGGATAATTGATTCAAAAGGCATAGATCATATGATGTTTGATGCAAAATATTGTAATGTGATTACATCACCTAAATATTTATGTATTGCTAATGTTAATGGTGTGACTTATTGAGTTATAGGAACATGGAGAAATACCATCTAATCATCCATTTTATTGTCTTGCACATTACTTGTTTGATCACTCTTAAGCAGATTATATTATTATGTCCTAATGTATCTAACTTTTTTTTAGTTTTAGGATATTCTTCTAAAGAGATTGTTCATCATAGTACTAAAATAGGGACTATATTATATGTATGGTATGAGTATTAGTAAGGAAAACAGTTTGCATAGATCATCACACTTATAACAAGAAAAAAAATTGGTTATGGAATTATTGGTTAGGATATCCATTACTTAGCTATTTGAAGTATTTTTTCCTAATTTATTCTTAAACATGAGCGAGTTATATTTTTAATTGATACATATATTTTAGCCAAAAGTCATCAGATGTCATATCTTATTATCTTAGCTTTCATAAGAGTACAATACCATTTTATGATTAATCATTTATATATTTCAAGATCATCACTAGTTCTTACTTTGTTTGTTGTTTATTGGTTTGTCATTTTTATTGATAATTGTACCTATATAGCTTGGCTTTATTTGATGAAAAATAAAAATAAGGTATTCAATATCTTTAAGACATTTTATGTCATGGTTTTAAACTTAGTTTGTATGTAATACTCAAATTCTCCATATAGATATTTGTAAAGAACATGATAATTAGTCGTATAAATACTTTCAGGCACATGGTCTACTTCATAAAATATCTTATGTTTAAACACCTCTATAAAATCTTACTATAAAAAGAAAGAACATATATAATATGGAAATTGCTAGGGCATTCCTTATTAAAGCCCATGTGCCTCGTAACTATTGAAATGAGAATGTTGTCACTACAAATGTCACCTTCTTGGAGTCATAACATTATTTTTGAGCTTTTTTGTCTACTTTTATTTTCCAAAGAGATAATAAAATTGAGAAATGAACAAGCTTAGTCTTTGATGGCAAAAAAGGCACTAACCAAGAAAAAAGGAAAAAAACAAAAAAAAAAATTGACATAACCACAAATCACTAAGTCCACTAAGACAAAAGAGAAAACCCCTTATTTTTATTAGTACTATAAGACCAAACCCCTGAAAATATTCCCAAAATAATACACTCAACTTCATCTCCTAATTTAATAAATATTCTTATTGGGTATAAAAGCCAGAAATAAAAATATCTATAGCTCTCAAAACCATTGTAAGTTTTCACTAACTAGTTCTTATCTATATAGATCCCTGATAACACTCAAGAAGTTTTATTCTCACCAAAATGGACCTATGTAATAGTGATAGAAAATAGAGGAATTAAAAAAGAATCAAACATGAAGCCTTATCCATTTACCTAAAAGGAAAAAGACTATAGGATATAGATGGGTTTTCTCTATCAAGTATTAAGCAAATAAGACCATTGAAATATACAAAACAAGATCTATGGAGAAATGATAAACTTAAACATACAACATAGACTATCGAGATTTTTTTTTCTCATAACAAAACTGAATAAGTTTTAATATCTTTGGTGACCAATATAGATTGTCCTATACATCAATTTCATGTAAAAATTCTTTTCTTCAAGGGTATTTTAAGAAAGAAATCTACATGGATATTCCACCTAGATACCAAACATGTTTGATGTAAAGAGCATTGTGAAAATTGCAAAAGGTTTTATATGGGTTAAAACAATCACCTTAAGCATAATTTGGATGGTTTAGTTCACCTATAAAGAAATGTAGGTTCAAATAAAGTAATTAAGATTGTACCTTGCTCTTAAAACACAACAAGAAAAGGTAACTACATTAATAATTTATGTTGAACAAATGATAATTACAGACAATAATGTAGAAAAAATCTTTAGACTTTAAATAAGCTTGATAGCTAAATTTGAAATGAAGAATCGTAGGGGCTTGAAATATTTTTTAGGAATTGAAGTGGCTAAATCAATAAGTATTTTTCTTATCATAAAGGAACTATATGTTGCATTTGCCCTTAAGGACTGACACGGTAGACTACAAACCATTTACACTCTAATAGTGAAAAACGATAACCTAAAAGAATATGCAAACCAGATTACTATAAATAAAGAAATCGATCAACGATTAGTTGGAAAAGAAATCTACTTGCACTATAGACAACCAGATATAGCTTATGTTGAACTGAGTGAGTCAATTCATGTATAATCCTAATGAAATTCACATGAATGTAGTGAACCAAATTCTTGAGTATTTAAAATCATCTCTTAAAAAAGGTTTGTGTTCCAGAAGAACAAACACCTGAACATTGATAGGTATATTTCGATGAATATTGGGTAGGAAATGTTTTTGAAAAAAAGATATAAATCGAGTTACTTTACCTTTTTAAATGGCATTCTTGTTTCACAAATAAGAAAAAAGTGAAAGGTAATAACATTGTCCAATGTGGTGGCTAAGTTTACAAGAATATATAAGGGGTTATGTGACATGTTATGGCTCAAAGAGATGTTTATTGAATCTAGTTATTCATTAAGTGATGCAATAAGTCTTTTATGTGATAATAAAATGGTTATATCACAATCTAGTGCAACATGATCAAACAAATTATACGAAGATATATTGTCGCTTCATCAAAGAAAAACTTAAAGCTAAGATAATTCAATTAATATTTAAAGACTAGTTAATAGATATACAAGCAAAGTCAATCTCGAATAAGATTTTCTACACTTGACAAGTGAGGTGTCAAAGATATCTACACATTAATTTGAGAGGAAGTGTTGGCATGAATTAACTTGTCTTTGATTTAAATAACATGTTTAGTAGATTACATTATCCATTTTTAGAACATTACACTTTGATAGTAGTCTACAAACACCTAGATTTGTCTTGTATTGTATAAATCAGTACGTGTATCAATTAAATAATTAAACATTTAGTCTCGTATCTATAATCAAGTGTAAATTGTTAGACAATTTGAGTAATTTTGCTACAAGCTCTTTTAATCAAGTTTTTAATATGATATTTTAAAAAGAGAGCTTTAATATGGAGGGTTTTTTTAGGGGTTAAGAATGAGTTCAATTACTATATTTAAACAACTAATATCTTTATATAATTAATATTTTTCAAGTGTAATCATTTGTATATAATATCATATTTATACAGCAAAATTCAATAAAACTTATTAAATATAAAAAAAAGTATAATTGGTATTTTTTAAATTATTTTTATTTTATTGTAATGACAGTAATCAATATTAGTTAATTACATGGTAATTATCTAATAATATTGTTTTGTCATAGTATTTTTTTAACACCATTTATAGATGAGCTTATTGATAAAAATAAAGAAGAAAAAGACAATTTTGACCTTGCATCAATAAGTTAAGAGAATATATTTCAATAACCTAGAAACTAAAGAGATGTGTTTTCTGTTAGAGGACCAATTCAGCTATAGAGGTGCAAGTAAGGATCTCAATCACCATAGTGGTTTGGATTGAAATTTGGTGAGTATCAATATGTGTTAGTGTTATAAGGGAGGAATGATCTTAAGACTTATTTAAAGTGGAGAAATGGTTAAACAGATATTTGATTGTCATAACTATTCATATAAGAAAAACATAAAACTTGTTGTCATTGAATTTATTGATTACGTTAAAATATAGTGGGATCATCTTGTTTTAAATAGTAGAAGGAATTGTGAAAATGATCATATATAGATGAATATTATAATAATTAAAGCTAATATAGTGTAGGAGAAAGAAACGATTATGACTATTGTTCTAAATGGTTTGGATCATGATATAGAGAATATAGTTGAGTTGTAGCATTATGTAAAGTTAGAAGACATAGTACACCTGGTTACGAAGGTAAAAATACAAATTAAAAGAAAAGATGGTGCATGATAAGTTATTAATTCAAGTTTTTCTTATCATAAAGGTTAAATTATATGGATGATGAGGTTACCTAAACTGACACAATTATTAAGGCAAAAAAATTTAAAGCAAAGAAAGTTACTAATTCTAAAGATAAAGATAATACTTAACCCATTTGAAATTGTGATATTAAGTGTTCTAGGTGCTAGAAAGTTGAACATATAGCTTCTTAATGTCCAAACAAGAGAATTATAATTTTAAAGGATCATGGCATGATTGATGATCTAGAGTGATAATATTGATGATGAGATGTTACCACTTGAGGGATTTTAACGATGGGGATGTAAAATTTTCAGATGAGGGAGAATAATTGGTTATTTATTATGCATTAAATATTCAAATTAAAAAAAAATGATTTAAATCAGTAATGGGAGAATATTTTTCATATGAGATGCCATATTAGTAACAAAGTATGTAATATGATTAGAGATGGTGGGATTTGTGTTAATTTTGTTAGTATCATAATTGTTAGAAAATTAAATTCGAACACTACTAAACTTCATAGAACATATAGCTTCAATAGTTGAATGAATATGAATAAGTTAAAGTTAATAAACTTGTATGATGTGGTTTTTATGCATATGCATCACTTGTTAATGAGGAATTTGTTGTTATTTAATAAAATAGTGTTGCATAATGGGCTTAGAAATAAATGCTCTTTTTTAATATCACGTAAGGTCAATAACAATTTAGAGGATATTTGGAAGTGTGGTAGCATATGTTTTTCAAAGTATTTTTTATTTGAAAATGCATCCAAATAATATTTATTTTATTTTAAAAAAAAGTATTGTTGACATCAAAACAATATCAAAACAGAAAAAAACAATTTAAAACAAAGAAAAAAACAATTTAAGACAAAGAAAAAAAACTTTTAGGCTTTTAATTCTATAAGTCAATATTAAGTCGGCAGGCCAAGTGTTTATATAGGGAAAATTCAGAAGTTTTTTCCTTTACAAACATAATAAAAAGCAACATGTTGTTTTACTTAGTTTTGAAGTTTAGTAATCCATTTTATAATTTTTTGTTATTTTTAAATTGAGTTTTAATATGAATCTATTCCATTAGAGTTATATCATTTTGTAAGTAATATATATATATATATATATATACTAGCAAATTGCCCGCGCGTTGCCGCGGGTATTTTTTTGTATATAATTTAACATAATTAAATCTACAACAATAAATTTATATGATATAAGTAAATAAAAGTTATAGATTAGGAGATAAAATGTTTAAAATTTTGAGTTGAGTTTGTCACGTAAGCATAGATTACATCTTTTAGAATATAGGTATTGCGTCATAAACGATCACAAAAGAGCGCGCACTAACATTAGAAAAAAGAGCAAAATATTTGAATAAGAAAAAAAAATTACTGAAATCATTATTGTGCAACTAATAAAATTATAAAAATCAATTAATAGAAAGAGCAAATAAAAAAAAAAGGAAAAGGAAGCAATATTAATTTAAAATATTATAACAATAGCAACATCGGAGTCTTAACATCTAAAATTATTATTGCCGCTAGAATAAAAACAACAAAAATTATTAAATTATACCGATGGGAAAAAATAAAAAGCATGAACAAAACAGCAAGCAAGAAAAACCAATTAAAAAATTATTATTATTATTATGAAAGAATAAATAATCACTATTATTATAATAATAGAATACATAATCACTATTATTATAATATTATTAATAATCACTATTATTATTATTATTATAATTATTATTATTATGTTAATAATGAAAGAAACAAAAATAAATGAAAGACTAAAAATATCCTAAAAACTTTAACAAAAGATAAAAATAAAAAAAAAATATTATCATTGTTATTACTGGAAAAAAAAATCATCAAATTATCGGGAGGGAAAAAAAAACAAAAGAGTAAGAATGAAAAATAATTAAATCATGATTATTATTATTTTTATTATTATTATTATTATTATTATTATTATTGTTGTGTTAAATACACTTATATATACATGGACAAAAGTAGGGATTAAAAAAATAAAAGTGTAAGGGCTGAAATGAAAATCAAATATAAAGGGATTAAATTAAAAAATTAAAAGTCAAAGGGCTGAAATGCAAATTACATTTATTGTCAATTGCAATCAGAGGACAAAATTGCAAAAATCGGAACTTGTGTACCGAATTCATTGAGTTATATACAGCCAACCTGGAAATTGAAAGTAGAAGGACCGAAGTGAAACTTTCACATTCAATCAATTAAAATCGGAGGACCCAATCGAACTAAATCAAAACTTATATAAAAGAAATGAGGACCAAAAACCAAATTAAAAGTAGAGGGACCGAAGTGAAAAGTAACGAAATAAGGGGGACTCTCCTGCACATTGACGTGCAAGAGAGAGAGAAACGTGGCCGGCGGCTTTAACCAGCCTCCGCCGCGTCCACGGACATTTGGTGGTTACACGCACTACCGCGGGAGGAAGACCACGCGGCGGCGCATCAATATAGCCTCCGGCAGATAATTTCCGACCACCGTATGACGCCTCACGCGCCACCTACACAGGGCGTGAGGCGAAAAACCGTCTGGCGCGTGCGCCTCACGCCCTGACAGACACCGATTAAAAAATTCAAAAAATAGGGTCAATTACCGTTCTAACCCTGCACCCAATTCAGTGTTTTTGTCTTATTAGGGGCTATAACCGTATTTAGCCATTTCAGAAAATATTAAAAAAAAAAATTGCGGCGCACCGGACCGGACCGGGCCGGTCTGGCCGCGCGCAATTACGCCGGTGCCCCTCAGCCGCATGCCTTTTTTTTGTCTTATTACCGGGGGTTAAAGCGTGAATACACTGTTCATAGCTGATTATTTAAAAAAAAAAGAAGGAAAAACCGAAATTAGCCCCGTTTTACACCCACCTTTTGCCGCGCGGCCGAGGGCCATTTTCGCCTCCACACTGCTCGAATCCACAGTGATCTGTGAGAGGGAGCACAGTGCAAAGGCCACGCCTATTAGGTGTTTTGTATATATATATATATATATATATATATATATATATATATATATATATATATATGCATGCTTTTGATAGGAGAACATATGCATGCTTTTGATAGGAGAACATATTAAATTGGAATATCATTGATTTGTTGCAACTTTGTATGTGCTTATACGAGGATTGCTCATGCATTGGTTCTTCATTGAATTGAATTGACTTGAATATATCAAATATCAATTGTCTTTGTGATATTATTTTTCATATTTTTAGTTTATTATTCTTTATAGTCGTTGGGTTGATGTCATTTTTTCAATAATTCTCATGTCTTGGTTCAGGTAATTATTGTGAGTTTTCGAGACTTTTAAATTTAGTTTTAGCTTTCTTGTGTTATTTTTTTAGCATCTGAGTTTTAGAATTTTTATTCTCCATGTTTGCATCAAAATTTCAAATATTTTACAATTTATTTGTAAGTAAAAGCCTAACAACCAACCTAATTATTCTTAGTGTGACGCATATTTCATTGTAAAAAAAGATAATATTAGAAATTAATTTAAAAACAAATAACATCAACCTTAATTAATTGCACTATCCTAGTGTATATTTGATATGATTTATAAAAAAATAAATTTTGAATGTGAGTTATAAATAAATTATAAAGAAAAAAAATAAAATTATTTTAATTTAGAAGTATGTCCAGCAAAAATGACTTGGAATACAAAATTTTAAAATAAAAAATATAGTACAAATCAGAATTCATAAGTTAAAAACACGCGTAAGGAGGAAAGTGAAATGCACAAAAACTTTTGTGACAGATGAAGCATAAAAAATGTATGCATGATCCACTGTCCCCACAATCCACCACCACCACCTTCACATGATTCAACACCACCAGCTGATCATTTCTCTACAAGTATAAACATAGTGGGGGTGGATTGGAAACCCAGATTGACTTTGCTTCCACTAAACAATTACATAGAAGAGGAGGAGGAGGAGGAGGGACTTATTCGAGTGTGCAAACTACCAGAAGGAAAACACGGACACGATAGGAAAAGGATAAGGAGGGAGAAGAAGCAAACAAATGGTGATTCATTGATGACGTCGGACTTGCTGTGGATGAAGGGCAGATGGCGTGTCGTCCCTTCTGGCGCATTTGTCTTTTATCTTAAAACACAGAATCATACGAGTTTTAACTTAAAAGTAGAACCAAAAAGAATTAAATAGCAAGCAAAGCAACGAAGATAAATAATCACTTGGAAGGACTGCCAGTGCGTGTTAGTATTCCTTCCTTTGAAATAAACAAAGTTGAGAATATCAAATCATACCGTATAGCTTAGGTGGGAATGAGAGGAAGGGATCAGATTCCTCAGCCGCAGCTCCTGGTTGTGTTTTTGTCTGTGCTCCTAACATTGGCAACGACTTCCTATGGAGTCAATGTGACTTACGATAATAGGGCCTTGTTGATTGATGGAAAACGCAGAGTTTTGGTCTCCGGTTCCATTCATTATCCTCGCAGTACACCCGAGGTATGCCGCTTGTAAATGATATTTGTTTTTGTATTTTTATTTAATTTTAGCAGTAGTAATAATTTTGCAGATGTGGGCTGACCTCATACAAAAATCTAAAGATGGAGGGTTGGACGTTATTGAGACTTATGTATTCTGGAATGCACACGAGCCCGTTCAAAACCAGGTAGGTTGCTTCTTTCTTCAGTTATTCTCGATACTCTCTCTTTGAAAAGCTATTGTGTTTACTATGAGAGAGTGATTAACGTTAATAAAATATGTTTCAAGAACAGTATAATTTTGAAGGAAGATATGATTTGGTGAAGTTTATCAAGTTGGTGGGAGAAGCCGGGCTTTATGCTCATCTTCGGATTGGTCCTTATGTCTGCGCAGAATGGAATTATGGGTGGGGGATTCTTTGCCGCTACTGAATATTCAAGTGATGCTTAGCCTCTCTTTTTTTTCTCTCCTGATTTTAATCAATTAATTTATCTGGGAGCAGTGGGTTTCCTCTCTGGTTGCATTCTATACCGGGAATCAAGTTTCGAACTGATAACGAGCCATTCAAGGTTTTTCTTTTCTTTTCTTTACTGGCCAGTTATACTATTTCTGATAATTAATTATTGTTTCTGGGAAATTTTGGTCAATGGATCTCTCTCTTTCTTTTTCAGGCTGAAATGCGGCGGTTCACGGCCAAGATTGTGGACATGATGAAGCAGGAGAAGCTTTATGCATCTCAAGGAGGGCCCATCATTTTATCGCAGGTCTCTTTCTTTATTTGTTTTCAAGTATATGGCGTGATGACCAATTAATTATACATATTCTTTTTCTAGGTTCTTTTGCATCATCAGTCAATTATGCATATTCTTTTTCTTGGTTCTCTTGCATCACCAGTCTATTAACGTAATCGATCACTGATTGACTCGTTCGCTCATTGAGGAGTGTTGTTTTCTAGAAGCATATAGAACCACCACCACCACCACCCCTTTTTTTTTTCTTCCAAAGAAAAAATGGGGTCCTTATGAACGTTTTACCTCTAAATTTCAGATTGAAAATGAGTATGGAAACATTGATTCATCATATGGACCTGCTGCCAAAAGCTATATCAATTGGGCAGCAAGCATGGCTGTGTCTCTGGATACTGGAGTTCCCTGGGTTATGTGTCAGCAAGCAGATGCTCCTGATCCCATTGTGAGTTTATTTTACTTTGTGGATTATTAACTCAGAATCACTGCTCAGAATATCACACATATACTTATATGACATTCTCTGTTTTGTTTTGTCTTTTTTTAATAAAAAAAATCCAGATAAACACCTGCAATGGATTCTACTGTGACCAGTTCACCCCCAATTCTAAAAACAAACCCAAAATGTGGACTGAGAATTGGAGTGGATGGTAGGGATTTGTTTTAACCTTTAATAATCGTGATAGTTTGGATGATATAAGATGCCTAATCACTCACATCATTCTCAATATTTTAAAAATGATAGGTTCCTTTCCTTTGGCGGTGCTGTTCCCTATAGACCTGTTGAAGACCTTGCATTTGCTGTGGCACGGTTTTACCAGCTAGGGGGGACTTTTCAAAACTATTACATGGTACTGCAATGATACTGAGGAGTCCATGACATTTGAGCATTCCCATGTTATTCCATCTGGCACAAAACAATCTTGCAAACCAAAAAAATGTAAACTGATCTATCAAATCTGATTTTTATTTCTCAACTTCAGTACCATGGTGGGACTAACTTTGGCCGCAGTACTGGTGGACCTTTTATTTCTACAAGTTATGATTACGATGCTCCTCTTGATGAATACGGTATGTCTTTTATCTTCCTGTTAACTTTAACAATTGTGTGCAACATAGAAACTATTGTAAAAAATGAGTTGTAATGATACTATACCACTTGCAATGGGCTAATGGTTCATTATGGGAATTAACCCCTAATTGCTCTGAGAATTTTTCATCGTCCATCTACAAGAGGATTTGGCATATTTGACATGTATTGCAGGACTTATAAGACAACCTAAGTGGGGCCATCTGAAGGATTTGCACAAGTCCATAAAGCTTTGTGAAGAAGCATTAGTGGCGACTGATCCAGTAACTTCATCTCCAGGTCAAAACTTGGAGGTACATCCCATTTATGAAATTATTTATTTTGGTTCACATTGGAACATCAGTTTCTGTGTGTGAACAAATAGATTTTTTAGATACAATTCTTCGAGGACTCATAGTATTACAATTCTGTAAGAACTACTATTGTTTAGTTAAAATTATTTAAGTTGACCTACCTCCGGGGAAGGTTCATGTTGTTTAGTCCATCTGTTCACCAATGCTGTTAAGCACTCGCACCTCAAATTCAGAGAAACAAAAGGTTTGCCATGAAATTCCTATAGCTCCTTGACCATGTTTATTTTGATTTTCAATATGAATGGGAACTTTATCCGTCTGGTTCACAACCTTTTACATTAAACTGCCATGATACTGTAGTAATTGTTGTACCCTTTGTAAGAATTTTTATGTGGCTCACTGCTTACAGGTAAAAAATGTGTGGTTTGGTCCTTTTTGTTCTATGGAAATTAATGTGGATATTTTTAGAAGATACTGGCTTCCAAAATAAGTTCATGGATTACTAGTCTCCTTCAACTTTTGATGTGCTTTCCATGCTTGCAGAAAGTTAATCTAAATTTCTTTTGATGTGTTTTCCTTTCAGGCTACTGTTTATAAAACTGGAACTGGGCTATGCTCTGCTTTTCTAGCCAATTTTGGCACATCTGACAAAACTGTAAATTTCAATGGCAATTCGTATAACTTGCCTGGTTGGTCTGTGAGCATCTTGCCAGACTGCAAGAATGTAGCTCTTAATACAGCAAAGGTTAGCCTCATTAGTATATGTTAAATTTATTTATTTAGCACTTTCTAGATTGTTTGATAATTTGGCTAAATATGTGGATCCTTGGTTGCGTAATCTGTGTTTGCATAGTCGTATTGATAGCTTAAAGACTTGGCAATATTCACCATTATTACTAATTGTTATTTTCTCTATTTTATACTGAATGGCACATATTTGAGACAAGTTTCCACCATCACTTCTTTTTGGTAGAAGTCGTGGACAATGTTCTGCTACCTCCATATGGAAAAATTAACTACATGTTTCAGCAATAACAGAGACCTTCAGCTATTACTCATACTTGCTGTATTATAAGTGAGTGTTTGAAGCAGTGGTTGTAATGTTTACTTTCTGTTACCTCCTTAATCAGTAAAACTTGGTATGAGAAGGACAGGAATCATCTGATTACCTATGCTGTTTCCCCTGCTGAGTGGCAATATGTTTTTGATGAAGATACTTGTCAAGTTTCAGTATTTGTCTTCATTTTTACTTTTTCTAAACCTATATCCTTCAAACACTTAAGAAGATTCCACTGGGGATGGTTTGTATGAAATGCATTATGGTATTACTAAATGCTAGCTCAATATTTTCAATTGTTCTAGTTTGGGTCCATTGAGGGTGTCTTTTCTGAAGTTTGAGGATTTTATTAGGATACATATCTGACCATATCTGACTGCAATCCAATTGGTCAAACATTATTTGGCAGTTCTATCCATTCATGTTATGCGTCTCTCATTGCCTCGGCAAATTTAGATGCACAGATGGAGCTGGTCATTAAAGGGTTTATTTTTCAATTTCTTTGTGAATTACATCAGAATTACTCTTATGTGTCTAAAGACTTAAAGAACTGCACATTAATTCAGTAATTAGAAAATACTGAATGTCTTGGGATGCTATAGAGGGTAAAATTATTTTCCAACGTTTGTACGTTGCTTCATCTAAACTTCCTGCATGTGAAGCATTTAATTGCACGCTGACACATGAGAGCTGTGGAGGCACCAGCTAATAGTTGTTGTGTTTAAAATATGTAAATGCAATGTTATGGAACTTTCAGTGTGATTTTTTCTAACCATTCCGTCTGGTAAGTAATACCAATTTGCATTTTTGTTGACAATAACTTCATTTGCATTGTCGCAGATTTCCCAAAAATAAAAGGTTTAACCTTTTAAAGCTATTTAGCAGATAGAAGGGTTTTTTTTTCTTTCCTGTGATTTTTAGCCCTTCACATTCTGCTTGCAGAGTAACCAAAATATCGTAACTTTGTCATGACAGATTAACTCCATGACAGTGATTCCAAGCTTTGTACATCAATCTCCAAAAGGAGATGCAGATTCTGCTGATTCACTTAGCTCTAGCTGGAGTTGGATAAATGAACCAGTAGGTATCTCAAAGAATGGTGCGTTCATGAAACCTGGACTATTAGAGCAGATAAATACCACAGCTGATAAAAGTGACTACTTATGGTACTCACTGAGGTACATCAGTGTATTATTTCCCAATTTCTTTATGTAGGCATGGTCTGTTTGCTTCTTCAATCTACTACATTGATGTGTTTGATGCCTAAATTTATGATTAATTGTTCTGTTTGATATGTAAAACCTCTCTGGTTATCTTGTCACAGTACTGTTATCAAAGATAATGAGCCTTTACTTGAAGATGGATCTCAAACTGTTCTTCATGTGGAGTCTCTTGGCCACGCCCTTCATGCTTTTGTTAATGGAAAGCTTGCAGGTGAAAAATAAACAATGAACCGAGAATTTACATCTTCTTATTGTCATAGATGAAACAAGGCTGCTGTGTAATTTCAGTTTTGGCCTGAACAACTGCAAAAGTGCTCATCTTCGTTTGTATGTTAACATATAAATATTGGAGCACATGTACAGGTAGTGGAACCGGAAATGCTGGCAATGCTAAGGTTGCAGTGGAGATTCCTGTCACCCTCTTGCCTGGGAAGAACACTATCGATCTCCTTAGTTTGACTGCAGGACTTCCGGTTCGACTTCCCTCACTAGGATTTACACAATTTTTTTATTTCATGGAAAAGATCTTAATATTTGGATGCCATAATTTTCAATTTTGAAAGAATATGATATCTTCTGGATGAATAAATCCCACCATTCAAATACAGTTAGTGTCATGCCCCATGTTTCACATAAGTTATCAAGGTGGGAGATCTTAGGTACATAAATTAAGCCCAGTGATACAAAAGTGATTGGACCCTGGTATTACAAATTTGTTTGAACCACCCTGGTGTTATAATTAGATGTGATGCAAATTGATGGAAATCTATGTGCTTTCTATCAGAACTATGGAGCTTTTTTCGACTTGAAGGGCGCAGGGATTACTGGTCCAGTAAAGCTGAAAGGCCTGGAAAATGGCACTACTGTTGACCTTTCTGCATTGCAGTGGACATATCAGGTCAGTCTTTGTTTTCTGAAAATCTGACAGATAATGCAGTTGATACTAGAAAATGATGAATACTTTGGATATTTCTTAGAAAGATTCTCCTGTTTGCTTTCCTTAATAAGTAGAGTATGCATCCAAAATAATGAATGCAGCATTCTTAAATCTCCCTTCTTCATCTTTTAAATCGAGAATGCAGATTGGACTTAAAGGTGAAGAATTAGGTCTGTCTAGTGGAAATTCTCAGTGGGCTACACTACCTGCCTTGCCCACGAAGCAGCCTTTGATCTGGTACAAGGTAACTTCAAATTTTGGTTGGTTGGCTATTGATGAACTAAGTTTAACTAAATATGGAATCCATAATATAATCTAGCCATATGTTATGATCCTTCCAGTATTACTGTGATGTTGGAGCTTGGTCAACAATTCATTGCAGGCTGAGACAATATTCTTAGCACATGAATTTTTCTGATATTAGATTATAAAGGAGATTTAGACTGAAATAAAAAATTTGGAACTAACTGTTCTACACTATGCTAGGGGTCAGTGTAGACCTTTTCATGGGTCGGGCCAGCTCATCCCCTGCTAATTTTGCTAGGCCTGGGCCGAGAGCGGCCTGGTCATTCAGGTCTACTACTGAACCTGTGCTCAGCTCACGAAACACAGGCCATGGGATTTTGAGCTTATTGGGGGGGAAAATGAAGAGGAAGAAACTAACCTGCACAAATTTCTACATATATGTGTATATATATATATATAATTCATCCCTATATTATCTTCATTATCATGACTATAACAGTTAAAATTATTATCAATATTATTTCTAAACAATTAAAATCATTAAATTGGCCCCAAAAAAAGTAAAACATTTTTACAAAAATGCAATAAAAAAATAGTCACTAAAATTATCATTATTATTGTGCAAACTATGAAATCATAAAATCATCTGACTCGAAGAAAAGATAAAAATAACAGAAAACATAAAAAAAAAAAAAAAAAAAAAAAGGGGTTAAAGGAGACATTAATTTTAAAATGATCACAAATATAAATTAAAATTTCAGGATTGAACCAATAAAAAATAAAACCCCAATAAAAAATAAAACGATAAAAATTAAAAACAAAAACTAAAAGCATAGGTGTATAAATACGAGTAAAAAATAAACACTATCCAAGAAAGATCGAAAAAATAAAAGGAATTAATACCAAATAAAATATTCAAAAAATAATAGCCGAAACAGAAAATAAAATATATAATTAATTTCAATAGAAGGATAATTTTTTTTTAAAAAAAGCACTTTTTTAAACATGCATACCAATTAAAATGATTTTAATTGTAGGATGATTTTGTACCAAATATAACAGTTAAAATTATTATTAACATTATTTCCAAACAAACATTCTCACTCCCACCCCTCCATATATATACATGCCGATTTTGTAGGAAAGAGTATCTAGTTATTTCATAATAGATGGACTTGAGGATTTAAATGTATAACACAACCATAATAGGTATTAGATGCGGTTGATCTAGTAAACTAGAGTAAATTTTTGCGAGATTTTTGACCTACTTGATATATTGTGATTTCTTATAACAACCGGAGAGATTAACTCATGGCTTCTTCATCTGACCATATGTCATATCTGGAGGCTTCTGGTCTTTCCATTTGGTTAAACATGGAAAATTTCACACTAATTTCATTTTTTCCTGTAACATTTACATGTGCTTGCATGTTATCAATACTCAAAATAGTTTCCTTATTCGCTTGTTTTGATTCGATAGCTTCCCAAGTCACCATAATTGGATTTGGTCTGTCACCATTTGACCATAATTGCATTTAGTCAGTCTGTCACCATTTGGTTCTGAGTGCTGCGGAATTGATTTCTTGAAACTAACTTCTGGTAACCATGTTCCAGACCAGTTTCAATGCCCCTGCTGGAGATGACCCAATTGCAATTGATTTCACGGGGATGGGGAAGGGTGAGGCATGGGTGAATGGACAAAGCATTGGACGTTATTGGCCCACCAATGTCTCTCCAACCAGTGGTTGCTCCAACTGCAATTACAGAGGATCTTACAGTTCAAGCAAATGTCTCAAGAACTGTGGAAAGCCTTCTCAGACATTGTAAGTGCTCGAAAATCTAACGGGAAGTGTTTGGGACGTTTCAAAGTCTTTGGTTGTGATATTTAATAATGTTACAGATACCATGTGCCCCGCTCATGGGTGGAATCAAGTGGCAACACTCTTGTATTGTTTGAGGAAATTGGTGGGGATCCAACTCAGATAGCTCTGGCTACAAAACAGAGCGCAATTATGTGCTCACACGTGTCAGAGTCTCACCCATTACCCGTAGACATGTGGAGTTCAAATTCAGAAGCAGAAAGAAAAGCAGGGCCAGTGCTATCATTGGAGTGCCCCTTTCCTAATCAGGTCATTTCTTCAATCAAATTCGCAAGCTTTGGAACCCCTCGTGGAACTTGCGGGAGTTTCAGCCACGGCCAGTGCAGAAGCCCTAGGACCCTTTCTATTGTACAGAAGGTGCTGACTCTGCTCGTTCTCTTAATAGGGTTCTATGTATGTGTGTGTGTGTGTGTGTGTGTGTGTGTAAAGTTTGTACTGAAAAATGCTATTTTTTACAGGCTTGCATTGGTTCAAGGAGTTGCAGCATTGGAGCATCAACCAGTACATTGGGTGACCCATGCAGAGGAGTAGCAAAGAGTTTAGCAGTCGAAGCTTCCTGCGCATGAGATTTTGCTATTCAAGCAGAGCTCAGAAAATGCAAATCTTGTATTTCTCAATGGCAACAAAAATGTGATTTAATAAACAACCAGGATAAAGGGAAAACAAGAGAAAAGCATTTAATAAGATTAAAGGAGCAATTTTCCTGCTATTATTCATCCTTAAACGGCGTACATTTTTCAGTCAACAGGGTACGAATACGATTTTTTATTTTTATTTTTTCAGTTTGTTACTTGGGAGTATTGGTGGTTGCGGTGCCGGACTGTGGCTGAAACCTGCAAGCATTGCAGAGAGGGGAGTAGAGGGAGGGAGTCTGGTACTTGTCCTCTCCTCCCATCATCGGCATGGGAACCCCTATCTTGACGGGGCTAACATAATCGGGCCTGTAAGTCTTTCCCAGGACACCTTCGACGAGATCTGTTAGGTTAAAAAATCTGAACTGCGTTTCCAGATGAGCAAACGCATCGTTTTCTGGCAGCTGGTAGTTGTGCGCCCTGTTTTCTTCCTTCCCAATTGGCCTCACCTTTATATTTAGCTCGACCAGGTTGGCAACTTGTACCCTCACAGTATTCGTATCATCAGTTCGCTCCACCACCACCTCTCTTTCTCCGCCATTAGCTCTCCACTCGGCGTCTCCGTCGGTCGGAACGCCGTCGACTGTCTGCCCATCCCACTTCACCGTGAGAGCATCCAAGTTATCGTCCCATTTTGTGACTCTCTTCGCTGCAATGACGAGTGTATGCGTGTCGAACATGATGGAGAGGGCCTGCACCCAAGTGAAATCGCGAGTCCTTCCCTGAGGTCTACTTCCGATGAAGTGTGCGTTGATCTGGAGGTTATCATCGGAGACGATAGCAAAGTTTCCTCCCCTTGCACCGTGGAAGTAGAACATCACGCCGTCACCACCAACAAACCGAGGATCGTAGCAGAGGGAGCCATATCCATTGCAGTTTGGTCTTCTAACTGCATGGTAAGAAATAAATATACACGACAGACTGGTTATTAGTTTCAGAATCTGTAGCCAAATCCCAAATAAAACCATTAATTTGTAACGAGCGAGCAGCAGCAGGGACGTGATCATATAATTAACTTACACTTGCAGGTAACTTCACATTTGCTACTGCAGTCAATGAAGCATCCTTTCTGCTTCTTGTTTTTCACGGGCTTCCGCACCTTGCATTGGTCTGGACACACGAGCGTCTTGCCTTGGCAGCCCCCCCTTGCTTGGCAGAAAGCTCTTTCATTTCCTGAAGGTGACGGCGACAACATCTCGTAATGTGTTATTGCTGCGTCGTAGGGAGACTTCTTGCCATTGCTTTTAGCACCCTGAACGCAGCAGGCTTTCCTTGAAACATATACAAGAAAGAATGCTGCAAGAATGCATGACTTTCTTTTAAAATCCATGGCTGCAACCGAGCTCTGTAGAGAGAGAGAGGATGTGGAGACGATAGGGTTTCAGAGGGTGAATATATAGGGAAGATTTGTCGGTTGAAACAAGGGGCAACTAGGCCTTGGTGTGAGGCTTAATTCTAGTAAATTTCCTTCTTCCCTTGAGTGAAGAGTTGGAAACATTATTTCTGCTAATATTCTATGGGCCTACCCTCTGGCTAGTGAGTCGAATGGATGCATTTCTGACTGTTAATTTAATTTGTTGCTAGAAAATAATACAATTATTTTCGTTTGCTTGGGTTTCATGGCCAGGTTTTCTCCAGCTTGCAACTGAAAAGACTCCCGATAAATGTTTAAAGAATTCATACGGAGGGAGAGAGAGTATCGTAGCAAATGGCCTCGGAGAACTTTCAAATCCTTGAAGCACACAATAGCTCACAAAGAACATTTTTTTTTTTACTCGATTAAACCCTATTTCTGGAAAGTATATTTTGTAGGTTCGGGTGATCAAGTAAAATCTCGGTTTTTTCAGGCTTTTACAAGAGGTACGCACTCTGATCTCGAACTCAAAATTTGTTATGCAGATCTTAATTTTTTTGTCATCACGCCACGCTTCTTGGGGATCAAAAAACACATGATTAATACCAGGTCTAAGCATGTATTTAAAAGGAGGAATGTTTGATGAGAATACAAAATGTTATATTTTTTCACTTATATACTTATTTGATGTCTAGATAAATTTATTATTTTTATATCTTGATTTAGGATTGAAATGATGAAAGAGGCATTAATAACAAAACAAAGTTATATAGGCAATTATAGTTCATTTCAACACAGCTTTGTAATTGGATCATAACTTTATCATCCAAGCTTCATTTGAAGCGATTCTAATTGATATGAACCCAACAAATATTTCTACAACTTTCATGTTTTAAGTTTTGAAAAATATCCACTAAATTGAGGTAGTAATTGGATATAAAGACATTTCATTTGTAATGGAACGTTCTTATACATGCAAATACATTATAATATGATTTATTTTTGGAAACTTCTACATTTGGCGTGTGAATACCAACTAAAAACATCGATTATCGTATTATGACTCTATTTTATTATTAAATAACTTTATTATTTGAGAGTATTTTTAGAAGTTTGGTAGGTATCTAAAAAAACATGTAAAAGAGAATTGGAGATTAGATCAAATTCCATCTCCCCTCTCTCTTTTTTTCTTCCTCTTTCTCTCCTCTCTAATTTCTTTCTCTCCTTAGTTATTTTCATGATGGTACTATGTAGTTAAATTTGACTTGGTCAAAAGAAACAGAAGCCTTAGATAATAAAATCATGGGATCTAATTTGTTTTCATTGTTGATTTATGCTTTGAGTATTGAATGTTTCTTTCAATTTCTATTTTCATGATTCATTGTTGATTTATGCTTTGAGTATTGAATGTTTCTTTCAATTTCTATTTTCATGATTGTCTCGTTTAATTATTAGAAGGTTTGCTAGTTTATGCAATCTATTGTTAAGTTAGTGATCAAATTTGAAGCAATTAAGATTTAATGATTTGTTGCGTCAAGAATCAATAAATATTAGAAAGAATAGTCTACTAAATTAAATGCAACTACTTGTTCTTGTGTTTTTTAGCTTCATCAATCTCTCTAAATTTTAAGATTTCTACTAAATTAAATTCCAACACTTGCCTTGAGTTGTTTAGTAGTTAGGGTTAATTAGATATTTTGTTTTCTAATTGATTACAATTAAGGAGGGATAGGAAAATAGTTCTAATGATGAATATTTAAATTGTGAATTGATATATATGCATTGATGATCAATTGTAAAAGTCCTGATGGTGGATGTTGACTTATACCAAGGTTTTTTCTTTTATTGATTTTAATCATTTTGATTTTAGTTGTTTCTTAGTTATTTTACTTTAAAGGTTTTTTTGTTATACTCAACACCCCCGCCCCCTCCATCTTTGTTCATGTAGCACAATATTAGGTTGGATACTATTTGTTAGCACGATATCTACTCGCACTACTATATATTTTGTTAAAAAATCTAGGTTTTATTTTATATTGTCTTCGACAACACACCAAATATTGGCTCCATTACCAGAGAGTTTTTCTAGGTTTTTTTTGTTCTTCAGGTAGTATCCTTCTTGAAATATTTTAAAAAAAAAAAAACATGTTAGTTTTTTACAACACAATTTTGACATAAATTTAATTTTATAAAACATGACCTTGATACAATAGTAGTTTAGTTTTCATAAGGTTAACATATTCTAGCAAGCCTAGTTGATCCTTTAGATTATTATCCTTATCCTTTAAAGGCTAAACTCCATGTTTTGATATTATTGGGCTTAACAAAACAGGGTTAGGTGTGGATATGTCATAATTAGATGAGGATTTTTTTCATTGACATGTTATATAGATGATCACTAGCATATACATTTAAGGACTACAGGGATAGGTTTAAGTTGAAATTCTGCACCAGAGGGGGTCAAGTCATTCCAGCGCTTCACGGGCCGTTGAATCTTTAAATACCAAAAATCGTGTCACAAGACCTCAATTTGGCATGTTTTTTTTGTTTTTTTTCTTGTTTTTTATTTTATTTTCTTAATTAGTTTTTCTTTTCTAATTAAGGTACATATCTATTTATCTCAATGCTCTAGATCTTTCATTATTTTTTTTCTATTGTTTCCTTGATTGGTTGTTTGTGACCGTAACTCGATCTTCTAATTTTGATCAAGGTGATTAGCAGTAAAATCCAGAAACAAAAAGAACTTTGTACAGGTTAAGGAGGGAATCTCAAAGACATCTTGAAAAGAACAATTATGATTGAGAAGAGAAGGAACTCATGGTTGGAAACTCGCACTCCACAGGAATTTTATATTGATTTATTATTTTGCACAAACTTATATTATAATAAAAAAATCTCACACAATTAATATTTTTTTGTGTTGAAAACAATTTAGTTCAAGTCGCGACGAGGTGTGGGCAAAGGGCTAGTGTGTATATTATCTATAATATAAAAGCCATCCCTCTTTCACTGTGCAAGTTTTTACTGTTCATTGCGACAGTAAAATTAACATTTTACCCAGGGTCGAAAATTTTTAACCCAGGGACCAGGGGTATTTTCGACTTTTTCATGGGACATGTATGATATTTCTGGATTTGTTGCACAGTAAAACTACAAAAATAGCCCCCGACAAAGACAAAATATAAGTCCCGAGACCGAGGGTGTTTTGGAAATTTTCATGGGATATGGATGGTATTTCCGAATTTATTGCACAGTAAAACGACTAAATTAGCCCTCGAAAACAACAAAACATAAGCCACGGGACCGGGGGTGTTGCGGTATTTTCCTCTGTGGTTTTTCATAGTTATTGATAAGTACAATGGTGTATAGGTAAATGACCATTATTTTATTATTTCTTTTCGCAGACACTGCAAGCGCGTCGTTCGAAGGCGCCCACAATGTTTCAGGCGGCGCGTGCGCCTCATTATAGAGGTCAAAAACCGACATTCGCCGTCTCTTAAGGTGCGCTGACATGTCCTCGGCATCCCGGTGTGGCACATGTCCAGTTACGGTGTCCGGTGAAGCTCTAGTGGACGGGTTTAAGTTTTTTCTCTCTTTTCTCTCTCATACCGCACGAAAATACATTGCGGTCCTTACTATTTGGGAAACTGTTATTTTGGTCCCTGGGCTTCAGATTTCACTTTTATTACTTCTATTTTCAATATAAATTTTGATTTGTTGCAATTGTACTCTTCAATTGAAACAAATTATATATGTTGGGTTTCAGTTTAGTCTTATTCTTTTGATTTTTAGTTTGCTTTTGGTTCCTTTAATTATTTTGGTATGCAGGTTTTAATTACTTCTAATTGCGTCCTCCAATTGAAATTTTTCATATATTATATCTTTCATTTCAGTCTTTATTCTTTTAATCGTTTTTCGGTCTCAAGGTTTTATTTGTTTCAATTTTGTCCTTCAATTAAAATTAATTACATAATTTGTTTTGATTGTGTACTCCAATTGAAATTAGACATGTATGCTATTTTTCATTTCAGTCCTTATTCTTTGAATTTTTTTCAACAAAATTACACTACAATTTTTTTTTAAATATCTTTATTTGTTTCGGTCCCAAGGATTTTATTTGTTTCAATTTTGTCCTTCGATTGGAATTAATTAAATATTTTATTTTTGATTTCGTTCTTTATTCTTTGAATTTTTTATTTGCTATTAATTTCTTTGGTTTTTCTGTCATTTTTTGACAGTTTTTAGTTTTTTATCCGTATTTATACATCTATGCTTTTAGTTTTTGTTTTTAATTTTTGTCATTTTATTTTTTATTAGGGATTTGTTTTTTTATGTCTGCGCCATAATAATTATAATTAAAGTCATTATTTTTTTATTGTTTTTTTGTAAAAATGTTTTGCTTTTTTATTTTATTTTTCTGGGCAATTTAATTATTTTAATTGTTTGGGGAGTAATGTGGATAGTAATTTTAACTGTTATAGTAATGATAATGATGGTAACGTAGGGATGAATTTTCAATTTATGTTTTCTTCTTTTTGTAGATAGAAAATTAACTATTTATTTTTGTTAGTTGATTATTGCGGGTGTTTTCATAATTTATATTTATTTTTTATGTTAAATTTAAATTTAATTATAAAATGAACTAATCTTAATACAGTGAATTCAATAATTCAGATATCTCAATCTTCCTGCTTTTTTTATTATGCTCATAATTTTATGCTGGTTATTTCGTTGAAAACTACTAAACAAATAAATTTATATTGATTTAAAATTTATATATTTTATAAAAAAAACTTGCACTTAACAAGAATTATGCATCAATTTATTATTTTACCTAAATTTATATTATAATAAAAAAAAACTCACACAATTAATAGTTTTTTACATTGAAAAAAATATAATGTCGTCCACAACGAGAAACGGGGCATTGGCTAGTTTATATATATTGTGTGAGCAACATCATATCATGTTAATGTAAATCGATTTTGTTGAGAGTTGAAGATATGTTGAATTCAATGCGCATAGGTGCATGGACAACCCCACAGAAAAATGCTGCTCACATGGCGTGGACTACTCAGATTTACTTTAACCCAATTCTATCCAATCAAGGTAGATTTGATTTCTACAATCTTTGTTTAGACTTTAGAGTGACGACAATGGCAAGTGTGGAGGTTGATCACAGAGAGAGTCAACATACGTAGAAATTATCAAGGAAATCAACCATGCATGGCTATCCTATCATAAAGGGAGGGAGGAAATTCATGTCATCTTAAATTTATATTATAAAAAAAAATCTCACACATTTAATATTTTTTTCGGTAAAAAAAATATAGTTTATCCAATTGTTTTCAATTGTTCCCTTTAATTGAAATTGATCATATATATTATTTTTTATTTCGGTTCTTATTCTTTTGATTTTTAGTTTTTTTTTGTTTCTTTAATTTATTCGGTCTGCAAGTTTTAATTTGTTTTAATTTGGTCATCCATTTAAAATTGGTCTTATATGCTACTTTTCATTTCGGTCCTTATTAGTTTTTTAACCAAATTACACTGTAATGTTTTTTTAAAAATCCCTTTATTTGTTTCGGTCCCAAGGTTTTTATTTGTTACAATTTTATCCTTCGATTGGAGTTAATTATATATTTTGTTTTTCATTTCGACCCTTACTCTTTGAATTTTTTATTAGGTATTAATTCCTTTGGTTTTTTCGGTCCTTCTTGGACAATGTTTATTTTTTACTTGTATTTATGCATCTATGATTTTAGTTTTTAATTTTAATTTTTGTCGTTTTATTTTTTGTTGGAGTTTTATTTTTATTCGGTTCAGTTCTGAAATTTTAATTGATGTTGGTGATCATTTTAAAATTAATATCTCCCTTTTTGTCTTTATTCTTTTTTTGTGTGTTTTCTGTTATTTTTATTTGCTCTTCGAATCAGATGATTTTATGATTTTGTTGTTTGTTGATAATAACAATAATTTTAGTGATTATTTTTTTGTAAAAATGTTTTGCTTTTTTTATTCTTCGAGACAATTTAATTATTTTAATTGTCGGGCAATAATGTTGATAACAATTTTAACTGTTGTAATCATGATAATGTAGGGATAGATTTTCAATGATGTTTTCTTCTTTTTACAAATATAAAATGAACTACTTAAATTTGATATTTGGTTATTGCAGGTGTTTTCATAATTTATATTTTGTTTGTTGTGTTTAATTTAAATTGGATTATAAAATGAACTATTCATAATACAATGAATTCAATAATTCAGTTATCTAAATCTTTTTATTTTTTTAATGACGATGATAATTTTATACCAATGATTTCGTGGAAACTTATTAAACAGATAAATTTATATTAATTTAAAATTTATATTAATTTAAAATTCATATATTTTATAGGAAACTCGTACTCCACAAGAATTTATACGGATTTATTATTTTGCATAAACTTATATTATAATAAAAAAATCTCACACAATTAATATTTTTTTGTGTTGAAAAAAATTTAGTTTCAGCTACGAGGAGGCGCGGGTAAGTGTGTGTGTGTGTGTGTGTCATGTTATTGTAAATTTAGTTTCAACCACGACGAGGCACGGGTAAGTGTGTGAATTTTATTATAATTCAATACTAACATATTAAAAATATATAAAAAAAACACTAAACTAAGATTTTTTTAAATATCAAATTAATTTAATCTCAGTTTTCTGAAATACTTTTAATATAATAATATCAAGAATAAATCTTAAAAAAATAAAAAAGATATTTTTTTTAAAATATATATCATTTTAAACTAAAAATATACCAAGCCACACGTAGATAAAATAGATTGAAAAAACACAAAGATAACATATCACTAACAACAAAACATTCACTATATGTGCATAAGTGAGAGTTTCACTCTCCTTTCACACCACCAAAGTTAAACTTACTCTATTTTTTAATCAAGTTGCATTTAATATTGAGATAAATAATAATAAAAATTAAAAGTCAAAATTAAGAGTATAGATACATAAATACGAACAAAAAATAAAAACTATATCAAAAAGACCAAAAAAAAATAGATTGAAACTAAAACAAAAACGAAAAGAATAGGGACCAAAATGCAAAACAAAAAAATTCCTTGTGGCGGAGCGCAGGGCAAATGGCAAGTTTGATTGTTTTCAATTGTGCCCTTCAATTGAAATTGATCATATATGTTATTTTTTTATTTCAGTCATTATTCTTTTGATTTTTGGTTTGTTTTTTTTCCTTTTAATTTATTCGGTCTGCAGGTTTTAATATGGCTCTCCATTTGAAATTGGTCATATATGTTACTTTTCATAAAATAAAACTTCTATTTGTTTCAATTCTAAAGTTTTTATTTGTTACAATTTTATCCTTTGATTATAATTAATTATTTATTTTTTCATTTTGACCCTTATTCTTTAAATTTTTTTATTTGGTATTAATTCCTTAGGTTTTTCGGTCCCTCATGGTCAGTGTTTATTTTTTATCTATATTTATGCATTCATGCTTTTAATTTTTGTTTTTAATTTTAGTCATTTTATTTTTTGTTGGGGTTTTATTTTTATTCGATTCAGTGCTGAAATTTTAGTTGATATTAGAGATCATTTTAAAATTAATATCTCTTCCTTTTTCCCTTTATTCTTTTTTTTGTGTTTTCTTTTATTTTTATATGTTCTTCAAATCAGATGATTTTATGGTTTTGTTGTTTGCACAATAATAATAATAATTTTAGTAATTATGTTTTTATTATATTTTTTGTAAAAATATTTTGCTTTTTTTTATTTTTCGAGGCAATTTAATGATTTTAATTGTCGGACAATAATGTTAATAATAATTTTAATTGTTGTAATCATGATAATGATGGTAATGTAGGGATAGTTCAATGATGTTTTCTTCTTTTTAAAAATATAAAATGAACTACTCATTTTTTTGTATTTAGTTATTGCAGGTGTTTTTATAATATATATTTTGTTTGCTATATTTAATTTAAATTGGATTGTAAAATGAACTATTCATAATACAGTGAATTCGATAATTCAGATATCCGAATCTTTTTACTTTTTTAATGATGATGATAATTGTATGCTAATGATTTCATGAAAACTTATTAAACAGATAAATTTATATTGATTTAAAATTCATATATTTTATAGGAAACTCGTGCTTCACAAGAATCTGTATGGATTTATTATTTTTCATAAACTTATATTATAATAAAAAAAATCTCACGCAATTAATATTCTTTTGCGTTGAATGTGAGCAACATGATATTATGTTATTGTAAATCGATTTTGTTGAGAGTTGAAGATATGTTGAATTCAATGCGCATGGGTGCATGGACAACCCCAGAGAAAATGCTGCTCACATGGCGTGGACTACTCAGATCTAGTATAACCCAATTCAATCCAATCAAGTTAGATTTGATTTCTAAAATCTTTGTTTAGACTTTAGAGCGACGACAATGGCAAGTGTGAAGGTTGATGAGAGAGAGGGAGTCAACATACGTAGTTATCCTTTCATCAATGGATGAAAGAAATCGACGGGGCCACAGCTAGCTCAAGCTGGCTGTGGCATTGCAACATCGATTCTTGAAACTTCGTAGTTAGCAGCCTGCCTCTAAATTTGTAGTTTTAATATTGCTGCTTTGTGTGTATGTTTCAAGTACTTTTTTTTATAATTGGAGTGTCTGATTTAATGGCTCGTGGAAAGACTTGAAATCAAACGCAGAAGAAAAGAAAGGAACAAGTCATTTTCCCTGCTAGGACAAGAACTCAAGTGCTAAATTTTCAAATACTTGTTCGAGACACTAGTTATTTGTAATTAATGGGCACTTTTATTATTTTTATATAAATATTCAAGAAAAAAGAACCAGATTTTTTTAGTTTACGGGGGAATACGTGCGTTGTATTATTTTCTTAATCAACTTCGTGAATGCTGAGCTGAGAAGGCAATATAATTAATTAGATGGTGGCCATCCCATTCCCAGCTGATCCGCCCTGGAACCTGCAAAGCCTGCAGAGGGGTGACAGGAGAGATGGAGTCTGGTACTTGTCCTCTCCGCCCATCACCGGCATCGGCACCCCTATCTTGACGGGACTGACGTAGTCTGGCCTGTATGTCTTCCCCAAAACTCCCTCCACGAGATCGGTTAAGTTTTTAAACCTAAACTGCGTCTCCAAGTGAGCGAACGCATCGTTGTCCGGCAACTGGTAGTTGTGAACTTTGTTTTCATGTTTCCCGATAGGCCTGACCCTTACATCCATATCCACCAGACCAGCAACAGTAACTCTTACAGCATTGGCGCCGTCAGTTCTTTCCACGACAACCTGTCTTTCCTCGCCGGCGCTCCTCCACTCGGCTTCTCCGTCGGTGGGGATGGTGATTGTTTCCCCGTCCCATCGTACAGTGAGTGAATCGACACTGTCATCCCAGTGCGAAACCTTGGTTGCAGCGATGATAAGATTGTGTGAATCAAACATGACGGAGAGTGCCTGGACCCATGTGAAGTCCCGCGTCCTTCCCTGAGGTCTACTTCCGATCAAGTGGGCGTTAATTTGGAGGTTATCATCGGAGACAATGGCAAAGTTACCACCCTTTGCTCCATGGAAATAGAACATCACGCCATCACCACCGACAAACCGAGGATCATAACAGAGAGAGCCGTATCCATTGCAGTTAGGTTTCCGATCTGCAAGTGGGTTAGCACTAATTAATGAGTTTAGAGAAACTAATTAAAGTCAAATTAAATAGTTTCTTAATCATGTACTGTGGAATATGTACTTACACTTGCAAGTCACCTCACACTTGCTGGTGCAGTCAACAAAGCATCCCTTGTGCTTCCGGTTCTTCGTGGGCTTCTTCTCCGGGCACTGAGCTGGACAGACCAGGATCTTGTTCTTACAGTGCCCCTTCGCCTTGCACTTAGCTTGTTCCTGTCCACTCCCAAGAGGTTCCATGTCATCGTGGTCTTCATCGTCGCCGTTGTTGTTGTCATCGCCTTGAACAAGCGTGCCTTGTATAGCAATTAGCACGACGAAAACAGCTACCAAAATATATGGCTTCATTTGAGCCATATTTTGCAAAACTAATACTGGATTGTATGAGATGATGAAGAAACAGAGTTGCAGAGGCATATATTTATAAGTGAACACCGACTTGGGCTGGCATAATAATTCTCCATGAATCTTTGCTTCCTGCTGTAAAATAAACGTGTATGCCTTCAAATTCAATCTTTTGTTCGCTTCAGTTTATTGTAAAGGAGCACCAAACTAGTCGGAAACAAGTAATGCTTTGGGGGTTAGTTAGTTATTACAATTAAGCAAGTAATTTTTGGATTTTGAATCGTAAAAAAACAACTTCGTTAACAGCCATGAATGCCTCTCAGCAATTATTAGTACTTCAAGTATCAGAATTGGTTGGATTCATCAATAGTCAGCAATTCCCATGCAGATTTCATCTGAAGAAAGTCAACAGGGCATGTAGCCCCACTTGGATTAAGTTATGTATGCAACAATCCAGGCACCTGCGTTTCAGATGGTCGAGCATGCTTGCCCTGCAATCACGGATCCCATAAAACCACCAAGGCCGCAGACTATTTTTATACAACTATTTGCAGCTAACTTTTAGGTTGATTGGAAAATATTGTTCTAGCCCATCTTATAATAATTTATAGCTTTATCTTGCAACTTTCGATGAAATAATATAATTAGCAGATACATATACGGAACTTTTACCTTTACAGATACCTCCAAAGTCCAGATCCCATGAGTCCTTCTTCAATGTGCCCAGCGTACTACCTTTACAAAACACTAGTTAATTACCCGCATTACACTGTGGTCGATCAAATAATTTTTATAATTATTAAGATTAAAATATAATATTTATACATGTAAAGATTGATATAATTAAACAGATTAACAAACTTTATTATAACAACAACAACATCAAAGTATTAACATCTAAAATTATCACTATTATAAAAATTATTAAATTACCTCGAGCAAAAAACACAAAGAAATTAACAAAAGAGTAAGTAATAACAAAAATTAAAACTACTACTACTATTATTAAATTTATTATTATTATTATTGTTGCGTTAATAATTAAAAAAACAAAATTAAATCAAAGACTAAAAAAGCCTAAAAACTTTAACAAAAAACCAAACAAAAAATAAAATAAATGATAAAACAAAAACAAAAATTATCAGCTAAAAAAAATCATTTGACTTGAAAATAAAAAATAAAAACTAAAAGAAATAACAAAGAGGGAAAAAAATATCAATTTTCAAACGATAATAAAAACAAACTAAAATTTTTCAAAAAAATACTACATCAACAAAAGAGAAAATAATAAAAATTATTCGATTACCCCGTGAAAAAAGAAAACTCAACAACATTAACAAAAGAGTAAGCACGAAAAAAAAGCCTAAATTTACTGTTGTTGTTGTTGTTGTTGTTTTTATTACGTTAATAATGAAAATAAATAAATCAATCAATGACTAAAAAAAATCCTAAAAACTTTAACAAAAGAGCAAACAAAAAAATAAAATAAATGATACAAAAAAATAAAATTATTAGTTGAAAAACATTATTTGACTTGAAAATTAAAAAAATTGTCCGCGCCATGTTGCGAGCTGAGTAAACAATTTTTATAATTATTGGGATTTAAAAAATTAATAGGATTTGCTAGTTCAAAAATAAAATAAAATATCTATATATGCAAAGTTTAATATAATAAAACAGATCAACAAACCATATTATAACAACAACAACATCGAAGTCTTAAAATCTAAAATTATCATTACTATTACCGTTAAAACAATAAAAAATATCAAATTATCCCAAGAGAAAAAACTCCAAACCATTAACAAAACAGTAAGCAAGAAAAAAAATTAAAATTATTATTATTATGTTAATAATGAAAAAAACAAAAATAAATGAAAGACTAAAAAATTCAAAAAACTTTAACAAAAGATCAATCAAAAAAATAAAATAAATGATAAAATAAAAATAGAAATTATCAGGTGAAAAAATTTCACTTGATTTGAAATTAAAAAAAAAAGATTAAAATAAAAAATTAAAAGTATTAAGGGCTAAAATGAAAATCAAATATATTATCAATTTGAATCAAAGAACAAAATTTTAAAAAAAAAACAAAAATTGTGTACCGAATAAATTAAGGTATTTAAACCCAATCCAGAAATTAAAAGGAGGACCGAAGTGAAACCTAAATATATAATTAATTTCAATCGAATGACCCAATTGAAATAAATCAAAACTTATATAGCAAAAATTAGGACCATACGAAAAATTCAAAGAACAGGGACTAAAGTGAATAAAGCAAAAACCAGGGGGCCTCTCCTGTACTTTTAGCGTGCAGGAAAGAGAAAACGGAAAAACAAAGTTCAACCGGCCACCGTCACGACGCCGGACTTCCTTGGACAACACAAGCCACACCATGAGAAAGACCACACAGCGGATAATCGTCTGAGATGCCGAAAGAGTATTTTTCATGACGGAGGAAGCCGCACGCGCTGCTCGAAGTGGTCATGAGGCTGAACCCTGTCTGTTGCGTGTGACCCACGCGCGCGCACATTTTGGCAAATAAAAAAAATGTGGTGAATTACCGGAACAACCCTACAGTCAATTCTTCAATTTTGTCTTTTGAGGGGGCACATTAGTATTTAGACATTTTCAAATAATGAGAATTACCTATGATAACCCTCCCGGCCAGAGGGTTTTTTTGTCTTATATGGGGTCATATTAGTATTTAGCTATTTTCAAAAGGTGTGTAATTCCCGTGAAGCATCTCGGTGTTAAACCTGTTTTTTTATCTTTTTCGAGGGATAAAATCATTAATTTACTGTGCAAATAATGATAAAAAAATTCAATTAACCGGTAAACCAACCGAACCGACCGAACTGAAAACCAACCCGATCCAAAAATACACTATTACAATCCACAGTATTTTCACTCATATGCTACAGTAAAACACCGAGCTATTTTATAATAATTAACAGCATTGTTGAAACATGATGTTTTAAATAACCAAATAAAGTCAAGCTCATCCTGCCAGACTGTTAAATGAGAGTCGGTGATTCGAACCAGGCAAAGAAAGCAACAAACAGTTTAAATGTCACATATTTCTACAAAAACAATAAAACGTAAACTTCTCCTTAGAACATCAAGTATAATATGTATAAATGTGTGTATGTACATGGGCGGATGCTTGACTATAAACTGATCTCTTAGACGTGTCTAACAAGATCCAAGTATAAGATAACAATGGGCAAAGGAACAATTATTTTCTTGCGCAAGTCACAAGGAAAAACAAAATAACTGAAAATATGCAAGAAACTTCCAATAATCACTCATTGAGACTATTGAAATATAGGGAGATCAATCCGTGGTTTTCCGTCGTAGCTTAGATCAACTCCTCCAGCAGGGACAACGCTTCTAGAGGTTCCTTCTCCGGCCTCGCTTGCCATCTTCAAGAAGTAGCTATGCCTGCAGAAGAAGCACACTCTGAGAATCTTACATGAGACTACAATGAGAACTCATTATGAAAAACAAATATACCATCTAGTATCAGCTGTCAGTTCAGGATGAAAAGCAGTCCCTAGTAAATTCCCCTGCTTTATTGCTACAATAACTTTCTCTTCCGGCACAGAATTTTCCTGAATATCAAACATGTAATTGTGTAAACACAGCAAAAATGTGACAAATAGTAGTGCTCAAGACAAAATGATACCATCCTACTTATACGGAGGCACTATACATCATTTGCCACATCAAATTTGTATCAAAATTCTCTATAAAGTTTAATTGTATAGACCTTTCCCTTGTTATTAAGAGAAGGCACTGACAGAAGATCAAACAAATGGTGCTACTTTTTCAGTAACATATAATGCACCAATGGTTGACTACAGTTTTTCAAACAGCCTGATTACATCCTCATTTTTTTTTCTATAAGAAAATTAACCCAAAAAAATCAAAGGAAATTAGAAGTTCATCGGAAAAGGAAAGAAAAACCAATCAAAACAAAGCAACCAAAACATCTGCCACCCCATCCATATCTCCTATATTTTTTTATCATGGCAACAGGGCCAATCAATTGATAACTGACTATGTAGATGATCAGACCACTTCAAAAGCAGAAAACGTCATTCAAAACTCTCTTTCACAGATGCCCATTACTTGAGGTCCTGACTGAGCTCTGTGTCAATCTTCCAATGAGCCATCAAGAGAATTCCCTAGTCAGAAATCATTAAACGTGACACCTCTTCAACAGTAGATGGTTAAGTAGTCAATTCACTGATCGATTATGGAAGATTGTTAGCAACACTGCATTATCTTTGGCAAAATGTATGAATCAAGGGAGATGATGATGTAACAAAATATAGTTGCAGCAGAAGACACTTCAGTCCACTGAGACCTAAATATAGACAGATTTTGCATGTATGGTGGGCATACACTTTTTTTTATCTGTAAATATCAAGTCCATTTGTGCATCATAGTATTTGTGACCAATCATCATCATAGATTAGCCCTCTGTAAACTTAAGAAAAACTGGATAAATAAAGCAAATCCAGATGTATGATTTTCCATAATTTAGAAGGGAGCAGCACATAAAACTTGTGACACTCAAAGATAGAAGGGAGCAGCACATAAAACTTGTGGCACTCAAAGATTATTCCTGCAACTGTACAAATTGACTTGGCTAAATAGGACAAAGGGATTCCGCATGCTAGATTAGAAATGGCATCTAATCCAAAAGTTCTGTCAATTTTTGGCCAAGCACATGTTGAATCTACATGACTTGGTATTTCTTCAATGCAATTGAACTTCCAACAATCTAATCTGACATGTAATCCCAGATGGGACACATTCAAGAAGAAATACCATAGAATTTGGATGGGAGTAACTAGTAGCCTGACTCGCACTGATTCCAAAATATCAATACAAGGTCAACCTAAGTGAACCATCTCAATTCCTTATTGTCGAAATGAGCAGCGTAGAAATAGGAATGGAATATTTTTCAATATTAAATTCTCATAAACAGAAAATATACTTTAATTCCTTTCAGAAAGTCAAAATTTCCATCAGTCATGTCTAATTAATGCCAAGTCCTACTAAAATGCTCATAAATAGGCAATTTTTTGTATTTGGAAAAGATGTTAAAGATACACAATCCAAAACAAGAGCATCATAGAGGCATAGATTGAAGTCTTGAGAGGATCACTTCATGAAAAAAGCGAGTAGGTCAACTACATTGTGTTTCTGCTCAAACATACTTCAAGAGGACCATATCGTTTATTGCCTGATGAGATTCATATAGTTGGATTATTTTACAGCATGATGGAAATCCCAAACAAAATGACTTCTCCAATTTATCTTATTTAACCATTACATCAAAGCAACTAATTGCAGTGTCATATTTATCTAATCTTAAAGATCACATCATCTTATCAAACATGAAATAGCAGACCCTCCTCTGTTGGATGCTTTTAACAATTATCAGGCAAGCCTCAGAAAAGCACACGCGAAATTGAAGATGAAAGAATGAATGTATTAGACACCTACAAAAGCACATAGAAAATGTATAGAAAATGCTTTATACCAGTGTGTAGAAGTAATATTTTAATTTTTACAATTTTATGCATTTTTATATGAATAAAAATTAAATATAGCAACAATTAAAGTCAAGTTCAGATAGAAAAAAAAAAAACACCTGAAATTTCAAATTCCTGATGGCATTTAAAAAATGTAAGAAAAAACTAATAGCATTTCAACCAAAGAAACCCCTTGCAAATAACCAATTACAATGGCAGAGGAATTCACTTAGCACGTAAAACATATTGGCATAAAGTCATATTCTACTCAATTAATGCTCCATCTGCATGCCTCTCTCTCTCTCTTGTTTTTGTCCTCTGTTGTCTGTCATTCTAATGGAAATCAAAACCACATGGCTTGTAATAACAAAAAAAAATACATGCATGCATATTCAGAAAACAGAGAAAAATATGGCTGATATCACTCCGAGGGACAGGCAGTGTTACACACAAGATCTCCATTCAACTGTGAAATATATGCAAACCTCTTGTATTTGAACAGCAGAACTTGAATACAATACATTGGTAGACGGAACAGGACACTCAGCCAGCACATCAACTCCAGGCCCAATTTCAAGGACAGCAGGAGCACGGATGAAAACTCCGCGGAACATTTCAGGGCCACCTTCCTTACACGCAAGTTCTGGAACTGGAAGCTCTGCTTCAAAACTTTGAATCTGTGGACATTATAGTGTTAGATTTTTTTAAAAGAAAAAAGAAAAAGAAAGCTAATCTCAAAGTTTTATATAACATGTTCCTATACTAGTTATAATTTCTTTTGCCAGAAAGCATTAAGTTCTATGACAACCACACCTGTAACTGACCTTGTAATTTCTGATTTATTTTGCTTTAATGAAAACAATAAAACAGTAGAAAAGAGGAGTATTAATTCTACTCTGTTCTACAAATTTGATCTGGTAGCATCAAGTGTTTGGGTATATAGGAGATAACATAATATAAAATGAGGATTGAGGATAGAACCACAAATAGGAGCAATCACAGGAAACATATTACAAAGAGTATTAATTCTACTTTGTTCTACAAATTTGATCTGACAGCATTTATGCAAGTGTTTGGATATATAGGAGATAACCTAAAATAAAATGAGGATTGAGGATAGAATCAAAAATAGGAGCAATCACTAGAAACATATTACAAAGATGAAGCAACATTTATCTAGGTTGTGAAACCTATCATACCACCTCAGAACTAGAAACCCTTATGCATTGAAAGGTTTTAATCCATTATTATGAAATGAAACTTGAATTAAAATGCATTGTAGCTCCATGCCTTTTTCACCAAACTTTCCTTAGTATGCCAACTCAAAGCTTTTTCCATCTTGAACTGAGAAGAACAAATATATATATATATATATATACACACACAGCTACACAGCGGATACCATTAACGGAAGGAAACCCTATAGCACGCATACCTGACTGCCGAAATAATTTCTATGAACAGTGCAATCTAGGCCACCAACCAGTTCTTGTCCTCCAGTTTTCTGGCCTGCAAAATAATAATTACATCTGTCATTATATATTGAAAACAAAACCCTAAATGCATTAACTTGAAATGAGAAACCCAAGCTGAATTTTGAAAAAGGAGGAAAGAAAGGAAAACCCACCAACTGCCTTGTCTGCCAAGAAGATAAGACCTGCACAGGTCCCCCATACAGGCTTTCCCATTTTAACAAACTCACGTAAAGCAGGAAACTGCAATTAAGAAATGAAATGGGACCATTAGACAAAAAAATCCATTTATATTATCAATACATAAATCAACAAAAAGAAAAAGGAGAAAAAAAAAGCGAGTAGAGACCAGGTTGTGAAACTCAGCGAGTTTAGCCATAGTAGTGCTTTCACCACCCGGAATAATAAGAGAGGTGACATTTTGAAGCTGCTCTGGCTTTCTTATCTCCATTCCCTTAACTCCCAATCTGGCAAGCGCTGTCAAAACACACAAACTTGTTTTCTAATAACTAAACAAAAATCCAAAAACAGATACAAAACTAGGATTGTGTAAGAAAAAGTGCCTGCAATGTGTTCGTTGAAAGAACCCTGTAAAGCGAGAACGCCGACGGCCGCCATCCTTGTGCAAACGCGGCGGCTCTCTTTTCCTTTTTTTGAAGATACAGAGAGAGGGTTGGAAAATTTGGGAACACTTGTTTTCCTTTTCTATTGGCGCTAAAGAGTGGACTGGACAAGCGCCGCCACCTCTAGGATTTTGCTTTTTCATTTTATTTTTATTTTTTCTGTGCTTTTACTATTTCTTTCATAGCCCAATTCTGCAGTTTCCGAGCCCACACAATGTCGTAGGCCCAAACGGCCCGTTTCTTTCAGGTTTAATGACGGAATTGTTATGAATTTCACCTGCGTTTTCGTATGGTTTTTTTGGCTTATAATTATTAATATATATTAGACTTCAAAGAAGAGTATTGTTAAAATGATATAGTTGTATAACTATATTTATAAAATCATATAAAATAAAAATACACTCTTTTTTCTCTCATATTTAACATTTTTATTTATTTATTTATTCTTTATTGAGTATATTATGTTAAATCACTTGCTAAAACTAATGAAATAATTCATTTGTTTGAGAGAAAAGGTTTAGTTTATTTAGTAAGCGTTGGCTTTATATATAAGCCTTTTACAAGAAAAATAGAAAAATAAACTCCACTTTCAATACTCCTTAAAAACATGATAAGAGGCCTAGGCCAATTCAAATACTAATATGCACTAACAGCTCGCCCAACAATTAAGGGATTATTAACATGAAAAATAAATACAATGAAATCTCAATACTTCAACATATCCTCCCTTAAACTGAACTGCAAAAAAAATGCAATCAGTTTAGTATACTTTCAAACACTTACCAAGCTTATCACGCCACCTCAAAAACACCTCAATTTGAGAGGCTCTATCATAATATCAGAAAGTTGGTTCTTGTGTGTTGTCGTGCACCAATTCAACAGTTCCCTCTTTTGTCAAGTTGTGTAAAAAATGAATTTTCATATCTATATGTTGCTTTTACCATGCATAACTGAATTTTTTGAAAGTTTTATGACTAAACTATTGTCATAATAAATTGTTGTACATTTATTTTGAGTATATCCCAACTTCTCAAGAATCAAGAACTCTTCCATGCACAATATGATGTTGCAATGAATTCGGCCTCTGTAGTGGACAATGTCATATTTGCTGTTTTTTTAAGACCATGAAACTACTCCAAATCCAAGCATCAAAGTATATCCAAAGGTGTTTTTACTATCACCAATGTCTCATCCATAATCACTGTCAGCAAACCCCGCCAATTCTTCTTCTCCATTTTTATAAGCAATCTCAACTCAGTTGTTCCCTTTTGATATCTTAGGATTCTTTTTGCAGCTTGCAAGTGTATTTCAGTATGTCTCTCCATATATCTACTGATCAAACAAGCAGAATACATCAAGTCCGACCTTGTAGCAGTCAGTTACATGAGGTTGTCTATCATTTGCTTGAATATTATGTATCTAGAATAGCTCATCCTTCATTCTTTGATAATTTGAACCCTGGAACGATTGGATTCTTCACCAAGGTATTATTCAACATCCCTTCAACACTTTATATGCATGCTTCTTCTGACTGATAAATATACCATGTTGATTTTGTATGACTTCTACACCAAGGAAATATTTCATTTTGCCAAGATACAACATGCCAAATTTCTTCTTCATCGACTCCTTAAATCTCACAAACACTTGAAAATATCTTCAGTGAAGATCCATTTAATCATCTCATGACCTTTGCATGAGTTCGAACTATAATCCAACCTAAGGAAGGGATATGTGGTGATGGTTAATAATCCCATTATAATGTGACATTAATATAGTTGACTAAAGTCAGGAACCTCGCTACAATTTAGCATTTATATAACCAATTATACATGCATCCACTTCAATGGCTATAACTGTATCTACTAATAAGTCCCACGAGATAAAATATTTTAAGGGTGTTGAGTATATTATAAGACAACAACATTAACAACTAGAGTAAAAGTCATTGAAGGTGTTGGATTATATTGTAACACCCGTAGTATACTCATTATGTCAATAGCATATCACATCAGAATCACGGGGAAAAACTTTAATACAACCTTAGGTGACTCATTTCCACCAAAGACTTTAGTTATAATTGTTCATAATAATTTTAAACCAGCTAACATAAATATATATTTCAATGCATTATCATAACAAGGAGAATGAATATAAAAAAATGGAATATGAAAATCTTTACTAAATCAACCATGATTATTTATATATACTTCATATAGATTAAATTTATTTAAAATAAACAAAAATATTTATTTTTATGATATTTTTAATGTGTACAAATTTACATAATATTATGTTTATTTTCTTTTATTTAATAAATCACGTGTTTGTCAATTTCTATTATAAAATGATTTTAATAAATAAATTTATCAAACATAGCTAGGTAAATAATCTCTTTGCTTTTTTAAATATCTTGATTTATATTTATTTCTTGATTTTTTTAGTTTAGTTTTTTTTTTTTTTAAATGGTGTTACCCTGACTTCATGATAATCATATAATCTTGACATATATTATGCTCAAATCATGAATTTCATCTAGCTTCACCCAAGACAATATTTTTTTCATTTATTTATTTTTATTATTAAATTAATTAAGATTTAACTGGACTATTTTTGTAAGATATAATAAATTTTTTATTCAGATTAAAAAAATTGATATGATCCGCGCCTATCTAGTTTTCCAAGTAAAAAAAACAGGAGATTTTTAATAATAATTCCGTAAAAAAACCAGCTTGTCCAAACGTTAATAATAGTAGTTTACGAGCAACAAACATCCTCAACAGCTTCTCCGGACGCGCTTCCTTTTTTTTTTTGTTTTTTTAATAAAAGAAAAGAGAGTAAAGAAAAGAAAAACCTATTTTCGTCTCCAACAGCCAAAACATTATTTCAACTCCCTTATATGCTCTATTTTTTTGATTTTATGTTTCTCATATGTATAAAGTAGCAAATCTCTCACAATCTTCAAATCTCACAAAAACAATTGTATCCAAAACTAGGGTTTCTCTGGAAACTCCATTGATATTCGATCAGTGGAGTCAAAATCAGGACGATGTTTGGATGGTTATTTAATATTAGTATTAGTTTAAGCTATCTTCATTTGGCTGAATGGCATCCTTTGGAATAATCCCAAACCCGATCATCCTTTTTCTTTTTCTGTCTTCTTTTCCCAGCCTCTTGATTCTTTATTTTCCTGGTTTTGAGTTTTAGGGTTTCTCTATTGAGAATGATACACAAGAGCTATTCGTTTGCTCGAGCAATGGGTTGTTGTAGCTGTTTTGGCTTCCTCAGGAAGCCTAAGCGTAGACCTGTGCCCATTTCTAGCGGCGGGAGGAATTATCATGATCATAACAATAATCATCTCTCCCAGGAATTATTATTAGATAGTGAAATTGATGATGATGGTGGGGGGGATGATGGTTCTTTTAATGGTGACATTACTGGCACTAGTTATTGTGATTATGCTGAGTTTCCGAATCGCCCCAAACGCTCTGAAGAGAATTTAAGACTTAGGGAACTGAATGGATTGGTTTGTCGGCAATCTCCTGTCAAGGAAACCCATCTACTCGTTCGCTCTGAGGTAATCCTTTTTTTCATTTGAAGCTGCTTTTTAACATGGAATTTTCTTATAATCCATTTGTAGCTCTTGGGTATTATTTTTGTGCATATAACTCACATTTCCGAGTAGGGGTTCTTGTTTCATTGTTTGGTTTAATGCTTTCTAGGATGAAGATGGTAATAAGATGATCAATGAATATGTTCGCCAGTATAAGATTGGTGCTGGTAGCTATGGCAAAGTGGTAAGCATAATGTGGGAGACTTATTGCTTGTCTTGTTTAAGAAATTGGCCCGTTAGCGTTTTTATTAACCTCGTCTCTGCAACAGGTTTTATATCAAAGCAGTATAGATGGAAAGCTTTGTGCAATTAAGGTAGTGTTTTCTATCTGAATCTGAATGCTTCTTTTTATGGTGGATAATGTAGTAACAACTATTTATCAAAAGAAGTACCAACAACTTAGAGAGAGTAATCACATCTTTTTATATGAAACTCAGATGGATTATTTTTTTTTGTAGCGAATTCTCTTTTCTATTCCCTTTTTTTTTTTTTTTTTTTTTAAGTAAGAAAGTGAGATTAACTCTCAGCTAAAGTAGCATACAACTCTTCTTACTTCTTGTAAATATGTGCAATTTTTTTCATCAATTGCAGGCCTTTCATAAGTCTCATTTGTTGAAGCTGCGGGTTGCTCCTTCAGAGACTGCAATGAATGATGTTCTCCGTGAGGTATCTGCTCCTGCTTACTCTCTTGTACTGTGGTCTGGAGTGCTGTCACAATTTGCAATACCAATATCTGAACCTTTGGGAAAATGCTCTACCTTTATCCTAATAAAATTATTATTTTTATGCTCATTAGTTGGCGGAGTTGCGTCACCGTACTTATCAGACCCTTGACTGTATTTTAGTGGTGTGGTTATTGTAATGTTAACAATAGCTTACATAAGGTTCTTTAGAGTGTATATACCCTAAGTATACACATGAGATTTGGGTTTCAGAGGTATTGAGATTCTGAAGGAATTAAGATTCAAAAATCTTGTAGGCGTAACAAAATATTGCCATTGAAATTTAGCAATGAATAGTTGTGGAAGTCATGTGCTGATAAAGCTGTTGACGGAGGGGGTGCTTGAGAGTGTGGTATCATGCTTTTTAAACTACTTTTTGCTCGGAAATGCATCAAAATAATGTTGTTTTTTCAATAATTATTTTTGACATTAGCATATCAAAGTGATATGAAAACGTAAAAAAATAATTTTAAGAAAAAAATCAAAGTTTTCTTGAAACGTCACTTGGAACGCAATTCCAAACTTCGCCGGAATATCAAAGAAGGTTTAGAAAAGGTCCTTCTTTTGTCTATACGATTTCAAGAGTGATACTTAAGTTTCATGTACTATTGATGCAATGAGCTTATTTATCAGTTGATGTATCTATGAGGAGAGATGGAGCATAGATCTTCTGATTGGAAAATCAATTTGGTTTCGTGCCCGGGAGATCCAGCTATGGAGGTTATCTTTCTTCTTCGGAGTTCAATGGAGAGAAAAAAAAAAAAAACCTACATGTGGTCTTAATTGATTTTAAGAATGTTTTTGACTGGGTACTTAGAAAAGTCCTTCAATGGGTGCTGAAGAAAAGGGGAGTAATTCTACTTGGTACTAAATGTGAGAAAGTGTTGTAATGAAGAGAATTTCTTGGTGGTGACAAAACTGAATTTCCTATTATAGTCGACTAAGACCAAGGCTCAGCCTTGAGTCCATATGCATTTTTGCTTTGATTGTGAATGAACTGAAAAGTTGTATCAAGATGATGTTAAATGACGTGTACTATTAGCAAATCATATAGTTTTGAAGTATGAAACTAGAGCTAGGGCCAACAAAAAACTGGAGTTATGGAAGAGCACTCTAGAATTCTCTTGCTATAAACATCAACATAGTACATACATTGTAATATCAGCAATGTTGGATATAGAGTTGGTGATGAGTGCCAGAAGAAGATGCGTTATGAAATCATTTTCTTAATTTCTATCAGTAGTGTAAATTGTTCTTTGAGATTTTTATTCAAAGAATTATCTTATTTCATATTAAGTAATTACTAATGATTACGAGTGTTAATATATTTCCTACTTCTAGGTATTTTTTTGCCTAAATAATCACATTTACACAATGTTTTTCAAGTAGCCATTTGATGAATGAATTTTAGTATTTCTGATTTTGCATAATTGTTTGTTCTTGTGGATCTCAAAAACACAAAGTTTCATGCGGGTTCAAGGGTTTAGTCAAGTGTATTCTAGTAATTTATCCCTTTTCTATCCCCTTGTTCCTTTCTATTTGTTATAGATCAAATGATGATTGTTCTACCAATGGGAACCAATGTTTCATTGTACAAAAGGATTGATCATCAAATGTTATTTGTAATCACGGTGATTCTTATGGAAATTGTTATCAGAGCGTTGCAATTGACAAAATCAAAACTTGGATGAAGGAGAGTGATTGGTGGAAGTGAATATCAAAATGTTCTTAAAATGAGTGCAGTTGAGATGAGATGTTACGATATTGCGTGGAAACACAAGGATAAGTAAGAAATGAGGACATTTATGAGAAGGTCAAGGTGATACCCGATCAAGGAGAGTTATTTGAGATGGTTTGTCTATTCCAATATTGATCTATGATGCCCTGGTGAGGAAAGTAATCAAATTGAAGTATTGAGAGAAGGAAGAGTGGTGGACAAAAGATGATGAGTTGAAGTGGTGAAAAATGATCTTGCATCACAACATCTTACAAAAGGCTAACAAAACTAGATGTAGCCATTTGGGTCGACATTCCGATTGTATTTTGTAATAGCCTAGTGCTCATTATACTTGATTGTCTTTTTGCATGTTTGTGGTATTAATTGATCTGTTTAGCTATTTCTCATGAAGTACTGTTGGATGAAGTAACACAAGTTGTTATTTCTTTTTCCCTCACAGGTTATGATCATGAAAATGTTGGACCATCCTAATATTGTCAATCTCATCGAGGTGATTGATGACCCAAATACAGATCACTTCTACATGGGTATTCCGTAACCACTTTCTTTTTCATAATTGTTTCAATTTGAGTGTGCTCAATCTTGTGATTGTGATTTTGTGTTGAATACATGTTTATTAAGTAGAATGATAGCTTCTTAATTGACTGGAAATGTCTTTTCTTTTCTCAGTTCTGGAATATGTGGATGGAAAATGGGTGTGGGAAGGATCCGGACCTCCTGGTGGAATTGGAGAAGATACTGCTAGAAAGTACTTGCGGGATATTGTATCTGGGCTGATGTATCTTCATGCTCATGTATGTTCTTGATAGCTTAATTTCTTGGATATTTTTCTGTTAGTATGTTCAACTGATTATTCTTTAATCTATTTTATTCTCTGTCCATTGCTATAAGAATCATTTTTGCGTTTTTTTCTTCCACTTTCAGTATTTCTTACCAAGTTATCCATTACCAAACTGACATGCGTGCACTCAGACATTATATCATTATTTTCATGTAGTACTATTAGACTAACAGTAATTGGCATAGTAGTTTTGAAAATAATGGTTTAAAGCTTACTGGTTTTTCTGTAACTTCCTTTCCCTAAATGTCTGAAGGTTAGAATGACAATGTGATTGCTAATAGTACTACAAGCTTCTTGTTATTTAAACATCTGGTCTCTAAAAATGTTTGCCACTGTCTTACTTGTCGCAAGAGGAAAAGAAAATTTACTGCCTGCTAGTCATGATGATTATGACAAATGATGACGTTCACACTTGATAGCTGATATTAATCTAGATCGTTTTGAATATCTTTTTGAACCTTTAAACTGTTATCTTTTTTGTATATATAGTCGGACTTGCTCATTGCTAATAGTTAGAAGTTGGTGACTTCAATAGTTAATTTTAGCCAAAGCAAATCTTAGACCATTAGTCTTGCTTGTTCTTATTATTTTAATAGCATTCTAATTGGGCTACTAGATCTAGTTTTGATCTCCTTTTGATTTTAGCATTCACAATATTAATAGTTTTCACCCCGCTGGAACTCTGATGCAATTAAATATGAACTTTCCCCAAAAAAGAAAAGAAAAGATAATCGACAAACAAGAGAATCCAAGCCAACAGTATTTTTTCCTTGCAATGATTTCTTGAACTTTGTTACATGAATGGGATTCTATGGAAGTTATGTGAATTAGCATTGTACTTTTTGTTACATGAATGGGATTCTATAGAATTAATGAATTAGCTTTGTATTCTCTTTTATTTAAGCAAGAAGTTTTATGGATGCTGTGGGCATTTCCTTTCAATATACAAATATCTCTTCTATAGACAGATATGGATTGCTACATATAGTGAATTTTCCTTCCTGTTTCTTGTAATAAACAGAATATAGTGCATGGGGATATCAAACCTGACAATTTGTTGGTTACTCGCTCTGGTACAGTGAAGATAGGAGATTTCAGCGTCAGCCAGGTAGTTGAGGTAATGAAATTACTTCAATGCAGGTTTAGTTCCAGTGAGTTTCTTTTATGGAAGAAGAGCTAGTGACAAAATTCTATGATTTTAAAGTAGACTGTAAGATCCATATTTTTTTGTTGTTGTGGCAGATGTGAGTTATTCCATGAGGGATATGTTTTTTGGGTACTGAAAGTTTATAAAGGAAAGGTTTAAATTGTACAATGCTGGCCTTGATGAATGTTGTACTTGTAAATATCATTTCTACCCTGAACAGTCAGAATTTTGTGCTTGCATCTTTTTGTTTGGATCCTCCCTTTTCATTTTCTTCCTTGTTGGGATACTCCTTGAAGTTCAACTTGTAATTGTTGATTATTTTTCAGCAACTCTGTATAAGCTAAGATCGTTTGAGTTCTTTATAGAGATCACATATGAGTTTTTATTTGTATCTAGGATGGAAGAGTTGTTAAACTCACAATTTATATGGATTTAAAATATTTAACCTGTAAAAGCTACTGGCACACAAATTAGATTACACATTGATCTTGGCTCTTCACAAGCAGTTGTGGTCATGCAGAAAGAATAAGTAAAAAATGATGTGTGCATGTATTCTGGTCCAGCACATTAGAATAGTAAAATTATTGCTTGCTATGTGCTGACATGAAATGGATATTGTGATATGACACCATTTTACAATCTTTTTCTCCATATTATAAGTATTTTTGTTTTTTATATCTCCTTGATTTGGTTCGGCAGGATGATAACGATGAACTTCGTAGATCTCCCGGGACTCCTGTTTTCACAGCACCTGAGTGCTGTCTCGGTATGTGTTTTTCTAAGCTGTGAAATCTGTAATACTTAAGCTTAGAGGACATGAGTTCTGCATACATCTGTGCCTGGATTTGACTTCTGATTGAACAGGTCTAACTTACCATGGCAAAGCTGCGGACACGTGGGCAGTGGGAGTGACTTTGTACTGTATGATACTTGGGCAATACCCATTTCTTGGAGAAACACTCCAGGATACATATGACAAGGCAAGCAAACGAACTTACATTTCCATTTTATCTACTTGGCTTAGTTAAGCCACCTGCTTTACAAATTTCTAAACAAGTGATTGTGTTTTCCTCTTTCCCAGATTGTCAACAACCCCTTAGTGCTCCCTGGTGAAATGAACTCACAGCTGAAGGACTTGTTCGAGGGACTTCTTTGCAAAGGTGAGTAAAATCTATCTGTTGTCAACATTTGGCCTTTCCTGCTAGGGCATGGGCTTTGCAAGTTCCCCTACTGGCTAAACACGTTTCCTTTATATATTTATCCCCCATATATCCTGTTTTGACATGAAAATTGCCTTAAGTCAAAAAATTTCTGTTAAGACCCAGCGCAGAGGATGACACTGGATGCTGTCGCAAATCATACCTGGGTTATTGGGGATGATGGGTCGATTCCTCAGTATTTGTGCTGGTGCAAGCGTAGTAGCATGCAGAGGGAAGCATCTGATGGGAACAACAATGGCATTCACAACCACAATGGTATTTGCAACCACACCGAATCAAATGGTAGCAATTTCGATGCTAACATGACTCTTACTGGAAAAATTGTATAATGTATAGTAGTAATTCCAGTTTCTCCTTTCATTTTGGTTTATCTTTTGAACTCCCCATATGTGATTGACCAGAGAGAGTGCCATAATATCTTGTGAAAAAGGATGTGAGCTGTGGTTGGGATTTTGAAGGGAAAAAAATCAGAAAAATAAGAAAGATGTAGGCTTTTGGGGTCAGGATTATGTAGTGACATATCCTAATTTCCGACCCAATAGCGGGAATATGATTTTTGAGTTTAGTGTTTTCAACTGAAAGACATTTGATTTTTCCTTGATTCAGTTTTTGTGACTTAAGATTATATACAGGTATTTTTGTGTTTAACTCGAATTATCTATGTTGTTTGAACAAATTCCTTTTCTTTCTTCCTGAACTGCAACCACTAATCACCATTTAAAATTTTCTGTCTTTTGGTATTATTGCAGTGCAGGGGTTTTCGAATGATGTTTTTTAAGATTTTAAAAATAGGTTTTGATGCGGAACAAGTAAATAATACGAATTAAGCATTAAGCAATAAAAGAAGTAAGTTCTAGAGAGAAAAAGAATCTGAAGAAGCAAGAAAAGAAACAAGTTTTAGAGAGAGAATCTGAAGAAGAGGAGAGAGGGGATTGAGAATATGCAAAGTATGCAAAATTATCAAATATTCATCAACAACTCTCAATCAACATGATAGAGGAGATATAAATAGTAAACTTTAAACATTTCGCTTTTGGGTTTGGTCTATCAAATCCAAATATTTAACATAAATAATTTTAAATAAATAAAATGACAATGATATGGGCTCAAATGGGCTTAGTCTTCCAACCAAAGCGTGATAGGCTAGGTCATTTTAAGCCGTCTTTGTCTATATACTCGTGTAGTTTGCGTTGTAGGTCTGGTATCCCCACCAACTCTCCCGGGATTGGAGAAACTCTATCCCGTCGAGTGTAGTGCCGGTACTCCCAAAGATCTTGATCAAGTTATTGCAAAGTATCTCTAATGATTCAAGTGTTATCCCACCTAGCGAACTAGAAACTATTAAACCTTATCATTTATGTTAAAAACAACTTGTTCATCCAAAATAGCATTAATATTATCTTTTTGTGTTGAAATCAAGGTGGAAGGGATAGAGGTTTCAATAGGGTTATTAGGGGGAAAGTTAAGTGGTATCCCAAATGGATCATTTGGAATAGGAAGTGGTTTATGGTATGTAACTAGATCCTCAATGTTAAATGTAAAGCTAGTGCCAAAATCATGCGGTAAATCTTGAACATAAGCATTTGGACCACCCCGTTGTAGCACTTTGAAGGGCTCGACACTACGTGCATGCAATTTTCAATTAGCTCCCGAAGAAAACTGCTCGAGCCTGATCCGTATCATAACATAGTCTCCCACATTAAACTCATTATGCCTCTTATGTAAATCAGCTCGAAGTTTATATTGCGCATTACTTGCTTGAATTTGTTTAGTGATCTCAATATCCAAATCCTAAATTCTACATGCAAAAAACTCGGCTGACTCGGACACTTTAGCATAAATGGACATGGGAAGAAGATCTAAGGGTTTTTTAGGCTTGTAACCATGTACGACTTCAAAAGGACTCATGCCTATTGACCTATTGATATAGCTATTATAGGCAAATTGGGCCGTAGGAAGAATCAGATCTCAATTCCTATTATGATCACTCACTAGACATCTTAAAAGGTTGCCCAAACTTCTATTAACCACCTTAGTTTGACCATCCGTTTGGGGGTGGTAAGCAGTAGAAAATTTCAATGTGGTTCCCACCAAATGCCAAAGGGTTTTCTAGAAATAACTTGTAAATCTAACATCCCTATCTGAAACTATAGTTTGGGAAAGACCATACAACTTGACAATCTCCTCAAAATAGAGGTTTGGAACTCTAGAAGTATTTGTGGTCTTAGTACAGGGAATAAAATGTGTCATCTTAGAGAAGCGGTTGACAACTACAAAAATAGAATCATGTTTCTTGCTGTATGTGGAAGTCCAAGAACAAAATTCGTACTTACATCGTGCCAAGGGCAAGTGGGAACGGGCAATAGGGTGCAAAGACTCGTATTTTGTTTCCCATGCTTAGCTAGGTGGCAAGTTCAACATTGACCTACCAATTTAGTGACATTTCTTTTCAAACTAGACCAGAAAAATTGTTGCTCCACCTCTTCGATGGTCTTATTCCTTCCAAAATGTTCTGAAAGACCTCCAGGATGAGTCTCCCATATCAAAAAAGCATGCACGGATGTGTTCGGGATACACAACTTATTATCCCAGAATAAGTATCTGTCTTAGAGGTGATACCCATTTATAACTCGGTGATTCTCATCCTTTAATGTTAAGTATATTTCTCCAGATTTTGAGCAAGATTCATACTCCTATTTGTGTCTCTCAAATCTTGTGACTCCAACACTCATTATAGACAACAATGTTACCCGACGACTCAAAGCATCTGCAGCTTTATTCTCTATTGTAGATTTATTTTTCAAAACAAATGAGCATGCTTGCAAATATTCAACCCAATGACCATGCCTTTAATTGAGCTTCTTTTGGGAGTTCAGATAGCAGAGAACCTCATGGTTGGAGTAAAGAACAAACTCTTGTGGTAACAAGTAATGACACCAATAGCACAAGGCTTGGACCACCGCATAAAACTTTTTTTAATCATAAGTTGAGTACTTTTGTTTGGCCTCATTAAGTTTCTCACTAAAGTAGGTTGCAAGGTGACGTTCCTGATTAAGTACTCCACTTATACCGATTCCCGAAGCGCCACATTCTACTTCAAACACCTTAGTAAAATCAGGTAGCCGCATTACCGGGGCCTCCGTCATCTTCTTCTTAACCTCCTCAAATGCCCTATTAGCTCCTTTACTCCACTGAAACTCACATTGTTTCAAACAAGCTGTAATAGGCGACATGATGGTGCTAAATCCCTTGATGAAACAACGATAGAAAGTCGTAAGCCTATGAAAACTACGAACCTCATGAATAGTCTTAGGCTCAGGCTAATCTACTATTGTTTGGACTTTTTGGGGGTCAACAGAGACTCATTTTCATGATACTATAAACCCTAAAAAGACCATTTGATCTATAAAGAAGGAACATTTTTTGACATTTGCAAACAAACTTGCCTTTCTTAGGGTAGTACAAACTTGAATAAGATGATCGAAATGCTCTTCCCGGGTTTTGCTATAAAGAAGAATATCATCAAAGTATACCACCAGAAACTTTCTCATAAATAGCCTAAGCACTTGTGTCATTACTCTCATAACGTGCTTGGTGCATTGGAAATGCCAAAAGGCACTACTAGCCATTCATATAAACCATCCTTAGTCTTAAATGTTGTTTTCCACTCATCTCCAGGACGGATCCCATTCTGATGATACCCACTCTTCAAGCCAATCTTAAAGAAAATTTGGGCTCCTGCCATCATATCTAGCATGTCATCCAATCGAGGAATTGGAAAACGATACTTGACCATAGAATTGATAGCTCAATTATCTACACACATTCTCCATGATCCATCTTTCTTCAGTGTTAACAGTGCTGGTACTGTACAAGGGCTCAAACTCTCTCGAATAAATTCTTTTTTTAACAACTTACATACTTGCCTTTGCAATTCAGCATGTTCACTCGAGTTCATCCTATAGTGAGACAAGTTTGGTAATGTGGCACCAGAGATAAAATCTCTGGCGTGTTGAATATCACGCATGGGTGGTAAAATATCAGGTAGTTCAAAAGGGAAAACATCTAGAAATTCTTTTAAGACTTCCCTTACTTCTTCAGGTGGCTCTTGTAAAAAGTCTTATACAATCTCCTTAGCCACTACAACAAACACAACTGACTCCTCACAAATCTCCTTATCAAATTCCCTAGGACTTATTATGTTAAGCCTTTTTTCTTTTACTTCATTCTTCTTCTGACTATTATCAATACACCTTGGAGGTAATCCAATGAGTTGGATTTTTTTATCTTAAAAAAAAAAATGAGCAAGAGTTTGATCACTCAAAGATTGTAACGTCCAAATCATATAACCAAGGTCTACCCAAAACAACGTGGCAGAATCACTGACGTGGCAGACAACTCAAATGTTGTCTGGAGATGACGTGACACTGATGTGACAGATGACTCAGGTGTTGTCTTGGATGACGTGTTGTTGACATGGCTAATGACACAAATTTTGTCTAGGGTTGGCGTGGAGCTGCCATGGCATGGTTACTTATTTTGTTAAAATAGAACTTTCATCTCCCCTACCTCTTCTGTTTTCACTTGACGGTGATGGGGCCTGATGGTGCAAGGGAAGGGGCTATGGAGTGGCGTCACTGCTGGACGGCGAGGGCACTGTGGAGTTGATGATTCGCTATCGCTGTTGATGATGATGACACTGTGAACGATGGTAGATGACGACCGTTGTGATGCCTTTGCTGCGGTGAATCACTCGTCGGTGCTGACTGTGATGAGCTTGTGGGTGGCTGGTGGAGTTGTGACGAACTACGACTTCCTCCTGGTGTTGGTCTTCTCGGTGGTGGGTTTATTGCTGATGGGGGGTGCCGCTGCTGATCTGTGGACTAATATGGCAATCGCTGTGTTTGGTTGAGGCGTTGCTAATGAGGGTGCCGTTATTGAAAATCGTCGATGAACAGTGCTGATGAACAATGTTGACGAATAGTAATGTTTTTTTTTGTAATCTGAACAATAGAAGTTTTTTTTCTTTTAGAACAATATGTTTTTTAGATCAAACCAGATCTAGGTTCTGGATTGTTTAATTGTAAGAGCAATTAAAGTCATGTTTTGATACCAAATTTGATGCGGAACAAGAAAATAATACAAATTAAGCAAGAAAAGAAATAAGCTTTAAAGAGAAAAAGATGTTGAAGAAGAGGAGAGAGGGGATTGAGAATATGCAAAGTCTGCAAAATTATCAATATTCATCAAAAGCTCCCTCTCAACATGACAAAAAAAACATATAAATAGTAAACCTTAAACATCTCGCTATTGGGCTCGGCCCATCAAATCCAAATGTTTAACATAAATAATTTTAAATAAATAAAATGAAAATGATATGGGCCCAAATGGGCCTAGTCTCCCAACCAAAGCGTGACAGACTAGGTCATCCTATGTCATCTTTGTCTATATACTCGTGTAGTTTGTGATGCGGGTCTGGTGTCCCCACCAGGTTTTAACACCACAATAAACATTGTCAATCACAACACTTGTTCTGGCTGGCTGCCATGTCGTGTAACCAGAGGTAGGTTTTTCGTTGTTTTGATTGCTTTATGCCCTTTGGATTTCTTCCGATCTATTTCCCCCCTTTTAGGTTAATTAGATTTCTTGTTATGCTCTTCACACCTGAATTATTCTATTATGTATATGTGGTGTTTTTTTATTGATAATTATAAAATGTTGAGTTATAAAATACGAAGCTCATATACATTTATTACAAAGGGAGAAATAATTGCAAGCATTCTAAAAGAGTTTTTTAAGTTTATTTTGTTGGGTATGTTATGGATTTGTGTGACGTTAAAAGTTTAAACCTAAGACTAAAGTAATGTATGGATTAATCAAATAAAAATAATAAGCATAAGAGACATGCGTGTTATATTGTTTTGATGTATTTTATGAGGCGTTACAAAAATATTAAAGAAAAATTAAAAAATATAAAAAAATAGGTTAGGTACATACATGGTAGGGTGAAAAAAAAACCCTTTTATCCAATCCAACTAGACACGAATAATGATTATGAGTATACCATATTCGGTCCAGTTTTACAATGTGTTTTAAAAATATTTTTTAATTTTTTTTTTGTATTTATAGATTATTTTTATATATTGATATCAAAAATATTTTTTTAAAATAAAAAATATATTGTTTTAATGTATTTTTGAATGAAACAACTTTAAAAAATATCCGCAACCATGCTTCCAAACATGTATAATTGTATAAAAACTTCCCCAATCCATTGCTATTATTCATGTTCGTGTGATATTATATTTTTATAATTGTTTTCACTAAAAATATATTAAAATAATATATCTATGTATATGTATATACATATATAAAAAATTATAAAACATTTTTTAAAATATAAATCTAATGCTTTTTTAGATAAAAAACAATTTAACAAACAAGTTGAACCACATAAATAAATACGCTCTTAGTCATGAGTTTTGTTTTTAAGGAGTGATGAAGATGAATGAGTGTTTGGATAAGATTTATCATAATAGTAAAGAGAGAGGAATTTACCGTCGATAAAAAAACAAGAAATTAGACAGGAAGAAGATGAAGAAATTGGAGAAATAATATAAAACTTTGATGGTCGGAGTAGGTTTTTAAAAATGAAGGACTAAGTTATAATAACCCTCAAAATAAGGGACTAAACATATATAATTTAGTACGAGTGTAAGATGAAAGAAGGAACCGTTTTCTCCTCTACTTCTGAAACCCTAAACCTCCCGACCGAAACTTCCCTTACCCAGACCAATCCAATGACCGACCAGGACTCTCCCATTCCCCCTGAACAACAAACCCAGCCCTCCAGCAACCAAGATGACATCGCCACCACAACTGGGGAGAAGCGAAAGCGAGAGAATACAACGACGACGACAGAAGCAGACCCTTCACACAGTCCTTTTTATAAAACCTCGCTCTGCTCCTACTTCAGGCGGACCATGGGGGCCTCCTGTAGCCACGGCAGTGCGTGCAAGTACGCGCACGGCGAAGAGGAGTTGAGGCCCCGCCCAGACAACACCTGGGACCCTACCTCGGAGCGTGCCAAGAAAGCTATCAAACTGGATACCACAAATAATAACGATAGTAAGGAAGAAGATGAGGAGATCATGATGACTGATATTGCTGCTGATGGAGATGGTGATGGGGATTGTTTGGATGCCGGGCTTAGTAAATGCTTGGTACATTTGCCCCGCAAGTGGCAATCTGATCATTTGAGGAAGTTTCTAAGTGATCAAGTGCGTTTTTTTTTCATTTTATTTTCTTATTAAGTTTTGGGGTTTTTCTAATAATTGATTGTTATCTGTGTTATACCATTATCAAATATAACTTGGAATTATTTCAAGCTTTTATTACAATGCCTCTGTTTTTACAGGGAATTCTTTTCAAATCTGCTAAGAAGAAGAAAGGCATGTCCGTGGGTTTCGTAAGTTTCGAGGATGCTGAGCAATTGAAAAAAGCAATCGAGGTACTCCAAATATTATATATACCCCACGAACTCAAAATAAGTAACTAGCACTCTGTAGTGGTTGGTATCTGAAAACTTGAACGTGGTAGGAGCTGGAAGGAAGATCTATTGGAAACAAGAATATAAAGGTTGCCGATGTCATTCCCCGACAATTTGAGCAGAAAATCAAATCAGCAATGGCTGTCCCTCAAAACATTCCGCAGACAATGGAACCTGCTTTGGATGGAGAAAGTACAGGTTCTAGATCTTCAGATGCTATTGGGGATGTTGATGGAAATAATGACAATTCAACACAAGATGGTTCAAACTCTAGGGCCAAATGTGCCCGTGATGTTGCGACACCTCTTGCTCATATGCCTTATGATGATCAGTTGGAGCACAAGAAGAACTCTATCATGCAAATGCTCAAAAAACTTGTTAGGAACACTTTTGCTGTTTCATTTTATATTTTTAAAATACCATATGCTGCAATGTGGTGCCTCAGCAAACTGAACTGCTGCATTTTTTTTTGGCACAGACAAGAAACGCACGCAAAGCTTGTCCTAATGGAGTTTCTCTTCCAGAATGGATTCTCAGATCTAGAGAGATAGGTACTCTGTTCCTTTCATTCTTTGCATAAATTATCACTCCAGGAGAATTTCTTTCTTTCTTACAGCAATGTTGGTCTGAAAGCTTGAGGAAGGAACAGAGGGTTTCCTCATGAAATAATAAGACTCCCATATATGCCATAATATTCTTACTATCTCTGCATTTACTTCTCATTGCACTTCAAGGTTGCACGAGACACTTGTAGATTCTCACGGCTGTTCTTCTTCTTCCGCTTCTTCTCTTTTTTTTATTCTTAATCGTGCAGGTGGTCTTCCATGTGAGCTAGAGGGTATACTTGAATCACCACTAAGAAATGGATATCGGAATAAATGCGAGTTTTCTGTTGGATATTCTCTTCAAGGAAAACCTACTGTGGGTTTTATACTAGGAAACTTTAGGTATTTCATTTTCACTCGTTTTTTAGGTACTTGTTGGCATGAGAATTGTTTTAAAAAAAATGTTAATACTTTTTCCAGGGAAGGTGTGACAGCTGTAGAAGAACCTCTCGACTGCCCAAATGTTTCTAGTGTTGCCTGCAAGTATGCTACAATCTTTCAGGAATTTTTGCAACAATCTGGCTTGCCAATTTGGAATAGATTTAAGAATTCTGGATTCTGGCGTCAATTAACGGTATGTGCTGCAGAGCATGTAGAGGCAACGGGAAAAGTTCAACTAGTAGCGTTACTGCTGCTTCCTTCCCGTTGCTCTCTAGCAACTCTGATAAACTTTGTAATTGTGTGCTGAAATGTGTCTGAAACTAAAGCTCATTTGTCTCGTCTAGCATTCTAAGTCTTAATGTCTTATAAGGTTCGAGAAGGAAGATTACCAAGGAAAGCTGCTGATATTGCAAATCCCGAAGCCCACATATCAGAGGTCATGCTTATTGTCCAGGTTTGTTTTTAGTGAGTTTTGTAAGTGTTTCTTTGTGTAAGTGATAATATGTCTTGATGAAGGATAGACAGAATTACTAAGTGTAGCTCACTTTTGGTATACTTTTCGCAAATCAAATGATCAAATTCAAGTCATCTTTGTCAATTGGCAATGCTTCTTTGAGAACTTTGGGTTGCTGTTTACAATTTTTTTCCCGGTAATTTGATTACTTAGGTATCCTCTGTGGGCTTTGATGATGACATTATAACCATTGAACTAAGGGGGTTGGCTCATGCATTTACCACTGGAGCTGCTGGAACTGCTCCACCTTTGCCTTTAACAGTTTTGGTTATTCAGGTACCGAGTTTGTAGTTTTTACTGAGCTGAACTAATTGAACAGTTGTGTGCACTGAAAATCAGTGTGGTGGTCAGCAAGTTCTGTGTTTCCATCTCATTATCTCACATAATTGAATTGACCAAAACATAACCCATACAAACAGAAACTTATCACAATTTTCTGTGTGACCAACCAAATAATATCTGTATAGTTTCTGACAGATCTTGCTATCATCTGGAGATGACAATGTCATTACTTGCAACAAAAGAACACTTGATTTATTTAGTTCTGTTATGCTAATTGCTTTTATGTACATCCATGTCTCTGTATTGATTAAATACTTACCTTTCTTTGTGTAATTCATATAAAATTTGGCAAGGGATTCTATATGGAAGCATATATAGTTGAAGCATGATTGATTGGGATGGATTGAGGTCAGAGAACAATGGAGAGGTGTAGATTTAGGTCCCTTGTCAGTGGCTTAACCAGGGTTTTCTTCATCAAGCTTAATTTATAATTAATTTCTTTTAAAAAATTATATTGATTATTTTCGTACTAATATTAATTTATTGAATGATAACGTAGTGTTAAAAGTAATGGATGAATTTAACTGCTCTTGTTTTTTCAGTTTAGTTTTGGGATTATATTAATGATTTATCTATAAACCACATGCACATGCTAAATTTGGATGAAACATTCTGAGAACACCTATAAAAAACTATACTTAAGGATAGACGTGGGCTTTTTTTTATCTTTTAAATAAATTTAATTAATAATCAATCAATCAACAAAATACAAAAAAAAAAAACCATACTTATTAGACCTTATAGGTTTCTATTGTTAATGGAGATTAAAATACTGAAAATTTGATAGAAAGGAAGAGACTTAAATTCTTGAAATAACATGAGAATTAGAGATAAAATAAGAGCTGTTATTTTTAATGGATTGAGGAAAGAGAATTGACAACAAAGGAAAAAAGAATTTTGCCTCACTCATAGAAAGAAAGGAAAGAGAATAGACTAGAAGAAATTTAAGTTCTGGGAATTAAAAACGTGAGGTGAAAAAAGGCCTTGTCCGCCTTTCCAAGGAATTTATGGATCTATGGCAGAATGGGAAAGTGGGAGCTGGAATGCAGGTTAGCTGACCCCCTCAAATGTATGTGGCCTTGCCAATGGCCTTTGTTATCCATCCCATGTCATCTTTACTTTATGTGTTTTTAGGCAATGTGGTCTTTGCATGGTCTGGATAGGCAGCCCAGAACTGTTCCAGTCAGGCCTGACCATTCAGTGGGTTATTTGGAAATCAGAAAGCTTAAAACTTGACTGGTAAAGTCGAATGGAATTGGATTCATCATGAGCATATAGCACACAAGGATTAAATGCTGGGCTACTGAGTTTAATACACACACATTCTGTTGTTAGGATTGGATAACAATATGGACAAGCTCTGTAGGTTGGTTCATGGTTGCTGGAATCATACAATTCAAGTATCAATCATTTCTATTAGGTGCATGAATTGACATGAACAAGAATCATGAACCACATTATTCGTCTTGAATTGTATTGAATTGTACGATTATTTTAGTGCCCCCCCCCCCCCCAGGAAAAAAAAAAATATTTGGAAATGAGGGAATTCTGGTATTTGGGTGAAAAAATTAAAGAGATGAAGGAGTTGCAAATTGAATCATAATGATTTTCCTTTTGTAATTGATAAATATATCCTTTGAAAGGTATATTAGACTTAGTCTCAAATCATAATGATTTTCCTTTTGTAATTGATCATTGTCTCTTTATTTGTATGATTGTCGTACATGTTTTCTGGATATACTTGATGGTTTAAACCTTGCTGCAAAATCTGGATGTGCTATATTTACAATTTGGTTCATGATCCCATAATCCGCTCTCTAAATCCTTAAATGTCAACTATTCATTGTAGGATCACCAAGGACTCTCTAATGTTGCACCAGCTGATGCTCCATTGCGCACACTACTCCTTCCAAACGCAGATGGTGGTCCCGAGGTGCAAGCAACCAGTAATGTTGTTGAAGCAAGAATTCATGATTATATAAGTAATCTTCTGTTCTCAATATCACCAACAGCTTTTTTCCAGGTGAGGAAATCATATTTCTTATCTCTTTTGGATAGTAAACTTGAATTTGTGCTTATGAACCACGCCTCAGGTTAACACCCTTGCTGCGGAGAAACTATACTCTCTTGCTGGGGACTGGGCTGGTCTGGGTCCGGATAGCTTGCTGTTTGATATATGCTGTGGGACAGGAACAATTGGCCTCACTTTAGCAGATCGTGTTGGCATGGTAATAATCGTATGCCTTTCTTTGCATGATTTCTTGTTTTAAAGTAGCCACACTGTGGTTTTTTTTTTTTATAAATATATTTATTCACTGGCCTGTTGTAGCACATATAACTGCATCTTCTGTTAAATATAATCTTTTTTTTAAAAAAAACATGACTTCCGGAGGTGTTTTGAAGTTGTTATAAGTGAATACATTATGTCCATTATACTTTGCTAGAAATTAGTAGATTTGTCTCTCTGTCTCCCCCTCTCCTATCTTTTTAACCCTTCTTTCTGTGATAAATATGAGACTGAGCTTGTTTTCATGTTGAAATTTCTCCAGCTTGTTGGCATTGAAATGAATGCTTCTGCAGTTTCAGATGCTCATCGGAATGCTGAAATTAATGGCATAAAAAACTGTAGATTTGTTTGTGCAAAGGTGACATATGGTTTTATCCTTTTCGACTTGGTTATTATATGTAACACCAATTAGATGGCCTTTATCAAGATAATAAAGTCTTAACGTCTTTATTCAATCACTTGCTTATCGTTTCTACTAATGGTGAGGTAACAGGCAGAGGATGTGATTGGGTCTTTATTGAAGGACTATCTAGATGTGCCTCAGAAAGAAGGTGAACAGCTTAATGCATCTGAAATCAGGGATAAAGATATAGCAACTGTTGAAGTTAACAATGCCCCCATGGATGATGTCCTAGACTCTAGCAAGAACCCAAGCCATGATCTTGGAAATGGTGAAGGTGCTTCTGGGCATTCAGAAAATGATGGACAAGAAATCCAGGGTCAACTTCAGAAGAGTTGCACATCAAAAGAAGGGAGTACTTCAATGTTGCATTTTAAAAATGTTGTTGCCATTGTTGATCCTCCCCGTGGCGGGCTGCATCCCACTGTGAGTGTTGTCTCCTTATGCTATGTATGTGCTATCCTTTGTATCGAAAATTTCCCATCTGTCCAAATGGCAAAATCCATCATTTATTCTGTCATTCCAAGTCTGCCAATTTAACCTCATATTATTGAGTTGCAGTCAAAAAGACCAATTGAGCTGATTAGCAAGATTTCGAAAGATACATATCTATATGTTAATGAGCATATAATTGGGGCTATCTACTTTATCTTTCAACCTAAAAAAATCTAAATGGAACATTTTATTTTATTTTATTGACAAATGAATGACATTTACTTTGCCTTTATTAATTTGAATTTCTTCATATTTAAACACATTTCTTGCATATGGAATCGTAAAATATGATGGTTGCATGAATATATGTTTATGTAAATCTTTGAATAAGATAAAATTATCAGCTAATTTTGTTATAAAGATAAATAGATAGTAAAATGGCATCCAATTCTTTTTTCCATCATTTCCTTTACTTGATAACTAAAAGAATGATATAAAAAATATTTTTAATTGAAATGAAAATTTATATCTGTCTCAACTTTATATATAATGGATAAATTGCAAAGCTAGCATTGGAACTTAGAAAAAACCTTTAACTATCAATTCATCTTTTACAAGTTATTTTGAATAAATAAATAAATTTATTGAAACATACATATGAGATTAATCAATATCATAAGTTACATATTAATGAATATGTTTTAAAAATGTTAACCATTTCCCCTATATTACTGGCTTGGGTTTTCATGTTAATCTGCACCCTTTTTTAAGTTCTTTTGGCTTCTATTTTATTGAGCACTTTTACCAATGGTTTGAACTACAGTGGCTGCCTTTAGTCATTGGCGCCTTGTTTTTTGTTGATTATTTCACATGGGATTTCAACTTTTGTGGGATGTGCAATGTTTTTATGCTTTCCATAACAGCTTTGACCCAGACAAAGGGTGGCTTACCGTGTTTGTTAGATCTCAAATTTCATTACTCAGCTTGATAGTGACATGGTCAAGAAGCTGAAGGTTATGCTTTGAACCTCAATAGTACCTACAAATTGGATCAGGAAAATGGTTTTTAATTGAGAAAGACAACTATCCAACTTTTGCATTTTATTGTTTTTTCTCTCTTTCAATTGGTCCAGCTGTTGATGCCATTGAAAAGCTTTATTCCGGCTATGATAATGGAATGCTGTTCTGCTGCTTGAGAAGGGTTGTTATTGGGTTCTTATACGATAATGAAACTTAGGTTTATGATATGGTTTTATGATAATATATGCTTCTTATGATGGAAGTGTTCAAAGCTTTAGTAACTGCATCAATTGCAAATCATTATTTACATGCTCACAGCATTTATGACTATCTGATTTGGAAGTTATTTTCTCATAATTTCCTCCAATCTGTCTGAGTTGAATGGTGCCCTTGCAAGAATTCAGAATATCTGTTTGATCACCAAGTTGATAAATATGCCGTTCAAAGCATTAGAAGCTTAGTACTGATGGCTGTTTGGTCAAAATGCAGGTGATCAAAGTTCTGAGAACTCATTCACGTGTACGGAGACTTGTGTTAGTGCCACACCCTGCTTCTAATGCTGTTCTTGTAATACACATTCATATACTTTCGTGAGTGTTTGATTTACCGTTTTGAGTGTTTTGTAGTTACATTTCCTGCAATCCTGAAACCTTAGTGGCCAATGCTATTGAGCTCTGCACCCCTTCTCCTGAGAAATTTGAAAAAGGGAATAGAAACAGGGCATGGAGGAAGATGAGCAGCGCCGGTTTGGCACGGCACCGAACCAAGTCTATGCCCATCTCAGAGCCTTTCCGACCTGTAAAAGCCATGGCTGTTGATCTTTTCCCACACACCCCACATTGCGAATTGGTGATGCTTCTGGAGAGGTAAGGAGACCTTCCAAATGCCGGACAGTTCATTGGAGGGCAAACCCAAACAGAATCGTTAAAAGGCTCTGTTGAGTCCTGTTGGAAACCAAAATTTTGGTAGATTGCTTCTGATTGTTCCATTTTTTGGTCAATTTTGTCAGCCACTGCTCTACTTGTTTGGATTTCCATGATGTAATTTGGAGTAAAAACGAATATTCTTCATCATCATAGGAAAACAAATGTACTCACTCCCTGCGGAACTGTTTACCAGCAATAATTAAAATTCGCAAAGTTGCATTACTGTTACACGAAGCCTTGTTTAAACATTTTATTTTGATTATTGGTCTGGAAATCCATTATTGGCCCTTGTTTTCTTTATATAATATTGATTGTTTTAGTTATCATCTTCTCTTGTGATGAAAATAGCATGTTTTATTCACCTTGAAAATAGCAATAATTAAAAAAAGATATTTTTTTATTTTTTTAAAATTTTATTTTATTCTTTGATATTCTTATATGCTGATATTAAAATAATTTTTAAAAAATAAAAAGATATATTTTTTATACATTTCTAAATAAAAATCAGAAAAGTAACATCAATTATTTCCCCAATCATATCTATTCCAAACTTGGATTCTAATAGTAACATGACGAGTATATTTCCAATGACAAGTGGATGTGAAACACAATCTAGGGCTTTGATGGAGTACATGTCAGCAGCCTGCCCAACAAAATAATATAGTGGATGACAAGTGCAAGGACACTTGAGGGTCAACCCAACCCAGATGGAAAGTGCAGGCTGCTTTCAAGCCATTCACGAACGTGGTTGTGGTGGGGCCAAGGGTAACCAAAACATAATTGTTGATTAGATTTTCTTCTTCCAAATTAATTATGTTATATAGTTTATCTGATACCACAAAATAATAATAATAATAATAATAATAATAGGACGCCGAACTAAAAACACAAATGAAAGAGTGATTTTGCAAAATATTTTCAAACCAATTTGTGTGTTGTATCCAATCTCTTTATTGAGTTTTCAAATATTTATTCTGATACCTATTATTAAAATATGATTTATTATTCAATGCAACAATATTTAAGAAATGTATATGAATTAAATAAATAAATTACAAATTTTATACACTTATATATATGTGTGTGTGTGTAAAATGTAAAAGAATGAAATAAAAAAATTATAAATTTTATACACTTGTATATATACATGTGTGTGTGTGTGAGTGCGCGAGAGATAGAGAGAGAGATTGACAAAGAATAACTACAATAATTACTTTCGACAAAAGTCTATAATAGATTTCGAGAATAGTTATCGACTCAATAACTAGGCCCATATCAAGCACCCTTTAAGCTTAGGAAATGAGCTTAATTACTAGGCACATGTTTAGCCCAATGGGCCTTGATTTTGAGCCCCCAATAACATGACTTAATATTTATGGCCCAATAAATTTTTTAATCCCAATTATTTTTGCCCCTAATAATGCATGTGTAATACGCATGTAACAAATATCTTCCCTCATCCTATTAAAATTAAATTATTTGGAAAATATTAAAAATAAATTAAAGATTTCGCATATTCCATTCACATTAATATGTAAAAGGATTAACAGTGAATCACCAAACATGAAAAATCCTATGCCTTTTAATTTTTTAAATGTATAGGCAATAATTGAGTTTTTTTTTTTAAAAAATTTAATTTAATAGTCCGCGCGCACTGTATTGGTATTGTGCTGGAAGAGAGTGAATGGAGTGACAGTAGGCCACTCTCCCGACCACCTTTTCTTTTTCTTTGCCAATAAATGAGAAGAATTTGTGATTTGATGGAGAACCCATCACCCCCCTTCTTCCCTCCTCTCCTTCCCTCGTCAACTCATTTATCATCTTCTTTCTCACACTTCTCAAGAAACAAGCTGCACATTTTCGTTGAGCTTCTCTTTTCGTGTTCTTGAAACTTTTGAGCTTCTGGGCTGTTTTGCTTTTGTCTACATATGCTCTACCAATAACAGTAATAATGAGAACTGATCGAGAGAAGCCTGTGAATGAAGGGGAGCAAGGTGTTGGTGTATGTTCGAGCCAAGAAGCAGCTGACAAGGTTAAGGGTTTTATTTTCTTCTCTTTGATCTCTTCTCTCTTAAGTTTTCCTCTGATTGCTATATTTTGGATCAAGTTCTTCATTGTAATCTTTCTTTAGGAAGAAATAGAAATTAAAAATCAGCCATCATCTTCCATGTGCAAACAACAAACTGGTCTTAGATTTTGTTTCTTTATATTGATATTACTGCTCTTGTAAATTCTTTTAGTGTTTGATTTTACTTCTCTTTATTTGCTTTGCCTTTTCTTTCATTGCCATGTAATATAGTTTAGATCATGCCATTAAAATATGCCAGAGGCGCTTGTGTTTTCTCCTATTCATTTGTAGTTTTGAAATAGTAGTATATGGGCTGCTCCAAATTTCAACGAGCCATCCACCTGGGGCCAGCTAATGTGGTATACGAGGTGGATGGGGATTCGGATAGAGCTGCTATGTTGGTTTGGAGCCATGGCCAGTTCTTTGTATTGTACTAAAAAAGGAAAATCTAAACGGCGTACCATTTGTTGTGGATGCTATTTAGGTCATTTGTTCTTACCAGTTTAACTTGCTTTTCGTATGTTTTTTTTCCTGTTCTTTTGTGCGTGCGTGTGTCCATGCACCTGCGCTTGTTCATACCTTGGGCTGACTAGATGCTCTGTTTACAAGAAGAATAATGAACTGTCATTTTTTTGTATGATCATTCTTCATATTCTCCACCTTACTGCTCTGTAATCTTGCTCTCTTTCTTCTTCCCAGGTTGAACACTCAATAGGTATAGTTGAAGAAACTAATACTTCTCAAAATTGGAAGCGGGGAAACCTCTTTCTGGAGATACCCTCAAGAACATTGGAAGACTCCTCGCAGGATTCTGTTGTAATCAGGATGCCCCCGACACCTAGTCCAACTCCTAGGAAAGTAAATTTTCGCCCGACATCTAGTTCTGTGGATGCAAGAGCCGGTGGTTCCCCAGGCCCCTCTTCATCAAAAGGCAAATCATCCTTAAAAAGTTTGTTACCTAAACTAAGCTTCAAGTCTCGAATTTCAACTTTAGATATTGAAAAAGCTGCCATCACACCTCCACATGCTTCATCTATACTACGGGAGAAACCTTCAATCTCAAGGTCATTTTCACTTACAAAGATCTTCACCCCTAGGATGAAGCAAACATCATCACTACCTGTAACGCCAGTTGCAAATTCTAAGGCAGAGTCTGCACGTGGGGGAAGCATTGGTGGCATGCTTAATTCAAGTGTGAGTTTTTTGTTTATTGAATGGATAAAGTGACCAAGTTGGTTGGCTTAATGGCCTTCAAAATTTTAAAAAATGCATGTTGATTAACTTTAAGAATATAGCTTGCTTATCTGCTATAGTTATTTTCTTGCTCCACTGATCCTGAGGAGCAAGGGAGTTGGTTTACTTGAGTTGCTCTTAACAGATAGCATATACTAACAGATAAATTAATTTAGTTCCCTACACCAACCACCACGAATTATTTCAGCATCTTCTGGGTTATTCAATTCCTTGCCAACTTTAAATTCATTATTTTCTGTCCTCATTTGATAGATGTCTTTGAAAGGAACCCAGCGACAGATGTCTCGCTCACTCTCGGTTCCAGTTAATAATAAAGAAAGAAGCATTAAGAGGGTGGACTCTTTTTTCCGCATGATTACTTCGACTCCTCGAGTGAAGGAAGGAGATACAATAACAAATGCATCTCCAAGTGTTGATCCTGGTATGCTGTTATTATTTATTTCTTATGATGGGCCTGTGCTTTTGCGCATTGCATACTTGTGTATCTGAAACTTGTTAGATTTATGCAATCAATAAATATCATGGCCATTAGCATGCCCCACGACCTAAGTGATTTGAAAACTTGGATTTTGAGAAGATGGGAGTACAGGCAAAATCTTAACTACACACCGGCATTTCTGAAGTTAATTATTTTTTTTATTGTCTTTTCTAATGCAAAAACAGGATATTTAGTTTTGTATTCCACAATATTGTCCAGTACCTGTTGTCCTTGTCAACAAATTTATTATTCTATTCCTATGATACAGAAAGCAATGATGTTGATGGTGAAGACATACCTGAAGAAGAGGCTGTTTGTAGAATTTGTTTGGTTGAATTGTGTGAAGGTGGAGAGACCCTTAAGATGGAGTGCAGCTGCAAAGGTGAACTTGCTCTGGCCCATCAAGAATGTGCTGTAAAATGGTTTAGCATCAAAGGTAACAAGATCTGTGATGTTTGCAAGCAAGAGGTTCAGAACCTGCCTGTGACTTTGTTACGAATGCAAGGTGTCTGTGCTAGAACTACTGGAGCAAGTAGAGCTCATCAGGAATATGTTAATGGATTCAGGCAAGTAAATTTCTGGTATATCTTCATATATACCATAGAAAATGAAGTTATGCTTTCTGTAATGGCTGAGAAATGGCAGGAGCGGAGAATTCAGATTCTTGCAGCAGCCACTCCTAATTGAACTCTGTTTTAAGATTTGTGCATTTAGTGCTGTATCATGGCTATTTATTAATTTTATGGTAAACTCAAAAGTGTAGTTTTGAATTACTCTTACATCAAATCTAGATTTGATATACCTGAGACTGAGCTGTTTATATGCAATCAGGGTTTGGCCAGAAGTGCCCGTGCTTGCCATTGTTAGCATTCTTGCCTATTTTTGTTTTCTTGAGCAGCTCCTGGTAAGGAAAGCCTCTTGACATCCCAATTTTGTCAAATTTTGCCTTTTCCTTCCTTCTCAATGCATTTGGTTTTAAAGGTTGGGAAGATGGGCACGGGAGCAATTGCTATATCCCTTCCTTTTTCGTTCGTGCTGGGCCTTCTCTCATCCTTGATCTCATCAACTATGGGTAAGAAATGAGGTTTGAATCCAAAAATACTGGAAAGATCAAAATCACTTATGGTGAATTGGAGTAAAATAACAGGTGGTGTATATTACCATTTTGACCTGCTAGGTTGACCTGCTTGGTCTCACATGCACATGCACATGCACACACGTATCAAGGAAGTTACTTGCCTTGTAGATTCAAATATTATGGCTGCAACTTCTCACTACAAAACTTTTGATTGGAAATCTAATGTTCATGGAAATCTTTCCTTTCAGATTTTCACTTATTTATATAATTTCTGCTTCTCTCACCTTTTAGCTTTTTCTTTGCAGTAAATAGAAGATATGTTTGGGTTTATGCATCAGTTCAATTTTCCCTGATCGTTCTCTTTGCACATATTTTCTACACTTTGGTGAGTAATGTCTCATCTACTATCATTTCACTTTCAAAGCATAACAAGAAAAAGAAGAACTACTACTTCCACCACTGCATCAACAATCATTTAATTTCCCAGAAAACATTAAATAAGGAGCTAAATTTATGATAAAGCTCTTTGGGATTGAAGGTGTTGGTGACAAGGGGTTTTGGTAACAGAGTATAGGATTTGATTTGCAATCGCTTCTAGCTGTTTTCTGGTGCCAACTCTCCTAGCTGGTCTGGAATGAGTTAAAGAAAATTGTGTTGAAAATGTGATTCTGAGTTGATTGCATTAAATCTCACCCTAGATCAAAGGGAAGTCTACATATAGCTGAAATTTAGATTTTGTCCTGGCTTGAGTTCTGACCTTGTTTGAACCGGAAATTCTCTATGTATTGTCCTCTGATTAAAATACTTTCCACCCTTGTTGCTTCATGCCTTGCAGGTTAATGTGCAAGCAGTTCTAGCCATTCTCCTTGCAACATTTTCTGGATTTGGCGTACCAATGAGTGGGAGTCCCATACTTGTTGAGCTCCTGAGATGGAGAAGAAGATGGTACGAACATGGGCAGCAGCATAGTTCTCAAGTGATTACTGGGTCCGGCCCGTTTCAAAGAGCTGTAAACTCATCAACTAGAGGCCACCATAACTTCCATCAAACTGAAGTGGAAAATCCAGAAACTTTACGTGGGAGTTGAAATTTTATCTCATCAGGAATAATTAAAATGCAAAGTGCTCTAGATGGGTGTCTAAATGAAGCTAAGTGGCTCTGTAAATTGTGATATATCCTGAAGTGGGATCATGGTTTGTTCTATGAACCAGAGAATGCAGAAACCTTGTGAAGTCTTGTTTCTTGCACGAGGAGGAGGTGGGGATATTAGACATTGGATTGGATCTTACTGGGCTTGGAAATTGCTATGAAATGAATATAACTTGGGTTTCTTTTCTGATATTACAGGTCTATCTATTTTATGCATAAACATCTCTCATTTTTCATCATTTTTAATCTGAAATATATTCCAATAAATTGTTCATTTGCTACGTACACTGTTGCCCTCATTCAACTTGCAAAATGATATGCGTGACGACGAAATCTGTTGGAAATGGAAGACTGGATTATTTATATGGGATTTGATTTAAAGAACACTAAGCTGCTGGTACCTGGCCTGGTGTTTAAGAAGATTTCTTGACTTTCTGGGTTTAAATCCTAATCCTGAGGGCTAATTTGCAATATGGAGAATTCATCTTTTAAGAATAAGTTCTTTGGTAGGTAGGTACTGGTTGTCTCGAAATAAAGTACACAGAAGCTCCTTGTATTCATAAACTTGACGTGATTCATGTGGACATCCTTCCGCCATTGGACGGTGGCCCTCTTGCAATTTCCACGTGAAACATGAATTTAGCGAAGATGAGCTAACTTGCCAGCGCGATGCCATGAGTTTTTTTAATTTAGAAAACTAATTTATTTTTTACGTGTTATAATTACTTATTTTAATATTTAATTAGTAAATTGATAATTGATAAAATCTATTAGAAATGAATTTTTTTTCCGTCTAAAAGTGATTGAATATTTGCTACTATTAAAACTGTTTTGATAATTATTTAATCGGTAGATTGTACAATTAGAATCAATAAAATTATGTTAAAATGAGTCGCATGGTTCGTGTAACATATTGATTGATTGTTGTATATGTTTTATTTTCTTCATGAATTATTTCATTAGCAAATAGTAAAATTATAATAGTTTAATTTTAGCACAGATAAGTGATTTGTTTTACCGAGCAAACAATTTAATTTGTGTTTTTTTTAACTATTTTGGTAATAATTTAATTGGTAGAGAGCAAAACCGCAATTGATCAAATTCACTAAAAATATATTATTTATTGCCTGCAACATACTAATTGTTTGTTGGTCATGTTTTAACTATTTGACGAATAATTTATTTGACAGATAGCAAAAATACAAATGCTAAAATTTATATCAAAAATTATTTTTCTTCATATTATTATATTAAAAGTAATTTAGAGAACCAAGATTAAATTAATGTGAGATTTATAATGAAAAGTCAGTTCAATTTTTTTTATATAAAAATATCACAATATATAATTAGCATCTCCTATTTTTTAAGGAAAAAGTCCGAAAAATAATTATTATCATTATTTTAAATGTCTTATTTATAGTAAAATAAATACATATAAGAAACCATAATCTTAAAATCTTCAAGTTAATTATTTAGCTCAGATGTATAGCATTTTTAAAAAAAATTATGACCATTAACAATTTTGTTACATGTTAAACAATTTAGTACTGGCTGTGGTGAAACGCAAGACAATTTTTTATTTTATTATTGTAGATAATTTCGCACAATTTTTCTATCAGTTTTGGTATATTTTTTTTCATGATATGAGATCTGAAATATCATACTTAAAAAAAGACGCAAAAGTTATTTTTCACAAAAATAACATTGACCAATGAATTTTTATCACAATTATTATAGCTGTCATTATAAATATTATTATACATAATAATATTCTAATTATTATTGGTCATACTATCGAAGACACCATAATTATTGTTTTAAAAAATAGTTTTTATTTTATTTTATAAGATTTATTCCTCATATTATTATATTGAAAGTATTTAAGAACACTGATAGTAAATTATTATTTAAAAAAAATGCAAATAGGCATTTATTTATTTATATATATATATATATATATATATTAAGGCGCTAATATTAAATAAATATCAAAATATATAATTAGTCTTACATATTTATTAGAAAAAACTTACAAATAATCATTACTATTATTTTGAATGTCTTATCTATAATAATTAGAAATTTCAACAACTAAAAATATTAACAAAAAAACAATTAAAAATAAATAAATGAAAAAAACAAAAATAAATACTATTAGATTTTAAAAAATTATTTGACTTGAATAATAAATAAAAATAAAAAATAAAGAGAAAAAATAATAAATATCAATTTTCAAATGATCACCAATACAAATTAAAATCTTAACATTAAATAAAAAAACCTTAATAATAGTGGAAATAATAAAAATTGGAAACAAAAACTAATAGCATGTTCATATAAATATGGACCAAATTAGGAACCATTTAAGAAATATATATATATATATATATATATATATATATATATATATATATAGAGAAATAAAGTAATTAAAATAAAATGCAAGATTAAAAGTATGAGGGCCGAAATGAAAAACACATATATAATAAATTTCATTTATAGGACAAAATTGAAACAAATTTAAGCTTTGAAACCGAAAAAATTAAAGAATTTAACACAAAACTGGAAATTAAAAGACTGAGAACCGAAATGAAACTAAAATATAAAATCAATTTGAATTTAAGGATAAAATTGAAACAATCAAAACTCTGATACCATAAATATTAAAGATTTCACACCAATCGAGAAATTGAAAGACTGAGGACGGAAATGAAACTACAATATATAATCAATTTCAATTTAAGGACAAAATTGAAACAAATCAAAACTTATATAACAGAAATAAGGACCATACAAAACAATCGAAAGATTAGGGACTACAATGAAAACCCAATAAACAACAGGGTCTTATGTGTACTTTCGCATGCAGGAGAGAGAAAATAGGGGGAAACTTCAATCAACCACCGACACGTTCCGACCACCTTGGGATTCGACGTAATGCGCTAGGAGGAAGAGAACATGACTGGGAATAATTCTAGACTCCAATTGGTCATTTTTACTCATTGTACAACGTCGCACACGCCGTCCAAAACCCACGTGAGCGCGTACACGAACGGCGCGTCCTCCGACACGCGAACAGTAACTAGCTAGAAAAAAATATAATAAAAAATGGTAAATTATTGTCACACCCCTACATAAAATTATGGGGTTTTGTCTTATTAGGGGGTATATACGTATTTGTCCATTTTAAAATATATGCAATGACCCTACTGACCCTGACGTGTACTGTTTAGTTTTGTCTTATATGGGGGTAGTTTTTTATTTAGCCATTTAAAAAAATATGCAATAACCTTAATGTCCCCGGCGGTTCCTGTGCTATTTTGTCATATTCATAGGTATTATAATTATTTTACTGTGCATAGGAATGGAAAAATCAAAGTTTCTCCCGGATCCAGGGCTAAAAACACAGTAAATGGAGGGGCAAAATAATAATTTTACTATTTTAATTTACAGTGCCTCTGAGTCTAGAAGAACAAAGCAAATTTACTGTTCATTACAGTTTAAATTGTCGATCTCTTTTAGCTTTTGTAATAATATCATTGTTATTATACAAACAACTAAAAGACATGTATTTTGTCGTGCTAGTGAGAATTCTTAAATTGATCCTCATGCTTTATCGTTTACAATTGAGCCCTTTTAGTCCATATTAAAACCCAATTGTATATTTTTATGGGGGTGACGGCTAAATTAACAGAAATAGGGTTTAAGTGGAAACCTAGATGGGGACTCACCAATTTGTTTTATAATTTAAGATACTAGGAAAGTCACAAAAATAATCTCTTTTATTTTTCATACAAATTGGATTTAATAACCATTTCATTAAAGACTCCAAAAAACACGGACAAATCATGTTGTTGTTTTTTAACATTCAGATTATAAATTTATATATAAGATAAGATGTATTTATGTTATTAAATAAATTTCTAATATATTTTAGACTATATTTATATGAATAATTATTAAATGCTTCTATAAACCTTTTAATTTAATCTTTTTTAAATAAAAAAACACATTAAAACAACTTGGATATCCCGTATTTTTAAAATAAATAAAATATAACCCATGGTGTATCACGATTGAAAAGGGTAGTCAAACATCTAAAACGTGAGTCTCGTGGAAGCTTTGACTACATCTTATATCCCTACATGGATAGGTCCTCATCATCCATGCTGTAGAAATATATCACTGATAGATTTCTTTTTTTGAGGTGGTAATAGTAAATCAATGTGATTGTCAACAAATAGATGTTGACTTGTACTAGTAGAATTGTCACCATAAAATATATTCCATATTAATAGTGTAACATAAATAATCATCACATGTGTGGGAGATATGTCTGTGTGGGTGTGCCCATAGTCCTATTTGGCATTGTATTTTTTTTTATAAAAAATTAAATTAATTTTTTTTGATATTTTAAAATCATTTGTATATATTTTGGTATAAAAAATAATTTTTAAAAAATAAAAAATATTATTATGATACATTACTAAACAAAACACACTTTACCAAACAACATCATTCAGACTCACAAATAATAAGTCACCTATAGAAGTTTGGTGGTCGGGCGGTCGTGTTCCCGCCACGGGGAATATGGTAAAACGTTTTCTAAGGGGAAGATTCCTTATTCGTCTGCTTCATGCACTGGAATTCGTCTGCTTCATGCACTGGAACAATACCCATCCAATCACTTTGGCTGTGTTTGTTTCCCGGAATTCACTTTCCGGGAAACCACTTTCCAAACTTTCCTGTGTTTGTTTGCCTTCCGGAAAGTTGGTCAATGGAAAACACTTTCCAGTCAAAGAAAAATTTGGCTTGGTTTTCAGGAAAGCGTTTTCCGGAAAATTTGGGCGGAAAACACTTTCCGGAAGTTGTGAAAAATTTAGAAATGTCATTATTTGCTGATTATATCAAATTTGATCCTCAAACTTTTGATTGCTATATATAATTTGTTTTGAATATTTATTTTTCAATTCCATCTCTTAAAATTTAATTTTTATATTAATTTTGGTCCTTATTTTTATAATTGCTATTTGCTTTTTTCTTATCATTTTTTTATTGAAATTTTTTATCTATCAAATTTGGTCCTCATTTTTTTATTGTTACTTATTTTATTTGAAATAATTTATGAAATGTTAATTATTATTATTTTAATTTATTCACCTTTCATTTTTTTTTAAATTTTTAGATTTTGATCTCTATTATTTTGATTATTATTTATTTTATTTGAGATAATTTATGAAATTATATTTTTTTTCAATTTCATTCTCATTCAACTTTTTAATTTGTAAGATTTGTTCCTCATTATTTTAATAAACTTGAAAAAAAAAAAATTATTAATAAATTATTTTCCAGTTCATTTTCCATAACACAAACAAACACTGGAAAATATTTTCCAGTTCATTTTCCATAACACTGTCAAACATCGGAATTCACTTTCCCGGAATTCACTTTTCCCCGGAATTCACTTTCCAAAAAAAAACCACTTTCCAGCAAACAAACGGGGGTATTTTACAAAAATAATTTTTTTAAAAAATAATTTTTTATTTTAAATTATAAAAAAATATTGTTTTTATATCATTTTGATGTATTAATATCAAAAATAATTTTTAAAAAATAAATAAAAATATAATTTTAATGTAATTCTGAATAAAAAATAATTTTAAAAACAATCAACCAAACTTCCAAACAATTTTTTAAACTGTGTCATCATGTCTTAATTAATTTTCCTGATTTCAACAGCAAATTATAATTTTGTTCACACCAATAGGAAAAAAGAAGAAGAAAAAGACTGATGATATTTAATTTGTATTTAAATTACCCTACAATTCTATACAAAGTCCAAGTAAAATCATTCTAAATAAGATCATCCACACAAATAATGGAAACATGGTGCTAAATTAGAGAAAATTCTTATATAGGAAGGAAAAATCATGCATTATTTTCATATTTGTCGTCTGCTTCTGTGAAGATAAACGGTACCTGCTTCTGCTGTTGTTTTCAGTTTCACGCAGGAAAAATAAAAATCAAGTAAATTTCTCAAAATCTTCAAACACAGACCTTGGGAACTCTCTGCCACCACTAATTCACTAGTCCAGACCGAACCTTAAATTCTGGTATTTTTTTAGGTAACTGTCTCCTTGCCTAATCGTTCTCCTACTTTTGCTTTTAAGCTCACTCGCTGTAGAATTTTGATCAGTATTTTGGTTCTTGAAATCTCTCTTCTCCTTTTCTTCTTCTTCTTCGGTTAGTCTTAACTTGCTAAAAGGAAAAGAAAAGGAAAGAAACGTTGCCCATTTGAAACTCGTAAGTTGTGCGTGAGTTGTTTGGCAGCAAAAAACAGAAGAAAAAAAGGGGATTTTTTTTTCATGTTCCTATGAAACAAATGGTTGAAACATGTCCAATCTTTATTTTATTGTTATCTTTTGTGGATTTCCAAAAAAAATTCTTCTCATGTTAGACTTGTGTTGTATTATTATTGTGAAGTTAGGTGGAAATGGCCACTGGAGCAGTACCAGCATCGTTTTCGGGGCTACAGATGAAGGAAGCAGGCTTAGGGTTTGGAAAAAACATGGGTTTTGTGAGAATCTGTGATCTAAAGAGGATTAAATCCGGTAGGAAAAAAAATTCAATGATTCGAAACTCCAATACTGGTCCTGAGATTGTTGAGCTTCAACCAGCATCAGAAGGGAGCCCATTATTAGGTACTCAAACAAACCATGCCACATACTACTATTCCTATTTTTAAATCTGGGTTCTTTATTAGTTTTGTTGTTTATATGATCAGAAATGATGAGCTGAGGCACATGTGCTGGTTTTTAATGTAATTGTTAATCGAATATGATTAGTGCTACGATATATATATATAACCCTGAACTTTAATTGGGGAAGATTTGTGTTTTTCTTCGCCTTCTTTTCCCAAAAAATAAAGCAATCTTAGGCTCTTCATGTTGGATATGGATTTTCATATCTGATGACTACTGTTTATTTGAATGCAGTCCCAATACAAAAGTACTGCGAATCCATTAACAAGACTGTCAGGAGGAAAACACGCACTGTAATGGTGGGAAATGTGCCTCTTGGTAGTGAGCATCCTGTACGGATTCAAACTATGACTACAACCGACACTAAGGATGTTGCTGCGACAGTTGAGCAGGTTCAACTTTTTATTCATTTCAGCTCTTTCTAATTGAACCAATGGTGTTTTATTGCTCTTCCAGCTTAGCAAGGGATACCAACCATGGTAATTAGTCCTATTTCGACTTTTGTTTAAATGATTGGCATGTCTCTTCTTTACCTGTACTTTTTGTAAAAAAAAAAGGAAAAAGAAGGAAAAAGTCTCTCGTAAACCCATGGTTCAGTAAACAAATAACTATAGTCATTTGTATAGACCCATCTTGAAAATGATATGATGACTGGATCTGGTACTAAACAAATCTGGTTCTGTTAAAAATAGTTACTAATTGATTTCTCAGTACAATTCATTTTGATGAAAGAACTTGATCTTCAAGTCGATAGAGCATGTCTGTCAGAATTACTTTCTTTTTCCTCAGCAGTTTCACAAAATTTACTGCTGTTTGTTTTGGTAGGTGATGAGAATAGCAGATAAGGGAGCAGATATAGTTCGGCTAACAGTTCAAGGGAAGAGAGAAGCTGATGCATGTTTCGAAATTAAAAACACTCTCGTGCAGAAAAAGTAAGGGTTTTTTTTTTCAAATAAATAAAAGGTCTGATAACCATAAGAAACCTTCCATCCATGTTCTATATGTGGATCAACCTTTTCACTAACTGTTGTATATATGCAGTTACAATATTCCTCTGGTTGCGGATATTCATTTTGCTCCATCTGTTGCATTACGGGTATCTGAATGCTTTGACAAGATTCGTGTCAACCCAGGAAATTTTGGTAAGCCACGATGCCTTCTTCAATTTTTCTTTTGGTAATGAATGCAGCTATTCTGAATTCACTGAGATGGTTCTTTGCAGCTGATAGGCGAGCTCAGTTTGAGGAGCTGGAGTACACAGATGATGACTATCAGAAAGAACTTGAGCATATTGAGAAGGTCAGACCATTCCTTTCTCAAAATGGTCACCTTAAAAGGTTTTGAATAAGAAGTATGAATCTGTAGATGATCCTTGCCAAATTAACCTATTTTACCCACTGAGTTATATATCAAGGCAAAATGCCAACATGGGTCCAAGTCTAGCCATGAAGATTGTGATAAACAAGTGAATTGTTGTGTGGCAAGTATGTCAAAGCAAAGTGGTCAATAAATTGGAAATGAGACAAGTTTTGTTAGCTCCATCTGTCTCTGCTGAAAGTTCTACTTTAACCAAATCATAAACTTTAAGCTGTAAAGACAGGATTGTCAATTTTAAGCATTTGAATATAAATATGTATTTAGCCTTTACCTGGGGTTTTGTGTTCTATTTCTTACTGTGCCAGGTTTTTACTCCATTGGTTGAGAAATGTAAGAAATATGGAAGGGCAATGCGTATTGGGACAAACCATGGCAGTCTTTCAGATCGAATAATGAGCTACTATGGAGATTCTCCTAGGGGAATGGTGAAAAATTATTTGCTCCCATTTAGCACTTTTCTTCCATCTGTTGTACTTCTAGACACAGTAGCATCATATTGAGTGGCTTGTATCAAACAGGTGGAATCTGCATTTGAGTTTGCTAGGATATGTCGGAAGTTAGACTTTCATAATTTTGTCTTTTCAATGAAAGCAAGCAACCCAGTTGTCATGGTCCAGGCATACCGTCTACTTGTAGCAGAAATGTATGTTCAAGGCTGGGATTATCCATTACACTTGGGCGTCACTGAAGCTGGAGAAGGTGAAGATGGGCGGATGAAATCTGCGATTGGTATTGGGACTCTTCTTCAGGTACCCTTACAACACAAAACTACTATTTCTACAAAATGGAGAATCCTTTAGAATCCCAATGATATGTTTTTCTGATAAATTTCTCAGCTTTCAAACAGTCTTTTGCATTTTGCTTAAAATGCATCAGTTTGTAGGTTCTTTTCAGATGGAAAGTTATGTTGTGAATGTGCTTGCACTTCATCAAAATTGTTTTCTTTATGGTTAAATGTCATATCACTGGGAAGGCATTATGTGTGGTGTGATCACTGTAGAAGTCAGGAACTCTGTTGAATGTGCAGGATGGTTTGGGTGATACAATCAGGGTTTCACTTACAGAACCACCAGAAGAGGAGATAGATCCTTGCAGAAAGTTAGCTAATCTTGGTATGAGAGCAGCCAAAATTCAGCAAGGAGTGGTAGGTTCTAAGCAAATTAACACAATCATGCTCTGCAAATTCGTCAAATTTATTAGTTGACTTTTGGAGGATTTTTTCAACCAGGCACCATTTGAGGAAAAGCACAGGCGTTACTTTGATTTCCAGCGCCGATCTGGTCAATTGCCAGTGCAAAAGGAGGTTGTCCTTCAACTTCTATGGAAATTTTAGCATTAGTTAGCTATTTCTTTGGTCATGATTTTAGAGTTGATTGTTCATGTAATTACAGGGTGAGGAGGTTGATTATAGAGGTGTACTGCACCGTGATGGTTCTGTGCTCATGTCAGTTTCTTTAGATCAGCTGAAAGTAACCATCTAGCAGTACTCTTACCTTATCTCTTTTCACTATTCTCCCCCAATCTTAATTTATTAATTTGGAGGGAAGCATTTGAAGGATTTTATTGAAACATTTCTCTTTCCAGGCACCTGAACTTCTCTACAAGTCACTTGCCGCAAAGCTTGTTGTTGGGATGCCTTTTAAGGTATGTTCTGACCTAATTCTATTGCATTGAAAGAGTAGTGTCTTGAAGATGATTTCTGAATCCATAGCTGTTTTTGTTGGCATGAATATTTCTGTTTAGGATTTGGCAACAGTTGATTCAATATTATTGAGAGAGCTCCCACCGTTGGATGATAACGATGCTGTAAGAACCCTAACTTTAGAATTAGATGAATTTACTAGACTGTCAGAATAACTCGATATTAAATATACTGTATCATGACTAGCGGCTAGCACTCAAAAGGTTGATAGAAGTAACTATGGGGGTAATAGCTCCTTTATCAGAGCAGCTAACGAAGCCATTACCCAATGCCATGGTTCTTGTCAACCTCAAGGAGTTGTCAACTGGAGCATACAAGCTTTTGCCAGAAGGTACCACTTTTCTGCAATTGTCACATTGTTGGTTTCTCATGCTCAATGTTTTCATTTATTTTATTTGCTGAATTTTATTGAAAACCTTTGAGTTTTGCCTCTCAGGTACACGCTTGGTTGTGTCCTTGCGTGGTGATGAGCCCTATGAAGAACTGGAAATTCTTAAGCAAATTGATGCCACGATGCTTCTTCATGATCTACCCTTTTCAGAGGATAAGATTGGCAGAGTGCATACAGCAAGAAGGTAATACCACTCACTTGAATTTTATAATATGGTCATTAACTGAAGCAGTATGATGATACCATACCATCAGTACATCCGCATTCAGATAATGCATGTCTGAGAGAAGCCTTCTTTTTAAATCATCTTGTTGTTGATTGCTTCAACTACTTGCGTGATGGTCATTTATGTCAGCAATGTTGGTTATATTGCTGAATAGACCCAAACTAATGCCTAGGGTGCACCTAGTGAATCAACATGATAAACATGATTCATCTCTATTTTCAATTCTTGCAATTTTTCATTTGTTTTTTAATATATTTGCGTGCGTGTGTGTTATTTTCTAATTGCAACAGGATTTTTCACCATCTTGTGAATACTCCCTAGTCCTGACAGTTCAAACGCCCTCTTGGCTGCAGGTTATTTGAGTATCTTGCAGAAAATGCTTTGAATGTCCCCGTGATTCACCATATTCATTTTCCAAAAGGGATTCACAGGTAATCATGAAGCTTGCAATATTCATTGAATGCGATGCATGCATGATTTGTTTTAGTGTATACTATTTTCTTCTCTTTGCAGGGATGACTTGGTCATTGGTGCTGGCACAAATGCTGGAGCTCTTTTAGTAGATGGTCTAGGAGATGGTGTCCTAATAGAAGCCTCAGACCAGGATTTTGATTTTCTCAGAAATACATCTTTCAACTTGTTACAAGGTTGCAGAATGAGAAATACAAAGACGGTATGAAGGTTTTTAAAAAAAATAGAAAATAGAACACATAAAAAAACAGATGTGTGGACTGACTTAGAGATCACGGTCTTGTTAATTAATTGAATTTCTTAAATCTCATCAGGAATATGTCTCATGCCCATCATGTGGAAGAACTTTGTTTGATCTTCAAGAGATAAGCGCGCAAATACGTGAAAAGACATCACACTTGCCTGGTGTTTCGGTGAACAACCAATACTTTTGATTTATGTTAATGCCTTATTTTCTGTTAAAAAATGTAATTTTTCTTCTTACATTTCTTTCTTAGATTGCGATCATGGGTTGCATTGTGAATGGCCCTGGGGAGATGGCTGATGCAGATTTTGGGTATGTCGGTGGTGCTCCTGGAAAGATTGACCTTTATGTTGGAAAGGTAATAATGCTATCCTGATTTGAAATTCACATGGGCACTTATCAATCTATGTTGCTGGGTGACCTAAATCATTAACATGTGATGGTGAGCATGATAGCATTTAGTTTATGGATCTTTGAACCTACTAGCCTAAACTTATGCAGGATGCTCTAAAGTTTGCCATCATCCTGCTGAGTTCGCTCTAATAATTGTGTTGGCCTGTCCATTGACTAGCTTAACCTTTTAGGCCGGACCTTCTAATGATTGCTTAAAGTATATGAACTCAACAAACAACAATAATGTGTTAGACTTGAGAACCACATAGAACCCCTGGCCTTGGCAAACCTGAAACAATGGTTTCTCTTTCGCCAAAACGTGTTTTTTGACCTTTAAAGTCTATTAGTTTTAGTACTGTTGCATATATTTTGTTGCCCAGAATGTCTTGTTCACAACTAGAAAGGTTTCTGCGGCATGATACGAATGTTGTATCATGATGAATGCTCTCTCAGAGAGATTAAGGAATCATGCCTAATTTCGAGAATGCATGATAGTTGATTAGGGTTAAAAATGTAGTAGGTTTGTTCTTGATGTTGAATGATGGGTGGCATTGATGGTATCAGACGGTGGTAAAGCGTGGAATTGAAATGGAGTATGCTACTGATGCATTGATCCAGCTAATTAAAGATAATGGCCGCTGGGCAGACCCTCCTGCAGAAGAGTAAACTGATAGTTTCAGTGGACAGAGAGGAATAAATAGAGAGAAGGCAATTTATTATGAAATCCCCATAATTGAAATCCCTACACACGGTAAAGGAATAGAATTTTCCATGCAATTTATTATGATGTATCACATCCTCAATTTGTACACACATTCTCTCTACAGTTTCATGATTCCTCGATTATATGAAGCAGCTATTGATTTTTAGGCAGTTTTGGACCTTGATTTATTTATTTATTTTAAAAAAAGTCAACAATACAAAACCATTTCCCATTCATTTGTTGAGAATAACTTTTTTCATTTTCTTATAATAGCTATCTTCTTTAATATTTTCCATGATGAAATTAATGTTTTATATTGTTAAAAATCGTGGAGACCTTGAAAATGTAGTGTTCAAGTGAGTTTTGAATGGTCCCAGCCCAGTATTTAAAAACCATAAATATTTTCTAGATCAAATGCAATTAGTTAGTCTTAGAAACCACACTAAGATTGATTATCCATGTGAAATTCATATGATTTTCTTAGGGATCTCAAAAACACTGCTATTTTTTATAATTTATTAATTTTTTATTGTTCAGAAAATATACTTTCCCCGACTGAAGAAAAAAAGGTGAAGAGAAATCAATCTGTTAAACTCTTCCACCACATCCTACAGATAGCTCACATAAACTCCTGATTGGTTAAATCATGTAAAAAGATTATGTTGTAATATAGAAATGAATGCTTATTATTCATTTTATAAATTTCATTTTAACTAATTCTCTGGACAAAAGTATTGACTCAGATTGTGTAAACATGTGACTACTACAGACTAATTCTGTTGTTGATGATCAATCATATGATAAGGTTGAAATTGTTTTTTAAAATATTTTTTGTTTAAAAATATATCAAAATGATTTTTTTTTTAAATAAATTATTTTTAACAATAACACATGAAAATAATTTAAAAACACCAAATTTTTTTAATTTAAAATGAAAAATAAAAATTATTTCGGGTGCAACTTGGAGATTTTGTCTCTCTCCCCTGTTTCTATTTGAGAGAAAATTGCATATAACATATACATATCAATATAATTTGCAACTTTCTAAACCTCAATGAATTTTACTATGCTAGAATCCCAAATTCTATAATTATTCTCTGGTTTGCCCCTCTGTTGCATATGAAAAAAAAGAAGAAAAAAAAGTGTAAATCACCAAAGTAATGAAAATCATCTTCATAAGGACAGGGCATTATCATTCACAGCTACAAAGAAAGGATGAGAAAATTGAATCGGTAACCTCCTCAATATACAGAAATCACAATCATAATAATGAGCGAAAGGAATTCAATTTAAGAATATAAAATAGTAATTCAGATTCAGAGAATCTCTCTTCTAACAGCGTTACCATAATTAGACCTTCGAATGTTATTTTGTCTCTTCTTATAAACCAACCCTCCCAATCCAACCATGCACGCCGCCACTATCACTCCCACTACGATCCCGGCCTTCTTCCCTCCACTCATTCCCTTCGATTCTCCCTCGTCCCCACTTCTTGCATCCACATTGTTGCTGTGATTGAGCTCGCTCCCTTCAGTCAAGGCCGATGCAGGTGCAGAGCCCGACGGAACCAGATCTGAAGGCGGTGGTGCTGGCGGGGATACCAATGGCGAATCTGACGGGGATGGTGCTGGCGGGGATACCAATGGCGAATCTGACGGCGATCCAGTCTCTGCTGAAGGGGATGGAAGAGGAGGAGATAGTAGTGGTGAGTTGGCGGGGGCGACGAATTCTTCAGGAGATGGAGATGGAGGTGACTGTTCAGGTGTTTCTGCGGAGGAGGAGGAGGAGGAGATTTGCAATAACAACAAGGCCAAAACAATCACTAGTCTAGTGGTGCTACCCATATTCGAATCGGAACCAGGAAATGGCGAGAGAGAGGAGGGGGCGTAAGCAGCAGTAGATCTGGAGGGAGGGGGAAGGAAGTTTAAATAATAGACGGGTTTTTATTTATCGCGAATATCCGTGCCTCTATTGTTATTATTTTAATAGTGACGTCTTCTTGTCGTTACACTAGATCCATCACCGTTATTCTTTTTTTTTACGGAGGAGGAGGAAGGATGGCAGTGGGAAACTCTGGAGACTGGACGGATGAAATATAATAATTAACCGACAAGGAGATTGACGCCAAACTAACGGAGTTGTGTTTAAGAACCAAGTAAATAAATGTTTGTGAGTGTAGTTGAGTTTGTTTTTAAAATTGTTTTTTGCTTAGAAATATATTATTATTTTTATTTTTTCAAAATTATCTCGACATCAACACATGAAAATTATCTAAAAACACTAAATTTTTTTAATTTAAAATAAAAAATAAAAAACTTTTGATTTTTTTCAAAAACACAATATCAAATAGTTCCTAGATTTTCAAATTTAATAAGATAATAAAAGGAGTGATTTATATTTGTTTTGTTTGTAAAGAGGATATAACGGTAAATGCGGGATGCGATTTTTTTATTTATGCTATTTATTTTACTTTTATTCTCTTGGCTGGCTGCGCGTCTCTAGGAGAAGATAATTGTATGGTTAAGCAAATCCTAATCCTCAATATGAGTTTTGAAGTTGGGGAGACTGATGGGTATGAAGTAACTATTTTTTACCTCATTAAAATTATTTTTCATTTCAAAATATATTAAAATGATATTTTTTAAAAGAATTTTTTTTAATATTGGTACATGAAAATAATTTAAAAGCACTAAAAAAATTTAATTTAAAATAAAAAATAAATCAATTTTTTAAAAAAACATTTTTAAAAGAAGTGTGAGATCCGAAACCTCGATATCTTAACACCGGAGCACAAATGTGGCATTGCCCCTTGCTTCCTTGTAGTCAAATCTTCCTCTCTTTTTATTTATTTATTTATTTAATGGACTCCCACTTTAGGTTAATCGCAAGTGTAGTTGAAATTACGTAAATGGCAAGTTCCCCCCTTGGATTAGGCCGCACTTGGTGTTGTTAGACAAAAAGAAAGTAGTTCGCGTGGGGTCCGGTCCATACAATGAAGGAATTGTTCTCTCCTTTGACTTGCATAAAAAAAATACACGTTTCTGTTTTTAGGTTATAACGAGGTGAATTTCTCGCGTACGGTACTGGGCTTTTTTTATGTAGGAAATTAATTAATTTTTGTGTATTATAATTATTTATCTTAATATTTAATTAGTAAAATTGTAATGGGTAAAATATGATAGAAATGAGTTTTTTTACCGCCTAAAAAAAACATTGGAATCGAAACGCAAGAGAAATGATTTGTATATTTTTTAATTGTAGATAATTTGGGCAAATTTGTTTACCCATTTTGTTTATGTGTTGCCTCGTATTTTTATTTTGTTTACGTCATATTAGATCTGAAATACCATACATAAAAATATTGTAAAAGAAATGTTTTTAACTAAAACAACCTAAAATCTAAGGATTGTAAATATTGTTTATGTATAATATTTCAAATCTAAAATATTGTTTACTACTTATTATTTAAAAACACATTTTCCATAATAAAATGAATATATAAAAACCTAATATACAATTATTATTATTATTGTTGTTGTTGCTGCTGTTGTTGTAAATATTTTTGCTATAGTAAGAATTGAAAGTTTTGTAGGCTGATTATTTTGCTAAGATATATAGCATTATAAAAAAAATTAAGACCATTAACATTTTTTTGCATTTTAAAAACTTTGTTTATGGTTATGGCGAAGTAGAGGGCATATTGACTCGTATATTTTTTCATTGTAGATAATTTGCCCCAATTTTTCCACTTGTTTCGTCTACGTGTGACTTCGTATATTTTTTGTTTATGTGATATTAGATATGAAATATCATACATAAAAAAAATCACAAAAGTCAACCTCTAAGAAAAATAACATCAACTAATAAATTATATCGATTATTATTGTCATTGTTATTATCATAATTGTTAAATTGTCACAATTATTGTAGTTGTCATTATAAATATTATTATAAATAATTCATATTCTAATTATTATTGTCCATACTATCGATGACACCATAATTATTGTTAAAAAAATAAATTAAAATATTTAACTGTTTTATAAGATTTATTCCTCATAGTATTATATTAAAAGTATTTCAAAACATTGATATTAATTTTTTTTCTTAAAAAAAAACCTAGGTAATTTATTTATTTATTTATGTATATATATATATATTAAGGCGTTAATATTAAATAAATATAAAAATATATAAATAGTCTCACATTTTTATAACAAAAAAACTTACAAATAATCATTATCATTATTTTGAATGCCTTTTCTATAATAATTAGAAATTTCAACACCTAACAATATTAACAAAAAAGAAATTAAAAAACAAAATAATTGACAAAAAAATATTATTAGATTTGAAAAAATTATTTGACTTGAAGACTAAATAAAAAAAGAGAAAAAATAATAAATATCAATTTTCAAATGATTACCAACACAAATTAAAACTTAAACATCACATAAAAAACATTAATAATAGTGGAAATAATAAAAATTAGAAACTAAAACTAAGAGCATGTACATATAAACATAGACGAAAATACTAACCATTTAATAAATATATATAAAAAATAATAGAATTAAAATAAGATTCAAGATTTAAAGTATAAGGGCCGAAAAGGAAAACACATATATAATAAATTTCATTTGAAGGACATAATTGAAACAAATAAAAACTTTGATACCGAAAATATTAAAGATTTTAACACAAAACTGGAAATTAAAAGATTTGGGGACCGAAATAAAACTAAAATATATAATCAATTTGAATTAAAGGATACATTTGAAACAAATCAAAACTCTAATACCAAAAATATTAAGGATTTCAAACCAATTGGGAAATATAAACACCAAGGACCGAAATGAATAAATATAATCAGTTGCAATTGATGGACCAAATTGAAACAAATCAAAACTTATATAACATAAATAAGGGCCATAAACTACAATCAAAAGATCAAGGACTACAATGAAAAGTCAATAAACAACGGGGGCTGATAGGTACTTTCGCACGCAGGAGAGAGAAAATGAGGACAAAAACTTCAACCGACCACTAACATGTCCCCGACCATCTTACACCCTCACGCGCCACTCCATGAGTAAGAGCATTGGCAGATAATAATTGTAGATGGTGGTAGGGTATTTTTTATTGTCAGAAACCCGATGCACGTGCCGTCTGAAACCCGCATGGGCGCGGAAACGAATGACACATCTGGCGACGCGCCAACAGTACCTTGTTAGAATATATATTAAAAAAAGGGTAAATTACCGAAACAACCCAACAACCAACTCTTGGATTTTATCTTATATGGGGGTATATACGTATTTGGCTATTTAAAAAAAATATGCAGTTACCTTACTGACCCCAGGGTTTACTGTTCCTTTTTGTCTTATTAAAGGGTATTTTCATATTTAGCAATTTAAAAAAATATGTGCAATAACCTTAATGCCCCTGGTAGTAACTGTGCATTTTTATCTTATTCATGGGTATTATGGTTATTTCACTGTGCACGGAGAGACAAAAAATCAAAAATACCCTCGGACCCAAGGCTAAAATTGCAGTAAATGGAGGGGCAAAATAGTAATTTTACTATTTCAATCCATAATGTCTCTAAGTCTAGATGAACAGTAGAAATCATTGTTCATTTACTATAGAAAATCGTGTTCTGGTTTACCTTTTAAGGTAATCTTGTTTTGATATTAAAATTAAATTATATATATATATATATATATATTATTTGAATATAGTTTTAAATAAAAAATAATCTGAAAAAACAAATATTATCAAATATCAAACATCATTTAAATAAATGGATGCACTTATAGATATGGTTTCACTTTCCTTATCTCCAACGAGATTTATTTTGTTTTTTTCAATATAATTTTTTTTATTTCATGATTCAATGTTTTTCTAATCCCACAAAGGTTTCAGAAAACTTTGACAAAATCATTTTAGTTTAGACGAGATGCATTGCTCGTGCATTGTGACCGGTTCCTGTATTAGATTTCTTTAAGTTATGAAAAAAAATAAAGTGACATGAGCATAAAAAAGTTTTGTTGGTAACATAATAGCTAAGATATTACCAATAAAACAAATTAATTTTTTTTTTTTTGAAAATGCATAGATGTTATGCGAGTAAACATCTATATAAATAGAGCGATTAAAATGTTTCATTAATCATATTTAAATCCAAAATAAATTATTATTATTATTATTATTATTATTATTATTATCATTATTATAATTGTTTTTTTATTATTAATATTCTTAATATTATTTTATGAGTAATTGTTATTATTACAATCAAAACCATAAATATTAATATCATAATTACCACAACCATTACAATTATTATTGTTACTATCATTATTATTAGTATTGTCACTATTATTATCATGATTATAACATTTAAAATTATTATTACTATTATTTCTCAAATAGTGGAATTTATTAAATTATCCCAAAGAATAATAATAAAAAACCAAAGACTTTAACAAAAGAGCAAAAAAGAAAATAATTGAAAAAAAAAACAATCACTAAAATTATTATTATTATTACTGTGCAAACAATAAAAATAATAAAATTATTCTGAAGAATAAAAAACTTTAACAAAAGAACAAACAAAAAAAATGATAAAACAAAAATAAATATTATTAGCATAAAACATTATTTGATTTGAAGAGAAAATAAAAATAAAAATAAAAAAGAAGAAAGAAAGAAAAAGATGAAATATCAACTTTAAAATGATCATCAACACAATTTAAAATTGAAAAACTAAATTGAATAAAAATAAAACCTCAACAAAAAATAAAATAATAATAATTAAAAATCAAAACTAAGAGTATAGACATTAAAGCATGAGCAAAAATTAGGGACTACTTTAGAAGAACTTAAAAAATTAAAGGAATTAAAATCAAACAAAAAATTAAAAGAATAAAGGAAAAACAATACTATTGTTATTAATATCATGATTATAACCACTATTATGATTTTCAACAATATTATTGTTATTAATATCATTAAAACATCATTTGTATTATTGTCTATACTCTTAATTTTGGTTTTTAATTTTTATGATTTTTTCTTTTGTTGAGGTTTTATTTGTTTCAATTCAGTCCTTAAATTTTAATTTGTATGGATGATCTTTTTAAAATTGACATTTCTTCTTTTTTCCCCTTTGTTCTTGTTTTTTTCTTCTTCAAATCAAATAATTTTTGTTTTGGTAATAATATTAATTTTGGTTTTTCATTTTTTTTTTGTTTGCTCTTTTATGAAAGTTTTTGGTTTTCTTATTCTTCAGAATAATTTTATGATTTTTATTATTTAGGAAAGAATAATAATTTTATCTATTGTTTATTATTATTATTATTATTATTATTATTATTATTATTATTATTATTATTATTATTTCTTGTTTTCTCTTTCATTAAAATTTTTGAGTTTTTTTATTTTATTCTTCGGTATAATTTTATGATTTTAATTGTTTAGCACTAAAAATAATAATTTTAGTTATTGTTTTTTTTTGTTTGCTCTTTTGTTAAAGTTTTTAGGTCTTTTTATTTTATTCTTTAGAGTAATTTTATGATTTTCATTGTTTAGGAAATGATAATAATATTTTTAGTATTTTTTTTTGTTACTTGTTTTTTTGTTAAAGTTTTTAGATTTTTGGTTTTGGTCTTCAAGATGATTTAATAATTTTCATTGTTTGGAAAACAACAACAACAACAACAATAATAATTTAAGTTGTTATAATTATGATGATAATAGTGACAATAATAGTGACAATGATAAGAACAATAATATGATTTAATAATTTTCATTGTTTGGAAAATAATAATAATAATAATTTTAGTTGTTATAATTATGATGATAATAGTGACATTAATAATGACAATGGTAATAACAATAATAATTTATTGTAATAGTTATACTGATTATGATATTAATAATGACAATGATAATAGCAACAATAATTTATTGTAATGGTTATAGTGATTATGATACTAATAATTATGGTTGTGATGATAATAATAACAATAAATTATAAAATAATATTAAAAATATCAATAATAACAAAAACAATTATAATAATGATATTAATAATGATAATAATACTAATAATAATTTTAATTAATATTAATTATAATAGTAATGCTAGTAATTATAATAGTGGTTATAAACGTGATAACAGTGGTGGCGGCGGCGGCGATACCAACAACAATAATAATTAAATAGTTGCACCAATAATAATGACGATGGTGATAATAAGAATAAAAATAATGGTGATGTTAGTTGTGGTTGTGATGGTAAGAGTTGTAACAATGTTTAAGCAATAATAATTATTGCAATAATAATTATTGCAATAATAATAATAATAATAATAATAATAATAATAATAATAATAATAATAATAATAATGGTGATAACGATGACAATGCCAATATTAATTATTTTTAGTAATACTAATATTGGTGACCATAATGATAGTGACACTTTAACAATCATAATAATAACAATAAGAATGATAATGAGAATAATTCATCATTCAATGTTGTATTTGTTAATAATTGAGTTTTACAACTTTTTTAGGTATAATATTTTAGATTTAATATCCCGGATTAATGGTTTGAAATTTTTTGTGGCTCAATGTTATCTTTTATTTTTTGTCTTATTTTTTAAAAACATTGTATTGCTTAATATTAGGTTTTTTTTTATAAAAAAAAGATCATTCAATTTTCTTTTATACCTATTAAATAAATGTTAATGGGATAATTTAATCATTTTTGTTGTGTGGGAAGTAATAGTCATGATGATAATAGTGGCGTAACAATGAATTTTCAATAATGTTTTCTTCTTTTAATAAGTATAAAATCAAGGACTTATTTTTGTTGTTTAATTATTAGAGGTGTTTACACAATTTATATTTTATTATGCTGTTTAATTTAAACTAAATTATTAAATGAACTGAAACTAATACAGTGAATTCAATGATTCAGGTATCAGGATCTTCTTGCTTTTTGAATAACAATGATAATTTTATACTGATAATTTCGTTGAAATATGTTAAACAAATAGATTCATAAAGGTTTAAAATTAATATATTTTATTTGAAACTCGTGCTTTCACAAAAAAATTTGCTCAGATTTGTTACTTCCCCCAAATTAATAGCATTTTAAAAAAATCTCACACTCTTAATATTTTTTTATGTTTAAAAAAAATTATTCTAGTTGCGGCCAAACACGAGTAAGTGCTAGTATATATATAAGTGAGAAAACACGGTAGCAATAATAACTATAGTGTTTTTCCCATATGATTTAGCTTTTAGGTTAATAACGTTTTAATCAAACTAATTTTATTATATATATATATACAAGGGTGGTTTCGGTAATTATATTTTTTTTTTGTGATGTAAAAGTTTCAATAAAAAACGGTTGCAATTTAGGCGATGTTATTTGGCTGCCAATAAAACCCCAAAATCAATTGAACCGTCTTCAAAACAGAGTTGCCAAGCAGTAATGGTAGATATCACCACCAGGCATAACCTAGCAACGCTCCTATCCCGAGCTCCCTCTTCTTCTTCTTCTTCTTCTTCTTCTTCGTCACTCACTCATTTTTGTCCTACTGTTTTCAACAAATCTAAACACCACCTATCCCGGACTTAGTCAAAACCCTGACACGACCTAAGCAACTGGGTCGGGCTACTCTCCATTAAACAACCCTTCACCAAACTGGACAAATCGGCCGCTAAAAGAAACGATTCTTCTCGACACATTGGCTTATTGCTATGGAGTTTCCAAATGAGGAAACTGGGTATCATCAATTTGAAATGCGAACATCGAAGGTATCTATGCACTGCATCAGAGAAGATGTCTCACCTGCGGCCAAGGTTACCTAGTTGGATTTCCAAACCACACAATCTGGATGAACTAAGATTGAGTTTTACAAACTTGATGAATGATTCCATTGCAGTCCTTCAACCCCTGCCCAATCCAAAATACCTTGCACTCTCATGGACATACAGCAGAGAGAATATGCATTTTGAATATGTAAGTTATCGACTAGATAAAGAAATCCTGGATGATGACAATGAGTTCGAGTTTCGCGTAGTATGATTTGAGATCTGTAGAACAGATATTGAATTCAAATTAGATAATTAGGATTTTATTGACTCACTTTGGCGCACAAATAGCATTTTCCGGGAGATAAAGTTTTATAACCTCCAAAAAAACACTAATTAAAGAGAACATAGTTAATTAATTGGATCAAATAACTATTCCAATCCATAATTAATTAGCCGAGTCTTGATGAACATGGTTTTCACCACCCGATTTGGCCTTTTCTCTTACGAGTTCCCAACAAGAAGTAAAGATTCAGAAACTGTAGATGAAAAATAAGTTCTCCACCATAAATTCTGTTAAAATACTTTTTTAAAATAAATTTAAAGACATTAAATAGAGTTTCTATACAAATAGGTAAACTTAAACATGTTTTTTCAATCCTAGAAAAAAACGAGCTGGTTTTTAAATAGATTTGTATTTAACCAGCTTTTTTTTTACCTTATTTGAAAAATGAGTCAAATCCTTCTTAATAACAAACATTAATTAAGAATCCCAATCTAGCTAAACTGTTTCCATAAGTATGCTCTTTAATTATTTAATAATTAATAGATTTTTTTAGATGAAAACGTACATACAGCTTTTTTGTAAAATGTATATACAAATAGGAGACACAATACATTCAATTCAGAGTCCATCAATCTTAAAACTTTCTGGTCTAACTCTTTATCTAGGCTAAGTTTGAATTCTACTCGATCGGAAGTTCTTTGCCTTGATCAATAAGTCTAAAAACAACTTAAATAGCATGTAAAAAATGTACTTTGACTTGAATTGTTTTTTTTTGTTGTCAAGATAATGCTCCTTCTGTTTTAATATTAAAACTAAAACATAGTAGTAAATCGACATGGATGTTGTGGTTTTAATTTACTAAACTCGTGATCTAAATTAATAGGATTAAATATTTAGGCCACAGAGAACTAATTGGTTTTGTTTTAAAACCCATCTTGATTGATCAATCATAAAACTTTCAAGTCCAGCTCTTTAACTCGACCGAGTTAAAATTAACCCATTTAAGGGTTGCTTGTCATGAGATTCAATAAACTTAGCAAGTTCTAAATCAACTTGAACGTTTGGTAAAAAAAAGTGGCTTAACTTTAAAAAAATGGTCAAGATGATGTTTTTTTTTTTTTTTTAATATTAAGATTGCAAAATGGTCGCATTCATTGCCATTCTTGCAAATGGGGAGTTGAGTGGTTGACCAATCAATCGGGAGGGTCGTTTCTATTTCTGACCCTCTCTCCAGGAGGTCGGCTTGAGATAGAATTTTCACTCGTGGAGAACCCACCACGCACGGGATAACAACTAGAGCCCCCCTCTCCCGGGTGAAGTCATTTCCTCGACTAGTGCATGTAACTGGACCAGGGAAGAAACGCCCAGATTTATTAACCTCTTTCAGAGAACCTTCATAAAACGAAACAAAATTCAGAACGATAATACATACTTTTTCAATTTTTTTCCCAGTCAGTAGTTTCCTTTGGATATTTCTCACACTACTCGCTCTATTTTCTTCTGAAACTACTATTACCTTAACCTTACAAGATACCTGAATTAGCACAGTACATAAGATCCTCACAATTCATCTTTCGCATCTCCCGCGCTGCTCTCGATGCCGTCTTTGGCATCTGAACTTTCTGCTTTTGATGCTGAAGCTGCTGCTGGCTTTACGAGCTTGAATGGAATCGACGCGTGCTTCTTGAGGAACTTATAGAATGCAACCACGGTGCGATCGGTGTCCACAGTGATCTGTCCAACACCAGTAATGCAAAACATTTTTAAATACTATAATGGGCAGAAGGCAAAGTGAAATCACAACGTCAAATCTGTAACTGCCACTTACTGGATCAAAGCTCTTGTTTCCAGCAGGAAAGAAGAGGAGCGTGGGAAATCCATCCGACTGCACAGAGAAAAAAATAAATGAAAAGAATTTCACTACAAACTTCCTTGTACTTTTAGCTTCGAGATTTTGCACTCCAGCACCATTAAGTTTTTTTTTATTGTGCATTGAATTGAAAAGGACTGGTAATGCAAGCCAAATCTTCCACGCATTAGATTAGTAACTCATAACTACTGAACCTTCCATTTTCCACTTTATATAGAAGTCAATGTTTCCAGAATTGCCAAGTCATTGATTTGGAAAATGGAGATGATCAAAGATTCAGAGATTGAGCAAGGAATCAACAAATTGAGAAAATTGATTCTATTTAAAATATATGAAAAATAAATATGCCCCAACACAAAAACAGCTTTGGAACAGAAGAGGTCTTAGTTCAAGCCTCTCTCCTGTAAGAGTTAGTCTATAAAGCAAGCCCAACCAAGCGTGTTTACTAGTTTCTGGTCAGCAACTTCATTCACCAGGCTTCAACTGAGTTGAGTTCTCCAGGAAAAAAACTAGGGGTTGCAAGAGGCATTCAAGGTACATGCCTAGGCATTTTAAGGCTCCTTATCCCCGAATTATTTTACTCATAAAGGACACTCGTCTATTATAAATCCAAGTTCCAAAAACAACAAACTGCTATATCAAGAAAACAAAACAAGTTCTTGGCATTTTCAGGTCCCACACCATAGATCAAATTTGAAATACAAGTACCTTTGCCCTGGGATGCTCATTTGTTGTTCCATCCATCTTGGCTATAACAATAGACTCAATGCCCCTCAAATGTCTGGCGAGTTTGTTGTATGTTGGCTCCAAAGCTTGGCAATGCCCACACCATGGTGCATAGAGCTAGTACACCAAACAAACACTTAGAAAGCGCCCAAGTAAAAAGAACAAATGAGAGAATGGGTCTATTCATGCATTTATCAGTTGCAACAATACCTCAAGAAGAACATCCTTTGACTCATCCAAAACAATCTCATCAAAATTATTCCCAACCACTATCTTTACATCCCCATCATTCTATAACAATCAAACACCATAAAAAATGCCAGTTAATAAGACAAAAAAATAAATCAATTAGTTATTCATTGAATAAAAGAATAGTTAAATAAATAAACTAGCTGAAAAAAAAAAACTTAGCAACTCACTGTTTCAGGAACTGGATCCGACTTGAAGAAAGGTTTGAGCTTGTCTTCAATGAAATCCTCCCCAAAAGCCTGAGAGAAGATGAAAAAATCAAATGTTAAAGTTTTGGCTTTGGCATGCCTGTTCATTGAACTCATCAAAATACCGGGAAAAGCAACCTATGAATGAAAAAATGGATGCATGAAGAAGAATAAAAACCATTACCCAACCACAGTTAAAGCTGAATATAAACTGGAGACCATACGGAGAAAGTTCCTACCTTAATCTTGTCCAAGGTAACATCCCCATCAAGTACAAATTTTTTAGCATCATCGTTTCCTGTGTATGCAAGAACCTATATAGAAATTGATACCATCAGAAGCTTCATTTGCACCAAACATATGAAATTGCCAATAATCAGTATCATAAATTCATACTGAGGAGAAAAACTACTTTGGGGGCGGTTCCACTGATACCGAAATATTCTGAAACTGGTTTCCCAACATCTTCATTGTCCATTTCCACGTATACAAAGATAAGCTGCAGTCCATGATATATTACAGTTATATCCCACAAAGTTGCCTCAAAAAATATTGCATGTCTATTATCAGCAGCGAAAGGTATTAAAATGAAGGTTACTGGTTATTAAACTTAAGTTACCTTTCCCTTGAATAATTTAGCTGCCTCTTGAAAAATTGGGAGAACTTTTTCTGAATCATTTGAAATTGCAAAGAGCAAAAGCTGAGAATAAGAAAATATGGAACCATTGTTCAGATCAGTAAGCTTTTAGAAACAGCATACTTGCACTCAGAAGTCCAAAACAAAGAAATGTGTATCCAAACCTGCTTCTTAATTGTACTCTCAAAAATCAAAGGGGCACTTTCCCTAGTAAAAATGGTCACCAAAGGCAGTTTATTCGCAAATACGAATTCAGTTATCTCAGACTTGGAAAAATTACCATCTGCAGAATGAGAAACTACATGTAAGAGCAATGCCCATTAAAAGATTAATTTAAGAGTTCCAACAAAAATGGGAGTAGGGAAGAACCAACCAAAAACACTCAGTTTCTCAGCCTCTTTCTTAAGCATGACTAAAGCTGGGCGTTTAACTTGTGGGTCAAGGTGGAAAAGCTTTGCCACATCAGGATTCACAGTTTGATAGAAGTTGACCTCATCTTCAAGTCTTGAAGCAGCAGCAAGTTCTTCACTTTCAGGACCCTGTTTTTTTATGAAGTAAAGCAGTATAGAATCAATTATAGAACAAATGCACATAATGATCTAAGAACTACGATAATCTAAAGATGTGAAAATCATTCAAGAATCAGATCAAGGGTTGTGCTCTTTCCATTTCTAAATTTGATATTCATGGTCAGAACTATTTCTGCAAAAACATTTTTAAGCTAACACATGTTCTACACAACAGATCTGTAACTTTGAAAATGATGCAAAATGAAGAGCATAAATTGCCTACATGATCAACAGTGAGAAAGGAAATTGCTACTTGACACTTAAGTTCTTAATTTCATACTCCATCGCAAATCATAGGTTGAAAGACATGAAACGAAACCGGGATGCATTGTTGTGAAACCGAACCAAACCAAACCTAACCGGGAAATAGTGAAAGCAGCAAAGCGTACCACCAAAGAGTCGAGGAAGCCCAGGACAAGTTTAGTTTCAGAAGTCAACAAACGTTCAGCATCATCTACTTTCGTTATATTGTAAATACCAGGTCCTGTTTTCTTCTTGATCCATGTCACAATTCCATCTCTATATCACATTGCATTCGATTACATCAATCGTAAATTTATATAAAAGAAAAAAGAAAAAAACAAACACAAACACTTACTTGGTTCTTGGGCCAGGATAAGGCTTGTGTACTCCATCAACAAAGAAATAAACAGTAGGAAAGCCTTGAATATCATACTCCTGAGCCAATTCATTCTCTTCCGTTGCATCCACTTTAGCCAACACCACTTCCTCCGCTTTCAACTCCGTAGCAGCCGCCGCATACTCGGGAGCCAACGACTGGCAGTGACCGCACCACGGCGCGTAGAACTCCACCATCACAAACTTATTCCTAGTCACAAAATCACTGAAATTTCCTTCCTTCAAAACGACGACGTCCTTGTCGTCAATCTCAGGCTCCTTGTAAGAATCCAATTCGGAATCATCGAGATCAGAGTAGTTTTCGATGTCATCTTCATTGTCGAGTTCTTCGTCGAATTGGTCCGGATCGGGGTAGTGGTCGTGGCCATTTCCGTGGTCGTGAGGAACGGCGTCGGTTTCTTCTTCGAGGAAACTAAGATCCTCGTCATCATCTTCAGCGGCGGCGTTTTGGAGTTTGGAGAAAGTGGAAGAGAGCTGAGAGAAAAGAAGCAGGGTTGTGAGAGAGAGGAGGAAAATGAAGCGAGTCGACATGGTGTTTTTTTGAGATCCAGTAGAGTGAGAGAGAACTGATAGCGGTGACGAGCGCAGTGCCAATAGTGGTTTATAGAAAGAAAAAAAGTCAATGACAGATTTTCAAGTCAGCACAGCACCAGGTCTTGGACGACGTCGTCTTGATATCTATTTTAAGCCAAAGTGAATTCCTATTTCCTTCGGCTACCCTGGTGTTATTATCATTTTCGATTCCGTTTCCGTTCGTGTTTAGTTTTTTCAATTGAAACATTTTTGATTTCGGACTGTTTCAGTTAATTGTTTTGAAGTTGTAATATTGCTATGAAATTTTAATATAATATAATATAATATATATAAATATACTCCTTATAAAATTTTATTTTAATTTAACGATTGAATTAAGGGAGATGATTGATATTATAAAATTATTCATTATTTGAAGAAAAAAACACTATTTGACCGAAACGGAATAAACAGATTTAAACCGGAATGTTTTGACTAGTATTTCACCGAAAAATATGGAATGAGCTGAAATTTAAACTAAGATAAAAAAATACCGTTTTATCTTGTTTTTTTAACTAGTATAAAACATTTTAAAGACTCCTCTTAAAATTTTATTTCAATCTAAATATCAGATTAAGAGATATGATTGATACTATAAATTATTCATTATTTTAAAAAATACTACTTAGCCGAAATGGAACAGGCGAAACAAAACCGGAACATTTCGGCTAGTATTTAACCAAAAAATTTAGAATAGGGAAAATTTAAACTAAGATAAAAAAATACTATTTTATCTTGTTTTTTTATCTGGTACAAAACATTTGGACTTTCATAGCCGAAACAGAATGAGGTTATTATTATTAGAGTTAAGAGCATCTCTTAAAGAAGATTCTATTTTAAAAAGTCAAACTGATGAAGTAATATTTTATAGTTAAAAAACTATAGTATATATATTTTAATAAATTTGTATTTGAGTGGAATAGTTAAATAGTATATTTTTAATTGAAGGTGTTTGATATTTTTTATATTATAGTTTTTCACATAGCTGTATTTAATTTATATTTTTTTTATTGATCTTAGTTTATTGGTTTTGGCTATTTATGACAACGAGTCAAAGAGATGCTAGATGGAAAGTTAAAAATAAAAAGAATAAATTTTGGATCTTAAGTATTTATTTAAAAAAAAAAAATTAAACGCAAGTCTTTTAAAAAAAGAGCATGTGAGTCTGGGCCTAATGGACCAATCCATATGCCTAACTGGTCAATTCTTGGTCTTAAAGCAAAGGGCAAATTATTATTATTACTCTGTATCTCCAAATTCAACGATTTCAAGTTGCTAGAGTTTTCAAACATAAAAAATATTTTTTTATTTATTTTTATCTAAAAACACTTAAAAACAACTTACAAATCCACGTAAAACCTTTAATAGCTTAAAACAATTAAAATATAAGTTCAAAAATGGAAAATTAAACACAAAACCCCAAAAAATATGATATCAAATCTACTCTTATTATACAATTCCAAGGTAGAAAAAAAAAAACTTAAATTCATTTAATGTAACACGTGAATGCTCAATACAGCCAGATTTAATGACGCACTCTGTGCTTTCATTCCTCCTGTGGTCTTCCTTCTCATGAGAGTGGAAAACTATTGAGCATTAATTAGCTATCATAACATAAATGCTCAATCCAGCCAGATTTTCTCTGGCAAGTCAAACCTTAATTTGTGTTCATGAACTTTCTTGATCGTCTTAACTTTGAATTTCTGACAGTTGAGAGAGACTATTTTCGGCAAGCAATTTTGTTCAGGGTTCAAACTTTCTATCAGGTTTTGTGCCATGTACATGCAAGATTTCGATTTCATTTTATGGGACCTGAGCTGAGATGGGCTATGATTGAAGGCCGAATAACATGTACTTGGAATAAGAATGGAGTTTATAAAAAGCTGTATGATGGAGCTCATTTTATCTGAACCATCTGATTCGCTCTAGGTAAACAAACTAGCAGAATGATAATTGAAATGGCAGAGTAATGAGAATAAGAATTGTATATTGCAATGTATTACTTTGTACAGAATGGCTAGCCATTATATAGAAACAGACATGAGCTATTCTAGGAATGTCAACTGTACATTAAAATGATTCTAAGATCATGCTAGGCTGATTTGGTGCATTGATCACGATCCACAATTTTCTCTTCAATGAGATTCATTTCCTTTTAACACTCCCCCTCAAGTTGGAGAGTGAATGTCTATGACACCCAACTTGCTGAGATGTGTATGAAATGCTGGCGATCTCAATGGTTTTGTGAATATATCTGCAATTTGCTTTCCAGTTTGAACATATGCTGTCTTGACTTCTCCTCTTTGAATTCTTTCTCGAATTGTATGACAATCTAGTTCAATATGCTTTGTTCGTTCGTGATAGACTGGATTTGCAGCAATGTGTAGAGCCGCCTGATTATCACAAAACAACTTTGCTGGTCCAGGGTGTAGTACTCCCAAATCTTTCAATAAATATCTCAACCAAGTAAGCTCACAAGCAGCTGCAGCCATGGAGCGGTATTCCGCCTCCGCTGATGATCTTGATACTGTTGTCTGCTTTCTACTTTTCCAAGACACAAGTGATTTTCCAAGGAAAGTGCAATATCCTGTTACAGATCGTCATGTGATTGGACACCTCGCCCAGTCTGCGTCACAGTATCCTATCAAGTGAAGCGGGTTATCTGAAGGAAATAATAATCCTTGTCCCGGGGCTGCCTTCAAGTAATGGAGGAGTCGATGAGCAGTCTTGAGATGATGTAGTTTTGGTTCCTGCATGAATTAACTGAGTGTGTTCACGGAGTACGTGATTTCTGGTCTGCTAATTGTGAGGTAGATCCATTTTCCAACTAGACGTCGGTATCTAGTAGGATCTTTAAGTGCTGCACTCCCTGTATCTGTTAACACTGAGTCAGATTCCATGGGTACCTTAGCTGGCTTTACTCCAAGTAACCCAGCTTCTTCTAATATGTCTAACGTGTATTTGCGTTGACATACCGTGATCCCTGTCTTGGATCGTGCTACCTCGATCCCAAGAAAGTATTTTAATGGTCCAAGATCTTTAATTTTGAAACAACTGTTGAGAAACACCTTGAGATCATTAATGGCCTTTTCATCATTCCCGGTAATGACCATATCATCGACGTAAAGTAATATGATTGTAATTGAATCCCCATGGACCTGTGTAAAAAGTGAATAGTCAGCACGAGATTGTTGGAATCCAATTTCTTGGATTGCACATGAGAATTTGCGGAACCAACTACGAGATGCTTGCTTAAGGCCATAAAGTGACTTATGGAGTCGACAAACTGCATTCTCCCCCTGTCAATGATAACCAGGAGGTAGGAGCATATATACTTCTTCACTGAGCTCTCCATGTAAGGGCAAGTCCAAGGGAGGAGGCATCAGAGGAGGCAAAGCCAAAATTTGGCTCTTTTTGTTAAAATTGTCACTCCAACGGGGAGAGGCAAATGAAGAGGCAAAATGCCTCTTCCAATTTCGGGAGCCATTCCCACAGGTTTTGGCCGGGGAGCCAAAACCAAAATGTGACCGTTGCATGCAATTTTATTAACACAAAATCAACACAACCAAGCAAAATCAACACAACAATTGAATTAATTGAAAAATTGCAAAAAAAATTACTATACAGCAAACTCATCGGTTTGTTTTCAAACAAGGAAAATAAAAAAAAATACCATAAATCCAAGGAGCTGCATCTTCACTTCGTGCTCATCACTTCGGGTAAAGAGTAGAGTGAGGAAGAAGAAGAGGAAGAGGAAAAAGAAGAGGAGGAAAAGAGAAGAAACAAGTGTGGGGGCAGCGAAGAAGAAGAAGAAGAAGAAGAAGAAGAAGAAAAGAAGAAAAAACAAGTGTTGGGTGCGGCTGGAGGGAGAAGAGAAAGATGGGTAGGGGTAGGGTTTTTTTAATTTGTGGATTGAAATGAAGGGATTTGCACGGGGGGTGGGTTTTTATAATTATTATTATTATATTATAATAATTATTATATATAATAATTATTATTATATATAATAATTATAATTATTATTATTAATTATTATAATAATATTTAACATAAAAAATAGGGGTATTAATTTGTAATTAATTTGATTCAATTATTTATAATGGAATGTATTTTAATTCATTATGTTTGAACTTATTGGTTATTTGTTAATGTGTTTATTTTATTTTTTAAAGTTTTTCTAACACTCAAAGACAATAAGTAACATTAATTAATTTTAAATACAACAACCATAAAAAAACATAGAAATATTGTGGTTTTTTTAATTATATTTATATTCATTTTTTTAATTTAAATATAATTAAAAAAATAATTTTATTGTTTGGGAGTTTTTCAAAAGCAATTATTTAATTATATAACTTACTCATATTAATTGTATAATGAATTGTATAATTACACTATATACAAAATAATTGAATTTTATTTAAAATAAATTTAAAAAAATAGCTCTTAAAAATGGCTCTTACCATTGGAGACCACATTACCTCAAGAGCCATTTATACACTATTCAAAGAGCCATTTCTATCATTTGCCTCTTAAAAATGCCTCTTACCCTTGGACTTGCTCTAAGAAGGCATTTTGGACATCCATCTGATGTAACGGCCAGTGCCGAACAGCAGCCACGGCGAGGAGGCAGCGGACGGTGGTCAGTTTGGCAACTGGGGCGAAGGTGTCCTTGTAATCGATACCTTCGCGTTGTGTAAACCCCTTTGCAACAAGTCTAGCTTTGTAACGCTCGATGCTTCCATCAACATTGTACTTGATCTTAAAAACCCACTTGCAACCGATAGGTCGCTGGCCAGGGGGTAAAGGAACAACGGACCAAGTGTGATTTTCTTCAAGAGCTGTAATCTCAGCAGTCATGGCTGCGACCCACTGAGAATCATGACGGGCCTGCTCATAAGTTGCTGGCTCAACCAAACAAGATATGTTACCCACAAAAGAACGATATGGAATAGAAAGGCCAGAATAGGAAACATACCGTTGGAGTGGATACCGTGTGCTTGACATGGATGCAGAGGAGACAATAGGAAACAGAATGAGGTTATTATTATTAGAGTTAAGAGCATCTCTTAAAGAAGATTCTATTTTAAAAAGTCAAACTGATGAAGTAATATTTTATAGTTAAAAAACTATAGTATATATATTTTAATAAATTTGTATTTGAGTGGAATAGTTAAATAGTATATTTTTAATTGAAGGTGTTTGATATTTTTTATATTATAGTTTTTCACATAGCTGTATTTAATTTATATTTTTTTTATTGATCTTAGTTTATTGGTTTTGGCTATTTATGACAACGAGTCAAAGAGATGCTAGATGGAAAGTTAAAAATAAAAAGAATAAATTTTGGATCTTAAGTATTTATTTAAAAAAAATAAATTAAACGCAAGCCTTTTAAAAAAAGAGCATGTGAGTCTGGGCCTAATGGACCAATCCATATGCCTAACTGGTCAATTCTTGGTCTTAAAGCAAAGGGCAAATTATTATTATTACTCTGTATCTCCAAATTCAACGATTTCAAGTTGCTAGAGTTTTCAAACATAAAAAATATTTTTTTATTTATTTTTATCTAAAAACACTTAAAAACAACTTACAAATCCACGTAAAACCTTTAATAGCTTAAAACAATTAAAATATAAGTTCAAAAATGGAAAATTAAACACAAAACCCCAAAAAATATGATATCAAATCTACTCTTATTATACAATTCCAAGGTAGAAAAAAAAAAACTTAAATTCATTTAATGTAACACGTGAAATGCTCAATACAGCCAGATTTAATGACGCACTCTGTGCTTTCATTCCTCCTGTGGTCTTCCTTCTCATGAGAGTGGAAAACTATTGAGCATTAATTAGCTATCATAACATAAATGCTCAATCCAGCCAGATTTTCTCTGGCAAGTCAAACCTTAATTTGTGTTCATGAAATTTCTTGATCGTCTTAACTTTGAATTTCTGACAGTTGAGAGAGACTATTTTCGGCAAGCAATTTTGTTCAGGGTTCAAACTTTCTATCAGGTTTTGTGCCATGTACATGCAAGATTTCGATTTCATTTTATGGGACCTGAGCTGAGATGGGCTATGATTGAAGGCCGAATAACATGTACTTGGAATAAGAATGGAGTTTATAAAAAGCTGTATGATGGAGCTCATTTTATCTGAACCATCTGATTCGCTCTAGGTAAACAAACTAGCAGAATGATAATTGAAATGGCAGAGTAATGAGAATAAGAATTGTATATTGCAATGTATTACTTTGTACAGAATGGCTAGCCATTATATAGAAACAGACATGAGCTATTCTAGGAATGTCAACTGTACATTAAAATGATTCTAAGATCATGCTAGGCTGATTTGGTGCATTGATCACGATCCACAATTTTCTCTTCAATGAGATTCATTTCCTTTTAACACTCCCCCTCAAGTTGGAGAGTGAATGTCTATGACACCCAACTTGCTGAGATGTGTATGAAATGCTGGCGATCTCAATGGTTTTGTGAATATATCTGCAATTTGCTTTCCAGTTTGAACATATGCTGTCTTGACTTCTCCTCTTTGAATTCTTTCTCGAATTGTATGACAATCTAGTTCAATATGCTTTGTTCGTTCGTGATAGACTGGATTTGCAGCAATGTGTAGAGCCGCCTGATTATCACAAAACAACTTTGCTGGTCCAGGGTGTAGTACTCCCAAATCTTTCAATAAATATCTCAACCAAGTAAGCTCACAAGCAGCTGCAGCCATGGAGCGGTATTCCGCCTCCGCTGATGATCTTGATACTGTTGTCTGCTTTCTACTTTTCCAAGACACAAGTGATTTTCCAAGGAAAGTGCAATATCCTGTTACAGATCGTCATGTGATTGGACACCTCGCCCAGTCTGCGTCACAGTATCCTATCAAGTGAAGCGGGTTATCTGAAGGAAATAATAATCCTTGTCCCGGGGCTGCCTTCAAGTAATGGAGGAGTCGATGAGCAGTCTTGAGATGATGTAGTTTTGGTTCCTGCATGAATTAACTGAGTGTGTTCACGGAGTACGTGATTTCTGGTCTGCTAATTGTGAGGTAGATCCATTTTCCAACTAGACGTCGGTATCTAGTAGGATCTTTAAGTGCTGCACTCCCTGTATCTGTTAACACTGAGTCAGGCTCCATGGGTACCTTAGCTGGCTTTACTCCAAGTAACCCAGCTTCTTCTAATATGTCTAACGTGTATTTGCGTTGACATACCGTGATCCCTGTCTTGGATCGTGCTACCTCGATCCCAAGAAAGTATTTTAATGGTCCAAGATCTTTAATTTTGAAACAACTGTTGAGAAACACCTTGAGATCATTAATGGCCTTTTCATCATTCCCGGTAATGACCATATCATCGACGTAAAGTAATATGATTGTAATTGAATCCCCATGGACCTGTGTAAAAAGTGAATAGTCAGCACGAGATTGTTGGAATCCAATTTCTTGGATTGCACATGAGAATTTGCGGAACCAACTACGAGATGCTTGCTTAAGGCCATAAAGTGACTTATGGAGTCGACAAACTGCATTCTCCCCCTGTCAATGATAACCAGGAGGTAGGAGCATATATACTTCTTCACTGAGCTCTCCATGTAAGGGCAAGTCCAAGGGAGGAGGCATCAGAGGAGGCAAAGCCAAAATTTGGCTCTTTTTGTTAAAATTGTCACTCCAACGGGGAGAGGCAAATGAAGAGGCAAAATGCCTCTTCCAATTTCGGGAGCCATTCCCACAGGTTTTGGCCGGGGAGCCAAAACCAAAATGTGACCGTTGCATGCAATTTTATTAACACAAAATCAACACAACCAAGCAAAATCAACACAACAATTGAATTAATTGAAAAATTGCAAAAAAAATTACTATACAGCAAACTCATCGGTTTGTTTTCAAACAAGGAAAATAAAAAAAAATACCATAAATCCAAGGAGCTGCATCTTCACTTCGTGCTCATCACTTCGGGTAAAGAGTAGAGTGAGGAAGAAGAAGAGGAAGAGGAAAAAGAAGAGGAGGAAAAGAGAAGAAACAAGTGTGGGGGCAGCGAAGAAGAAGAAGAAGAAGAAGAAGAAGAAGAAAAGAAGAAAAAACAAGTGTTGGGTGCGGCTGGAGGGAGAAGAGAAAGATGGGTAGGGGTAGGGTTTTTTTAATTTGTGGATTGAAATGAAGGGATTTGCACGGGGGGTGGGTTTTTATAATTATTATTATTATATTATAATAATTATTATATATAATAATTATTATTATATATAATAATTATAATTATTATTATTAATTATTATAATAATATTTAACATAAAAAATAGGGGTATTAATTTGTAATTAATTTGATTCAATTATTTATAATGGAATGTATTTTAATTCATTATGTTTGAACTTATTGGTTATTTGTTAATGTGTTTATTTTATTTTTTAAAGTTTTTCTAACACTCAAAGACAATAAGTAACATTAATTAATTTTAAATACAACAACCATAAAAAAACATAGAAATATTGTGGTTTTTTTAATTATATTTATATTCATTTTTTTAATTTAAATATAATTAAAAAAATAATTTTATTGTTTGGGAGTTTTTCAAAAGCAATTATTTAATTATATAACTTACTCATATTAATTGTATAATGAATTGTATAATTACACTATATACAAAATAATTGAATTTTATTTAAAATAAATTTAAAAAAATAGCTCTTAAAAATGGCTCTTACCATTGGAGACCACATTACCTCAAGAGCCATTTATACACTATTCAAAGAGCCATTTCTATCATTTGCCTCTTAAAAATGCCTCTTACCCTTGGACTTGCTCTAAGAAGGCATTTTGGACATCCATCTGATGTAACGGCCAATGCCGAACAGCAGCCACGGCGAGGAGGCAGCGGACGGTGGTCAGTTTGGCAACTGGGGCGAAGGTGTCCTTGTAATCGATACCTTCGCGTTGTGTAAACCCCTTTGCAACAAGTCTAGCTTTGTAACGCTCGATGCTTCCATCAACATTGTACTTGATCTTAAAAACCCACTTGCAACCGATAGGTCGCTGGCCAGGGGGTAAAGGAACAACGGACCAAGTGTGATTTTCTTCAAGAGCTGTAATCTCAGCAGTCATGGCTGCGACCCACTGAGAATCATGACGGGCCTGCTCATAAGTTGCTGGCTCAACCAAACAAGATATGTTACCCACAAAAGAACGATATGGACTAGAAAGGCCAGAATAGGAAACATACCGTTGGAGTGGATACCGTGTGCTTGACATGGATGCAGAGGAGACATTAGGGCCCAGGACAGTAGCATGGTAGGTTTGGAAATCTTGGAGGTAAGGTGGAGGCCGATGAAGGCGGGTGGAATGGCGAGGTTCATGGAGGATCTGTATTGGGTCGACCATGGGGGGTTCAGTGATGTCAGTTAAGGGGGTCATAGAAGGATCCATGGGTGGGACGGGTGAGTGTGGCGTTGTCATAAGAGGATCCGATGGGATGCTATCTGTGGGTTGAGGGCGGCGAGAGTAAACTTTGAGTGGGGTTGGGCGAGGAAAGTGACCTGCGGAGAGGAAATAAGGAGAGAAGATGTATTTTCGGAGGGGGAAGGTGGGTCAAGATTTGGTTGGGTGGTCGGTTGAGTAGATAGTATGGGCTGAGGATGGGTAATGGGCTCGGCTAATGAGGCTAGGCTACTGGGGTTAGGTAAGACGGGGTTGTCATCTAGATTTTCGGGTGGTAACTTAGTGAAAGGAAATGTATGTTCATGGAAAGTGACATCGCGGGAGGTAAAAAATTTCTTGCTTTCAAGATCATAAACATGATATCCTTTTTGGCCATGAGGATATCCAATGAAAATGCAACAGCGGGCACAACAATCAAGTTTATGATCAGGGGTGAGATTTGTGGCATAACATAGGCACCCAAACACTCGAAGAGTAGAGTAGTTGGGTGGGGTGTGGTATAGGAGTTCATATGGGGATTTGTGAGAAAGTAGGGGGGTAGGTAGACGGTTGATAAGGTAACATGATGTTTGGACACTTTCCCCCCAAAATTGTAGTGGTAAATTGGCTTGAAAGCGAAGGGCTCGGGCTACATTTAGCAGGTGACGGTGTTTGCGCTCAACCACTCCATTTTGTTAAGGGGTATAAGCACATGTGTGTTGGAAAATGGTACCACGCTCATCAAGAAAAGAACGCAATGAAGTGAATTCTCCCCCATTATCGGCACGTAAAATTTTGATGTCCCTATTAAATTGTGTTTTTACCCAAGAGAAAAAGGACTTTATCAATGATTGGGTGTTGGATTTAAGACTCATGAGGTGTACCCAGGTGAAACGAGTAAAGTCATCAACAATGGTTAAAAAATAGCGAGCCCCCGAATGTGTATGGATCTTGTATGGTCCCCAAACGTCACAATGAACTAAATCAAATGGTGCAACGGTGTTTATTGAACTTGAAGGGAAAGATAAGCGAGTTTGTTTTGCTAGAGGGCAAATCTCGCAAACATGCTTATTATTGAAAACAATATCAGGAAAAGATTGGGATAAATGGTGGAAGGGAGCAGCAGATGGGTGTCCGAGTCGTTGGTGCCAAAGGTTGGAAGTGCGAGTGATGTGATTGATGAGGCAAGGATTTTGGGCTGGTGTGAGATAGTAAAGGCCATTAAAATGCTTGCCCAGGCCAATTGTCCTCCTCGTATCCACGTCCTGCACAACACAAAAATCTTGGTAAAATATCACTATACATCTCAAAGCCCGTGTCAATTTGCTTACAGATATTAAGTTCACACGAAAATTAGGCACATGGAGGACTCCATCAAGAGATAAGTCTGATGACAATTGAATAGACCCTATACTCTTAATGCGTGTCTGTTCTCCATTAGGTAAACCAACAAAGTCATTAATCAATCCTTTTTTGTTGTGCGTTGGTGGTAGGTGTGATACATGATCTGTTGCTCCACTGTCCACTATCCAATATAAAGTTGAATGTGTATTAATATTATCACAATTGGGTGTAGCGATACCTGTTGCATTTGCAAATGGTTGATTGTTACCGTTTTTCAGCAATGCCATGATTTGCTTATACTCTTCAGCTGTGAAGGTTGGGCTTTCATTAGCCGATTCCCTCTTCACTTCAATATTATTGATTGTTGTCTTCTTGTTTCTTGGCTTCACGTTTTTTCCATGCCATTTGTGGCCAATTGGAAACCCAATTAGATAATAGCATTGATCCACCAAATGTCCTCCTTGTTCACAGTGAGTGCAGAACTTCTTGCTGCCAAACGAAGTCACAGTCTGCGATCCTCCCCGTCGTGCAACCTGCATCGCATGAGAGGCTGGCACAGTGGAATTGCGTGCTGCCACCTCCATTTGCCTCTCTTGTTGGAGAATGAGGCCATGAGCTTTTCGTGTATCGGGCATGGGGTTCATCATCAAGATCGACCCATGAATTTGGGAATAGGGTTCGTTGAGCCCCATTAAAAATTGCATCACCTTCTCCTTCTCTTCTCTGTCAGCAATCTTCTTTAACATATCGCAAGAGCAAGGGATGGGTTCCTGGTAAGACCCTAATTCATCCCAAAGCCCCTTGAGCTTCGTATAATAGGCAGAGATGGAGAGGGATCCTTGACGACATTCAACAATTTCTTGTCGTATTTGGTAGATTCTGGATTCATCTCCTTGGGAGAATCTGTCTTTGAGGTCGTTCCAAATCACAGCTGCTGTATCTGAGTAGATGACGCTACGAGCTATCTCTGGTTGGACAGAATTGAGGATCCATGACACCACCAGATCATTGCAGCATTGCCACAATGGGAATTTTGCATCATTTGTTGGTGGAGCTTCTATGGATCCATCGATGAGACCCAATTTGTTTTTGGCGCTGAGGCTGCGACGCATTGAACGATACCATTCCCCATAGTTGCGTCCATTCAAAAGTGTGCTAACCAGGATGAGTCCTGGTGTATCTGAGTGATGTAGAGCCAAAGGATGAGGTAAGGAAATCCCCTTCTCTTCTCTGTTCTGTGATGTGAAATCTGTGGATTTGTCTGAGATTTCAGCTGTGTTGATTTCTGTGTCAGCCATGTTGTCAATGTAATGGTGTTTGTGTTTTGGTTGTAGCGGAAGGTGTTAGGTTTAGAGACACTAGAACCAGCGCTCTGATACCATAAACAAACTAGTAGAATGATAATTGAAATGGCAGAGTAATGAGAATAAGAATTGTATATTGCAATGTATTACTTTGTACAGAATGGCTAGCCATTATATAGAAACAAACATGAGCTATTCTAGGAATGTCAACTGTACATTAAAATGATTCTAAGATCATGCTAGGCTGATTTGGTGCATTGATCACGATCCACAATTTTCTCTTCAATGAGATTCATTTCCTTTTAACACTAGGATCTTAACCGATGTCCTTTAATTATGATCCTTTTTTATATTGATTCCATTCGTTGCTATATATCAATTGCCTAACAGTGTCTATGTGATAACAAAGAATTTAAGATATTCATAGCAAATCTCAAATTCGAGTCAAGGTTTGTATCTCGTAAGATTCTGAAACAACCACGATTTTACTCGCTAATTTGAACTTATAAAATACATCTAGAGGGATGGAGTATCCTTGAATACAGAAAAACAAAAAAGTGCCTAACAGATACGCAGGGAGGAGTCGGTATGATTTTTTAGACCTAATTTTTTAATATCAAAGTCCACCAGATTTTGTTTTCAGACCTTTGCTATATTGAATGGTAACACCTTTCCCAATCGCATCCCATTCATCTTCAAAACCTGGATTTCCCGTGATATGGGAGGTACATTAAAAGTACACTATTTTTCTTGAAGATATCTGCATGGTTTCCTTCGTGCTCCAGTGTAATCTGATTGGCTTCTCTCCAATCTAAGCTTAGATTGGATGTCTATCTTGCTCAAACTACTGCTACAACGCTCCGAATTTGGAAGAGAAAAGGAACATATATATGCTAAAAGATTGAAATGATTAACAACCTGATGATTAACACCCATTGGGTCGATTTGAGTTGGCTTTGCGGGTGACCATTAGATGGTAGACAGCCACTGTCAAGAGCACTGCAAATGCTACACCAAGTACAAAGCCAGCAGCGCCACCCGCTCTCAGTCGATGATTCCCTCCTTTCTGGGACGTTGATATTTTACGTGCTTGATCAGTAGCCACGACTGATTGAGCTGGAAGAGGTAATGGCGAGCAGCTAGACGAAGCAGCACATGGGCTCTCCCCGTTCGGCTCTTGTGGCCTGGGATGGAAGAAATCCACCGCAGACGGTGAGAAAGCCACCGGATTCTCATGAGCAAGGCCGTGAGGAGCTCTCTCCTGTGCTCTCGTGAAGCACACGAGGGTTAGAGAGGAGAAGAAGAAGAAGAAGAAGAGAAAGAAAGAAGGTGTGAGAGCCATTCTGTTTTTGAGTCGAGGGTGAAGTAGAAGCCTTGTAGTCGAGTGGTGTGCATTTATAAAGGTCGTGTGGAGGGGGAGGGGGTTATTGAATTATCAGCGATAAAGATTAATGCTAGAAAGGAGGGAACATAATGATTTGTGATTGCTCCAAACCTTTCCTCAATTTGTCAAAAATAATAATAATTCTAGCTTTACTCGGTTCCTTCTGAGTCAAGAGAGGAGGAGGTCAATTTGTTTAATACTCGTGTTGTCTCACATGCAAGCCCTTTTTATTTTTTTTTGGATTTGAATAAAGAAAGTATATTTTATGGATTAAGGTAAACGAGTAAAACCTGGTTATCCTAAATTCTTACAAGAAATACATGTCCTGATTGAACTCGAGATCTACTGTGCAAATCACAAGTCTTTTGTCATCAAACCATATACTTTTGCCATCACATGCAAGCCCGTTTAATCACTACATCCCTTTTTATTGTTTTTTGAATTCGAATAAATCCACCTTCTAAAAAGTATATTTTATTGTATTCAGGTAAACGGGTAAAATTCAGTTTTTTCAATCTCTTATAAAAAATATACGTTTTAACTTGAATTCGAGATCTGCTGTACAGATCACAAGTCCTTTGTTGTTGTCCCTTTCCCATCCCATGCAAGCCCGTTTAATCACTACATCTAGTCACAAGTACAAAAAAATTGTCAATTTTCCTTTTTGTTTTTGTTTTTTGACTGCTGAGGAGATGAGAGAAATGGGGTCTTTCTTGGCTTGGAGGATGAACAGGCCCCTCGACATAATTGCAGAGGGGCGGTGAGCATGCTGTGGCTTCAATGAATGCCCCAATAAACTATTCATGCTTTTTATCCCACCACCTTGCACGCACCATGAACCAATATAATAAATAAACACAGGCCCATTTAACATCTCCACATGATCCCTTCTTCCATTTCATAACACTTGTCCAAGTAGAAATCCACATGATCCCTTCTTCCATTTCATAACACTTGTCCATGTAGAAAAAATTAAGGTACTTGAGAATGTGTTTGTAAAATATTTTCGAAAAAAATTAATTTTTTTTATTTTAAAATAAATATTTTTTTGTGTTTTTAGATCATTTTCATCTACTGATTTAGTTTGTCAAAAAGTATTTAAAAAAAATGAATTTCATGGAAAGTGAATTTCTATAAAATAAATTATTATTCAATGTTTGGTTATGCTATGAAAAATAAGCTGAAAAATAAGCTGAAAAATATTTTTAATGCTCATCTGTATCATGGAAAACAACCTAAATATTTAAATAAGCTGAAAAAAAATCGATTTCATAAATTAACTTCAAATAAAACAAATAGAAACTAAAAGAAAGGGAATTAAATCTAACAGATAAAAACATAAAAAAGGACTAAACTAAAATAAATATTTTAAATAAAATAAATAGAAATAAAAAAATAAGAACTAAATCTATTACATCAAAAATTTCAGTTAAGAAAAGGGTAAGAGAAAAAAAAAACAATTAAAATAATGAGGGCTAAAATTAATATATAATTCAAGTTCCAAGGGATGAAATAAAAAAAAAAAAAAAAGATTACGAAAAAAAAAACAAGAGAAAGGGGTGGAGAGGGAGAAGGGAAAAAAGAAGAGAGAATGGAGTTGGGCTGAATTCAGGCCGAGATTGGCGGCGGCAGCCCAAGAAAAATAAGAATGTTGTTTCTAGAGAGAGATTAGAAAACTCTTTTGCTTATTGTTATTTTGCTTGCATTATTCTTTTTTAAAATATGGAATTTTCGAAAATGTTTATCTCTAAGGAATATGGAACGCATGCACGCAAAAAGAAGGGGGGCAATTGCCATTTTAATTTTTCAAAAGCGTCCAAGTAGCCTTAATTAATTTTGTTTTTTTTTTACAAAAAAGAAAAACATATCCAAGGATTCAAATCAGTAAATGCTATATTTGGAGATTAAGTCTGGTTAATAAAGTATATGTATTTTTTATTTTATTTTAGACTCAAATCTCATAAAAAGGTTATTTTGTTTTTAAAAAAACTCACCACTTCAAACATAAAAATGATATGCTTAAAATTTGATTAAAAAATGTTTTAATTTTAATATACTGGAATTAATATTATAATATATCATAAAAAAGGTTTTATGTGTTTTTTTCATTTTTATTTTGAGTCTCCCCATTTAACAATCTTTTTTATATTAGATAAAAAAAAAAGTGAACACATGGAAATGACATCAGGCAACATCTACATATGGTTTTGGTGGAATATCTCTAAGGTGTCCCAAAGGCATAGCGTGATGATAAAAGACTTGAGACCTGCACAACAGATCTCGAGTTCGAGTCAGGACTTGCATCTGTTGTAAGAACCTAATACAGTCGGAATTTTATTCGCTGACCTAAGCCCACAAAATACGTTTTTCAAGCTAGGGTTTCATCGAATAAAAAAAAAAGAATATCACTAAGTTGCATGGAATATACTTGAGAAAAGGAATATAACTTATTTACACTTTGTTTTAAAAATCCTTATCATGCAGGGGAACAAATGCGAAGAGCTCTCACACCTTCCCCATTAATTAAGCCAAAATGTGCAGCTAAACCTTCACCTACTTAGCTCTATAATACTACAAACCATATTTTAAGGACGAAATTTATGACCTCCAAATAATTTATGAAAGATAAGAGAAAAGCAAGGAATACCTGCCCTTACCTAATGTAATCAACACCAGCATACATACATACATACATATACATGCATACATGCATACATGCATGCATACATAAACACCAATAAACTACCATAAAGAATCAGATGCATCATCACATTTCTATTAACCACCAACTCATCTAATCCGTTAGGGGTGTCATCTATCATAAGTACATGTAGATTTTTTTTTTATTAACCGGGGTGTCCAGGCCAGCTTATGTGCATCTCAACTATTCCCTGGGCCTACTGAACATCCTGCAAGCTCAGTGAGCATGTAAGGCACCGCGGGGGTGACAGGCGTACCACGCAAGGAAGGACTCAGGGGGACATGAGGGGAGGAGCCCTCCAGCCCCACTCCCACTGGACTCGAACTGGCGTTCGAAAGAAGGAGGGCGCTCCCCAACACCACTGAGCCACGACCTTGCAGGTGTACATGTAGGGTTTTTAATATTATTGGTAGCCATTAAGCTCTATAATGAACAATTTTTTTTTTTTATCTAATAGAGTCTAATAGAGATGGGTGATGATAGAATGTTTGGTGAGTGATTGTTTTTGCATTACAGTGTATATTTTAAAATGGTTTATATTTGAAAAAAATAAAGTTTTTTTAGATATTTTTGGATGGTTTTAATGTGCCGGTATTAAAAATAAAAAAAAATTTAAAGAATATTATTGTAATACATATTTTAATTAAAAGATACTTTTTAAAAATATATACAACAATATCAAACAAACTATAACAAAACCAATGTTAAACTCCAAGTTTTTTTATGTCTAAAGAGTGATGGGAGAAGACACCTGTTCTAAATATACTTGGAATTGACTCTCTTGAGATCCTTAATTTGAAGGTACTTTGGGATGTACTAATAGCATGTAATGAATTCTATATATATAGATTGCTTTGGAACACTCCTAACATTTTTATTATAAATGTCAAGTCATGTCTATATGTCTTATGCATACATCAAACTATCAATTGCAGATGCATAAAAAATGTTATTTATATGCTCATTTTCCAATGTATTTTATGAATATTAATTCTGATTGAATTTAGGTGCTATTGAAGGTACACAATTTGACACCCTAAATCTTTTTAAAATCTTTTTAATATAGATATTTTGAGACAGTTTTAATGTCCATTGAGACTTATCTCTTTGAATTTTTATGTCAATGACATAAGAGGTTTCACCCAAATCCTCGTATCAAAGTTTTGAGAAAAAAAATCTTTTTATCTCATATAGCAAACCCAAGCCACTATTTGCAGCTAAAATTATATCTACATGTATAAAAAAAGATATATTTTCTCTCATTAACTTTAAAGTGTATATATTAATCAACAATGCTCTTAATAAAATCACTTAGAGGTTTGCTTTAGTTCATATATAGATTTCTTTAGCCTACAATATAAGTGACTATTTGTGTCATCACAAAAACCTTCATGCTACCTTTCATCCAAATTTCCATTTAGAAATACTATTTTCACGTACATCCAAATTTCCATCAAGGTAAGTGATTTTTTTTAGAAATTTGAAAGGCCTTTACCAAACCACAACCGCGCATTGCACAAAACAGCCCTGGTGTGCGACACCTTCATTGCCAGAAATAGACCAAAGGTGACTTCATTGCCTTGTACATCTATTGAACAACTACTACAAAAGATGGAAGAATGCATGAACTCAGGTTTTTGGAAGAGAGTATTTGTGTTTCTCTATTCTAGCTACCCTCCTCTCTCTTTCTCTTCTCATTTTTTTTATAGCCTAGAAAACCCTAGTCCCTACTTTACAAAATAGTCCTCCCTTAAGTAGACATTTTTACATTTAAATACTTTATAACTATTTTTCTAAAAGAGAGAAATAACCTTGCATGAAATCTTCAATCTTTAACTTAGAGGATTTATTGCCGAAATAAAGACTTGCATGTCCGTTTGTATGTTTTGGGATGTAAGTTAGACTTGTTTCTTCACAAAATTTGTTTGTTGGCAGAATTCATGTGTCATCTTAGAAACTCATATCTCTCTCATATGAGCTTGTATTCTGCTAATATATGGTATTCTAATAGGTCTTTGAGTATTAAATCCGAAACAATTGATTTTTCATCAAATGGACTTCTATAGCTCAAGATATTCAAGTCGTAATATCTAAAGGTCAACATTGGCAAAATCTAATATTTGACTTTGAAGGTTGAGATTTCCATGTTGTTTCTTTATGTATTTTTCTTGCCATAGATTTCTAGAAAGGTATGAATGTTAGGTTTTTAATGACACTGGAATCACTTCATTTCGATCTCTATAGCTCAAGCTCAGCACAAAACATTTACTGAAAGTCAAATTTGTCAAATTTTCTCCTTTTTTAATCTTTCATCTAAAAGTGCATTCAAAACATAAAACAAAAAAATATCAAGGCATTTTATATATAAAAACATAGGCAAAATAATTGGTAAATATGGGTAAAACTATAAATAATATGGTTGAATTATGGGTGTAATATAAACTATATGAATATATTTGAGTGATTAAGACATGATTCATCACCTTAGGTTAATTAGAGAAATTATTTCATCTGTTCTAAAATAATATTGATTGAGAAATCCTTGTCCAAGGTGGAATGAGACTTGAAAAGATTTTTAAATTTTATTCAAATGATTAATAAGTATAATATAAATAACAAGCATGATTTAACATGAAAAGCATACTTCATGCTTTAATATTTATTGAAATATTATTGATGAAATGATATCAATTACATCGAGAAACCGATAACTAAAATGTTAAGTCAAACCATTAATAACTTCTCTAACATTTTAGGGATTATAACATGTTGCTAGATGATGCACCTTATCTTCAAATATAAATTATTCAATTATTGAATTTTTAATAAATTAAATCGGGACAACATATAATTAAAAACCTAATTGTCACAAACTTTAAATGTCATTAGTAAGAAATTAAACTGAAGTGATTTAACAAAGTATGACTTAATTGAAATATATAGTTATGAAGCTAAGGACTATAATATAATTAATATAAGAATTATGTTTTTAAACCTAGAAAAGTCAAGTAAGTACTTGATTTACTTATTATTATAAGAGTAAATGCATATCAATTAGATTAATAATCTTGAAATGTACCAGAACAAAATCATCCAATAATGTAAAGTTGAGAATTGTACTTAGGAAACTAGTTCATGTATTTCATATGTAAGCAATCTTCTATTATATTATTATTTATTCAAGAAACATTCATAAAATAATTAAATCAATCAAACAATAGTTTTTTTATTCAAAACAATTTGCATAATTTTATTTTTTAGTATCAAAGCTTGTGTGAGAACTTAGAAATCAATGACATAATAACTTCACTTCGTATCATTATTAGCAACTTTATCACCCTCTTTTTTTTTTTTTGTCATGAAACAAGTCAAAACGTAAGGAACTAGTCAACCACCTCACAAATAGAGAACCAACCCGCACCAAACATATCATACAAAATAAAACAAAACATTCTAACCAGTTTTACAAAAGAATACATTGTCCAACGATAAATCAGATAGACTTCTACGTGGATGGGTTATTGGAGCTTTATCAAAAAAAATCCCTTAGCCTTATTGTTGGCTTAAAAAACAACATTTGCTGTTTGGGAAGCCCTCAAGAATACTAATGCAAGACTCTCATGAGCGTGAATTTATACTTTTATAATAAATCATTTATTTTTCATACACATGACACAAGACCATGGAAGAACACATTTGCAACTTTAAAAGAATGTGAGATAGCCTTGCTACAATTAGAAAACAATTTTTCGATAAAGAGAAGGTGTTTTTTCATTCTCATAAGCTTTTGTCCTCAATATAAAACCTTCACTACTAGCATGTTAAACCCCTCAAGACCAACCTATCTAGAGGTGGTTTCTCGCCTTTAAAATTCTAACTAGCAACTTAACTAGTTTCACCCTGAACTAATATCGCAAACACACAAGTCACCAACAACTTGTCTTCTATGAATAGTGTCATACCCTCCGCGAGAGTGCGATGACTCTCTCTAGGAGTCGGGATTCATGTCGGGGGTTTTTGTTTTGAAAAAGGAAGTCACCACCTAGTATTATGATCATTAGAAAACCTAACTCGTATTTTGAGGATTCTAATGCAAGAGATTGGTTGCGTAAAGAGAAAGTTTTAGCACCCCCAGGACGTCCTCCCTCAGGTATGCTGCTTAGTGTTTCAGTTTGTCTGATAATTGCTATGGTGTTTGGTTTTTATCAATATTCCTAGGATAGGTTTACTATGATGAATAGACCTGGGTTCAAAGTCTAAGAGAAATTACCCTTGGCCAAATGGATCACACCTTTAGATATGTCTATACAGTGCCAAGGAGAACGGATGCAAATCTCTTGATATCTGTATTTGATTCAAAATAAATTTATAACCTATGAATTAAGATACAACTAGGATAGAAATCTAAGGAGATTTAATGTACTCATTTTTCTCTTTAGTATTTCAAGTGTTCGCGATTTCTAAATAGTAAGGAAATTTTTTTTTAGAAATCCAAGGAAATTTCATAGCGTTTTAATAGCCTATTTTAGCCTTCGTGCTTCATGCTTTCATGACTCGTAAACGGTGGAGTAAAAAATTGAAATGTCCCCAATTATAATAAGGTCTGCTTTGAAAGATGTGTTGAATAAATAATAATGACTTATTATTCCTAGAAAAGTATCGTGGATTTTACCCCTTAGAGTTTCTTTACCAAAATATTGAAAGTGAATAATAACGAATTATCCCTAATAATGTTTTGGGTATTAATCTATTTGAGATTTCTTTACCCAAATATTACTAGTGAATAATATATGAATTCTCCCCAAAATACGATTTTTGTATTTTTTTTAATATTGGCCAACACCGTTTGGATTTTACAAACATGTTGTAAAATCCAAAAATAATATTTTTAAACTTTGAATATTTGTCATTTTTAAAAAAGGAAAGGAATGCTCAAGATATGTTAGGGTATTGGCTGTATGAATGAAATTGTTTTTTGACATATATGTATATTTGCCACATTGCGGAAAAAAACGGGTATTCAAAATACTAGATTTGTAGTATTAACAATAAAAAATTACAAACTTTAAAATAAATGTCAAACGATCATAAATCTCTTCTTTTTCTTTATATTTTTTTAGAGGCAAAAAAAAGAGTCAGGTTAGTTGCCCAAACTAGTGACCGAACTGGGCAAACAAGAGGTGTGCGTTAGTTCCCTCATCCATGCCTCCTTAGTTATTATTCAAGTGAATTATAATTCACTTGAACAGTAAAACAAAAGCATGCACAATGACTATGTAACTAAAACACAAAGTGAAGAGGAACGCATGGGAACTTACTTAGCAGCTAACAGCCGAAGATGATGATGCTGAGACCCTGCATAAACGGTGATCGCTACTTTTAGGGACAATGACGAATGCTAGTAAAGCTAGTGATGGTCGAAAGGAGGAAGTTTGATAGGGGGAGGGTTACTGAAAGTCATTGGCTGAGAGGGATAGACTGTGGGGAAGGAGAAAAACTAGTTGGAAGGAGGTCCTTCTACCGCGTGTTTTAGTTCTGTTGGCTGCCTCTCTCTTGTGCTCTTGCTCTCTTTTCTCTCTTCTTTTCTTTTCCCTTTCTCCTCTTTTTCTAGGTCAGAAGGGGAGGGTTATATATAGCCTATGTATAACTCTATTTAGGGAAGATTTAGTGCATTAATTTAGAATGCAAATCATTTTTTTTTTGCAATTAGATAAAATGAAATAGGAAAACAAATATTCCAATTGACATTATAATGATTCTTGGGAAGAAAAAACATGATTCACCACTCAAAAATTAAGCGAGAGTATCATGGAAACCAACAAGAATTTCTAGAGAAAAGGAAAGAATCTACAAGCAGGGGGGTTATTTTAAAATGATGATGAATAGTATCTTGCTAATTAAATCGCAGCAGGATTTTTAGTTCTTGTACTAGATATTCAAACTGGAATATCTTGAGCTCCTGATATAATTTTTTTTATGGATTGGGTGCCCAGCTTGGATGGGCTGAACGACCCATCCCTTTGGTGGGCTAGCGGTCCACCTCCATTTGAATTGGGCTTCCAGCTTAGATGGGTCGTCAACCCTCCTAATTTGGACTGATCTTATAGCCCAAGTGGGTCGGTGACCCACCTTATATCAGGTGGACCGGTCGGACACAAAGTCTGACCTGACCATCCCTACTATTGACATGCAAGGAACAATGGCGAAGGAGTGAATTAATTCACTCCCCCTCCTGTTCACTAAATGCTGAACAATAAATGAGTGGTTGATGGACGAAGATGATAGGCATACTGTCACTATCATCGAGTAGAAGAGGGCGAGGTGGTTCTGCTGGTGATGGTGATATTAAAATTGGTGGCTTTTGGGGGCCGGGAGAGCGGCCGAAAGCTTGTTGGTCTGTTGTAAGTGTTGTTGTCGTTGCGTCGTCAAAGATGGGGAAGGGAAGCTGGACTATTTTAGGTGTTGATGGTGTTGAAAAAGGGAGACCAGATGGTGGTTAACAGTAGAAACTCACACACTATCGTGGGGCTAGCTTGTGATGAAGATTTATTGTTGCGTTGTCGATGAAGAAGTAAAATTAGGTTGTTGCAGCGTGGGGAGAGGCTGCCGGTTGTGGTTGATGGTGATGATGAAGAGGTTGCTGGTGATGGTGTTGTAGGAGAGATATAGGTGCCAACGATGGGTGAAGGTCTTGTCGGTGCTGAGGAAGACGAAGAGTGGTAGTTTTTGGTCGTTATGCTCGTGTGTGTCTTTTGTTCCAGTGTTTTTGCTTGTAACTTTGTGATCGTCTGTCTATTTATGCTCCTCCCTCAATCGTCTCCTCCCTCTCTATATTTATAGGCGAAGGAAACAACCTTCGATTGCCCATTGCATGCAGTGATGGTTGTCTCATGCAGCAACGTGCGTGCATCGACGCGCCTACAACGACGTGCCTGTAGGATATGGGAGAAGATGCAAATATTTTTTGATCCCTCAATTTATAATGGTTCTAATTGCAATTGCAATTGGCTATATATTTTTAAATATGTGCAATTGTATCCCCGTAAAAATTTTAATAGCATACTGAACTTTGTGCCTTTTGACGCTCAATTGACCATTAAACTCTCAATTTTCCTTAATTTTGCCACTGACTTCAAATATTTAGCTTGGAAAAGATTCAATTCGGTCTCTGAAAATTCTAATCTTCTCAAATGAACCCGAATTAAGCTCAAGAACTTGATTGTTTTATCAATTAAACCTTTTAATCAAATTTGACCAATTTAAGTATAATTAAGTCCTTGCACTCAACTCAATTCTTCAATTGGACCCTAAATTAATTTTTAAACATAATTATACTTTAAGTTGGCCCATGATTAAATCAAATTTTCCTATAATAAATATAATTATGTCTTTTGACTTAATTTTTACATAGATTTATCTAATAATAAATTATTTTAGCATTGAATTTGCTATCTGAGTTGATGGTTGATAGCTGGAAAGCGCTTTATCTTAATTGATGGTCGAGAGTTGGAGAACACACTCAAACAAGGAAAACAATGATAGGGTTGAAGAGCACACTATGAGTTGATTGATGACTAGAAAGCTCCCTTAAATAAATAAAGAGATATGGATGAAAAGCATGTTATTTATGTTGATTAAGGGCTCATAAGCGCATTCAGGGAATTGAGAGAGGTGAGGGCTCGAAGGTGCACACAAAAATTATGAATAAAGGTTTGTAAATTACAATCCCTCCAAAACATGTCTTAGATTCTCAATGGGGATGCAATGCGTGATGATGCATGTATACTTACTTGAGAAATATAGGTCCTTTTTATTCTTCATGGTCTTCTCCTTTGGGGGTTTGGATCTCTAGCTTTAATGGTATCGCTTCTGCTTACTCGAGCCGCAACTTATGATTTTTACCTCTGGATGACGGATCTTTAAAATGTATCCATAAGCCCTTATCATCTTAAGGACTTTGAGTTTTGTTCAATATTCTTTGTGTTCTAAAAAAAGGATTGGTGAAGCTTGTTGGATTTTAGATTACCTTTAGTCTAGTCATGTCCTACAAGTGTTTTAGGTTTCAAGTGTTTGCAGGAAAGAATTGGTTATTTATAAAAATTGTTTTCATGTAAGATTTTTCTAATTTCATAGTTATTCCAAGCACAAAAACTATTTTGATGTTTGTTTAAACAAATCTCTTCTTGAAAGAATTCAAGTAATCTTATTGGCAGGTTTTATGTTGCTTTCAATGGGAATATGAAATGATGTTTGCATGTAAAAAAGAGCTACGATCGAGTCTTGTGAAGTATTTATAAGGCTTGTTTCGAATGGAAAAGCATTCCATATCGATCTAGATTGCCTGTATTTGATTAGAAAGTGTTTTATCAGGCTTTTAATGTAGTCTTAGGTTGTTGGCTATAAAAAAAAGAAGATATTTGTAGGGTCAAAAAGTGTTTAAGGGTTTTCTAAACTAAGGATCACTAATGCTTATTCTTAGAGCCCTTTTTGGTCCATAGATTTTAGAACCTTATAATTGATTTGCTTAATGACCTGACATGCCCCCAGTATTTTGTTTGGGCTTTTTATCATGGGTTTTTTTAGCACCATCATCATGTTTGTTATTTTGATTTGTTATAGTGTACTAAAACCCTTTTTATGTTTATGCCCCAAGCTTTGTTTAGGCATCTTTTGTACTTAAGGACTATTTTATAGATTAAAAGTGATTTTTGATCCTTGCTCTTGCCCCCAAGTGTAGGGTATGATCTTTGTCAAGGTCAATTATTAAGAAAAAATTATTAAACTCAAATAGGGATTGCAAAGGATATTTGAGACTTGTGAAGGCATATCAAAGATGGTCTCTCCTCATTTTAAAAACATGAATCCAGGATCGGTAATCTTTGCTTTTCCATGCGAAATGATTTTTCATTATTATTTGTTTAGCTAGACCTTAGCTTTATTATGTGGGTTTTGGTGGTATGAGATCAATTTTCAATGAAATCTCTTGAATAAAAGCTCTTGCAGGGGTCACTTTAATGGTGTGGATACTTGGTACACCATTTCCATGAAGTTTAATTGGGTGTGGGACTTAGAGTTTCTTCAAATGTTATCAACCTAGCTTTAATCACTTGCATAAGCTTCTTCTTGAAGACACCGTAAGTGTGAATGCTTTGTCTGCTGCACCAACATGGCATTTGCAGGTGAGGTCGGGTTTGTACCAGTTCCAGTTGGGGTAAGGTGGCTACAAAAGTGTGTGAGGTTCAAGATCTTTTTGCCCAATGCTTAGCAACTTTTGATGCATCTCATTTAGGGGCAATAATAACCGAGGTAGTTGTTCCTATGTTTTCTGGTAATTTCTTTTCGGAAATTTTTTTGTTTGGTCTTTGGCTTACAGATTGATTTTGGCAAATTGAGATGAAGGGTTATGGTAGTTTTGGAATTGGTTTTTCCTACGTTTATAGTCATCTTGAAAATGTTCAACCTCTTTTCTCTTGCTTTCAAAATCTTTTTTCTCCACAGGTGCAGAAATTCTACCACTGATAATTCCCTACTTTATTCGCTCTGTCATGGCTACAACATCCATGAATTGTTTGTGTCAAGTTGCCCATTACATGTTTGTAATATGGTGCTCTAAGTGTGTTAGCAAATAAGCTCATAATTACTTTATCTAGAAGTAGGAGATGTACCTGTGTAGTGAGATCTCTCCATCTTTAAGCATATTCCCTTATGCTTTCTTCGTCTTTCTCCTCCAGGTTGGACAAACTGTTCTGTCAGGAGCAATGTTCATATTGTACATATATTGCTTGATGAAAGAATCTACCAGATCTTTCCAGTTACGGATCTTGGTGTTGTCTAGTCTCATGTACCAATTCATTGTTGCCCCACTTAAAATATCTTGAAAAAAATGCATCAACAATTTTTCATCATGAACTACTTCCGCCATTTTGTTATAGTATGATTTTAGGTGAGTGACTGGCATTGTGTCCTAGAGTATTTGATAAATTTAGGAATACGAAACTTCATTTCTGCAACTTATACTAGGTCATATAAGTTTACCCCTTCGATGACACTTATCTTTGCTTCCAGCATTGCCATCTTATGTTGGTTGATACCCTCTGATGCTTCTATAACTGCCAGGTTTGCGCAAGTGTCGACGCTTTTCATTATACAAAAACTAGATTTTGTTGAGGACCTTGAACCCTTTCTCTTATCACCTATTAAGGGTGGTTCATTGCTTGTGTGTGAGCAGTCGCTGCAAAACCTGTTGAAGGACCCTTGCCACATGCATTTCTCAGTATTTGATCGAGTAAGCTAGCATGAAAATCCACGCTAGCTTTCAGAGAATCCATCTTTTCTTGGAAGTGATCATCATGGTGTGCATGTTCTCCATCCCATATATTACTTTGGTGAAGTCAAGTTTTATGAACTTTATGGTTAGGAGCCTTCCGAGAACCTATATATTAATCTGTTGATGATATGTTATACACAGTGATGGATGCAAATGCATGTACATACACATCAGGTGTGAATTATCGAGGAGTTTAAGGACAAGTTTTAGGTCATTACATTAGAGGTAAGCTTTCTACTTAGTCTCAAAGGTCTATGAACTGCCTAATGACTGCATTACGTGAAGGTAGTATAAGGGTTTATAATAAATGGTTGGGGCATGATGTGACCTCTATTATCAAGTAAACTCTCAGCTCATAGTTTGACATTTTACGAATCTGAACCCCGACTGAAAGTCATAAGGCAGGCCGCTACTCCCCACCTAACTTAGAATTAAGTTTATTTGTGAATTTAAAATGCATGATATATTAATTCATACCCAATGTTATGCGGAATTGAAAGTAAAAATGCATGCTAAAGTAGTAAAAATGTGTGTTAAAAATAAACTAAAGAATAAATAATCAAACGAACAAAGCTCAGTCCAGCACATCGTCTCCAGTGGAGTTGCCATTTGTCGCTACGATGTTTTTTTTCGCGCTTTGTGCCCTGCTATCCCTGGAGAGGAGACGATGCACATAAGAAAGGGGGTTTATATAATTGTAAAATTACGAATATAGATCTTAAGAGTCGCCACATGATATTAAGGCCACTAGAAGACCTAATGGTGTGCGAGAGTCTGGGTTCGGGGACTTATTGTGCTTGTGGACGACGCATCACCCCCAATGCATCCTCCCAGAGGTAAACTGCACTATTGTTTGATTGTTTTCTAAGTTAGATTTTTTTTCTTTTTTGTTCTTTTCTAAGACTCAAATTAGATCTCTCTTCGTGAGAAAGTTATTAACTCATTAGGTCAAAAACCTAATCGTTCTAAAGTTTGAAAAAAAATACACAACATTTAGAAACCCCTTTTTTACCATTTACGAGTGTACTTTACAATGTAATTTTACATCGCGACAGCTAAAACAAAAAGATTAGTAAATTTTTTGATATTATGTCCAAATTCCAATGGATAACTGTAAACTAGTTACGATATAAAATTTTCATTTCAAAACATGAGAAAGATGATATATTTGTTTTTTCTAAAAAATATGCTTGGAAAAACATTGGATTTCGACCACATGTACAAAAATAATACGTTTTTTGTTTATATTTTTTAAAAAAAGAGAAAACAAAAAATAATTTTTGTTCATGCAAACTTTTTGTAATTTTTTTATATTTTTTTTTTATTTTTTTATGGGTTGGTTGCCCAACCCACATAGGCCAAAAGGCCTATCATTTGGGGGTCAACTGCCCTGCCTGGATGGGCCGAACGACCCATCCCTTTGGTGGGCTGGAAACACACCTCCATTCGGGTCAAACTTTTAGCCCAGGTGGGTCTGTAGCCCACCTACTTCGGGTTAGGCTTCCAACCAAGGTGGTTCAAGGGGCCACCTTACCTCAGGTGACCCGATTATACACAAAGTCTAGTCCGGTCACCCTCACTGCTCATATGGAGTGAATAGTGGGCAGAGAGTGAATTAATTCATTCATTCTTATTGTTCACCGAATGGTGAACAATAGATGGGTTGATGAAGGAAGATGACTAGCGTACTTGTCACTATCATCGGGTAGAGGAAGCTAAGTGGTTTTGCTTGTAGTGGCAGCATCGAAATTAGTGGCCTGTGGTGGGCGGGAGAGCTGTTAGAAGCTTGTTGGTCTGTTGCAGGTGCTACTGTCGCTGCATCATCGGAGCTGGGAAAGGAAAGTTGGACTGTTGCATGTGCTAGCGATGCTAAGAAAGGAGACTAGTTGTAGATGGAGCAGAAAACTCACACATTGTCAAGGGGGTTGGCATGTGCTAAAGATTTGTTGTTGCGTTGTCGAAGGAGAAGCAAAACTGGGTTGTTACAGCGTGGGGAGAGGTCGCTGGTTCTAGCTGATAGTGAAAATGGAGAGGGTTGTTGTTGCTGGTACTATAGGACAGAGAGAGTTGTCGACAATAGTTGAAGGTCGTGTCAGTGCTGAGGAAGAGAAAGAGTGGTTGTTACTGGTCGTTATGCTTGTATGTGTGTCTGTTTTATTCCAGCGCTTTTGCATGTAACTTAGCGATTATTTATTTTTTATGCTCCTCCCCTAATCGTTTATTCCCTCTCTGTATTTATAGACGAAGGAGGCACCCTTTAGCTGTCCATTGCGTGTGGCGATGGGTTGCCTCCTGCAACATTGTGCGTGCAGGATTTGGGAGATATGCAAATGTGTTTGGTCCCTCAATTTGTAATGGTTATATTTGCACTCCCAATTGGCTTTAAATTTTTAAATGTGTGCAATTATATCCCCGCAAAAATTTCAATACCAGCTTTAACTTTGCGCACCTTTTCGGCTACAAATATTTGTAATTTGACCCTCAATTTTCTAAAATGTTGCCTTTTACTTCAAACAATTGGCTTGGAAAAACTTCAATTCAGTTTCTGAAAATTCCAATATTCTTAATTGAACACGAATTAAGCTCAAGAACTTAATTTTTTTTATCAATTAAGCCTTTTAATAAAATTAATTTGACCAATTTAAAGTATAATTAAGTCCCTCCACTTAATTAAATCCTTCAATTGGACTCTAAATTAATTCTTAAACATAATTATACTTTAAATTGGCCTATAAAAATATAATTATATCTTTCAACTTAATTTTTACGCAGATTTATCCAATAATAAATTATTTTAGCCTTGAATTTGCATTTCCTTCGTTTTTGGGCACAAAAGATGTATCGGGCTCTCGAAAACATCCAAAATTTACACCTTGATTTTTCTATCAACGACAACCCCTTTTTTATTTTTTTATTTTTATTTGTTTTTGGGTAGATTTTGGGGAATAACCAAGAAATAGGTTATGACAAACTTGATCTAAAATTTGATTTTTCAAGAACTTTAAGGATATAAAAAAGAATATTGAATTTGAAGTCCTCTCATCAAATAGAAAAACTTGACATAAATTTATTCACTTTTGTGACCTAAATCGATGTCAATAATATGTTTATCGTTAGAATCTCTCTCTCTCTCTCTCTCTCTCTCCCCTCTCTAAAATAAAGACTAAAAAAAATTATACTAAAATTGAATTTTAAAATTATTGAGGTACCAAAATTGTATAGTATGTATAATTTTTAAAGTTTAAGGGTCCACGTGTATTTGTTTTGAAATTCATGGCACGCCATTTTACTCTCTTTTTCAGTCTCTACCCTTTAAAAAAAACAAATGTTCTTTACATAGGACTAAGTCTTTGCAAAAAGAGATTTTAAGAGCTAAATTAAAAAAATGATATAATCCATCTGTCATAACCCAATTTTGGGTTATTCCTCAAATCTATCCAAAAATAAGAAAAAATAAATAAAAGGGGATGGTGTCGGTAGAAAAATCAATGCGGAAATTTTGGACATTTTCGAGAGCTCGATCGTACCTCTTTCGTGCCCAGAATTGAAGGAAAACACATATTCAATGCTAAAGTAATTTATTATCGGATAAATCTGCGTAAAAAGTAAGTCGAAAGATATAATTATATTTTTATGGGCCAGTTTGATTTAATCGTTGGCCAATTTAAAAGTGTAATTATGTTTGAGAATTAATTTAGAGTCCAATTGAAGGATTTAATTAAGTACAAGGACTTAATTATACTTTAAATTGGTCAAATTAATTTTATTAAGGGCTTAGTTAATGAGAAATCAAGTTCTTGAATTTAATTCGGGTTCAATTAATGAGATTGGAATTTTCGAAGACAAATTTGAATTTTTCCAAGCCAATTATGCGAAATCGGGGACTAAATTGAACAAATTGAGAGTTTAATGGTCGATTGAGGGATAACTCGCGCAAATCAGAAATCAAGGATCAAAATAAAAAAGGCGCGCAAAGTCAATTCTAATATTTGAAATTCTGACAGGGGTATAATTGCACAAAATAATAAGTTTAAATTCAATTGGGGGTGCAATTAGAACAATTACAAATTGAGGGACCAAACTACACTTACACCTCCCAAAAGCAACAGCCCCGACATGGCGCACGCCATCGCCTGCCCCCTGTTGCCGACAAGCCGCCTGCCCCTCGCAGCCGACCCGCTGCCTGCACCGCAGTCGACAGGCCACCTGCATGTGGCCTACAAGCATGCTGCCGCAAGAGGTAGCCCACCATTGCAAGCAACGGTTACCCCCTGCACTGTCTATAAATACGATGAGCAAAGGAGGAAAAAAGGCAGAGGAAAAAATCACAAAATGGAGTAGAAAACGGGTGAAAAAAATATGATCGAGGAGAAATTTACGTAGCAAAATTGTCTTAAAAATCACACAAAAAATCACACCATCTCCCTCTGCAACCAACTCCCTCTCTCTCTAAAACCAGTTGTCGGCGTCTCTCTCTCTCCTCAAAGACTTGTCAGCAAGCCACCTAGCTTCACCCTAATCACCACCGGAAGCCACCCCTCCACGCCAGCAGCCCAGTCATGGCCTCCAGCGAGGCAGCAGAGCAGCAGCCCGCGACAACAACGTCAACCCGCCACTTTCTGACGCCCACTCCGGCCACCATAGGCCATCATTTTCGACGCCACCATGACAAGAAGAATCACCCCGATCTCCTCTACCCAACGGTATTAACAGGTACATCATTCGTGACACTCCAAAATTTACCAAGTTACTATTCATCGTCTCTTTTGCATGCGGGAGTGAATTAATTGACTCCCTGCGTGGGCTGGTGGGGTCGGGCTTTGTGCCCGGCCTGACCCTTTAAGTAAGGTGGGCTTCCAGCCTGTCTAGGCTGGAAGCCCAGAACAGATGAGATCTGGTCTGCCAGCCACATGGGCTGAAAGCCCAAACCAAAGTGGGGTGGGCTGATAGTCCAGCCCTAGGCAAGGTGGGCTGACAGCCCACCGGAAAAAGATTGTAAAAAATAGAAAAAATACAAATTTGTATAAAAAATATATATATTTTAAAAAAATAATTAAAATAAAAATATTTGTTGTTTTCATGTATACGGACAATACGCTAATCTATTTTAAACATTCCTTTAAAAAAAAAAAATTCGAAGTTTAAAGAAAAACGTGTTTTAGCATGGATTTTGTAAACACAAAAATTAGTTTTCTCGCATTTTTGGATTTTACAACATGTTTGTCAAATCCAAAGGGTGTTGGCCAATATTCCAAAAATATCAAAATCTTATTTTTGGGGATTCATATTATTCACTGTTAATATTTGGGTAAAGAAATCCTAAAGGGGTTAATATCCAAAATATTGGCGGGGATAATTCGTTATTATTCACTGTTAATATTTGAGTAAAGAAATCCTAAGGGGTTAATATCCAAAATATTAGCGGGGATAATTCGTTGTTATTCACCGTAAATATTTGGATACAGAAATCTTAAAGTGGTAAATATCCAAAATATTTTTACGGGAATAATACGTCATCATCATTTAATCAGCATATCTTTGAAAGATCAATACCATAGCAATTATAAGGCAAACCAAAACACCAAGCAGTTTACCTTAGGTAGGGCGTACTAGGGTGATAAAACCTTTCCTTTACGCAACCAGTCCCTTGCCTTAGAATCTCTGAAAAAGCAGTTTAGGTTTTTTAGTAACCAAAATACTAGGTGACGACTCCCCTTTTTATAAAAATAAAGATAAAACCCCGACATGAATTTCTCGGCTCGCAGGGAGGGTCGTCGCGATGCCGCGCTCTCGCGGAGACTGCGACACCATCCATGATAATAACATGTGAAAGAGAAAACAATGATAATGCAGTTTTTTTAGATTATAGTAAATTACGCGTCAGTCTTCCTAGTTTCTCAAGGTCAAAACATAAACTTTTTGGAAGAATATAACGAAAGATATTATCGTTAAAAGATTAAACACCTCGAAATGTCATTGTTGGATTGGCAATACAAACTACAGTAGCCACCCAATTAATAATATATTCTAATGGCAGCCAGCAAAACGCATCATCTTATCGAATTTTAGAATCTTGAACTCAATGGGAATTTCTCTCTTTTTGAATCACTTTTATCTTATCTTCACTGGACAACCCTTCAAAACAGAACAGAACCCACACCACGAAAGAGATTAAAGTACTGCCACATCACTTCGCTTTCACACGTAAAGCATGATGTTCTCTTCAACGTTCAACTGCAATAAAAGAAAATTAAAATTGTAGACGATATGGTATTTTACTATTTTATACTCCAAGAAGTCAGTCTTGCGAGTTGCGACACGTTAAATTAGCTTCTCGGTGGAGAGATGTTAAAGGTGTCGTGTCTGAGAGGACAGGAGGGCGAGGTCCAGCTGGCAAGAGAGACGCGCTAGACCAGAGAGAGGGCTCCCACTTCACGTGCCATTCACGCCCCACTTCTTATGCGGAACGAGACGAGGCCACCTGTCGATCAATACAATTATTTGACAGGTGTCAAAATCATCGATCGTCTGAAGAGGACCACTTTTGTCTTCTTTTTAGAGCCAGGTCAGGTGAACCTCCTCTCTCTCTCTCTCTCTACCTATCTGTCTTATCGCGTCACGACAAATTTGAACTAGAAGTCCGAAGATGTTATCGTATGCAGACAAGTTTGTACTCCCCAGAATGTCCTTGTTTTGTCGTCTAGCAATAGTTGGTTCTTGCGTTACGCTTCGGTTGTGGATCTGAGGTCGCACACTTTCACGAAGGACTGACTTATAGTTACACGTGGCAAGAGAGTAGTGCTTGAGACAACTGCAAACACGTTTAAAAAGCAACTTCAATTTATTTTTGTTTTCGGTTAGTTAGTTGGAAGTTTTTATTTAAACTCCGTGGGTTATTTTTAGAAACTATTTTTTATTATCTTCAAAGTTTATTTCCGGTTACAAATTAATAATGCAGTCTTAAATATTTTAATGGAGTAAGAATCTAACTACAACAATACAAGTCCATTTTTAAGGATAAAATGACAATTGTGTTTTAATGGAGTGTTTGAGTGGACTTCTTGAGATTTGCAATGACATTGGGAAATTTTTCATCTGATATTAGGAGCACAAATATTTTTTTGTAAGACCGTGTTTCGCCTCATGCCGAACCAATTTTTAAAATGTAAAAAATGTTAAGAGCACAAAAAAATTCTTAATTGTGATAGTCAATATTGAAACATTGAAACCTAGATATATGCCTAACTTGATTTTCTAATTAAACTATGCGGGAGTTAACCTTAATTAAATTGATTAATTTTATGAATTCAAATGCATCCTTGATGATTGTGAGAACATGACTTAACTTTTGAAAAAACCTTTAAGGTGACAATGTTTTTTTAAAAAACAATATTAAGACAATAATTGATTGAATCAATTTTAGTCCCTTAATAACTCGTGTCATGGACTCAACTATGATAAGAAAATATGGTCACAAAAGTGAGCAGTAACATAAAAATAAAAGAGTTATTTAAGAAAATGATGACTTAATAAAAAACAAACAAAAATAAATCATGTAATTTATTCCAATCAATTCAATATTGAAGGATAAAATATAAAAAATATATTCATTCCAATTCAATTTGAAAAAAAATAGATGATACGTTGTCTAGGATTTTCAGTTTCAATAGCTAGAAAATCAAGATCTGTAGTTTTTTCTTCTTTTAAAATCCTGTTTTTAATCCATTTTCAATCCAAAAACACCTAGAAAACAACTAGACAATACCCTAATAATCTTGCTAAACCAATCCATAACATCTAAAAACACCAAAACCGCTTCAAAATTCAAAATCATCTCGATATTATATCTATTTTTCAGGAACTTTCAAGTTAAAACAATACCTAATTTGAACTCTCCTCATCATATGAAATCATTTAGAACAAGAATCTATTATTTTGGTGGTCGTTATCATAACAATATAAACTTTATCTTTTTAGACTAGAATTCAACGATCCTTTCTCTCTTCTTTCACCTAAAAAATCTGAAAATGATGAAAATAAAGTTTGATATTGAAACTATTTTTTGTATAAATAGAGGGACCAATCACATAATAGCTAAAAAAATATAAGGAACTTAAATGTATTTTCAAATAAAATTGAAGGCACGACCTATTTTACCTATGTTTTTCACTTCAATTCTTTGTCTTTCAATTTATTCATCTCTTAAAAAAAAAATACAATTGGGTGTTAACTTGAGCTAATAAAAGCTCAATTGTAACAATGAAAATGAGGCACCTTTTAGTTTTAAATTGTAATAGTGATTATTTCTTAAAGTATTTTTTTTAAATGTATCGAAGTAATTTTTTTAAAATTTTTTTTTTTGATATTAAAATCAATTTTTTTTTAATAAAACTATTAAAAACACAAAGGCCATTGTACTTGATTCTTTTTGAATGTTTTATTAGAAATCTTATCTAAAAAAACAGAAAATGGACGAGGCTGCCTAGCGGAGGTGGATGGATCCGACGTAGCAATTTACATGAAACTAGCAGGGCGTCTCGGTAATTTCAACGAAAAAATAGAGAAGCAGAGAGAAATAGCGAGCCTTATCCATTATTCAACGCAAACTTTATAAAAGCAGATCAATATGTTCTTTCATCTTCTCATCTGTTCAAACCCGTCCCTTTTAAAGTTCAAGCCCAGCTAAGGAGCACCTCCTCTCTATACCTCCCCCGATGGCCACAAGCAAGGGCTACTTTGCAAGGCAAAACTACCGATTCCTTACAACCGACTTGACCCACCACGCGCCACTCACTCACAGCACACCCTTCGAACTCGACGAGTCCGACATCTACCACCACACCATAGCTCGCTCTAATTCGCCCGAGCTCCGCAAGCCAGCCCTGAGTTCCCGCCTCGCGAAGAAGTCAACTTCCGCTGCGGCTGCCTGCCGGCGAGCAGATCCCGGGCGCCGAGCATGCGGGACACCGTCGTCGCTGCCGGTTAATATACCAGACTGGTCTAAGATATTGAAAGACGAGTATCGGAGGGGAACGGACGTTGATTATGGCGAGGACGACGAAGACGACATGGACGGGGATGACTGTTTTGATGACGGAGTGAGGGTCCCTCCTCACGAGTTGCTGGCGAGGACAAGGATTGCGTCCTTCTCGGTTCATGAAGGGATAGGGAGGACTTTGAAAGGGAGGGATCTAAGTAGGGTCAGAAATGCAATTTGGGAAAAAACTGGCTTCCAAGACTGAACAGAATAAAAAAATTGGGGTCTATTAGAGGAATTTGAGAAAATAACAACGGTATCCTTACAGGGAGGGGGTTTTCAGAAACAAAAAATCGGGTTCTATTAGAGACATAACAGCGGGAGTCTTACAGAGAGAGGTATTTATTACGTTAGAGGATCTTCGTGGTAGAAATTGCTCCATTTTGTTTTTTTTCTTTTTTCGAAGGAGTCGATTTTGTTCTTGTTGCTCTTCTACTGCTCCGGTTTGGTAATTTTTAAGCCTGTGATATGCTAACTTCTTCGACATTGTACACGACACTGGAATTGTAGGAAATTACGATGCTCTTTTTGTTTTGTTAAATCAGTTGCTATGCGGGATTAGTTTCAGTTTGAACATTGATGGCTGTCGGAATTATTTTTAAGCTCGGAGGTTGAAATTGGTGGGGAGAGAGACGGGGGCATTTCGGGAAGGAGAGAATTGGTTTGAGGTTCGACAGCGGGTAGGGTTTGGGTTCGATGGGGGGTGGGGTAGGTAAGAAAAGCTGAGGCTACAATCATGAATAATGAGGGCCCATCTTGGCTTTGAAAGCGATACGATACCGTAGCGTCTCCAAGATGCCCTTTTATATTTCCACGTACAAATTCTGTGTTTACATTTAAATTTCAGTGTCAAATTTAAAGTTTTATCCACAACTGCCTCTATATTAGATTATAATAAAAGTATTGATTGTCAATAGAATATATATTTTTAAAATTTTGAGATTAGATGTTTTTTTTTCTCAAGTGATTTCAGAGATGTGTTTTGTGTGCATAGCTAATAATTCGCTGAAAAGATAATGGTAGGGTAGGTGGGGCTATTGGGAAAGACACTTATCCTAATTAATTATTTGTGTCGAGTAATTATAATATAATGATTCTAATTAATAGTGGGCTTTGTTTAATAATTCTAGGACACATGGATAACAATCTATGGATATCAAAATATGGTGCTAGAACCCACACGTAAGAAGGCGATTTAATTTAATTATAGGGTTGATTATTTTTAATTCTTACACCCTCTGCACGGTGTTAAGTGGTCATATTGTGTTTGCTATTTTTTAATTGAAGATATATTAAAATGGTGGTTTTTTCTTTTTATACAAACACATTAAAACCATAAAAAAATATAAATTTGATGAAAATAATTTTAAATACATCTTTTTTTTAAAATAAAAGCTACAATACATTATAAATATAATTATTTTTTAAAAATTGCATTTCAAAAATCGCTTTCAAGAGAAAAGTGTCCTTTTCCTCTGGAAGTTAAAATACATCATTGTATCCATCCCTTTTACGTAATACCCAAACAACAAGGACTACTCTGACACCAAAGGCGAAAAGAAACAACTTCTTTTTTTCGCCTCTCTTTGTTCTTGTGGCTGAGACATTCCAAGCTAAGTTATTGGTTTGAAGTGTTGGTATGATTGTTTTTTAAAGTGTTTTTTGTTTAAAAATATATTATAATAATATTTTTTATTTTTTTTAAATTATTTGTGACATAGTCTATGAAAATGAGCTCAAAACACCAAATGTTTATAATTTAAAATAAAAAATAAATTTTTTTTTTTAAATTTATTAAAAAACACTTTTAAAACACAATACCGAACACACTGAAAGAAAAGGAAAAAAAGAAAAAACTAAGTAGCTACCAGTCCACCAGCGTCTCAGTTGACAGAATATGCTGAAGATTCGACAACCATTTTTCGTTTTAACGCCAAGCTTGGAGGATAACCGTTAGATATGTTTACTAGGCATGTTCAACACTATTAAGTGAATCTATATTTGTTTTTCATATAAAACAATATTAAAGTGATATAAATAGTCTTTTTTGCATAAAAAATTAAGTATTGTAAATAAGATATATCAACAACTTGAGTTCTGACATCAAATAAAATTAACAGATTAGTTTTATTTCAATTAGATAATAAAAGAAAAGACGATAATATTAATTACAAATCTAAAAAAACTATCACGCTATATTGGAAAAAAACAACAGGAGCATGAAATTAGATAAAAAAAAATTAGACTGGGTCAACAAACACGAAAGAACATCATGAGAAAAAAAAAAGAATTAACTACATAAAAAGTTCTAAAATAAAAAATAATAATTAAGAGAATGCGGATGAAATCAAAATAAAAAAATAATTAGAAGACAACTAGATCTTATTGATTGGAAGGTTTAACTGAAAAGAAAAATAACTCAAGAAAAAAGATTAAAAAAAGAATAAGAAAAAAATAAAAAAATAATATACCATAAACTTGGATTGAAGAGTAAGATCAAAAACCAATAAAACTTTTATAAAAGGTTTGAGAAACAAATAAAAATTAAATGAATAAGAACCGAATAAAAAAAAGAGTGCATGAAAAATTAAAATTAAAGTACTAAATTGAAAAGTAATACCACATATATAAAGGGAAAATATAAAAAAATTGAAGTTTTCGATGAGAGAGTTAAATTGAAGAGAAAAATAATTGATATGCTAAAACATATTATTCCAAAGTAATTTTCATTATTATTACTGTCATCATCACAATTATTACTATCATCACTAAAATTATTGTTATTATTGTTGCTGTTATCATCATCATCATTGATATTATTATTACCACTACTATTATTATCAATACTAATACCACCACCACCACGATTATTACTTTTATTATTTTGATTATTATCAATATTACTATCACAATCACCATTATCATTATCATTACAATAGTCCTTAAGGGATGTGGCGTGGTGGTAAAGGGCTTAAGATCTGCACAGCAAGTCTCAAGTTCGAGTCAGGGCATGAACTTCTTGTAAGAGCCTACGACAGCCGGGGTTTTACTTACTCACTTGGGCCCACAAAAGTGCGCTTTTCCGGGGAGTGAGGTTTCCTCGAATCCAAAAAAAAAATTATTATTACAATAATAAACTAATATTATTTTTATAATTATTAGTATTATTATTAGTAATATAATTACTATCATTATCATTGCTATTATTAATACTATTACTATTATTATTGTTTTTGTTGAAGAAAAAAAAGCCAAAAATTTGATTTGAAAGATAAAATTGAAAATCATAAAAACTTTAATAAAAAGATCAAATAAAAAAAACCAAGAAATAAAAAAAAGACCGAATTGAAATTTGTATTATTATTGAAAAACAAAAATCATAAACTTGACTTCAAGGATAAAATTAAAAGTATAAAAACTTTGAAAAAGGAGAAAAGAAACTGAATAAGAAATCAAAAGTAGAAGGACTTAATTGAGAATTATTATAAATACAAATTAGAATTGAAAGATTCAATTGAGAAATAATAAAACTTTAGCAAAAGAGGACAAACATAAACAATAAAAGAAATGAATATGAAAAAAACAATAGAAATAGAGATCATGGTGCATCTATAAGTGTAGGAGAGAGAAATAAAGGGAAAAAGAAAGCGCTATTAGTGATAAACTATCTTTAGATGATATATGTCAGTAATAAAGAAAGGGAATATACAAACAGCAGAAGAAATTTTTCTACTACCAGGTGCTCAACATGCGCCACCCAAAATTCACAACATCTCCCATGAGTGCTTATTGGGAAACGTTAATAATTTTTTAATTAAAAATATCAATTAAATATTAAATTACATCATTAATCTTGATCAATCTCAACAACAAAAAAATCCTTGAGAAAAAGATGTCAATACATGCACCCTATTTTTTAGCTCAAAAGATAATTGTATAATTGTATTGTTTAATTAAAAAAATAAAAAAACTCTTTGTCCATTAATATTTTTTTATTCTAGAAATATTTTAATTATTGTGTGAAAATATAAAGAACAATTAAATAAGAAAAACGATTTTGTTTGTCAAGAAAGTGAGTATTATTAAAATGAATAATAAAGTGGTTCTATGGCATCCTTCTAGTATATTGTTAATTTATGGTAGGGTACCGTTTTGATTGTAGCTAGACTGTGTGAATTGTGGTTTTGGTTAAGTTTTCGTGTCGTTTTCATTGTCCAGTCTTATTCTCACTTTATGGCGACATGGGAATGTGATAGTGAAACTGTATTTTACTTTTGTGGGAAGTGTTGACATGATGTGGTCACCATGACTTTCATGGCTCTTTGTTAGGCTTAGGGTAAAGGTAGGTGCGTGGAAAATCCTTTATAGCTTGGGATAGCGACGGGTGACTTGAGCTATTTGTGTACAAGTTTTAAAATATTTAATGCTTATTTAATATTTTTATATAAAAAACAGATATCAAGTCGAAACTGAAAAATCACATATGGATTCATAGAAAATAATAAAAATATTTTCACATGTCATTAATAATTTATGAGCTTCTAATTATTTTTAAAACATAGATATAAAGACGACCTTGGAACTTTTATCTAAGAGAAATATTATTACACCTTTAATTCAGTACATTATGAGCTTCCTTGTACATATATATATATATATATATATATATATATATTTTAGCAAAGAAAAATAAACTAGTTTTTATTGAAATTAAATTTTTTATGTGATACAGTTAAAATTCTTATGATACGAGTTTAAAGAATAATAAAAAATATAATATAAATTTATGCAAAACATGCTAGTTTGATTTAATCACTATAACAACCACCGAGTTTATTTTTCAGCTCGATTCAAATAGTATTGGGTCTGGTTTGACCAAGTCAAATTAAACTTGAACAAAGTTTATTTCTGCACTTCTATGATACTTCTTCAAGTTTGGGTACTTCATTCTCCAAGATTTGAATATTTGTTGTTAGTGAGTATTTCTCCAAGTTACATAATTCTCCTCCTAATTTTTGTTTGACTACATCAAATCAACCCAAGTTAAGCTCTTTTTAAGCTTGGTTCAATTGGGATTGAGTTGGTTTGACTAAGGTTGAACCAAACCCATCTAGAGTTCGGGCTAACCCTCTTGGTCAAATCAAACCTAACTTAACTTACCTTGAGCTTGATTCATTTCAATAGTCCTCTTTTTTTTTTTTTTTTATCTTTTGTTTATTATTATTCATGATGATGTTGTGCACTACACCACATTACACTGACATCTACCTATACAACATGACTACAACTTATAAAGGAGTTACACCTAACATGTTACTTCTCTGACTAGAAAAGAAAAGCAAAGCATAAAATAAAAGGATCTCTAATTTCTAGTTTCTCTCTCTCTCTCTCTCTTTTCTAGATCTGTATTTCTCTTCCTCTCAATTATTACATGAAATCATCTTTTCTCTATACAAGAAAATAATACTCTAAAAACACTATATTGATTTAAGCATCAAAATATGTTTTGCAGGGAATTCTACTGTTCCGATGTCATGATCACACAAATTAATTATCTTAGTTTAAAACACACAAGATAATATAGAGCAACCAAAAGATCGATCCCACGAGGAAGGTTTAATTTCGATTCTCATGCATTTAGGGGACTTGATTGATGATTATCTAGACTAAGACAAAATTAAAGAATCAAGCAAAATAAAATAAAACCAAGATTTATTAAGAAAACAATCCTTGATCGTAAGTAAACATTCACTTACGAAATCAGAATCGATCATTGAAACAAAATTTCAATCTATATTCTGAATTTTTATCTTTTCTTAATGTTAGTTAGTTAACAAAACCGCTGCATAACTAACCCTAACCAACAAATAATCACAATGTCCACACTAATGATTTAATAAAAATCTTAAGAACTAGATAAATTGATTAATCTATATAACATAATTGTCCACAATTCATGTTGATTTGTTCAATTGTTCTCCAATAGATTACTAACGTAGATCCTCTATAATTATTATGCAAAGTTGCTTCACATGTTTATATACCACAACTTTGGTTTGATAGCAAACTTAGGAATAGATTATTCACAATAACAATTTAGAGACTACTCTAGCAATTAAAATAAACAGTCATAGGAAATATGCATAGAAAAACAAATATATTCATTCATTAGTGTGGATTGAAAATAAATGGAAGAAAAAATCTCAAAGCTCTTGAAATCCAAAGGTTTCTGTTTTTTTTGCAACCAAGAAAAATAGTTTAGCTTTGCATATAATTGAAAAACTACTAAAAAAAATAATGCTTGAATTCAGGTTTTTAGGAGAGAGGATTTATAAAACATAAAACAAAGAATATCAAGACATTTTATATATAAAACATAGGTAATAGTTTTACACACATTTACCTAGTGTTTTGCCTTTTTTTTTTATATATAAAATGCTTTGATATTCTTTGTTTTATGTTTTGAAGGTATTTCTAGATGACAGATTAAAAAAGGAGAAAATTTACAAAGTCGATGTTTTGTGCAGAGCTAGGGCTATAGAAGTCGACATGAAGTGATTCTAGTATTATTAGAAAGCGAACATCCATACATTTCTAGAAATATATGACAAGAAAAATAAATAAATAAAGTGCATGAAAATATCAGCCTTCAAAGTTAACTCTTGTATTTTGTTAGTGTTGACCTTCAAACATTACAACTTGAATATCTTGAGCTATAGAAGTACATTTGATGCAAACTCATTTTGTTTTGCTTCCTGACTCAAAGAACTATAAGCTTACCTTATATGTCCCAATCACACAGCAGAAACAATGCTAATGAATTCTGGCTTTCTTTGGATGAAAGTTAAACCAAAAGTGTTTTTCAGAAGAAAAAAATGGTTATTTTTTATTCATTGATAATGTTCCACTAAATAGAGTTAAGCTTAAGAAATCAACTTCAACTCAACAAACTAACTAGCCTTATTTCAAGGGAAATATGTTGTACAACTTTGAATAAGCAAAAGTGCAAAATGCATAATAGGAGAACCTTCCAAAGCCATGCAAGGAAAGTGTCCAACGTGGTGGATGACATTTTTCAGCAGATTAGGGATCTCTTAATGTCCCATGGGGCCCCTGCCATTTCGGAGCAGATCCAGACCATCTGGAACCTTAGCCAAGCTACAGGCGCTTGATTTAGCCCTTAGGGCTAGGTGATGCTCATTGGGTTCTTGTTAGGGCCCAGACCAGTTCCTTTTCTTCTTCCAGGTTGGCCCACTATTGGGGTAGGTTATTTGCAGTTTTTTAGGCTGTTTTGTTTTAAGCCTCTTAAGTTCATGGGAAAACATGTTTTCCCTTTTTTGGCTGTTCTTAGCCGTCTATGTACATCCTGCTTTTCTTAATATATATCATTTTGTTAAAAAAAAAGTGCAAAACAACAACAAAGGAAAGAAATATAAAAGCTTATACTTGGTCTCACTCAAGCTGAAAACTTGGGATTCTTCTTAGGGTTTTTTTCTCCAGATTTTCTTGTTCTATCAATACTCCCCCTGCAACAATAACCTTGTCCTTAAGGTTGAGAGAAGGAAATTAATTATGAAATAGAGTTATGTTCTCCTAGGTAGCATTTTTAGCAGGCAACTGCTTCCACTTCACCAAACTTTCTTCCATAAATTTATCTCCCTGTTTAATCCAGCATGTATCAAGATGTTTTCTAGTGTTATAGAAACTGCTCCTACATTTGTAATTGGTGGGAGCTCTAAGGTAACATGTGAAGCCCCCCCAATATATTTCCTTAAATAAGAAACATGAAAAATAGGGTGGATCCTTGTGCTTGGTGGTAATTATAATCGATATGCAACATTGTGAATATTTTTCTTAATGCGATAAGGCCCATAGAACTTACTGACAAGTTTCTGGTGAACTCGTTTAAAGGTGGTTTGTTGGCAATAAGGGTGTAACTTTAGGATAACCATATCACCTGCTTGAGATTCTACAAAGTGTCTTGATTTGTCAGCTATCTATTTCATTCAATTAGTTGCCCTGTCCAAATTCATCTTCAAGTGCTGAAGTAATTCATATCAATATAAGAGGCTTTGATCTACTTCATTAACCTAAGATAACCCATCTGAATACAAGGGAATGTAAGGCGGAGGCCGACATATAGGGCTTGGAAGGGTGTCATCCCCATTGAGCTGTGGTTGGAGGTATTGTTCGATACAGTGATTCATAATTTTAGTTTGTCCGTCTATCTGCGGGTGGTAGGCTGAACTCAATTTCAACTTGGTTCCTGACATTGTGAAGAATTCTTGCTAGAATTTGCTGATAAAGATGGGGTCGCGGTCATGGAGTTTGACAATATGTTCTACAAAGTGTTCAACTACAGTCTTTATAGAAAATGGATGGGATAAAACAATAAAATAAGCATACTTACCGAGTCTATCTATGACCACCAAGAGACTATCCTTGTCTTGGGAAGACGTAAGGCCTTCAGTAAAATCCAAACTGATATCATCATCCCAAACTTTATAAGGAATGAGCAATGGTTGAAGGAATACCGCTGGAGCAAGAGTTTCAGTTTTGGTTTTTTTTGACAAACTTCACATTGCACAATATAATTGTAAATGGACCGATACATGGTTGGCCAATAAAAATGTTGAGCTAACCGTTTGAATGTTCTCAACACGCTAGAATGTCCTACCATTTTGTTGTCATGAAATTCTTGTAGCAGCTAGTTGTATATAGCTTGTGGAACCACTACTCTCTGTTTATAGAAACATAGACCATTTTACTTGCTGCATATATGGATCATTTGTTGCTCTGTTCATGTCATCCTAAAGAGTTAACTGTGGAACAAACAAAGGGTTAATGAGAGGGCTATCAGGGCAGCAAGAGAGGGCATCAGTTGTTGAATTTTCATGTCCTAGCCTGGTAAAGAATTTTGTGGTCATATCCCAATAGCTTTGCTACCCACTTTTGTTGCTCTGGAGTAGCCATACGTTGTTCCAGGAAATATTTGAGACTCTTGTGATCTGTTTGAATGAAAAATTTCTACCCAAGAGATAGGGTCGCCATGTCCGAATTGCTTCAACAATTGTAAGCATTTCTTTTAGCGTAGATGGACCATGCTCATTTACTTATTCCTAAAGCATGACTCATTAATGCAATAGGACAACCTTACCGAGTAAGGACAACGCTAATTCCATCACTTGAGGCATCAGTTTCAATAATGAAAGAGCCATTAAAATTAGGCATGGCTAGAGTCGGGGTAGTTGTCATGGCTTGATTTAGTAGTTTGAATGCATCCTTTGCTTCTGCAGTCCATTCAAAGTTTCCCTTTTTGAGGAGATTGGTTAGGGGTCGAGCCAAAAGTCCATAGTTCTGAACAAATTTCTAGTAATATCCTTTCAAGCCTAGAAATCCACGTAACTCAATAATATCAGCAAGTTATGGACAGACTACCATGGCCTCAATTTTTTTTGTTTACCTTAACCCCTTGGCGTGTCACAATATGGCCCCAATACTCCAGTTTCTATTTGCCAAAATAACACTTGCTTGATTTGATGAAAAACTGATGTTGTCTTAGTATGTCTAATATGGTTCTGACATATTCTATATGTGATTCTTATTTAAAACTATAAACAAAAATGTCATAAAATAAGACTAATATGAATTTGCGAAGATTAGGATGAAATATGGAGTTCATAATGGCTTGGAAAGTGGACGGGGCATTGCATAAGCTAAAAGGCATAACTAGATATTCAAAATGGTTGTTATGGGTTTTAAGGAATATCAAGAGCATGAACTCGTACTTGATCATACCTAGCTCTTAAAGCTAGTTTGGTAAAATAAGTTGCACCATACAACTCATATAGCATATCATCTACAGTATGTATGGGAACCAGTCTTTGATGGTGGCTGAATTTAGTGTCTGATAGTCTGTGCAAAATCATCAAGTGCCATCTTTCTTCTTCACCAATAAAATCGGGGAGGAGAATGGGCTGGTGCTTGACCAAATGACTCCCATGTTGAGCATTTCATGGACTTGTTTTTCAATCTTTGTATTTTGAAAATGTGCATATCTATAAGGCTGCATATTTATGGGTTCAGTGCCTTCTTTAAAGGTAATGTGATGGTCGATGTTTCTTAAGGGTGGTAGTGTGGTTGGTTCCTTGAAGACATCTGTGTAGTCTTTTAAAATTTGTTGCGTGTCAGGATTGTTGTTTACCCAGGTGAACTTCTTAGTGTCTTGTAGATAAATGGCAAACAACATTTGGCCTTGATGCATTTCTTTAGTAATTGAGGCCAATGATGTTGCTTGAATGAGTTGGTTAATTCCTTGTAATCTTTGTGCTTGTTTATCCCAGTGGAAATCCATTGTTAATTGTTTCCAATTATAGACCACATAACCTATCATCTCTAGCCACTAGATGCCTAACACCATATCAAGTCCAACTAAGGGTAAGAAGTAGAGGGTTAGTGAAAAATTAATATCTCGCACATTCACTTGTACCTCAGCAAAATGACCTTAACAAAAGAGTCCTTCCCTATTGGTTATACAGACAACAAATGATGTTGGTACCACTGGGAGTCGTGGCAATCTGTCTATTTTCTCATTCAAGAAATTATGATTGGATCCATTGTCAATCAATACCATCACGTTTTGAGATCCAACAGTAGCTGTTACTCACATGGTTTGAGGGGATGTCCAACCTGTTAGTGCATGTAATGAGATTTTTGGTTTAGCTTGATCTCTTAGGTTATCGTCATCTGCATCTCTTCGTCTTCCATCTTTATTATTTAGGTTGGCACTCAATAAAGAGCAATTAAGACCATTTACATTTATGTGCTGAGGCGGATTTGTCATTGCAGTTGAAACAAAGTCATTGTGCTCTTCATTTTGGCATTTCATACCAACTCAATCTCCTAGTTCTAATTGTTGGGGTAGAACAATTCACAAGAGTGATGACAGTGGGTAAACGGTTCAACAATGGAGGTCAAGTGAACCTTTTTGTTCTGGCAATCTATTAATCTCTCTTTCTTGCTAGGATGATGGCTTCCTTCAATTTATGGGTTTGAACATTAGCATTCCATCGGCGATCTCAAATTTCAATCCTCCCATGAATGTGCCAACAAGAGCCTTTTGTGTCCAACTGTGAACTTGGTTGCCTAACCTTTCAAATTCTTTTTGGTATCTCGAAGGGATCCAACCTGACATACTCTAGATAATGCTTTATCAAAATCTTCACAATCTGTCAGTCCAAAATGAGCTAACAATTCTTCTACAAAAAATTCTCAGGTCACCAATCGGCTTTCCTCCCAGTATGTTCGACACATCCATTACCACCATTTGTTAGCTTCCTGATGCGAACCTTACCAGAATTTAATGGTATTCGCGACCCCAAGATCAATCTAATCCAAGTTTGTTGAGATTTGAATGAGCTTATCACAATGGAACACTTGCTCCAAGGCAACAAGACTATAAACCAACTCGATCACAACGCCTATACGAGGAGACGAGAAAAAAAGTATAAATTCACAACAAAAAATGGTCAATTGTTTGAAGACTTGAAAGTTCAATCAAGAACCAAGACTGAGCATCCAAAATTCAGCTACAATGCTGAAATTATTATCCAAACTCTACCCTAAAATTATTCCTAAAGAGTATTTATACTCCAAGCCAAAACTCTAGTTTTCTTAATGGGCCTCACATAAACCCAATTTAAATAATAATCAACCCAAGCTAAAACTAGCCCAAACTAATTAAAATAAACAAGTCTAAAACCCAAACAAATTGTCTCCTCTCAAAATAATTAAAGTTTGATAACCCAACTAATTAAATAAGACAAGTTCATTGTTTCCGCATTCTGTTTGGCTGCTGCAAGACCCAACTTAAAACAGATGGTTCTCTCTCGTCTAGAAGGAGTTCCATATACCATTGGAAAGGTATGGAAGTGTAGTTTTTAGACCAACTAGAATCACATCAAAATTAGATCTGTAGATCCAGGTGTGACTAAAAAGTAATAAGAGGTCAAACTGTCTAAATCTTGTCTTCTTCTCCCAATCCTTGTGCAATGGTCTTGGTTCCACCAACAAGCCTCTCTTGAATATAAATCAGATTAATCAAGGCTTGCTCTTTATTATTACATATCCTCTTGAAGTTCACCTTAGCCCATGTATCTTGAAGAAGTCCATTGAAAGCTTCTTTGAACTTCTTAGTCCCAAGCCTAGTAACTGGACCAACTAGAACCTCCAATGGATCCTTTGATGGTTGAATCACATCATCCCCTAGTTCCTCTTAAGGATTCGATCTTGAATCATCACCTACATCAAACAAAAAAAGATCAGAAACATTGAATGTAGCACTAACACCATACTCACCTGGTAGATCCACTTTGTAGGCATTATCATTAATCCTTTCTATAATCTGATAAGGACCATCTCCCCGAGGCATCAAATTTGATCTTTTTTGTTCAGGAAACCTTTTCTTCCTCATATGCACCCAAACCCAATCACCTGGTTCAAATCTCACTAATTTCTGTCCCCTATATTCTTTGTTTACATATTGTTCATTCTTCTTTTCTATTTGTTGCCAAATTTTTGCATGGAGATCTTTCACCACCTGTGCTTTTTGATTACCATCAAGACTAACCATTTCATCAACAGGAAAATGAATCAAATCTAATGATGTCAAAGGGTTAAAATCATAAACAATCTCAAATGGGGAATAATCAGCAGTAAAATGCACACTGCGATTATAGGCAAATTCAATGAATGACAAACAATCTTCCCAATTTTTAAGATTCTTTTGAATGATAGCCCTTAACAATTGAATCAAAGTCCGGTTAACAACTATAGTTTGGCCATCTATTTGTGGATGACAAGTAGTAAAATATGAAAGTTTAGTTCCTAACTTACCCCACAAAACCTTCCAAAAGTAACTCAAAAACTTAACATCTCGATCGGATAAAATGCTCATAGGAAGACCATGTAGCTGAATGACCTCTCTAAGGAATATGTCAGTTATATTTATTGCATCATCTATTTTATGGCAAGCAATGAAATGTGTCATCTTAGAAAATCTATCCACAACAACAAATATAGAATCTCTCCCTTTCCTAGACCTAGGTAGACCCAAAATAAAATTCATAGAAATATTAACCCAAGGTTCCTTATGAACAAGCAAAGGTGTGTATAGTCCATGAGTCATTACCCTAAACTTAGCTTGTCTACATGTTATGCACCTATCACACATTCTTTGCACATCTCTTTTCATATTAGACCAATAAAAGTGCTCATGCAGAACCTCCAAAGTTTTAGTAATTCCAAAATGCCCCATTAAACCTCCCCCATGTGCTTCCCTCACAAGCAATTCACGTAAAGAACAATTAGGCACACATAACTTATTTTCCTTAAACAAAAATCCATCATGCCTAAAATATTTATCCTTGGTCGAAACCTTGCATGTGTCATATATAGTACCGAAATCATGATCATCAAGATACAATTCCTTAATATACTCAAATCCTAGCAATTTAGTATTAAGAGTATTAAGAAGAACATACCTTCGCGACAAGGCATCGACAATCACATTTTCCTGACCTTGCTTGTATTTAATCAAATATAGAAAAGTTTTCTATAAACTCAACCCTCTTAGCATGTCTCCTACTTAACTTACCTTGACCCTTCAAATGTTTCAACGATTGGTGATCAGTATGTACGACAAACTCTTAGGGCACATATAATATTGCCAAGTCTCCAAAACCCACACAACCGCATACAACTCTTTATCATAAGTGGGGTAGTTAAGAGTTGCACCATCGAGTTTCTCACTAAAATAAGCGATGAGCTATTTTTCTTGCATCAAAACGACTCCAATACCTATTCTGAAGCATCACATTCAATCTCAAAAGCTTTATTAAAATCAGGTAAAGATAATAAAGGTGCCTAAATCAACTATGATTTTAACAAGCTAAAAGCATTTTCTTGTTCTTCTCCCCACTTGAAACCCACGGCTTTCTTAACAATTTCAGTCAATGGAGAGACTATCGTACTAAAGTCTTTAACAAATCTGCTCTAAAAACTAGCCAAACCATGAAAACTCCTAACGTTTGTTATTGATTTTGGTGTAGGCCATTCTTGAATAGCCTTAACCTTAGCCTCATCCATTTCTATACCTTTTGCACTAACTACAGATCCAAGTAAACAATCTTATCCATGCAAAAGTCACACCTTTTCAAATTAGCATATAAGGACTCTTTTCTAAGCACATCAAGAACTTGTCTCAAATGACTTAAATGCTCATCAATCTCCTTACTATAAATCAAAATATCATCAAAGTAAACGACTACAAACTTACCAATAAAAGCACACAACACATGATTCATCAATCTCATAAAAGTACTAGGTGCATTAGTAAGTCGAAGAGGCATAACCAACCACTCATACAAACCATATTTAGTTTTAAAAGCAGTTTTCCATTCATTCCCTTCTTTCATCCTAATTTGATGAGAACCACTTTTCAAATCAATTTTCGAAAACAGTTTACAACCATGTAATTCTTCCAACATATCATCTAATCTAGGAATGAGATGTCGATACTTTACAATGATGTTATTAATGGCTCGACAATCCACACACATTCACCAAGTTTTGTCCTTTTTTGGAACAAGAAGCACGGGACCTGCACAAGGACTCATGCTCTCTCGAATATATCCTTTCGACATCAACTCCCCCACTTGCCTTTAAAGCTCCCTAGTCTCTTCAGGATTGCTCCTATAAGCCCACCTATTTGGTATAGATGCTCCTGGAACGAAGTCAATTTGATGCTCAATAATTCTAATTGGCGACAAATCACTAGGAATGTCATCCAGAAAGACATCCTCAAATTCCTGCAAAAGAACTTTAACAACACTAGGAACACAAGAATCTAAATCATCTAAGTTAAAGAGTGCCTCCTTATACACAAGTAAAATCATAGGCAAGTCAGAAAGATAGGCATGTTTAAGATCAATAGATTTTGCAAAAAGATTAAGGTGATTCCCCACTTTTTCTACACACTCTTCTTTTCTCACCCTTTCTTTCTTCTCTCCACTCTCGACCTTCTTTTTATTTTTTTATTCTTGGCCATAACCTCCCCTAATGTCTTAAGGGCCAAAACTTTGTTCCCTTTTGTTTTCAACTCATGACTCACTTCTTTTCTCTTTTCCTCACATCCTCACCATGTTGTTCAACTTGTTTTTCCATTTTGGCCAAATCTTTTTGTTCCTCCACTTTGGCCGAAATATGTTGCTTTTCCTCATAACCCTTTTTCAATTGAATTTGATCTTCATACACTTGTTTTGGTGAGAGTGGGGCAAATGTATAAATCCTTCCATCCTTCTCAAATGAATACCTATTCTTAAACCCATCATGCTTGGCTTTTCTATCAAATTGCCAAGGCCTACATAGTAACAGATGAGTAGCATGCATAGGCAAAACATCACACTACACTTCATCCTTATATTTTCTTACTGAAAAAGAAATCATCACCTGTATATTTACCCTAACAACACCATATTCATTCAACCATTGAAGTTGATAAGGCCTCTCATGTTTTATGGTATTCAATCCCAACTTTCTAACCAAAGTAACACTAGCAACATTAGTACAGCTACCACTATCAATGATCAGACTACATACCTTATCGTTGATTAGGCATCTAGTATGGAAGATGTTCTCCCTTTGTTGCTCTACATCATCCTGCTTAGTCTGAACACTTAGTGACCTTCTAATCACCAAAACTTTATCACCAACAATATACTCTTAATCCTAGCATCCTCAAGTGGAGGCATGTCATCACAATCAGACTCTAACTAGTGGACACAATCTCTCCATCATCCCTTAGAATCATAAGTCGATGATTTGCACATTCTGATGCATAGTGTCCCAATCCTTGACACTTGAAACACTTTATATCACGATTATGCTTTGGTTGAACTTCTCCCTTTAGTTTTTGATCATTGGCTGAAACCTGTTTCTTCATGGAGTTAGGTTCGGTAACCTTTGAAGTCACCAAAGGCTTCGATGACGCACTACCCTCTCTCCTATAATTCATCTTCCAACCCGAAGATGACCCCGTATAAGATTCATATCATGTATTACCCTTCCTTTTCAACTGTCCTTTAACCTTAATGGCTAAGTGTACTAACTCCTCCAAATCAACATATGATTGCAACTCCACAACATTAGCTATGTCTTTATTCAAGCCATTCCAAAACCAAGACATCATAACTTCTTAATCTTCATTAACATTAGCTCGAATCATAGTCACCTCTAATTCTTTCTGATACTCCTCCACACTCCTGTGTAATCATTTGTAAATGATTAAACAACTCCCGATAATAATATTTAGGAACATACCTCTTCTTCATTATTGTTTTTAACTCCTCCCATGTGCTAACTGGTCTTTCTCTATTCCTTCTTTTTTCTCCCACCAAACCATGACATAGTCAGTAAACTCTCCGGATCATTTTCCCCCTTAAAGGCTGGGATTTTTAACTTAATACTACCTAAATTTCGGCCTATATCTCACAAATCATCAAAATCCCCTCTATGCTTAAAATCCCTACATGGCCGAATATGTCCCCTCCTTGACCGATTCTCATACCTCTCTCCCCTATGTGTACAGAACCCACCACTACGGTTAAGATCATCCTCGGCTTCATCTACAGAGTTTCTAGCAACACTCTCCTCCTACCTAGCTTCTCTACCCCTTTTACTACGTCCTCCATCATACCTAGTCTCTAATTTTTCAATCCTAGTCATCAGCTCACCAAACATAAATTTCATCTGTTGTTGTATTCTCAAAAGCCCATCTTCTTGGATTTCACCGTTCTTCTGTGGCACACTATTATAAGACATTAATTAAAAAAAACAGAATGAAAATCATTAGCAATAAAAATAACACCTCACACACTCGTGTTTCACACAAGTTTATAGGCTTTTCACTCGAATATGCTCCCTATACCTTTCTTTAGTTCTTGAAATCACTTAGCAACAATTCAGAAAAAAAAAACAACTATGCAGTGAATTTATAAATTTGATATAGACTCTAGAAACACAAGAAATTATGAAACTAATAAAATGAAACTCGATGACAAATTCATGAACAACAATGCAAATTTGTATGAATAATATGAAAATTTGAAGACACGAAAAAAATAAATAAGAAAAGAGCTAACCAATTACGAATTATCAAGAACTGAAGATTTAATTCAAGAAAATTCCAGAAACTCAAGAAAATCAACTAAACTACCTAATTTTTCAAGAAACACAAACAAGACTACTAAAAGATTCACGAATCAAGACTAACCAATTTCCCAATGATCAAGGTTTTCTCAAGCATGTATTCGGCCAAAACAAAAAAAACATTTTTTTTTGTGCGACAACAATCAAGATTTCAAGATCAAGCCTTCTTTTTTTTATATATATATATATTTCGGCAAGAACAAAACAAAATCAAGAACTTAGGTGTGTATGCCGATTTTGATTAAGGAAGCATAAAAAAAGAACACTAACTTATGATTAAGTGTTCAACAAAGCAATAAATAGTAAGATCCCTATTTACTTTATATAGGTGGTCGAATCTATCAAGAATCAAACAAGAAACAATAAAGACTCAAATTGAAGGATATAACATGTGATTAGATCAACTCTGATACCAACTGATGCGAACCCTAGTGAAATTTAATGGTATTCGCGACCCCAATATCAATCTAACCCAGGTTTGTTGAGATTTGAATGAGCTTATCACAATGGAAGACTTGCTCCAAGGCAACAAGACCATAAACCAACTTGATCAGAACGCCTACACTAGTAGACGAGCAAAAGAAGTATAAATTCACAACAAAGAATGGTCAATTCTTTGAAGAGTTAAGAGTTCAATTAAGAGCAATATTGAGCATCCAAAAGTCAGCTACAATGCTGAAAATATTATCCAAACTCTACCCTAAAATTATTCGTAAAGAGTATTTATACTCCAAGCCAAAACCCTAGTTTTCCTAATGGGCCTCACATAAACCCAATTTAAATAATAATCAACCCAAGCTAAAACTAGCCCAAACTAATTAAAATAAATAAGTCTAAAACCCAAAAAAATTGTCTCCTCTCAAAATAATTAAAGTTTGATAGCCCAACTAATTAAATAATAGAAGTTAGTTTTTTCCGTATTCTGTCTGGCAGCAGCAAGACCCAACTTAAAACGGATGGTTCTCTCTCGTCTTAATGAATTAGAAGACGTGTCATATACCGTTGGAAAGGTATGGAAGTCTAGTTTCCATAAAAACTCGAATCACAGCAAAATTGGATATATAGATCTAGGTATGACTAAAAGAATAATGAAAGGTCAAACTATCCGAATCTAGTCTTCTTCTCCCAATCCTTGTGTAATGGTCTTGGTTCCACCAACAAGCCCCTCTTATACATGAATCATATTAATCAAGTCTTGATCTTTATTATTACAAATCCTCTTGAAGTCCACCTTAGCCCATGTATCTTGAAGAAGTCCATTGAAAGCCCATGTCTCTTGAAGAAGTCCATTGAAAGCTTCTTTGAACTTCTTAGCCCTAAGTCTAGTAACTGGATCAACCGGAACCTCTAATGGATCCTTTGATGGTTGGATCGCATCACTTCCCCTTCAAGATGAAAAGATGCTAGAGATACCTTGTAATTATCATTTGTGCCTTGAAATTCAAAGAATTGAGTTACCCTACTAAGCCATACAGTTGGAGCCTCTCCATATTAGTTTGTAAATGTCAACTATTCCATTGTAGACTAGATAATTTACTTGTTGCCATTATTCCCTTCTCAAATTGAGTGGAAAGATCCTTCTCGTTGGCTATTGCTAGATACTTCTCTAGTTAATAGAAAAGCTTCAGATAGCTTATTGATGGTTCCTCCACATGGTACAACTTGTTGTATTCCATTTTGTACTCCACTAAGTCCAGCTTCCAAAGCTTCGATCCTTTCTTTTGTTGGACACCATCATAACCTATTTTGATACTAATGATAGGTCCTGATCATATAGTAGAAACAATGCTAATGAATTCTAGTTTTCTTTGGGTGAAATCTAAACCACAAGTGTTTTCTAGAAGAAAAAAAAGGTTGTTTTTTTTATTCATTGCTAACGTTCCAATAATTAAAGCTAAGCTTAACAAATGAGCTTCAACTCAAGAAACTAACTAGCCTTATTTCAAGGGAAATACATTGTAACAATTTTGAATAAGCAAAAGTGAAAAATAGCAGTAGAGGAAAAAAATATCAAAGTTTATACTTGGTCTCACTCAAGCTAAAAACTTGGGATTCTTATTCGGTGTTCTTTCAGATCTTCTCGATCTATTAGTACCAAAGTTCAAAAAAAACAAATATCATATGAGAGACATATGATTTTTATAAGATGACATATGAATTATGTCAGCATACAAGTTTTGTTAAGAAACAAGTCCAAATTACATCCCAAAGCATCTGAATTGACATCCAAGTCTTTATTTCATCAATTCAGTTCCTTTAAGTCAAATATTGAAGACTTCATGCAAGGTTATTTCTTGTTTTTAGGAAAATAGTCATTGAAGTATTTAAACATAAATTTTTTAACTTAAGGTGGAATTTTTTTTTGAAGTAGGGACTATAGTTTCCTACGCTATAAAAAGAAAGCTAAAAAGGAAACAAAAAGAGAGAGGGGGCGGCTATAATAGAATAACACAAATCTTGGCTCCTAAAAACTTGAATTCAAGCATTCTTCCATCTTTTGTAGTAGTTGTTCAATAGATATGCAGGATTAAAACATTTTTCTTGGTTTCAAGCATATAGAAACCTTCAGATTTCAAGAATTGTGAGATTTATTATTCCATTTATTTCCAGTTTATATGATGAATGAATATGTTTGTTTTCTTATACATATTTTCTATGATTTTTTTATCTCAATTACTAAAGAAATCTCTAAGTTATTATTCTGAATAATCGATTGCTAAGTTTTCTATCAAAACCATGGTGGTGGTATAAACTTGTGAAGCAACTCAGCTTAATAATTGTAGTGGATCTATATTATTAATCTTAGGAAGAACATTCAAACAAATCAACATGAATTGCAGACAATTTGTTGTATAAATTAATCAATTGAATCTAGTTCTTAAGGTTGCTATTGGATTAAATCATTAGTGTGGACACTGTGATTGTTTGTTGGTTACGGTTAGTTATACAACGGATCTCTTAACTACTAATGTTAAGAAAAGATAAATATTCAGAATATAAATTGAGTTTCATTTTAAGGACCGATTCTGATTTCTATAGGTGGATGTTTACTTGCAACCAATGTTTGTTTTCTTGATAAATTTCAGTTTTTTTTGCTCTATTGTTTAATTCTACCTTTGTCTAGATAATCACCAACCAAACCCTCTAATTGCATGAAAATCTAAACTAAACCTTCCTTGTGGGATTGATCCATTGCTTGATCTATACTATCCTATGTGTTTTACGCTAAGGTAATTAATTTGTGCTACGTGACATCACAACAATTATTTTTTCTTTACAACAATAAGATTTTACTAAATACAATATTTGAAATTTATGAGTTGATTCCAAAACAAGAAAATAATTTTCAATGAAAAAGTTCATTTACCAAGTTTGCAAATGACATTAACACTTTTTATGAGTTCTCTTTGAAAAGTTTAGTAATCCAGCCGAAATGTAGTAGACCTTATGAGGGATAACAAACAATATCAAGCCAGTTGGGGGTAAAGAATCACATATCAAATGACGATTCAGTGGAATCCATCAATGTTATTATTAACATCTAGCAAAGACAAGTGTCTCTTGATAATAACTAGAAAAATGAACTCAATAAGTTTAGCTGAGGTCAATGTTGCCAAAAATCTCTTTCACAATGGGTTACTTCATGAAATCCATCATCAGTTGAGAGTAACACAAGACTTGTGGGACATCTTCATATCTTAAATCTTGATTTACTTTTTGAAATATGATTACGACATCTGAAAGATGTTGCATAGCCTGAGCGGCCGATGGGTAATTTGAAACCGTTATTGACAATATATGATTTGATAAAATCCTTGTCACGATGATGTTTTTTCTATGCCTCCGCGCATGGCCTTCCCCGGAGATGAAGGGAGGTGCATGGAAAAGATTTTTTTTAACCATAAAATTATGATTATAATTTTTAGGAGTCGCCACCTAGTATTAAGGTCACTACAAAATCTAATGATCTACGAGAGTCTGAGTAAGGAGACTTGTCACGCAAGGATAGACACATCAAAGTTTTTATTCATTGCTAACATTCCAATGAATAAAGTTAAGCTTAACAAATGAGCTTCAACTCAAGAAACTAACTAGCCTTATTTCAAGGGAAATATGTTGTAACAACTTTGAATAAGCAAAAGTGCAAACAATAGCAAAACAAAGAAATATCAAAGCTCATATTTGGTCTCACTCAAGCTAAAACTTTGGATTCTTCTTCGGGGTTCTTTCAAATCTTCTTGATCTATCAGTACCAAAGTTCAGCAAAAAAAAATTTCATATGAGAGACATGACTTTTATAAGATGGCATATGAATTATGTCAGTATACAAGTTTTGTGAAGAAACGAGGCCAAATTACATCCCAAAGCATCCAAACTGACATCCAAATCTTTATTTCGTCAATTTAGTTCCTTTAAGTAAAATATTGAAGACTTCACACAAGGTTATTTCTTGTTTTTAGGAAAATAGTTATTGAAGTATTTAAATGTAATTTTTTTTACTCAAGGGAGGACTATTTTTTAAAGTAGAGACTAGAGTTTCCTAAGCTATAAAAAGAATGAGAGAAAAGGCGGCTACAATAGAGTAACACAAATCTTAGCTCCCAAAAGCATTCTTCCACCTTAATAGAATTAATTTGACCCCATTAAAGTATAATTATGTCTTTACACTTAATTAAATCCTTCAATTTGACCCTAAATTAATTTCTAAACATAATTAAACTTTTATGCATTACTTGGCTTGATTTGGTTGAATTACCCACCAAAATAATTGGATCAAACTCATCATCCATAAGAACCTCAATCTAGCCACATGCATTCGTAAGTAAAAAATCATAATGAAAAACCCAAAGTTGAATCGTATACTAAATCGTATCAACAACTGATTTCAAACACATAACTGAATGCCCACCATAAGGAATCCAAGGTTGAATTTGAAATGTAGAAAATCCCCAAAACAAGCTATCACATCCTTATTGAAAAAGGATCTTTGCCAACTAGGAAGTCCACAAGTTAAAAGGAAATAAATAACAAAATTTGTACAACTTATTCTAACTTATATACCAAGGTTTTTCCGAACTCCAATCGACCTAAAATTTGTACATAATTTTATGGTAATGTTTTAGATCAATCCAATGGTTCGATATGGAGTTATTCACAATAGCATGAAACTGGTCAGTAAGAGATTTTACATCAAAGTCCGAGTTTAACCTTGCCAGTATCATATCATATAGATACCATAATATTACATAATAGAAATACAACTCCAAAGATATCAAACATAGTATAGATACTCTTTAATAGATACCACTTATGGCCTTCTATTCTTGCTCTAGCTCATCAGACAAGTATTGTCCTTTAAAGGCTACTCGAGCTCTCCCTAGATGAATCTCATAAAAATGAGGCATGTTGCAATGAAACAAATGGGAGAAGTCTGCATTATTGTTTTGAAAATTGTTGTATAAGTGAAGTTGTTGTATAAGTGAAGGCCTTTCACCATGTCAATTAATTCCTCCACTACTGTTTTTAGTGTAGGACAAGTTCCATAAATACTCTCAAAATCATAATGATTTTTTTATCTAAATGATTGTTAACATGAACATTCTCCTTGTAATTGAGTCACTTTACCTTGAGCTTTGGCTAGTTCATTTTGCACAGCAGCTAGTGCACGTTATGCATCGAATGATATATTCTTTTCTTACAACTAGCCACTTCTCATTTGGATTCCATTATGGCAGCATAAAGTATGTATTTATGTAAAGTAAGTGGCCTAGCTAGGTGTTAAAGGGCACAGTTAGATGTCTTTGTCGAGCTGGGAAATGATCGATAGACATGGATGGAATTTGAAGTTTCTTGCAGGAAAAAAACTGCATGGTTACGTTAAGCAAACACCACCTGAAAACGGCATCTCCTTCAATTAAGCAATAAATAATGCTTTTAATTCATGTAGTCCTTGTGATTATGTAGCCACTATTGTTAAGCAAACACCACCTGAAAACGAGTTATTTTACTTCTTGATTTAAGTAGTAGTAGTAATCTACACATAAATTCTATTCATTGGTAGCAAAAGAATTAGATTTATGCTATGTTCTTACAAGCAGAATATTAAGGTAATATTCTTCATTAATTTTCTTTATGTGACTCAATCGGTTCTATATATTTTTATCAATACGATCCCTAAAAGCAGCATCTATTTGAATGGAAATCGACTTGGTGGATTACAACTAGTTTTGTTGTGTATATAATTCATCATGGAATGTTTTGGACTTGCGGGGCTTCATAGTTTCTATATCTAGCAAAATGTTTAACTGCCTAGCTATTCCCATGCAGCTCCTTAGAATTTTTTGTAGAAAGTAGAGAACAATATTGAATTCTGAATGTATGTATTTGATTCATTGAAGAGCTGAACATTTATACAAGGTATTGTAACCATAAAGTAGCCATGGAAGGCTTGTGTGTGTGAGCTGGTTGTACTATGTAACTAATTACATAACAATAATAATAACTGAAATGCTAACTAATTACAGTTTCTTCAACACTCCCCCTCAAGTTGGAGAGTGGATATCTTGCACTCCTAACTTGCGAATCATAGGAACAAATAAATCTTTTCCCAAAGGCTTTGTCAAGATGTCTGCCAGTTGGTGTGCAGAGTTCACATGTTTCGTAACTATCGATCCATCTTGAATTTTATCTCTAATGTAGTGACAATCCATTTCTATGTGTCTTGTTCGCTCATGAAAAACTGGATTGGCTGCAATGTGTAGAGCAGCCCGATTATCACAGTACAACACAGTAGGCTCTTCGTGGGAGAGACCCAAATCTGTCAACAGAGAATGAAGCCAAGTTAATTCACAGCATGCTCCCGTCATTGCTCGATATTCTGCCTCGGCTGAAGAAAGAGAAACTGTTTTCTATCGTTTTGATCTCCAAGATATTAATGAGGGACCAAGAAAGATACAATAACCTGTAGTGGATCTCCGAGTAAGTGGGCAACCTGCCCAATCTGAGTCACAGTAAGCTCTCAATTTAGCATCACTATTTGAAGAAAAAAATAGACCTTTACCAGGAGCTCCTTTCAAATATCTGATAACTCGAAGTGCTGCTTCCATATGCAATTTCCGAGGCTGATGCATGAATCTACTCAAGACATGTACAACATATGTTATATCAGGCCTAGAAATAGTCAAGTAAATCAGTATGCCGACTAGCCTTCTATACTGACTGGAATTCTTAAGTAAATCACTTTCATCTGATAATTTCAATCCTCTTTCCATAGGGGTATCAAATGGGGCCGATCCCAGCAGTCCTGCATCCGCAATTTTTTCTAACGCATACTTACGTTGTGAAATAAAAATTCCACTTTGAGAAGTGGACACCTCAATGCCAAGAAAGTATTTTAAATCACCGAGTTCTTTGATGCAAAAATTACTATGCAGAAATTTCTTAGTTGCACCAATACTAGCAATATCATTTCCAGTAATCAAAATATCATCCACGTATATTAACAGGGCAGTAAATGACTTGCCTTTTTTTCTGGTGAACAAAGAGTAGTCAACTCGTGACTGTTCAAAACCCGCAGAGCAAATAGCCTATAAAAACTTGGCAAACCATTGGCGAGAAGCCTGCTTCAACCCGTACAAGGACTTGTGTAGGCGACAAACCAGGTCAATCTCCCCCTGTCGCCGAAGTCCAGGTGGTGATGACATGTATATTTCTTCCGTTAAGTCACCATGTAGAAAGGCATTATTGACATCCAACTGATGAATTTGCCATTTGTGAGAGGCAGCCAAAGCAAGTAAGCAGCGGACGGAAATATTTTTGGCAGTGGGAGAAAATGTGTCCTGAAAATCAACACCTTCCAACTGAGTGAAGCCCTTGGCGACTAACCGAGCTTTGTACCGCTCAATAGAACCATCTGATTGGTGTTTGATTTTAAACACCCAACGACAACCAATGGGGAACTTTCCTGCCGGAAGAGGGACAAGAGTCCAAGTACTATTTTCCTGTAGAGCTTGCAATTCAGATGCCATGGCTGCTTGCCATTTAGGATTAGAAGCAGCCTCGGAATAAGATCGTGGTTCAGTGGCCGAGCTTATCTGAGCAGCAAAATAATGAAGAGCAGGTGTATATCGGTGATAAGAGACAAAATTAGCCAGTGGATATTTCGTACCTTTAACCGGACCTAGTAACAAGGATGATGATTGGGATGAGGAAACGATGGAACAGAGGTAATCACGAAGCCTGGCCGATGGAGCAGTGGGTCGGGTGGAACGCCGAATGGGAGCTAAGTCATGGGATGGTGTTTGAGTTGGGGAAGGTAGAGGTGGATGTTCGAAATCTGAAGGCGGAAGCGGAGTAGTGTCTGGTGGAGGAGAGGAGTTGGGTAATGTGTTTGGTGGTGTTGGTTTGTATGTGAAAGAATCAGAATGTTCATGGGCCGGGATGGGTATTGGGCCGAAATTTGATGAGGGTTCGGGTTGTGAGTGTGGAGGGGAAGCAAAAGGGAAGACCATCTCATGAAATATGACATCGCGACTCGTAAATTTTTTTTTATTTGATAAATCATATAATTTATAAGCCTTCTGACCAACAGGATAACCAATAAAAATTGACGGTATGGAACGATTATCAAATTTATGGGAAGGATGGACATTAGTAGCGTAAGTTAAACAACCAAAAACACGTAAATGAGAAAAAGAAGGTGGTTTTGAATAAAGAAGTTCGAATGGTGTTTTAAAAGAAAGAACCGGTGAGGGTAGTCGATTTATAATGTGGACAGCAGTAAGAGCACACTCTCCCCAAAAATTATTAGGAAGACTAGCCTGAAATTTTAAGGCACGAGCTACTTGTAAAATGTGACGGTGTTTGCGTTCCACAACCCCGTTTTGTTGGGGTGTATAAAAACATGAATGTTGAAAAATGACACCATGATGATTAAAAAAAGTGCGAAGAGAAAGAAATTCTCCACCATTGTCACTTCGAAATATTTTAATGTGCGACTCAAATTGCGTAAGGACATAATTAAAAAAATTCTTGAGTAATGATTGTGCTTCACTTTTGTGACTCATTAAAAATATCCATGTAAAACGCGAGTAATCGTCAACAATAGTGAGAAAATAAAAGGCACCAGAAATTGAAGAGTGTCGATAGCGACCCCAAATATCACAATGTATTAGTTCAAAAGGTTTTAGAGAAGAAATGACACTATGACAAAAAGGTAAACGACTCTGCTTGGCTAAAGGACAGATAGGACAAGCTTTAATTGACTTAACTGGAAAATTTAAAAAGTGCTTTGCGATGAAATTTAAATGAGATGGTGATACATGACCTAATCGGTTATGCAAAAGATCGGCGGATGAAATGGTGAGGTTGCAAGTTGCTTGATGTGTCGGTGAGATATTCGGGTCGGGTTTCTTTGTCGTCATTGCCACCAGATAATAGAGCCCATCACGTTGTTTACCCAAACCAATCATCCTCCTCGTAGCCAGATCCTGCAAAAGACAAAAATAAGGGAAAAAGGTTATTGAACAATTTAATCCTTTTGTCAACCGGCTAACCGACATCAAATCCACTTTGAAAGTAGGCACACATAGCACATTTTTCAAATAATAAACGGAATTAAGAGGCAATGATCCTTTTGCAATGATCTTTGCTTTGTCTCCGATGGGAAACACTACAGGAGGTAATGAGCAATTGGTGTCCGTTTTGAAAAATGATCTCAATGACGAAGAAATGTGATCCGTTGCCCCGCTGTCAATGATCCAACTGCGAGAGATATTTTTTGACAGAGTTAAACCCATCAAAAATTGCATGAGTTTTTGCTGTTCTTGTTGTCCCGTGGGTATGGAGTCACTGTAGGAGCTTAATTCATCCCATAGGCCCTTCAATTTTGTATAGTAGAGTGAGACCGAGAGGTGTTCTTGGCGTAAATAAGCAATTTCCCTTTGAATTTCAAAAATTCGGGGTGCATTACTCTGAGAAAATCTTTCTCGGAGGTCTTCCCAAACTTCAATGGCAGTGTTGTAGTAGATGACACTGTCTGAAATCTCTGGATTAATTGTGTTGATAATCCATGAGTGAACCATGTCATTGCACCGAGACCAAGAGGCATAGTTCTCAGGGTCTGTTGAAGGTGATGGTGGGGTGATTGAGCCATCTACGAACCCTAATTTGTTCTTAGAATTCAAGGCCAAAGACATGGCCCTTCTCCAGGTAGAATAATTATTCCCATTTAAGGGTTTTGAGATGAGAATAAGACCGGGGTGGTTTGAATGGTGAGAAAAATAGGGGCTTGAGACATTTGAGGATTCTGGGTTGGAATTGGCAATTTCTTTGCCATGGACAGATTGGGTTTGTTGAGTCATTGTGGCTGGATTTTGGGTAGATAATTTTGGGTAGATTTTAGGTATTTTGGATAGATTAAAGATTCTGAACTTTGCTGATTTGAATTGAATTGGAACTGGATTGGAATGATTTGGAACTTTGTTGAGAATTGATTGATTCTGGATTGGATTGAATGAGTGTGAACTGGATTGGAATGATTTTGAACTTTGTTGAGAATTGATTGATTCTGTTGAACAAACTGAGAAAAATTGATTTCTGGGTGCTGAGAAAAGATGATTGATTTTGGGTGATGGATTGTGATTTTGCTGAGAAAAAAAAAATTCTGATTTGAAAAAAAATCTACTGATCTTGCTCTGATACCATGTAGAAAGTAGAGAACAATATTGAATTCTGAATGTATGTATTTGATTCATTGAAGAGCTGAACATTTATACAAGGTATTGTAACCATAAAGTAGCCATGGAAGGCTTGTGTGTGTGAGCTGGTTGTACTATGTAACTGCTTGTGTGTGTGAGCTGGTTGTACTATGTAACTAATTACATAACAATAATAATAACTGAAATGCTAACTAATTACAGTTTCTTCAACATTTTTGACAAACTTTCAGTTTTCTGAATTTAAATCAGAATTTCTTGGATTTTCCTCTTTCTTTATGATGATGTTCGTAATTGCTACCTTATTGTTTCCTTCTAGTTTGTTTACAGGTGTGTTAAGGAACCATCTCACCTAAAAACTTAAGCTATTAGGTGAGGCCCCAGAATATGATTTATATTATTCTCTAACACACCCTCTCAAGTGAAAACCTTTGGACTTGAAACTTGCACATAGACCCACACTACCTTGTGCTTGATTTTTATCAAATAAAATGAGGGTGGTGAGATTCGAACTCGTGACCGCTGGGTCAACAAAGCTCTGATACCATGTTAAGAAACCATCTCACTTAAAAGCTTAAGTTATTAGATGAAGCCCCAGAATATGATTTATATTATTCTCTAACGGGGTGATGAATAATAGCTGGTTATAATAATTCTAACATGTGAATCATATAGCTTTAGGTTTCTTTTGATGAGCCAGCACCAAAAACTTAGTTATCTGCTCGTGTTCTCTTTCTCTTTTCTATTTCAGAGAGCTAATACTGGCATTGGGAGATTCTAAGAAATTATTAGCAGTATTGATAAAAACAGTAAGGGATTTTCGCCATATCCGTTTCCTCTCCAAAGATTAGCACAATAATAGAATCATCTTACCTAGAATCTTAAACTATTGGGTAAGGTCTAGAATATGATTTATATTATTTTCTAACACACACACTCAAGTGAAAACCTTTTGGGCTCGAAACTTGCACACACACACTCATTCTACCTTGTGCTTGATTTTTATCAAATAGAATGAGGGTAATGAGATTCGAACTCGTGATCGATGGGTCAACAAGGCTCTGATACCATGTTAAGAAACCATCTCACTTAAAAACTTATACCGTTAAGAAAGACCGCTGAATATAATTTATATTATTCTATAATAAAAGTAACACACTTCTTTGTAAGTTTGGTTCCCATCTCCTCCAAAAACTCAAACCAATGTTTTCTCGTTAGGAAATCAAAACAAGAACGCACTTTGTTCATTGATTACTTGTAATTATAGCAGACACCAGCGTTGATTTTAAACATAAACTGTCCATCCCAGCAATAATCCCAATTCCTAGCGCCTTTAACAGCAATCTCCTTTCGCTATCAGATCATCGCCACCCATATAGCTCCGTTTTGGAATTCAAGACATTTTTAGTTGCAATTGTAGTCGAAGGCCAAGTTCTAAGCTTCTGAAACGTTACTGTTTGTCACTTTGACTGGAGTTGGGCCAGGATAACAAAACATTTTTTCTAGGCGTTTAGAGAGACCCAGTTCTTGGCTGATGCGGTAACTACCATCTCCCTGAATCCATGGATGCTATAGTGTTTAAAGAAGCCTTAATTAACGTGGATTGTGTGTGTTTGGTAATGCGGTGAATTGATTTGTATTTTTGTGAAATTATTTTTAATTAAAATCACATCAATGTAATATTTTTAATATTACATTATCAAAAAAATATTAATATGATATCTCTTACGTAGAAAAACATTTTAAAAAATAAATTAAACTGTAAAAATAAACACCCTAAATTTAAAGGATGAAATGATGGCGATATAATTTGATTCTTGAATGCCGGAATGGTAACATTATTGAAAAATGTAGTTTTTATTATGATTATTAAGTTATTATAATTATGTATGTTAATTACTCCTCAGTTATATATAAAAACAAGTTTGGATTTAGTATCGAATGGGGTTTGAAAAATATATCTATTATATATCATAACTATAATAAAATCAATTGAGTATCTATTAAGTTTAAATTAAATTATTATTTTTAACAATCTATTTGATGTATTTTGCTCATAAATCCAACCTTTTGCTCCTTATATTTTTGTTTTCATATTATACATATGAGATGAGATATGGAATTCCTATGTTCTTGTATTTTGTTGTCTTTCGTTTCTTTCTTTTTTCTTTGTTAAATCAATAATTTTTTTCTCTTTTTTTCACTAAATAATAATAATAATAATAATGTTAAAATAAATAATAGATAAGAACGTAGATATGCATAATAAGTCTTAAAAGAAAAATTCATACTTTTCTTATTATGATTTTTTTTGTCAAAATATAAGACAATTAGTTTATTTATGGAATAAAACAATGAAAACATTAAAGGACATTAGAAAACCCAAAAGTTATGGAAATTCAAGAAACTAAACTCAAGAGTTATGGAAATTCAAGAGATTCAAATGGACATTCATATATATAAATTATGCATCGGGAAATGAGAGGAACACTTGATGGAAATTATGAATCAAGGGACATAGTTAAGATGTGTGCCAAATGTCCACACCATTGAAATGACCCGTGCAAAAGTTTTTGAAGGAGAAACGCACTTCAGAAAATAGAGTGTGCTTCTATAATTGCTTTTGTTTGATCATGTCTACACTTGTGTTTTGGCTTTGTTATATTTTAACATGTTTTAGTCTTGTTAGTAATTTGGCTCATAACACAAAACTTTCTTTGTTAATGAGCCTTTCTTTTCAATAAGATCATGATTTTTTTCTTGTGTCTATGATGTGTCTTTGCTTTTGTTTTTTCTATAAATAACATAAACATATATTATACCTTTAACAACCTTTAACGTTTTCTTGGTTCATAAAACCATTACATCCAAAAATCCTTGGCATATTTCCCTTAAAAAGCAAAGCATGATCCCATGCTCTTATATTTTTTTTTGGAAAATCAAAGTTTTACTATGAAAGAAAAAAGTCAGATTGATGTTTGTTTAATAATCGAGTTTTGAAAATTTAAGTGATTTTCTTGAAAGGTGATCTCACACCTACAAAACTCATATAATAAAGTTAAGGTCCTAGCTAAACAAATAATGAGAAACTATTTCACATGGAAAAACAAAGCTTAGTAATCCTAAATGATTGTGTTTGAAATGAGGGAATGCAATATTTGATCATCCTTTACAACTCTCAAACATCTCTTGTAGTCATTTTTTGAGCTTACTAAGTTTTTCTTGATAATTAACATTAGTTAAGATCACATATACACTATAGGGCAAGTGCAAGAATAAAAAAAACAGTACAAATCCATGAAAAGGTCTTTAGTGACTAAAGGTACCAAAATAAAGTTGGGAGTATAAAAAACATAAAACAATTTGAGCATACCATAACAAAAAAAAATGATGATAGTGCTCAAAACTCAATGACAAGAAAAACAAAGATGAAATGCCCAAAACAAATGTTAGGGGGCATGTCATACCACTATGCAAGTTGATTCTAAGGCTTCAAAGTCCATGGACCAAAAAGAGATCTAGGAATAAGCACTAGTGATCCTTAGTCCTCAAAACCTTAATCACTTTTTGAACCTATAAATACCTTTTTTCTTTGTAGCCAAGAATAGAAGCCTATGTTACATGCCTAATCAAGCTTTTTCTTATCAAAGACATGTAATCTGGATTGGTAGACAATGTTTTCCATTCGTAAAAGCCATATAACAATTCACAAGGATCGTTCATTCCTCTAAAACCTCAAGTCAAAATTTAAACCCTTCCAACCTACAAGACATGAAACAAATATCAATTCACCAAAAACAAAACTAGCTCTTTTGGATCATTGTGAAGTGTAACAATAGGAATCATTTGAATTCTTTTGAGAACAAGTTTTCTTTAAACTAACATCAAATGATTTTTATGCTCGGAATGACTTTAAAAGTCCAAAAACTCTAAGTGCACATGGAGTAAGATAGGCCTAAAGGAACAAAGAATGACTATGGATCTTAAAAGGAAACCTCTCATTCATCTAATCTAAGTACACGAAAGGTTTCATTGAAGTTTTGAAGAGAGTTATGTGTTAGGGCCCAACTAAACCGTGATTTGAGTTTATTTTTTCTAATATTTCATGGAGTCCAAGTCCAACAAATTCTTCCAGTTTAGTGTCTAAAGAAGGGAGGATTTTTATCATTAAAAAAACATTTTCTAGTCTACAAAGAAAATTAATGAGCTATCAAATTTGTTTCCCAAGCTAGGGTGATTATTTAATGATTCTCCTAGTCTATGAAGAAAACCTAAAAGTAAGCAATATTAAAGACCAAATCAGACTTTTTTATCTTATTTTTATGTGGTTGCAACTTAAAGTTTTATTTTAAATTTGTATTTTTGTGTTTTAGGGTTAATAAACATCAATTGAGCTTTAAACACTTAGGGGTTTGGGTTTGAATGTAAGTGGATTTTAGACAAGTCATATCTTTGGGTATTTTAAAGTTTAACTTAGGTTAAAAATACATATATGACCTAAGTTTCACATTATGTTTTTTGCTTAATGATATTCATATTACGACTGCAACTTTGTGTGCTTGTGAGGGTGAGAATTCTCTCTTTCTTGGTTTTCTAAAGGATTGAAAACAACTTATCGAGGTTTAGTTGACTTCATGACATTAATCTATATTTCTCGTTCATAAATTATTATTCATTGGGTGGGGGTTTGAATCTAACAGTATTGGTGCCTAGATACAAGTTATTATTGTATCATACTCCTATCAAACCTGATTTACTTGACTTTTTGAGAATTGATGTCTTTACATGTGAGTTGCTTAACTGTGTGCTTGTGAAGGTGAGAATTCTCTTTCTTGGTTTTCTAAAGGAATGAAAAAAACTGATTTATAACATCAATCTATATTTCTCATTCGTAAATTGTCATTCATTGGGTGGGCGTTTGAATCCAACAATTTTAGTACCTAGATACAAGTTATTTTTGTATCATACTCCTATCAAACCTGATTTACTTCATTTTCTAAGCATTGGTGACTTTATATGTTGGTTGCTTAATTGCGTGTTCAAGAGGTTTGTATCATTTGGTATTAATGTTGGGCTCTATTAATCAAGTTATATCCTTCTAATTTTTTGTTTCTTGTTGATTCCGTAAAAAAACATTAGTATTCAATTTCTTCTCCTTGAATTTATTACATATAAAAAAAGGTGTGATTTCATTCTGTTACTATCCAAAATATATCAATAGAATAAAAAAAGAGTAATAATAATAAAAGGAATAAAACCTCAAGTCAAAATTTAAACCCTTTTAACCAACAAGAAACAATAATAGGATATTCTGGATCCTATTAATAAGATCTTTGTGCCAGTTCTTTTGGATCTTTGTGAAAACCTAATAATAGGAATCATTTGAATTCTTTCAAGAAGTTTGCTTTAAACTAACATCAAAATGATTTTTATGCTTGGGTTGATTTGAAATTCCAAAAATTCTCTATGAAAGTAATCCTTGTAAAAAACCAACCTTTTCAGCATATCATCTTCTTTAAAAAAACGCAAAGTCCATAACACTTAGAACCATGATCAGATTAAGAGGTCAATTCAAAAAACCCAATAGGATTGGCTCCATCGTTCCTTTTCTGATAAGATATGGGACGTTGAATGAAACTAAAAGTCTTTAAACATGGGGGGCATGTGGATACAATCTAAAGGTTTGTCATCTTTAAAGGCCAAGATCACAAGTTGTGGTTCGAGTAAGCAAAAGCAAGAAACCATTAAATCTAGTTATAGAGGTCCAAACTCCAAGAACAAGAAGAATGTAAAGAAAAAAATAAACCTATTTTATCAAGTAAATAAATTTACATTGTCATGCATTGCATTTGGATCCATGCTAATGATTTAAGGAAACAAATTTGATGGGATTGTAGTTTACAAACCCTTTATCATCCATTTTGAGTGCGTCTTTAAGCCCTCAACCATTAACTCAGATAGTGTACTTTTTGGTCTTATCGTTCTCATTCGTATTTTAGTGTGTTTTCTAGCCTTTAACCATCAACTTAAACAATGCGCTTTTAGCCTAATCTTCTTCTACTTATTTGAGTGCACTTTCTAGCCCTTAATCATCAACTTAAATAATGCATTTATTAGTATTATATTTCTCTTTATTATTTAAATGTGATTTCTAGCCCTCAATCATCAAATCAGATAATATGATTTCCAGCCTTATCTCTTTTGTTCTTGTTTGAGTACACTTTTTGAACCTTAACCATCAACTTAGATAGTGCATTTTCCAGCCTTATTGATCTTCTTTTTTATTTATTTTGAGTGCACTTTTCAACCCTCAACCATCAACTTAGATAATGCATTTTCTAGCCCTATTTTTCTTTCTATCCGAATGCACTTTTTTAGCCCTTAATTATCTTAGATAGTGCTTTTTGTGCTTAGGGTACCTGATTTAAGCCAACGATTGAGATTCTTTTGTTTTAAATCAAGAGAAGAGATTTTAACACAATATAGACAAAATTACCCTCTTCCATAGATTATAAATAGTGGTGAAGATTGTTGCCTCAGCATCAGGAAATTAAAAGCAAAAGTTAAAAAATATATAGTCTCCTTCCATGTTTTCACTTTGGTTGACAATTTTCTCCTTTTTTTTCGAGCCAACTTTGGTCACTAATGCTACCACCAATGCCTCCCCTCAGTCACCATCAAGACCTCTTTTACACGGTTGAGCTCATGACCGTCAACCTCCCTCTATTTCTCCTCTCTCTTACTTCCACTTTCACGATTCTTTTTTTTTTACTACCACAAGAACCAACAAAGCTACCTCTCCATGTCGGTACCCTCCATGACCGATAACTTTTTTTTTCTTCTCATTTCCCCTCTCCCCCGCTGCTGCACTACTGATATTGAATTAAGTCGCTCTCCATTGTTTACATGCACGTGAATAGTAATTGGATTAGACCTATTTTGACCCAGACCAAGTGGCTAGGTTGGGGGCAACTTAGTTAAAAAAAGACTACTTGGGCCACCAACGGCCTAGACCTAAACCCAACATGGCTCAACTGACTATGGGTCAAACCCACCTCAAAGAGATTATGATTTCATCACATTCTTTTTCACCAATTTTGTTCAATATCGGTCTATAGACTTATACTATTAATATATGGAATTTGTATAAAATATTTGATTTTCTCTGAAATTTCCAAAATGTTTTGTTTTCATACATATGGTTGAATCATAAAATGCTTTTAAACATATTTTTACAACAACAAAAAAACATTTTTTTCATGTTTTAAAATGCAAAAGGGATATCGTAACCGGTTTAAGATTACCCATCAAGATTTTACCAAAATATTAAAAACACTTTGATCATCATCTTGTTCATTTTTACTGCACATATTAGTATTTAGTTGTAGACTTTAATATTTGGGGGGTATAAACGACATTGTAGAATATATCTTGAGATATTATAGTTCCAATAATAATAATAAATAAATGTGATGCTAAAATTTAAAATTTAGAACAATTAAGCTTTAGACCCAATAAAATAGAAACTCTATCATGAAGAGAGAGATATCTTGAAACTTAAAGAAGACCAATGATAAACTTAACCTAGAAAAACGATTAAGGAGCAATGCACTTATCTTAGATAGGGTGCACAACAAGTTTACTTACTCATACTCTCACATACTATTAGGTTTTTTAATGACCTTAATACTAGATTATGATTCTTTAAAAAGTTATAATCATAATTTTATCCATAACCTCTTCTCTATGTATCGCATCATCGAGAGGCCTAGGAAACAACGTCATGACAAGATGAATGTAATATCATTTGTTGAATATTCAAATATCTTTTATATGCTTATACACATAAATATAAACAAGAGTTAAATGAAAATTAAAAAATAGCAAAAACAAACCACAAAGGACTTGGTTTTAAATCATAAAAGTATACTTATAAAAAATATTTCCTTTTTCTTTTATTTTTCCAATGTTTGTTGGTCCCCTTTTACAAGATTGAAATGGGGTATTTATCGGTTTTTTTTTTCTAAATTTCTAGGATTTTTTGAATCTATTTATGACCACTGAATCTTGATGGATGTGTTATAGAGTCTTGATAGAAACCAATTGAAGTGTCTTTAAGTGTGAACTAATGAGGAACACATTGGTTTTTACTTAGTGGTTCCACTGTCAAAACTGACCGAGTGGCCCACTTTCAAAGCTTTGTTATTATTGTCATTGAAAAACAACACAAATTGAAAAAAGAGATACAAGCTTTTTATTTGGATTTGATCTTGCTCAATTTAGAGATTCGTAGCTTTATATTCATGTGTTTGAATAGAGACCGAATAACATGTCATTCAGGATTTGACAAATTTCAATTGAGTTCTAGTTCTTCAAATCCCTTTTAATTACAACCCTAACTAAACTTTAAATTGCTTTTAATTCCACCCCCGTTGAACTCAAATTCTAGCCCCTAAGTTGGTCTCTTTTTTCCTTGTGGTTCTTGGTTCTGGAATTGTGTGATTTGACCTTCAATTAACCAACAAACTTCCAATTTCTTCAATTTAGCTGATTATTTAGTTTATTGCAACCCCTATATGCACAAGTCTTTTTCAGTTCGATTCTTTGTTTTAGGTTTCTTCAATTAAGCTCTTAAGTGCCCATCAAACTTTAAAAAATTTACAATTAAACCCCTATTTTGACAAAATTAACTCTAAAAATATTCAATTCAACCCCATACTTTAATTTCTTGCAATTAAAGCCTAAATTGACTTCAAAATTTTAATTTTCCTTGCAATTAAATGCTCAATAAATTCATATAAAAACCTTTAACAATTCTAATGGAGTCCTCAAACATCCAAATTTGAAATTTCTTACTTGAATTGAATCTTTCTTGCAAATAAGACTTTCAACAATCGAAAATACATCGTCAAATTTTATAATCTTATATATTTTGATCTTGCTCAACTAGTCTTTGACAATTTTCTCGGTGTTTTGGTATACTATTCTCATATATATATATATATATATGCGAGGCCCCAAAAATGAGTAAGAATAATTATTGTTTGAGATCATTGTGTCTTCAGTTCTAATGGTATGGTGAGTTGCCTTTTGAAGGATGACATCGTTTCCTTTTTTGTCAATTTTTTTTCTATATTTATACCTTTGGCTCTTTTATGTCTTTAGACAAAAAAATCATTCACTCTAAGGAATGATTTAGAACTTGTGGGATAAGATTGATGGTTTTTCATCAAAAGCTTATTATTTTGTTTAGCCATAAGAAAACATGACATTAATTCAAAATACCTCTTAAAATTACATTCTTTATATTGCTGTTGTAAGACAATATTTGAGACATGAAAAGTAGAGAATGTTCTCTTTAATATTTGATCTTTTGTGATATTTTTAACTATACAATTTTAGTTATGAGATAATTTTTAAAATAGTAGAATTATATTCACGAAGTGATTAAAATCTTGTAATTGAGGTGCACCCAATCATAATGAGCTTGAGGAAATTATGTTAAACTTTTAGTGGTCATATCTTTCCCTTAGATTCTACTAGAGAACAAAACAATCTTTTATTGTGAGATATTCAACTTTCAGTCCTTCATATGTGATCCCACAAGGATACATTATTTTCTTTTTGGATGGCCTTTACAAGATTCTTAGCTTTCAAATGAATCTCAACATCAAGAATTCATGACAAGTAATTATTCCGAGAGACTGCTAAATTGATAAACTCAAGTTTCATGATACTCAAAATTATCTATATAAAAAAGGAAATAATTTATTAAATTGAAGCATGAATATACAAGGAAACTTTTAAGAGTACTATTTATTTTGTTTTATAGAAATACTAGTTTTTCAGGGATTTTATATATTAATGAATAAAAATGAAATAAAATTTGGCAAAATAAAGTTATAGAACCAAATATCATCCTTAAAGTATGGACAATAATGAAAAGAAAAAAGATATTAAAATTGGTATAAGTCACATGACATCATAGTTCATGCAAGTCAAGTTTTCAATATAAACTAGAATGATTAATGACACTACAATTAACAAAGATTGATACTGTAGCAATGGCCTAAAAGCAATAAAAAATATAAATTTTTGTATGAATATAAATTTTTTATTATTATTATAAAAAAACCAATAATATATTTCATGCTAGAGTGTCATGTTGATAACATGTTAAAAATAATTAAAAAAACATAAATAGAATAAATCTTAGAAGAAAATTTCACACCTTTTTTATTATAATTCTTTTAATCATTACAATGTAAGACAAATAATTTATTTATAAAAGAAGAAAATAAAAACATTAAAGCACATTATAAAAACTCAAATATCATAGAAATCTAAGAAACTAAGAGTTTGTTTGATATTATGATAACATTTTTTTTATAGTTCTTTTACTTGAAAAATATCAAAATGATATTTTTATATTTTTTTAAATTTATTTTGGACATTAATACGATTTAAAAACACATAAAAAAATTTAAAGTAAAAAAACAATTTTTTAAATATTTTTCAAACACAATTTTAAAATGTTAAAATAAACAAGCTCTAAAATATATATATATATATATATATATATATATATACACACACACACACACACACATTAAACCTTTTTATTTAAATTTGTTTGATATTGTAATAACAATGATTTTTTAAGGTTGTTTTTTCTTTGAAATATATTAAAATAATTATTTTTTAAAACATTAACATATTAAAATAATTTAAAATATATATTTTTAATTTAAAACAAAAAAAATTAAAACATTACATTTAAAAAAACTCTTTAAGAACATACAAATAAATATGAGAGGACGTAATTCCAACACCGTTTGTATTTGAAAAAAAAAATTATTATCACATCGTCATAAGCTAATAGGGCAGAATAGAGTCGACATGTGTAAAATGTGAGAGTATCTTCAAGGGAAAAATATATTTAAAGAAGCCAAATTATTAATATGGCTTGTTGAATAGTATAAATACAATAATTTTTATATTTGCACTCTAATGGAAAAAAGTCATTTAGAGAAGCCAAATTTATTTCATTATATATAATATTGATATAACTACTTATTAATAATAAATAGCTAATACAAGTACAATCAAAACCATTTTTTTCATAGAGATATATTAAATAATTTTTTATTCTTTTTATGTAAGAATAATTCTTCGATTTAGAAATGTTATTTTAGCTCTTGAATATATAGTTTTATCTTTAAAACTATAAAAATAAAGAATAAAATCTAAAAAAAATTGTGTTTTATTTTTGTTTTTTTTAGCTATCCATTGGAGTTGACATGAAATCTACCTACTGGTCAGAGCCTTGTCACTAGTGTCTCTCTCCCTCTTTTGCATCGACGACACCTAATTGCAGAGACCTCGAATCCAACAAATTAACTGACTGGTAGAGGCCTAACAACCAGCAACACCCGAAAAATTATAACAGATACCCAGAAAAATAAAAATTGAAATCGAAAAATCCCTCTCCCTTCCTCTTCCTTCCTCGTACTTACGAAAGTTCCAAATATGTCCTCTTCCGATTCGAACTCGTCCTCCGTTGACGATCCCAACCCTAACCCCAAGCCTTTGGATAACCAACTCGAAACCCTAAACCTTGAACAAGGATCCGATAGCATCATCATCCAGAACGACGACGACGAAGAAGGACGACAACAAGATCAAGGCTCCTCTTTAAATGGATCGCTGAATGTAAACAGTGACAATCACGAACAAGATGACAGAATTGGCCTCGTCAGGAATGTCGTTTGGAGACGGACGAACTCGGAGATGGAAGTGGACGTGAACGGGCCTTCCAGCCCGAGCAGTAGTGGATACGCCGGCGAGAGAGGGAGCAGTGGCGTCAGTGAGGATGATGAGATACAGGAGGTTGCAAAAGATAGCGCTCTCCATGGGGTTTTTGATTCACAAGCTGCCTGGTTGCCTGGCAAACGACATGTCGATGAGGTACTCTTTGGTTTTTCACCTTTTGTTTTCTTCGTATTAAAAGCATGGATTAGTTGTGATTATTTTAGATAACTGATCGTTAATAGATTGAACTTGGTGGAATTTACTATATCTATGCTGAAATCTGACACGTGAAACGTTGAACAAAGAGAAATTAGCCTTGAAAATTTCTTGTTTTGATATTGAGTAGCAAGTTTTCTATGCAAAATTGATTTCGGCACTGGCATTGTTGTTAAAGGAAGCTCATAGTTAAGGCTCTGGGTCTTTTTGCATGGTCTTTGTGGATGAAGATCTTTAATCTCCAATAGGGATGGGCTTTTTTTTATACCTCTAGATATATTTGTCTGGGAATGGTGCTGCTGTGATATTTTCTTTCTTTCTTTTCGTAGTTTTTACCTTTCTAGTTATGAGATAGAGCATTATAGGTGGTTTATAAGAATTGATTTTGATATGTAGACCAAAAATTAGTTTGTCTGCCGGATTCCTTAGAAATCATTATTGTAAAGAATAGTTCTACTCAAAAGTATACGCTTTTGTTAGTTTTGCTTAAGGTTTTCTCAGGTATCAGAAGATTTCATTTATGAAAAAAGGGGCGGAGTAATTATGCTTATTGGATGTTTGCAAAACTTGACTGAGATTCTTAAGCAATAATTTTATTTAAAACACATGCCTTTGAAACCATGCAACTTAAATTTGAGGATTCTCTTGATTTAAAATAGTGGGAGAAGGTTCTCATCAAAGAAGCAATAGAACATGAACCAAGGACCCACTGAATTTCACATATTCATTGAGGGATGCCTAACAGATTGTCTAAAGCTCAATGTGCAAAAGATGTGGCAGCCATTTCCCTCACATAGGCTTGCTGACTTGGTTAAAAGCATGTTTCATCTAGAGATTTTTAAATCAAGCAAAACAAACAAGCACTGGGTTTTGTGCTGTAAAGTTTATTACAAAATTTTGGAATAGGTAAAAACTTTTAAGAATATTTTTGTGTTTGTGTGGTGTTATTGTTGCACAGTTAACATGAAAAGGAAAAGGGAAAAACAAGCCATAATTATAAGCCAGTCCCTTAATAGTTTTGATCTAGTGCCTTCTATTGCGATCACTGAGGTAAGACAGTTCTTAGTTATGGAATGGACGAATGATTGAAAACTAAGCTCTAGGACAATCCTGGCTGCACCCACAGAGCTTCAGGACAGGGCTTTGACACCTTCTCCTCCGTGCACCAAGTTGCACATGCATTTGCCTATCTTTTCATGTTCAAATTGAAGTTCCAATATTGTTTTAGCCATATCAGAGTCTTGAAAAAAGCTTATTTTGTAAATTTTGCTAATGTGGTCATTTATTTGTCAAATTGAGGAGAAATTATTTTAGTATCACAACACACACAAATGGTCAAGAGATTGGTACAAAGGAAAGAAACAAAAGCACTTATCACAAGAAAAGCAAGATAGATAGATAGATAGATAGAAAGAAAGAAAAATAGTAGATAACAGGAGTCTTTAAGGACACAAGCATGTATTATGCATTGCTTAAGTCTTGGTTGTCGGTTACTAGTGAGTGATATTTACATCTTTCAATGGTTAAGCATACATCTGAAATTTCATTTCAATGGCACATGCTTATCATTTTTACCTACTGTTTGTACATGACAAAAAAAGAGGACTCCTGCGATATTACACCCTGTTTGATTAATAAATGAAGTGCAGGATGATGCTTCCATATCATGGAGGAAAAGGAAGAAGCATTTTTTTATATTGAGTCACTCTGGAAAACCAATATATTCAAGGTTTGGTGCAACTATTTCTTATTCATACTGATGCAAACGATAGTGTAATCTATCACCTATTGTTTCAGTGTTTTTAGCTTTTTGCTCAAATTCTTTTATTGACTTCCAGATATGGAGATGAGCACAAGCTGGCAGGATTTTCAGCAACACTGCAGGCCATAATTTCATTTGTGGAGAATGGGTACTGGATGAACCTGTGAACTCTCATTTTCTTTTATGACCATCCCTTGAATTCCTAACACTCTAAAGTGTATTCTTTTGAGGACTTACGATAGATTCATTCATTATTTGCTTTCCAGGGGGGATCGTGTCAAATTAGTTAGGGCAGGAAAGCACCAGGTTTGTTCATATTTTATCACTTACCCTTCAAAAAATTGTTCTTCTTCTTGATCATCTAATCAATCCTTTGTTCTCTGGGGCCTGGATCGGACAATAGAACCTTTTTTGGTCCTGCTAATGTAATATGGGCAAGCTCTTTTTGTTTTTCAATCATTAAAAAATAAAAGAATATCCTCATATTTTTTGGAGATGATTTTAAATAGCTTCAAGTTAATATGTTACTCCCAAGTTTTCATAGCAATTTCCACAATCGTGCATGGGTTTGTGGAAGCATCTTCCTGAAGCTCTCTGGTCGGTGAAAGACCGAAGAGCATCCACCTCAAACAAACCTAGTCTGTTACTTCTATCTTGTTGGAGTGGGATTTCTTAGTAGGAGCATGAGAGAAATCTACTTAATATATACCAATTTGTGAACTCTGAATGTTTTCTTTTGGGTTCAGGTGGTTTTTCTTGTAAAAGGACCAATTTACTTGGTGTGCATCAGCTGCACAGAAGAGCCATATGAATCATTGAGGGGGCAATTGGAGCTTATTTATGGTCAGGTAGCATTAATTCCGCTACTCCACTTTTCTGTGTGCTGACTTTCCAATCATGTTCTTACATTTTTTTAAATGGATAAAAAACTCCTCTCCTGATCTTCATATTTTCTCATGTTGTTCTAAATGATGCAGATGATTCTTATTTTAACAAAATCAGTTAATAGATGTTTTGAGAAAAATCCGAAGTTTGATATGACTCCATTGCTTGGAGGAACGGATGTTGTCTTCTCATCTCTCATCCATTCATTTAGTTGGTTTGTTCTCTTTCCCTTTTCTCATGGCTCCTTTTGCTGGTGTTGAAAAATAGAATTATGTCTGCTTTTTATGGTTGGAGATCTTTTTTTGCTTGCTTTGTTGATTTTGTGCGGGTCTTTAAATTGCTGAAGCAAAACAGTGGATCTCATGGATGCAAGTTTACTAATTAAGATCTCTCAGCTTTAATCCCCATACCCAAAAGAAAAGATATACTGTTGTAGATTGTGTATGACCAATGTGACAGAACTGGATATCATTCTCTTGGTTCCTTGTAATAAATGTGATTTAGGCTAAATATTGTTCTTATAAAAAACTTTCTTATTATACCTTCCAAAAATACCTTCATAATAAAAAGTTTAAATTTCTCTCAGAAGTTACGATTTATGCTTGTTCTGTTATTTTTATAGACGATGCTGACAAATTATAATATGTAATGAATAATTAAGGAACAAACAAAGAGATTTGGTGGCCAACTGACTGGATTGACAAGTAACTATCCAAAAATCTAAAACCCACCTATTCAGGTCAGTTTGGGTAGATGTCCAGAAGGTTCTGTTTCCATCTCTGGTAACCAGCAAAGCAGTGGCCTTAGTTGAACTATCTTATCGATTTTAGGTTGACAATATTTCTAGGTTCTTGAACTATGATAGAGGTTTTGTTCCACATTATTTTTCCTTGCCATTGACAATCAGCGAGTTGAAATGCTTATTTCCATTTTCTTCCTCTTTACAAGAATGTAATTATCTGCCATTTTCTTGTTTGTTCTTGTTGAATTATTTAACTGGTTTTCATTTCCTCTTGTTGTGAAATGAGATGCAAAGTGCATGTCTTTGTACCCCTATTTTAAATTGGATGGTGCTGGATTTTTTGCTTTTTTCTTGTCAGGAATCCAGCAACATTTCTCCATGCATACACTTGTCTTCCCCTTGCTTATGGAACGAGGCAAGCTGCAGGTGCTATACTCCATGATGTTGCTGATTCTGGTGTCCTCTTTGCAATATTAATGTGCAAACACAAAGTAAATACCTGCTCTTTCCCCCATTCTTCTTGTTTTCCCCCTTTTTTGGCGTTAAGAAACATCTATCTCTTAAAAAATGCATTTATTTTCTAGTTTGAATTTTCTTTCGTTGCTATAGCACTTTATTACTTGAGGCTTAATTGCAGGTTGTTAGTCTTGTTGGCGCTCAAAAAGCTTCTCTTCATCCTGATGATATGCTGCTACTTTCAAACTTCATAATGTCTTCAGAATCATTTCGGCAAGTAAAATTGACTTTCATTAGACTTCTGTCATTCCATTCCTTTCTCTCTCTGTTGAGAAATCTTTTAGTCTCTTGTTGAGAACTTGCTACGGGCATTTTGATGGTGCAAAATGACTTTCGATTTTTTGAGAGGCTAGTACCTCTGTTTATAACAATTGAATCTCTTCTTGTTATGGGTGGTTCAATTGCTCTGAAATCAGCATTGCCACATTTGAGCCCAAAGAGGTCAATGAGCTTCCAAGTTCCAAGTCCTTTCTCACCAGTACTTTTATTTCTATCTTAACCTAGGGATGGCATTTCCAGGTTCTTACCAGAGAGAATGCACGGGTCACAATAATTAAAAACAGAAAGAGTTCTCTCTCATTAGTGCTTGTTATTTGTGTCTTAATTTGGTTGGCATTTCCAAGTTCTCTCTTGAGATTCTGGCTGACATGTTCTTATAACTTTATGCAGGACATCTGAATCTTTCTCGCCAATTTGCCTGCCAAGATATAACCCAATGGCATTTTTGTATGCTTATGTCCATTATCTTGATGTGAGAGAAATTTGGTTTAATAGCATTTCTTCTTGAGCACATTCAATTTCATACTCCTGTTTTTCTGGACAGTGATTGTAGTTGACAATCGATGTATACAATTTTTTGGTCCACATTAAATAATGTGTTTGTACTTCTAATTGCTGTCACATTTAATAGAAATTGGCATGACCTTAGTCTTGTTGCAGGTTGACACATACTTGATGTTGCTTACCACTAGTTCGGATGCCTTTTATCATCTTAAGGATTGCAGGTAAGCAATTGACTCTATGATCTATAAGATAAGTGGAGGGAAATTGTGCTTATTTAGGTAATTGCCCCATGAGAATTGCTGATAGAGGAGAAAAATGACATGTTGTTTCTCTCTGTAAGAGGGATTTCAGAATAAGTGAAGAGATGTCTTGGTGTACTAACTACTTTTTTTCCCACATGATCAAAATCTATGTGATATATAAAAAATAGCCTAAAATGTAACTTTTTTTGGACAAAAAGTCAAACTTATGCATTATTCAATAAATTCCCAAAGCATCAACTTAAGTGATAACCAGAGCTACATTGTATTGTCTCCTTATGTCTGAACCTTTGTTGTATATTTTTCACCATAAATTACATGTGCAGGATTTTCTTATACTAAACCCCAATTAATTAAATTAATCGTGGCTTAGATTTTATTGTTAATACAAGGTTAAATGCCCATTGCAAGTGAGTAGTCAGTGTTAAAATAAGGAAACAAATAATCCCGCTATTGTCAAGTAAAGTCATTACTGTTTCATCACTTTTCTTCGCTTAGTGTTGAAATCACATTCAGATCAGTAAAATTTCGCATCTTGTAACTTTAATATTTCCAACACTGTTAGGAAATTATCTTACAAGCACGAAGGTGTTTAGAATTCAAAATTACCTCGCAGTTTCTATCTGATTTTCAGCATGCAATAAGAGTGTATTAGGAGTCAGTTTTATTACCCAATACGCTTTTAATGAAATTAAATCTTAGTTATCATGGGGTGAATGATTATTTTAGTTTTGCATTCTCATTCTATTTTGTATTAATTTTTTTGACAAATTTTATAGGATTCGTATCGAAATGGTTCTTTTGAAATCAAATGTTCTTAGCGAAGTTCAGAGGTCCATGCTGGATGGTGAGATGCATGTTGAGGATTTGCCTGGTGATCCATTGTCTCGTTTTGGATCTGCTTCTCATTTAGGGGAGCATCAGGAACCTACTGATTCTCCTGGGAGATTTAGGGAACCATTTGCTGGGATTGGTGGTCCTGCTGGACTTTGGCATTTCATATATCGAAGTATCTATCTGGAGCAATATGTATCTTCTGAGTTTTCAGCACCAATTAATAGCCCACAACAGCAGAAAAGGTAATGCTGCTGAATCTTCAGGTCTTTTTGTTGAAAGAAATTTAAAATGCCCTCCATGGTGGACCTTGTTCTGGCCTTCTGCTATCAGTTCAATACTAAAATCCTCTTTTGCAGATTGTACAGGGCTTACCAGAAAATTTATGCTTCAATGCACGATAATGGCAACGGGCCCCACAAAACACAGTTTAGAAGAGATGAGAATTATGGTAAAGCATGTTTTATATATGGTTTTTTTTTTTTTTAATATCAGATCCAAATAGTACAAAATATAGCAACGTTTGTATTTATATGCTCCATAGTTTATGAAGTTATGGAAGATCCATTAGTATGCATTTATCTATAGTAAGCACAAATGAAGAAATTGTTGTCTTGTTAGACATGCTTTTAAATATCCATTCTGCGTATATGTATTCCTTCAAGTTGATGGGGGTTGTAGATTTATGGATCAATTAGAATTTGAATAGCCATGCTAAATATCTTGCAAATGTCATTTTTATTGTTCTGATTGATGATTGATATTTTGTTTAACAAACCTCATTTTTTGCTGTCTGATTACTTTCATGGTGGAATTGTCTCTGCTTTGTGTGACAGTTCTCCTCTGTTGGGTCACCCCAGATTTTGAGCTTTATGCGGCATTTGATCCACTTGCAGACAAGGTTTGACATTTGCCCATGCATGTTTAAGTTTTTCCTTTATATTCTAAAAACTGCGGACGACTGACCCTGAGACAAGAATCCTTAGGCCTATGCAACCATATCACTTTGGCTAGCTCATTGGACTCTATAAATTATAATCTTCTATCGAACAAGATATTTCTTGGGCACACCAGATAAGCTTCCAGGATCATTAATTATGAAGGCCTGAAAGCCAAGCTCGTTATTGTTTTGATGTCATATTTTGATGTCCTTGTAATTTGGAGGGTGACCTGTTCTCCAACTCCAAATTGATCTCGTTTTTTCATTATTATATTCTTGTTTTGTTCGTGTAATTATGTGGTCTTTGCATTTGATCAGACTAGATCATTCTGCATGCTGCTTCTCTTAAAATAACTCTGCGAATGGATTGCATGGTCCTTCTTGGTATCTTTTTGGCCCAATCTGGATGTAATGCATGCTGACATTTTAATTGTATTGAATTTGCAGGGTTTGGCAATAAAGACTTGCAACAGGGTCTGTCAATGGGTGAAAGATGTTGAAAATGAGATATTTTTGCTGGGAGCAAGTCCCTTTTCATGGTGACCCCAAAAATATTTTGTAACACGGTTTGTTTTTAATAAAATCCCACATTTAATTTCTGTCAATCTCACGTTTAAGTTAAGCATGCCACTAGTTTACCAACAATCTGTTTCCTTTACTTTCTGAAGGTTTGCATGCAATTGCATCCTCGTGTTGTCACCAGAAATTGTAGCAGTCCTTTGCAATATCAAATCGAGGCTTCCAGAGTACTCTTCCTCTTTTTTCTTCTTTTTCAAGTCGAGGCTTCCAGAGTATTCTTGTTGTTTGTTTGTTTCAACGTAGAAGTCGAGGAAAGGCGATTAGTTGTGAACACTTGGACCTGATTGGATGACTCCCGTCTGTAAATCTGCCGCTGGGTGCTATCAGGACATCTACATTCAGATTGCAGGTCAAAGCTAATCCCCGATTAAATATAAAATAAAATTGTAGATCCCCCCCCCCCCCCCCCCCTATTTATCCATTTATCAGCACAACAATATAATTGTCAATTATATAACACGATATTACGTAGAGGTTTCCATTTCGTTTATCTAGTTATAAACACACATGCATGTTAGGTAGGCTCTTTGGGTTTTTCATGATAACAAGTGTTTATGTTGATTGCTGACGATTTGATCTAGGTTACGAAATTTCACTAGGCAAGGATCTTCGCTGAAATCTGATCAATTCAATTTGTTATTTTTTTTATCTTGAATTATGTTTAAAATAAAATCATTTTTTTATTAAGTTATTTGTATTTGAAAAAATTATTGGTTATTTGTGCTGTACTGGAACTAGTTAAGTTAATGTGGTCTTGTTGAGGAAATTATCATAGTTTAATTTTGAAATTGCACCAAGTAAAAAGTTATGAGAAATTTCAAAATAAACTTGTTTTAATGGTTTAATATTTTATATGATATGATCAAAATATTGTTTTTTTTTTTTTTGTCAAGAAATAAATCATAAAGCTTATTTTTAATTATCCAAGACTAATGAACATCCAGAAATCCTCTACTCCAAGAAAAAAAAATCAAAGCTGAGCCTTATATAAAGGAACATCAAGATCATAGCCTCACCTACCCTATTTCATCCTCGACAAAATGTATGCCAAAAATCTCCTCTATCAATCTGTTCTTTTCATTACACACCACGTGCTAATTAGTAGTTAGTTATTAATAGAATTTAGGGGCAAGCAAATCTGTCGAAATGAAGTGAGACCAGTTTTGCTTCAGCAATAATACTCCTCGCCACCAGGAAATGCAGTGGCAACCTTGTCCTTTATGGTCAAAAGAATAGTGAAGTGATGTGAAAAAGTCAGGAGCGTGCTGCTCAAGCAAAGCCTCCACTCCACTTAAACGACACCACCCCCCAAAGCAATGCCACGTCAGCACTCCATCGATTTACGCTACGTTTTTTTCTCCCGGTTCTGCTTGAAGTCGGCCCAAACAAGCCGGGCACACGTGATTGGACCTGGATGGGGCCCAGAAGAACTGGCATGATTACTTTCCTGTGCGAAAAAGCAATGGCTCGAGGAGGGGAAAAGGAGACAGGAACCCTCCATCCACCCCACATGACAAGGGAGGAGGAAAAAAACCAAAAAAAATGGCAATAATAATAGAAAGTAATTGAGAAAAGAGGGAGACAAAGTGGAAGGATGTTAATCCCATCATCACCTAAAGTTTAGAAAGAAAATATATTAGCCATTTGACTCTGCCACATCCCATCATATACAATCGATTTGTACTTATATGGAGGAGAGTGGTTTTAATGGAAAGCATGGACTGTATTATTTATGTGCCAATAAATAAAGTAAAATAAATAATTGTCTGTCCGGTCGTCGTGCTGCTGTTTGTATTTTAGTCTTGGCATGGAGCACTCAAATGACCGTTAATTTATCCAATCAACCAGCAACACCTTCAAACCATTTTCAATAGCAAAAACTTTGTAGTTTATTAAAAATGTAGCTTATTGAATATGCAAAAAATCTGATAATATAAATATTATTAGTAAAAAAAAACTTCAGAAGTAAAATATAACAAGATTTTCAAAACTTGAACTTAACTCGTATCAAGATTAAATTGTTTGCTGTAATTTATAACTAAGTTTTCCGGTAATTCGTTGAGCTCAAATTATATCCAATAAATAAAAATTATTAATATAAATTCAATTCATAGATATATGTTATATTTATATATATACAAAAGAAACTTAGCCCAATTCAATTCATAGATATATGCTATATTTATATATATAGGTTAAGATCATTTTTTACAGTATTTTTTGTTTAAAAATATATTAAAATAATATTTTTATTTTACTTTTTAAAAATTATTTAAAAACACAAAATTTTAAAAAAATTAAAAAAAACTTTTAAAACACAATATTAAACAATCACTAAATGAATGAGCACCCATATAATCACCGAGCTGATGATTCATTAATGCTTCAAAAAGTCATTAGGGTGATTGTAGATAGCAAATCTTTAGGGTCAGTTGGCTCTTATAGAATTAGTAGAATTAAATACATGTGGTGTCTATATTAATTGTAGATAGCAACGATGATTAATACAGTTTTTAATGGCTCTCCACAATCATCAAAAAGTCATTATTCTTGATGAAAGTTAATTGTCGAATATCTTGCTATAAAAAAGAAAAGCAATAGTTATCAGCACACAATATTGACTTAAGGATCGATTTAAATTTTTTTCTTCGCATTTTTACAACAGTTTCATCTTTCCATATCAATATACGCTATGCATAACCTTTATTCTCGGGTAAGAGATGACTTGAATTTCTGCATTATATCCGACACAATCGTGGAACTGCCAAACATTCTTATCACTGGAACAACTAAATATGAAGAAGCACTTTCAGGGTTCAGTGGGAAATCATCTGGCTGGTAGCCGTAGATGATCTGGGAAATCAAGGGACGGCATTCTTTTTTCCAAAATATCATCAAATGTTCGCATGGCAGCTGCTGATCTGTCCTCAAGTATGCCTGCTTTCCCGCCAGCTATCATAGATCTCAATTTTCAAGGAAAATTGTTGTCAAATAAAGGATGGAAGCTATGCTTGTCTACCAAACTGAATCGAGAAATGTCCCAGCTGTGAGACAAAAAAAGTATGCCATCCCTCAAATTTTACATAATCATACTTGCGAGCGAGGATCCAACATTGTTCTTAAAGCCCCCGAAAAAAGTTCTTAGAGCCCTTTATATCAATAAAATGCTTTCGTGACACGAAAAGACAACATGCACCACAGAGACATGTAAAACGTGCACTTGAGGTCTTGTACTAATGGGGCAGGGACTTGTTCTTTATTTTTGTGCCCGAGTTCGAGTTTTTGTGTGTATGTCTGTCACCCCCGCGATGCTTTACTTGTTCATTGGGCTTGCAGAGTGTTCAGTGAATCCGGAGATCAATTATGATGTGCGTAAGCTGATTCGGACACCTCAATTATAAAAAAAAAAAAAGACATGTAAAACGTTGCAAGCCTACTACAAATGAGATGACACTACTCAAAAAGAAGCTCATGAAACCAGTTCATACGAGATCAGACCAAATAAGAAACTTCAGCTGCTTGAACATATGAAATCTTTTTGCCTCCATTTACTTTATATTTCTTGGTTTACTTTATATTTCTTGGTTCTATTGAAGGGCCTCTACCCAACTATGCTACTCAAGTCATCACCATAAAGGCTGTTTTGAACCAAAAGAAGAGACACAAAGCAGGAGGGTAATCCATGAAGGAAGCCCCTGGCCTAGTTTTCAAGCTAGCTGGCAAATCAGCAATTTCGTTGATGAACTACTTACACAATAACTCTTGTTTTCAATGTTTGCATTTTATTTACCTTATCACAGTCAACGATTTACTAAGATTGGTCATTTCACTTCAAATATTTCTGAGAAATTCATGACATTAATGGACCATTTAACTTCAATACAATACAATCGAGTTCACATCATTATACAATTGTACATTAAGAAATGGGAATTTTAAATCAATTTAGCATTCCATGCACCAACCTATAAAATAGAGACTCAAAATCACCCAGCTTCACTTCATTAAGTATAAAAAATGCACCATACACATCTTGTGCTACACTAACACCAAGAAATACAAACAACAAAGAAATAAAAGATGATTTGTAGACCAAAACTATTCGTGAAGGCATATCAAAAGCAAGGGGAAAAAAAGCAAGAAAACATCTTGTCAAGAAAGATACTCATGTTGTAGCAAGACTGCAAATGAAAATATTGAGCCTAACATGAAACTACTTTCCCATAACCAAGAAAAATAGAGTAAAAAAGGCATTAACAAAATATTAATTGGTTAAAACTCATTCTATAAAAGAGGATTTTGTTAAGGCTTGCTCTTAACAAATTATTGTTGGTTAAATAGAATTTGAAGAGGGAATGGAGAGAAAAGAAGAATAGCATATTAAGAAAGAATAGAGGAGGGAAAGAGAATAGCAGATAGTCTAGAAAATTTATTGATTCTCATTATTACTTCCAAGTCTCCTACATTTCTCTTTATATACAATGAATTCCCATTCTTTATGTCAATTAACCACTCCTAACATATTACAACTACTAACGAACAATTGTTATTGTTGAGATAATGAAGTTATTTTGTTTTATTATTTATTAAGGGTAGGTTAAAGTAATCTATTGAGTATTAATGTTATTATTAATGAAGCCCTGCCCTCCTCTTTTGTTTTTTATTTTCTTTTTCAGTTTGTTTTTATTGTTTAACATGGTATCATAACACAATTTAATCTCAAGCGCAACTTTCGTTGTTCTCTTTTATTTAGAGTGACCGTATAATTTGTCTGGTTTCTGTAATCTGGTATCCCGTCTTCCCTTTAGTTTTTGTAATTTGGTATATTGTTTTCCCTTCAGTTTCTGCAATTTAGTATTTTGTTTTCCTTTAGTGCATTTTGTTTTTTCTTCGTTTTGTTCATTATGGCTGCTGAAAGAGATGATTCACTTTAGTTAGTGAGCGTGAGGTTGGATGGAAAGAATTATTCATATTGGAGTTATGTGATAAGAATTTTTTGTAAGGGTACAAGAATATAGGGTTATGTTAGTGGAACTTCTATAAAACCTAAGAATACTATGAAGGTTATGCTGATTTGATAGATATGTAAGAAGCAAACGATGCGAAAATTATTATTTGGATTAACAATTTTATTGAGCATTCCATATGTACACAATTGTTAAAGTATGAAACAACAAAAGAAGTTTGGGCTTTTCTGCAAAGGTTATTCACTCAATCAAATTTTACAAAGTTGTGTCAGTTGGAGAACGATATATGAACTCTTCACTAGAAGAATATGAGTATTCAAGAGTTTTATTCTTCCATGACAAACCTTAGGGTCAATTGGCTCTTATAGAATTAGTAGAATTAAAGACATGCGATGTCTATATTGATTGTAGATAGCAACGATGATTAATACAGTTTTTAATGGCACTCCACAATCATTTTGAAGGGCTCAGGTGTTCAATTTTGCATCGTTCTCCACTTCCCTTTGTTAATTCAGTTGTCAGTGAGTTATTGGCTGAAGAAATACATATTTATTATTCTTATAAAAAAATTCTCTCTGATTCTTTTTTTTTTGTGGCACCTTCTAAACTACTCTACGGTAATAAGAATAAGCCTTACACAAGGATTGCCTTCGACGATTGCAATTTTTGTAAGTCGAAAGTTCATTGGAAGTCTCAGTGTCCTAAACTGGGATAAAAAAATCAAGCATGGATATCTGGCAATCAATCATAACCTAATGCTCATAGACCACTTCAGGGTTACAAACCACCACACTATAATAATGTAGCAATAGCCTCATCTGGTTTCTTAATCGACCATAGCACTCTAGCTTAACAGTGTCAAAGGTTTCTCTCCTCAAAACCACAAACAATGTTTGCTTATGTTTTCATAGGTCAATTGCTCTATAGATTTTCAGGTATGTCAGATTCTGAATGAGTTTTGGATTCTAACGCTTCATATGATATTTCTCCATATTCTTCATCTTTTATGTTTGTCTCTTCCTTTCTTTATTAATCTCATAACTATTCATGACACTATTATGCCCTTAATAGGTGTTAGTTTATTATCACACCTCACGTGTCTCTCATTAATGTCTATTGCATTCCAAACCTTATATTTTATCTTGTTTTTGTTGGTAAAATATGTGATTATGGTGATTATTTACTCATATTTTTCTTTTCTTTTTTTTCTTTGCAAGATCTATAGTCTTAGGTGGTGATTAAGACAGGTTGTAGGGAGAAGGGACTATATATTTTAAATGAGTAAAAATTGTCAACTACTATTGCTGCTGCTATTACTAGTAGTGTTGATTTGTCTTCTTTTATATAGATTCATTAATATTCTAGTTTTTATTTATGACATTCTCATCTAGGATATTTTTCCCCTTCTCGTTTTAGAATTTTTAGCATCCATGAGAGCCTTAGGAAACTTACAAAATTGTGATATTTTTTTATTGTAGTGGATGTAAATTAGCAAATTTTTCCATTATAGCTTTTAATCAAAGTATTTCTATTTCATTTTTTCCATTTAATTTTATCCATTCTTATGTGTGTAGACTTTATGTTGTTATCACAAAAAGAAGGTCTCGATATTATGTTTCTTTTATTGATGATTATACGCATTATTGCCGGGTTTATTTAATGAAATATCATTTTAAATTCCTTTAGATATATACAACTCTTGTCAAAACTCAACATTCTACTGTTATCAAATGTCTTAGGTGTGATCTAGGTGAGAAATACACTTCTAATAAATCTCATGAGTTGCCTACCTTAGATGGAATTGTTCACCAAATTTCATTTAAAAATACTCCTAAGAAAAATGGCATTGCTAAAAGAAAACATAGATACATTGTTGAAACTGCTTGCTCTCTCTTGTTGTCCATTCTCATAGCTTGACTAGATCTAATCTTATTTTTAATGATTTAAAAAAAAAACGTTTTGATAGTTTATCATCTCATGTTCTTAGTACCTCAAATACCATTTTTCATGTTTGACCAATTTGTATTGATCATTCTGCAAGTAATGACATGTTACTCTCTAACACGTCTAAAACATTATTCTCCTCTATTGTCTCTCCTACTTCGTCTAAGATTGTGGATCCACCTCTGCATCAATCCATATATATTTGTAAGTCCACACAATTAACAAACTTTGTTTATTCTTGTTATTCTTTGTCATTTACTTTTTTTAGCTTCTGTTCATTGTCTCTTTAAGCCTTGTTCTTATAAAAAGGCAAGATCTTGTATGGTAGCAAGCTATAGATGAAGAACTTTCAGCTTTGTATAAAACAAGTACTTGAGATTTGGTTCATTTATCTCCTAATAAGAGTTTTGTTGGTTGTTATTCAGTGTATAAGACCAAGAATCATTTTGATGGATTTATTGAGCGATACAAAGCTAGGTTGGTTGCAAAAGAACACTCTCAATAATATAGTATGAATAATGAGGAGTCATTTGCTCTAGTTGCTAAAATGACTACCATTTGTACTCTTATTAAAGTAGTTTCAGTTTGTCAGTGATATATCTTTCAACTTGATGTTAAAAATAATTTCTTGAATGCAGTTTTTCAAGAAAAAAAATTATATGGCTCCCCCTCCTAGTGTTTCACATGATTTGGGGTATGTTTACAAGCTGAAAAAAAGATTATGTGGTCTCAAAAAAGCTCCTCATGCTTGGTTTGAGAAATTCTATATTGTGATCACTTTTCTTGTATTTGTTTTCTAGTAGTCATGATTATGCTCTTTTTATTAAGAACATTAATGTAGGTCATGTCATTCTATCTTTATATATTGATGACATGGTTTTTACTAATGATGACATTGATGGTATTTTATTTTTGAAGACAAAGTTAGTTAATCAATTTGGACTGAAAGATTTGGGTTCTCTATGATACTTTTTAGGTATTGAGGTAGCCTAGTCACCTTAAGGTTATATTTTCTCAGTTAAAATATATTGCAAATATTTTTGTAGATACTCTCATTGAGGTTAATTCTTGATATTCTCTTTTTCATGAATTATTTTTTCCAGATCCTACTCTATATCATACTATTGTTGGGACATTGGTATATCTCATAATTACTCATCCAGACTTTGTATATGTTGTTCATGTTGGTAGTTAGTTTATTTTTTGTCCTACTTCTATTCATTGAGCAATTGTTCTTTATATTTTATGATATTTTTGAGTAGTTATTCTACTACTTAACTTGTTATTCATTAACTATGTTTGGTTTCATGCCAACACAAATCATGTGGAACTACTTGAGATGAGTATGAGGACCTTTTTCGATAAGTCCATTGAATGTTGGTAGCAAATGTATAAAGTCAGATTTGAGTTCAAAGTTGACATTATTGTCGATGCGTATGCATAATGTCATGCAATTGTCATGGTATTGACACGATCTTCCTTTCGTTACCTGCATAAAGTGTTTTCTATTTCGAGATTTACCTGCAATTGACTCTGATTAGTAAAACGGGTTACAGGCATAAATAGTTAAGAAAACTCAAAAGAAATTGACCACACATAGATTGAAAGCAGTGTAAATTGAACAAAAATTTTACGCTAGAAAACAAGAATTGCCTAACAACCCTAGAAAATAACGGAATTTGGCCTCAATAAGGTAGGTCTAAAAGCTATAGGCTACCAGTCTTGTTTAGAATGTTGTTTCCCTTCAGGAAACAAAAGGCGAGAACCTAATAACCAAAAAAATTGATTAAAATAGTACCACAAACAAAATGTCCTCTTTATTTTCAACCAAATAAATAGCAATCACAATAACATAAGAATCAACTAAAATCACTTCCCCAACAACGATGCCAAAATTTATTACAGTGACGCGATTGCACAAATTAACTTAGATTAAAACACATAAGATGGTATAAAGCAAGCAAGGGATTGATCCCATGAGGAATGTTTAGTTCAGATTTTCATACAATTAAGGGGATTTGGTTGGTGATTATCTAGACTAAGGCAGAATTAAATAATCAAGCAAATTAAATAAAACTGAAATTTATCAAGATAACAAACTTTGGTCACAAGTAAGCATCCGTCTACAGAAATTAGAATCGATTCTTGAAATGAAACTTCAATTTAGATTATGATTTTTTATCTTTTCCTAATGCTAGTTAGTTAATAAATCTGTTGTATAACTAGCAATGAACCAACAAACGATCACACTGTCCACACTAATGATTTAATTTAGTGGCAACCTTAAAAACTAGATAAATTGATTTGTCTATATAACAGACTTTCTACGATTCATGTTAATTTGTTCAAATGTTCTACTTAAGATTAATAATATAAATCTGCCAAAATTATTAAGCTCAATTATTTAACAAGTTTATATACCACAACTCTGATTTTGATAGCAAACTTAGCAATAGATTGTTCACAATAACAACTTAGAGACTGCTATAGTAATTAAGATAAACAATCATAGGAAATATATGTAGGAAAACAAACATTTGCATTCATCATATAAACTGAAAATAAATGGAAGAATAAGTCTTAAAGTTCTGGAAATCTTAAGATGTGAGCAAGTGATGGCATTAATAGTGGTTGAGCAAAACACGAGTGATGTAAGGATAATTTATTTTTATCGCTAACTAATTTTTGCAGGTATTATCATGTCAAATCAAGATAACACATTGCCTCCTCCCGAGGATGAGCTTAAGTTTCAAATTTAAATCATTACAAAGATTATAGAGAGGATGAATTTTGTGATGGGAAATGTTTATGATAGACTTGATAGGGTGGAGAAACATGGTAACAAAGCTAGTACAAGTATATATGATGCAAGGAAGGTTTGTGTTGAACCAAAATCAAACAATGTCAAAAGGGATGAAAAACCAATATGAGATGATTATGAGGCTTTTAAGGAGGATGTTAATGATATTGGTGATGAAGGTTTTGGGGATGAGACCATAGGTCATAATTAAAGTTTTTGGCAACCTAGAAACCGAAGGGAATTTGGGAATAGAACTAGAGGTCAATTCAAACAAAGAGGAAACATTTGTAATTTTAGAGGACATTATGATGTAGATGGTAATTTGGATGCTATCAAACTAAAAATACATATTTTTCTAGGTAAGAATGATCCTGAAGTGTATTTAGAGTGGGAGAAAAAAGTTGATTGGATTTTTTATTGTCATGACTATTCGGAGGCGAATAAGGTAAAATTGGTAGTCATTGAATTCGTAGAGTATACACTTATTTGATGGGATCAAAATATGATTACTAGGAGTGGAGAAAGACCGATAACATCATGGGAGGAGATGAAAGTGTTGATGAAAAGTCAATTTATGCCTAACCATTATTATAGAGATTTGTATTTGAAACTACAGGGTTTGAATCAAGGTTCTAAGTTCTTTGGATTTTTTACTACCATAACTATTCAGAGGTGAAGAAGATGAAATTGGTAGTAATTGAATTCATAGAGTACACACTGATTTCATGGGATCAAAATGTGACTAGGAGGAGGAGGAGCGGAGAAAGGCCGGTAATGTGTGGGAGGAGATGAAAGTGTTGATGAGAAGACAATTTATGTTTAACCACTATTATGGAGATTACTGCAGGATTTGAATTAGGATTCTAAGTTCATGGATGAGTATTTCAAAGAGATGAAGATCACAATGATTTGGGTCAATGTGATTGAGTATAGCAAAGCTACAATGACTAGATTTCTTAATGGGTTGAATAGAGACATTGCAAATGTTATAAAGTTATAGTATTATGTGGGGTTGGAGGACATAGTCTATATGCAATAAAGGTGGAGAGGCAAATAAAAAGAAGGGGCACCACACATTTTCAGACAACTTCGACTTCATCTTCCTCAATATAGAGGTTGAATCTTAAGAGAGAAGGGGTTGTCCAACCAAAGCCTTATATGCATGCAGGGGCCAAACCACCTAAGGCTGGAAAGGATGTTCATATGGATGGAAAAGGTAAATATGAATCTTAACCTACTTGTGACAAAGATTTTAAATGCTTTAAGTGTTTAGAGAAGGGGCACATTACATCTCAATGTACAAACCAAAGAGTTATGCTTACAAGAAATAATGGTGAGATTGAATCTAAAAGTGACAAATCTGAAAGTGAAGAGATACCACCTTTGGAGGATATTAGTGATAAGGAGATTGCATATCCTGTTGAGATGGAGGCTTTAGTTATAAGACGTGTGATGAATATGCAAATCAAAGAAGAGGATGTAGAACAACAAGAAAACTATTTCACACTCAATGTCACATACAAAACAAAGTGTGTGATATGATAATCAATGGTGGTAGTTGTTCTAATATAGCTAGTGATACTATTGTGAAGAAATTGAATTTGATTTGCATTAAGCATCCAAGGCCTTATAAATCGTAATGGCTGGATGAATATGGTGAAGTGAAGGTTACTAAGTAAGTGTTGATTGTGTTTTCTATTTGAAATTATTCTAAAGAGGTTATGTGTGATGTAGTCCCAATGCATGCTAGTAACTTACTATTGGGGTGTCCATGGCAGATCGATCGGAAGACGATTCATGTTGGGTTTAGAAATAAGTTCACTATTGAAATAATGATAAAACCATGACTTTTATACCTTTATCTCCAAAACAAGTTTATGATAATCAAATAAAATTAAAAAGGGAATGCGATTATGGGAATAGTAAAAATTCACATGAGGACAATGGTGAGAGAAGACGATGATTCAACTAAATCTAAATCATTAATTAAACTGGTTGAGAGTGAAGGTAAAACCCGAGGAGTGAAGAAAATAAGTTTGTGTGATGATAATAGCGTGGAAAAACTAAAGAAACAACCAAATTTTATGCAAAATGTTCTCAAATAAAATATGTGTTTTTCACTAACAAGCTGATTATCTTACTTTTGTATAAATAGGCTTATTCAAGCACTAACAATCGTGATTCTATTGCTCTTAGTGTGATTGTTTCTTTATTGCATGAGTATTATGATGTATTTCCTAGAGATATCCCTAGTGGATTACTGCCAAAAAAAGGGTGCAAACAAGTTTTATTTTCAGTCATGTGATTGGGTTTAGGTGCATAAGGGCGAGGAGATGTGCCTTTTCAAATCTTGGAAAGGATAAATGACAATGCATATAAGTTTATTTGTTAAGTAAGTATGGTGTTAGTGTTACCTTTAATGTTATGATCTTACTTTGTTTGATGTAGGGGATAATGATTTAAGGTCTAATTCTTTTAAAGAGCAAGGATGATAAGGACCAACCCAACACCAAATGTGATCACATAAATGACTCAACAGTGGTTCCAAGTGGGCCTATTACAAGAGTCAGGACAAACAGACTTAAAGAGACATTAAACATGTTAGTTCAAAGCACATGTGTTGCGATGTCGCGGTCGCACAAATTAATTACCCTAGCTTCAAACACACAAGATAGTATAGAGCAAGCAAGAGGTCGATCCCACGAGGAAGTTTCAAGTCAGATTTTTATGTTGTACGTTATGTGATTGGGGGGGTTTGGTTTGTGATTATCTAAACTATGGCAGCAATTAAACTAGCAAACAAAATCAATTAAAACCGAAACTTATCAAGAAAACAAACATTGGTCACAAGCATACATCCACCTACGGAAACTAGAACCGATCCTTGAAACAAAAAATTGCAGTTTATGTTTTGAAATTTTATCTTTTCTTAACGTGATTAATTAACGGATCCGCCGTATAACTAATCCTAACCAACAAACAATCAAAGTGTCCGCACTAATGATTCAATTTAATGGTAGCTTTAAGAACTAGATAATTTCATCAAGATTAACATACAAGTTGTCCGCAACTTGTGTCAATTTATTCAAATGTTCTCCCTAAGTTCAATAATATAGTTCCGCCACAATTATCAAGCTTAGTTACTTCACAAGTTCATATATCACAACTCCGGTTTTGATATTAAACTTAGCAATAGATTGTTCACAACAATAACTTAGAGTCCGCTCTAGCAATCATCAACAACAATCATAGGAAATATGCATAGGAAAACAATCATACTCATTCATAACATAAACTGAAAATAGAAGGAAGAATAAATCTCACGGTTCTTGAAATCCGAAGGTTTTTGTGTCCTTGCAACCAAGAAAAGAGTTTAGCCTTGCATAACTATTGAACAACTACTTCTAAAGATTGAAGAGAGCATGATTTTTTTTGGGTTTGTAGAGGAGAGAATTTTTGTTTATTCTCTGCTGGATGCCGCATCTTCTGCTCTCCCTCTCTTTTCTTTGCTAAGAAACCCTAGTCTCTATTTTACAAAATAGTCCTTCCTTAAGTTGACAGTTTACATTTTAGTACTTCAATAACTATTTTTCCTAAAAAGGAGAAATAACCTTGCATGAAATCTTCAAACTCTGACTTAGAGGAGCTAAATTGCTGATATAAAAACTTGGATGTCGGTTTAGATGCTTCAGAATGTAATTTGGACTCGTTTCTTCACGAAACCTGTTTGCTGGCAGAATTCAGTTGTCATCTTTGGAAAATCATATCCCCCTCATATGACATCGTTTTTGTCTGAAATGTGGAGCGTGGATAGGTCTTTGAATTAGGAATCCAATAAAACTGATTTTGCATCAATTGGACTTCTATAGCTCCAGATATTAAATTTTGAATGGCCAAAGGTCAACACTGGCAGAATGCGAGATTTGACTTTGCAGGATGTGATTTCCATGATCTTTCTCCTTTTATTTTTCTTGCATTACATTTTCAGAAAGGTATGGATGTTAGCTTTTTAGTTCCACTGGAGTCACTTCATTTCGATCTCTAGAACTCACGCTCTGCACAAAACATCGACTGAACGTCAAATCTACCAATTACCTCCAATTTACTCCTTTTTGCATCTTTCATCCAAAAATGCCTTCAAAACATAAAACAAAGAATATCAAGGCATTTTATATATAAAACATGGATAAAACATTAGGTAGATATGGGTGAAACTATCGAATAATATGGTTACATCAACATGCAGTAGGATGAATCTAGAAGGAAAAAGGACACTTATGTAGCTTAAAAGACAGCCTTTAATTCATCTAATCTAAGTCCAAGAAGGGTCTCATTCAAGTTCTGAAAAGGGCTGATATGTTAGTCCCTATGACAAACTTGATTTGGGCTTATTTTTCTTAATATGACATAGAGTCTAAGTCCAGATTATTTCCTAACAAAATGAGGATTTTTAGCATTCAAAAGAAGAAGTTTCTTAGTTTAGATACGAAACCAAAAAGTCAGCATCATTCAAGACCAATTAAGTCTTCTTTATCTTAATTTTATGTGGTTGCAATTTAAATTTATATTAGAAATTCGCATTTTGTGTTTTAGGGATAATAAACATCATTTGGGCTTAAATAATTAGGGATTTGGGTGTGATTGTAAGTGGGATTTATAAAAGTTCATATTTTTTAGTTTAGGTTAGAAACACATATGTAACCTAAGATTCAAATCAAGTTTTTTTGCTCAATGATATTCAGATCACGGCTGTAACTTGTGAGGTGAGAATTCTCTCTTTCTTAGTTCTCTAAAGGACTGAAAATAACTTATCGAGGTTCAACTGGCTTCATGGTGTCACTCCATACTTCTCTCTTTCCTTTGTGAATTGTTATTTGTTGGGGGTTCGAATCCAATATTATGAGTGCCTAGGTACAAGTTATATTTTTGTCAGACTCCTATCAAACCTGATTTACTTAGTTTTCTGGGAATTGGTGTCTTTATGTGTGGGTTACTTGACCACGTGTTTAAAAGGTTCACGTTAAGTGACTTACCTCATTTTTTGAAATGACTAATTTGATTGTAGGATCTATTCTACCTGTTTGTATGATTAAGTTTGAAAAGGTTGAATTTTTTTCCCTCCTAATAGTAAGGTTAGATTTCCTTATTGTATAGTTGAAAGTGGGAATTCCTAATAATAGGGTTGGATTTTCCTTTTCTAATGGTTGGGTTGGATTTTTCTTATTTTAGGGTTCAAAATAAAAATTCTTGATGACAAGGCTGAAATTAAGAATTCTTAATGATAAGGTTCTTCTTTTTCCTAATTGTAGGGTTAAAACTAGGAATTTTTAATGAAAGGTTCTTTTTATTCTTGATTGTATGGTTAAAACTGAGAATTATTGCTAACAAGGTTCTTTTATCATAATTGCATTTTTAAACTGGAAACTTCTAATGACAAGGTACTTTTTTGCCTAATTGCAGGGTTAAAGTTTTCTTTAGTGTCATATTACAAGGATAACTTTTTTTACTTGGGCTCATTTGAGCCTTGTTAGACTCCATTGAAGATTCTACCTGTAAATTTTATATAAAAACATTCTGCAATTATTTGGAGTTAGATGACATATATGCATCTTTACCAATTATATAAAAACATTATGGTTTGAAATAATTGCCATTTTTGTCTTCATATTCTCCTTTCTTGATAAATGAGGTTTGCAATTTCTAATACGAGTCTCTTGGCCACTTAACTCTTTAGCTCACTCAAGTTTTTCTAATATAATTGATGCAATCATATTATTTGATAGTTTTACCCATATTTAACTAGTATTTTGCCTATGTTTTATATATAAAATGCCTTGATAGTCTTTATTTTATGTTTTGAAAGCACTTTTGGATGAAAGATACAATAAGGAATAAATTGAAGGTAATTGGCAAATTTGATCGTTAGACAATGTTTTGTGTAGAGTGTAAGTTCTAGAGGTAAAATGAAGTGATTCTAGTGGCATTAAAAAACTAACATTCATACCTTTTATAAAACTAAGGCAAGAAAATAAATATGGAAGAACATGAAAATCGCAACCTTCAAAGTCAAATGTCACAATCTGGTAGTGTTGTCCCTCGTTCATTCATATACCTGGAGCTACAAAAGTTTAATTGACGCAAACTCAATTTTGTTGGATTCCTGATTCAAAGACCTATCAACACTCCGTGTTTCAAACCAAAATGGTGGCATATTATGGAGATATAAGTTCTTAAATATGACAATTGAATTGTACCAACAAAAGGTTTCGTGTAGAAACGAGTTCAAATTGAGTTCTGAAGTATCTAAGTCGACATCCAAGTTTTTACTTCAGCAATTTAGCTCCTCTAAGTCAAAGCTTGAAGATTTCTTGTTATTTCTTTTTTTTTAGAAAAATAGTTATTAAAGTACTTAAATGTAAACTGTCAACTTAAGGGATAATTATTTTGTAAAATAAGGATTGGGGTCTCTTAGTATATAAAAAGAAAAAAGAAAAGACAACTAAAAGAGATAAAAAAAAACGCCTTTTCTCCTTCACAGCCCGAAATCAAGTTTTCTTCTTTCTTTTTTATTAGTTGTTCAACAAACATGCAAGGCTAAACTTTTTTTCTTGGCTGCAAGGACATAGAAATCTTATATAAACTGAAAAGAAAAGGTAAAATAGATTTCACAGTTCTTGTTTTTCCTATGATTGTTTATTTTTATTGCTAAAGAGGACTCTAAGTTATTATTGTAGATAATTTATTGCTAAGTTTGATATCAAAACCAGAGTTGTGGTAGATGAACTTGTGAAGCAATTGAGTTTAATAATTGTTGCAGAACGAAGTTATTAATCTTATGGAGAACATTCAATCAAATCAAACATGATTATGGATAGTTATGTTTTTTCTTGATTAATCAACTTATCTAGTTCTTAAGGCTTCTAGTGAATTGAATTGAATTACTAGTAATTTCAGTTTTACTTAATTTTTGCTTGATAGTTTTTTTTTTTTTTTTTGCTTTAGCCTAGACAACTTCCACCCCCCTCCCCCAAATTGCATATCATATAACATAAAAATCTGACTTGTACCTTCCTCGTGGGATTAGCCTTTTGCTTACTCAATACTATCTTATGTTTTATGTTTTAAGCTAGGGTAATTAATTTGTATGATTGTGACATTAATTAATATGTTTAATTGCTACTTTATCGTTTAACCATAATTGTTTCCATATTCTTGAATAACCTATGCACCATTACACGCTTATCATTTGATTTAATAGAGAATTGATGCTTTACACTCTCACTTTATAGAGTTCAAATATCTTGAATTACCCTTAGTTGACCCAGATGTGTGAATGTGAACCCTTTGAACAATTATTAAAAGGTACTTCTATAGCATCATCTTTGTCTAGGAAAATAGTTATCTTTCAAAAACAAAAATTATCATTCATTCATAAAGATAACCTCTGATTTAACCATGTTCCTCAATTGTGGTGTTACACTTAACTGCTGACAGAGTTCTCCAAATCATTAACTATCATTTACTGTTTTAAACCATATTTTCCCTGGTTGATTTTGACATGTATATTTTTCTTATAGAATTGCCCCGGGTGTAATTTGGTTATAACCAACATTGCCCCCTAGCTGAGAGGACTCATATCCATCATCATTATTTAACCTTTTAGATTCATGTCATTATTATTATTAACAAAACAAATGCCCTCATGCTAAACTTAGACCATTTTATTTATATATCATTTTTTGTCTTGGGAAGAGACCATAAATTTTAAAAATGATATTCTTTTAAATATAATCATTGAAAAGAGATCATCAAGATGTAAATTTGAAAGTATTTTCATTAAGATTAATTTTTTTTGGTCAAGAACCCAAAACATATCATTCAATGTTAGGTTGTATCTTTGGATGTCTTTTTGGCATATAGAACAGATGTTAGTGAGGATTGCAAGAAAGCATTATTATCTCATAATATAGCTATGAATTTTTGCATTATAGAATAGGTAGGAAAAGGTTTCAAATATAATTTTTAGCTTTTCACAAGGAAAATATCTTGCTTATGTTGTATTAAGCTTGTCTATTTATTTGTAAATATTGGATGATTTAATGATATGAAAATGACTAGTGATGCACATTCAGGCTATAATCTTTCTTTTCTCTATAACGACTTACACTTTTTAACTCAAACAAATTGTTTTTCATCATAAAGGAATTTTTAAGCCATGTAATGTAGGTTATGGATAATCACAAGGCTCCAATGGTGTTTATGGGTAAGGAGACATATGGTCACTTATTTCTTTTATAGAGTTATTGGGATTATCGCCTGGATTTTAGTTGTTTAATGATCGATGTTATCATGATATTAATTTTCTAGGTTTTATGCTTTGTTATTCAACATTTCTCTTTCAATGAATGATTGACAACCAAGACATGCCTTATAAGGTTTTATGAACAAGTTAAGGGACATTATGATGTCTTTTAAGGTGCTCTAATTTTATCAAAAAGGTGTTTAAGATTGATAACTTGTCTTAGCAAATTTTGATTTGTGTTGATTCTTTTGTGAAAAAAAAGTTTTTGAGAGTTTGCCACTGATTTTACTATCATGATAAAAATGAATACATTTCTCAAAAATCATGATCTATTTTCAAAGAATTTCTTATATTGTTTGAGATCATTATTTATCCTTCCTAAAATCCTAGCTTAGAAAGGAATTCTAAAGACAAGTATTATTGGTTATGGTTTGGGGCTACGAATAAAAAAGATATTTTAAGCTCAAAATGTGTTTAAATGGTTTAGATGACATATGATGACTTCATGATACTTTTGAACCTATCAATAATTGTTCTTTGAGAATTTATCTTGATAATCATTGTTTTGGCTTTGCTTTCACCGTAACTTTTTTATTTTTTAATATGCCTCTTTATCATTTTACTTCACAAGCTTTTCTAAACTACTTTTTAAAATATTTATCTCTCTACTAATTTCTTCTGCTTTCAGTGTGGGTGTTATCCTGGTTAAAGTTTTTCAAGAACAAATTTTTCAAGTTTAAAATGAGAATAACAAAGGATATAATTTATTTATGATTAGGCAGGCAAATAAAGCCTTTCTTCACTTCAAATACAAGTTATTTGGATTGATAAGCATTTATCTCATCTAATGTAATTTGTTCAAACTTAATAACCCTTTTCATTTTCTCAAATGACAACTTAATATATATTGATATCAATACCTTTGATATGATTAATTACCTCACCTAGTAATTAATCTGTACAAACAACAATATTTTTTGTTATCATTAGTCTTTTTATCCACAATTAATTAATTGGTATTGATGTAAATATCTTTGGTATCATTAATTACACTTTTTTTTATAGTTAATCCATATCAATAATGAGATACATTGTTATCATTATTTGTTTTTTCCTATGACTAATTTAATAGTGTTGATATCAGTACCATTATTAATTACTATCACTTAGAAATTAATTCATGCCAACAACTATATTCATTTATAATTAGTCACTTTCATTCTGAAGTGACTAATAAATTTTACATTTTACATAATATTATTATTTTTTGTCATCCTTACTTTAAATCACCAATTTGCTCTCCACCTTTCTTCTTACAAATCACTTTCTCTGATCATTGTTACGGCATGCATGACATTAGATGACAGGTATGGCTTATGAATTAAGAAAGGTTTTGGATGTGTTGAGAATTAATCATAAAAATATGATCAATGAGGTTCAAAAGTTGCTACCTAGTATTGAAGTTACTATAAAACATAATGGTATATGAAAATTTAGGCAAAATGACTAGTTATTCATGAGAAAGACGTGTCACCTCAATGCACATTATCTATGGTAAGTTATATTGTTAATTGATTTTTTTTCTAAAACTATATTTTTATTTATTGGTTTGTTTAAGGTTAAAAAATATTCTTTCTGATCCTTATCTTATCATGCTAAAACTTAACCATTCTAAAACCCAGAAAAGTAAGATATGTGTAAAAAAAAAGTAAAAAGATTGATTTTTGTAATATTTGTTTTTAAATTTGGTCAAATTCTAATGGATAATCACAAACTTGTTATGATACCTATTAATTAATTAATTTATTTTTGTTTTTAAAAGTATAATAAAATGTGATTTTAATTTTTTTATATAAAATATGCATGAAAATCTTAGAATTTGGTCGTATAAACAAAAATATGCTTTTGTATATTTGAAAAAAAAATATTTTTGAATATTGTTTTGGCACATCATAGAAAAACAAGTATTTTTAATAACATATCAATATCTTACAATGTAAGTTTACAACATGATGTAAAATTAGTTGGGTAACATGTGAGGGATCAATACATAAATTCAAATGGTCCTTGAATGTAAAATTAGTTGGGTAACATGCGAGGGATCAATACATAAATTCAAATGGTCTTTGAATTTTTTCAGAAATTACCTGGGGTCTATTTAGAAAAACGAAAAAAATATTGCTGGAAAATCAATATGGTGTGTTTATCGAATATACCTTCAATAAAAAATCAAAGACTTTGAGAAAAGTCTTAAGATCGTATTTGACAAACACACCTTAAGAAAAAAATATTTTTTCTTTGATAAAAATAAGACACACCAAACACTATTTTATGGAAAATATGTTTGGTTAAGCCATATGGGTTGGATTTCCAAGCTTATAGACCCCAAAACAGAAACAACAGAAACAACAGTTTGAAGATCAAATGAGTTTTTTTGCTTGAATTTGGTGGACATAATAAAGAAACTAAGAAAACATGGATTAAAAAACATAGCAAACACAAAACGCGTGTGAAATCATTATTTAAGCAAGCTTTTAGGGCTAAATTATCCTTAAAATCAGACAAAACCATGATTATTTAATTTTATGAAGAATACAAAACGAAGGAACTAAAGATCAAAATCCATTAAATAGGTGTTTTTACGTCATAAAAACCTTACATTATGTATATTCAAAGCATGCACACATATGTAAAAACCATCAATCCACTAAAATGACATAAAAATCAATGACTTAGTGAAAATTCATCCAAACAATATCAACCCAAAAATCTTAGCAAACCCAAATACCCAAAAACAAAGTCTAAACTTAGAAAAATACAATAAAACCTATAAAAGCAAATTGAACATAGAAAAGAAAAGTAAAACATGCTTAAACAACTTGTTTAAATCAACAAAACAACAATTTATTTTTGCAAAAATAGTAAGCAAAGTCTATGATGACAACAAACAAAAATAGCATTCTTTATGTATAAACAATATTTTGTTAATTTAACTTATTATCTCGAAACTCAAACAAATGCTTAAAACTTCAAAATATCCAATAAGCTCACTAAAAAACAACCTAAAACATGACAACTTCAATACTTAACACATCTTGCAATGACTTCGAAAATTTGATTGACCAAACATCAAAGCATGCAAACAACATTTAGTATTAGCATTTGCATTCCACTATCATTTTATAACACATCAAAACAAGACAATTAAATAAAAATAAGCATACACAAGTTATCTTCAAGGTATGTTTAAACATCTCAAAATAAGAATCATAATTTATAGGCAATAAAAAGACTTTAAAGGATTCTTAACAAACAATATAAGAAACAATTAGAAGAAAAAAATAAAGGGGGAGCAAGTGTGTTTATTGAGCTTCACCCCCTCATCAAAGTTTAAAGGTTTACCTTGTAAGGACTATGTTGATCCCCTATCTAGATTTTTTATTTCTTTTCTCTTGATTTTCAACTTTTTTTTTATCTACGATTGATCTAGATTCCCGTCCTTAAAATGTAATCTTTATCACCTTTTCTTTAATTTTGTTTTAAGTAATTATTGATTTATATGTATTTTTTTCTTCTTCTTTTTTCTATGATTTCTCTCTCTTGCATTCCCCTTATTGTTTTATTTGTGGTTTCTTATCCTTTTATATCCTTAAAATAACAGGTGATTGTCAAACCATTTATGGGTTTGAGGATGATTTTTCAAAATAATAATCAGAAAGGATTCTTTTCTATTTTTGCCTTTAATTTATTAGGAGATTATTTTTTTCTCATTTTCTTCTATTTTCCCTCTTCCTAAATGACTAATAAAATTTTAGATCTTCTAGAGAAAGTTGAGGACTTTATAACAAAACTTAGCCAAAATAATTGTTTGAGGGGGCAGATTCCATGGAAAACAGAAAGGGTCATTAAAGCCAACCAATAAATAAATTATATAGAGGGGTAATATTTTTTAACTAAGATCATACCATTATTTATTTATTGGCTGTAATACTCCAACCATTAATTAAAAGTCAGATGTAACACCACAAATTATACTAAACCAGACAAGGTTATCATATAATAAAAAGTTAAGGGCTTTTATGTGACAGGTAGAGCACAAACATCAAACAAGGGTAACATAATCTTGTAAAGGGGAATCTCCTATGTCGAATGGTAATGGTTAAAGGCTATTAGATGGTTAAAGATATCATGTTTATTTGTTTGAAGGTGACAACTCGATCAACCTCATCGGTTGAAAAAAGATAGAGAAAAAAAGAATAAATGACATGTCACTTTGTTCCTTTCTTAAAAATGAGTGACATATTGTCTACTTAAACCCTAAAAAAGAGGGTTTTCTAATTGGGGTTTTAATAAGCTATATTTTGGTCTTTATTGTTTAAATTTAAGTTTAAATGTCTTTAATTGAAACAAAATTTATAACTTTTATGCAATTAGGACCCTGCTAAAAATCAATGGAGATCCCTCAAGGATGGTGCCCTTTTCAAAGTAGTTCTTGTTTTCTATTTTGTTCAATTTAGTCCTTAATTAAGTCTTAAACTTATATTTTCTTTATTGTGGTCATTGAGAAAGTTTGGTAAACCCCTATTGTAGCATGCCTTTTGTAGGCAAATCCTTAGTCTTCAATTTTCCCATAATTGATCCCCCAAAACTTTGGTTGTCTTGTAATCTCATTCCTAATTTTATCAAATGAAGCTTGTAAGAACTAAATTTTATCTTTTAAAATTCTAATTTCTTTTAAATTAAGCCCAAATTAGGTTTTTAAACTTAGTTTCTTATCAATCAAGTCCTTAATAAAATTAATTTGACTTATTAAAAGTCTAATTAGGTCCTTGCATTTAATTAATTCTTTTGATTTTAGCCTAAATTTATTTATAAACTTAATTAAACATTTAATTTGGCTCATGATCAAATTAAATCAACCTATTATATATCTAATTAAGTCCTCAAACTTTAATTTATTATCTTTCACATTTAGATCCTTTAAAGGTGCATTTGAGTTTCTATGCATGTAGATTTTTTTTCCAGCCTATTCTTGTTAGCCAAGTTGTTTGTTTTCATGTATTTTATTTTTAAATTTTTTTTTCATTTTTTAAATCTTTGTATAAAAAATGAACCTAAAATTAGGTTATGATTATGATGATGAATTTATTATAATCGATATTGATTTCACTACTATTATTAGTCTCTAAGTTCTCTGGATGATTAATCAAATTATTTTTCTTTTCAATAATTTTTTCCTTTACTGAAATTTCAATGTAATGTAATCTTTTGACATTAATTTAAAAATAAGACAATAAATAATGAAAGATAAAATGCATGACTAAATTATTATTTTGGGCATCAATACATATACATGTTACACGTGAAGGTCTTTTGCCTCCTGTCGGTGGCCTTCTTGCATACCATAACCAATATTATCAATATTTCTACAAATATCATTATGGACCTTGTTTGGCCTCCTTTTTTATGTTATAAATATTCAATAATTTCCAATGAATAATTTTTTTTTTATTCTTATATGTTTATTATCATACATTGGATTGTTCTTTTTCTCCATCTTTATCACCTATTTAACCCCCTTCTAATATAGTTCATTATAAAATTCTTAGTTTTTCTTTCATAATTTCCTTACTTGGCCGACCATAAAGACCCTTTTTTTTTTTTTAACATTTCACTTTAACATATTAAATCATAATTAGTTCAATTAAAACCCTACAATCCATCAATTTGATCAATTTCAAGCAAAATCTTCTTTTTTATTCTCGATCTCTAACTAAATATATGTGTCCATGGAAGTGAAGGATCTCTTTCAATTTATACAATTTCTCTCACTTATCCAATCTTTATTCATGTTTTGAAATGCAATTCTAACAACTATTATATTTAAAAATCATCATAACCATAACAATTCATTCCTTCCATAATACACAAACACTATTATAAACCTCAATATACTAAATTCTTAAAACCAAACATAATAAAATTATTCCTACCTTAAAATAAGAAAGAGTCAAAAGGGATTTTTGAAAAAGAAAAAAAAATCAAATTTGTCTTCACCTTTACTTTTCTCTCTTCTAAATCTTATATAAAACCTTATAAAAGAGTGTTTGATAATGTGGTTGTGGTTACTTTTTAATGTGTTATTCACTTAAAAATATATTAATAAAATATATTTTTTAAAATTAT